>CM062924.1:75691261-76941261 GCA_031878705.1 Tapirus indicus
CTGCAATAGGTGTATCTAGGGGAGGGCCCTTATATTACAGTGGGTTTAGAAGTAAAATAGATGAAAAGGTAGAAGAGGTAGGACCTCTTGGGGGAAACAGAGATGCTGGGATTTCGGGAGGGTGACAAACCCTGTGATTCTGTTTGGTCTCTTTCAGATCTGCAGACCCTCAGCTGACACTTGTTATATCACCAGGGACTCAGAAAGTTGGAGTAAAGCTGGAAATCAAGTTAGAGAGCCCAGGGCCTGGCAGGGCCGTGGATTCTAGCAGATGTGATGAGGCATAAGGAGCCAGCATTTGCAGCACTTTGTATGTGATCCTGGTATCAGATTACCCACCAGGCTTCCATTACTGTGGGCTCCCGAGGAAGGCCATGGGGATGCTGGGGACTCCCCCAGGAAGGCTGTGAGGAAGCTGGGGACTCCCCAGGAAGGTCATGGGGAAGCCAGAAATTGGAGGTGGGAGGAAGTGCTGATACCAAGATGATTGCCAATGTTTTGCCTCCTGCCTAACTGGACATGAAGCCTGGTGCATACCTGTGTCTTCTTCCCTGGAATCAGGCACTAGTGGAGAGATGCATTCCTCCTGAAGAGGCGACTCACCTGATTAATGAGCTGGAAGCCTAGACTGCATGCCTCAGCGTGGATGGTTTTCCCAGTTGAGTATCGAGTCCTTCACACTCACTCTACTGCCCTTCTCTTTCCCAAGGACATTGTTTACTCCAGAAAGCTACATGAAGATGCATTCAGCACTGTACTCTATTTATTTTTATTGCACGTGTGTCATTGAAGACTCAAACCTAGAAACCGTTCTGAATAGAAGGAGAGGGCAGGGAGCAGATGGGGTGAAAAGGAAAGCTCAGACCCTTCACCTGGCATCAAAAGCCCCCCCACTGATGCTTTGACACATGGGGGCCTCAACAGGGGTCTGGCTGGAGCTCATGCTTTACCTCTGCACTGAGAGAGATCAGCATTTTTCTTCTGGCAGATGACTGTGCACCCTGTAGGACAGGCAAGGTTTCATTCATCTGTCCTCCATAAAAGTTTGTTGTTGAACCAAAATGAATTTTATTCCCCCAATGTGTGCTTTTGTGCCTCTTCTCTCACTTTTCCCTACCATGTCCCCTCCTTTTACTGAAAAAATTTATATATATATATATATATATATATATATTTTTTTTTTTTTTGTGGGGAAGACCAGCCTGAGCTAACATCTGTTGCCAATCATCCCCTTTTTGCTGAGGAAGACTGGCCCTGGGCTAACATCCGTGCCCATCTTCCTCCACTTTATATGGGACGCCACCCCGGCATGGCTGACAGGCAGTGCGTCGGCGGGCGCCCGGGATCCGAACTCGCGAACCCCGGGCTGCCAAGCGCGGACTAAACCGCTGCGCCACTGGGCGGCCCCCTATATATATATTTTTAATTGAGATATAATTGATATATAACATTAATTTCAGGGGTACAACATGATTTCATATTTGTATATATTGTGAAAAATTTATATTTTTAATTATTTTATTACATGCAAAAGGTCTAAAGAATAATATAACATACACTCATGTGCCTACTACCCAGCTTAAGAAGCAAAACCTTACAATCCCTATGATGCTCCCTTTGTGCCCTTAATTACATTCTCCTCCCTTCTCCCACCAGAAGTAACCACTATTCTGAATTTTGAATTTATCATTCTTAGCTTTTCTCTAGAAATTTATTATATGTATGCAACCCTAACAACATTTACTTTTACATGGTTTATACTTTATAGAAACGGTATTATGTTTGTATTCTGCAAATTCCTTTTGTTTGTTTACCATATGTTTGTAAGATTTATCCATGTTGATGCACGTAACTCCAGTAAATTCATTTTCATTCCATTATGTAAATATACCACTATTTAGTCACAAATTCTTTTACAAATGGTCATCTGGTCATTTCTAGTTTTTTGCTATTAAAAACATTGAGCCTATGAACACATTTGTACATGTTTCCATGAACAAGATTTTCTAGGATTTAGCCTAGATGGCAAACATCTGGGTAGTAAAGAATACACATCTTCAGTTTTGGTAGAAGATACCAAATTTTCTTCTAAATTAGTTGTGCCAATTTATGTTCCTACCATTTGAGTATAACATGTTTTTCATGTTCTTGCTAACACTTGGAATTATCAGATTTTAAAATGTTTGCTAATCTGGTGGGTGAAAACTGGTATCCTATTGTTATTCCTTTTTTCCTTTCTTATGAAAAGCTATATATCATATACTAAAAGGGAAAAGTTTGATGAATCCCCATTACCCATCACTCCGCTTCAACAATTACCAACTTAGAGCTGAGCTTGTATCAACAATAATAATCCCACTCATTCCCTCACCCCCAGATCCTTTTGAAGCAAACCCCAGGCATTATTTTATTCCTCCATATTTCAGTCTGTATCTCTAAATTATTAGAAGTTTTAAAAATATATGACAATATAACAGTATCTTTTAAAGAACATAAGTTTTATTTTTTAAAATAGAAACTTTCCCCTATTCCTTTCTAGTCCATGTTTTTGTGTCTGATTTAGGAAATCCTTCCCTGCTCCTGTATTTTCTTCTGAAAGTATTTCACATTTAGGTCTTTAATCCACCTAGTATTTTGTGTGGGTTTTTGTTGTTACTCTTGGCTTCTGAGATTCAATCTTGTTTTTCCATTTGGACAGCCATTATCTACTGACTAGTCCATCCTTGACCCCACTGATTGTGATGTCACTGCTATCGTACATTGTCACATGTGGGGGTCTACCCCTGGGTTCTCCAGCCTCCTCCATTTGTGTGTTTGTGTACCTCTGTGTCAGTGGCACGCTGGCTGACTTACTATGGTTTTAATAAGCCTTGATAACTTGTAGGTCAATTCTTCCCACTCTTCTTATTCACCAAAATCACTTTGACTTTTCTTGTTCCTTTACTCCTTCAAATAAATTGTTTATTTAGTTTGTCAGGTTCCAGGAAAATGCCAGTTAGTATTTTTATTGCACTTACATTGAGTTGAGAGATTAATTTAGGAAGAATAGATGTTTTTATGATATTGAATCTTTCTCTCATAAAAATGGCATGCCTCCATTTATTGATGTCTTCAAATGTATTTCAATAAAGCTTTATAATCTTTTCCATGTTGGCCAGTCACATCTTTTATTAGATTTATTCCTTGGTACTTCAAATTTTCTGTTGCTACTGTAAAAGTTATTTATTTATTTTTTTTGTGGGGAAGACCAGCCCTGAGCTAACGTCTGTTGCCAATCCTCCCCTTTTTGCTGAGGAAGACTGGCCCTGGGCTAACATCCGTGCCCATCTTCCTCCACTTTATATGGGACGCCGCCACGGCGTGGCTGACAGGCAGTGCGTCGGTGGGCGCCCGGGATCCGAACTCGCAAACCCCGGGCTGCCAAGCGCGAACTAAACCGCTGCGCCACCGGGCGGCCCCTGTAAAAGTTATTTTTAAATTATATTTTTTATCTATTACCGGCAGAAAGTACTGCAGCTTATTTTGCATATTGATCTAATATTAAACAACCCACTGAATTATTTATTCTATAAGATCATATATTTTGATGGGTTTCCATAAAGACAATCATATAATTTGCAAAACAAAACAAAAACTTTAGTTCCTCGTCTTTCTGTGCAGCCTGGGACCGCCAGTAAAATGTTGAAAGTGACAACAGCAGTCACCTTTGTCTCATTCATGACTTTAAAGGGAATGCTTCAAACATTTCACCATTAAATGTGATATTTGTTGTAAGTTTTTGGTTTAATACATAATTTTTTAACAAGTTGTAAGTTTCCCATTGTTTTTAGTTAAGAGTTTTACTTATCTTGAACGGGTTTTAAATTTAATCTAAAATTTCCACATCTACTGAGATGATGTGTTTTTGTCCCTTTTAATCAGTTAATGCAGTGAATAACATTAGATTTTCTCATGGGAAACCAGCCTTATATTCCCGGGGTAAACTCCATTTGACCATGATGTAATACCTTTGTTATAAATCACAGGATTCAGATTGCTAACATTTTATTTAGGATTTTACATCTCTGCTCATACATAGGATTAGCCCTTATTGTCTCTTCTTGTATTATTCCTCTCTGGTTGTGTTACCAAGGTTATACCAGCTTTATAAAATAGTTGGGGAGTGGTCCCTTTTTTCTATTCATTGGAGAGTTTAAGCTTGGAATTATTTCTTGAATGTTTGGGAGACTCATCTGTAAATTCATTTGGACCTAGCATTTTCATTATGGGGAGATTTAAAACTGCAACTTCAATGTCTTAAAGAGTTACAAATCTATTTAGATTTTCCACATCTTCTGGAATCAACCTGGCACAGAGTAAGCAGTCAATAAAGAATACAAGACCAGCTTAAATAGATTTTTCAGTTTGAATTTCCTGGATCATGTAGGAAGTATAAATCTGAGTTCTAAATCTGCATGAAGATTGGCCTGTGGTTATGAATTTTCAGGGGATTTTTTTTTTCTTCCCTCCAGAGCCAGATGCTGAGGCAGATAAATTTCCTAAATATCTTATCTCCTTTAGTGGGGCAGCTTTTGTTTTATTTATTTATTTTTATTAGTTGGCCCTCTCACTGAGGTGGTGCACCTTTAGAGATCTTGGCTCTATGGGAAATTCTCTCTTCCAATTCCTCACCTTGCACAAGCCCAGGTCTTGTCTCCTGTGCCTTAAACATCACATTTAAAGCCTAAGGCTCTAGTTTTCTAGAAACCAGCAATCTCTCTTAGAACATTAGCTTCAATATCCACTTATTCTATGATTTGTGCTCCCACATTTTTCATTTCTGAAAATCTTATTTTCTTGAGAGAGCAGCAATGTAGCCAAAATGTTTTTAATTTTGCATCCAGAATGTTCAGGTGTTTTTAGCTGACTTGTTTTTAGGAAATCTAGTCTGTCATAATGCCTGAAATGGAAGTGCCTAGTCTTTCTTTAAACTAAAAAAAAAAAAAAAGAAAAGATTTGGGAGAAGTTTTGAGATTCCTCAAGAAGACTGAAGGAGACGCTTATAGACAGACTAGGGATTTCCAGTAATAACCTTGCAATACAGCTCTGTTCAACTTTCTGTGATCATGGAAATGATCCACATCTGTGCTGTCCAACCTGGTAGCCACTAGCCATATGTGGCTATCAAGCACTTGCAATATAGCTGTATGACTGAGGAACTGAATTTTCAATTTTATCTAATTCTAATTAATTTAAATGTAAATAGCTACATGTGGCTAGCGGCTATTGGATGGGACAGTGCAGAGCCTTCTAATGTTTCCAAACAAGCTGAACCAAAAAAATCATCAACAGACAAATGCCTCTGAAGCCAAGCAAAGATCTTTAGTGCTACCACAAAGGTCCCCTGCACTCTGCTGTCTGGTATTCTAATAGGTCCTCTGGTGGCTGAGGCTTCCTATGAGCGCATCTTTTCCTTGAGTCAGGCCCTCTTAGGAGTAGAATTCTGACCCCATGGATATTTTAATCAGAATTACACCTGCATTGATGAATTTGCCACTAACTAATAAATTTCTCTACAATTTTGTTTTACACCTCTCCTTTGCTCACTACATTCTAGTTATGAGGGCCATTCCTGTTTCTAAAAAATGTCAAGCTCATTACTGCTTTAGGGTCCTTAGCATCTGGTACCCACTCTGCCTGAAATACACTTTCCTGGTCTCTTTACATGGCTGGTTCCTTCTCATCATTCAAGTCTCAGCTCAATGTCACCTCTCGAGAGGCCACCCAAGACCACCTTATATAAAAGTCCTCTCTATCCCCAGGCTCTATCACATTGTCTTGTTTTATTCTATAAATAGCACTTAATCATTATCTAAAAGTATCATATTTGTTTACCTCATCTCCATTTGAATATGAATTCTATGAAAATAGGGTCTCCTCCGTCTTGCTCAGGGCTGATAGTCTGGCACATGGAAAATGGAGGCCTAAAGAGGGTAAGTGACTTCCCCAAAGTTGCAAAGCTAGTCAGTGTTGGGGCAAGACTTCATGGCTCCCAGTTCAGGGCTCTTTTTGTTAAAACATAGCTCAGCTGCTCAAATTCTCTTCCCAGTAGCAAGCAAGCAAGCAAGGGAGGGAGGCAGGGAGAGAGAGACAAACAGAGAGGAAGAGAAGGAGAAAAGGAAGAAAAAAAGAGAATGTACACCTAGAAATTTTAATAAGATCAGGACCTTGGAGTTTGAACAGGTTTTGTTGTTGCCATTTACCCCCAAGGACATTTTGTTGTAGTCTTGCATACAGTTTATAACCTCTTACTGTATATTCCCAGAAGGTAAGGGACATATCCAGGAAATTTTTGGACAGGGAGCAAATGTTTTCAGTTGAAGATAATTATCCCAGATTCTAAGTCTCCCCTACTAATGCTCTCTGCTTCATGCAACAGTCAGCTTTTATCCAACTCATAACATATATTTCTGGTAGAAATAATCAACCCAAATACAAACTGTCATTGAAATATAGTACACTTTGTTATTGACCGACTGACTGAAAATTGCAAAAACTGCCCCCCCCCAGTAGATTTGTCTGAAAAAACAAACTCAAAACAAAACTGACATGGGTGAAAATAATAAATTTTTGACTGACTAAAACTTGATTTAAGTATCAAATCTTTACAAAATTTAGATCTGTCAAAGAAAAATAGACTCGCCAGAGATAATGACCACACAAGAAACTTACAATGGCAGAAATCATAAGTGAAAATTTTATATTGCCACAAAAAGAAAAGAAACTCTTATAGGTTAATCACATTCATGCTGCAAATCCCATCCCGGGAGAGCATAGGAGATGCATGGGCGAACTAGACACAGGCAGAGGCTTCCAGCCGGGAAGAAAAGAAGGTGATGAAAAGTATTTCTGCCCGTTCTATTACCTTTCTTTTCAGCAAGAAATTCTGAATCTATAAAGAAAAGAACTGAACACGATGAAAATTTCTGTAAAATGAAAATGGGTGAGAAATGGAAATGGTTTAAGTGCTCTCTATAAAAAATCCACCATGAAATAAAATTGACTCAACAGATTTGTTTCAGAAACATTCCTTCCGCGATAACCCATCAATGTGGGTATACTTCTTGTTAAATGTCAATATTCAAACATGGTGTCACGGCATACGGAGTCCAAAGGGTGTCCTCCAGCTCCGGCCCCCGGGGCGGCTGGGGACCCCCTCTCCACCGCAGCATCACTAGCCTGCCTATTTTGGGACTCGCCGCCTTCTTTTCTTTTCCCTTAGCATCGGCCTCAACTCGGCGCCGGCCAGCACGAGGGGACCAAGAGCAGCACCTTGAATTAAAAACGCTCATTCCGGACAGGTCACAGGAATCAGCGGTCCAAAGTTCCGCGGAGCCAGGAGAACTGCAGGCTCCGGCGCGGAGCACGTCGGGAGTTGTAGTCCGACTCCGTCGCAGAGGTGGAGGCCCGCAAGCGGCCGGAAGGGGCGGGGCCGCGGCTGGGGTTTGCGCAAGCGCACACCTCCTGCCGGGCAGCATGGCGGACACAGCGCCTCAAGCGAGCAAGAGAAAGCGCGAACAGGACGCCGAGGAGGCGGAAGCCTCCGGCACAGATGAAAAGGAAGCAGGCTTTGGGAATGGTACCTCTGCACCTGCCCGCTTACCTTTCTCCGGGTTTAGAGTGAAAAAAGTGCTGAGGGAGTCCGCGCGGGACAAAATCATTTTCCTACACGGGAAGGTACCATTAGGCAGCCCGGGGTGGGGCTGCGGGTAGAAGTGAACCAATCATCTTCTGGGAGGCGGGTTATTTCGGAGCTCGGCCGGAAAATACCAATCGCATTACTCGGGGGAGTGCTGTACTAGCTTGCAAGGGGGCGGAGGGCGTGGAAGAGACAAGCTTACCGTGGAATTAAGGAAATTAGCACACGTAGGGCTAGTTTTCCTAATTCCTCCTTTGCTATAAATAAATGACACTTGTAGAGTGTATTACAGATTAAAAATCACGTTGTTAAATTCTCCAAGCCATTCACCATTTATTCATTCAATCTATAGAGGTGCTAGGAACCCAGTCAGTGTTGCTGGACCGTCTTGCTCATCCATGCCTCTGGGAGCTACAGAGAGACTGTAGGAGATATGATTCCCTGCTGTACACGACTTGAGCCCTAACAGAGAAGACAGTTTATTACATTGGTAATTCAATTCCACGCATCATGCGCTGACAGGCCAGAACTGAGCGAGGTACTGGGGATGTAGAGATGAAAGTTACCATTCCTGATCTTCAGGAGTGCAGAGTATCTTGGGGTGTACAGATCCACACAGCTGGCTCTAATACCATGTGCTCAGTCTCAAGCAGGGGCTGAAGAGACACTGGCGACCATCCCAGGAACTAGTGAGGAGGTCTAGCCAAGGGCAGGTATTAGGGTTCCCTAGAACTCCTAGCAGGAGCTCTGCATCTTGAGGAAGATCAGGGGGACTTGGGCCTCGGCTTCTACACCTCTCTGTGTCTCTTGTTTTTTACAAGGTTCTGTCTGGTTCTCTCAGCCTCACCTGTCTTCAGTCTGCAGCACCTGCTAAAGTTTTAGTCCTGAGAACCTTCAAGCTAGGAGTTAGTTGGCATACCCAAATTCTAGTTTCTGTTTCAACAGTGACTGTTCATACGACCTTGGGCAAGTCATTTAATCTCTCTAGACCTCAATTGCTTCATCTGTAAAATGGGGAGAATTTGACAGAGGCCTTGTGAGCCTAAAACAGAAGATAGCTGAGAAGCTTTGCATCTTTTAGGAGAAAGATGTGAGCACTGCCACAAGGATTTGGGTTAATGAGATGCCTCTTCTAGAAGAAACATGAGTGCCATTGGCTAGACTTGCCCAGAGGGAAGACTACAGGGAAGGAAATCCCGAGTGTTGGGGTTTCCGAGGCCCCACGAGTTCCTGCCTCTGCTCTCCAGGCCTCACCTGTGGCTCTGCCCCTGAGTGCACTGATGATGTCTCTGCTCACAGGTGAATGAGGCCTCTGGGGATGGGGATGGAGAGGATGCTGTTGTGATCTTGGAGAAGACGCCATTTCAGGTGGAACAGGTATCCCAGCTCCTGATGGGCAGCCCTGAGCTCCAGTTGCAGTTCTCCAATGATATCTACAGCACCTATTACCTGTTCCTTCCAAGGCAACTGAGTGGTAAGCATGTAGGGGCTGCATGTGGGGAGAGTGGGGTGGTGGGAAGTTAGGGGGTGTGGTGGCTGCTCCCCATAACCGATTTGCATATTCTAGTGCAATAGTTCTCAGTGGAAGGAGGAGGGGATTTTCTCCCCAGGAGACATTTGGCAATCTCTGAAGATGTTTTTGGTTGTCAGAACTGGGGAGGTGGGGGTGCTGCTGGTATCTAGAGGGTAGAGGCCAGGGATGCTGCTAAATGTCCTACAAAACACAGGATAGGCCCCCACAACAAGGAAATGTCAATGGTGCTGAGGTTTAGAAACCCTGCTCAGGTGTAGTGTGTTCTGGAGAGGGCATGTGATTCATGGAATAGGACAGTTTCATCTACTGATTCAGTAATAATGATTGTCAACACTTACTAAACCCTTACTATTGTGCTGGCCACCATTCTAAGTGTTCTACATGTATTATCATATTTCATCCTCAAAATAGCCCTGTTGTGATAGGACTTTACAGGTGAGGGAACTGAGATTTTGAAAGATTAAGTACCTTGTCCAAGATCACACAGCCAGTAGGTGGCAGAGAAACTAAGATCTTTCGGTAGATTGAGGACTTGCTCACCACACTGCTGTGTATTGAGTGGTGTGCTAGGTGCTGCAAAGATCAGTTACTTCTCTGGAGGAACTCGTTTTCTAGTCGGGGAGACAATGAGTGTGATCAAGGGGGATGGACTTGAGAAGGGCAGGAATTCGTGGCTTAAAAGGCAGAGATTTGTTTTTGATTGCAGGTATTTTTTAATATATTAAGAAGAGGAAGAAGCAAATATTCCATGGCAAAAGCTAGGCGTAATGTCAACTTCTTTCCCTTAAATGGTTAGATCGAGTAGGCAGTTTTGTTGGAAGCACGAGGGAGACTGGTTGACGTTGGAGGTTCCTTCCAACCAGGAAATTCTGGGATCTGCTTTGCAGCACGTGGCAGTTTTGTAAAATCCTTCCGTCTTTTTATTTGCCCTCCAGCATTTAAGAACAGTTTGGCTTTACGGATATCCTGCCACAGCCTTTTTGATAGATTTAGTCTTTTCTGCACCCCCAAGAAAGGGTGCTGTTGTTGTCCCTGGAAATATGTGTGAACACCTGATGTGAGACAAGCAAACCTTTCAGAACTGAAAGCAGAACAGCCTGGCCCTCCATTGAAAGAGAGCCAGACTGACTGGTTCAAGTTGACGGAAGGGGACAGCTGTATTTACTTTCTCAGGCGTTGACGTTTAAGCAAATGTATTCCTCAGCATGGGGTGGCAGAGGCGTGACAGAAGGCACTGTAGCCCACCACTTGGGGCAGCCCCCAAACTACAGGCTCTGGGGCCACCATTCTGCTGCCACCCCTTTCCCTCGCCTTCCCCCAGGCCTCTATCCACCCTCCCCACCCTCAGCCAAAATCCAGAAGGTTCTGCTCCACAGAGCAACCCTGGAGAGTTCACGGCCTTTCCTTTTCATCTTATTTTTTCACTACTTCTGTGGTACTGCTCACAAGGGGTGCGACTGTTGCCCTGCCTTTCTGTTTCTGTTATCTTTCTAAGCTAAGCCCTGAAAAAGGCAGTGCTCATCGGCTCACCACAGCTCTTCTCCCCCACTCAGAACCCCAGACATCTCTCTGCCTTTCCCGGCACCATCCACTCCCCCGGGGGCCTCGGACATTAGCTCGTCCTTCCAGAGCTCAGTGTCGTCCTGGCATAAGCATGAGCATACGTGCAGTGCGCTGTGCTTTTATTTTCCCTGCCCAAACTAGGCCTGTTGATTTGGAAGTCATAACAGTTTGCCTCATCTCTCTCTTGTTTAGCTGTACACCCTGTCCCTGGATGGTGTTCTAGATCAGGGGTTGGCAGACTTTTGCTGTAAAGGACCAGCGGATAAATATTTTAAGCTTTAGGAGCCACAAATGGTCTCTGTTGTATGTTCTTCCTTTTCTTTTTTTTAACAACTCCTTTAAAAATGAAAATACCATGCTTAGTTTGTGGGATATACAACAGGCCGTGGGTCAGATTTGATCTTCTGGCCAGTTTTTCAACCCCTGTTCCAGATTTCTCCCTTCAGACTCTCAAGCCCCACTCCAGACCTCAGACTCAGAATCTGCATTTTAGCAAACCCCCTAGGGTGAGTCCTGCACATTCAGCTGAGAGGCACTGGTCTTTAAACAAACACCACCTGTGTGCAGGTGAAGTCCACATTTATTTCTCCATCCCTGACCTCCAAGAGCTGCAGGCTCATGTTGAAGTAAACGCCTACTAGACTTCTCCATTTGGAAGTCTCATGGTACCTCATAGGTGAAAATGTGAGAGTCAGATGTGCTAATGGTTTAAAAGTACTTAGCACATATTAAATAGTAGCTCCCATTGTTATTCTGATGTGCTGGGCCCTGTGCTGGGTACTGGAGCTTCAGAGATGAGTAAGAAACCATCTCTGCCCTCCCAGTCTTATCTGGGGAGGGGTACCCCCCAAGTTATTAAGAAAAGAGGGAAGTAAACTCAGCAGGGTCTGGTCACTGTCTAGATGTGGGGAACAGAGGTCCTTGAAAGTTGGAGCCGTGTGAGACCCATTTTCGGTCCTCAGCAGCCAGACCCCATGTTAGGTGCTCAATAAATGTCCACTGAAGAACAAACCCACAAACTGACCCGCCTGTATTTTTTCCTGTGGGCCAAGCATTCCACAGCCACGAGGTGGCAGCATTGCCACAGTATTTCTGTTGCCTGCTCCTTAGGCCTCCATACCTTCTCAGCCCCACCTCTCTAGTCTCAGTCTCCCATTTCCAACTCTTAACACTGCCTGGAGGGGCCTTAAAGTGTGGTTCCTGCACGTAGGCCCTCTGAGACCCCTGCGCAGTTGCCCCTTTGAGTTTTTCTACTGTCTCTGGCTGTTTCTCTAGACCCCCTTCCCAGAATACTTGCCTAGGGGAGCCACGCCACCCCCACTCCCCATTTTTGTGTGTGTGTGTATGTGTGAGGAAGATTAGCCCTGAGCTAACATCTGTTGCCAATCCTCCTCTTTTTTTTTTTTTTTTTTGCTGAGGAAGATTGGCCCTGGGCTAACATCCATGCCCATCTTCCTGTACTTTATATGGGACACCACTACAGCATGGCTTGACAAGCGGTGCGTCTCTCTACACCCGGGATCCACACCTGCAAACGTGGGCTGCCAAAGCGGAGCACACGAACTTAACTGCTACGCCACCGGGCCAGCCCTCCCCCCACCCCTCGTTTTTAAGCTGATTTCTTCTGGTATTTCTCTGGTCATTGGCAAATTTCTTCTGGTCTGAAGGTTTTGCAGTCTTTTCATTTATCCCTTCCAGATTCTCATCTGACGACAAGAGGCTGCTCCTGTGAGCCACTCATGGCCCCCCACCCCATTGACATAATAGAGAGCATGGGCATCAGAGTTAGACATGCTTTTTTGCTGTCCCAGAGCCCACACTTACTTGTGGTGTGGCCTGAGGCAATGCTGTGCTGTTTCTGAGCTTTCGTGCAGTGCAGGGGTTAAGAGCAAGCCTCAGGTCAGACATCCCTGGGCTGGAATCCTGGCTTTGCCGTTTGCCAACCCTCAGGACTTGGGGAAGTTTCTGTGTCATTTAACAAAGTTGAAGTGCCTGCTGAGTGCTGGGCTGGAACGTACGGTTGAGCGCCTCAGATATGACCTCTGTCTTTGGAGTTGTCGTGGGGAGGCAGACAGCAAATAAGGGGACAGATGTCTAAGTGGTCGTGAACAGGAGAGGGTCTGCCCAGGCTGGGCACCTGGAGGGCTGTCTGTGGAGATGACACCCAAGCTGTTACCTGAAAGTGGAAAGGAACCAGCTGTGCAGAGAGCTGGTGAGGGGGGTGAAAAGAATGTTCTGGACTGAGGGAACAGCATGTGTTCTGGGGCAGGAAAGAGGAACAGAAAGGAGGCTGTTGTGTCAGGAGCTTGGTGGGGTGGTTGGTGACTGCAGTGTGGCACAGATGAAGTTGGGGAAGTCACTTCAACTTTTTCTTGTTAAATTGTTAGTCATTGAACATAACCTCAGGACGGTTATGAAATACGTGAGAGGAAAAAGATAAAATTTTTTAGCTTCTGCCCACATTGGGAGATACACTTTACATTGTGACCCAGTACATGTGAGTAAATATACACGGGTATGGGGGGAGAAAGTTTCACAAAGTGACACTTAAACACTTACTTTATGGGACACTCTCTAGTATCCCCAACTGAATTCCAGTCTTGTCTCTTTCCTTTTTTTTGAATGCTAGTCTTGACCTCCTAAGTTAATTTCACCACTTTCAGGGTTTTGACCCCTTGAGGTAAGGTATATAAGGCACGTAGCACAGCAGCTGGCATATGAGGTGAATTCCGTGTGTTAGTCATTTTCTGTTAGTGTTTTCTCACCCTTAAAATTATATGAGCTTTAAATGGAACAGTATATGTAACATATGGAAAAATGCCTGGCCCTGATTGTGGGCAGGTTTCCTTTCTTCCTTCTGTGGCCATGTGGCAAATGTGAGGGCCCAGGAGGCTAGATGGCTGGCATCTTAGTGCTGCTCTGGCCATCCAGGCAGGGCAGAGCCTGGATCCTCTCCTGCCACTTCAGCCGTCACACTCTCACACCTGGGCTATCAATGGGGCCCTTTGATTGAGATGTCTTCCCTCTTACCTGGGGAGGAAGGGGGGAGACAGTAGGGAGGAGGGATGTGACTCAGAGATCCAGACCGCCTCTAAAAAGGCCAATTGTTTTCCCGGTCTGCGGAGCAGGGGTGTGGAATCTCAGGTTCAGAGGAGGAGAAGGTGTCCTTGTGAGTGAGGCCAGGCAGGGTGCAGAGGGATCTTGGGAATCACATCTTCTTTTGGTTGCAGAGAACTCCCAGCACTCAAGCTGCAGGCAGGGCTTTCCTCCCCGTGGCCTTGGCAGAGGCAAAACCGGGACCTCTGGAGTCCTGAGTGAGGACTTGTTTGGGAGGAGTGTTTTAAAAACCAGCCATTCCCTGAAGAGTTTCCCGGTAGCATTGTTCACGATAGAAAAAGCTAGAAACAATCCAGATACCAACTAACAATAGAATAGATAAATAAATCAAGGTGTTTTCCTACACTGGGCTACTTTTCTGCAGCAGTGAAAATAAATGAACTCCAGCTACACATGTCAAGAATCTCACCATGTAGAGCAAGAAAAGCAAGACAGAAAGTACACACAGTGATTCCAAATAGATAAGTTGAAAAACAAGCAGAACTACACAGTATCCTGCTTAGGGATACATACATAACAAAACGAGGGAGACAAAAAGGAAACGATGAACACCTAATTCAGCAAAGAGATTATCTCTGGAGGTGGGGGGGGGCCGAGAGGACGTCAGAAGTTCTGTTCTTGGACTGTGTGCTTCATGCATGGGCGTTCTTTTAAGTCTTTAAACAGTACATATTTTATACTTAATGTATGTATGTATATGTGTGATGTATATGTGTATGTATGATGTATATGTGTATGTGTAAAAATGTGTATAAAGGTATACATACAAGCATTGTTTTGTAAGCACAATATATTTCTCAATTAAAAGTTAAGAAAAACTGGCAGGTCCTTAGAAGAACTAAGAATATTCCCCCACTAAATCGTAGGGCTCTGCCCTCATTCTCAAGTTTGGTTTCTAGTCATTGTTGCTGAAAGTAAGTGTTTGATTAAGGCCCCCTTCCTCTGGGTTTGGGGCATTGGCGGACTTCCATTTCTGCATGCTGCCTCTTCTCTGGGGCGGAAGAGTGGTGGGGCCTGACCCTTTCTCTCCAGTGGACAGGGGAGCCCATGCTGTGCTAGAGCACACTCCAGGATGGTGCCAGCCCTGTCAGAATAGGGCAGTGTGGAGAGATCCTCCAACAACTGGAGGAGAAGGCCTGGTACCAGTCTCTGTGGGCTCTGCTCCAGCACAGACTGGCCCAGGCCTCTCACCCCATCCCTATGGGTGTCCTCGGCAGCCCTCCCATGGCAGCTGAGCCGAAGGACAAGACTTCTCTGAATAGTGACCAAAAGGGAAAGCCTTGCCAGAGAGGTCACCACCGGAGCAGGGTGTTGAAGAACCCCATCATCATCTAACATGAGAAACACCCCAGGCTTGGGGTCAGTGGGTGACACCAGGGCAAGTCATGGAATTGTTCTGAGACTCAGTTTCTCTGATAGAAAAATGAGATCCCATAGCTGGCTAGCCCACCTCAGTGGGCTTCTGTATCATATGAGATCATACAATCATAGTATCTCAGGTTCGAATGGAACTCGAGCGTTTATTTAGTAATGTGGTTCTTAACTAAAAGTAGTCATCAGAATTGCTTAAGGAGCTTCCTCGAATACAGAATCTGGACCTGCTGAATAAGTGTTTCTGGGGTATAGCTAGGGCATTTATCAAAGTCAAACAATCACGTGGTCAAATAGTCAACTAGCACCAGAGGGTTTAGATGGACAGGAACAGCTCTTGTACCACTCTGCCCACCCTGGTCCTGCTTTCCAGAAGCAACTACTAATTAAGAAAATTTCTAGGGTTAGTGCTTCTGATGGTTTCCTTCAGACACTTAACTGAAGAATATGCTTATGCAGCTCTTTCTTGATTTGTCAGATTTTGACATTATCAGTTCCCCATAGTGGAAGTTGAAAGGTTTAGCTCCTTTATACTTTTCTCACCCTCCCTTTCCTCTCCTCCCAATTTTTGATTTTTTTTTTTTCGCTGAGGAAGATTGTCCATGAGCTAACATCTGTGCCAGTGTTCCTCTATTTTATATGTGGGTCACCACCACAGCATGACTGATGAGTGGTGTAGGTGTAACTCAGCACCTGGGATCCAAACCTGCGAACCCAGGCCACCAAAGCAGAGCATGCCCAACTCAACCACCAGGCCACAGGGCTGGCCCCTTGATGTTTATATTATTATTTTTAGGGTTTTTAAAATTGCCTTTGGAATCCTAAATATACTGAAATCTTTAGCCCTTATTCTGTCTACTGTAGATTTTGTCACTATCAGGGAAGAATATCAGCCTTCCTTTCCCATCAGCTTTTCTGTCCTTGGCTGTCTCCCAGCTTCTCTGTCAGCTATACTTGTATTTCATGTTGTCACAGTATGTTCTGTTGCATAACTATAACGAAGTCTTGTATGCTTTGTCTATAAGTCGATTCTGACTTGACAGGAGTACACAGTGTTTACGTTATTGTGGCCGTATTGATATGTGCCACCCACTCAAGCAGAGTGCTGGGATTCTAGTTCCTCTTCCACCTGCCTGTATATAATGCCCACGCCACTCCAGGGAGAATGGGTCTGACGTCTAGGTCAAATGGAATCTCTTTTCTTACATTCCAACAGTTCCTCCAAATCATGCTGCTTTTTAGTTTTGTATTTGAACTGTTATTTTATCTGCTTTTCTTTTTTCACAAAGTTTCTGGTTGCCTCTTTTTTAAAATTGTGATTAAAATAATACTGTGCCTTTATTATGTTTTTTGAAATTATCCAACCACTTAGTTCAATAATTCATGACATGATATCTCCTTCCTTCCCTCCTGGAAACATTGTTTCCAGAATGTTCTTTCCCACTGCTCCAATCTGGACAGCTCATTCTTTAGGCATGCTCTATAGCTTTCAACCTGAGACATCCTTTCACAGCTTTCCTGTTAGATCCATTGTTCTCTGAATTTTGTGTCTTTTTCTTTCTTGTTTTACTTTCTTGTTTAGCTGAAGTACATTCTTAAGTACTTCCTCAGAAAAAATACATAAGAGGTAAACTTTGAATCCTGTATTTTCCCTTCCCTTTTGATAGATGGTTTGACTGATTACAGACTTTAAATTTATTTTCATTCAAAATGTTAAAGACATTGATCTGTTGACTTTAAGCATCCATTGTTGCTAATAAGACATCTGATGCCAGTTTGATTCTCATTTCTTTATAGCTAACTTGGTTTTTTTTGTTCTTCATTTATTTGTTTTTTTAGCTTTGTTAGTTTTCTGGAAGCTTATAATATATCCTGTTTATCTTTGGTGTACTGAAATTTTGTAAGGCTGTGTCTGGGTTGGATTTTTTTTTCATCCATTGCACTCGGTACTCTTGGATCCATTTGATTTCAAGTCTTATGTCATTCTTCTGCTCTGTATGTTTTTTCTGTTATTTCTTCGATAATTCCTTTCCCTCATTTTCCTTTATTTCCTCTTACTGGAAATCCTATTAGTGGTTAGACTTCCTAGATTGATCCCAGGATTGTCTTCTCTTTGTCTTCCAGACCTTCTAGTGAAGGTTTTAATTTGGCAATCATATTTTTAATTTTATTCTCTCTCTTTTTCTGATTATTTAATTTTCATAGCATCTTGCTCTTGCTTTACAGAGGCCAAATTGGGTTGACTTTCTCTGACCACTAATTAGAATTGTTTTAAAAATTAATTCCTGACCCTTAAATGATCTCATTTCCTCTGGGATCTGGTTCTGGTTGTTTATTTTGGTCATTCTTTTTCAGGCTGCTGGTTTTCCCTTAATGTCTGGTGAATGTTAGCTCATTTGTGTGTAAAAATGCAAGAAGCAGGCTGGTAGTCTAGTGAGCTGATTGATGTGGATTTCATCCACTATCCACTGGCAGGTCTGTTTCCACAACAGGCCCCTCTTCCGGGCAGGTCGCTGCCCTGGTGCTGTGTGGATGGGGAGCAGGGCTGGCTGGCCTTGCCTCAGGGTGCCGTTTGACTGGCACTCTGGAGCCTGCACACTCTCTAGTACCCTATAGCTCATGGACTATGTCTGGCCTGCTTCTTTTTGTATGCCCTGTGAGCTAAGAATAGTTTTTACATTTTTTTTTTTTTTTTGTGGGGAAGACCAGCCCTGAGCTAACATCCGTCGCCAATCCTCCCCTTTTTGCTGAGGAAGACTGGCCCTGGGCTAACATCGTGCCCATCTTCCTCTACTTTATATGGGACGCCGCCACGGCATGGCTGACAGGCAGTGCGTCGGCGGGCGCCCGGGATCCGAACTCGCGAACCCCGGGCTGCCAAGCGCGGACTAAACCGCTGCGCCACCGGGCGGCCCCAGTTTTTACATTTTTAAAGGGTTGTATACGGGGGCCGGCCCACTGGTGTAGCGGTTAAGTTCACACGTTTTACTTTGGCGGCCTGGGGTTCACCAGTTCGGATCCTGGGCCTGGACCTACTCACCACTCATCAAGCCATGCTGAGGCGGCGTCCCAAATAGAAGAGCTAGAACTCTACAACTATGATACACAACTATGTACTGGGGCTTTGGGGAGAAAAAGAAAAAGAGGAAGATTGGGAACAGATGTTAGCTCAGGGCCAATCTTTCTCAAAAAAAAAGGGGGGGGTTGTATCAGAAAAAGAAAACTAAGAAGAATATGAAAAAGACACTGAGTGTGGCCTGCAATGCCTGAAATATTTACTATCAAACTTTTACGGAAAAGTTTGCCTTCCCCTGCTCTAGTCCGTGGTGTAATGTCTTTGGAGGACAGCCCTCCTGTTTTCAGCTGGCATCGAGTGCCTGCCCCTAGGATGAGGGTGTGGCAATGGATGGAGCCCTTTAGTTGATCCCAATTTCCAGTTTCATTTCCCTTCCTGTCCTCTGTACATGCTTATTTGGAGCCCAGATCCTCTCCTGGGTTCCCTTTGCAAGGCTGGCAGTCACCTCCATGTAGCCCTTTGGTTGCTCCAGGCTGCAGCTTCCTTCTGTGTTGTCTCATCCATTCACACGCTGCCTTCCACTTCCTAACTTCGGGAAATGAATTGCAGTCTCTCATTGCTGCTTCCCTACTCTCATTCCCATCACAATTATGGGTTTGTTCCCTCTCATACCTCCTTACTGTCGTTCCAGTGGGTTTTTGAAACAGTCTGAGCGTCACCATTAACTAGGAGTTGGGGGCCTTTTGCATATGTCTAGGTATGCTGGATGGTGGCTTTTTAGGTGTAGGTAGCTTAGACCATGAAGTTACTCCATTGAGGCCACACCCGGATAGAGCTGGGCATGGTGAACTGCAAAAGACAACTGTTTCTCTCAAACTCTCATGCACAGAGAGATTCCCGGATGCTCATGCACAGTGCGGGGGTGTAAACTAGACATGGCCAGATGCATAAGATTGTAAAACCTGTGTCCCTTTGACCTAGCATTTCCAATTCCAGGTATCTCCCTTAGACAGTTGCTCATACATGTGCACAAAGAAATGCAAGAATGTTCATTGTAGCATCATTTGTGTTGGAAAAAAGACAAATAAAAAGAACCTAAGTGACCCTGCGTAGTGGGGGTTAATAAGGCATGGTGTATGCATAGCGTGGGCTACTATTCAATTATTACAAAGGAGGAAGAAGATCTATATGGACTGTCATCTCAGAGGTCACAGATAACCCATAAAGGATCGTCCCACTTGTGCCTAAAAAAAAGGACCTTTATGTAGCTCTGTGTTCATATATATGTCGACTCATTAAAGAAAACACTAGAGTAATGAACATCCAACTGTTATTTGTGTTTACTTCAATGAAAAGAATTGGAGGTTAGACTTCTGAATTATTTGAGAGTATATTCATGTGCTGCTTGGATAGATAGATATTTTTGAGGATGTTAACCTCATCACCAAACAAAGAAAACCAAGAAGGAGCTCAAAAGATTAGCCTGAATTGGGGCCTCTGGCTGCTTCCTTACTCCACAGCCTGAATGACCCTTGTCATGTGGGGCTTGTCAGTTCATCAACAGGTATATACTGCATGCCCCCGAGATAAGTGGACCCCAACTCTGGTGATTTACACCTATGTATGGAGATGCACCTGTGAGATGCTAATGAAGAGCACACGGCCATGGAGGGTGTGCACACTGGGAGCTGGCGGGTTGGAGTGTGCAGAGGTGGCTCCTCCCACACCTGGAGACATGGTGGCCTCCTGGGATGGGCTGGACTTGGTGATGGGAGGGTGGGAGGTAGAAGGGGTGTTCCAGGTGAGGGCAGCAGTGTAGACAGAGCTTTAGAGTGGGCTTCTAGTGTTAGCTGGGCTTTGAAATGGGGCTTTGTGAATGGGGCAGGGGAAAAGGTGAGTGAGCCCACAGGAGTCTCTCTTTACTCCTTTGGTTTCATCAGTTGAGGCCACCTAAGATGGCAGATTTCTGTTTACTTTTCTCCCTGGGTGCTTCAGAGCTCCTGATGCCAGCGAGCCAGGGCCTCCTCTGGGGCTTGAAAGGACAGTGGAATAACAAGCAGAAGTTTTGAAATGGAAAGGTCTCTACCACCTGAGTCAAATTCTTAACCCAGAATCTGGGTTCTGCCTTTCTCTTGGCTGTCTGCTGGGCCCATGCTTTCCTTCCCCTGTCATCTCAGCTCAGCAAGCCCTTGAGTGCTGCCTCTTCCCTGCCCCCATCTCCTCCCTTCACCAACTGAGAGCATAGGCCCTCTGTTCAATTCTCCGTTTAGACTCATGGCTTGCATGAGGCCAGGAGAAGCCATTGCATTCAGAGCCTATGTAGAAGTGAATAGATCCCGAGCTGCTGAGATGTAGCCACCACCACCAGACTAGTGTTCTCTCTCACTCTCTCAGTTGGGGCCAAACTGAGGTCCCAAAACTCTGTGGCAATCTTAAGGCTTGAGTCAGCAGAAAAGTCAACTTACTCAGGACCAGTGGGTGAAGGCAGATTACCCACAGGAAAGCTGGTTCAACTTCTATTGCTTGGCTCTGGCTGTGGCTGCTAGCCTGGGCAGCCTGGTTCTGTTGTCCACTTCTGACCCATACTTCTTAGTGAGTGGTAGCCTAGAGTTCCGGTTGTCCTGGGCTCCTCTCGGTAGGAGATGTGTCCTGTGCCTTTGGCCTTCTCCTGCCTTCTCACCAACACACACAGTATGGGAGTGTCCACTGATGTTGCACTGAGACTTGGTACCTGGGCTCCTTTCAAAGTAAATTAAGGAAATACCTTTAGAAAGGAAGTTGAGAGAGAGGCCATGTTTTGAAACTCCTGAATGTTCAGTCTGTTTGTTGTTGTTTTTTGTGTGTGTGTGTAAGGAAGACCAGCCCTGAGCTAACATCTGTTGCTAATACTCCTGTTTTTGCTGAGGAAGACTGGCCCTGGGCTAATATCGTGTCCATCTTCCTCTACTTTATATGGGACGCCACCACAGTATGGCTGACAAGCAGTGCATCAGCGGGCGCCTGGGATCCACCCGCAAACCGTGGGCTGCCAAAGCTCAACCTAAACTGCTGCACCACCGGGCCAGCTCCCAGTCTAGTAGTTCTTGTAGTCTGGTCTGCTCAACCCCAGAGTAGTTTCTTCCTGTGTGTGGGCAAGTGGGGGTCTCGCAACTCTTAAGGCCAGGACTGTCAGTCAGCAGCTCCATTATTTCATTAGACATCAGCTCTCAATCCTGTTCAAATGGAAGTTTGTGGAGTGCTGTAAGCCCCACAGCCATCCTACAGCAGTGTTTCCCATTCCGAAAGGACCACCTTCTTCTATATAATGTAACCAAAGGCTGCCCCAGTCCCCCTGGGACTGTGTTCAGAGTTACTGAATTTCCTTGTGGGCCATTGGGTCCTGTCATACTCCCCTCCTCTCCCTTGTGGGCCTCAGAGGACTGAGGAGAGGGAGGAACGGAGCCTGTCAGATCCAGTGTCTCACTAAAATCAGCATCTGCCTCTCCTGTGTGCTTTAATAGCATCTCTGTGCTTTCGTTGAGACAGGTAATTAGCGGTTTGGAGGTTTGCTGTGGAGTGGTTGAATCTTCCAGTAGGATTGCAACCACACCCTTTGGCCCTGTTTATCCTTGATCTAGAGGTCTCTTCAGGCCTACACTTGAGTACTTGCAGCATCCCTGTAGTGCAGGACAGTGAACACCCCACCCTCGGCCTGTGACTGGAGCATGACTGCCTTCTCTCCAGCCTCTGGCCTGCTCTCTCTGGTCCCTATGAAGCCAGGGCTGAGGAGAGTGTCACCTCGCCAAGGGAGACCCTTCACCAGCCTCCCTCCCTTGCCAGCCCTTCTCTAGGAGTTCGTCCTTGGATGGAGTGCCTTGCCAGGCTGGGTCATCTCACCCGTCCTCTGGCTGGCTCTGCTGGCTCTTGTGGAGGGGAGGTGGGAGGGGGGTGGGCTTCACACTCAGATCATGCTTTGCTGTTGCTTTTCCCCTGGGCCTGCACATCTGGGTCAAATAAGTTGAAACTGGCTCATTGTAATGAAGGGAGAGCAAAAGCCACAGACTGAGCCATAGAGATGACCTCATCGTGTGGAAGTCGTCAGCCACGGCTGGAAAGCAGTCTTGTTTGAACATGTGTATGGGAAGGAGAGCAGACTGTCTGTGGTTTGCATTTTCATGTTTCATGCGCAGCAGCATTTTCCTGGGGATTTGGCTAAGCTAGCTTTGGCAGAGAGCAAGAGAGGCAGCTGCTTGTTCCTCAGCATGGCCCGCCTCCCACCTCTGAGAGCAGTTGGCCGTTTGTGTCTGGGTCGGGGACGGGGTGGCTTTATTTATTGGAGAAGGCCTTTCAGGAGACGCTAATGGTCTTGATGGGCAGGATAGAGCTGTCCTAGCCAGGAGCACCCCAGCCTGCTCTTCTGAGCTGCAGAGCAAAGGAACATGTGTGCACCAGGCCACTGTCCATCTGGGATGCATTGAGATGACCATTCCTGCTGCCAAAACTTCTCTGTAGATAAAGAGCTGCTCCCCAGGCCCCACAAGGGCTGCGGCACCACCACAAGGCCCCTGGTCTGGGACCCCTGTCCCAGGCTGCCTTCCCCACGATCCAGTACTGTCATATTTGTTGGGGGGTAGGGGTTGGTACCATACATGGAAGTCGAAACAGCCATTGTTCCCTATTGTGAGCCGGATCGTCTTCAGTCCTGTGCTCCCCACCAGAGCCTGCTCTAGCCCAGCGCCTGGCTGCAGTGTACCCTGGGGATGCTGCTGCTCCACTGCACCTCACATAGCCATCAGAGCTGAGGGGAACATGCCTCCGCTTCCCTGCACTCCCCAGGAAGCATTGCCTCGAGCATCGAGCATCAGTGTTACTGGTCTCTGCACACTCCCCTTCTGCAGCCCAGCTCTGGCACCTCATTATGCCCTTTGGTTTTGCTGACAGCTGTTTATGTGTCTCCAGGAGGGGTTGGAACTAATCATGTTTCTCCTCTCTGATGGGGCTGCTTTTTGGAGAACATGGCCGCAGCACAGGTTTCTAAAAAAACGACCTGAAAGAGGATGGTTATGTGGCATTGGGAAAACAATATTGCTTACAGCAGCCAGAGTGTTTGGCTTCAAATCTCAGCTCCAGTAGTTGCTGTGTGACCCTGGGTAAATTACTTAACCTCTCTGGGGCTCAGTTTTAAGGGGTGGCTTATTTTCCTGGGGTTTTTTTTGAGGAGGATTAGCCCTTAGCTAACATCTGCTGCCAATCCCCCTCTTTTTGGCTGAGGAAGATTGGTCCTGGGCTAACATCTGTGCCTATCTTCCTCTGCTTTACATGGGACGCCTGCCACAGCGTGGCTTGATAAGTGGTGAGTAGGTCTGCACCTGGAATCTGAATCCACGAACTCTGGGCCACTGCAGCAGAGTGCGCGAACTTAATCACTGCGCCACCAGGCAGGCCCCTTATTTTTCTGTTTTTAATGTATTTGTTACATAAGTGATCCATATTTGTTTTAGAAAATGTAATAAATACCCCCAAAAAAACTAATTTAAAAAATTACGATTAAATGTAACCCCACCATCCAGAGATAACCTCTCAGCATCTTGGAATATGTCCTGAATTTCAGACTTTTCTCTATGTATGCTTTATATGTGTGCAGCTGTGCATGCACATGCTCTTTTAAAAATAAAATGGCATAATATATATTCTATAGACTGTGTTGTGAGGGCATAATATGTATCAAGTGCTATTTTAGGCACTGTGCACGCAGTGTACAAAAGAAAGTCTCTGCTCTCAAGGAGCTTATGTCCAGTTGGAGGAGATGGACCATAAATAAATAGGTCAAGTGGCAGTAAACACCTAAGAAGAAAAATAAGGCATTGTAGGGAAGACAGAAGGATGGGGGTGTGGGCTTCCAGTTAAAAGGGGGTAGTTTGAATGCCCACCTGCTTCCTTTAAAACCCTCACTAAAAATGACATTAAAGGAATTACACTTTAAAAAATTATCCTGTAAAGACTAGAGGAAGGGAGTGGAGACAAACCTAGGAAGCAAAGGGAGGAGGAGGAGGAGGAACTGACTTAGTAGGTCTGAGAGAGTGAGACCTGAGCACGCAGAGGGGGACATCGGAGCAGCAGTCACTGCAATCCCCTTTCCCACCTCACAGAACTGGGAACTGCTCCTTCCAGAGACAGTTTCTGGAGAGGTTAGAACAGAGTGTAGAGATTCCAGGTGCAGTTGAGGATGGTGCTGACGTGTAGAGGGGTTAAGTGGAAGTTCACCTGGTCACTGTTGAGATCATCCCATCCCGCCCCCCCACCTGCTTCTCTTCTCATCACTCAGAATGCTGTTAGCCAGGCTTACACTCCATGTATGAAATTGGAAGAGTCATCTATGGACAATTTGACCAGCCCAAGAGAAAAGACCTAAACTCTTGTGGGTTCCGTCATGCAAAGGAGTAGCCTGATCATCCTAAAATGAAGCTCCAGGTGAACATACCTATGTCCACAGAGCTTCCCATCAGCTTATTAGTGCTCTGCTCTGAAATAGAGTGAGTGGACGGTAACCAGACTTTTGAGTGAAGCCTCAGTTGAAAAAGAAAGAAACTTGAAGGAGAGAGAAACTATACAGGGAGAAGAAATTTCCAAAAACTCTTAATCTCAGGAATTATGTTATCAAATGATAACAAGATGAAGAACAAGATACTATTAATAAAGAATTTTTTTAAAGCTCTTGGAAATTAAAAATATAGCAGAAATGAAAAATTCAATAGAAGAGTAGAAGATGAAGTTGAAGAAAACTTCCTTCAAAGTAGAGCAGAAAGACAGAGAGATGGAAAGTGGGAGAGAAAAGAAAACTGGAAGGTGAATCGAAGAAGTTAAATATCCAAATAGGTGTTCTAGAAAGAAAAGGCAGAGAAAATGGGGAAGAAAATGATCCAAGAAATAAGACAGTTTCCCAGGACTGAAGAACATGATTTTTGAGATTGGAAGGGCCCAACAATTACCCAGCTCAGTGGATGAAAATAAACCTGCTCCAAGTCCCATCAACACAATCAGGACATTGGGGACAGTGAGGAAAAAACAGGTCAGTACAAAGGATTGGGGATCAGAATGACCTCAGACTTCTCGACAGCAGTATTACAACCTGAAAGATCATAGATCAATGCTTTCAGATTTTGAGGATCATTGCTTTCCATCCTAGAATTCTTTAGCCAAACTCTTAATTAAGTGTGACAGTAGAATAAAGACATTTTTAGATGTTCCAAGTCTAAATTTATCTCCCTTGCAACGTATCTCTGGAAGCAACTTGAGTTTGTGCTTTAGTGCTCTGGTTCTTGATATAGGATCCCTGGACCAGAGGTAGCAGCTGCACCTGGGAACTTGTTAGAAATGCAAATTCTCGAGCCTCACCTCAGATGTCCTGCGTCAGGTGGTTCTGATGCACACTAAAGTTTGAAAACTACTGCTTTATCAAAATAAGGACGTAAATGTGAAAGACGAAGATAACGGGTCTGGGAAACAAAGTACCCAGCACAAGACAGAGGGGAAGGAGTCCCCAGGGTGTTAGTGCCGGTGCTCCCAGGGCACAGCTCTGCATGGGGCACCTGCTGGGGCGGGTCAGAGGCTCCGGGAAGACGCTGGATGGGTTTTGGGGGGGAGTGAGATTGTTCAGAGCTGTGTTTTTAAGAATGCCAGTGGAGAGCAGAGTCAGGGAGTTCCTTGTTCCTTCTCTAACCACAGGGACAAGTTTCTGGGCTGGGAGGTGCCCAGTACTGCTTACCCTGGGCAGGTGGCCTCCTTAAGTCAACTTGCTAAACGGGGGTTGGCAGAGAGGGCACCACATGGGTCGTCCAGCCTCACCTGTTGTCACCATGGTGCCTCGGCTGAAGTCCAGCCCTGAGCCAGGTGGAGCTGTGTAACCAAGGGCGCCACCACTTCCTGGTGTGTGAAATGGGGATTAAAATACCCTCCTCATGTTGGTTATGAGGAGTGAGTGAGTTAATATACATAGAGGTAAGAACAGCGCCCAGCATGCCTTTTAGCAGTTAGCGCTGAGGGTCCGGGGGATATCAACACCTTTTTTTTAACTTATTTCAAAAAAATTTTTCAGCCCTACAGAAAGGTGGTAAGAATAGTATAAAGAACTCCCTTATAGAAGTCCTTCACCTGTTGTTAACATTTTGCCACATTTGCTTTTTCTCTCTCCACATATACATATATTTTGTTGCTATTATTATTATTGAAAAGTAAGTTGCAGACATCATAACCCTTCATTGCTAAGCACTTCAGTGTGTGTCTCCTAGGAACCACGGTAAAATGACCAATTTTAGGAAATTTCACATTTATACAAAACTATGTAATGTAGAGACCAGTGTTAAATTTTACCAGTTGTTTCAGTGCCGTCTTTGAAGCAGGACTCCTGTCCCCCATCCAGGATCCTGTCCAGTCCTGGGTGTCCTTTAATGTGGAGCAGTCCCTCGGCCTTTCTTTGTCTTTCCTAACTGACACTTTTGAAGAGTTGTAAAGCCACTTGTTTTGTGGAATGTCTCTGGATCTGGTTTTGCTGATATTTCCTCGTGCTTGGATTCAGCTTATGCATTTTGGGCCAGAATACCATGGCAGTCCCTCAGAAGACACATGATGTCAGTTTGTCCCATTAGGAGCGATGTTAATCCTGATCACTTGATGTTTTCCCTTTATGATTAATAAGTAATCTGTGGGGAGATATTTTTGAGTGTGTGTGTGGGTATCCTGTCTCCCAACATATTTTCACCCAATGGTTTGAGCATTTGTTGGGCATTGACTCTTGACCCAACTCCTTGTGAAGTTCAGTTGCGGATCATTTAGATAAACACCAGAGTTCGCTTTTGGCTGCCAATGAGAAACTTAGCATTGGGAAATATATTGATTTTTAGCAGAGAGGTTTTATTCCGTTTGGGACAAAAATGCTCTTCCTGGGTTTAAAGTCTGAAAAGGCCAGATTCATCTAAACATTTGCTCAGTAAGTACTTCTTGGGTGCCTACTGTAGGCCAAGTACTGTTGCAGGTGCTGGGGATAAAATGATAGATAAAAAAAGGTAGACAAAGTCCCTATCTTCCTCGAAGGTATATTCCAGTGGGAGAATCAGACCGTAACTCTGTACTCTATTGTCAGGTAGTGACGGGTGAAGAAAAAGCAAGCCAGAAGGAGATAGGGTGATGAGGTAAGGAGTGCCTCTTTAGCCAGGGCTGTCTGCAAGCTCAGGAGCTGACCTCTGGGCAGAGACCTGGATGATGCCCAGGAGCAACCATGACTCAGGTGGGAGGCCCGCCTGGCAGTGGGAACAGTGGGTGCAAGGCTTGATGTGAGTTAGTGGAAGTGTAAGGAATTCAGTGTGGCTGGAGCAGAGACGTCAAGGGGGAGAATGGTGGTAAATGAAGGTGGAGAGGGTGGTTGGGGCACGATGATGGAGGGCTATGTAGACCATGATGGGAAGTCAGTGAAGTGGTCCAGCCCCTCAGGAGGGCACGGAACCCAGCCAGCCCCTACCCCTGACACAAGCATGTAAGGGCCACCTGCCCCTGGCCAGGGCTTCCAGTGGTGGTCTGACAGGCTGGGCCCCCAGGAGTGATTAACTCTGAGGGGGCCCTGAGTGCAACAGTGGGGTTTCTGCATCCAGGCAGGAGTTTCTCAGGAAAGGAAGAAGGACAGCAGGAAGTCAGCAGTTGGAAAAAACATTTTTATTTTTTCTCAGCTGCTGATGGGGAAGGCAGGAGGGGGCTGGCCTGGCAAGGTACCTGTTTCCTCAGCACCCTGGGTGGCTGGGGCAGTCTTTGACAAGCCTTGACAGACAGGGGCCTGCTCGCCGGCCCAGTGACTCTCTGATCTGGAACAGCCAAGGAGCCCCAGGCTGTGAGCCCAGGGCTCTGTGTCCATTGCCAACAGGGCTAGGCTGTTCTCCAACATCAGCTCTGCCTTTGTCCCTAGCCCATCTCCCCCATGCTGAGAGAGCTCCGTTGCTCACGGCTTTCCTCCCACTGCCTGGCCCAGGCAACCAAAGTAACAACACAAGAATAAGAGCTGGCACTGGAGGAGCACTTCTGTGTGAGGGGCATTTTCTAGATGCTTCCCATCTATTGCTCATTTACTTTCACAACAGCCCTATAAGGAGGTCACCTGCCCAAGGTTACACAGCTACTAAGTGCAGATCCAGGATTTGACCCCAGGCTGATTGGTGCCAGAATCTCCGTTCTTCTCCACCAGGCCACATAGCACATATCATGAGATTTTCCTGGAGCCCACTGCAAGGGCCCAGGTGGTGCCATTCAGTTGATTGCGGGCAGTCTCCTGCTTCTTGAGGTCTTGGTGTGCTGACCTCTGGCCTGTGAGCCTGGGCTGTCAGAGAGTGGCGGGAGTGAGAAGTAGGAAACTGCTTTTGCTACTGCCTAGAGGGTTGTGAGGAGGCCTTTGTGCCTCCTGGCAGGGTCAGATCCAGAGATTCACAGGAAGTGGGGTGACATTTACTTAGCGCCTCCACTGGTCCACATGACATGTGTCGTTTAATGTTAGCAACAACTCTGTGGGGCAGATTTTATGACTGCCCTTTAACAGATAAGGAGCCTGAGAGTCTGAGAGGTTAAAATAACATGCCCAAGGTCGCACAGCCATCGGGGGAGAGTCACACGTCAGGTCAGGCCTGGAGACCATGTCTTCACACCATGCTGCCTTACCTGCCAGAGTGATGGACTGGGGGCCTGTGAGCCTCACCAGAAGTCACGTGTTCGGTATAGCCCTTTTGGACGTCCCTCCGGGCCGTTGGGAGATGAGACTGGGTCTTTAGGCAGGTGTTGAAAGAGCATCGACTTTAGGGTTTCAGTCTTGCCTCTGCCGCTTCTCAGCAGGATGTTGGACAAGGCTTGAGTCCTTGCGAACCCTTTTCACTCACCTGTGAGATGGGGAGTAAAATCACCTCTGTTCTTAGACCAGGTCTGAAAGTGTAGGTTGGTGGTTCTTAGCTGGGTCTTGAGGTACGTAGGTGAGTATGAGAATTTCCTGAAGTGTTAAAATGTGCCTGTGGGGCTTCTCTCATGGGTTTCCCTGGGAGAGCACATCTGATTCTAGAGTCAGGGAGTCAGGGATGACATGGGTCTTTTGAGAAACTTCCCAACTAAAACACCGTTTTACCTTTCCTGCCCTTAAGATCAATGTTGAGAGGCCAGCCCGGTGGCGTAGTGGTTAAGTTTGCACGCTCTGCTTCGGCAGCCTGGGGTTCGCAGGTTCGGATCCCAGGCACAGACCTATATACTGCTCATCAAGCCATGCTGTGGAGGCGTCCCACAGATGTTAGTGGAGAAAGAATGGCACAGATGTTAGCTCAGGGACAATGTTCCTCAAGCAAAAATAAAAAAAATCAATGTTGAAGCATTATATATAAATGTTAGGGTCATGATAACAGTTGTAGAAGAGGCTATTAGAAATAGGGAAAAGGACTTCACCAAAACCAAGTGGTATTGGACCAGGACCCTAACCTAGAGTCTGTTTAGAAAAACTACACGATTTCCTTCTGATGAAAGCAGTGGTTCTCAGCCTGGGGCAGTTTTGTGCCCCAGGGAACATCTGGCAATGTCTGGAGAGATTTTTGGTTGTCACAACCAGAGAAGGGGTTTTACTAGCATCTGGTAGAAGCCTGCGAGCTGCTAAACATCCTGCAGTGCACAGGACGGCCCCTCAACTAAGTGTTATCTAGGCCAGAGTGCTAATGGTGCCAAGGTTGAAAAACCCTGGCTTTAAAATAGCCAGCACTTATGTAGTATTTACCATGTGTCAGACATTGTTCTCAGTGCTTGCCAGGTATTAACTTGCTTAATCCTCCCAACCCTATGACCTAGGGGCTATTATTGTCCTCAGGTGACAGATGGGGAAGCAGGGGCATGGGGAGGTGAAATAACTAGAATGGGATCAGAGTCCCACTTGGGGTGAGAAAGGAGCAGGCAGGGCCAGGACTTGAACTCAGACAGTCGAGCTCCAGGGTCCGTGCCTTTAGCCACTGTGCTATGCTGCACTGCTTTGCATTAAGTGAGGCTACTCGGCTTTAAACTGGCTTTTCAGCTATGAGTGCAGAAAGCCACATACCTAGAAATGTGGTATGGAAGAAGAGTCAGAAACTTTTCATTCCCGTGCCTAGAAAACAGGAGGAAGGGCTAGGGTTAGGGTAATGAGGGGCCCAGTGACCCATCAGTGAAAACTTTGTTTTTTTCCAGATTCTCATTGTGGCTCAGCTCATGAATTTAATGGCACGAGGCACCTCTTGGGCAGAGATCACGAGTGAATATAACCTCTTAACCTTTGGCTCCCTTCGTTAGGGAATCAAAGGCAGGGTGGGGGTCATCTCCGTTCTGTGGCACCTGTGGGGACCTGAGTGTGACAGGACTGTGCAGACAGTGGGCCTAACTTTGCAGTCCCGGGCTGTGTTGTGTCATTGCAGATGTAAAGACAACCGTGGTTTACCCTGCCACAGAGAAGCACCTGCAGAAGTACTTGCGCCAGGACCTCCGCCTGGTCCGAGAGACGGGAGGCGATTACAAGAACATCACCTTACCCCACCTGGAGTCCCAGAGCCTCAGCATCCAGGTGACTGGCCACCACGTCTTGGACTGGCCCGGAGAGGTCAGACATGGAGTGCTGTCCCTGTGGCCAGTGTGTCTTTCTCAAGCATCTATCCAGGGGCCAGCACTGTTCCATAGGCCCTGGGGATGCACAGAGAGCACAGTGGAATCCCTGCCTTCATGGAGCTTACCTCCTTGTGTGGGAGTCAGACAGCACACATGAGAGATCATGAGGGCTGTGGAGAAGAATAAGCAGGATAAGTGGCATAGAAGGTCTTGGGGTGAGGTGGTCACTGTTTTACTGAGGATGGTCAGAGAAGGCTTCGTTGATAAGAGAATTGACCTGATCTGGGGCATGCACTGAGGCTCTCTGAAAATCCCAAAGCAACCCAGTCTGTTGGAAGAATTTGTATCTCCTCTACAGTAGCCCCAGTATGGTCTCAGAATGGCTGTGCCCTCGCCAAGTGTCTGTGAACCAGTGGACTGATGCCAGGTTAGGGTCAAGTCCCAGAGTAAAAAACTTACCCTTCACTCATTCCCCCTTTCATTCATTCCACAGAGGGCGGGACCCTATTGTCCCCGGGGGCTTGGTGCAGTGCCTCTTCTCTTAGGGGCTATATTCCTGAGTTGGCAGCTTCTTCTCCATGTCTTCAGCCAGATGCAAGGCCATTTAGCTAAGAGATCCCAACTCCCCCTTGGGTGTCCACCCAGCACCAACCAGAGCTTCTGCCTGGACTTGGCCCCAGGTGAATGCTCAGAGTTAAATATGATGGATGAGCCATCTCCTTGCTCACTCACTGGCTTTCACTGTCTCCATCTCTGTATCACTCACTCTTGTTCTCTTGAGCACTTTTCACTTACTCTCCCTAAGATTCAGCTTACAGAGGTGGAGGGTGTTCTAATATGGGAAACTCAGCCATTTCTCCCTGACCCAGAAAAAGGGAGGGTGTCCTGGGTGTGAGGGGCACTGTGAGGTGAATTGTACTTGGGAGGAGTAAGGAAAGGGAGGTTGACAGGGCCCATGGGAGGCCTTGTGTGCCGACAGCCCTCTTTCCCAGCATGGCCTCTGGCCATGGTCCTCTGTGCAGTATTTGCACAAGGCTCCTCTGGCTCAAACTGGCTTGATTTTTTTTAAAGAAGTTCCAGCACTTGCTGTCTTCTAGAAAGGAAATATGTTTTCATCTTCCTAGACAGCTTCTGTTGTTTAGGATTGTGGAGAGATGTGGAATATACGTTCTGCTGCACATATATGAGATTCAAGAAAGGAAGCCCTTAATACAGTTGATGTGAGTCATACACTGTATATGCCTCCTTATACACCATTATACAGTTCCTCTTAGAAAATAATACAACAAAAACTCCAAGGCTCTACCAATTTCTGTTTAACGTGAGAATTCATATATTCTTTCTTGGCTATTTCTAGCAAGTTTACAAGCCCTCAGCTTAACTGGCAACAGTCAGTTATATATATTGAGCATCTACTGTGTACAAGGCCCTGTGCTAGGTTCTGGAGGGTTACCAAGAAAAATGCTGATAATGCCCCATAGTCTTGTAGGGAAGATAGACATGTAGTCTGACAATTGCAGTGTAATGGGGTAAGCACTTTACTGATTTCTATATGAGATACAGTGGTGACCCAAAGGGGGAGTGAGTGATCAGCTCAGACAGTGGAGGGATTCACAGAGGAGGGGATCTTCCAGTTGGGTCTTAAGGGACAAATGGATTTTTCCAGGTGGATAAGACAGAGTAGGGCATTGCAGGCAGAGGAAAGAGCAAGTACAGAGGCACAGAGGGCTGGAATCATTTGATTCATTTGGGGAGCTGGAGGATCAGCAGGAGATGACAGGATAAGGCAAAAAGGGGCCAGGAGGCAGCGTGTGCACTTTGACCAGGAGTTCCCAAACCATGCTGATCATCTGGATTGCCTGGTAAGATTTTTAAAAATACAGAGCATGGGGCTGTACTCCATCTCTGCTGAATCAGAATATTCAGGGAGTGGAGCTGGGAAATCTGCATTTAAGAAAACCTCCCTATTTCTAATGATCATCGGATTTGAGAACGATTGCCATAGGCAATGAGGGTCTTATAAACAGTTTTAAGCATATGGGTGACGTGATCAGATTTAAAGAATCAGTTGGAATGTGGTGCGAGGAAGCAGGAAGACTCTGAACCCAGGCAGGGGCAGTGGGGAAGGCTTCCGTAGCAATTTAAGAGGCTCAGAAACTGGTGGATTCGGAGGTGAGGAAGAGTCTGGGATGACTCCAGGTCTAGCTTGGGCGATGAGTAGATGGATAGTAGGGTCATTAACCAGGACAGGGGACATGCACAGCAGAGAGGGCTTATGTGGAAGACAGTGAGTTCAGTTTGGGGCTTACCAAGCATTCACTAGGTGCAGGAACTGCCCTAAGCATTTGACAAGCATCACCTCACTGAATCTTCACAATAGTCCCTTGGAGATGGGCTTCAGAGCTGGAAAGTCTGGCTCAGTGTCTGTGCTCTTAGCCTGCTACCCTATTTGGCTCCTCACATTTGAGGTACTTGTAATTTCCCAGTAAAAAGTGCAGTGGGATGTCTGGATCTGGAGCATTAGAGATCATCAGGCTAAAAATGTCCACTTGTGAGTCATCAAATCGAGGCTTCAGTGCCAGCCTAGGGTTTGGATTCCCCTTCTGCCGTCTCATAGCACTGTGACATTGTCCTCCAATTCTGAGCCCAGTTTCCTTGTCTGGAAAATGCAGCTACCACCACCCTTCTCCTAAGGTCGCAGTGGAGATTGAGAGAGGTGCCGTGTATCATGTGTCAGTGTTGTTTCCAGCACAGAATAGGTGTTATGCAGCAGTTCCGGGGAACAGGCTGGGAGGGTGCAGAGCTAGGACACCTGGGAAGCATGGGCAGGGGAAGGGTGGCCAGAGGAGATGGGCCAGCAGGTGGGTGAGCAGTGAAGCAGGAGGAGAGTGAACAGGGAGGGAGATTCCCAAAGAAGGTTAGGATCCAGAGGGAGTTGCTGGTGTCACCTACTGCAGGAGGCTGTGCCAGGTGTGTTACAGAGCTGTGAGTGCCCACCTGCAGCCCCGTTTTCAGTGGGGCTGGTTGAGTCCCCCAAGCTGGCTTTCAGATGGTGTCAGTCCCCATTACACAATCCCCTATGATTTGAGTGAATTTTGTCTACTTGTTCTCCTCCCTTCCTTATCTGGACTTCTGGCCTGAGACCTCATGTGGATTTGGGTCCCTCCTGCTCTCCCACAGGCCTTCCTCACAAGGCCTGGAGCAGGGGCTCTGAGGCCAGACTCCGGGTTGGAATTGTGTGAACTTCCTCGCATCTGCTTTTTCCTTACAGGGAGAATGGATTATGCTAACAGCACCGGCTCCCCAGGGTTCCCATAGGGTTAATCCCGGGAGGTACTCAGAGCCACCATCCCACGTTCCCAGTGGTCACTCTCCCCTGCAGCCTCGTGCTTCGTTCTCCCTTGCCTTTTAATTGGCATCGTCTCTTTTGTTCTCATCCTTTTTCTCTTTTTTCCCTTCCTCAGTCCTTCCTGTAGTCTCCAGCAGACCATCCCGTTGTGGTCATCACGAGGCACCAGCCCAACGTGACCTCACGGTGGAGCTTTCCAAGCGCCTTCCTCTGCTTGTGGGGTGCCTGCTCTGAGCTGGGTGTTTCACATGCATTTTCTCACTTACAGTCCTCACCACATCCTAATATGTAGGTATTATCAGGTCCATTTTATGGAAGGGAAACCAAGGCTTAGAGACATGAAAGCACTTATGCAAGGTGGCGGCCAGTTAGTGGGAGGTGGGTGATGAAGCCGAGGCTTTTTGGGCTCCAGAGCCCATCCATTCTCTCTCTGATGCCACAAATTGCTTTCCAGTCCCTTCTTGTCTGTGGGAGGCCTGCTTACGGGCTGGGCCGCACCAGGGCTCTCTGTGGAGAGTTGCCACCCGCTCCCTGCCCTTTATTTTGGGGATGTTTCAGGTCAGGTTCTGGCTGGCTTTTTTCTCCAGTAGCACACTCCCAGAGAGATTTCCAGTCAGAGAGGAAATGCCTCTGTGGGAGGTTCTCGACAGGCTGGGCTGTGCATTGCTCTGGCCCCAGTGCTGCATGAGGAGGCCACTGCGGGTGTCCTCCACACCCCTCCTGGGAAGTGGTGTGTCAGGCTCTCCTTGGGAAGGGCCCCTCTTTTGTGGTGAGTGGACCATATTGTGACCAGCCTGTGGGTCTTTCTAGAGGATCTGGGGGGCCCAGATATTCCCAGGCAGGTACCCTCTGCTCCCTCCCTCTACATCTCAGATAGTTGCACTTGACCTTAGCCATGCCAACCCAGAGCCGAGGATGTAGTGCATTGTGCTCAGCCCTCGGAACTCAGGGGATGAAGTGTGCAGATGCTAAGCCAGCTCCTGCCCGCAGCCTTCACTGACACTACTTGTGTCAGCATTCCTGGGAGTGGGCAGAGGAGCCCTATGCTGGTCTGGTTGTGTCAGTGCCCTGGCCCCCCAATCTGCCCCCTCAGTGAACTTGGAGGGCCTGCCTGACTGAGAGGTGGAAAGGGCAGCGTGTGAGGCCAGCCACTGCCGTCTCTCTGGCTCTCCAGCAGGGTTCTCTCTCGGATCTGGGGTAGAGTTCATTGACCTGGAAGGAAGTTGAGTTTGCAAAGCGCTCTCAGAGCTTGGGGGAAGTGTAGAAGAGGGGAGGTCCATGGGTTTGAGCCCTGTGAGAACAGAGGCCTTCTTATCTTAGCCTCCCTGCAGGCAGGCTTCTTCAGAAAGGCCATGTTCTTGGGATCCACACAGTGCCCTAGGAAAGGTCCCCTGAAGATTGTTGACAGCAGCTGATGAAAGGGTGTGAGGAAGGGCCGGAAGCCCTGGGTTGACAGGAAAGGTCTGTGTAATCACCTCTTCACGTGGGAGTTAGTTCTGCTTTGTCATGCAGGGGCTGTGTCAGCTGAGATGCTAATTCCACCACTAACAAGAATCCCAGCAGGGTGGGAAACTCACACACAGTAACTTCTAGAACCTAAGCCAAGCCCTGGTATGTAGCTGGCTCCCTCTGCAGAAGGAACTCCCAACCTGACTGTTTGCCTGTGGTCCTTCATAAAGTGGGAAGGGGCTCATGGAGACAGCTTTTCCCGAGTCCTCTGGGCAGTGGAGGGGGCAGATGCAGACCAGGCTGGGGGGGCCGCAGCAGAGCATGTACACAGTGCTCAACAGGTAGAGCCTAAAGAGCTGGCCCTGTCCGAGCTGCAGTGGCCCCTGTGGGGACAGCTTTGGTTGCCGAGTGTCAGCTGTGGTGGACCCCCAAGAGCAGATTGTTGGGGACAGGACAGCCTGAGTGTAGATCTCCTGTGCTTAGTGGCCTTTCATGACTTGGCTGTCCCTCCTGGAGGGGCCAGAGAGCTTACCTAGCCCAGTCTGGGGTGTCTCCCCAGGGCCGGTGGTGGATGTGTGAACCCTCTCTCCCGCTCCTTCCAGTGGGTGTATAACATTCTCGACAAGAAGGCAGAAGCCGACCGGATTGTTTTTGAGAACCCAGATCCCTCTGACGGCTTTGTTCTCATCCCTGACCTCAAGTGGAACCAACAGCAGGTAAAAGATTTCTTGCTGGGCCCTCTGGTCTCCAAGTACCCTGCTGTGGGTCGCTTGCACTCCTTAATCCAGCCCTTCCTTCTCCTCTTGGTGTCTCTCTCTGAGCAGATAGTAATTAACCAACAAGGGGAGGCCTGAGCTCTCTGCAGTGAGATTGCATGCCTGTCCTGTTTATACCATAACCGGTCAGGTTACAGCTCTTCCTCCTCCTATCCAAGGGGAAGAACGGGCGGTTTGCGTCCATAGCCACATGGGCCCTTCCTTAACCAGCACAGTGGCTTGGGCTGCCACCCACACTTCCAGGAGCACCTGGAGTCTTGAGGTGGACTGTGTACATTCTCTCTGTCCCCCTGGCCACCAGCAGATCCAGGCAGGCCCTGGTCTGAAGCACTGGCAGGCAGGAGCCATGGCGACCAACCTGAGGAGTCCCCTCTACCTCCCAAGTTGCAGAGGAGGGCTTCCCACGGCCCATGCTTCCCCCCCAAGCCTCTCAGCTCTGTTTCCTAACCTCCACGTGTCCCTCGCTTCTCCTAACCTCCTAAGGAGCAGGTTTCCAGTGGAACCCTGTGAGGGCACTCACACTGTCCCTCTCCAATTCTCTGTAGCTTCTCTCTGTCTCTCCACCTTCTTGCTTCCCTTCCTCAATCTCCCACACCAGCTCATCACCAGTCACACTTACCATCGTCTCCTTGGGTGGACTTATATGCTGACAGTAATGGGAACGGGCAGAGCACCATATTATAGGAAGTGCTGTTCCCACCACAGGCTGGAATTGGGCTGGGCTCCACCTGTAGCAGGACAGGGGCCAGGATAAGGCTGAGGAAGCCAGACATGGGATTGCTGGGTAGGAAGTGGGGCGTAGATAAACGCCCTGTCTCCTCCAGTTTGAGTCTGTGAGTAATCCAGGCTCAGTTTTGCCATTCTTCTCTCAAGCGGACTCTTCTCATTTCTGTGTTCCTCACACAGAGATGCAGAGATGTCATTGTGGAGTCTGGCCCTGTCCACCTCTCCGTGGACACCTTCCCTCTTGCTTTCTCAGTTGTGGCCTGCCCTTTAGACCTTTGGGTCCTAAACTGAGCTCACCAGCAGTTTGCTAGGTTTGGGTTTGATGATTGCTAGACCTGTCGTGCCGCTCCTTCACTGCCACAGTGGGAGCTGGGAGTCTACAGGGTAAAGGGCCAGGATTTTGGCTCAGAGGCACACAGGCAAGTGACTGCCAGCTGTCTCTTTGAAGTGGCTCATGAGAGTTCCTGAACACTGCTTGAGGGGTGGTAGGGAATTTGAAGAGCGTTTCCAGAAGTTGCAGCTCTGAGTGATGATTTGTTAGAGGCAGGTATGATCAAAGCGGATAGCTCCCCATGTGTGGGGTGCTGTGGTGAGAGAACACCTCCCTGCACCTTCTCCCTCCCTCCCCCTGCAGCTTATTCTCCCCCACCACCCCACCCCCCAGGAATTGAGGGAGGAAGCCAGGACTGGCTCTGGAGGTGTTTGGGAGCTGGGACAAGGCCACAGAATAGGAATGCTGGTGGCAGCTCTGGACGATGCCTGTGTGCGTCCCTGCAACCCCCCTGTCTGTGTTCTTGGGCAGCCCTGCGCCTGGAGGTTCTGGATCGCAGACTGGGTCTTGGGAGGTGGGTTGTGGGGGTAGGAGAAATTTCTGACTCATGAAGTCCTTGAAGACTGAGGAGCTTGTGATTTGCAGGGGGATGGTGGTCTGAGGGCCATGTAGGGACAACAGAAGATTGACTTGTGCAACTAACTCCATGCAAGGAGCCCTGAGCACAAGGCCCTGAGAATGGAAATCTACTGTCCACCTGGCCTGCCAGTGGAACTGCCCTCTCTCTGTCCCCTGTAAGACAAAAGGCTTCAGGAAGTACACTGGGTACTCAGCCACTCGGCCCGGAGCAACTGGCCCTCGGGTTGTGAATGGGCCAGCTTAAATGTGACTTCCCTCGATGGCCATACAGGTGCTATTGTTCTTAACCTTTGCTTGATTAGCACTGTCTCTCAGTAGTGCCATATTTCAGTGTCTCAGATCCCTGACTTGAAATCAACGCCTTCCTTAGAATTAGGCAGTGTATCCACAGCGAGACCCAGGCCTGGACTTTGTTCTTCGTCCTGGCTCCAGGGGAGGACTGAGGAGAGAACTGCCCTGGCATTTGCTTTGAGGAGCCTTCCTAGCCACCCTGGAATCTCCTCCTGCTGCCACTTCTCCTGGAAGTATATCTTTATTCCCCCAGCAGTGGCCCCGGATTAAAGAGACTGTCCATATGTCCATCCACTGTCCATCTGTCCATTCCACGAGTATTTGTCCAGTGCCTGATATTTGCCGGGGACTCTGTCTCCCTGGAGGTTAATGCATCCTGTCCTCCGCTCTCTTAAGAGATTACATGTATATTCTCTCTTATTTGCTTTTTTTTTTTTTGGTAGGTCTAGTTAACACATGCACATGGTAAATATGCAAATAGTATGAAGAGTTCAGTGAAAGTAAGTTCCTCAGCCCACATTCCTCCCTTTCCCTTCCCTAGAAGGGACTGTTTCCCCAGAAAAGATCATTTCTTTGTCTCTCCTTCCAGAGACTGTCTTAGCATATTGGATATCTAAGCATAAATGTATGTGTTTACATAGATACACTTACCCTTTCAGTGCATATTATTTAGGTTCTTTGGTCTCAAGTTCTCAGACCAGGGAACTCTTCCTTTAAGTCACTCCAGAGACGAAGAGAGGGCTCTCCAAAGCTCCAGCCATTCTCTGTCTTGCCCCTTGCCAGGGCTGTTGCTTTGATTTTACTGTCCTGCCTTGTAGAGAGAGATGGATGGTGTCTGTCTCCCTGAGTGATTGATGGGCCACCTTCTGGGATGCCAGCCTGACACTCTTGCGAGCCCCTGGTCTAGCTTTTTTCAGATCAATTCTCTGAGCCGGGGGCCCTTTGGCTGCCTGCAGAAAATCTGGGGTCATGTCTAATATCAAAGAATCGGTTTCTTTTCCCTCTCACCCAGCCTGTGAGCTGACATCCAGCACCAGGCTTCATGCCTCATTCCATGCCAGTGGAGCAGAGAGGTGTGATTCAAACAATGCCAAGTTTGGGATTTGTCAGTAGATATCATCTAAAACAAATGCCACTATTATTTGGGAGTCCTGTGACAGTGACACATGGAACAACTGAAGACACCCATAGGCGTGCACGTACACATCCCAAGTTCAAGCAATTCTGTTTCCTGGCTTCTCCTTGGGCCCCTAGCTAGTGAGAGAGTAAATGTCCTGGACTTGGGCCATGGGAAGGGAGCATCCAGAATGGGCTTGTGGGCAAAACTGAGGCCTGGGTGGGCACAGCTCTGCCATCTGCTGGAAAGTCCCAGCAGGCTCATCTGTATGTCTGGGGCAAAGAGCCCAGATTCTTAGAACTCCACAGAGAAGAGTATCTGGCTGAAGAGACGATGCTGGCGTGAAGAGGCACACTTGGACACCAGGCACCATATGGAAAGTCTCATTCTCAGTTTTTCAGTCGGGGCCCTTGGGGATTTGGTTGGGTGACTCATGGTCCCCAAATTACCTCCTTGAGGAATCTAGCAGCTCAGACGGCAGGGCTGATTCTGTCGGATTTCCTCCCTGCCTAGCCCTGGTGTCTGGGACCTGCCTCGCACATGGGTGTGATAGCCAGCCAAGGCCAGAGTGTGGGTGAGCAGAGAGAGGTGGAGGGTTTTCTGGGCAAGAGGAAAGTTCATTTGATCTCTGGCACCAGAGCTTGTTGATTTTGGTCCTTTGCACTGTTGTGACCTCCAGGTTTTTGGCCAGGTGCTATTTTTAGGAAGGACAGCAGGAATGGCCGTCTGTGAGACAGGAGAAGACAGAACAAGATTAAGGGCTCTGGTGGTGCTCATTGCCAGGCTGGCCCCAGGCTCCCTTTCCCTCCTCACGTCCCTCTACACCCCTTCACGTGGCAAATCAAGTTGCTTACTCTACCCCTTCCGTGCCCTATATTTTCTTTCCTCTGAATCTTTGCTTTCACTGTTCCCTCTACCTGAATGCCCTTTCTCCAAACCCTGCCTCTTCTTCAAGACCCAGATCCCCTGCCTCCTCTTCCAGGAAGCCTCCCTAGGATCACCCTAGCTATCTAGTCTTTCCTTCTTCTTCCTGTACTTTCATCACTTTATGTCTTATGTTAGTTACTTATGTACACGTGATTAGACCATAAACTCTTGGAGGGAAAGAGTTGTCCTTGGCACTTTCTTGAACCTCCTTCCCATCTGCCCCCCCCATCAGCCCTCTGAGTATATAAATACTTTTATATGATATTCTTTAGCAGGAAGGATAAAGAAGTTCTGTTCCTTAGACTGTCCCACTCACCCTGGACACGTGGAGGCCCACGTTGCCTAGGGATCAGTCCTGCCGTGGGGGTCTCTGGGATGAGCTGTGGCTGGCACCATGGGCTTTGGGGGTGGGTGCTTCCTGGCTTCCGTAGGGAATTCTAGGATGGGCAGCCCCCCTGGGCTCTGTCCCCTGCTGAGCCTGGTTTACCCCTGCCGGTCGCTGCACAGCTTGATGACCTGTACCTGATTGCCATCTGCCATCGCCGGGGCATCAAGTCACTTCGGGACCTTACTCCAGAGCACCTGCCACTGCTCAGGAACATCCTCCGGGAGGGGCAGGTGAGTGGCCTTGGCCGAATCCACCCTGGAGCCCAGAGGACTTATACTCCAACTCCAGGGGGTCCCCCAGTCACCCTTCCCAGAAGTCCCTCTGTGCAAGGGGCTTCTCTCTGGATGCCAGCCATGGGGGCCACATGAAGGCTCTTCACAGGGACTCGCAAGGCCCTGTCACCTGGTCCTGCCCCTCCCCTCCAGCTCTCCTTGCAGCCTCCTTCCCTCACCCCCACGCCCACCGTCCTCGGCCTGGGCTCCCACCTCTGCCTCCCTGCCTTTCTCCTGCAGGTCCCATCTGGGACATGTCCCCTTCCCAGGATTACTTGTCTTGCCTGTGACAGCCACATCATGCCAGATGTGTTTCTTGGGTAGATGGGTCTACAACTCTGCTGTGTGTACTCACATACCTCCTTATCTTCCCTGAGGGCAGACTCTGAATTCTGTAGCCCCCGGCATTCTGAGATTCTATCTGGGATATTTGTTGATGAATGAAATTAATAGGGGTGCTAAAAGGAGCCCTGGGAGTGAGGGAAGATGGGGAAGGGCCTAGAATCTCGAGTTGTGGTCCTGGTTCTGACATTTGACCCTAACCTGCTGGGCAACCTTGGGCAGCTCACTTCACCTCACTCTCTGGGCCTCAGTGTCTAGATGGGGTGCTTCTAAATCCACCCTTCTGTGAAGTTGTTTTCAGCCTTCTTCCCACTCTGAGACATTCGAAGATGCCACCCACTGTTCCAGGGCCCGGCAGTTGCGAGGGGGCCACCAGGAGAGAGGCTCGCCCCCTTTCAACAAGAGCTGCTCTGAGGCTTTGCAGCTTACCTGGAGGAAGGGCTTTGCCTGGCTCCACTCTGTTCATCTCTGGACCCAGGTCCCCATCACTGTGCCCTAACCTGCCTCCTCCCCTCTTGCCTGCCATGTCACCATCTCTCTGGCTACCTTTCTCTTTTTTGAGTGACTCGTTTCTCTCCTGAAACAGCCTTGGGATGGCAGAGTGGCATCTTTCTCTCAGGGAGATGCAGGGCCAACACTTTCACTGGCCCTGGTGGCTCAGGCATCCTCCCCTGGCTGGTCAGCCTTGCTTATCCCAGGAAGCCCTCTGGGTGGTTTGACCCTGCTCTCACCCTGCTGCAGAGATCCCTGGGGTGAGCTCCAAATGCAGAATACAATTCTGGGGTGTATTCTGAGCCCGCTGAGGACCTAGTCTTTTTATCTTCACCTCTGAGCTCCTCAGGGATTTGCCCACAATGGAAATCAGGGTCTCCTCTTAATTCCAAGCCTTGGAGGCTCCTGAATGAAGGGGGGTTTGGTGGAAAAAGCCCTGCCCCGGAGCAAAGTGGGGGTGGGCAGAGAAGTCAAGGCCAAAGTCAATGCTTTCCTCTTCCGCCAGGAGTCCAGCAAGACTTCGTGGGCTGTGTTAGGCCTCCCTCGCCTGCCTGGGAGCAGCCCTCCCCAAGTCCCCTCCCCCATCCCTTCTCTGTCACCAAGCCCTTAGCTCCATCAGCTCTGCTCTGTTCTGTGCTCAGAGGGAGAACACGGCTTCCTCCTGCCTCCTTCATGATTTAAGTGCTTAGCAGTCATCCTGGGCGAGGGTAGTCCCCACAGCTGGAATCCCGGGCCTGTCCTTAGGCACTGGGACTTCCTCGATTCCCAGCAGCGACTGTTTGAGGAAGCAAATGCTTTATCCAGGTTGGCGTAGGGAACCCTGATGGTGGCCACTGTCCCTTCCTTCAGGAGAAAGAGCCTCAGCTTCCTGCTATCACCTGCAGTGGTTGACTCCCGAGAGAGGAAGACGGGTCTGAAGCAGCAGTGAGTGGACAGCTGTTGGAGGGCTTTCATTAGGTGTCCAAAGGCTAGTCGGGGATTAAGACAGGAGGAGGGTTCTGGTGCTGGTTTGTGGGCAGCACAGTGACCGCGTCCCTGCCACTCTTCTTTCAATTCAGGAAGCCATCCTGCAGCGCTACCAGGTGAAAGGAGACTGCCTTCGAGTGTACCTGCACTACCTGCCCTCCTACTACCACCTGCACGTGCACTTCACTGCCCTGGGCTTCGAGGCCCCCGGCTCAGGGGTGGAGCGGGCCCATCTCTTGGCAGAGGTGATTGAGAACCTGGAGTGGGATCCGGAATACTACCGGCGGCGCACCCTCACCTTTGCCCTCAGGGCTGACGACCCCCTGCTCAGGCTCCTGCAGGAGGCCCAGAAAAGCTGAGTCGACCCATGGGCTATCGGGAGAAGAACACAGATGTGTGGGATTGAGGGTAGGGGGATGGGATTTTTAGCACCAAGTGAATTTTTTAAAACTATATTTTGTACTGGCTTATTCTTAGGATGTGAATAAAGTATTGGTCTCATTTGGTGTGGACTGACAGCGTGGCCTGGGGAGGCAGTGGTGAGGGAGAGTGGGCAGAACTGGGTGGGAAGATGTTGAGAAGGAAGGAAAGTCTCCAGGGGTGGTGGCTTCAGCTGACCTAGAAGGGTACCAGGGGCTTCCTCCAAATCCCTGCCTGCAGTGTCCTGGACTCCCCAGTCCTGAATCTGACTGTGCCTCTCGCAGTTTTCTCTCCTTCCTCTTCTGCTGCCACGTCCTTCCTTCTTCTCATTTTCCGTATCTTCCCAGTGGTTTTCTAGTTCCACATGTCTGGGAGTTTCCCCCAAGAAACAAATACAAAACAGTCTGTAGAGATTTTCGATGGCACTTCCTCCTTCCCTCCCCTCCTCACCCCATGTGTGAGTCAACCCAACAAGATGATAAATTTCTTAAAAAGGATGAAGGATTGCTGCCTCGAAGTGGGAGGGTTTTAATAAGAATCAGATAATGCAAGCCCAAAAAGCCTGCTTTTGCCTGTTATTTGGTCAGCAAGTCCCTGGCCTTGAGTTTATTATCTAGGCAGGAAGACAAAACACACTCAAATGGAGCAGCCAGAAGATCAGACACTAAGTGTATCAACAAGGGCACAATGGTTCGGTGGCAGTGGAGTACAGAAGCTCTGAGGGGCTCAGGTTCAAGATGTGACCTGTGTCATAGGGCCCCGGTCAGAGAATCTTGAGGCCAGGAAGGGACTTCAGAGTGTCTGAGGCTGATAGCCTGTGGGGAGGGTGACGTCTACCACAGCAGAGCAGGGACACAGGCGTGCACATTGAGGGCACGCAGACACATAAGGCACTCGTCCCAGCACAGAGGATGCTGTCAGGGAGGGGCTGAGGGATACTGGGTCTTGCTCAGGAAGCTTCAGGGGAGGCAGGATGCTGGCTTCTGCGAAGTGATGAGGGAAGCATAGGCAGAGCAGAGGGGCGGCTCTTACTCCACGTCCCCTGGACAGAACCAACTGGAGCTCCTTTCCTTCTTTTATCAAATGTTTCTTGAACACGTGCTACAGGCGAGGCAGTGCCCTAGAGACTGGTAAATGGTGGACACAGGGTCAGAAGTCTCTTCCCGGAGCCGACATTCATCATACAACACTGGACGAGACCCAAGGCATGCTGAGCCGGTTTCTTTGTGAAGGGGAGCAGGGATGCAGATCCATGGAGTGATCTGCTGTGTAAGTGTACAGTGAGGTAATGTGGCTTTATCATAAGCTTTGATTTACTGATTGACTCTCGAGCCAACCAGCATCCTAGGTGTTGGAAATAAGAGATGACTAAAACACAGCTCCTACCCTCCAGGCTAATGGGGCAGACAGCCAAGTGAACATAGGAGTGAAAAGAGATGACACACGGGGAGCTACCTTAAAAACAGTTCCTCGGGAGAGTCTGGTGTCAAGGGTTACCCTAGGAAGACCTACCGAGTATGCTTTTGGAATCTCCACAGTATTGGGCTCAGTGACAGACCCAGCACGCCTCCAGCAGGACAGTCTAAATGGAGTAAGGTGCTGAGGCCAGAGGGGGCTGGGTTAGAGGGTGAGGTTGTGGCACCAGGGTGGGAAGGCCTTCCTCCACCAAGTGGAGATTACAGCAGGGGATGCCAGCTGGCTTTGAAGGGGAGCCCTGGCTTGTCTTTCTCCATGTCTGAAAAAAATAAGTGGGAGGCCTGAAGAGGAGACCCCTTCTAAACTGTCGTGAAGATAAATGAGGCCGAGCAGAGGAGCGTAGGGGATACTAAACCAGAGAGGCCCCTCCTTGCAGAATGGAGGGACCCAATCCTGGGAGAGTCCTCTTCTTGACAGACCAAGTTCTGTTGGAGGGCTCTCATCTGGCTTCACACACGGTGTACGCTTGGAAAAAACTAACAGGCAGCCAATCCCGAACCAAAAGGAAGACAGGTGGGAGCCTCCCAGAGGATGGGGTCTCTGTCTCCCTGGGACTGTGCCCTGTGAAGACATTCCCTGCGTCTCCAGACTTGGCTCCCTAGCCTGACCTGTCCCATCTCTCCTCCCTCCTCATGGGTTTACTCTTCCATCCATCACATTTCTACCAGCCATCTTGCATGGGTCAGTACTACAAGTAAGACTTGTGGATCTGTACCCTCCAGAAGCACAGTTCGGGGAGTGGGAGAGCATAGGACGAGACAGTAGGTAAGGGCTGTTCTAGAAGGAGGTCTCGCTTTGCTCCTTCGTAGTGCTGGGAGGCGGAGAGGGTGCTTGTGTGTTGGGATCACCTCTGCTTTCAGAGGGGAAGAGGGTAGATTCTCCCGCAGTGCCAGGAAGGGGAGTACCCAAGACCGAAGGAGCAGCCCTGCAAGCTGGAAAACGCTCTGGGAGAGGACCTCAGGAGTTCAACCTCCTGTCCCCAAAGAGCCCAGCAGTGGCCAGTGTCACCGACCACAAGAATATTTGCTTTCACTCCAGGAAACAGCTGGTCAGATGTGTGGTGGGCCATGAAATGGATCCTGCTGACTCTCTATCTGAGATATATCTACTGGCCTTTGTCATCACCTGAAACAGCTCCTTCACTGCAACCCCATCTTATCTGAATCCTGGGGCTCTTGAAGAGCTGCAGAGAAGAACTGGCCGAGTCAAGAGGCCAGTCACTTTGACGTGCCTTGTCTGAATTCACAGAGGGCCTGGAGCAGGTCTCTTCTCCAAGGCCCACGCACTCTGACCACACATTCCACTTCCCTGTCATTTCCAGGGAGTCTGTTCCCAGGGGTCCAACAGCAGCTCTGTCCACCATAGGCACTGTGGGCCTGGAGCAGGTGGCAGCAACTGGACCACCACCTGTGGGCTTCCACCTGCAAGGAAAGGAGCTCGACTCTGAATCCAGGTCCTCGGTCTGGGGATGCAGATTAAGAGCCACCCCTCTCTGCCTCAGCTTTCTTCCTGCTGTCACTTTGGGGAACCCCCCTCCTGCCTACTCTGAGAGAGCTTCCTGAGCAAGACCCGGTATCCCTCAGCCCCACCTTGACTAGCAAATTCCAGCCCCTCCCACAGCGTGATGCAGCTGTCCTCTGCTGGGATGAGTGCGTTCTGTTTAATTGTGTACCCTCAGCATGCGTGCCTGTGTCCCTGCTCTGCTGCAGCCTGGTAGATGTCACCCTTCCCCCATAAATCCTGATCGGCGCAACACCTGGCTGTCAGTCCCCAGGACTTGGCCTACTTTCTTCCTGGCTTGGTGGAAGAAGGAAGTAAGCAGTTGCAGGCATGACTGCCATTGTCCATGCTCCTCTCAGTTTGCCCAAAAGTTTCCTCATAGAGCAAAATTGCTGAGTGTTCTATATTTGTCAACCTGCCTTCACGAAACTGAGAAAAATAACATTTCAGAATGAGCTGGACATTCCAGCTCCACTTTGCATGTCCCTGTTGAATACAGATCCCCCAAATGAGAGACAAATCAAGAAACAATTACATACAAAGTAATATTTGAAAATGTTTCTCTTGTAACACTTCCATATCCAAACACTTTAATATATCTATTTTATTTCTGAACAGGTTGATGTAGGTCTGCTAACTCTTCGTTCTCAGAAAGGACTAAATCTTTATTACAAACATGTATATGGAATGTTAAAATGTCCTTTCTTTTATAAGAAGATGGTGATAATTAACGGTAGTTTTTTAAATATTCTCACTTAGCAAAATAAATGTTGGCAACCCTGTGTTTGTTCTATTATTATTATTACCATTATTATTATTGAAATTACATTGAATTCTGAAACCTATGTAAGCTTGAAGTTACCAAGTTTTAACAACTGTTAAAAAATAAGCCTGGATTGAATCTGTTCAAAGTTTCAGTTCAGTAACAGGTTTGAACATCTACCCTACTTTCTTGTTTTTTTTTTTTTTAGCAAGAATCGGACAATAGAGCTCACGTGGAGTGTATGATTTCATGAGGAACATAGGCATTAATTACAAAGTAATTACAAGAGTGATGAGTGCCTTGAGAAAAACAGAGGGGGCCACGGGAGCTTATGCCAAGAGAAGCCAAACTTCTAGGCTAAAACGTGGCAGCCCAATGGCCCGCACAAGCAAAGGCCCAACAGTCGGGAGCCCCAGCGAGGCTGGGACCTAGAGCTGAGAGTCCAGCATGGGGCACATACATACAATGAGCACACCGGCCAGTGTTTCCTTCAGGACCATGATGAAGAGATGAAAGTCAAGGCTTAGGGGAGATTTCTTAATGCTCTGCTCCCTCTGCACTTGAGAGGCAGTGCGGCCTGATGGTTCCAGCACAGAATCTGCAGCATAACCGAGTACAATCTTGGGCAAGTTACTAACTGCTCCTAACCGAGGAGGGATAACAGTGCCTACCCTGAGGGCTTTGGTGAGCATTCAACAAGAGGATTTTGTAATCGCTCCGTAAATGTTAGCTGCTATTTTCCTACTGGGAAAAGGACCAAAAAGGATGTAACCAGAGATATTTGGGCTAGATATTAAAAAGAACTTCCTGATTTGAAGGGCTGTGAAATCCTAGATTATGCTGTGGAGGCATGGCAACCAAGAGATTTTAAGGCAAAAAGCAAGCACAAACTATCTGTGGTTAATCGATCGTGGCCCTAGACAGAGGCAACGGCTGTGTGCAATGATTTCTGGGGATCTCTTCCAGCCTAAAGTTTCCTGGAATGCTCTTTAGCCTTGGTACCAGCAGGTTTCTTAGACTACAACAGTGATGTTCCCTGCTGTTGAGAACCCTGGGAACAGCTCAGCTCCATGGTCCAGCCGTACAAATCTGATAAAAATAGGAGCTGAAATACCATCCTGGAGTTGCTATTTTTAAAAGCATCTGAGATGCTGGATTGGGTTTATTTCTTCCTCAAACGGTATCTTGCTGTTCCCTCCTCCTGGTGGGCAGGATGCTAACGTGGCACTTGTGAGGGACAGGAGTCAGAAGCCTGTGAGGCACATTTGTCAAGGGGCCCCATGCCTCCTACCCACACCCACTGCCTGCCAGGGAGCCGTGGGGCCGAGGCTTCCCAGCTCTAGAGGCACCCGCCCCTCCGTGCCCGCCCTTCGTTCCCGTCTCCACCCTCTGCTCCTGGGCCCCTCTGGTTGCCCCAGCAGAGAGGTGTCATCCACTTCCTCCACAGCAGAGGCAGAGCCAGAGAGGTAAAGGTGGGGCAGAGGGAATGGAAATGGAGGCAGCTGGGCTAGGAAGGGGCCCAGGACCCAGACTGCTGCTCCTCAGGTTGTCTTGACCCACCCTTGGCACAGCTAGTCTCTGAGAGGAACAGTTCCCAGGAGCCAAAGCTCTGCTTGCTCCATCACGTCACCTCTTGTGGAGCAACTCCCAGTGTCTTGCAGATGGGCCAAAGGGGTGCAATGGATCTGGGAGGGGTTCAGATTGCTCTAGAGCCCAGTGCCTGGAATCAAAAAACCACCAGAACTGCTTCCTTCCTGCCCCACAGATGATATGGCTTCTGGGCGGCCAGCTAAGCATCTGGCTGTGCCCTTAAGAAACTGGAAGGGAAAGATCATGAGTAAGCACATTGTGGCCTAAGGGGAGGAGTCAGAACCACAGCTCTGGGCACCCAGGAACCAGGCGTGGGATAAGCTGGAGAGGGGGAGGGGAGGAGATCTGAATACAGTTTACAGGTTAGAGGAGGGATTCCACCTTCATAATACACACACTGAGCGAGCATATGACACTTTCAGAGCACATTCACAGCCATTGCCTAATTTAATACCAACAATAGCCACTTGAACAAGAACAGTTATTTCCATTTTTTTCTAGTAAGAAAACTAAAGCCATTTGGTGACAAAGGCAGAGTTGGAAGTCAGGTCACCAGGAGCCAAAGTTGGCCCTTCAGTTATGTTTTCAGGCAGAGTGGAGTTCACATGGTGCATAGCAAGAACTGCAGACTGTGTTTCGATTTAGTCCATCAAAGAGTTAGGACAGTTGAGAAGCTGGGCTGATTCTCAGTTCAGCTCTGCCAGACTCACCTCGTCGCTTGGGGCAGGCGCTTACTCTCTTGGGGCCAGTTTTCCCATCTGTGAAACAGGAAAGGTAGTCCCTCTTCCTCTTGACTTGCCCAGGGCAGGGACTTTAGTCATTGAGTTCTTTCTACCTAGCTTAGTTCCAGGCCCAGAGCTGATATGCAATAAGGCACCATTCAAACATAATTAAGTTAGACACAGGTGAAATGCAGAAAAACAGCCTCTGTCCATGCAAGGTACGATTTAGGATGGCACAGTCAACTGTGGAAGAACTCGCAGGCCTACTCTCTCCGCTCGCGACATCTCCACTTTGCTCATGCGCAGTAGAGCTTCTTGAGCTACCTGTTCTCAACAAATAAGCCCTCTACTTTCAGCTGAAGCGAACCTTGAGCAGGCGCGTCTCCGACCCTCCTTCGCACTCTGTGACTTATTCACATCTTACACTTAGTCACATCCTGTCCTGCCGTATTCTTGAATGGGAGGTCCAGTGAGCCTTCTCTCTGCAGCTGAACAGTAAGCCGCCTGGGTCTTACTCTTTCCTGGGAGCCCCTGGAGCTCCCAGAACCGGGCTGTTTACCTGAGTGTCTCGGGGGCTGTGGATTGTTCTGAACTGTTCTCCTTCAGCCTGAGGAGTTCCCAGGTTTGACTGGGGATGTCTGGGCCCAAGGAACTAGGGTGAGGGGCCTGATGGGGTTTCCCCTGGAGACAAGATGCCTGGCATCTCCAGTAAGGAGCAGAAGCTGAGAAGCTTTCTCAAGGCCAAGATGCAGTGTGCAAAGAAAGGATGCAGAGGGAGCAGTTTGGAGCGGCAGGTCCCGACTAGGGGGGAGGAAGGGCTCAGGTCTCAGTCCAGGGCACCTGGCCGCTGTGCACTGAGGGGTGGGCTCCCGGAACAAGGGCCTCCCTCTTCCATGTGGCACTTGCTTAAGTGGGGGAAGGACACGGTTCACCGCGTGGCAGAGCGGAGAACTCTTTGTTGGGTCTCATTGTTCCCGGGAGGGTGGGGGGAGGCTGCGTGGGGCATAACCATCGTGGCGCCACTCAAAGGAACTCTCCCCGACTCCAGGTTCTACCCTCACCCCATCCAGCCTCCTCTCCCTCTCCTCCGCGCCTGCCCCGCTCGACCCCTCACCGCCCCTCGCTCCCGGGCACCGCCGCCCGCCCTCTCCTTCGGCCTCCGCGGCCCCCACACCATCCCCGGCCGGCGGGCGTGCTCCCGGCCGCGCGCGGAATCGCCCACCTCCCGGCGCACAGCCGTTCTTCCTTCTCCACCCCGCCCGCTCCGGAGTCGGCTCCCCCGCCGTGTGCGCAAGCGTGTCCGGCCCCTTCCCCGCCCCCGCCCGGACCCGGGCCCCCGCCTCCCCGCCCGCGGACTTGTCGGCTGCCAGGCCGGCCCCGCGCCCGGGACAGGGACTGGGCCGCGCGGAGCCGCCGCGCCAGCGCCGCGCCGCCAGCCGTGCGCGTAGCGGATCGGAGCTGTGCACCAAACTGTCCTGCCCCGCCCCGGTCCACCCGCGAGGGTGAGTACACGGCGGCCGGTCCCCGTGGGGTCCGCGGGGGAGGGCGGGGAGCGCCTCGGGGTCCTGGCTGCCTGGCCCGCAGCCGGGCGCCGCGGCCGGGGAGGTGGTCTGGCCCGGCACGTGGGCGCAGCGCGGGTCCGGGTCCGGGTGGGGCGACCACAGCCCTGGGATCCCTTTCCCTGGACCAGATTTTCGTGGGAAGCTGATTCTCTTTGCTCCCTTGGAGTGAGCGAACAGGACGGTCCTCTTCTCCGGAAAGTTTGTAGCCCCCAGCCCTGTGTCCCCCGCCTTCAGCATCCTCTGAGCCATGGTTTCTCCCACAACTACCCCTGTCAAGTCCAGGAGGTCCGTGGGCTGGCTTTGCTGGAGATGATAGGCTTTGCTGGGTCCATTTGTGTGCAGGAGTCGCAAGGTCGCCAGGCAGAGCCCAAAGGTGGGGGTTGCTAGCTGCGGGGCAGGGTGGCCATGCCCAGGACACCAGTTCCACGTTGTGGAGATTTTTGGGCCTAGGCCACTGTGCCTCAGAGCTGCCTGGGTGGTGGGCAGTGGGGAGGTGTGGGGTTGATGTGAGGGTGGGATACAGCTGGGGACAGAACCCCTGGGCTCAGCTGTCTGCTCTGGGTGCCCCTCTGGGGCCCCTGCTGGCAGGGACCTTCCAGCCAGCCCAGAGCTGCCGACATGTCTGCCAGCACTGCCCCCTCGGTTCCTACTCTTGGGGGAGGCTCTGTCTGGGCCATCTGAGGCCTGATCTACTGCTGCTGCTTCCTCTGTTCCACAGACCCGGTTCTGAGGGCCTGGCTTAGGAGGCTCTTGCTGGAAGGCTGGGGGTGTAGCCAGTGTTCAGGTGCTCAGCTGTGCCTGGCTGACCTCGTGACCACCCACAGGCTGGCACCCCCACCGGCTTCTCAGGAAAGCTTGTGCTTTCCACCGCCCGAGGGAGGCACAGTGTGGAAGCCAAATTCAGGGAGACTTATTCTTTGTGGAACCTTGGGAATGGGCCTGGTATGGGCTAGGTTGTCACAAAGGCACACCAATGTTGCTCTCTCCTGAGCTGTCCTCTGCCACCCGCCTCCTCCAGGCCTTGGCCCTGGCATCTGCCAGGGAGATTGTAAATGAGTTGATATGTGTTAAGTGCTTTGAAAGGTGCCTGCACAGAGAGAGAGGTATGTAAGTGTTTGCTATTCGTAATGTTTCTCCATGCTCTTGCTGTATAAAGCTACCCCGTGATTCTAGAGAGGGTGCCTGGGAGGTGCCAGCTGTTTGGGGCCTAGAAATTAACTTCTGGGGCTTTTTCTCTTTGCTGGGAGCTGGTCTGGGAATACTCCCTGGTGAACCGAGGTGGCCCAGGTTCCTCTGCCCTGTTTCCTGCTCTGCTCCTGTCTCAGCCCGAAGTGCTCTTCGTACCCCGTCTCTCAGCATCAGTGCACTGAGTGGGAGATCTTAGGCTGTCCCATGGGCCCTGGGTTCGTCAAGCAGTTGAGGGAGAGCCAGGAGTTGGGGCCAGCCCCCCAGAGTCCAAGTTGACAGGGGTTAGCTGGGGAGTGTAGATGGAAGAAGTTAGGAAAGTAAAGTCAGAGTTGCCTGCATGGGCTGTGGGCTGAGAGACATCTGTAGCTTGGGAGTGGGTTACTGCTCACAACAGGTCCCCCTCCCTCGTAAGTGGAGGCCCAGGCCAAGGAAGTCCGCAGTACCTTCTGGGCTGTCTTCCCTTCCCTCCCTCACCCCCTTCCCTACCCAAAGCAGTGACTCACTCCCCACTCCTCAGAAACAGAGTTCCTTGGCCCCTCCACCTCCCAGCCCTTGTAGACTCTTAGGATCCAGTTTTCTGGGTGGAACCGAGAATCTCCTCCTTTCTGGAATTCTAACAAATCCTGGAAAGGACTCCCCTTCACCAGCAGGCGCAGAGAGGCCAGACTCCCTTTCTTTGCTTCAGCTTAACCTGTGGTTATTGTGTAGTTAACCCACACCGGCCTGGCATTCGCCCTGCATTGGGTGCCCACCCAGGCCCAACCTGGCACATTCTCTGGTCTCCTCTGAGAGGCTGTCCCAGGGGAGCTGTGTATTCCTCCTCTCAGAGTGGCTCAAAGGCTTGCGCCCTCCGTAGCAAGGAGGAGGATCACTTTACCTCAGAATCATACAAAATAGTTCCAGCCCACAGGGAACGGGGAGCTCCAGCCTCCTGGAAGGGACCCTCCAGATCAGTGTCCCAGAGTCTGAGGGCCAGGCCTACAGATTGTGACCAAGGCAGCCACCAGAACCCAGCCGAGCTCCCTGGGAGATGGACTGTGGGCTCTGGAGAGCAAGGCAGTCAGGTGGTGAGGGGTGGTCACCCGGAAAGCTTGCAGGACCGCTCGCTCGCTTCCTCCCGGCTGCTCAGCTGCCCTGTGGTTAGACACTCATTCCCTTCGCCCTCAGGGCCCCCTTCCTTCTCAAGACTCAGGGCATTGCCCTGAAGCTCTTGGTTGCCTTGAGGAAATGACTAGGGCTGGCAGGTTTTGGTGGCAATAGTCCTTAGTTCCCCTCTCTCCTTTGTCACCCACTTCCCAGAGGTGCCCAGTGCTTCTTCATGTCTGTTCTGAGTGCCCCTGGATGGGCTGCTGGCCGCCCGTGGCTTCAGAGTCACCCCTGACCCCTACCACATTCCCCGTGTGTGTGTTTGTCTGTGTGTGTGGAGTGACCTCTAGATTCTACAGGTGCAGGAAGTGGTCAAATGTAGCTGCAAGTGGGAGCAGCAGTATGTGCTCCTTGGGCCCCACCCAGGTGCCACAGGGCTTCAGGTTGGTGCCCCAGAGCCCAGCGGGGGCTGAGCTCTGCCCAGGGGTTGCACTGGGTCGGTTGCTTTTCAGGGTGGGGAGGGCCTTCAGTGTCCAGAGCTGCAGGTTTTCGTTTAGTCTCAGGCCCTAGGCAAGGGGCCCGGGAGACCTCCAGCCAGGTCACTGCCCTATCTCTGCCCACCCTACCCCCGCAAAGCTGCCCTGCAGAAAGGTGATAGGATTGCTCTAGAATCTGAAGCCCTGGCTTCTGCCCCAGCCCAGCAGGGTGGGGGGGCTGCTGCTAGGGCTGAGGTGAGGGGCCGTCCTGGGAGGGTCCACCTGGGCCCTGAGTGTGAGGAAGGCCTGGCTGCAGAAGCCCAGAAGCAGCTGTAGTTGTAGGATTGTCCCTTCCTCCTGCCTGCAGCTTCACTTCAAAGCCGGTGGGTCAGGGGCTCCAGGATCTCGCTTTTCTGGGGGGACAGTGGTGGCAGGAAAGAGGACAGAGACTCCTTTGCAGAGTGCTGGGCCAGCACACTCTTGCTTCTGCCTTGGATCCAAACCATCTGCCAGGACATGGGTTCCAGGGACTGCGGTGCCACTGCCTTGTGCCCACGGTCTGCCCTGTGTCCTCTGCCCATTGCAGCCTCTGTAGACACCTATCCTTATAGTGAAAAGGGACTTAGCAAATAATAAGGGTAATTACCATTTATCAATCAAGTGCTTATTAAAAGCCTGGCCCAATAAACTTAAAAAAAAAAGAAAAGAGATATGCTGTAGGCATCTTGACATCACTTCCGGTCAGCCCATACAACCCTCTCATTAAGCCCATTTAAAAATGAGGGCATGGAGGCTTGGGAAGATTAAACCACTCGGCCAAGGTCACACAGCTTGTAAGCAGCTGATTTAGGCCTGTTTCCAAAACCTGCGCTTTTCAGCCCAGTTCTCCGCAGCTCCCTGAGCTCATCTTACCCTTCTATGATCAATGAAAAGGCTCAGAGGTGTGAAGGGGTTTGCTCAAGGCCACATTGTACTGGTGACGAAGGGGGAACACAGACCCCCTGATTCCCAGCCCAGAGCTCCAAGTGCTGCCCTGAACCCCACGTCTTGTCCTGCCCATCCTGGCACCCCATCCCCTGTCCCCTGATCCCAGGCCGTGGGATTGTCAGCCCTCTCTCGGTGGGTAGGGCAGGACTCCCCTTCCTCCCTCCTTCCCCCGCCATGGCCCCTCCCAGCCCCCACCTCTCTTGCTTTCCCGCCGGTAATTGCTTCCATCTGGCCCTCCTGCCGGCTCTTATTCCTTTGGAAATGCTGCCGCCCACATGGCTGCAAGGCCTTATCCGGCCACCACGGCGACACGTGGGGAAGGGGAGGGGCCCTGCGGGTCTGAGCATGGGGAACCAGGTCAAAGTGGCCGCTCCGGGTGTCCGGCATCCCCAGATTCCTGCCCGGTGGGAGCGCCTTTGCTCCGACGCCCAGTCCTGGCCAGGCTCAAGGCCAGAGTGGCTCCTCAAAGCCCCGCCTCTCAGTGTGAGTGGTGAGCTTCCCTTCTGCCCCACCTGTGGGCGCTGCTACCACGAACGGCCGGCCATCCCTGCCCCTTAGAGGTTGCTCAGGTCAGGAGGAGGGAGGCCTGGTTGGAAGGGATGGTGGCAGAGACCAAGGGAACTGGAACTCTGCACAGGTGAGAATGGAGCCCACTTGTTTGCTTTGGTCCCAAGCGATGGACTCAGAACCAGCAGAATTAGAGATGAAGCTTCATATTTTGTCAGATAAAATAAAGCTTGCACGTTCGAACAGTGCGTTTAATGCTCTGTTGACTCCCTTGCCTCAGGCTTTGCCTGGGCTGGGTGGGGCGGGACCAGCAGGGTCCTCGGTGTGGCCATCTGGAGATTTCAGGAGGGGCCAAGTGACCTGTCATGGAAGATGTTCGAGCATAGACTGGCGACTTTGGCAGGGATGGTCCAAAAGAGATGCAGGCAGTGGAGGGGCATGTTTGTGGTATGGAATAGGTTGGAAAACTTCTATGGCATTTTCCTCTCTGAGATTGTAGTGTTTTAGTGTAAGCTCCAGGACCCTGTCTTGTTCACTGCTGTCTTCTTCATGCCTGGAATGAGGTTGAGCAAATAATAAGTGCTCCATAAATATCGAATGAATGGAAGATTAGCTCAGGTTTTCTGGCTTTGTCTTTGCTGTGTCCCTGCTTTGCTTTCTCCTTTTCTTGGGGCAAAGAGCTTCCCTTTTGACAGGTGAGCTGTTTGTCAGAGAAGGGCCTCCCAGCAGCCTGCTGCCCCCTACCCCGGGGTCTCTTCAGACACCGAGCCCCAGGTGGGGATGGGCAGGAGTCTGCCCTCTGAGGAAGGCGTGCCCTCTGTTTTACCCTCCCAAGGGTCAGCGGGCCACATTCCTGCTCCTGTCACCCTCCTCAACCCAACCCGTAGGTCCTTGCACAGACTGGTTCTAACCTCATCCCCTGCCCATGACATCACTCCTCTCTTCCTTATTCAGGTCCAAGAAAGGTGCCCCTGGGGGTGGAACCCTCTCTCAGGTGTCAGGAGTGAGGGCTCAGAAGGAGGGGTTCACCCCTATTCTTGCTTCAACTCAACACCTCCACTTTTATTCCTTCTACGTATTGGGTTTCCACATAAAATTTCATTTGAAAGTGTGCCAGAGGGTTTCTTGTCTTTAAAAATTTTTATTTGAAAACCTCCATTTGGCTCCAGTAGCGACTGTTCTTTTCCCAGTAGCATGCCACATGTGTCCTCACCTCCCTTTGTTCCACGGTCCCCCGTTGTGGCTTGGGTGCCATTGGTAATCACCTTCCTCAATTGCAAGTGTCCTCAGCATCCAATTCCAGCCTCTGTTCTCTGAAGCCTCCCTGACCGCCCAGCACAGTCACTTCCTCCTACATTCTCCACTCCCTCAGGTCCCACTCCTGTGACACGAGGGGCCCTGAGCTGGGGTGAGCCCAGAGTGGACCACAGAGGGGTGCAAGCCGAACCAAAGACAGGTGGGGGGGGGCAGTGCTCTGGATGGGGTGAGCAGGGGAGCCATGATTTGTCTTCCTGTCGACGGGTTGTAACCCTTCCCCAGCTGCACAGCCTTGGCGGTAACACGGGGCCTCGGGTTCCTCTGAGAAATGAATGCTTCAGAATGAGAGAGCATTTCTGATAACTTCCCAGGGTCTGGATCCAGTGCTTTGTAAATGCTGGCTGGTGTATTTTCTGTGATTCAGGGTGGGGCCCAGAGATGGAAGAGTGTCTTGCCTTCTGGCCCAGGAGAAGGACAGGTCGGGGGCAGGAGCCATTCCTATTGTCTCCGCTCTGTCTACTCCCAGCTCTGTGACTTCAGGCAGGTCTCAGACTCTATGGGTTCTCCATCAGCACACCTGTTAATGGGGCTAATAGTACCTGCCCACCTCACAGGACTGTGATACACGAATGAGGTAAACATTTGCAAGCTAGCAGAGGCCTCACAGGTTGGCTGACATCAGACCGCAGGGCAGGACCAGCGACTGTCTTACTCCCCTCGTCTCTCCCTCACCTGGCACCGTGCTGGCACACAGTAGCTACTTGATAACCATTTCTTTTTGCAAATGAGGAAGCTGAGACTCAGAAAAGTACTTGCTGTTCAAGGTCACAGGGCATCTCTGTGTGGGCAGGGGACTGCCTCAGGAGTGACCCTGCATCCCACCCCCTGCCCCATCTCATTCCTTTCTCTGAGGTCCTGGTGTCATTCAGCCTGTCTGTTCCTTCTCCAGCCCCAAAGATCCGGGATTGTTGAGGCTGAAACCCCTGGGGCATGGCTGATGTAGGACCCTGTGGGCTAGGACGGGAGCTCTGGAAATGCCCAGTGCTGCCCTGCTTCTCCTGGACTGGCTTTTCCACTGAGAGGGCGAGCCGAGGGCTGGCAGGGAGGGAGTGCTCATGGAGTGGGGGAGCTGTCCTCACAGGCAGGTGGGCCTTTCTCTCCAACTCACTGCCCCCTTCTCCTCAAGTCCCCTCTTTGGTCCTTTTCCTCCTCTTTTTCTTTTTTTCAATCCTTTTCTGCCCTCCTTCCCTTTTCCTCTTTAGGATTTCTCTCACCTCCTTCTTCAGTCATCTCTCTTCCCTCACGTCTGCCTCGTCTTCTTTCTCTTCTTGTCTTCCTCCCCCCACCCCCCAGCCCCGGCTTCAGCATCCATGTTGTCCTGACAGTGGGAGCTGGATGTCAGGGTGGGTGGGGCGGATGCCCTGCAGGGCTGTGCTGGTTCAGGAGCGCCTCCTGTTGTTGGCAGCTCCAGCATTTTTGAGCGAAATGGCTCTCCCAGCAGTTGGGTTTGGTGAAGGGATGGTGCCTGCCCAAGGTATGGAACACTTTGATCTTAAGCTCAGCTCCCTGGGCCCTCACCCCCTCCTTGGACATCTTTCTGAGCGGGAAGGTGGGATCTTGTGTCAAAAGAAGAGCTGGTTGGTGGAGCTTCTGTGGCCTCTGACCTCTGCCCTCCACCCCCTTCTCTCCAGACCTCGAGCTCTTTGCCCCAGAGTTACCCGCTGGGATGGAGGAGGCTGGCCAGAGCAGGGAGATTTCTGCTCAGATGCCTTCCAGGTGAGCAGACACAGTGTGTTGCCCTTGGGCTGATGCATGTGTGTGCATGGACACTGTAAGTTTGCAGATGAGTCTGTACATGGGTTGTGTGTGAGAGAGAACACAGGCATGCATCCATGTGTGGATAAGCACACGGGGTGCCCTTGTGTGGGTCTACACCCTCGCTTCCAGGCCCATCACTGTGCAGCCAGCTCTCAGCCCAGAGTTCTCCTCTCTGGTCTTTGTGACCCTGGCTTTGCACTTTGGCTTTGTTCTGTCTTGGGGGCCAGCTGGTCCCCTGCTGTGGTCCCACGCAGTGGTGACTGACCCCTAGCCACCCATTCAGCTGCCTCAGGGCCTTGGGGCCAGCGTTTGCCCCCCAACTCCCAAAATGGAGGCGTGTGGGGGCTTCCTGCCCGGAGTCTCAACCCTGCCAAGGCGGAGGGAATGGGGAACAGCTGCGTTGGCCGATTCCGGCTCTGATTCCAGCTCCGTATGGATTTGGTTTGACAACAAAGCTCCCTCTGTGTGTTGTCAGGCCCCTTACATAAGCAGGGGGTAGGGGTGGGGGCGGGGGGAGGCAGGCAGGAGGAGGCGAAGATGGGGACAGGGAGACACCAGGATGGGATGGCTGGAGAGGGGACAGGGACCAGGAAAGGGGAGTGAGAGAGGGAGACCACTGAGAAGACAAGAGAGCAGGAAGAGGGAGGAGAAAAAATGTTTGTCTTGACCCTGCAATTCTACTCCCTGCCTGAGGGGGGGAAGGAGATGATTTCCAGGCCTTTGACCTGTGGGCGCCTTGTTTTCCTCTCCTTGAGCCCCACCTGCCAGCCCTGGACCTGCTGAGGAGGGGGCTGCGGGACCTGTCTGGGAGTGTGGCCGTCCTCAGCCCCACTCTGTAACTGAACACGTTCCATAAAGATGGACATCCTTCTGCTTCCTTGCACTTGGGCTTCTTTTCACTCCTCCCCGGCCTCAGGCCTGGCTCCAGAAGCCCCTCTGGCCACCCACTTCGTAGTGCTGCTGAGCAGCAGCCTAACGCAGCCTTTCCCTGGACCCTGTCAAGGGCCCCCCGGCTCACTCACCCAGCCTCTGACCCAGGACCTCTGCCAGCTCCAGACCCTCGGCCCACCCTCTTCAGAGGCCCTGTGGCCCTAGCCCCTGCCCTCCCCCTCCCTCAATAATCAGACATTCTCTTCTCACCATCACTGTCCCTGCAGCTGTCCAAATAGAGTGAGAAGAAAATGTTCTCTTTCTGGAACAGCTGGACTGACAGGCCGGGAAGGCCAGGTGAGCTGGCCAGGCTTGGGTGTGTTCTTGGGGGCGGGAGATACCCTGTCCCGGGCCCTGACCCTGTCAGCTCCTGGTGGCGCCTCCGACCTCTCCCACCTTCAGATGGGCCAGGGCCCCTGTGGAGGCTTGGTCTCCTGGGTTTCCTCAGGGTCTGTGTCTTCTCTGTGCCTCAGTTTCTCTGAATCATTCCTGGCACCAGGCGTCCTTGGTGGAGCCCTTGGATTTGATTTGACCCTAAGGGTAGTGCTTGCCCTCAGGCTGTTGGGGATTAATAGGGCTGTGTTCTTCCAACAAGAGAACAAGGATGGCTCTTAAAAGGGCAGGGAGGAGGAGCCACTGGCAAGGCCCCAGGTTTTCCTGGGCACAAGTGACAGAGAACCCAGGGTTCTGGTGCTTGCCTTGACCCTTGCCACTGTCCTCAATTAGGTTAAGGATGTCTGCCCCGGGGGTATCCTGTAGGACCCTAGGCCAGCAGCTCTGTGGAAAGGTGTGGGTAAGGCCCAAACCTGCTGAACAGGCCATAGACTCCGGAATCCTCAGTCCCCAGGCCCTGAGTGGCCTGAGTCTTGCTTCCCACCACCTCCCCAGGTCTGGGTGCTGGTATGATCCTGAAGTTGCTAATGCCCCAAGGCTTGAGCCCAGAAGGTCTGAGCCAGCAGGTGTGGCAGCTGTGGGAGGGGAAGTTGCTGGGATTGTGTGCTGGTGGGACTGGAGGACAGTGCCTTTCACCCTGATCAGGATTAGGTGCAGGTGCAGAGAGGCCACGACGGGCCAGGAGGATGGTGAGTGAGTGCTATGCAGGCGCCGGGTGGGAGTGCCCTCCACTCGGGCAGTGGCCTCAGCCTCATTTTGACAGCAGCCACAGGCTGCCCCAGGACACTCCCCTACCACTCTGGGGACACCCCTATGAGGCCGTGTATCTTCCTCCCATTTGCTTTCCTGCAGCCCCCCTGCCCTACAACCCCCCTCCCCAAATACCTCTGAGCATGACAGGAGCGGGGCTCTCTTCTTGGGAGCTGGGAGCCCAGGGCTTCCCTTTACCTAACTTTTGGAGGTGAAGTCCCCAGAGGGCTGGCTTAGCCACTCCCTGCTCCTCTCAAAGCTCCAGGCTCCCTGGCTGATGGCTCCAGGGACCCGCAACCTGACAAACAAACTGGGGAGCTGAGGTTGAAGGAACCAGGTAGGCCAGAGGGGAGGCGGGAGCGGCAGCAGCAGCTGAGCAGTGCCCATGCCCACGCCTGGAGGGATGGGGGACAAGAGCGCCCCAGCAGAGGGGGCCCAGGAGGCCCCAGAAGCTGTACGTTGGCAGTTGGGGTGGGGTGGGCAGGGAAGGAGGAGGAAGGAGGGGTGTGTGCATGTGTGGGTGTGTGCATAAGGGTCACCAGTTCCTGTGTGTTTCCGGCATTTGCTTTGGGGTGTGTTTGCCCCTGTGTTTGAGCAGGAATCAGTATGTTGTGTACAGAGGTGCGTTTGTAGGTTTTTGACATAGGAGGGTCTGAGTGGGCCAGAACATGGTTGGCCAGAGAAGGGGTTCAGAGTGTTTTCCAGGTGCCTCCCGGCTCTGGGGTGTGGATGGGGCTGTGGGTGCTCAGACACATTTGCCTCCACATTTCACCTGCAGGGCCTGGGTGAGTCCTGAGGCAGAGGTGGCCTTGGGTCATCTCTGGTAACCTGAGCATCAGCCAGCCCTCCAGCCAGTATTCCCACCTGCTCTGCCCTGCAGAGTGACCATTGCTCAGATTAGAGGGTCTCACCTTCCCCAGCAGCACCTGGAGGGCTAGCCACCCCTCCCCTTCCCACATCTTAACCTTTACCTGGAGGAGAGTTGTAAATCACTGAAATGTCTTACTGATGTGAATCATTCTTAGAAGGGCCTCTCTTACCAGCTTCTCTTTTCCCAGGGGACAGGCCGATGCAGGAAATGGAGGTCTTGATTTCCTTCCTGCACGGTTTCATTTCTCTTCTAGAGACCCCACCCTGGATGATACACCGCCCTCCACACCACCAGCATGCACAGCACTCCCCCTTTCCCCTAATCACACCCTGAGCTCCTCTAACCTGTTGGGCTCCTAAGAGGAATTCAGCAATCGACCCTTCCCTGCTGAGGCAACCTCTGGAACCTCCTTGTTCCAGAACCAGCACTGCAGGCCAGTTTGCAGTGCTGACCAGAGGTTCTGGTGATGGAAGGAGGGAGGTTGAAGTCCTGCAGAAGTGAGGGTCCCTGTTGGAACCAAGGACCAGGGGAGAGAGGTTTCTGTGCCTGAGTCCCTGCCGCTCCTAGATGCTCCAAAGCATAGCCACACTGATAGCCACCATCAATGGGCCAGAGCTGGAATTTTATCCACCTCTGTAGGGATCCCAGGATTGAACATTGCCCTGCACTGTCCCTGCTTGAGGACTTGGGGATACCTGTTCTGGAGAGGGGACATTAACTAGCAGAGGGAATACCACTCTGGAAATAAGGCACTGCTTAAGTGAAGAGGGTATTGCTTCTGGAGCTGCCAGGAGGGGCACATCTCTGCCCTGGCTGTGGATCTGCGGCCCAGCCCCACTGGGATGGCTGTCAGGTGGAACTGGTCAGAGGCCTGGACCCCTTCTCTGGGAGACTCTGCACCCAGAAAGTGAAAGAGCGGCTTCTCCAATGAGAAGCAATGCACCCCGAGTCTGGTCAGTATGGGGGATCCACGTTTAGTGCAGGGCGGAGTCTGGATGGCAGTGTCCCTCCCTCTCTCCCTGGGCAGCTCTGTGTGACCCGTGTAGAGTGTGCAGTGGACCCAGTGGCCAGGAGGAGAGGTGAGTGTGGTTGTGGTAGCTGGTAGGTGCTGTGGTTGTGGCCCCCTCCCTTTGCTGGGATGGGGCAGACCTTGAGTGGTGAGGGGCTGCATCACACTGGGGGAGTCACCTTCAACTTCCAGGGGTGGAGTGCTTGCTTTGGGCCCGGCCTGTACTAAGGCTGCAGGCTTTCAATCCTGGGATGTGTTTCGAGGCTCACAGACCTCCCAGAACTTGCTCTTGCCACCTGCATTTCACAGATGAGGAACCTGAGGCTCCAAGAGATGTAGGACCTTGTCCAGGGACACCTGACCCGTGACCATGGAGTCCTGATCGACCCCAGTCAGCCTACCCCAAATCCCTGGGTGCTGTAGAGTGTAGGGGTTCCGAGTGGTTCAGGCTGCTTGAATTTTTTATTCCTGGCTCCACCACTTTCTAGCTGTCTGACTTTGGGACTCCTAATTTAATCGCTTTGTGCCTCAGTTTCCACATTTGTAAATCAGAATAAAAGAGGACTACGACACAATGTTTCACAGATTAAATGAGACTATGCACAGTAGCTGCAGAACAGCCCCAGGGATCTTTTACAAATGAATCCAGCATGTCACTCCTCTGTTATTACCCTCCAGAGACTTCTCATGGGACGTTGGATAAAATCCAAGCTCCCGGGGTGGCCCGTGACGTCCTACACCACCTGGCCCAAGTGGCCTCCCTGGCACCACTGTCGGTCCTTCCTTGCTGTCTCCAGTTACTTCCCGCTTGTTTTGGTTGCTTATGCCCAACAAGCCTCAGGGCCTTTGCTCTTCTTTCAATCTGGAACCTTCTGCTCGCCCGCCCCCCCTTCCCTCATCTTTGCATGGCGACCTCTCATTTAGGTCTGAGGTCAGGAGTCAACTCCTTGGAGACCCACTGACTCACCAGCCCCAAGGAGCTGCCCCGTCTCTCCCTGCTCTACTGCCCTGTTTGGTTGGCCTCATGTGATAATCATATCATGATTACAGGATCTTATTGATTTATTTGTTTGTCACATATCTCTCCCCACCTGCTCCACGCCCCAGGAGCACAGGGCTGTTACCTTGTTTATTGCTGCAGTGCGGCGCCTGAGGCCGTGCCCTGCATGCAGTGGGGCCACAGTCCCTGTTGGCTCCTGTCTCTACTGTCCTGCCCAGCCTCACCATGTCCCCAGAGGCCTTGGGACCCCAGCCTGCCTAGGGACAGGGCTCTTCTTCCTGACAAGCCCTTCTTTTTTTTTTTGCTGAGGAAGATTCGCCCTGAGCCAACATCTATGCCAGTCTTCCTCTATTTTGTATATGGGTCACTGCCACAGCATGGCCACCAATGAGTGGTGTAGGTCCGTGCCTGGGAACAAAACCGGGCCACTGTAACGGAATGTGCCAAACTTAACCACTAGGCTATGGGGCAGGCCCTGAAAAGCCCTTGTGAGGAGCAAGTACGGGAGGAGGGAGGTTAGCTCTCCTGGGTCCACACAGAGTTAGTCCTTGGGGTGACCTCACTTAGTGTGTTGCCCAGCTGCCCTAGATTTAGGAAGTGGGTTCCAGTGGGCCAAAGGGGGCAAGAGTCAATTCCACAGAAACCACGCCTAACAGTAAAAGACATATTGTTGTGAGGTCAGAGGAAATGATACACATAAATATAAATTTGGGTGGGCTGACTGTGCCAGCTTCCCCAGGGCTGCTTCTGGCAACGCCCTGTCTGTGCACACCCAGATCTTTGCACTGGGTTCTTTTTAACTTGGTGAGGAGAGGAGAGGAGGATTAAACTGCTCTTTGCTAAATGATGTTGCTGCTAGCCCATACAGAGCTTTCATGTCAAGCAGAATAAAGGGCCCCTGCAACTGGACACAGCTCTGCACCAGGGTGAATGGTTTGAAGCAGAGGGAGAGCTGGACCTCAGCCTGCTCTTACCCCCAGGCCTGGCTGTGCATGCCCAGTGCATAACTGTGCCCTGTTGCTCTGCTCCTGCCAGTCCCTGTCCATGGAGTGGGACATGAGGAGGGACCAGAGGGCCCATGTCCACTGCATCTGTGAGGGGGGCAAGTGATGCTTCCACTTCTCCACAATAATGATCCTGAGAGCTGCTCTTCCTTGGCATGTCCAACCACCCTAGAACTAGGCAGTGCCCCGTTTTTATCCCCATGTGACCCAACAGAAGACCTGAGACCTGGAGAGGGACTTGTCCAGCTCACACAGCTAGTGAGTGGTCCATCCGGAATTCAGGTCCAGGTGTGTGAGCCTCCAAAGTTTATATTCCTTATGTTTTTCTTCTTCGTTTCTTTTAGCAAGATTTTAGTTGAAAGTATGTCACAGTCACCAGTTTTAAAAAGTTAAACATCAAAAGGATATTTGATAAAAAGAAAGTCTTTCTCCCATTCTAGACCCCATCCTCAGGGCTGCCCTCCTGAGAGGCATCCACCTTCATTTCTTCTGCATCCTTCTGAATACTCTATTCCTACACAGACGTAGCCATGTGTGCACATAGGTCTTTTGTTAAAAGCACGTTTGGAGATAGATGGAACACTGTTCTCCATCTGCCTTTTTAAAGTTGAATAATACACTTGGGAGATCGTTTGGTGGGAACACGCATAGATTTGCATCCTCTTTCACAGCTGCGTAGTGTTCCGTTGTCTGTGTGGTGATGCATCTAAACAGGTCTCTGCGGTTAGATTTTCAAGTTGTTTCCACCTTTTACTGTCACAAATGGTGCTGGCTGTAAAGATCCTGATAGAAAAGTTGGTGCAAACAGGAGACTTCTCTGTAGAATAAACTTTCAGCAATGGAGTTTCCAGGCTAAAGGGGATTTTGATAGATATTGCCAAGTCACTTCCAAAAATGTTGCCCTGGTTTTCACTTCCACCCCTGATCTGTGTTTGCCCAGCTCCACTAGCGTCATGGGCTCTCAGGCTCTGGAGCTTTGCTGTCAAGATCGTTGAAGAACGAGTCTTTCCTCTGTGCCATTATACTATATACTGTAAACTGCATATTCATGTCCTTAGCCCATTTCTCTATTTGATTTGTTGACTTTTTTCCTTATTGATTTGCATGAGCACATTATAGGCGAAGGGAATTCACTCGTCCATAACACGTATATTGCAAATACTTTTCCCAGTTTGTCATTTGTCTTTTAACTGTTTATTTTTTCTCTCTCCCCCCGCTTCTGTTTCTTAAATCTTTATGTTGTTGAATTTATCCATCTTTTCTTTTAAAGCCTATGAATTTTTGCCTTAAAATCTGTACTCCTTTTCTTTTCAATATAAAAATATTTCAAAATATTAAGGATAATAGAATCCCATGTGACAATCAGCCAGATTTACAAATGTTAATGATTTCTCATATTATGTCAGATTTTTTTTAAGAAATTAAATATTAGAAGAATAGAACTAAGCCCTGACCCCACAATCCATCTCAACTCCTTCATCTCTTTCTAGAATGTAATACCCACCAAAATTTAGGTGATTCCTCCATGCTTTTTTTTATTCTTTTAGCTCACACACTATGTATATGTAGTGTTGTTTTGTTTGTTTGCTGAGAAAGAGTCACCCTGAGGTAACATCTTTGCCAGTCTTCCTCTACTTTATATGTGGGTTGCCACCACAGCATGATTGACAAGTGGTATAGGTCCGCGCCCAGGATCCAAACCCACAAACCCGGGCTGCCAAAGTGGAGCACACTGTAGTTAACCACTAGGCCACGGGGCTGGCCCCAGTTTTGTGTGTTTTTAAAGTTAATGGAATCATACTATATGTATCTTTTTGCAACTTATCTTTTAAACTTAACATCATGTTTTCTGTTTTGCCCAAATTGATCCTTATAGATTAATTTCTTCATTTTAAATGGCTGGTTAGTATTCAGTTGTGTGAATGTACCACAGTTTATTCCCTCCACTCATGGATATTTAAGATGTTTCCATTATTCTGCTGTTGCCATAATGCTGCAGTAAACATCCCATGCAGTAAATGGGTGTACACATAAAAGGGTGGGTTGGGGCCGCCTGGTGGCGCAGCAGTTTAGTTCGTGCTTGGCAGCCTGGGGTTTGCGAGTTCGGATCCCGGACGCCCGCCGACCCACTGCCTGTCAGCCATGCCGTGGTGGCGTCCCATATAAAGTGGAGGAAGATGGGCATGGATGTTAGCCCAGGGCCAGTCTTCCTCAGCAAAAAGGGGAGGATTGGCAACAGGTGTTAGCTCAGGGCTGGTCTTCCCCGCAAAAAAAAAAAAAAAAAAAAGGAGGGATGGGTTACTCTGGGCTGTGCCTGGACGTGGATTTATTGCATTGTAAAGTATGCATGACTTCAGGTTTAGTAGATATTGTGAATTGCTCTTGTAAGCCTTTATATGAAAGAACTCCTACCAGGAACATGCAAGAAATGATTTTTAGTTTTGATCTGCGTTCCCTGTGCACTGGTGAGGTTGAATATCATATCATGGTCATTAGGTATTTTGGTTTAATCTGTGAATTGCCTTTTCCTGTCCTTTACTTTGTTCTCTTTGGTTCCTTGGTCTTTTTCTTATTGATTTGAAGGAGTACTGATATATCAAAATCTTTGTAGATTATATGCCTTATCTCTGACTTGTCCCAGGCTGACACTCTTACCACTAGCACCACTGCCTCTGCCTGTGGCTGAGTAACTTGTGAGGATCTGTTCTGCAGAGGGGGCATGACTCAGCAGAGGGGGCACCGTTTAAGAAAGGGGTCTGATTGGGGGACTGGGCACCTTCTCTGGGAGATACTATACCCAGAAAGAGAGTGGCTTCTCCAATGAGGCCTCCTCCCTCTCCCCCAGCCATGCACCCCGAGTCTGGCCAATACACGGGCTCTAGTTTAGTTAGTGCAGGGCAAAGTCTGGGTGTCAGTGTCCTTCCCTCTCTCCCTGGGCAGCTCTGTGTGACCCGTGTAGAGTGTGCAGTGAACCCAGTGGCCAGGAGGAGAGGTGAGTGTGGTTGTGGTAGCTGGTGGGTGCTGTGATTGTGGCCCCCTCCCTTTGTTGGGATGGGGCAGATCTTGAGTGGAGAGGGCCTGCCTCGTGCTGGGGGAGTCACCTTCAACTTCCAGGGGCTGAGTGCTTGCTCTGGGCCCGACCTGTACTAAGGCTGTGGGCTTTCAATCCTGGGGTGTATTTCAAGGACCACAGACCTCCCAGAACTTGCTCTTGCCACCTGCATTTCACAGATGAGGAACCTGAGGCTCCAAGAGATGTAGGACCTTGTCCAGGGACACCTGACCCGTGACCACAGAGGCTGTGTCCAGACCCTTCTCCTCTGCCTCCAGGAGGCCAAAGGTCCTTTGAGGTCTGAGGGACTGGTGGCTGGGGTCTGAGCCCAGGCTGGTCCTCTTGAGGAGCAAATAAAGAGGAAGGGAGCTTTCCTGGCTAATAGGTCATCTTCAAGCCTGTAGCTCTCCTGGGACCACATGGGGTTTGTTAGTTGATGTCAGCTTGTGGTGTGATCCAGCCGCCTTGGAGCTGGTAGTGATTAAGGTGAGTCAAAGAACTGGCGACGGCCAGTTCTACAGAAACCACACTTTCTTGGTGATGAGGGTTGCTTATGAGCACAGTGACATGTGTTTGGCAAAAAGTGTGGCACTTGCTGGCTCTGCCAGCTCCCAAGCTGGGCCTCTAGCAAGCCCCTGGCACCTTGTATGCCCAAGTCTTTGCAAAATAAGGATCTGGGATGTTTTAACTTGATGAAACTTCCTGTTCACACTTGTTCTGCTCATTTGCTCATTCATGTAGACATCTGTTCATTTCAATATTTGTCAGTTACCTACCCTGCATCAGGTATCAAATTTGGTGCTGGAGATACTGTGGGCACAAGAAGTCACTGCTTTCTTGGGGCATACAGTCTCGTGAATACAGGAGACAGTGTGGTGTAACCGTACAAAGGAAATTAAACAGGGGATGTGGCGAGACAGGCTGTGGGGAGTGAGGAGCCTTCTAGATTGGGTAGTCTGGGACCCCGCGCTGGAGGAAGCATGGAGGGGAGAGTGGCCAGGGCGAGGGGAGGCTGGGAGGGAGGTCTGTGCTTGGTTCCCAATGATGATTCTGCATCCCCCAACATTATACTCCAGTCAACCCCTGCCTGACAAGAACTCGGGTATGAAACTTTTGGCACAGACCCCATTCTGCCCCGCCTCTGTTCTCAAATTGGGGTCGGGATGCTGATGGGGGCATGCAGGCTGAAATTCTTATCTGTGGGGAGGGGAGGCTGTGGTTAACAGGAAGGGCTGGTGAGGCTAGGGGTCACCGGAACTTTCTCAGTCCAGTGGACAGTCAGTTGTGCGTAGTGTAAGATTCAGTCTTTGCTTCTGTGCTTTTGGTCACAGAACAGACTGACTGAAAGATAGTGTTTTTTTAATACTCTTTTAATCCACCCCATATTCCACACAGTTGCAGCTTTTGGGTTCCACCAGCATATGAGGATGGAGCAGTGGTAAGAGTTACTATCACTGTGCATTTCCTGGTGCCTTACTACATTATCTTGTTCACCACCACAGCAGATTGTGGCAAGGACTCTTGACCTCCATGTTTCAGATTGGGAGGCAGAGGCTTAGGGACGATAAGTGGTCTCCCAAAGTCACATGTCTGGCAAGTGTCCGAGGCAGGGATCAGTTCCAGGAGCCAGTCCCTGGGCACAGCTCTTGGCCAGGGGAGGAGAGAAGGCTGTGGTGAGCCAGTTCCATGTGACCTGTTGCCAAGCCACACATGGCCATCTGCGGGGGCCCTGGGAAGGAGCCATGTGCGAGGCGTAGCCCCAAGGCCAGTCCTGCGCGGGCACTGGGGCAAGATGCCAGGATCAAGAAGAGATTGGGTGTGGGCAGAATGGAGTTTGGGCTGATGGGCCGGGTGCAATGTCACTTTGAACTGTGCCTCCTCACCCAGAGCCCTGACAGCCCAGGTGGGTGTGCATGGAGGCCGGGAGAGAGAGAGGTCTTCTCAATTCTGCCGCACTTGAGACTTTAGGACAGTGCTCAGTGTGGCTGTGAATCAGAATGACCAGGGCCCCCCTCAGGCATCTCAGACGCCCGATTTCTCCTTCCTGAAGTGGAGTCCAGGAAGCGTGTGAAGCTTAGTAAACTCTCCAGGTGCTTCCAGTGGGGTCTCTGAGGTTGTCTAGCCCATCGCTGCCCAATCGAAATGCAGTGGGAACCACAAATGCCAGCCACATGTGTAATTTTAAATTTAAAAAATGCTAATTTAGCCACATTTTTAAAAAGGAAAAATAAGGAAGTGAAAATTAACTTTAATTTTTAACCCCATATAGCCAAAATATTGTTTTAATGTGTGATCAGTGTAAATAATTTTTAGATGATGGTTTACTTTTCTTTTGTACTAAGTCTTTGAAATCCAGTATATGTTTCCACTTACAGGACACCTCAGTGTGGACCAGTCACACTGCAGGTACTCCATAGCCACAAGTGGCTGGGGGGCACCACATGGGACAGGGCAGGGCTGGTGCCGTCCACCATTTTCAGAAGAGGCATCTGGAGGCCAGAGAAGGGAGGGGTCTGGCCATACAGGTGGTGAGCTGGGTTCAAGCCCCAACTCCAATCGTGCCTTTAGCTTTGGCTTCTTTGGGCCAAATTCGTCTGCTCCTGGGTGAAAGGTATGAGGGGGGAAACGGACCCTGGGGCCCCTGCCCAGGAACCTGGGGCAGGTCCACTGCTGTACCAGAGTTTTCCTTTCTTTATCCTGGGCATGAGCCTGTACTATTGATTCCTTACCCTGTCACACCACTTCAGCTTTCTTACCCAGAGAGTGGAATGCAAAGCTTCTGCCGCACCGGGGCAGACACCAGAAGTATGATTTTTCAAGTGTCTTGTGACTGGCAGCTGATACAATGTTTCCATACAGGAGGCTGAAGGCTGTTCAGGGTGCCTGGTTGGGGGGTAGCCTGTGGACTCCAAGGGTGGGGAACAGAGAGCCTTCCTGCACTGCAGAGGGAAGCCTATCCAGCCCCTTATCCTCCAGGCTTGGATAGCCAGAGAGAGGCCCCCATCCGCCCACGCGTGGGGCTTGAAGCAGGTGGTCACTCACTCTGCCCTCTGCTGCCTCCCATGAGCCTGGGGCCTGGGCAAGCCTCACTCCCCACCAGGCGTGCTGTGATCACACTGTGCTGCTCAGTGATGGGGAGAGAGCAGTCTGCCAGCTGTGTCCAGGCAGGGGCTGGGCCAGAGCGGCTGGAGCAGGGATCTGACCCATTGCTGCTGCCTCTTGCCTTCTTGCTCCACTTACTTGTGGCAATAACATCTCTGACAAATAGATCCATTTACTAATTCAACAAATTTATATTGAGAACCTACTGTGTGCCAGTCACTATTCTAGACATTGGTGATATAGCCATGAACAAAACAACAACAAAAAAATCTTTGCAAGCCGCGGAGGGGATTGAAATGTTGGGTGTGTGTGGAATTTTTGATGGGAGGTGGAGAAGGTGAGTAAAGAGCTGAATGAATGGCTATCCAGCCTATGTCTAGGGGAAAAGCATTCCAGGTCGAGCGAACAGCCAGTACAAAACGGCCCAGAGGAGGGAGGGTGCCCGCCTAATCAAGAAATGGTGAGGCCCATGTGGGTGGAGCAGAATAAGTGAGGGGAGAGTTGGGAAAGGAGGGCAGATGGGCTGGCCGGTTGATCACTTGCATCCTTACAGGTCGAGCAAGGACTCGGGCGTTCTCTCTGCTTACATGAGGGGCCCACGGAAGGCTTTTGAGCTGAGAAGTGGTATGGATGACTGATCCATTCTGGAGAATTGCAGTTAGTTGACCATCTGCACCCAAGAGTGATTGATTAAAGTCAATTATAACCCCACGGGAGAACTCCCATGGCCTGTGTCCTCACGTTGCCTTACCTAGCAGTTGTACTAATTACATTAAATTGACAGTCCAGCTTGGTCCCCTCTGGAATATTGGCAGCGGACTCTAAGCCGAGAGGAATCGCGTGCGTTAGCTGACACCAGTGAGATTCACACACCTTGACAGGCTCGCCACGTGGCCCTACGTTCCTGAGGTGTCTCTGCAGATGCAGTACAGCGCTACTCTTAGTTGCAAAAGGGTAGCCACACAAGTTCAGGGTCCCGGAGACCTGGCTTCCCAGCTGAGGGATTTCAGTGCCAGTGCCAGTGGTTGACATGACTGTAAGACAGTGCACACAGCCTGAGACAGCACTCAGGGAAGTCTGGTGTCCAGATGGAGGGCCGTAGTCCTCCTGCGAATGCAGCTGCATGCCCTGAAGATGTGTTGGAAAGCTTCCAGAGGAGCCCCGGGCCTGGGGGGCTGGAGACCGTGTCTCATGAGGCAGCCTCCGTGGGACGGAGCGCGGAGGCTCCTAATGGGTGTTGTAATGTTTGAAGGACTTGATGTGATAAAGGCTCAACTTTCTCTAGTTGCTCCAAAGGCAGCAGGTGGACAATCCAGGGATCTTGAAGGCTAGGGAGCCGTTTCTTCACAGGATGGTTTTGAGGCAGCAGAGGGTGGGGGTTGGGACTGTGGGCTCTGGAGCTGGGCGGACTGAGTTCTGTCCCTCTCCTCACCAGCTGTGTGACCCTGGGCGAGTTGCTGACCCTTTTTGCCCCTCAGTTCCCTCTCTCCACAATGGAGGTAATAACAGTGTTTAACTCAGAGAGTTGAGATCATACTTGGACGGCCCTTAAAAGTGTCTAGCAGAATAGTTCTCAACATGTGGTATGTTTGCAGACATTCTGAGTGTCACAGCTGGGGAGTGGGGGGTCCTACTGGTATCTAGTGGGGAGAGGTCAAAGATGCTGCTAAACATCCTGGTGCCCGGGACAGCCCCCCCAACACTGACTTATCTGGTCCACAAAGCAATGGTGAAGAGGTTGAGACCCCCTGGTGTCACACATAGTAAGTACACAGTACATTTCATTTATTGATAAGGGATGTGATACATTTTTCATCTCATCTTATTACCCGTATATCAAATGTTAATAAAACATCTGCTATATTCTAGGCACTGTAACAGAGTCTGGAGATATAAAGAAGTCCTGGACCACAGAGGTCATAGTCTCATGGCCAAGATACGAAAACACATAATTAATTGTATAAGATAAAATTATATTATGTGATGAAGCATCTTCTATATTCCAGGTGCTCTGACAGACTCTTGGTATAAACAAGTCTCCAATTTCAGAGGTCAGAGGATAGTAGGCAAGACATGAAAAGCAGTAATTATATAACATGAAATTATATCACCTGTTAAGTGCTAAAATCAAGATGTAAACAATATTTTGTGGGAACAAAAACATCAGTTGCTTAGAAATGTCGGAAAAGCCTTCATAGAGGAGGGGCCGTTTGAGCCGATGCTGCAGGAGGAGTGGGACTGTAGAGGTGAACGGGGTGGGGAGGGAATTGCTGGGGGAGGAAAGCCTGCAGAAGTGGGGCGTGTGGAAGGAGAAGGGGCTCCTGTGCTGTGCTCAGGAAGAGGGTGGCGTTGCCCTGCAGAGCATGTGGCCCCAGCTTAAAGGGCCCTGGTTGCCTCAAAGGAGCTTTGGCTTTTCATTTAAACAATGGGCAACAATTGGAGCAGGAGGGTGGTTTGATCTAAGCTGTTTCTTAGATACCAAGTTGGTGGTTCCGGAGAAGGGGCTTAAGTGAGGAAGGACCGTGATAAAGAGACCACTTAGGAAGCAGACAAATTGGGGTGGGATCTAGAATCAGTCTGTGGCTCAAGAAGAGGAGATGGAGGGCTGCATCTGAAGTGTTTCTGAAGCTCTAGACTATATGGCCTTTACGCCGGGGCTGCGTTTTGTTGTGCCTCCCACAATGCCAAGCATTTAATAGGAGCTCAGCAAGCATTTGCTGGAATGAGGAAATGGGGGTAGAATCAATCCTATTCAGTGGCTGTTTAGTCGGGATGGTGTGAAGGGGAGGGAGATGTTGGAAGACTGAGTTGATGTTACTCTGGGGGCTGGGGGGAGGTGGATCCAGTTTTGGACATGTTAAATTTGAAGAATTTGAGATCATCCAGGAAGGATGTGCAGCAGAAAATTAGAAATATTGAGATGGGATCTCAGAGAGAAATTAAAGGGCTGAGAATAAAGAGCTTGAATCATCAGGATATGAGTAGTAGTTAAGCCTCTGAAAATGAGTGAACTTGTCCTGGAAAAACAAGCTGGGGAGAGCAGAGGTTCAAGGACAGACCTCTGGAGAATGCCAGCACCTAAAGAAGTGGAACCAGCATGGAGACCGGCAGGGAGGTAGGAGGAAAACCTGGAGACTTTGATGTAGAAGCCAAGAAGGAGGCATTGGATGACAGTGTCAAAGGTTGAGAGAACAATGAAGAGTAAAAATAGACCTTTCTCAGTTTTGATAGTTAGGAGGCCACTGAGGCTTCAGCAAGAGTGATTTCAGCATAAAAATAAGGGTGGGAATCAGGGATGGTGTGGGGATGGAGGAGGGAGTGGAAAGCCAGGGTATAGCACAGATAAAGAAGTTTGACCATTGGAAGTAAGAAGGGACATGCAGGGGTGGGTTGAGGAGGAGACAGAGGCAGAGAGGGGTTTTGTTTTGTTTTAGGAAGAGGGAGACTTGAGTATGTTTATAGGTCAAAGAGAGTAGAGAAGGAGGGAGAGATGGAAGAAACAGGCAAAGGGGGATCACTGATGGGGAACAATCCTGGAAAGGTGAGCAGGGACCAGTGTCCAGTGGAGGGATTAAGAGGGAGCAAAAGTGTGAGGTGAGTCTGGAGGTGGCAGATAGGCAGCGCTAGCTTTTCCCTACAGAACTGAGGGACGGTGACATTGGTTACGTGACTTACTCAAGGTCTCTGAACCAATAAGAACAGAGCCTGTGCTTCTGCTCCCACTGTCTTCCATAGCCCTTCTCAGGAACATTAAGCCATATCCCTTTGATGGGCCCAAGGGCTCTGCGGGGCCTGCCATCATGCTGTGCCCCTGGGAGATATCCAGTTCTGTTCCCTGTCGGTTCAGCGAGTACCTTCTGAGCACTCGCTGTGAGTGCCGGGGCAGCAGGAGGCAGGGTTGCTGCTTCCATGGGGCCTTATGTCTTCACCCCTGTTCTGCCCTTCGGCAAGTTCTATGGCAGTGCTCACCAGCCTCACTTCAGCTGAGGACACTGGTTCTTGGCAGGGCACCTTCATGCCCTGGGGTCAGCTTTGCCTAGTGGGTTGGGCGAGCTGGTCTCCTTGGCAGCTGGCAGTAGGTAGAGGTTGGTACACCTTGGACATGAGTGGATCGGATTCCTGCTCTCCTACCCAGGTACCCAATCGTGACTTTTCTCCTGTCCTTTTGTACCCAGGGGCCCAGTCAGTAATGTGGGATGGCTGCTGGGAGAAAGCTACCAATTGTCCTGAGGCAGCAGCCAGCCCAAGAAGCCGGTTCTCCTGGAATGTCTGGGGGCTGCTGAGTGATCCCCTTGGCTTGGCCCAGCAAGGGGAGGGGGTGGACTAATGAAATCCCTGCTAGGGTGTCTTGGAGCAGGCCCTAAGACTAGCCAGTCTCCTTAGTACAACACCAGCACAGTTTGGGAACAAAGACATACCAGTGCAAAACTTTATTGGTCAAAGAAGGGCTGGTTGTCTTATCACTCAGGACTAGGACTGGTCAGCGCTGCTCTCCTTTGATCGGTCTTCTCCATGGAGGTCAGGCCTATAGGGTGGCTGAGTAGTTGTCTCAGTTACTGCAGAACACGCTCTATGTGGTGTTTTCCATCTTGGCTGCATGTTAGAATCATAAGGGAAGTAGGTTTCGTTTTTCACTTACCAATGCCTGGGCCCCGCCCCTAACCAATTAAATAAGAATGTTGGAGTATAAAGCCTAGACATCTCTATATTTTTAAACTTCTCAAGTGATTGCCTTGTGCAACCAGTGTTGTGACCTAGTGATAAGAAGGGAGGTGAAGTGAGATGGAGTGAATCCTGGTCACAGAAGGAAGATTGAGAGAGAGCAGAGGGTAGGAGAGGGTGTGGTTCAGAAAGTCATGAAATGTTAGAGCTGGAAGGGTCCTGGTCTACAGCTTTGCAGCTCAGAGTGTTGGGGCACCACCTGGGAGCTGCTTAGAATCCAGATCTGCCCACACCCGTCAAGTCAGAATGTGGACGCTGAACTTTGAGAAACCTACTTTTGCCATCATCCTGACCAGTGGTTCTCAACCTTGGCTGCACATTAGAATCGCCTGGGGTGTTTCAACAAATTCCTGTGCTGCACCAGACCAGTTAAGTCAGAATTCCTAGGTATGGGACTCCTTTTATTTTTGTTTTTTTAGTACCCCCAGGTGATTCTCCTGTTCAGCCAAGGTCAAGAACACCCATCTTGACACGTGAATGTGCATAGGATTCATCAGGGGATCTTATTCAAATGCAGATTCTGATTTTGGGGGTCTGGAGGGGGCTTGAGATTATGCATTTCTAATAAGATCCCAGTGATGGCTATGCTGCTGATCTGATAAATATATTTTGAGCCACAAGCATCTATTAGGCTAACCTCCCAGTTTTACAGCCAAAGAAACTGAAGGTCAGAGAGGGAGAAGTGACTCCCCCAAAGTAACCCAACATGTTATTCCTTCAGTACTTTCTGAGCACTGTCCATGTGCCAGGCAGTGTGCTAGATGCTGGGGCTGGAGCTGGGAACAAGATAGACCCGGTTCCTACGCTCACAGAGCTCATATTCCAGTGGAGGAGACAGACAGAAAGCAAGCAGATAAGTAACTAAGCTCAGATCAGGAGAAGTGCTATGAAGGAGAAAAGGAAGGCGACGTGCTAGGGAATGACTTGGCAGTGGCTGTGGGTAGGTATGTAAAAAGGCATGCCACTTTCAGAACAGTGGTTGGGGAAGTTATTGGAACCATGACTTTCATGGGAGTCTTCTGATTACAAATCTAGAACTTTTCTTTACTGGACAGGGCCATCCTCCATCCCCACTGGGGTTTGTGGATGAGTCTCCTGACACTACTGAGGATGTCTGACTCTGGTCCCCAACCCTCACCCCCATCCAACTCTCTCCTCACCTTCAAGACTCTCATTCTTCCATGTTTGTGGACTCAGAGTGGAGCCTGGGGAGCAGAGCATTGACTCCATAATAGAACAGTGTTCAGGATAATTGATTTATGATTTGTGACAAAAACCAGATGCTGTCTCCTGCGCTGGAGAAATAATTTGAGGTTTTCCAGTTATCCCCAAGAGAGCACAAACACAAGTGCTTCCTTCTCTTTTCTGATCCATCACAAGAATCCCCTGGGCTGCTTGTGAAAATGTGTCTCAAGTCCCACCCTCGCTGACTCAAGCAGTCTTGGGGAAGGCCCTGGAATCTGATTCTTACGATCCAGATGGTTGGGGAGCATGGCGTGGATGGCAGAAGCTGGTGCTCCTGTGCCTCTTCATGTGGCTGTGGAAGCTGCTGAAATTTCTTGCCCGGTGACTCTGAAGCATGGCCCTGACTGTGTGATTGTAGGGACCTCTCTGTTTATGTGCATGGAACAACTCACCCCCTTCCATAACCCCGGCCTTACCCTGCTGGCCTTTGCCCTTACCCAAAAGGGTCTCCCGTCTCCTCCTCTTTGACCACGAGACCCTTCCTGCTCCCTGCACTGCCCATTCCAGCACCTCAAGGTAGTGAGGGCTTGGACATTGTTTGCATTTAGTCAGAGTCTAGAGGGCTGGAGGAAGCCTCAGACCATCCCAGCCCCACCCTCACCCTAGTGTCTGGCCTGAGTGGACCTGTTTGGCTGGAGTAGTGGGAGACTGACGATGGAGAGGTGGGCTGTGGCCAGAACCAAAGGAATGCCTTGGATGGCTGAGAATAGATAAACGTCAGCTGCATAAAATATGAATCACACCTTGTACGCTTGGCTTAACTTTCATGTAAAAAGTGGGTGGAGGTACCCATCTGCCTCTTCCTGGGTCAAAATGAGGAGGACAGTGGGAAGAACCACGCCAGGGAGGCGGGAGGAGGCCTGTCTAACGTGGGACCTAATCCTTGAAGGGTGAGACTTGGTTTCCCTTTCTGTGGCATCAGACCCACCTGGACCTCTGAAGATGCCTTTGAGGGGTTAGAGGGATGTCCAGGGTGAGAAGCGCCACTCTCTGGATGGCCACCCCAGAAGCAACTTTGTGCTTTCTGGAGGCTGGAAGAGGCAGGTGGTGGGTGTGTCCTGCTCCAGTGTCTAGGTGGGAGTGTTTGTGCAGCCGACCAGATGCCTGTGACTCCTACCTCCTAGGTGGCCCGAGGCAGCCGGGATGACAGCTCTCCCCAGGAGCCCTGCTACCTGCTGAAAAACATGACCAGCAAGTCCTGTGAGTGTTTTCCAAGAGCTCCCCCACCCTGAAGGATGGGCCCCCAGAAGCAGTCTTCAGCATCATTCTGGGACCCCTGGGGGGTTATGGAGGGAAAGACAGGGAGCCAGGGGCCCCTCTCTTCATCTTGAAGGACAGTGGAAATGCTTAGGTCCAAGCCCATCCTGGAAAGCCAGGGCTGGGTGAGGGCCAGGGACTGGGTCTGCTTGAATTGGGGGTTCCAGGGGCCCAAAATAGGGCAGGTGAGAAGGTAGACTGGGGCTGTACCTGCCTGTTTCTGCCTGCAGCTCCTCCGTGCATGTGCCCTGCAGGCTGGAAGCTCCTGGCCATGCTGGCTCTGGTCCTGGTTGTCATGGTGTTGTATTCCATCTCCCGAGAAGACAGGTACATTGAACTGTGAGTCCAGCTTCCATGTCCTCCTGTTGGTTCTTCTCAGGAATGGGGCTCAGGGATGGAGTGTCATGGGTGGGGGACCTTGTGGGGCAGGAGGGTTCACAGAGCCAGGGCCTGACCTCTCCCTTCAACTACTAGCACGATATCCTTCCGTGAGGGTAAGTGGTGGCTTTGCGGGGCAGGGTCTGGGATGACTCCCCCGTGCCCTCACATAGGAAGTTCAGGAAAAGGAGGAGCTGGATCCTCAATGATTTGGTTTCCAAGTGGAACTTGGGTTGAGATGATTCCACCCTGCAAGTCGCTCTCCTGCACCTTGGGACCTATGTGCCATGGGAGAAGTTTGAGGCTGCCTGGGATGCTGGCCTCTGGCCTGTGAGGTCTGACTGGAGCAGCTGCCCCCTCTCCTTTTCTGTCTCCAGTTTTTATTTTCCCATCCCAGAGAAGAAGGAGCCATGCCTCCAGGGTGAGGCGGAGAAGAAGGCCTCTAAGCTGTTTGGCAAGTAAGTTTGTAAGGCCGAGGCGGGCAGGGCAGGGCATGGTGAGCTGGGATTGAGAGTTTCACAGGGTGGGGGCCTCAGTGCTGGCTTGATGGAGGGAACCGTACGGGTGGACATGGGTTAGGTGAAGCCAATGAGGGAAGGAGAGGCCCTTGGACGTGCATATATAATATTAGTCAGGGGCCCAACCCTGGTTCTGGCATTAAGACTAACCCCTTCCTTACCTCTACCCTGCTTTCACCTCTGTGCAGCTACTCCCGAGATCAGCCCGTCTTCCTGCAGCTTAAGGATTATTTCTGGGTCAGGACACCGTCTGCCTACGAGCTGCCCTACGGGACCAAGGGGAGTGGTAAGTACCCGCCTGCTATAGTGGGAACGGTGGGCTCAGCTTAGCCACGCTGCTTCTATTCTTTGCCATCCACAGTCCCAGTGCCCAAGTTCTCAGCCCAGTTCAGATGCTGGGCTCAGGGGAGGAAAAGGCAGTCAAGGCTCTGAGGATCAGTGGAGGGAGAGTTGGCAGCCTTTAGAATGCTAGCTGTTGTCATCAGCCCCTTCCAGTCTGGTTCTTTTTGTAGAAGACCTGCTCCTCCGGGTTCTGGCCATCACCAGCTACTCCATTCCGGAGAGCATCCAGAGGTAAGGAGACACTCCCACTTGAGTCCGAGCACCCTCTCCTTCCTGCCCCAGTATGAAACAGTCATGGTCTAGCATCTCCCAGTGAGCCTTCCTGCCTCTGGTCCCCTGTGGCCAATTTGACCCTTCTTTCTAGCCTGCCTGTCTCCAGGGGAGGCAGGTATGCCAATCGCCATGGCATCTGAGCCTGGGCATTCGGGTGCCAGAGCAGGCAGAGGCTGCTGAGGGTATCACCGTGGCAACAGGCAGGCCTGGGCAGCAGGCGAGGGGGCTCTGAAATGCGGTTTTTATTGGTACTCCCCAGGAGTCTCACCTCCTCTCCTCTTCTCCCGTGCTCTGCTCAGTTTCCTCTCCCTTGAAAGCCCAGGGCTACAGAGTCAGCATGACTGTAAGCAGGACTCCTTGGAGATGCCTGGTTCATGGGGACCAGGGGCTGAGGGGGCCTGGGAAGGGATCCTGAGCTAGGCCCCAGGCAGACCCAGGGCAGGAGAGCTAAGTGGAGCAGGAGTAGGGGTTACTTCTGGGTCTGATCACCCTCTTTCCATGGCAGTCTCAAGTGCCGCCGCTGCGTGGTGGTGGGGAACGGGCACCGGCTACGTAACAGCTCGCTGGGAGATGCCATCAACAAGTACGATGTGGTCATCAGGTCTGTATGACCGTCCCTGCCCTCTTCTGTTTGGGAGCAACCATAGACGGGCCCAGTGGGGCTCTAGGTGATGGACATCCTCCTCCCTGCCTCCCAGGTTGAACAACGCCCCAGTGGCCGGCTATGAGGGTGACGTGGGCTCCAAGACCACCATGCGTCTCTTCTACCCTGAGTCCGCCCACTTCAACCCCAAAGTGGAGAACAACCCAGACACACTCCTTGTCCTGGTAGCTTTCAAGGCGATGGACTTCCACTGGATTGAGACCATCCTGAGTGATAAGAAGCGGGTAAGTGGGGAGACTGGGAGTCGGGGGGGTCAAGGCCCAGGGATGGGAACGCTGCCCGAGTCAGGACCTCCCACTCCACGATGTCTGCCCTGAACTCCTAAAGAGCCGGTGAGGGAGGGCGCAAATGTAGTGTCCTGCAGGGCTTCTGGTGAGCTGTCCCAGCAGCCAGGGCACGCGAGCCTGCAGGAGTCAGGCGGCAGCAGCCAAGGGCACCCCAAGCTTGAGACTGCCTGGGATAGACAGCTGTCAAAATATGTTTGTCGGGGCCGTCCGGTGGTGCAGCGGTTTAGTCCGCGCTTGGCAGCCTGGGGTTTGCGGGTTCGGATCCCGGGTGCCCGCCGACGCACTGCTTGTCAGCCACGCCGTGGCGGCGTCCCATATAAAGTGGAGGAAGATGGGCACAGATGTGAGCCCAGGGCCAGTCTTCCTCAGCAAAAAGAGGAGGATTAGCAACGGATGTTAGCTCAGGGCTGGTCTTCCTCACAAAAAAAAAAAGAAAAAAAAAATATGTTTGTCAGTGAGAAACTTGGGAGCAGAGGAACTGGTCAGTAGTCATCTCCAGGCAGGGGGCAGGTTAGAACAATCGAGACCTGTGTCCTTCCAGGCAGTCCCCAGAAAGTCCACTGTGTCTCTTTGCCACCCAGTCAAATGCTGAACTGTCCAGTCTGGTATTTTTGCCCAATGTTTAGACAGCCCCAAACTCAAGCCCCTTCCATCTGTTTGGATATCCTTGGACATGGGCAATGGTTGGGCCCCATACTCTACACACCATGTCACCTGGCCTCCCTTCTTACCCTGAGAGCCTTTGACATCACATGGACCCCATCCTGGCTAAGGACTACCAGGCTGGACTTGAGAAACAGGTCTTCACCCTCTCGCATCTCTCCCTTCCAACTCCATCCCCTTAGGTGCGAAAGGGCTTCTGGAAACAGCCTCCCCTCATCTGGGACGTCAACCCCAAACTGATTCGGATTCTCAACCCCTTCTTCATGGAGATTGCAGCTGACAGACTGCTGAGCCTACCAATGCAACAGCCGCGCAAGATTAAGCAGGTAATGGTGGGCTGTGGACAGGGAAGCCAGAGGGTTGGGGTCCTGGGTGGGAAGTAGGTAGGTGGGATGTTCCTAGAGGCTTAGGAAGCTGTGGAGGACCCCAGGACAGGAGAAAATAATAAATGAGATCGCAGCTTGCATTCGAATAACACCTGTTAAAGTCCCTTGATCGCAGCCTCAGGCACACACCTGGAATCGAAGTTAGGCTTGTTAGCTTGCTGTGGCAAGGGAGGGTGCACACTTCTGGGACCAGGCGGCATCTCCAAAGTGGGGAGTTAGGGAAAGGTGTTTATAGGGCTTGGGGGCTGGAGTTAGAGGATGGCTTTGGCAGACACTAGCCAGAACTTGTAAACTGGGGAGTTGCTGGGACAGTTGTGGTCTTATCTTTAGAACAGCTTGAGCCCATCTAGTTACTGTTGGGTCACTTTGTGATCTTATCTTGGAACGTATTGGTCTGAATGAGTCGAGTTTGAGCTAACAGTTCGTCTTGCTTATCACGGTTTGGTACCATGTGTCAATTTTGGGAGTCATGGTGCAATTTTGCAAGTTATTGTTTTGGTTTCAGCTCTCAGTGCCCTAGTGGTCTTCAGCTGGTGGGCTCTGACATGCTTTGTAGCTTCCTAAGTACTTCCACACATGTCTTGAGCCCTCAGAGAGGCTGTGTGGGATAGTGGACAGAGGTAACTAGCAGACATATATGGGACTTGGCTGTACCACTTACTGTGTGGCCTTGGGCAAGTCAACCACTTCAGTTTTCTTATCTGTATAGTGGGGATAATATTAGTACTGACCTTTTAAGGCCATTGTAGGATTTAAAAAGATAATTATGGGGGCCGGCCCGGTGACGTGGTGGTTGGGTTCACGTACTTTGCTTTGGTGGCACAGGGTTTGTGGATTTGGATCCCGGGCGCAGACCTGCTCATCAGGCCATGCTGTGGTGGCATCCCATATACAAAATAGAGGAAGATTGGCACAGATGTTAGCTCAGGGCCAATCTTCCTCAAGCAGAAAGAGGAAGATTAGCAACAGATGTTAGCTCAGGGCCAATCTTCCTCACCAAAAAAAAAAAAGATAATTATGTAACACGCCTGTCATGGAGATTGGTACACAGTGGATGCTCAATAAATATTTGCCAAATTTTGAATAAATGTTTTATTCTTTACTGGATATCTACTATGACTCAACTTCATAAGTTGAATACCTGTTATGACAGCTCCATGCCAGGCCCCAGGTTTGCATGCTTGGGGAGTAGGACATACTCCTTGCCCTAAGGAAACTTGGTCTAGCAGAATAAACATACAGGTTGCAGCATGTATGTAGCAGAATGCCCCAATGGAGAGTGTTCCAAGTGCTGTGGGGTCTCAGAGGAGGGGCAGACCTCTGCTTGGGGCTGTCTGGGAAGTCCCCCAGAGGAGGTGGTGTTGGAGGTGGGCCTTAAGGGGTCATGGGGCCCATCAGGCAGAGAATCGGGGAAAGGTATTTCATTTGGCAAGACCAAACAGCTCTCCCTGGCACTGAGTTCTAGTGCAGGTGGAGTTGAGGGGGCAGCAAAGAGGTGTTTTATGCCCCTGATGAGGCAGTGGTGAAGGCTGGAGAGGGAGGCAAGAGAAGGTAAGGACCAGAGCCAGCTCCTGGTGGCGAGAAGGGAAAAGGAAGAGAAGGTCTTGATAGCTGTGTTAGTTTTCTGTCACTGCCTAACAAACTCCCACAGTTTGGTGCCTTAAAATAACACCCATGTTTTGGCTCATAGTTGTGTAGGTCAGAAACTCAGCATGGGGTGGTCGAGTTCTCTGCTCAGGGTCTACAAGGTTGAAATCAAGTTGGCAGCCGGACTGAGTTCTTGTCTGGAGGCTCAGGGGGGGAGAATTTGCTTCCAAGCTTATTCTTGTTGAAAGAATTCAGTTCCTTGTGGTTGCAGGACCAAGGTGCCATTTTCTTGCTGGCTTTCCGCCTGTGGTTGGGGGTACTCTCAGCTGTTAGAGGCTGCCTGCATTCCTTGCCATATGGCCCTCTCGTTCTTCAGGCCAGCAATGGCATGATAAATCCTTCTGGTGCTTCACACCTCTGACTTCCTCCATTGCGATCTCTAGACCCAGATGTAAAAGCTCATGTAATTAGGTCAAGCCCACCAGGATTATCTCCCTATCATGTGGTCAACTGTGCCCTATAAAGCAATATAACATAATGTAATGTATCTCATCATATTCCTAGGTTCCACACATACTCAAGGGCGAGGGTCATTGGGGGTCATCTTAGAAAACTCCTGCTACAACATTTATTTTACAGCTGAAATTGGGAGATTTATGACAATTCCAGGTTTCTAGCTTGGACAACTGGGTAGATGGTTTATGTTTAACTAACATAGGGAATACAGGGGGAGAGGAGAATTTGCCGAGTTTAAGGAGCCCGCGTCCAGGCAGAGCTGGCTAGAAGGCGATGGAAATGTGGTTCGGCAAAGGACAGAACTGGATGAGGTAATGCAGAGGTGGTAAAAACAACAGGGATGAAACAGAAGGCCCAGGCAGGAAGTGGTAGATGAAATGACAGAGAGCTCAGAAAGGAGGCTGGGAAAAACCCAGCCTTCAGAGGCCTGCCAAGGGCCAGGGCGTGGCTCCTGCATGAGAGTGGGCAGCTGAGGTGGTCTGGAAGGCAGGTTGTCGGAGCTGAGGATGGCGAGATTTATGAGGTTAGAATATCAGCTTGCCCATCCCCCTGGATGAATTAGGGATGGAGAATTGAGGTCCCCATCGCAGTTCATAAGGTAGGTAGGAAAAGCATGGGGTCCCCCCACTTTACAGAAGGGAAAAGCCCACCCTCATGGAGGGGCACACAGCCCGTGAGTGTGAGCGTCCCAGGTCTTCTGAAAGAGGGGAGGTTTTCCAAGGTGGAGAACAGAACCTTTCACTCCTTGAGCAAGTTGCATAACAGTTGTAAGGCTCAGTTTCCCCATCTGTAAAATGGGGCCAAAATAGTATCTACCTCAAAGTGTTTTCATGAGGACTGGATGAGATAATGTAATGTCTGGCACAAAGTAAGTGCTCAAAAATTGATAGATATTATTATTATTATTGTCATCCTGATTGCCAGCATCATCTCTAGAGGCCCAAACCCTTCCGCCAGATGTGTTGAGCTGGACTATCCAGTATGGTAGCCACGAGCCACATGTGGCTATTTAAATTTAAAATGTACTTAAATAAAATAAAAAATGCAGTTCCTCAGCTGCACTGGCCCCATTCACATGCTTAGTAGCCAAGTGCGGTGCGTGGTGGCCATGCAGGACAGCGCAGATGAAGAACAGTTCCATGGTAACAGGAAGTTGTGTTGCAGAGCACTGGCCTAGAAGACAGTGAAAGGAGCAGGGCTCCCTCTAACACCTTCCCCACCCCTTGTCCCTCAGAAGCCCACCACAGGCCTGTTGGCCATCACTCTGGCCCTCCACCTCTGCGACTTGGTGCACATCGCTGGCTTTGGCTACCCAGATTCCCACAACAAGAAGCAGACCATTCACTACTATGAGCAGATCACGCTCAAGTCCATGGCGGTAAGCGGCCCCTGCTTGTGAGCTGGGTGGGGCAGACTGGTCTGGGGACACTGGGTGAGTGCGTGGTGCCAGGGGCCCAGAGCTGGCTCATGGTGAGGTCACTCAGAGAGTCAGAACTGGAACTGAGGCATCTGGACTCCCAGGCCAGAGTCCTGTGTCTTCGGCCACACAGATTCTGTCTTCCTTCCAAGAGCCGGCACAGGAAAGGGAGCTTGCAGAAGTGTGGGGTCATGCGGAGGGCCGGGGAGGTCCCTGGGAGGCCCTCAGCTTACTTCCTTGGCTGTCTCCATAGGGTTCAGGCCACAACGTCTCCCAAGAGGCCCTGGCCATCAAGCGGATGCTGGAAATCGGAGCAGTCAAGAACCTCACTTACTTCTGACTTGGACTGGAGCTGTACCCATTGGTCTGCCCACTCTGCTGCCTGAGCGACCCCCATCCATGGCTGTGGGGGTGCCCGGGGCCAGCATGACCCACTTGGACTCACCCTCCCCTGTGTGGGGAGGGGGTCCCAGGACTGGCCAGGTCTAAGATGAGGCCATGCCCCTGGCTGCTTTTGTAGAGACCAGATCCAGTCAGGGTGGAGGCCCTGGGGTGGCAGGAGCCCAGCCAAGGGGCTCGTTGCCATGGCATTCCCCTCTCCACCAGCACCAGGAGATTATTTAATGGGCTATTTAATTAAGGGGTAGGAAAGTGCTGCGGGCTGGTCCCGTGGCATCCAGAAAAGGGGCATAATACAGTGTTCTGCCCACTTTTTATAAAAACACAAAGGTGCTGGGCCCAATAAGGCCTAGACCCAGAACAGGCCTCCCAGGAGGGTGGGGGCATCTGGAGAGGGTGGGTGCCCTCCAGAGAGGGGCTGCTACCTCCCAGCAGGCATGGGAAGAGCAGTGGTACGGGGGTTCCACGGAGAAGGGGACCTCTGCTAGAAAAGAGGTTTCAAACCTATCATTAAAATATTTTTCCTAAAACGGAAGCAGTTGTGATACCCCATGTCCTTTCAGGTTGGAGAGGACTCGGATGGGCAGTGGGCCCCTCTCCTGGCAGTAGACAGGCTTACTGAAAACCAGCTGTGTCTCTGGGTCCTAGGGGGACAGAGAGCAGGCCGTGGTCATTCAGGAAATAATTATTTCTTGAGGACAGTGCTTGGTGCCAAGTCATGTATTCTCACCCTGGCGTAGCAGGCAAGCAAGTGGTGGCCAGAGCAGCCCTATCTTCCAGACATCCAGACTGGCATCTTGCATCCTGGTTTACTTCCCAGAAGTAGGGAGGGGCAAGAGGATGCCAGATGGGAGTGGTGGAACCCTCTCCCGCCTCCCTTCCAGCCTTCAGTTTCTGAAATCTCACGCTGGGAGGTGTGTGTTTGAGGACAGGGGTGGAGTCAGACAAAGAAAGCCAAGTTTCCCTTCTGCGATTAAGTGGGAATCATAAAGTGGAGTTTACAGAAGGTCCTGCCAGTGGCCCAGGCTGCCGGGATTGGGATGGGCAGGGCTGGGGCAGCGTCTAAGGGATTTGGCAAGGCCTTTCAGCCAGTCGCTGGGCCTGGAGCCGAGATGCTTTTTTCCCCAGGTCTCTAGAATTGCAATAGCCTGCCATTTGCTTGTCTCTTACCCGCTTTGTTCTCCATCTTCCCAGGCCCCTCTCAGCTGCCAGCTGGGCTTCCTGCCACCTCCACAGCTGTTCCTTTACATCTGGAGCCGGGAGGGAGAGCTGGAACTCCTCCATAGGGAGTGGAACTCGCAGCTGAGTTCCTGGCTTTCTCAGAAAGAGTTGCAGCCTTGAGGTCTTGAGACAGCCAGGCTGGGACAGGACAGATAAAGATGGGCAGAGATTTGGGAGGAACAGAGGAAGATGATAGGCTTCTGGACAGAATGTTAGTGTGGCCTTGAGTACACCCAGTCTCATCCCACAGAACAGTCAGTCCTGAGGACCATCACAGTTGTTGCACTTGCCTGCTCTGTTGGAAGCCTGGCAGAACTACTTTGCTAGCTGCTCTCCCCCCAGGGGTGAGGGGGATTTTCAAAGCAAATAGGGTCCCAGCATCGGCAGCCCCAAACCCCCTCCCCTCCACATGGGCAAGCAAGCTTTGTCTCCCAGGCTTTGTCCTGGGAGAGGGGGTACTGAGCCTTGCTGACTCAACAGGGGTGTGAGTGTGGGGGTGGATCTCAGCTCTATTTCTCCCTGATGCTGCTGCTTCTAAGGGTATGCAAGGGAGTGTCCATTTCCCCATCCAGGGCCATTGAAAGTGACTGTCAGCACGTCTGATCCAGCTGTTCTGGACTGGGGCCACTGCCTGTTACTGAATGTGCTTAAACTTGAGCCAGAATCCAACACACAGGGATGGGTCAGACTCCCCCAAACGCCCCCCCTCCCCCAAGTATACACGGGAGCATTTCACATTCTTGTTGGGTTTTGCCTGTGATAACATATGTAGACAGTCCTTCATGATCACATATGGACAAGAGCGTGTATGCGCAAGGGATGTATATGCCCCAACTGCCCATTGTTCTCCGGGGAGTGGGCTTGGCCTTCTCCAGGGCATCCACCCCTAGGCAGGTTGAAGCAGTACTGGCCAAGGGTCTACGCTGCCAGTGGAGCTTTGATGTGGAGTTGCTGGACCGGCTTCTTTGGTGTTCTGAGAAAGGGCCTTTCATTCTCCAATTAGCCCAACCAATGTGAACGAACTGCCTGCCAGCCTGCCTGGTACTGATTAAACCATGCCCTAGAAATGAGGCAGGAGGGGAGGGAGAGAATAGTAAGGGAAAGCACTTGAGTGCTAGTCAACAAATCCGGGTTCTGCACCGGGCTCTGCCACTTAATTCTGTATGACCTTGGCCCAATCATTTCTCTATGTCTGTGCTCCACTTCCTACATTCCTTAGAACAATGGAATCCAACCTATGAGGACCACTTATATCAGCATTATCTGGGTGTGATTTAAGAATGGCGATTCTTGGCTCTAACCCAGGCTGCTGGGGATGGGGCTCAGGGATCTGGAATTTTAACAAGCACCCAGAACCACTGCTCTAGGAGTCTAGGCTCCAGGATGATCTCACGGGCCTCTTAACTCCACGGTCTGCGTGCAAAGCCCATCCTAATCCCCGATGCCCTTGAGCTGCGTTAATTGGGCACTCCCGCGTTTTCTCGCGCCGGCGGGCGCGGGAGGAGCCACGGCGCTCAGCTCGTCCCGCCCCCCGGAGGCGCGGGTGGCGGCCGGGACGCGCATGCGTCGTCTGCGCGGGCGGAGGGGCCCCGGCGGCCATAGGGACACTGCTGGGAACAGGGCAGGGACGTGTGCGGGGGGAGTGGCGTCCTCCCGCAGTCCGCCCGGTGGTCTCTCGGGGCGCTGACCCCGGCGCTCCGCCTCGTCCGAAGCCGGCGCCTCCCTGGCAACTGGCTGAGGGCCAGACCACGGCCGCGGAGCTCTGCCCGGGTTTGCACGCCTCCCCGGTTCTCGCGCGCGCGAACTCCCCCTGCCCCTCCTCCACGTGACCGACGGTGACTTCGCCGCAGGGGCTGGGGTGAAAGACTTCTACTGCGAGGTAGCGGACGAGATCTGCTCCATCCAGTGTAGACTCTAGAAGTCCAGCCCTCCTTCACAGAGGGGAAACTGAGGCCCGGAGAAGTGAAGGGACTCCCAGCTCGACCACCTAGCTGGGCAAGACAGAGATGAGGTGTTTTATCTAGCCCAGGAACACATTTAAATGATATTCTGTATTCACATCACATGGTATGCCTTAATTTTGGACACTTCGGGTTTTTATTTACAGTTTCCGAGGACATAAGTACATCCAATTGCCTTCCCCAGAGACTATTTAGCCTACGAAAGTTTGAGCTTGGAAGCGGTCCAGTCTGTGGGGCAGCATGGGTGTAGTGCGCACAAAATACGGACTGTTGGATTGTGGGTTCTCCTTGCTCTGTTTCGTAATTAGCTGAGTAAACCTCTGCTCCTCCATCTGTAAAATAGTGATTATTCATGGCTATCTCACAATGAGGTTTTAAGGATCTAATGGGAATGTGGTTGTAAAAACATTGTGTAGGCTGTAAAGTATGATGTAAATATTAGATTAGAAAGCTGCCTTGCATAATGGAAAATACCGGAAAGCGTATGAAACAGGTGAGGTACATCTGGCGGGTCAGCTACTTACCCAGGTACTGAGTAACATGGCTGGTTACAAAAAAGTCTTTGTCTTCAAATTACCCACAAGCCAAGTAGGTGAAGGTAAGACATCAGGAAATGACTCTAATAGCTTTGCATAATCAAACAATGAACAGTGAGTTCAAGTAGATCTCTAGCAGTGGTTTTCAAGTTGAAGTCAGAGGGCTTTAGGGGTTTTTGGAGAAAGGGATGTCTTGGGTGATATTATCCATTTTGATGTCTTGCAGCGTACCACAGTAGGTTCCTAAACTAGGGTTGAGAAGTATAACCTCAGAGTTGGTAAGCTCTCTTCTAAACCCTCTGACCCATTTGATGTCTTAATTATAGCTTCAGAAAACTATTTGTTAGTTTTGAGCATTCCCCTGGTTCTTGGCTAGACATGGTTCCAGGAATGTGTGTGTGTGTGTGTCTGTAGTTTAGCCTGTCTAGTTCTTTCTCAACGAGTTTACCTCTCTTATTAGAGATCTTGGGGACCCTGTGCCTGAGAAATGAGGTGGGGAGATGAGCCTTGAGTCTCATTAGGTGTCAGATTTGGGGAGAGCCACCTATTCACGTAAAGGGATTGCAGAGGGCTGGGAGCAGGTGGGAGAGACCGCAGCCCTGTCTAGGAGGGTTAGCACAGAGGATCTGACAAAAATTTTTAGGGAAAAGTGAACTCGGGAAGGCAGATTTCAGGTCCCCAGGGAAAATCAACAATTTAAAGTATACCCACCCCTCAACAGAGGCACAGCTTCCTTTCAAGAATCTTCCAAGACTAGGAGGCAGAGTTGGGTGGAGGGAATGAGAGAAGGCTCAGATGTTGAAATCACCCTAGGGGGTTGAAGTTGGAATTACTTAGTTGAACTAAACTATTCCAGAACTATTATTCTGAGGCTTCCTAAAACACTACTTACATATATCACCAGTTTTAACACTTTAGGACTGTTTTCATTTGCTTAAAAATGTGTTTCTCGGGGCAGGCCCAGTGGGGTAGTGGTTAACTTTGCATGCTCTGGTGTGGAGGCCTGGGGTTCGCAGGTTTGGATCCTGGGCGTGGACTAGGCACCGATCATCAAGCCATGCTTTGGCAGGCGTCCCACATAAGGTAGAGGAAGATGGGCCTGGATGTTAGCTCAGGGCCAGTCTTCTTCAGCAAAAAGAGGGGGATTGGCAGCGGATGTTAGCTAAGGGCTGATCTTCACTCACACACACACACACACACACACGTGTTTCTCTCCAGAGGAAAAAAAATCACAAGGGTACAAGTCAGAGTCTGGTAGGGAGATTCCAGTTCTGTGTTTTTCTCTAGATTTATGTTCCACTGGTGCAGCCCTGCCTGGCAGGAGAGCTAGAGAAACTTTTAAAAGTCAGATAGGAGGTTCTTATCTGAAAATTCTGCTGTTAGAAGTCCTGAATCTTTATCTGTTATCACTTTATCTCTACTGCCTTCTTCGTTCAGTATTTCTTCCAAGTGCAATGCCCATTAGTGTCACAAACGTGTTTTTTAGTCCTTGGGCAGCAAAGCCTTAGCCCTTTAATTTCCTTACAAAGGTGGTGAAGGTGGTATCTTTAACTTAGCCCACATGAACATGTTTTTGCCTAAGTGAGGGTGACCTTCAGGGGGATGAATCTTACATTCAACTCCTATCCTGAGTAGCAATTTTCCTCTTGCATAATTGGGAATAGATTTCAGAAAAGCTCCACATAAGACGATCCCAGTTCTCCCAAAGACCTGTTTTCTGAGACTTCACTTACCTTATCTTTGAACATTAATATTTAGATTCATCACAAAGAAGATAGCTATAAAGGAGCATTATTTGAATGTTCTCTTAGCATTCCAAGATATTTCCAAGGGCCATGAGGTTAAGAAGCAGCAGAAGGAGATGCCTCTGCATGGCTGGGGCTCCCTGATCAGTGAGCCCAAGGGAAACTTTATCCCCCCGGGATTGAGGATGTCCCAGCCCTGTGGGTGGGCTGAGTGGAGTGTCCCAAAGAGGAGCTTTGGGAACATGGAGTGGCAGGTGGATATTGACACCATGGATGTACACCACAATTCGATGATGCGTCTTGTGAATGGTGTGTGTTCACAAAAGGCCTTTTAAAGAGGAGGGCTGTGGTAGGAGTAAACCTTCGGGGCCTGTAGTAATGAAAGTGTTCAGTGTGTGTCAAAGACCTAGCTGGCAGAGAGGATGGGGAGATGGACGCAGGAAGAATAGAGAGGGAAAGAATGGATGGTCCTTCTCTCCCTGCAACAAAAGTGTATTCATTCAGGAAAACAAATCCTTATTTTTAGAAAGAAGAGTAGCTTGAAATTTTCTCATTTTTTCCAGTTTATGACCTAATCAGGAAGATTGAAACATAGCAGGTTGGGGAAAAGATGATCAGAGTCTTACTGGAAATGAGAAGGGGCTATCAGACGGAGTGCTCTTTATCAGTGATTCTCAAAGATTGCTGGTAGTTTTGATGCCAAAGCTGCAAATGGCTGGTATGTGGTTACAGCTCATAAAAATAACTTAGTAAGAGGCTTCTAAAAGACTTTCTTCAAGGGGAAGTAAAATTCAAGATTTAGTTGAGATGTCATTGGTTTATGTCTAAATGTTTATGTTTCTTTAAATAGGTACACCAAATGGTATTTTAAATAAAAATCTATATGCAAATTAAGATAGTTTTTATTTAAATATTTATACTTTTATTTTAATAAAGAGTTTATTTTATAGGGAAACTTCCTAGAGAAGAAACTAATTGCAAGACTCCCCTCCGTCGTTTTTTCTGCTGCCATTATAAACCACACACGACACCTAGGAAGAGCTAATTGAACTTGTGGAGTACCCTGCGATTTCAATTCTGGTTCCATGATAGGAAACCCCCTACGCCGCATACGTGCCTCCCCATACGGGAAATGAGAAATGGAATTCCCATTGGTTCCTTTTCTCTTGTTCTGAGAAATGTCCCAAGGACTGTGTCATGACTGTTTTCATTTCCCCAGGTCCTTTCCACTCCGGAAGCTCAAACGCAGCTTCCAAGCCTATGACTGTGTAGCTTGGTCCAGCAGGCTCCATCAGGAGCAGGTTATGTGCTCTAGTCTAGCTCTTCCCATGGGAGCACTTCTTATTCCATGAAAGTTGAAGAAGTGGTGGAAATAACCCTGGCCTTTCCAGGCTGATAGTGAGCCTGATAATTGGAAATTGGGCACCCATCCAGTGACTCAGAGCCAATAATGGATTTTAAAGCTGTCAGAAAACTGGATACTGGCCTTGGTATAGGGGAGGGGTGATTTGTACACAGAGTATTTTTGTTTCCCAGGGAGCTGTGGTCTTTCCAGGTCATCTGGGAACTTGACGTGGAGGATGCCAGTCCTGCCTTCCTGATGGAGCCGTGGCCTGTCCTTGCTCAGCCTGCCCCAGAGCAGGTGCCAGCAGATGGCCTTTGCTGTTGGCTGTTATCATCATATCCTAGGATGAAAGTGGCCTTGAGTTGGCACTGTAGACTGGAAACATTTACAGAGGAAATCATGTGTATTTAAATTTCATGTTTGCTGTTTGTTAGCTCTGTGACCTTGGGCAAGTCTTTTGGCTTCTTTAAGCCTCATTCCCTCGTCTATAAAATGGTGATGCTTTGTGGAATTGTGAGGATTAAATAAGATTACAAATGTAAAGCATTCATTTCAGTTAATTTGAAATTACCTACAGTGGAATTCAGGGCGCCCCACTGCCTTAAATTTTTTTTTCACACCTCCCTGTACCAGCTCTTTCGCACCCTCATTCCTTTGCGAGAAGTAAATAGAGCTGGAGACATTGAGGGACGGACATAGCTCAGTCTGGGCTCCTTCTCAGTGCTCAAAGTTCCAGAAGCCCCCATAGGCTTCTAATTTTCCCCTCCATGTTCTTGTCTTTCTCCAAGGCCTCACTCGTGACCTCCTGTCCCTTTGGCAATTCTTTGCTGTATTTGTGCCATGGAGAGAGCTCAGGGGGTGGGGCACTGCATGTCTGAGTCTGGACTGTGCAGCCCCTGTGCTCTCGGCCTGTCTTCCATGATAGTCCACATTCTTCCCCTGGGAGGGCCTGAAGCTCTGGAAGAAAAAGAGTTTACTCTGCTCTATGGGAAACCAGATTTCTTCCCTGTTCTTCTGGTTATTCTGTGTCATAAACCCGGGTTCCAGAAAAGTATGGGCACTTCCACCCTATTATGAGAGTTGTGTATGTGTGTGGGTGGCAGGGGGCAGGGGACAAGGGGCAAGGGGCAAGATAGGCGGTAGTGAGGACTAGGAAGTAAATCTCCCCCAACCACCAAGGTGGGGAAGACGAGGAGAAATGGATGGACTCTTAAGTCATCCTCTTCCTTACTCTGGCACACCAAGGCATTTTGCATCTGTCTTGGATCCTTGTTCCCTATTGGCAAAGGCAAAACATGTATGGGAAGGAAGAAGACTTGTCAAGATTAACCTAGAGTGTGCAGGAGCCAACATCCTGGCATCTGTGCTGGGCCAGATGGTACCAGGAGCAGGATGTGGGACTGGGGTGTACACTTAACATTTCTTATTAGCTTCTGCTCCCTCAGGCATGGGGGCTGCAAAGGAGGATATTTAGGGAACTAGAGAGTTTTGAAGCAATAGAAAATATGGTGGAAGCAGAACACTCCCCTGGGTAGAAGTGCTATGAAGGCTATGTACAGAATGTGTAGTTGGGGCCATCCAAGGAATCAACGTATGGAAAGAAGCACAGACTTTTGAGATGAAGGTTCCCATGATGGGTAGGACTACTGGGGAAGGGTGGAGAAAAAGGGCCTAAAACTTAGGAGGAACCTCCAAGCCTAGGGACAATTTGGCTTCTCCAAATTTCCATTTGAATCTTGCTCCCTGAACTAGCATTCTGATTTGCCCGTTTATTTGTTCCATCTGATCTCCCATCACTCCAACCAGCTTCCCACCCAAACAAGGCGATTCTTAGAACACTATTTGAGTCTCATATTCAAGTGTTAGGGTGCTTGGTGGCATAGGCTTTTTGAAGAGGACCTCCTTTCCTGAAACCCTAATGGAGGGAGCTTCCCTTGCAGAATATTGCTGAGAGAAAGGCCTGGAATGATCCCTCCAATGTGCAGTGTGAACACTTTGCCTCTGAGCTGTATTTAGCATGAGTCAGGTGGTTCGTGAGCCCTGCTTTTCATGCCCTCTGGGTTGTGCACGTCCACAAGGAGAGGTGTCTGTTGGTGCTGTTGCCACCACAACCAGAGCTATCAACTGCCTTCGTTATCTAGGAAAATTGTATAAAGAAGGGCAAAGAAGCTAGGGTTCCCAAAGCATACTCTGGGCTCTTGGGTTCTTCTTGTGGCTCTGCAGGAACAAAAGGACAGAATGGATTTGTGGAGTAATGGCCCTAACATTTATTCTCAGGTGGTGAGTAGGAGGGCTGAGGTGTAGATGTCCTTTCGGTCTTGCCCGTGGAGTCTTCCTGAAGACAGGACCATTGTTCCTTGTGTGAATCAAGGCCCCTGGAGATTCAGCGTCTTAGAGACCTGACCTCTAGCCCCTCAATCCCTCCAGCTCTTAAGAAACACTCCCTCCATGACTGTTGAAAGAACCCTGACCAGATCAGCTCTCACACTCCTTATATTCACTCGGATTGTGCTGCAGGGGAGGAGGGAGGTACACAAAGCAGGGGGTGGGGGAGGCTCTGAATTGCACAGCCTGGCAAGGGTGAGGGGTTCCCCAAATGCTCACGCCTTCCCTCTTTCTGCTCCCTCCCCTCCCAGTACACCAGTCTCTGACTGGGCTAGTCCCACCTCAGAGTTCAGTGGCATCCAGTCCGAGGACAGAACTGCAAGAGTATGGACACAAAACACCAAACAAATTAGGGGTGGGTTCCCAGCCAGTGTGGGGAGAGGGACACTCCTTTGGCCAGGGCCATTTCTGGCTTCTCAGCCTCCAGGATCTGGGCTCTGAGCAGCGGCAGGCACTGGGGTCTCTGGGGCAGCTTCACCCCCTTCTCCCCAGGGTTGTACAGGAGCACAGGCACGGGGTAGGGCTTACGGGCAGCAGAGGGTAGAGCTCACGGGGAGACCGGAGAGTGGACGACAGTTTGATTAAAGCAAAGTGATGGTTGCCTCTAGTGCCCGTGGGAGGAGCAGGTAGTGGAGGGGCCTCCAGGAAAGGGCTGCAGACCAGAGTGTCCAGCACCGAGCACAGTGCACTCAGCTGTATCCTCTGACCACTTCCCCACCTGCATGCCTCTGTCACACTGCAGCTGGGGACCCAGATTTGTGCTTGATCAGGGTTTTGGAGGAGGGTGGTGTCAGAGGCATTCGGGAGCTGTCCTGGAGGTGGCCAGTTCTGGGGTCCTCTGCAAAGTACCCATAGTCTCTGGGGAGCCAGAATGTGCCCTTCCCCAGCCCTCCCCACCCACGTGGAGTTTGGGATCCTCAGACATGAGTCTGCATCCGCCGCTGCAGGGGTCGGCTGGGGTCGGAGTTCTGGGAAGAGGACTGGGAGTGGTGGGAAGAGGAGGCAGAGGCCTTGCTGGCCTTGTCGAACTGCACATAGCCGTCCTGCTTGCCACTGCTGCTGACGCTGCTGTCACACTGAGTGTCCAGGAAGGAGCTGCTGTCGCTGAGGGAGCCTCTCTGGAACTCCCGCTCGCAAAGCTCAATGGATGAGCTGCCCATGCCCAGCACGAACCTCTGCCCGTAGTCGTAGAGGCGGCCCTGGCCACTCAGGGTGCTGTAGATGTTGGTGAAGGACATGCCCGTGGGCACACGCTGCTTGCCTGCAGGACGCAGGTCCGGCTGACAGCTGGAGAGCGAGATGGTGGGGGTCGAGTGGTGCTCTTTGAAGGTGTTGACGCTGTAGTAGCCATTGGTGGGGTCCTGGGGGCAAGAGTAAGAGCAGCATCACGGGGTGGACGGAGTCTGCTCTGAACGTGGCTGGGGCTTTCTAGGCTGAGCCAGTCCTGCTTTACACAGGAAGGGATGAAGACAAGCAGGAGGAAGGGAACAGCTGGGGAGAAATGGGGTGGGGCTGGAAGGATTAGCCTGCTGGGGACACCGAGAAGGGAGGGCTGGCAGGTGTTCAGGTGGCAGCAGGGTGAGTAGGTGCTGAAGGGAGGGAAGCAGGGGTCTCTTGACTGGGTATGTTTCTTTATGTCAGGGCAATGTAGTCATTCGAGAACCAGACTTTGTTTTTTGGTTTTGTCCAGAACATGGATTCTTAATTTTAAAATTTATTTGTGAGAAGGCTGTAGGAGGGGAGAACTGGGGGTCCTCTACCTTAACTCTCTCACCTCCTTAGCGTGGGGGTGAGAGGGCAGGTGCCTTTCCAGGGGAGTGTCCCACCTTAGGGAGAGGATAGGTGCCTGTCCCCAAGGTGACCTCTGTCCTTTCTCTTCTGCTTGCTGCCATCATTTGTCTGGATCTGAGACGTGGGCTGTCAGAGCTGAAAACCGGATTCCAGGCTGCGTCTTATAACCTGCAGCTGTTCTTACCTTCAGGTTCTGAAACTCCTTCTCCTCTTCTTTGAGGACCTCCAGCTGCTTCAGTACTGAGTCTTGTTGGAATTCACCTCGGTCCATCTGCAACCCAAATTGGCTGCTCAGTGGATAGGAGGTGGGTTAAACGTCCACTTCCCCAAGGAAAAGATGGCGAAATGAGCTCAAAAGAGGCTTGCCATCTCTGGCTCCCCTGCCCCCACCTCACACTCCTGGCCCAGGGGAGGCAGGTGAAGAGTCAGGAGGAGATTCCAGATCTTGTTATTCCTGGACCCCCAGGGCAGGTCTCCAAAATCACACTTTCTTTCCTCGGGCTAGGGTGTCCCTCCAGAGATCTCACCTGGCTGATTCAATTCAATTCACTGAGCATTTACTGAATTTCAGGCCCCTCACTGTGCTAAGGGCCAGGCACACACAGATTAGGACACAGCTGTGCTCACAGGGAGCAGGACCTGTAGATAAATAATGACAACACCTCCACGATGGGGCACAGACTGGGGCCCCAGCTGGGCAGTTCATCCCCCTGTGCTAGGCTTAACCAGGCCTTAAGAAGGAATCACAATGAACAACCACCCGTGAGATGCTGGTAATGTGGGCCACCCCTGTTATTCACAGCAGTGACTTAGATGTCCTAAAAGTTATCTTCCTTAACAGAGGCCAAAAGGCCCAAGGGCAAGGATCACTTATTTCTCTTTCCGTCCTGGAACTGTGTCTGTGTCTTGTGGTCGCTGAACAAAATGCTTCTGGAATGGAATCATATTTGTGTTTATTAATTCTTTGATTCGCCAGTGCCCAGCTCAGGGTCTGATATACAGTAGGGCTGTCACAAATGTGATGTTTATGTTGGATGAATGAATCAAGTGGCAGAGCTCTGAATTATTGAAAATTAAAATAATAATTAGGCTGAAGGTGAAAAATAAAGCATGCTCAGCACACGGTGGATATGTTAATCTGAATAACCACAGTGATGCGTATCCTGTGGCACGCTGGATGCTTCCCATGTATCAGTTCTGCATGTGACACGATCCAGGCCACATTCCCACCCACCCTCTGAGCTGGGATGTTTCTTCTCCCTGTGACTCACTTTCCTGGTCTCTTCTTGGAGCCCCAGGGAACGAGCCAAAGTGCTTCCACACTGTTACCTCTGCTTGTTTCATTTTCCAGTGAATGCTCTGGCTCTATGTGGATTGGAGTTCTTCTTTTCCATCAGTTTCAACTTCTAAGCCTGCCTCTCCTCGAAGTGCAGGCCATATAGGGACCAGGGGGTGAAGGGAGTCGGGGAAGGAGACCTCCCGAAGGAGAGGCTTGTTCTCTGAGCCCTCAGCAGGTTGCTCTGCCGGATCTGTGTTCCGCCCAGCGTTCTTAACTGACTACTGAGTGACCTCCTGTCTTTCCTGAGGGTTTGGATTGGGGGGTGTGGAGACAGTATGAGGCAATCAGAACGTTCCAATGGGAGGGAATTCAAGATCCCATTTGGGACGAAGGACCGGCCTGGGTGCTTCTTCACCACATTTGATAAAACTAATCTACAGAGATGTCCGTTCTTTCTCAGGTCTAGGCTGTGGTCTCCTCCCTTGTAAGATCAAATGCTCTACTGTGCCAGGCACTCTGTTAGGCCCAGGGAAGCAGACGTGTAGACTCAGGAACATGACCTTTGTGCTTGAGGCACTCTGGGCTAACTGGGGAGGCTGACGTGTAGAGCAGTGCACTATAAAAGAGGAGCATGCAAAGGGTTTGGAAGAGCAGAAAGTGCATGCTCTGCCAGCAGTGGGCGACAAGCATGGAAAATTATGGAGGAGATGAAATTTGAGCTGATTCTCATAGCAGAAGGTGAAATTACTGACAAAATCAACAGGCAGAGGGAACAGCCTGTGCAAACTCTCTGAGGTATAAAGACCTGAAGGCAGGGAATTGCAAGTTCTTTGGGTAGCCACCTTTCAGTGAACGGCCTTGATGACATGCTAAGCATTTGGACTTTATCTAATAGACACGGGGAACCCCAAGGGATTTTAAGTAGGACAGAACAGGATCAGCATGCACTTTAGAAGGAGCCTTTTTGTGGTACTCTGGAGGGTGGACTGAGTGAAGTGGTCAAAGACTAGAATGGTGAGACCACTTAGGAGGCTGTTGTAAAAGTCCAGGGGGAGCGAGGATGAGGCCCGAACTAAGGTGTAGCAGTGAAATAGAGGCAAGGGCACAAATTTGAGAAATTTTTTGAAGTGGAATTGAGAGGACCTGAAAATCAGTTGAATAGAAAAAGAGCAGCAGAGGAAAATGTCCGTTCAATTTAATAAACATTGGTGAGCATCCACCAGAGCCTGTGTAAGGCCTAGAGACACAGGGATGAATGAGGCAGCTTGCTCACCATCTAGTGGAGACAGATCAGGAAACAATGATTGCAGAGCAACGCAAACAGCTAACCTTTCTTGAGCACTTACTGTGATCCATGGGCTTGGGGCTCTTTAGAGGTTACCCACTTAGCCCTCCATCACCTTGTGTAGTCTTAGTTTCATCCCCATTTCAGAGATGAGGAGACTGAAGCACAGAGAAACCCATGCTCGTTACCCCTTGCTTCTGCTGCTTCTCTAATGTATTACAACCATAACATAGCATGCACTAGAATTTTCTAGCACAGTGTTCCTGGTTTCTGCTTGGACAGCTGGGTGCATTATTGTCCATCAACGTGGATCAGGTAGAGGAGGAGCAGGGTGGGGTTGCTGGAGAAGTTATGCGTTTGCTTCCGGTAAGTCATCTAGTTCCCAAAGAGGAACCCATGCTTTTTGCAGACTGTTTTTGGTGGTGGGGTGGGGCAGGGCATGTATTGAATATCTATAATATCTATGTGTGTCTGTGTATAGAATTATGTCTTACATAACAACATATTATGGTAATTTATGCATCTTTCTTCTCTTCCTGCTAAATAGTCAGGTTCTTTGAGAGCTGGGACTGCATCTTGGATGTCTTTGAGTCTCCTAGAACACCAAGTACAATGTAGTAGACACACAATAACTCCTTGTTGGCTGAGAGTAGGTGCCTGGCCTTTTATGGTGGGGAAGGCACACTCTGACTGAAGCTCTGCTTCTCGGGAGCACCTAGGACATCAAGAAACCTCCAGTCCGAAGACCTTCAGGCACAGAGGTCGGGGTGGGGTGGGGATAAGATGGCACTCTCACCATCAGCTGCTTGATGGTGGGGTGTTCTTCTGTCTCCCGACCAGAGGCAGGCTCCTTGTGGACAATCTCCACTCGGATGTCATTCTTGGCTGACACAACACCTTTGAGATCTGGACATAAAATAGGAAAGTGTAGACGACAGATTCAGTTTTCAGCCTCAGGCATCAGGGCCTGAGATGTCAAGCCCCCACCGCCCCTGATGCCCCCTCCAGTCCCTGATCTCAGCAGCTTCATGGCCCCCCGCCAAGAGAACACTTGTCTGGATGTGCTGTGGGCTGTTGGGGCCTCAGAGCTCTTTCTCTATTGGGTCCTGGCTGCACGAACCTCAGCCTTTCACTGCCGCTCTGTGACTGAGAGGTTGTCCTCGTCCATTCGTCCACCTTACAGAGCTGGGTGCTTTTCATCCTACTAAATTCTCACTTCCTTCTAGAAGTCTTCTCTGACCTACTCTACCAGGATCTGATCTCTCCATTCAGAGAATCACAAATATTACTGTTAGAAAGGACCTTAATTGTCAACCTCCTACCCAAAGCAAAAACATTCCTGACACGTGGTGGTCCAGCTCCTGTGTCCATGCTTCTATGACAGAGACTTGACAATTTCTAGAGGAGACAGCTGATTTATAGTTGGACAACTCTGTTAGAAAATTCTTGCCTAAATATGCTCTGTTATAATTTCCACTGAGAGGGTAGTGAGGGAGGTCCTGAGACCACATTCACTGGGGGCAGTCAAGAGAGCCAAGGCTGCTGAGCTTGGAGTGGAGTAAACATAAAGGAAACGCCCAGTTTTCTTCCAATATGGGAAGGCTGCCAAGTGGTGGAGTGAGCAGGCTTACCCTGATTGTTCATCTTGTGACTTATGCTCATAAAATGTTGGAGCAAGTGGGGTCATAAAAGTCACCTCCCTTTTGGACTTTTGTCATAAAAGTCCAATCCTTTACTATTACACAGGAGGAAGCTGAGGCCTGGAATAATTATGGCTTGCCCAAGCTCCCGTTGTAGTAAAAGATGGGACTAGAAGACTGTGTCTCCATTGTTTACACCTCCACTCTGTCATCCCATTTTACACTTCCATGCATCTGCCTATCACACATACCATCAGAGCCACGCCCAGGATGGAAACTCCAGGCACACACAATTCTTCAAGAGTACAACACCACCAGAATTTTATTGCTAGTGACTGAAGACCTTTAAAAGTCTGCACAAAGTGATTCCTTGAATGCTTTTTTCCCCCGATGTGTGGGTGACCTGCTTTTCTGGTTAGACTAGCAGATCTCGGAGAACAAGGATCAAACCACCTTTTCCCCCCAAACCCACCCTGGATTTCTGTACAGTTCCCATCGAGAGTGCTATATGTATTACATATACATATGTATATGTATATGTGCTGGCTGACTGCCCTGTTGGGTGGAGTTCAGTTTAGTCCAGTTCAACATGGGTTGAGTGCCCTCTATGTGCCTGACGCCACGTGAAGCAGTGCACATAACAGATGCATCAGACCCCTCCCTGCCCCAGCAGCTCACAACACCATGTGGCCCCCCTCATTGCATTCCTGCCTACTTGCTCTGCGGGGCAGTCTAAGACTGGCCTTTTTCTCCGTCCCCCTCCCTGAGATCCCAGGTCTCCCTCCCGTACTTCTCTGGGAGCGGGCACAGCAGAAGGCCACAATGGTTGCCATAAGGACGAGGAAGGCCACGCCAGCTCCTACAGCCACCCCGATGATGACGGCCATTGGCACAGACTCTGTGGGAGAGAAGCAGGCACAGCTGATGAGGGACCCTGGGCAGCCCACTCTCCCCCCAGGACCTCACCCAGGTCCCTCGGATGCAGCCCCTGCCAAGCTGGGGCCAGACCACTGCACATGGGCCTCCTGGGGAATGCCTTGGGGGCTGGGCAGGCACTGCCAGAGTCCAGCAGAGGTCAGCTCAAGGGGGACACGAGGTGGAGGAGAGGGTGGGAGAAGCATTGGTGGAGGGAGGGGGAGGCAAGCAGACACAGGGAGGGGAGGGCCAGGGGAGAGGGACAAGGAGATGAGAGGCAAGGCTGGGCACAACTTAGCTCTCTTTGCTATTAAACCAGGAATATTCTATCATGCAGTGGCTGGAGAGTCAGAAGTCCTGGCTTTTCTTTGAAAAATGACTATGGTCACTTCCCTTGTTTGTTGGGTTTGTGCTTCTCTTCTCTGCCCTTTCCCAAGTGTGGAGAGGATGGACGTGGACAACCAGCCTTTAGAGAATTCTCAAGTCTGAGGCAGCTTCCCCTGAGGGGCCTTCTGGGCATCAGGGGTAGCAGCCCCCAGAGGCCCCGGTCTTCGGGGTCAGGGGAGCAGAAGCACAGCCCTCCACTCACCTCTTTAAAGAGAAATGCTCCTTTTCCTTGACTCCCCCAGTCCTGTTCCTTGCTCTCCTAGGCCATTTCCCTGAGCATCCTGGTACCCTCCCCGAGAGAGGCCCGGAACTCCAGCTAGGCAAACCTTCACTCCCTACTGAGTTTTTCAGTCTGCCTCCTATCCTAGCCCAATAGAAACAGGGATGGGGAGGGTGATGTGGTGGGGGGGCACTTCTCCAGACAGCCCTGGCCCTTCTGTGGCTGCATTTAGGGCCTGAGCATACGATTTGGGGCCTTGAATAGCCCATCAGGAATAGAACTAGAGAATGCAAGGACAGGGAGACCTTAGGGCCCCCTGAGTCCAAGCACCCCAGTTATAGATGGAAACACTGAGGTCCAGAGAAGTTAAGTGAGTCACAGCTGCAGTAGGGTCAGGACAGATCCAGGTTTCCTCTTATCCACACTCCCACCCTGCTCAGCTCCATCCTCCAAATCTCACATGCTGTGTGCAGCCCAGACTCCATCACTTCTGAGCAACTTACTTTACCTCCTTGATCTGTAAAGTGGGATAATTATCCTGCCTACCTCAGGGGGTGTTATGGGGTTTAGATGAGTGAGTGCAGGTGGAGGCCCTGGAACAGTCTGGCACCCAGCCCTATTCAAGCATGTGCTCCTGCTTCCCTATGGGAAGGAGGACTGTAGAAGATGGAAACCTTAAAGGAGAGGAAAGTCCCTTTTAGAGACTGAGCTCCCTCCCTCCCCCCACCCCACAATCATCACTGTGGACGACTGAGTGATGTCTAGCTATTTGTCTTGGGCTGTCGGTTAGCCTCTCATTGTTGTTCTCTTTAAAGAGAGGAAGAGAAACTTAATCCCTGGCCCCTGGAGATGTCGCTGGGAGGAGGGCTGGGCACCTTTCCCAGAAGAAGCAGGTGCCTGTTGGTTGGCAGTTTTGGTGGTTATGCCGGGATACTCATCCCACCCCAGGACCTGCACGTTAGCTCATTCATCACCTGCCTACCGGTGGCCAGACCACTCCAGGAGTGGCAGGGGAGGGGACGAGGAAAAGGTGGGTGCAGCAAACACTCAGGAATAAAAATGGGAGCATTGGGTTGGTCTCAACAGTCAGGAGTGAGAGAGGGGACTGGACCTCAGTCAGCCCAGGGAGCTCGCTTTGACAATTAGATGATCTGTCTCCGGGCTTTAATTCCATTAGGAAAGGAAAACTGCTTCGGAAGCTCATTGGTTCTGTGCTTTTGAATTTTATTAATCTGGGTTTGATTTAGTTCCTCCTCAGGTTCCTAGTAAATTTCCTTAGAAAAACTTGGGCCTTGTCTCAGCTGAGCTCAGAGCCAAAGGATGACCATGGATGGTTCCTTAACCTCCCCGGGCCTCAACGTCTCACCTGTAAAAGTAGAGAACCAGGGAAGTGGTATCCCTGACATCCTGTGAGGCCACATTTCCTTGAGTTGTTTACAGCTGGGGGAGGGGCATCTCATCTGGAAAACTGTCCCTGAGCCGGCAGGCAGGGGCAGAGGGAGAGGGGACCGGTGGGGCAGGGGGACCCTCTGCAGCCTGCCTGTGAGTATCTCCTTGCCTGGTTTCTTGAGGTCTGGCCTAGGCCTCCTGTGCAGGCTGAACCTCTGTGGACAGAGCGTGCCTCAGATGTCCCCTGGAGAGGGACTGGAGGGAGGGGCTGCCCTCCCACTCAGCCTCCTCTCCATCCAAGGAGGTGACTGGGCATGAGGAGTCTCAGTCACAAAGGAAGGTGTCGGGGAGCTCTGGATGAGTGTGAACAGACACACATGGGAGGCCGACAGGTAGGAGACACCACCCCTGGGATCAGGAGGGGCTCTGAGGGGCGTCAGGGAGAATCCAGCAGGAGGTGGACAACTATGTTGCCTCTGTGACATTGTCTGTACCCGGATTGGTGCTCTGACAGGCGCATGTCCACCCTTAGGGGAGGGGCTGTGTGGGCCCTACAAGGAGCTTGCTGAAGGAGCTGACTGGCTGGCCCCAGCTCCTTCCAGGCCAGTGTGGTGGGAGAGCTAGGGCAGAGGACCCTACATCTTCGGCATGGCCTTTGTCAGCCCTATGGAGTCTGGCTTGCAATGTCCTGATTTTCTTTTCTGGGTTTCTGCTTGAAAGATGGGGGCAATCATTTCCTGTAGGGTCCCAAGACAGAGCAGCTCAACCCAGAGAGCCTGATGGTCACTTTGTTGCCAGGTGCCTGTGGAGGGAGGCACTGTCCAGCAGCCTCAGCCCGGTGGTGAGATGACAATTCCATTGGAAGCAGCAGGAGTGGGGGGGGGGGGGGGGAGGCAGCGAGCGAGAAAGCATGGATGAGCATGGGTTATGCAGGCCACAGCAGGGGCTGGGAGGCCCTGGAGTCCTGGGAAGCGATGTCAAGCTGGTGATGATGTTGAGAAGCAGGGAGAGTCAGAGAGAGCCTGGAAATTGAGGGAGGCCAGGCCGGGCGTGCTGATCCCAGAGGGGAGGAACCAGGGCATCCGAAGGGAAGGGAAGGGAAGGGAGGAACAGAGCAGGAGAAGCAGGAGCCAGTGTCCTGGGCTGCAAGGAGCCTGTGGGCTCTGGTGGCAGTGACATGGGAGACAGGTCTCTGGGGTCCCTAGACCCATGCTGGCTGGGAACCCCTCTCCCTGCTTCTCTGACTGCACTAAACTCTCGAGATAGGGGGAGGGCAGAGAAGTTAGCGGCCTGCACAGGCCTCCCTACCCCCTTTTGGCTTCCCTCCCCCACTAGCCCAGAGGTCCCTTCCCCCCACCCCAGGGAATTCTCTTGTCTCCTTCGTACCTGCTTCCAGCCCGGCTCCCGACTTCATTTCCGAACCTGTTTGGAAATAAAGCAAGAGTCTACAGCCAGGGCCTGGCTGGCCAGGGTGGGGCGGGCCTGGGAGATGGCCCTTTGGAGGGGGCTGGGGTGAGGGGACTCCCTCCTTCATCATGTCTCCAGGACCACCCAACAGATGCAGGCTAGCCAAACTGAACTTGGAGTTCGTTCAGACTGACTTAGAGACCCCGGCGGGTAGGGACCAGAGAGAGAAGTCAAGGCTGGGGAAGGTTGGGGTGAGAACACTAGGGGGAGGGCACAGGAGTGGGGGCACCGAGGGGAAGACATGGAGGTAAGCAACAGGGGACCAGGAGGGTTTGGGATGATGTGTGGATGATATTATGCAAATTATGTGCAAAGCATTATGCAAAGCAGCACCTATTAGGGAAGAGGTGTTGGAATCCACAGGGTAGCCCTGAGGTCCGAGGGCCCAGCTGAGATCACCTGCTTGACCTAGAATCTCTGGCCAGGGCCTGACAGCCTGTGGGTGGGCCTTCATCTTGAAGGGGGTCAGAGACTGCTAGGGCCAAGGACCCCTGGACTGCCCTGTCTGCCGTGGACTAACTCCTGCTAGCAAAGGGACAAGATCTGCAACCTATGTTAGGACCGGGTGTGCTGCTGGCTGTCTGCCAAGCTTCTCTGGATCTCCCCACCCTCTGGTCTCTGCTGAGACCTTTCATCATGGGCTAGAGTTCTTCGCATCTCCCTAACCAGCAGCTGGGCTTCTGTACATGGGGTCACAGTGGGGTGAGCCTTCTTCCTCCCTCCCACCCAGCAGCTCTGACCCTGTTGCCCAGCGCTGCCCTTCTGAGTGGTGTCTCCTTCAGAGCACAGTGGTCCACGTGTCTCCTATGTCCCCGGGGGAACTGCAGACAGTCTGAGCCCAGCCCCCCACACACTAGGGGTTGGGACAGCTCAAGCGCTACCCCTTAGCTCAGCATGGGCACCCTCCAGGGACGTTTGGGTAACTAGACTGGCTTGTTGTCTTAACTAGCTGGGCCAGCTTCCTCAACATGTCCATCCTGTAATCGGGGACACTCTCAGCGGATTCCACATCCCTAAGGGCACTAGAGAAATGCTGAGTACATGGAATCCAGGGCCTTTGGAAGCTGTTGGACAATTAGCTGGGCTTGCTCTTGTGGTTACCTTTCCCTAAAACTTTGCCCTGAACGGCCACCGCCCTGAGCAGCTTTCTTCCTTTCTCGCTTCCTGGTGCAGGTTAGTGCCCCTTGCCTCGGGGGGACCTGGGTTTCTGGTTACCTGCTCAAGGCTGCCTGGCAAGTTAGGCAGAGTGCTGTCACTTGTCCTCGGGCCCCAACCTGGCTGTGGCCGTAGCTAGGCACTCTGTCCCCTCATGGCCCCAGAAGACCCTGCCTGGGGCCCTGCCCTAGGCGGGGAGAGGGCCTGCTGGTCCCATTGTGCCCTGGTGGCCCTGGTGGCCCTGGCGGCCCCCACCTTGCTCCTTGAGCCGGATGATCTCCGTGTCAGAGCCGAAGCTGTTCCAGGCTGTGCAGTTGTAGATGGTCTGGAAGTCGGCCCGCACGATGTTGCTGATGGTCAGGGTGGAGATGACCCCCTCCTCGGTGCTGACTGTCTCCACCGTGTAGCGCCCGGACGTCCCTGACTCCAGCACATTCTCCTTCCAGGACCAGGCCTGTCCGAGGTGTGCAGAATTAGGAGGAGACCCCACCAGAGCCGCCCACGCCAGGACCACCGTGTCGTCTCCGGGCCGCAGGGCTGACACCGGCAGGCTCACATTCATGCTCACTGCCACACAGCACCAGCGTGTGTATGCACAGGTACACACACATAACACATATCACACCACACACAGTGCCGACACGTACACACAGGCACATGCACACACACCACACACCACAGACACATCCACATGTATACACACACACACACACACACACACAGAGGTTGGGCCACCTCAGAGGGTATTTCCATTGACAAGGGGGGCTCATGTGACTCTGACTGGAACATTTTTCAAGGCCACCAGGGAACTCTGTGACAGCGATCACAGCCCCTCCCTTGGCTGATCCGTGCTGCCACCCGGTACTGTGCTACCACCTGGCAGGCGGAGGTAGAAGCCCAGCCCCAGCGTGGCTGAGTCTAGTTTTGTTACTTTGTATGTCCATTTGTACAAAAGTATGTTCTGAGAGTTGTATTTGTGATGGTCTTAATCTATCTTAGTTTGTAAGGATGATAGTCTTTCTCAGAGCCATTTCCCATACGCTGTAAGCACCTTGCACACCCGGGCTCGCAGTGTCTGTGAGAAGTCACAATGCAGGTACGTGCTCAGAGGGCACCGGCAAGCTGAAGGCGGTCTCTCAAACTCGGACCTGTTGACATTCTGGATGCTTCTTGGTTGTGGGGCCGTCCTGAGCACTCTAGGATGTTCTGCAGTATCCCTGGCCTCTACTACTAGATGCCAGTAGCATCCCTCCAGTTGTGACAATCCAAAATGTCTCCAGACATCACCAGATGTCCCCTGGGGGCAAAACTGCCCTGGTTGAGAACTGCTGGCCTAGAGTTAGATATCTGTGAAGAGTCAGATTGTGTGAATGTGCTCGAGAGTGCATGGAATATTCTACAATGTGTTACACGTATAATTTTAAAAAATTAAAGAGTGAAGTGAATGGGGAGGTGTAGGTATTAATTCTATGAGTAAATTCTTGCAATTGTTGTGTGAATCTTTCAGACAGCGAATGAACCAAATGCCTGAGAAAGTGTGTAATAGAGATGACGCTCTCATAATATCTTTGTGTACAGGGTGACACCTTTAGTGTGCTCAGCCTCGGCGGCCCAGCACGCACGGCCCACAGGTGTTCAGCGTGTGCCCCCCACGTCCTCCCCAGCACCACTGCCCTGTGAGAGGGTAGAACCACCCGGCGAAGCTGGCCCCGGGCAGTCTGTTAGCAGGACTGTCCTAGGCGTTGGGACTTACTAAAAATAATACGTGCCCCCTGATAATGCCAGAAAATGCTCACCTTTCTTTGTTTTCATGCTTGGGCTTCCACCAGTTTCAGGTGGACTTGGGTGGAATACCCTCACTTTTACAAATGCAGATATCTGGGAGGGCTAAGTGAGAACTGTTCAGGTTGCCTTAGCTGCACTGCTGGGACGAGAGTTTTGAGGAAGGGAGGGAGAATGGAGCGATAGTTTTATAGGGGAAAACTTGACAAATGGGGCAGCGTTCTCCATAGATGTCGAGGCAGTGGAGGCCCATAGAGGAGGACTCTGGGAGGCGCAGAAAGGGGTTTGCCAACTATAAACTACATTCTGTGTAGGATTTTGCCGAAGACTGGCCTTGAACCAAGAAAAGGGAGAAATCGTTTATCTTTTCCTTCTGCTCCCCTCACTTGCCCCTCTGCTCCCAGGATGCAGAATTTGGTCAGAACCATCAATGTTAGCACACGGCTGAACGGCAGAGTGGAGTTCAATTCACCTGCAGAGGAACCCTGGGGCACAGCTTGTTCTGAGAAAGGAGGCTGCCTGTGGTTTTGGTCTCTGTGATGCCTTTCCAAGAGAAACAAGGCGGGTATAATTTTCCCCACTGAGGAAAGGAAGTTCAGAGGCGTGCACCTACTGGCCCTGTGGTGGCACAGCTGTGGGCTGAGATGACCTGCCAGGCCACTGAGTGTGCTGGCCATGTGCTCGCCTCCCCTCCCTGCCCCGGAGCACTCACAATGCGGTCTGGTGGCGGCGTGCTCCGGATGAAGCACTTGATCTGGCCCTTCTCCCCGTGGAGGGCATGCTGGGTCTGGGTGCTGGAGATGATGGGGGGTCCTGTTGGGGAGAGAGCATCCATCAGGAACTCGGGGACGGCAGGTGCCTGGCTGGGCCCGCTTGGACAGGTTCAGAAGTTGATTCATTAATTCAGTCACTCAGCAAACATTTACAGAAGGCCTGTACATGCAAGGTAAAGTGCAAGGCAGGGGTCTCAAAGATAAATTACACATTCAGTCATAAACCTCTCAAGGGATCGTGAGTGGATGCTTCTCCATCAGGATGCCCGGAAGACGTAACTACTGTAATGGAAGGTGGTGAGAGTTGGTACTGCAGGAGCTCTACAGGGAAGTGCTAACTGACTTCAGAGGAGACAGAATAATTCTACCTGCCGATGTGAAAGCTTTATGAAGGAGGTGCTAAAACTGAGAAGGGAGTGGGGGAGGTGTCGGGGGACAGATATACAATGCTAAGTAATGTTACCTCTGCTGACTATTGTCACCTCTGCCTTAGCCCACTGTTCAATTTCAAGCCATTTCCTCAGATCTCCACTAGAGGGTGCACTCGCCTAACAAACCGGCTGTCCTTGGCAGGGCCGGGCCAACTGGGAGAAGAGAAAGAAATAGTGATGTTCCTCTTCCAAGGTGGGGAACCACCCTGGACAGGTGGAATGCACTGGGCATGTTCATAGCCTTCATCTCACATGTCTCAGGAGATCCCGGAGTTCATCGCCTTGCCTGCCTCCACATGCATACCCAGACGGCCCAGGTGAGACCACGGCTCCAGAGCTGACCCCCGACCTTACCCCATGCTGTCTGTGCACGCATGTGCACACATGCATGTACATGCACGTGTGTGACGTATTCATGGATGTCTCTGTGAGTACCTGCCTCCTTTACCGCACTGGACAGCCTAGAGAGTCCCCTTGGAACCTAAAGTCCAGGAGTGCTTCCTGTCCAGTTCTGCCTTTTATCTAACCCAAGTTTCCTGCATACGCCCACCTGGCAGTGAAAGGGGATGGAGGAGCGGCTAGTTCAGCCATTCGCTCAGCTAACTTCCTGGCTGGGCTGGGTGGCTGAAGTGCGGGGTTGGGATGGAGACCCTCGTGCCCCCTTCCCAATCCCAGGGGTAAAGGTTGGGGCTTCAGTGGCAGGAAGGAGAGGAAAGAGAGCTATAGCTAGCACGGGATCTGGAGGACAGGCAAAATTATCCCGGGAACAAAACAAAAATTGCTGCAAACATAATTGCTGTTTATTAGCCACCTTAATTAAAACAGATTTGCATTTCTATGAGTAGCTCTCAGCCAAGGGGAAAAAAGGTACTGGAGACACTCCAGAGACTTCTGTTGGGTGGAGGATGGCAAATGGCTTGGAGCTGGGTGGGGCAGATGTGGGGACCCTCAGAAGGCTTTAAGAGTGTGCTTGCTTTGCTCCAAGAAGCCTTTGGCACAAAGCGGGGAGGGCTTGCTGTTGTAGAAACCGGGATGGCTTTGTTTTGCTGCTGGGCTGAAAGTGACAATACCATCAACCCTTGTCCCCTTGCTTTCTGGGAGCGAGGCATTCCCCAGGAATTCCCTGGGGGGTTTTGGGGACTTCTAAAGCGATCAGGCAAATGCACACGTGTTTAAGGGCTTCTTGAAAGCAGAAATAAGGATAAAGGTGGTCGGGATTGAGGAGTCACAGTGCAGCAGTGGTGTGGTTCATCATCCCCCTTCCTGCAGGTCCCGGGTTTGACCCATGACACTGAGATCTGGGCCAGTTTACTCCCCAGAGGGCAGGGGCCAGCAGCCAGCAGCCATCCACGGCTGGGGTTTGTTTTGTTGAGAACCCCATCTCATTCTGGATCCTTTCATGATGTCAGGTCCCTTCAGCCTAGGCCAGGCCCCTTTCCAAAGGGCTTCGCTGTCCTTCCAGCTGTTCTCCAGATGCCTGGACAGACAGTTCCACTCCTGTGCAGGGTGGCAGGCTCCCCTCCCCGGGCCACTCAACCCATGCCTGGCCTCAGGCTGAGAGGACCCCAGTTCAGCAGGAACAAACGAACAACCTCCCTGCTTCACTCCACACCCTTGGGTGTTTCCCCTCCTGGCAGCCTAGGGGAGCTTGTGCTGCAGGGGAGGCGGGTGGAAGGATGAACCCTGAGAGGGCAGATTAAACCCCGGGTAGACACCAGGGCCCAGGCTGGGGTGTCCCATCCAGGAGAAATGTCCCTCTGGGTGTGTGTTCCCTCCTCAAGAAACCACTTTATATCCCTGTTGAGAAATACCTGAATGTTTTCTAAAGCAATAATGGAATGTCAGTCCCTCCTTTATCCACCCCGTTTTCCCCAGAAACAAGGACGCTTGTTTAAAAGCTTCAGGTTTGGGGACCCTGGAGGCCATGTGTGAGCCTGAGGGTCCCCATCCCAGCTGGTCACGGGGCCAGCAGATGCAGCTGGCTGCAGTCACGGGCCAGCACGACTGCCCAGCACTCTCCCAGAGCGGGAGCCCGCTGATTTCACCAGGGCCTGGCGCTGGAGCCCAGTGTCAGACGTGGAGCGGCAGGAAAAGGCTGCAGCCTGTGTTGCCATGGATATATGAAGGCGCCATCAGATGCTGTTATTTTTAGCCCTGCAGTGCCAATTTATTGGTGGTGTCCTGGGGACACAGGAAAGACAGGGAGGCTCCCGAGTCAGGGTTCTGCCCAGGACAGGTGGCCTGTGAGCACTCTGGGGTCTGGGTAGATTCACCCGCCCTCTGGGGCTGCCACGACCCTGGGGGAGGGGGAGAGGGAAGGAAATAGATGGAGGGTGCTGGCTAATGGGGACAGCAGAGGGGGATGGCTGAGGAAGCACCAAGTTGGTTTTAGTTTTCTAGCAAAGGAGGAGAGTAGATGAGGCTGTCAGTGGGCTTGAGATGAAGACGATGGGGCAAATTTCTAGAACTTGGCTCAGCCCTTCCCTAGGGCCCTGATCTGGGGCAGGACCCAGAGGCTCTACAAACATGGGTCTGTGGCTCGATTCCTGCCAGAGCTCAGAGCCTTGGGGCTTTGATCTGAGGCAGACTATGTGGGGGCAGGGGGCTCACAAAGGGAACCCAAAAACCCAGTGGAAAAAGGAAGCTTGGAAATGGCAGAGGGACTTGGCCTTAGCGTTTCTCACCTTCTCAAACCAGGAGCCTGGGTTGCTGACCACAGCCCAGGCACATATCACAGCAGAGTCAGGAATTTCCGTCCTGGTACCACAGCCTTCTTGGGTCTGACCTGAGCTAGGTCTCAGCTTCTCTGTGACCTTCCACATCTTATCATTCAGGCCTGGCCTGACAGCCGTCCCCTCAATGTTTGATGTAACAACCATCTAGTAACTCACTGTGTTCTTGGAGAGATGAGGAAACACTCTCCTGTGTAATGATTTTTTTTTTTTTGGTGAGGAAGATTGGCCCTGAGCTAACATCTGTGCCCATCTTCCTCTATTTTGTATGTGGGATGCTGCCACAGCATGGCTTGATGAGCGGTGTGTAGGTCCCACCCGGGGTCCAAACCTGCGAACCCTGGGCTGCCGAAGCGGAGTGTGTGAACTTAACCACTACACCAACTGGGCTGGCTCCTGTAATGATTTTTTTTTTGTGAGGAAGACCAACCCTGAGCTAACATCCGTCACTAATCCTCTTTTTCCTGAGGAAGACTGGCCCTGGGCTAACATCTGTGCCCGTCTTTCCTCTACTTTATATGGGACGCTGCCACGGCATGGCTGACAAGCAGTGCGTCGGCAGGCGCCCGGGATCTGAACCCGTGAACCCTGGGCTGCCAAGCGGGAACTAAACCACTGAGCCACCGGGGGGCCCCTGTAAGGATTTTTTTTTTTAAAGACACATTCTCTGCCCTCAAGGGCCCCCTGAACACTTGGTCTCGTGGGGTGGTGACAGGTCTTCCTGGTTGAGCGGTTCTAATGCAATGGGAAATGGCTGACCAGGAGTCACAGAGATGCTCCCCTAAATTCCCCACCAGGACCAAGGTCAAGGTCAAAAGGTAGAAATGGGATCTATGTTGGCTGCCCAGTGGCCCTCTGACTCTTTTTTCCTGGCCAGGATAAAATTCATCAGCAATCACTCTTAGGGCTGAGACCCCTTAGAAGTAACAAAGGAAGGAGGAGGTGACCAGAAAACTACCCAGGCCCTTCCCCACCTCAGGGCTGGGCTCCGATGCGGACTTGAGGAGATGGACATAACTGCTATGGACCCTTAGTTGGAGGTGGCAGCAAGGCCAGAACCAATGACAGCCCCTTTGGGACAATGCCTGGGACCAAGATGCCTGGGGTTCCTCTCCCCCCACCGCCCTAGAACTAGTGGGGGACTTACCATTGACAGTCAGGGTCACCTCTCGCTCCCCAGCTCCCACCCGGGGCACCACTGCCCGGCACACATACTTCCCAGCATCCTCCTGGCGGACAGTCTTGAGGGTCAGGGTCTTTTCATTGCTCAGGACCTAAGAGAATCAGGGAGGATCAGACACGAAGAATAGGGGTGGGCTATCTCTGTCCCTCAGAATCAAAGGGCTGAGAGGCAGGCCCAGTGGTAAGTGACACGTCTCCAGCATCGCAGTAAAAACTGGGGGTGGGGTAAGAGGCAGGTGTTTTATTACACAGTGTGCCCAGTAGCTACTGGGGAGAGCCCACAGCACGGAGGACTCTGTGTAGCTGAAGATGTTACATCCCAGTTGCAGTGCTAAGGGGTGGGCGTGTGGGGGAGGGACGAGTGTGGGAGGAGGAGGGAGAATCCCTGGCTGGGGCCCCTGAGGCTTTCTCACACATGGAGGGTCTGCTGACCAAACTCCACCAGTCTGGCCACCAGTGAAATTATCCTACATCTGAGCTTCTTTGAGGTCCCTAGATCTGTCTTTTCTGAGTCATTTTTAGGATCCCTTTGGGATGTAGTTTTGGGGGATGAAAAGGAAACAGACTTTGGTGTTAGCTAGCTCTGAGTTCGAATCCTGCCTTCAGCAGTGTCCACCTGGTGGTTCTGGGCAGTTACTTCTCTTCTCGGATGCTGTTTCCTTGTCCCTACAATGGGGGCAGTGATGCTCAGAGGACAGCGCAGTGTCTGGCAGGGAGGCCACACAGGGGTCAGTGTCCTTCTGCCCCCCCCCCTTCTGCCCTGTGTGAGGCACTCACTGGTCCTCCTGAGGGGAGTGACGTCTGACAAACTCTTATGCACACTAAAGAACACATACATTCTAGAAGAGGAACACAGGAAGAAAGCAAAGCTTAACCCAAAAGCTAAAGGGTAACTGAGCTATTTGGGGAGAGTTGAAAAGCCTTTCCAGTGACTTGTCACTCCCAGCCACCTGCTTTTCTTACCAGGCTCATGCCAGGGCAAAGCTGCAATGGCTGATGTGTTTAGGGCCGAGGGTACATGCGGGTACCTGGCGTTCCCTCTCCTCTTTCTGCGGTCCCTCTTCCTTTAGCTTACACTGGGGGCTGATGCCCCCAATCCAAGAGTGAGAGGGGCCCTGGAAGGCGGTTCCCTTCACTCTTGGCCCCGGGGCCCCTTACCCCTGCCAGAGATCCTCTGGTCTGAGTGCGGACTCACCACGCCGGAGCCCCGCTTCATCCAGACGATGGTCAGGGAAGGGTTGCCTGTCCAGGCGCAACTGAAGACGGCATCGGAGCCCAGATCCACGAGCAGGGACTGGGGCTCCGTGGTCATCCTGGGTCCGACTGTGATGGGAGGAAGGAGGAGACGGGGCTCTGGTGGGCCGGGAGCTCTGGGGACCCTCCCACCCAGTTGGAAGAAGGGGACAGCAGGTACCTGTGCCACCTCAATCCACCCCAGCCCATTCCCTTGCATTTCAGTGCTCTGCCCGGGCTGGGCCTGGGTCTGGAGTGGGACTCGGGAGGTAAGGAAGAGACTCCTTTTCCCCTGAGACCAGCTTCCCTCTGGCCCACCGCAGATGTAGGCAGCATGGCTCCAGGAAAAAGGCGCTCTGGCCCCATTTCCGTCCTGATGTGCCCCCAGGGCTCTCCCATCCCCGTCCCTGTGTCCTGGTCCCAGGAAGCCCCCACCCCAGTGTGTGGGCAGAGGGGCCTTCCTCCCATCCCAGAAATCTTGGGCCTTGGGGTCGTCACGTGTCTGCCTTCAGGTCCCTTGCCTGCCTCCTCCAGGCCTCAGCTTTGTGACCTGGAATCGAGTTACCCGTGCACCTGGCCCAGCTCCCTGAGCCCTCCCAGGCCCTCGGAGGGGCTCTGAGATAAGGAGTGGAGGAGGCCAGGCCTCCTCTGGGGTGCCCCCCACCCCTGCTCTCAGGTTATCCTCAATTCCAGCCACGCCAGGCCTCTTTTTCAACCCCACTGAGGTAGACCTGCCCTTGGCCTGTTTCCCACGCCCTGCTAAGTGTTGGTGAGCATTAAGAAGCCTCCGCTTGGCTTCCCCTACACACTGCCTGTAACTGGAGCCTCCTGCAGACCAAGCCTTGGTCCCCAGAGTGGGGGCAATGGTGGAATTTCAGGCGCAGTGACAGGAGGGCGTACAGAGAGCTGCTTTCAGGGAGCAGAAGAGCATGAAATCCCGGGTCAGGAGGCCCGGATTAGTCCCTGGATCTGAAAAGGGAGAAACAGCACTTTCCATGGAGGCTGTTAGAGTGAGGGGAGGGGTCAGATATAAAGAAATTTCGTAAAAGTACTTTTAAAACTGTAAAGCGCAGTAGACAAGCTAATGTTTAGTGCTGTGAACACATCCAGGGGCCCCTCAGCCATGGGCTGGCTCCCTGTGGATCCTGCCAGGCCACCAGGGAGGAGGAGGATGTATGTGAGCCCCTGATGGGAGGCAGTGGGTATGCGGTCGGGCAGTGAATTCACTCAGAACCTGGTCTTCGTTCTCATTCTGTCACTTACTCGCCGTGTGACCTCGGGCCTCCATCCCCTCATCTGGGTAATGGGCACTCTGGTTCCTGCCGCCCTGGGTTATCATGAGGGTCCAGATAAACATGAAACACCGCACGAGGAAGCTTTTTGTAAAGTGCGCAGCATCACCAGCTTGTGAGGCCTTGTTATGTTGCGTGCAATGGGTCAGCAACGGTCCCTCCGCCCCGAGCAGAGACCAGCCCAGGGCCCGCTCCCGGGAGAGCCCTCAAAAGCTTCACTCACAGTAGACGTCGACTGTGCGGCTGATGTTGGTGCTGCCCAGGGAGTTGGTCACCTCGCAGGAGACAGGCTCTGAGAAGTACGTGTAGTCCACGGTGGTCCGATACACTTCTCCGGACGCCTCCTTGATGATCTGGCCCCGCTTGGCCCACCTACAACACAGGCCCTGAGGCTGGTGTGGACCTCCAACGGCAAGGGTGGCCCTCCCATCCGAGGGAACGTCTCTCTGGGAGCTGGACACATCCATCCCACAGGAAAACGAGGCCTGGCATGGGGCGGCATGGGGCAGGCTCCCCGTGGGGACCCTCAGGGGAAATCACAGAGATGTTACTTCTGGGGCTGGGGGAGGAGTCAGCGGTGGAGGCAGTGGGCTTTGGTCTGAGGGTCACCAGGCAGTCAGTGGTACTTGACAAGCAGGTTATTCTGGAGGGAGGAGGATTGACTATTCTGGCTAGGCTGTGGGTAACCCAACTGTCAGTCCCAGACAGCATGGCTGTCCTGCTCTGAGCTCTAATGGGGGCCCCATCCTGGGCCACGTTGGAAAAGAAGGAGGCGGAGTCCATGACCTCAGAGGCTGAGGTCTAATGGCATGCACCCATAGATGCATGCACACAAACGCATGCACATGTGTATACACACACACACACGCATACAGAGAAATGAGGCTCCAGGAAGCTAAATTTCCAGATAACGCGAGATGCTGATGGAGTGGTGTTAGCCAGTGGTCACAACTGCCCCTCCCTCCTGCTTGGCCGGCTCTCTCAGCTCTCTTGTCCTGACTCCTGTCCCCAGGGTGGATCCCCGCATGGTGCCCCCTCTCTCCCTGAAAGCCCTTTCAGCCCCTCTCTTTTGGGGAACAGCACTGCTCTTTTTCCTGCCCTGCTCCCTCCCACCCTGGCTTCACCCCTCAGAGGCCTGGGCTACATCAGTCCTAGCTTGGTCAGAGAAGAAGGCTGTGCTGACTTCTTTCATCAGCCAATTGGCCGATCGGTACCACCAGAGGGGAGAGACCAGTAAGCCTGGGCCTATCTTGGTCCTGGCCTTGGGGTGGTGATCACTCCACCGGACCAGTGACCACGCAGCCTGTTATCTCTGGGGAGGTGCTGGGAGCCCCAGGGTGTGTGGGCATGTGTGAGGGTGGGGGTTTTCCTTACAGATCCCCAAGGAGAGAGAGTTCCTAGCATCTCTGCTTTAATCCTATTGTTGACAGCATACTTTTTTAAATCACAAACTTCCGCCCAGGCTCCTCCTACTGCAGTCAAGCCTATTTCAGGGTGTATGTCTTTACCACAGCTGGAGAGGTTCCTCAGCCCCCATAATTGTTACCCCATGACCACAGCTTCCCTGCTGGTCCTGCCTTTGTTCTCGGAGCCTTTCCTGGACCATCTCCTGCCCTTCCCTCCATTAGCTTCCTGCTCAGTCTGGCCTGTCCAGCCCGGAAAGACGGCCATCTCTCGGCATCACAGGAGCACCCAGGCTGGCACTGTGTGGTTATTATTGTGAATTAATAGCGGGTAATTATTAAGAACACGATTAATAATAACAATTATTGTTTAACAACAGAGCAAACTAGAGCTCCCTGAGAGCTTAAGGAGCTTCCCAACAACCCATTATGAGTTATTCATGAATCATTTCCATTTCTAACTTTAATTTAATGACCTGACTTCATAGTCAGGCCCAGCCCCGACCTGAGGCGGATGAATTCAGTCCAGACACACCGTTGGGGATCTGTGTCCAATCTCACTCCTTCCCCCTGTTGAAGTGGGGGGTCAGGTGGTGGCTGCTGGGGGAGGCCAGCTGGACTGGGAGGAGGGCAGCCTGGCTCCTGGCTGCTTACAGCACCAGGTGCTGCGCTGGGGGTGGGTGTGGGCCCAGGCCCCCGGGCTCCGACGGGCAGTCCTCCTTTGCCACTGAAGAGGTTCCTGGAGAAGATGGGGCTTTCTCCTCTCTCCATCCGCGACCCTCACAGTGTAACTTGCCAATGGCGGAAGCTCCACACACTTGGCCTTGAGGAGGTCCGGAGAGCTGTGGGGGCTCCTGCGGGCCTGGAACCCAGCGGGCTGGAGGGGGAATAAGCTTCCTTGTCCCCAGCAGAGCGGTGCTGTCTGAACCTGGCCGGCTGTGCAGCTGCCACCCTTAGCTCCCCAGGTCCTGTCCCCACCTTAGAGGCAGAGTGGGGAGCAGGAGAATTCGTAGACTATCCTCCGCCAGGGTCATGGGCAGGAGCCAGCTGTGGGGGCTGGGCCCTCAGGTGCCCAAGGCCAAGGCCTTTTGAGGACACCCCAAGAGTCCCCTGCTTACATCTTGCTCAGCTAATCTTTTTCTTCCTTTATCCCCCTCCCATACCAAGGAACCTATCTGCAGGGATCCCTTCCAGAAGCTTGAAGCAGTCATTTGAGTAGCTGGCCACGGGAGCAAGGGTGAACCAGAGAGCAAGTCCCACCCTCTCCCATCTCTTCTCCCATCTCTTCTCTCTTCTCCTCTCTGTTTTTGGGCTTAGCTTCCTTCTCCTCCTTTCAATTGGTCTCCTCACCCTAGCCACCCACCGACCCCCCTGCCTCCACTGTGGCTTTCACCACCTCTCCCAGCCCCATGGAAAATGAGTCAGATTAAGCCTTTCCCAATTAATGTCTAATTTGGCCTGAGCAAATGTAAGAGGATTAATTATTTATATCGCAGAATCAGGAGGCCTGGCGTGTCATAGCCGACAGGCTGGCCTCAAACAGCCCCGTGTTGCACGTTGGGCAGTGGTCCCCACTCCCGTTACCTGCTGGGGCACCGAGGGAGCCTCAGAGGAGAGTATGAGAAGCCAGTGGGGAGACGCACGTCACAGTGTGCTCGGGCCTGTTCTGCCTGCCCAGCCTCTGGTCCAGCGGGGTAGCCGAAGTGACAGCTGAGCCCAGCTGGATGCGCTCCCATGGCCACCCATGTCCCCTTTCTGGGTGCTGGGGTGGAGGAGGGCATATCTCTAATTTCCAAGATCACAGCCTCTTATGTGAAACAAGGACGAACCAATCAAGACAATGCAGGTAAAGAAACAAAGATCCCTGTAATCTTGTCAGAGTCAGTAGGGGAAAATCAATGTACCTTTGCGATGAGATTTGCTTAAGGCTTGTCCTCTTGGATCCCAGCACCACCTCTAGAACGACTGACTGCCTGCTGGGGGAGACCTCCCTGAAGTGAGGGGGCTGAGGCCGTGTGGGTGGGCACAGGCACCAGCTGTCTCCTCTCTCCACGGCTGCTTCACCCCCTACTTCCCAGGCCACCTGGCTCTTCCACATTTTCCTAGTGGTGAGAAGAGCTTCCCAGAAGCCTCTGGACTCCAGGAGGGAGCCTGATCCGCACTGAAGAGTTTTCAGCGCCTTTGGCTCATCAGAAGGCCACGAGGGAAGGTGACAAGTAAAAACACGTGCACATCTGCCCAGCCCAGCACCTCGCAGCTCCTCCTCTGTGTGAGGCGCTGACCTGTGACTGTGAGCGGCAGGTAGGATGGAGACGGAGAGACCACAGGATACTCACAGCCCAGGGAAGCCTGTGCACCCTGTGCTTGTTTATTTATTAACTTTTTAGTTTGAAAAAAACCCCTTTGAAATTATAGGAAAGTTGTAAGAATAGTCCAATTAATTGCCATACTCCCTTCACCTAGATTCACCAGTGGTTAATACTGTGCCACATTTGCTTTATGATCTCTCTGTACGTAGACTTATCCCTTATTATTACCATCATCATAAGTGTTCTGCTTTTTTAAGGGTAATGACCCTGGGTATCAGGCTCAGCAGCCTGGATTCTTGGTGTTTGCTCCCCTGTCCTGGTCAGAAGGCAGGTGTGGAGAGGGGTTCATTGCTAGGCCCTGGAGCACGGCCCTGCCCTCTGCCCAGCCCTCCCGTAAGTAGGTCCTCAGATGACTGGAGCCTGGCAGTGAAGAGAAATGGAAGTTGGAAGTTGTATGCTCTGGTCTCTGGGGTCCAACAGGCATTCCTGGGATGGCATGAGGGGGAATGTGGGGTGTGTCTGCCCAGGTGGTCTGTGGGAGTGAAGGGCTGCTCAGTATTTTCTGGGCACATGGTGCCTGGTGTCTAGAGATTGTGAGCAGAGCTAGGAGCAGACAGCAGAGAGAAGCTGATCTTGTCGAGAGGAGCCCAGGCCTCACAGGTGCAGGGTGGAAGCCCCAAGAAAGGGCGTCTCCTTGGGTGTGTGTTTCTGCATCTTCAGTCACTTCTAGGCAGATACCAGGTCCCGGCCAAACCAGACCTGCCCAGACTTGCTGGGCTACACGACTCCAGGGAGCCTAGAGGTCATCTGATCTTTCTCCTGCCTCTAGCCCAGTGAACGGCTAAATCGGACAGGACAGATGGGTTTTCATCCTCCTTTAAAATATCCTCAAGGATAAAGACTCTGTGTCTTTCCTGGGTTTCTGGTTCCAGTGTTTAATTATCTGCACTGCAGGGAGCTCCTCCTTATGTCCAACCTGAATCCCTGGCTGCCTCTCTGGCCCATTTCCTCTATTCTGCCCTCAGGGCTGCACTGTCTCTTGTCTTCCCCGTCCTCCCCTCCCACTGGCTGCCTTATTTCCTCAGCTGGGACCATTCGCATCCCTGGCCCTGGCTGGTGCTGCAGCTCAACACCCATCTCGATGGCAGAGGTGACACTGGCTCCTCCAGCAGGTCTGGGCTGGTGGGAAGGGATGGGGCAGAGTCAGGGCCGTGGCTGGTTCCAGAGCATCTAAAGGAGGAGAGGGTCTGAGTCTGTCCTTGAGCACCTCTGAGGTCACTCATCTCTGGAAATCTTGTGCAGTGATGTGCACGGGCGGGAAGGTTTCCAGAGGAGCTGCTCGGTGTGTTTATCTAGTCAGTCAGCCCACATTATGGAGTACTCACTACAGGCCACACACTGTGCGCCATGCTGAGAGCTATACGTGGCTAATACGCTGTTCTTGCCTTCAAGAAGCTCAGTCAACAGGGAAAGACAAGCACGTACAAAGCAGTGATGCTTTTATCAGTGTTGTGAGCAAGGCTGCACAGGGACCGTGGGTATGAATGATCCTGGGTGCCCACTGGGCAGGGCTGGCTGTCCCAGAAATCCTACCCTGCCCAGGTGAACAGTTTGGTGAGCACATGGCTGGAACCCAGGTTCTGATCTTACTGGTTCTCCTGGTTGTTTTAACCTTCTTCCTGAGCCTCAGTCCCTCTTTTCAGAAATAAGCCTATTCAGCAAGCTATTCAAACAGAAGAGGTGACACCTACTGCCTCCGGTGGAAAGGGAGTGTGCGTGTGCAGGGAGGAGAGGAAGTCTACCTGGCCGGGGATGGATGGGAGAAGGTGGCAGGAAGGAGTGCTCACCTGGCGGGGGTGGGTGGGTGTGTGGGGAAGGGAGAAGGATCTTGGGCACCCACAGTGAACCAAGCACTGTGCTGGATGCCCAGGACCCAAATGACACCCCATGTGATAGGCAGGGGTGTGGAAGGGTCCAGTGGCCAGGCCATGCCTCCTCAACAGTGGCCCTTACCTGTACTGGGTGACAGCCGGGTTGGCCTTTGCAGAGCAGTGGAACGTGACAACATTGTCCTCCAGCACTGGCTGTGGCTCCACCGACAGGTTGACAAGTGGAGGGTCTGCAGAGAGAAGAGATTCCCTTGTAGGCTGGAGAGCTGTGTCTATGGTTTTGGGAATGAATGGGGCAGGAAGACCCCCTTGGTAATATGGAGGGTAAAGGCCAGAGATTCCACCACCCAGGGACCCTCAGAACAGCCACTGCCCCAGTGCTCCCCAGAAAGTTGGGGGCCTCAGCAGGGGGCTCCCCAACTCCATGGAGGTGCCAGCTTTAGGCAGTCCTGGTGGTGGGGTCAGGGCTCCCTCTGTGGATTTTAAATGAACAGCCAGCCAGGAAGCGTGGCTGCCTGGGCCCCCAGGAGCATGCTGCCCATCTTCCAGCTTTTAGGGAGAAAAAACACTTCAGAAAGGAGAGGAGGAAAGAGGGGCATCAGGGGCAGGGTGGACACTAAGCCCATTTAAATACAAACTTTCTGTCTTTGAAATGTCGTTTCATATCTCTTTGTATAAAGGTTCTAGCGCATCCGTTAACTTGAAAGTGGCATTTACACCCTTTCATCAGCCTAATCATCTCTGCTGAGTCCTGACTGGTGTCACCCAGCCCTTGGCTCCCCAGGCTGGGCTCGTCAGTCTCATTCAACATGATGAGAAGCCAAGCTCTGAAGTGTTAAATGGTGGGAGGTGAAGGAGACAGGAAATCAGAGGGAGGGAAAGAGACAGGGAGACAGGAAACAGAGACAGAGACACACAGACAAATCCATACAGAAAGGATGACAAAAAAAAAAAAAAAAGAAAAAAAGAAAAAAAGGGGCCGGCCCAGTGGCGCAGAGGTTTAGTCCGCGCTTGGCAGCCCGGGGTTCGCCGGTTCGGATCCCGGGCGCCCGCCGATGCACTGCCTGTCAGCCATGCCGTGGCGGCGTCCCATATAAAGTGGAGGAAGATGGGCACGGATGTTAGCCCAGGGCCAGTCTTCCTCAGCAAAAAGGGGAGGATTAGCAACGGATGTTAGCTCAGGGCTGGTCTTCCTCACAAAAAAAAAAAAAAAAAAGAGAGAAAGGATGGGAGGCAGGCAGACAGATACCTACACAGGAGATAGACATGGAACCAGACAGAGAGAGAGTGAGAGAAAGACAGAGAGAGAGAGAGAGAGAGAGAGAGAGAGAGAGAGAGAGCGAGATTGAGAAATGCAGAGGAAGAATAAGAAAAAGAGAAGCAGAGATGGAAAGAGACACACAGAGAGACTGACCTAATCACAGAGGCACATAATCAAAGACTTCAGACTAAAAGCAGAAAGACCAAAGGAGACCAAGCAGAGGGAGAGAGAAAATGACAGGGTGTTGGGGAGAAAGGCCAAACAAAATAACGAGGAAAGAGTGAAGAGGGAGAGGAACAGACACTGAGAGACAGACAGATGGAAATAGAGACAGAGGGATCTACAGCAGAGACAGAGAGGTGGAGAATCGGCAGGAGGATGGCCTTGAGGCAGCCTGGCCCTCCTGAGCTCAGGGGACCTTCCTCAAAAGCCAGTACCATCTGTGCTCCCGGGCCCCAGCACCCCCAGGCATCCATGATCCAGAGGAGAGGAGAAGACAGCCAGTGCCCACCTCTCTTCCGTATCATGGCCTGGGGATCTGGCTGGGGTTCAATTCTAGGCTGAGTTAAGAAGACAACTTGGTCCCAGTGGCCTCGCGAGGGCCCTGGGCCGCATCTTCTGGCCAGTCCTCACCAATAAGCAGAGCAAATTGCTGGAAGATCATAAGGACTTTCTAGGGGTTCAACTCATTTTCAGAAAAAGAAGTAAAGAAGTGGGTTTCTCAGAGACCATTGAGAAAAATGCTGGCCCCTCTGGGTGCATGTGAAGGGCAGCATGAGAGGGGCAAGACTCCAGCCTGCCTGGTCCTGCTCCTGGCTGACACAACAGGTGGGGGTCCTGAGACCCTCACAGAGTCATATGCACAGTCCCCCAGCTGGGGACTAAGACAAGCCCAGCCCAGAGTTGGGATCATTTGACCTCTTGGCCCCCCTCTGCCCTGCTGGTTCTCAAGCTGAGCCATGTCTCCCCGCCCAGTGCTGGAGGAGATGGGGGAGATGACCCACAGGGCTGGGGCCTGGTAGATGACCCACAGGGGCTGCGTTGGTATCTGCAGACGCTTGTTAAGACGCGGGGGAGAGAACTCTGGTTCCTGAGCAGCAGGTGGCTGACTGTGCTGGGGGCCTGTCCTCCCACCTTAACCCCCAGTTCCGGGCGGGGACCACGATCCTGGAGCACCCAGCTTGCCTGACTTTTCCTAGAGAATTACCAGGGAAGTGACAGATATTACAGTGGTCTCAATCTTGTTTTTAAAGCGTAGTTCAACTGGTTACAAAGGTGCGTGCAGCAAGGACTAGCCGCGAGAGCTCTCCTCCCACCTCCCGGGAGAGCTATGATCCCCTGAATCCTGCAGCCTCTCCCCAGCTGCTGCTCATCAGCTGGGTGCCGGCCCACCCAGCTGAGGGCCAACAGCTTCCAGGGCTGGTCTAATCAGGAATCCCAGCCTTATTTTCATGCAGGTCTGGCTAGCTAAGCTGGGCTTCTGTGGGACCCTAGGGCTCTGAGGGTGCCACCCCCAGAGACGTGGAGACTCAGGGAGGAGCCTGCATCTCACTGTGGGCTGGAGAAGTAGGTCCCGAGGCATAGGCATTTGGTAATTGCCACCTGGATCCAAATGCGTGGCTGGCACGTGTCCTCACATTGTGAAATTCAACACTGGGAGGTGGAGGGGAGCGCCTCAATGCAGCTTTTATTTGAGAAGGTGATGGTGCCAGTTGATAGAATCTAGAAACCCACCACAGCACTTGGGGGGGCAGTTCCAGGAGGCTCATCCCCACCCGCTGTCCTTTATAGAATGGTGAGTCTTCGGGAGCAGGGAGATGGAGTACACACCTGTTGCAGGACCCTTCTTGCTGCCTGATCCCCTCCTCCATCACGTACCCGACATTCTCAGGTCATCCTGTGGACACCTCTCCTGCAGCTCCCCTACTTTGCGATGTCGTCGATACCCAGCCTTTCCTGGAGGGCCTTGGGAGAGTGGGCCCCTAGGAAGCTCTCACACTTGCCAGTCTCATCTGCACCTCCACCCCAGGCCCAGAGGTGCCAGTGTCCCCCTCTCCCCCCTGTCCTCTGGAGGTGCAGGATATGAATTTTCAGGAGTCCACCAGGCTCCAGAGGTGTAAATAGTTTATGTCATATCCAACTATTAAACATGATTTTAATCCCACTTGTGATGTCGGCTGCATAACTTGCAGGAGGGCGGCTTTGATGTAGCTGGTGGAACTGAGATGGCATTGAGCAGATGTTACAGCTGAGAGTCTGTTAGTGTTTCCATCAGCAACCTGCACGCTTGCGTGTGTGTGTCTGTGTGTGTGTGTTCAGGGGAAGTAGTACATCAAGGAGGGGTGGGAAAGGAGAGAAACTCCATGACTCAGTGATTTTATAGCACATCCATTTGAAACTTGGCAGCTGGATGCAGAGTCCAGATGTAGCGGGGCTTTGCGGGTGTTAAGCCTTCTCTCCCATTACTCAATCTGGGGGCTTTGTCTTCCGTTGGGTAACATATACAGACCAAGGGAAACAAACAACAAATGTGCTTTTGCTGAGTTTGGATGCTTCTTGGTTGACTGAGAAAATGAGCAGGTTTGCAAAGGCAGCTCTGATTCAGCCCATGGTGTCCACAGTAAACAGTTGGACGTTTATCGAATGAACAAACAAATAAGTGGAGCAGGAAGGAGGGGACAGCGGGGTGGAGAGAGTGTGTGCTTTTACTTGGCAGGCACATGCAGACACCTTCTGCGAGGGGACAAGGTGATGGGGACCTCTCCTCTGTTAGGGCTGTGGGGGCACTGGGGGAGGGGCAGCCACACACCCATGACTGTGCCTGGTGACAATAGCTCACCATGTGCCAGGTGCTGTGCTAGGGATGTCCCCCAAATGGTTTAATTTAATACTTACAGCCACCGTACGAGGTGAGCATTGTTACCCCCACGTACAGATGAGGAAACCGAGGCACAAAGAGGTTAAATAACCAGGCCAACATCACTCAGCCAGAATTCAAACTGGGAAGATTGCTGTGCCTTAGCCATGACCCTGTACTGCCTCAGATGAGGCCGATCTAGGAAACCAGGCACTGTGGTTCTCAGCCTCCCTCTGACCTCATTCCTGATGCCTCTCTCTTCATGCGGCTGAGCTGTCCTTGGAAAGAAAGCCAGCAAGGGCCCAGAGACCTGGCAAGGCTGGCTTCCTCCAATGCAGACTGTCTGTGCACCCTGGTAAACCGATCATCTCATCAGAGTGCATTCAGAGGAAGGTCTTTTAAAGTCGGGATGGGCTGTTGTTACAATGACTTTCTTGTCGACAGGAGAGGTTGTCCTGGTGTGATGGATAATGGCCTGGAGCAGAAACACTGCTCCTTCCTGGTCTCTCCCTGCAGGGCAGGTGGCTTCTTTTGTGCAGGGTTCCATAGCTGGCAAAGGCCTCCTGACTAGACTGGGGAAGGAGGGAGGGGGCTTCGCAGTGGCCACACCTGCAGCCTGGCAGTAGGAGGCTTGGATGTCTTGAGTCTCCTACCCTCATTCCTCCCAGACTGGGCTTGTGTCTGGAGAGGGCTCTGATTCACAGTCAATCCTAGTGCAAGAGGAGACCTCAGACGTCATTCAGTCAAACTAGGCAGCGAACTGGAATCCCCAAGGTAAGCGACAAGCTTAGGCCAGCACAGCTCATGGGCGGTGCTGCCTTTCTGGGTGCTGGACCACCTGATCCCACAGCATCCTGCCTCCTCTCAGTAGCTGGGCCTACTGCTCTATCACAGCTGCCACACAGAAGAAGCAGCTGGGTGTGGAGAGCCGGGGCCTGGACCAGGGCCAGGGGAGGGAGGCGTCTTTGTACTTACATGACATTTACACGACCCTCAGTGTGAGGGCCTCCCTCTCATCACCCTGGTCCTGGGCCTGGCAAGAGGTCTGCTGTCCTTGGCTCTCATTGAATGAGGGCTGGAAGAACACTTCCACTTGGTGTGGACTATGGGGAGAGGGGGGTTAGTAGCTGGTGGCAAGATAGTGAAGATAAAGCCTCCTCCAAGAACTCAGCTGTGGTGTCTGGGTGTCTAGAGCGAGCCCATCTGAGGCTTACAATCATTTCTTCCGCCCTCTGGAATCAGACGGCGTCTGCCAGGATTCTAGACACCGACTGTTCTCTGGCTCCCAAGATGGGCTCTGGAAACCTTAGGACACAGCCCCTCTAGATTCCAGCCCCCTGGAGAGCCATGCGGAGCACAGAATCCAGAAGCCAGGGCTGTTGGGAAGTGTTTTCAAATGAATCTGATTTAAAATGAATAAAATGATAAGGAGGAAATGAATGCCAGCAGCTCTAGCCTTGTCATTCAGCACCTATGACCAGAGCAGCCACGAGCATGTGGTGGCATCATGCTCCCTGGCAGGGAGGGGGTTTAAGAGAAGAAAAGTCGACTTTTGAGTGCTGCTATTTCTAACCTAAACTAGTCCCATACTGCGAGGAAGGCCACTGGACCACCTTGTGGACTCTTTTCTGCTCTGTGGGGGTGACAGGCACTTTAGGGAGACTTTTAGGAGATCTTTAGGAGTCCCTTTAGGTGACTTTTGGAACGCGATGCTGGCAGAGCTTTAAAGCATCATTATTGTTGATATTAGTGTTAATAACTGACACTTGCTGAGGCTTACCATGTGAAAAAGCAGAAGAGGGGTTTCCAGTCCGGGAAGCTAGGCTGCCTACACTTGAAACTTATGTGACCTTGGGCAAGCTAATCAACCTTTGGGTGTCTCGGTTTCCCCAGACAGGGACCACAGTCATACCTACTCAAAATGGTTGTTGTGAAGATTAAATGAGATAATACATGCAAAGTATGGGCTGACTGAATAGCTATTCTCCTTCCTCTTCTTCTCTCCTTGACCGACCTTCCATGAGAGGGACCCCCATATACCTGCCTTATTGGGCATGGTGCTGCTCCCCCACTCTGGAGCCCTAGATGCCCTTCAGCTCCCAGCATCTCTGCTCTGGCTTTCTCTCCAAGGGAGGTGTGGGGTCACCTGGCTAGGCCAGCAGGGCCAGGGGCTGCCTGTGATATTTACTGATGTGGAAGTTCTACCTCATATAGGTGTGGAAATATGACTTGCACATGCCGTTTACAAAGGACCCTCATCTGTGGTGTTTTTACTTTATGTGGCAATAAGAAGGACAAGCTGGCCCTTTGGGTGCCCATAAACACAAATCCGGCCAGTCCACGGAGCTGTCTGACACATTTCCTGTCCCACAGGGAGGGAGCCTGGAGAAGCGGGGGTGTGGCTCTGGTGGGCTGGTTGTCCAGACCTGGCCCCTTCCCCCTACCTGAGCCCCAAGCAGGAGGGCTGGGTGGTTCTCCCCAGGCCAGGCTGGGTCAGTACTCACGCTGGATGTCGATGGTGACCGAGGTCTCCTTCCCTCCGGGGATGGCTTTGTTGGTGGCTCGGCACACAATACTCTGCCCATTCTCCACGTCACCGGGGGAGATGAAGAGGGTACTCACGATGCTCTCACGCTTGCCATCGCGAAGCAAGGTCTGGGGGGCAGGGAGAGAAGGCCCCATGTCACTCGGCTGGGATGGCCTGGGTGGGGAGGGGAGGACATGCCCCAGCCTCAGAGAGAGGAGGGAGCCCTGTGGATGGAGACAGGTCGGCTCAGGACACCCAGGGGCACCAGTCTCTGCACAGAGCTGGGGGGTTACCCTTGCTCCTTGGCCTGGCTGAGCACTGGGCTGGAGAAGGAAAAAGGAGCTAGAAAGTTTTCCATCACGTGTGAAAATCAGCCTGGGCTTGCATACCCCAAAGCATAAAAGAAACCAGGCTGCGCCCAACAGAAAGCAGGCCACAGGTCCAATGTAGAAATGAATGAGCATCTATCTGCCTCTGGTCTGGGGGAGTCTCTGCCTCTGCAGAAAGCACTGAGATGGGTGCAGTGGGTGGTGGTGTGGCCCCTGAGGCAGTGATGCAGTCTGTAGAAGGGGGTGCAGTTTGGGGCATGGGGGTAAGGGCAGGGCAGGGCTGGGGATGCGGGCAGAATCAATATACACTGACCGTTTTCTTACTTTATCTATATAAACCTTTTCACCTTTTCAAATCATTTCACTTCCTGACCTCATTAGAGCCCTGACCAAGCCATAGGCAGGACAGATGCCATTATCTTCCCTTTGACAGGCGAGAAGACAGGTGTGATCAAGAGAGGCTGTGGAGCTTGACCAAACTCACACTTCAAGTTGGGGGTGAAGTAAGCAAGAGGGTCCTCAGGTGCGTTGAACAGTGTCCCCCCAAATTCATGTCCACCCAGAACCTCAGAATGTGACCTTATTTGGAAACAGGGTTTTTGAAGATTAGTTAAGCAATTAGTAATTAGTTAAGCATCCTGAGACAAGATCATCCTGGATTTACAGTGGGCCCTAAATCCAATGACTGGTGTCTTTATAAGAAGGTGGAAGACCAGAGAGACAGAGGAATAAGGCCACATGAAGAAGGAGGCAGAGACTGGAGTGATGCCACCACAAGCCAAGGACGCCAGAAGCCACCAGGAGCTGGGAGAGGCAAGGAAGGCTTCTCCCTGGAACCTGTGGAGGGAGTGTGGCCCTGTCGACACTTGATCTCAGACTTCTGGCCTCCAGCACTACGAGACAATAAATTTCGGTGTTTTTAAGCACCAGTTGTGAGGGCAGCCCTAGGAAACTACTGCAAGTCCTAAAGCCTTTGGTCTCCTGTCTTCCATTCCCTTGTGTCCATGGGACCACGAGGTCATTCCTCATGGCGGCTATTCTCCCATCACCGCTGCTCCCCTTCCCTCCGCTGCACCCCTTTCCAGCTACCTCCCCACTAGTTTGGTGCCCTGCACCCTGAGCTCACTGGTGACCTACTAAGGTAGGTAGGTGCTGGGGAGGTGTGTTGGGCAGGAGGGCCACGTCTGGGTCGCGATTGGACTTGTTCAGTACACCCCAGGAAGGGACTTAACCCCTCCAGGGAAGGGGTGCAGGGTGCAATCTTATTGTGCCATGATGGGAGCCAGGGAATAGGTGAACAGACTTGACATCCTCTAATTCTCGCCAGACCCTGGAGAAGGGTGCATTATCTCTATTTAGCAGAAGAGAAAACTGAGTTCAGAGTGAGTCAGGAACTCGCTGGACAGGGCTGGGGTTTGTACTCTACAGTGGTGACCCCTGAGCCCATGACCCTCCCAGCTCAGTTCCCTGAGAGCTGGAAGGTGGTCAGTGTGATCTCCGCTTAAAGGTGGGAGCAGCTGGAGCGGTTAAGGAGCCTCCCAGGTCACCGAGCTGGTTAGCAGCAACGTGCAGTCTGCTGGAACCCGCTCCCTGGGTCTGCAGTCCAGCATGGTCCTTCCCAGCGTGGGGAAAGCCTGTGCCTCCAGCACTGGGAGAACAGGACCTGAGTCTCCGTCTAGAACAGCAGGAACTGCTGTAGACAAAGCCAGACCCTGAGATGCCAGAGAGATCCACAGAGCAGGCAGAGTCCCCAGCGGCTTCTCCCAGGGCCTAGGCAGCCTCCAGGAGGTGGAGCACGTTCTTTCCTGGGACTTCGGGTGGTGGCCTCAGCCCTGGGCAGAGGGGTCCTCAGAGAGGGGCTGAGGGAGAGTGATGTGGTCAGTCCCAGTGGCCAGTGGGGTAAGGGGCTTCAGATCAGCCTCAGGGCCAGGGCACTAAACCTACTTGGGGGTGGTATGTGTTAGTACCAAGCCCAGCCTGAGCTGAAGGAGCTGCATCCGCACCACAGAAGCAGGCGTTGGCTAGGGGCGCTTCAGCAGAGCTCACGTGCCTATAAATAGCCAAGCGATAAGAACAATTTCTTGGATGAAAATAAGACCTCAGGGTAGGGTGGAGGGAGGGGTTGGTTGGTATTCTTCTCCATCTCCTTTTATTTACTTTTCCGTGGTGCTAACAAGGGACGTTTACATCAGTTTGACTCCACCAGGAACCCGGCAATTGATCAGCTCTGGGCGGTGGAGGGCGCGGGCCGTCTGGGCGCCTGTGGGAGGGCAGCTGAGGCCCCAGCTCCTAATTAGGCCCTCTGCTTCCCTCCCCCCGAACCCAGGGTGCTCCTCCGCCTCCGAATGATGATTAATGACATATTTACTGTGTCTGGGCGTGTGCTTTTCTGGGAAATAAAAATTCTGGTTCGAGTTGTATGTCCCACCTAATTAGAGAAAAGGAGATGTGTTCATTAAGCAAGGGGAGAGTGTGGGGAAGGCAAGTGCCTGGGCGCCGGCTCCACATGGGGGGCCCTGAGCACCTCCCCTGGCCCCCAGCCTGCGGGACCCCCAGCCCGGGTCTGCAGGCACAGCCTAGGACATTCCTGGGGAGGGAGGGGGAGCCGGCAGGGTGAAAGGCTGGACCTTGGCCAGGGGCTGGCCTGTCTGCTGGGCCAGCACTTGGCCCCAGTCTTCTCTCACCAGGTTTTGCTTCTTTCTTCTTTGGCTTTTCTTCTCCTTCATTCCTCTCTTATAAATCTCCCTTTTCCTTGTATGCAAATGAAACCTTTGGGCTTTGTGGCCTTGAAGGTACTGGCCAGGTCAAACATTCTATATCATTTGCTGATTCTTGTCACAACCCTACTTCCCTTCCCCTCCCAGCTCCTTCTCTCTGTCTTCCCCTGGAACTTGGCCCTGGGGACACACAGTGGGCCCCAGCCCCCCACCTCCTGCTTCAGAAACCTTCATTGGCATGCAAATCAGCTCAGGGAGGTAGGTGGATTATTAATGGTGAGTCACTCCTTTCTGGGGCCACCACGTTCCAGGCCTGGGGCAGCCCTCCCTCCAGCTTGGTGGGCACTAGTGTGCTGCCATATCCCAACCTGAGTTGCCCAGGCTGCCCCATGTGACCCTGATGGCAGTTCCTGTGGGTCCCCTAGGACCCAGCCCACTTGTGTGTGCAGATATGACCAGGGGGCAGGCGTGTAGGCTTCGCATGCACAGGAGCGAGTGCGCCAGCGCAGAAGCAGACTGCCATTCCTCTGCCTGTGTGCATGTCCATGGGCCTCTGTCCACTAACTGCTTCCAGGGAGCTTTCCCAACTGTCCCAGGGACTGTGTGAGGCCTGGGGCTCTTCTCCAAACCTTGCCTGTCCCAGTACTGCTTACTGTCTGTGTGCCCAGCCCCCCTGGCCCACCCGTGAGGGCAGGCACTTGGCATTCAATCGGCAGTGGCCTGGGAGGCTAGGCTGGCCAGGGACAGAATGCACTCTGTGTTCCATTGTCCAGCATGGGCAGCAGTGGCTGCTTTGCTCTTTCCAAAGCCCCTGGGGGCTCAGTTGGGCAGTGGAGAGCCAGGCTGAGCTCCAAGAGATAAAAGGCCTGGTGATGCCTGCTCCAGGGACCACAGGGGAGGGAGGATGGAGGTTTGGAGGGAATGCAGTGGGTAGGTGCCCCAACCCTGGTGCTAAATGTGGGATGCTTATTGATATGCAAACAGTTTGGAAAGGCCTTCTCTGAGGACTGATTGCCTGGCAACAAGGCCTCCTCTCTCTTTTCCCCTCCTCACTCACCTCCCCCACCTGCTGTGTCCTTTTTTTTTTTTTTAATCATCTCTCTGCTTCCCCTTTTTTAGCTGCCTGGGGGATCCATCAGGGCCTGTTGTCAGGTGGCTTGCATAAGGGATGTAAGAGAAGGTGGAGAACTGCACAGTGCCATTTGCCCCAGACCCTGCATCCTCAGGGACCACCAGTGCGACCAGAGGGGATGTCCTTCACAAAGAAGGCCAGGATGAGTGGTGGCTGACATACTGAATAGAGACTTTAGGCCCCTTACAGATGGCATGGGGAGGTGCTGGGGTGACTGGTAGGGAGAGAGTGCACAGTGAAAGGGGCCTGTGGAGGGGGCTGGGTCTCAGGGAGGGCCCCGAGGGGTGTTGTTCAGAGCTTCTCTTAGCACGGGGCCCTAAGGAGGCCCACAGTCCTGGTGGGGGTGAGGGGTGGCCCCTTGGGCAGGCAGCAGCTTGAAGATGGAGGAAGCAGAGGTAAGGCTGGAGGGTCAGGGGCTTCAAGGTGGATGTGTACATGACTGTGCACCCTAAGACCAAGCAACCCTTCTGTCTGCGCCCCACACCAGGGTCAGGGCCTCATCCCCTACCTGGCAGCTGCCCGGAAGTAGCAGATGGAGCAGGGAGCTAGCTCCCAGTGAAGATTTCTCTCTGGGCTCAGCCCATGCTCTCTTCCCTCCTCTTCCACAACCTGTCCTGCCTCTCCTGTTTGGTGTATTTGCTGGCTTTCCAGATGGATCTCATGTGGCCTCCATTCTGGTGCCAGGCCCAGAGAAGATGGCGTGGGGCTGGATGTCCAGGAAGAGGACTTGGAGAGAGGCCTCGCCACTGGCTCCTGGGCTTCTGAAGCCAGACACCCGCTGGGAGCCCCAGGCGCTCACCAAGCACGCTGGCCACCAGGGCTCTGGTGACAGTGTGTTTAAGGAGAGGCACTACCAGCCTGTGCTGGGCGATGGGCCAGAGGTGCTTGCTCTTCCTGGTTCTCCTCCCTCGGCCGGGGGCAGAGCTGTCCTCCATCCTACCAGCTCCTCCTGCCCCTGCTGGCCACACAGTGGAACGGCAGAAAGAACGTTCTGCAAAGCCAGGGCTGCTGCGTGACCTCTGGGGAGGGAGACCTGGGGTGGGTCTGCGACGAGGGACCCAATAATACCAGCTAACATTTATGAAGCCCTGACTCCACTCCATTACACAGTGGTCTCGATGCACAATTCCTTTTAAGTCTCAGAGCAATCCTAACAGGTGTCCATGGTTATTATCATCCCGTTTTGCTGGGGGAACTAAGGCAGAGAGATTAAGTTACTGTAATATGTGACGGAGCTCAGGTCTGAACCCAGGTCTCTAGGACCGCTCTACTGTGACCCTGACATTCTCAGCTAGGACACGTGGATGGCAAGGTGGACCCTGGGGCCTGTGAGGATCAAGTGAGGGACGGGCAGTGACCCTAACAGCTGTGCTGATTGCGAGCTCACTCTGCCAGGCACTCTTCTCCTTCAAGCCTCACAATCATCCTTTGAGGTGGGTGCTGCTGTTGCTCCCATAGTATAGATGGAGACACTGAGGCACAACAAGGTTAGGTAGCTTTCCCACCATCACCGAGCTAGAAGGTGGCAGAGCCTGGATTCAAATTGAAGCTGCCCAGCTCCCGGGATCTTTTCTGTGGACCTCGGACTCCACTTGACTGCATGTGCACTTGTGTGCTCCCTCCCTCTCTCTCTCTGTGTCTCTGTCTCTGCCAGCTGCTCCTGCCCCCAGCCCCTCCACATGCACAGCCTATCGGGCTGCTCTGCCTTCAGGACATCAGCAGTGCCTGTTTTAACAGTCCTCAAAGTCCTAGGGAGGGAGGGAGGGGGGCAGCAGGGGGGTGGGCTCACGGGAGCACTGCCGGATCGTCCACCCTCTCTGAGTGCTCCAAGTCGCAGGTTGATGGCTTGTCAGAGCTGGCCTGCACCCATTATGGACTGAACTGTGTCCCTGCAGAAATCATATGGTGAAGCTCTGAGCCCCAGTATGACTGTATTTGGAGATAGGGCCTTTCAGGAGGTATTAAGGTTAAATGAGGTCATAAGGGTGGGGCCCTAATCCAACAGGACTGGCATCCTTATAAGAAGAAGAGGAGACACCAGAGATCACAGTCTCTTTTTCTGCACATAGAGGACACAGCGAGAAGGTGGCTGTCTGCAAGCCAGGAAGAGAGGTGACACCAGAAACCACTCCTGCTGGAACCTTGATCTTGGAGTTCCGGCCTCCAGGACTGTGAGAAATAAATGTCTGTTGTTTAAGCCCACTGGTCAGTAGTATTTTGTTATGGCAGCCCGAGCAGGCTAAGACAGACTGTGTAATCCAACCCCGTTGTTTTACAGACGAGGAAACTGAAGTCCAGGGAATGACTTTCCTGGGGTTACACAGAGAGGGACTGGAAGGCAGGCCCCTCGCAGCCTGGTGCTGCATTCCCTCACAGGCAGCAGGAGTGGGACAGGTCTGGGGGGGCAGAGGGTGGAGCGTGGCCCCCTGCTCTGGGCTGCAGCAGCCATGTGCCAGCCTCTCTGAGGGGCCTTCCCCACGTGGACAAGGACAACATGCTGGGGGCAAGGTGGCCCCTGGACAGGTCCAGCAGGGTGACTCTGACCTTTCTCTTCACCTGAGGGGTGCATGTCTTTTTCGGGAAATAAGCCTTGGCAGGGGCCAAACTGGCCCCACTTCAGGGAAGGGCTGGACACATACCCAGCCTGGAAGAAACACTCTTTTCCTTTCTTTCATTCTTGTTGGGATGATGCATTTATTGTGTTGTATTTTTGTATTTCATAACACAATAGGGTGGCTCCTGCCAGGGACATGAGTGAGGGATTTCTCTCTCAATTGGCAGCTTCTCCCTGGATAGACTTGCCCCCAGGGGAAGGTATTTGTCCTGCGTTCTGGCACCAGGCTCTGGGTGGGGGTCAGGGGGCCAGGCCTTGATCGGCAGCCCTGGGGCTGACTCCTTGGCAGGCGATCAGCTTTGGACAGGAAGGACGCACCCTCAGAGAAGGGACAGGCCTGCCTCGTTTCCTCCACTGATGGTGAACGCCTTGCTTGTCTCTCCAGGACCCCGGAAGAAGTGCGGTGGTGGGGTGGGTGTGGGGAGCAGGCTGTACACCTCCCCACTCTCTGAGACCAAGGAGGGCCCCTGGGAGAGGAGAGCCGGGGTTCTGGAGGTCTGGGGATGCTGGCTTGCCCTGGGTCCTGATGTAATCTCTGAGGAGCTGCCCATCTGTCCGAGGCCGTCCTGAGAGGAGCACAGGAAAGGGCAGGGCCCTGGGCGTGATGAGACCATGGCTCCTGCCGGCTCACCAGCTGAGAAGGGCAGTCACTTCCCTTGTCAGGCCTCGGTTCTCCATCTGTAGATCCAAGGAGTTGGACTGGCCATCCTCCAAGGCCCCATTCATTTTAAGGCTCTGTGGTACACACACCCTGTCCAGGACTCTGTTCAGTCTCCCTGAGTGGAGTTAGGTGGGGGCTGTTTTAAAATGTACCTGGAATTTTGTTTTTATTTAGGTGTGAGGAGGCCAACAGATCAGGAGATGACAGCCATTGAAAAGGTGGTTTGTTACTCACAGTTCCTAAGAGGTGGGGCCACACGGGACTACACGGGGATGCACCAGGGTCTGTCAGGAGACAGAGAGAGTGAGGGAAAGCCTGAGTGTGAGGCTTTATTGTGGTTTTCATGGGAAAGAATGAATGAAGGCAGGGTAAGCAGCTGAACAGGCTTAGATTGGATAGTCAGAATAATTTGGGCAGGCTCTAGGCTACAGGGGAGGTCTCTGGTTACCCAGTCCCTGGCCCCGGGGTGATTTAGGGCAGGATGATAGTGTCTGGGCCTGCAGGATGAAAGGAGGTGGTGAGGGTAAGCACCCAGGATTGTTTGGTTTGCATATCAAAAGTGTGTTCTCAGCACGGTGTTTGCTGTCTCTAGAAATTAGCTAACCCTGGGAGGGGCAGGCCCTCCTGTCTGCAAGGCCTTGAGATGTCAAAGCATCACAAAATACAGAAAATAAGAAACATGACTAATGCAGGGGCCAGTTCAGGACACTTCCAGCTCACGGTACCTCCTGTGAATTAGAGAAAAGCTCCCCATGGGTCAGTACAGCAGGGTGCAGGGCTTGGTAAGGGATTACGGGCTGGATGTCAACCCTCCCTGTCCCCTGCGTCTCACACCCTGGGCAGGGAACAGCCTTACCTGGCAGCCCTAGAAAGGTGGTCAGATTTAGCAAATAAAATTGCAGGACACTCAGTTAAATTTGAATTTCAGATAAATGATGAATAATATTTTAGTATAAGTATGACTCATAAGTATGCCTCATGCAATATTTGGGCATACTTCTACTAAAAAGGTTTTTGTTGTTAATCTGAAATTCAAATTTAACTGGGCATCCTGTATTTTATCTGGCAACCCTAGGCCCTGGCCACTTCTGTCCCTGCGTCTCCTCCTCTGACCATATTCTGTTCTTAGGGCCCTCACCAAGCCCAGCAATTACCCCAGGAAAGAGAGAGAGAGGAAGAAAAACATTTATAGTAAGAGAGACAGAAAAGATCAGATAAATAGAGCCTCATCAGGAGAGAGAAAGTGACATAGAGGGAGAGAGAGAAAAAAGAAAGACAGAGACAGAGAGACAGAGTGAGAAACGAAAAGCGACAGAGAGACATACACTAGAGAGAGCCGAGAGCTGTCCCCCAACGCCCCCACCCCCAGGGCTCACCTTGGAGTAGGTAGCCCCGTTGATGACCTCTCCCTTCCGCAGCCAGATGATGGAGGCTGCGGGCTTGGCGTTGTCCGCGTGGCAGGTGAGGTTGAGGGGGTCTCCTGCCCGCAGGCTGATCACCGGCCCCCCCAGGATGACAGGGTCATCGGGCGGCACTGCGGGGAGAGGAGTCGAGAGGTCAGGCTGAGGGCACCCTCCCGTCTGGCAGGGCTGGCAGGTTGGGCTGGGTGGATTTTATGGAGTGGATGAGAAACAATAATTATCATACTTTAATAAAATGCTTAATCCCTTTATATTATAACAATAATAGCAACAACAGCAATAATCCCTGACATATGCGTCGCACGTTTATTTGCAGAGGACGTTCATATCATCCTCTCATCCTCCGCTCACGACAAGCCTGTGAGGGGACAGGGCAGGCATCATTAGCCTTGCTTCACAGATTGGGAGGCAAAGCCTGCTGCCGAGATAATATCTGTATTTCTTTCTTTTTAACTTTTTTAAAAAATGAAGCCCGGTCACATCTGTTGTCTGATTTAATCCTCACAATGATCTAGTGAGGTAAAAGTATTATTATCCCAATTACACAGACCTGGAAACCGAGGCTCAGCAGGATTAAGTGCATTGCTCAAGGTCACACAGCAAGTGAGTGGCAGAGCCAGGGCTGGAAGCCAGGTCCCCTGACACGTGGAGTGCCAGGCCGGCCCCTTCCCTCCCAAGGCACGGGTTACAGGCAGCCTTTCAAGGCTGAGACAAGGTTTCAGAGGGCTGTGCAACCTCGGCATCTCCTTAGCACTTTATTCTTCAGAGCATCTCCAACCCCTCATCCCAGAGACAGAACGAGTGTCTTCTGTCTTGGTTCTTCTACTTCCACTACATTTCATAGGAGCTGGTCTGTGACTTGTGACTCCCGCTGAGAGATGGGGAGAGCCAGGAGGAGAGGGACGTCCACTGCGTGGAGCACATCTCCCGCAGCACCCAGCACAAAGCTTGGTGTCTGGTGGAAACTCCATAAACATTTGCTAACTCCAATGGAGTCACCCCTTTGATCCCCATGATAACCATGGGATGTTGGATGGGCAATTATAGTTGCAGATGACTGCTGTTTGGAGAAGAGGCCCAGAGAAGTTAAGTGGCAGGCCTAAGGTCACAGAGCCTTTTCTGATGTTTGTGATTGTGGACACATCGTGGGTCTCAGGCCTCTTGGACAATCTGCAGGGGGGGGCAGGGCTCCCTGGAGACCACCTGAGGAATCCCAGGTCTTCCTCCCCACAGAGAGGAGTTGGGTCAGTCAGTTCTGGAGGTCTGGGGAGGGCTGAGCTGCATGTTTGCTTGGTGAATGGATGAAGGGGTAATTGGGTTACAAGTTGGGGTCCTGGCGCAAAGATGCCTTCTTCACCCAGTTGCGAGGGAAAGTCCATCCTACCACCCAGGCCTTGTGCAAGCTTCTGCATTTGTGGGCTCGGGGAAGACAGACGCAACAGCTCTGGACAGCTCCGGGCCAGTCCCGCCCCAGGAGGCTCCGCTTCCAGCATGTCGTCTCCCCAGGGCTCGCTCCCACAGCCTGGCTCCCTCTACTTCCCAGGGCCTCCACCTGTCTGCCACCCTCCTAGCGCACCCAGGCTCCTCAGGGAATTCCAGGAAGCTCAGGAAACTCCAGGAGACTCTGGGGCCAGGTATGTACCTTCAGCTAGTGCCTCTGCCCCCTCCCTTCCCGGCCTCCAGGAGGCCTGGTTTAGAACCACAGCCGAGTGAGTGGGAAAAACAAACCCTCAGGCTTCCAAGATGCTATCACCAGCTCCAGGACTCCACCCGAGCTCCTGGCCCAGGGAGGAAGTTAGCCTCATCCAACCCTGCCGGGCCTCCCCAGGGGGCCTGGGCGCAGGCAGATGGTGGGTATGGGCTGGCCGATAAAGACAACCCCCACCCCCGCCCACCCCATACCCCCTCATTACTGCCAGAGGCCTCCTCAGTGAGGGTGTGGCCAGAGAGCAAAATGGAGGCTAATGAGGGCTTTCCATAAATGGGGGGTGGGGTGACAGCTGTTGATGAGGGGAATTTTATCTGCATGCAGTATGCCAGGCTCCCTTCAGCTCGGAGGGCTGAGGCAGGGGCTCCTGCCCCCCTCCTTCTGCAGCTTTTTCTCCACAAGGTGCCTAGGATGGAGGTGCTCCAGCTGAGCTTGCCGAGGGCCAGGAGAATTGGAAAGAACCATTCAAAGCTTCAGGAATAGAATAAGCACCTGGCCATCTTTGTCTTGTTAGGAAGAAGGGCCTGTCCAACCACTTCTGAAAAAATTGGCCATGAAAACCTTATGAATAGCAGCAGAACATTGTCTGAAATAGCGCCGGAAGGTGAGTGGATGGAGCAAAAAGACCGGTCAGGTTTCCGCTCTGCTGTCCACAGGGGCGCTAGGAGTCGGAATCCACTGGACAGCACTGACCACAACAAATCCTGTCTCCATGCCTCCCCAGTGACGGGCCGAGGGGTGTGGCATCGTGGAGACTGCCTCAGTCAGAGGGTGAAGCCCGAAGGCAGTCCCTTCTCCCAGTTTTATTTCCTCAGACAGAAAATGTGAAAGTACAACAGGGGATCTGGAAAGTTCCTCCGGCACTGACATTTGTTGGGTCTGAGACAGTGGTTCTCAACCTTGGCTGCATGTTACCACCTTCTGGGGGAGGTTCTAAAAATCCTGTTGCCCAGCTACACCCTGAGCACCTCAATCCCAACCTCTGGAGGTGGGCTCCGAGATCAGGAGTTTTTAAAGCTCCCAGAGGGTTCCAGTGTGTGAGCAAGTTTGAGAACCAACTGTCTCTGGGCTTTGCTCAGGGGTGTGATGTGCTGTGATCACAGTGGAGACCGAGGAGGCCTTTCCAGAAACCACACGCGGGGTGGCCCAAGCCCTTGCTTCTTGCCTCTCTAGTGCTATGTTTTGGAATATCGGATTAGAGGAGCACAGATGAGGGGAGGGGTGTGGGACTGTGCTGCATGCGTACTCAGGCGCACACACATTCACACACACAGACATCCACCCTCAGAATGGGTCCTGATTACATCTTCCCAAATAAGTGGTTATCGTGATGGTTATTCATGTAGCTATGCATTATGGATTGGCCTCCGCCTCGGTGCACACCAGATGGGGTAGGAGGGTGCGGATGGGCCGGCGTGTGTGGGGCGGGGGTGGGTGAGGGAGGAGGATGTTTGGGGGCCAGCGGGCTGAATAGAAATCAACAGTCGCTCTTGGCAGCTGTAGCTCCGATGGAAGGGGGGTGACTCATTACCTCCACATTCAGACTGGGCCCGGGCTGGGGCGGCCGGGAGGGAAGAAAGTCTGGAGCGGCCCGAGCCTGGAGATGCATTATTCATCCATCCCCCTCACAGGATTGGTTATTATCCTGAACCACCATAGAGCTTGGTCTCCTAATTTTTAATCACAGGGAAGGTGGAAGCGTGAGCCTTTGTGATTAATCCGGAGATAAAAATAGTTGACTGTTTTGCTGTTGTGCTTGTTGTCAGTCAGGAAAAACGCATTAACCGTTGGGTGACTGAGGCCTGGGGAGACCTGAGAGATCCCAGGCAGAGCCAGTCCCTAGAGCTGGACACTTGCCGCGGGAGGCCACAGCCCGGCCTCAGACAGGGGCTGGTGTGAGCGAGAACCAGGACGGCTGCCCCTTGGGCACCGCTCATGAAAGGGACGGATCATGAGAATCATCCATAGTCACAGGGGTGGTGGCCGTGTGCAGTCCACCCTCCTGTCATCTGGGATTCGGGCAGGCGGTTGGGGGGCTCCCCCCCTTGCTCTGCCCCACACTCTGTCACACACGTGGGTGTGTGATGTGGGGCACCTGGCTCTCTCCCTGTGTGGGAGGGAGCCCCTGAGGACTTTCTCTGAGCTCTGTGGCCAAGGGCCAGACAGTCCAGCCCTGCAGTGACAGAGAAGGAAACCGAGGCCGGAGAGCACAAGTGGCTGCCCAAAGCTACCGGTGTGAGTGAGGGTGAAGGAGGAGGGCAGCGGGCTTGGGAAGCGCATCCTGCTCTACCAGGGAGGTAAAGCTTGCATCTGTTTTAGGTACTAAGGTTCTTTATAACGTTTTATGGAAACCAGAGATTCTGCGGCTAAACGTATAGAACCACAACCCAGCCCTGTAGTGATCTCTAAGTGCTCCCATGATCAGAAGGCCCTAGACTTCTGGACTAGAGCATATGCTGGGGGTGACCATCTGACTGTCCTTCCCATAGGACATCAACTGGACAGAGGGCAAAGTGGAGCTGGTATCAGAGGGTTTCCTCACTCCAGAATTGCTGGTTGACTCACTGGCTGCGTCTGTGCCCAGCGACTACATGGTGTGAAGCTCACTGGACTCGTGGGTCTTGGTTTGCTGGTTGGCCAACCCTGCCTGAACAAGCTGGGAAAATGCTCTTGGTGCCAGGCCATGGGCAGCACTGTGGGGGCCTCGTCTAATGTCCACTTGGTCACCCAAGTGGGTCCCTGGCTGGGCTTCCAGGATTCCTCAGATGCTCCGTCAGCCCAGATGGCCAGTCTCCATGGATGACTGATCGGGGCGTGTGTGCTGACACAGGTCAGCAGCACCGACATGGAAGGTTTTATTGCCCAGGGGCAGCTGGAGAGGTGCAGGAGGTCAGCTGGGCCACCCTTCTCCTCCCAGTAGCATGACGAAGCACCTCGCAGATGCGAAGCCCCTTGGAGGGCAGGACTGGATTCAACTCATGCACAGCGCATTCTCCACAAAGCTGGCGAGTGGTCTGTTTAAAAACTTGAATCCAATCATGTCACTGCTCTGCTTCAAAATCTCCAGGGGCTCCGCACTCGATCTAGAACGTGGTTTGAACTCCTCTCCGTTGCCTGCAAGTGCCTGCACCTCGGGCCCAGGGCTGCCTCTAGGCCCTGAGTTCCTCCCTCCACTCCTCCCAAAAAGCCAAGCTCATTCCTGGCGCCGGGCCCTGGACCTTGCCCTTCTCTGGGTAGGGAATGCTCTTTTCTGTATCCTTGTCCTGCCAGCTTCTTCCTATCAATGAGGCACAGCTTACATGTCACATCCTCAGTGAGGCCTGGCCACCCTATATAACAGCCCCTCAATTCCTCTGTATTACAGCATCTTACATTGTTTTCTTCATTACTGGGTTCATTTATTGTCTGCCTCCCCTTTCTAGAAAGAGCCTCTCTGACAACAAGAAAGACCTGTGTGTGTTGGTCCCCGTAGTATTGCCGTGTCTAGATCAGTGCCTGCACACAGCAGGTGCTCAGTCAATATTTGTTGAATGAATAAATGAAAGACCACTGGGTGAGGGGTCTGTCGTGGGCATTTTCTGCCCAGGTCAGCACTTTTTATACGGGGGGTGTGTGTGTGTGTTGGGGTGGGTGGGTAGAGTTGGGGGTGGCGGATGACTGAGTGGGCAAAGAGGAGGAGCCTCCTCGCCCTCGCTGGGACAGCTGTGTAGAAACTCTCTATGGTGTGACATTGGGGGATGAGCTACTACCTGCCATTTCCGGAGAGGGGACGTCTGGGCTGGGAGGCTTGGTGGTGGTGGTTGGGGTGGTTCTCAGCTGCCTTCTCAGTAGCACCAGTCCTCTTGGTGGAGGAGGAACCTCAGTCTGATTTGTCTGGATCATAGGCTGGGAGAAGTCTTCAGGCTAAGCATGGTGGCAGATCAGAGATACTTGGTTGAGGGAGTGGGAGGAGGTCTGCGGCCGGCACTGCTTTTCTTTTTTTAACTTTATTTATTTATTTATTTTGTGGGGCAGACCAGCCCTGAGCTAACATCCGTTGCCAGTCCTCCTCTTTTTGCTGAGGAAGACTGGCCCTGGGCTAACATCGTGCCCATCTTCCTCCACTTTTTATGGGACGCCGCCACAGCATGGCTGACAGGCAGTGCGTCGGCGGGCGCCCGGGATCCGAACTCGCGAACCCCGGGCTGCCAAGCGCAGACTAAATCGCTGCGCCACCGGGCGGCCACCGGGCGGCCCCCCGGCACTGCTTTTCTTTGCTTTTAGGCATCAGTTTCAGCCCCAGGCCCAGGGACTCAGGAAGGCGTGGGGAGAGGGCTGAGCTCGTGCTGGGAGTGCAAAAGCCGTGGGGAGCGGAGGGCGGATGCCCAGGGGCTCTTGGCTTGTCCTGATCAGCACCTCTCACACCTTCAGAATCTTCCTTCATCCAGTGTCCCCATCCGCAGTCCTGCACAGCCGGCATTCCTGTCTTCCCTCCCGACCTTTCTCCTTCTCTTTCTTTCACTCCATGTCCCAGTCTGAGCATATCGTGAGTGAATACAGCCAGACACAACCTGCCCTCTTGAAGCTGATGGGAGGCCTTTGGTACTCAGCGCGCGCCCCGGACGGACCTGCAGCTACCGCATCACCTGGAAGCTTGTTAGAAACGCAGCCGCTTGTGCTCCGCCTCAGGACCGCCCGATTCAGAATTGACATTGAAAAAGACCCCGGATAATTCGTATGTACATCAGTGTTGGAGAAGCTCTCCTCTAGAGGGCCCCTAGGAATAATTACAGAGTGACGAGTGCTTCGAAGGAAAGGCTCATTGGACAACGAGAGCACATGAGGGGGCCCTCCGTCCCTTCATTGGCTCCCTCCGCGACTGCCCGGGTCAGGTTAGAGAAGGGCGCATACCGCTCGCTGGATGGGGTTTGAGGTCAGCGCTCTAGTTTCATAACAGGTTCTTTTGCATATGGCATGTCTTTAACCTGGAATGTGGAGTTCTCTTTCCCCTTCTTCTCCTGGCTCACTCTTACCTAGCCTTCAAGACTCAGCTAAAGGGTTACCAGTCCATGAGGTCTTTCTGGAATCTCCCAGTTGGGCCAAGTGACTTTTGTCTCTGATCCCTTAGCAGCCTGGGCATCCTTCTGTGTCGATATCTAAGCTGTCCTATGGAAATGATCTGCACGTGTTGTCTCTCCCCTGGATTGCAACCTCATCCATCCGTGACCCTCATCACCTGTCATTGCACCTGCCACACAGGGGATATCCGAGATATGTTTGATGAGCCAAACCTGGCTTGAGTCCGTTACTTTACAAGCTCTATGCTTGTGGGCAGGTTATATAATCTGACAACTTTAGCCCTCTTTTATGGGAAGTGGGTAATGAAGATATCTGCAGGGTTATTATGAGGATTATCTTAATGATATGACAAATGCTGAGACAGCTTTGTAAGGAGCTATACAAATATTGGTTATGTCCAATTTATAAGAATCATTTAATTTTTCTTATTTAAGGATAATATTCTTGCTATGTGAAAGGCACTGTGCCAAGGGCCTCTTGTTTTATTCTCATTATCCTTTGAAGCAGGTATTACTAGGATCTCCATTTTATAGATTAGGAAACTGAGGCTCAGACAGGGCAAATTACTTGGCTAAGATAACACAGTAGGTAAGGGAGAGAGTTGGAATTTAGAACCAGGATTGTTTGACCCTAGAGTATGTTCCACTAGAGTCAGAGCAGCTCACAGACCCGCCCTGAAGCTGCAGCAGCCCTTCACGGCCCTTTCCATCCACCCTCCTGCCCTCATCCTGAGCTTTTGTCCCACCAGGACAGGCTCCGCCTGTGCCAGCAGGCATTCAGACTCTGCACCCCCTCCCCAACCTGACTTCAGACCACTCGAGGAAGCATGGGCCTGGCGAACAGTTGGTGCTTGAGAGATGTCTGTGGAAGAGTGGTTTTAGCTGTTTAGATCTGCTCCTTGCTCACTTTTGTGGACTGCCCTGTTGTCAGGTTCTGGGCCACGTGTAATCCCAGCCTTCAGTTTTCTCACTCACTGGGTGCGCCACCTGCTGGCCAAAGTGCAGAACCGCAGAATGTAAAGACGACTGGCGATGTGCCCGTGTTTATGGACCTGCTTCTCTGCGCTGGCTCCGCACTCATTCAGAAAATGTATATGGAGCACCTGCTGTGTGCCAGGCCACGTTCTGAGAACTGGGGATGCAAAGCTCTTTTCCTAGTGGAGTTCTCATTTTAGTGGGAGAGACAGATAATACACGAATAAATATGTAATACAAGGTTGGGTGTTGATGAATACTAATAAGAAAGACCAGGTTGGGAATAGAAGGATCCTAAGGTGGCCTCCAGGATCCTCCTCTGGTTTCTCCTGTCCTCTCTGGCTGTTACTTTGTGTCTTCTTTCCACCCCTGACTATTGGTCCCCACCAGGGTTTGTTTCTACCTGGCACATGTCATTCCATCTGCTATCCCTGGAGAAGCTCCTCACTTTCCTAGGGGCTCAACCAAACATCTGTGCTGATAAAGCAAACACACAGATTCCCTATTTTGGTGAATGGCACCACCATTCAGTCACTGAAGCCAGAAATCTGCACGTCTTTCTGGACTCTACTCTCCTTCATCCCGCATTGCTAACCATGCCGGTTAATTCTCTGAAATCTCTCTCAAATTTGTCTCTCCCTTTCCATTCTCAACAATCTTCCTGGCACAGGCCCTCATCATGTGTTGTTTGGATTGTGATACCCAACACCCGCTTCCCCATCCCCCACACTGTCCCAGAGTGATCTTTACAAAAGTCTGGTCATTCATCCATCCGCTCAATCACTCATTCACTCCTCGTTTGCTGAATATCTAGCGTTCCTTTGTTTAAAATTTTTCAAGCGTACCCCCACTGCCATCTGGATAAAAAAATCTGAACTTCTTGGCCCCTGCCAACCTCTCCAGCCTCATTTTTCATCACTTTTTAACTCAAATTCTTCTTGTGGATAAGAATCATCTGCAAGTGTTAGAATAAATTGCTCGTCCCCAATTGTCCTGTTCCCTTTGCTTGACTAACCTTAAGGTCAGGCAGCTTGGGTTCAAATCCTGAGTTCTACATTTACTAGTTTGTAGCTGTGGGCAAGTTGCTTAGCCTCTCTGTGCCTCAGTTTCCTCATTTGTAAAATAGGGAATATAATAAAACCAGATGTGCTGTGTAGCTGCCGGGATCAAGTGAGATGCAATGTGGGAAAACACTATATAAATGGCCTAGTGTTGTATGCATGTGGTATTTTACTGGTTCTCCATGCAGACTGGGCTCATTCCCCTGAAGGGTGGTGGCAGGGTGCCGGGGCTCAGAAGCCTGGTGCTCTTTCTCCTTGGGAAGGTAGAGACTCTCCTTTTCTGCTGCCCTGTCCTTAGCAAAGACTGGGTGGGGACCCTGATGCTCCCCAGGGGTGAGCCCATGACCCCTGGCTTGGCTTCTCCTCCCTCCAGGTCCCCCACATTCTGTGCTCATGAGAGTGAGGACATTACTGCTAGTGGGCTGCACAGGCATGCACGAGCCCAGCTGACCCCATGTGGGGCAGATGAGCCATCTCAGCAGAGCTCAGCCAAATTGCTCATAGGATCATCATGTTTGGGGTGGTTTATTATGCTTCAAAAGCTAACTGATTCACTCAGTAACCTACTGTCTGAACTGCTCCTGTATGACTGTCTGAAGCTCTGGGCTCCTGCAGGAATCTTGGAACCAGGCCCACAGCATCGACTTTCCCTCCACTCCAATCCCCCTCCCTCCATTATGGCCAGGTGACTACCCCGCAAGCTCAGTCTCTGCTACTCACAACGTTGTTTGGCTCCCCGCTCCTCCAGGTTAGAAACCAATTCCTCAGCCTGGAGGGTGTTCAAGGTCCTCTACAGTTTGGCCTTATCTCTCCAGTCCTTTCTTAGTTGGATGGTCTGTTCACCTTTCTGCAAGGACGGCCTGCCCCTTAGAACTGTGTGCTTTGGCTGGTGAAGTTCTATCTGCAGGGAATGCCCTTGCCTCACATCTTAACCGGCGGGAAGCCCATCCTCTCCTCCATCAGCCCAAAAGCCATCTTTGCTTAACTCTTGGTCATTCTTTAAGACTGTCACCTCCTCCAGAAAACCCTCTCTCAGTCTCAGCCCCCGCCCCTCCCTGGTCCAGACTCTGCACTGTCCTGAGGCCATGTGCCACCTCCCCGAGCTCGTGGGGCCCTGGGGGCCGTTGCTGTTGGCCGCCCCACTAGCCATGAGCTCTTCAGGGCTGGTCCTTGCCACGTTCTTCTTTCTGTCCTGGGACTTGGTAGTGTCTGGCCCATAGTGAGCGCTTAGTGAATATTTGCTGGCTGCTGCCTTGCCTGATCCCCCTGAGTTGGAAACAGACCTTGCTCCTGCTCCCTTAGCCCCACGCTTGTACCTTTTACACGGGCGCTCACACAGTCCGTATCACAGATTGTGGACCTGCTTCAGATGCCCTACAGTTCCAAAGTGGGAGTTTCCATGCCTCTCTGCATTTTCCCACCGCTGAGCATATGACCTTGGACGAAGTCATAAGAAAACAATAATAATACTACTACTAGTAATAGCTAACATTGATATAGGGCTTACAGTACTTCCAGAACTCTTCCAGTACTTTAAAGATCATCATTTAATCCTCACAACAGCCCTGCATAAGGTAGATACAGTTACTCTGCATGTTTTAGAGATGAGGAAACTGAGGCACAAAGTGGGTAAGGTACTTGCGCAGGGTAACAGAGCTAGTAAGTAACAGAGCTGGGATATGTTCAGGGTTGCCAGATTTAGTAAATAAAAGTACAGGACGCCCAGTTAAATTAGAATTTCAACAAATAATCTTTAGTATAAGCATGTTTACCTGAAATTCAAATTTACCCAGGCATCCTGTATTTCATCCGGCAATCCTATATATGTGTTAATTACCTATATGTAATTTAATTGATATAGATGTCTTTCCTCCCTCTTTAGACCCTGTCTGCCCCCATTAGGTCCACATAAAGAAGACTCGGGGCGGGATGCAGATGGGGTTTTTCTAGGAACTGTCATCCCATCTATTCTGTGGAGCAACAGCACACAGGTTAGGGCAGAAGGACGGGAGGAAAGAAGGCTGGCAGCTGAGTCTCAGCTCTGGCCCTGCCCCCAATCAGGGGACCCCTGGACCAGAGGATCTTGGAGGGCTCTCTAGGACGGGCAGCCTGACTCTAGCGACCAGCAAAGGTCAGGATGCTGGGGAAGCCCACTGCTCCCTCTGAGCTCCCCTTGTGCAGGGGACAAGAGGGGAGGCAGAGTGCCTGGCTGGGCTCCTGGCTCCTGGTTGTGTGACTGTGGGAAAATTACTTAATTCCTCATGCTAGACAATCTCTACATCACGGATATTGTAGCGTCTATTTCACAGGACTGTCATACTGATTGAGTTAGTCCGAGTTATTGTCTCGGAGCTCGGCACCACAGTAAGGACTCAGCACGTGTTGGTGTGATTCCTGTCTGTTCAGTGAGTAACTCCACATGGAAGGAGAGAGCAGCCTATTGAAGGTGAAAGAGATTGTTTCAGTCTCTTGTTCTGTTACCCCTTTGTTCTGTGCCCCAGCCTCAGCCTCCCTAGATGTCATGGTCAGCACCACAGTGAGGAGGTGGAGGTCAAAGGTCAAAGCACCACGGCAAGGGAGAGAGATCGGATGGGTAGGGGCCCTCTAGGGAGGAGGGGGCTAGGGTGGTGGGGTGAGGGTAAGGGAGAGAGATGCTGGCAGGGACCAAGTCAAACATAGTCACTTGTTTTCCCCTTCAAATTAGGAAGGGTGAGCATTCTGTTTATTTCCGATTAAACCCTGGAAGAAGGCCTGAGCTGTCTCATCAGTGAGGAGCTGTTTGCGAGGAGACGGATGTTTCATTAATACTGAGCAGACAAATAAATCCCAGGATGTATGCAGAGCAGAGGGAGGGGAGAGCAATGGGTGGGAGAGGGAGACAGACAGCGGGCTCCCCACAAACAGACCCAGGGGTGTGTGTGCCTACGTGAGTGGGTGGGAGTGTGGAGAGCGAGTGTGGGAGGGCTGGAGGCAGCCCCCTTTGGTGGCAGGAGGGAGAAACCAGCAGGAAAAGAGCGGCTTGTGAGAGCAGCAGCCAAAGGAACAGCGTGGTGGGGGCGCGTGTGGACTGCAGGGGCAGCGGGGAGGAGGGAAGAGAAGCAGAGGGTGTGGGCAGCCCCCTCAGGCCATGGGAGGTGGGCTGTCCTGCTGAGGAAGGGACTTGCTCCTTTCTCCAGCTCAGCTCCTGTGCAACCGCCCAGGGCAACGTGAGAGCCCTTCTCGGGTGTGTTTGCAGGAACAATCAGCACGTGCTTTCCTCATAGTGTCTCGCAAAGCTCTCCAGCTAGTTCTGACCTTGACTCTATTTTGGGGTTCTCCTGCTCAGCATGGCTGGGTCTGGGGAGGAGCCGACCATGGTGGTATTCAGACAGGCAGGTTAGCATAGGGATCTGGCACCGCAAGGGAACAGGAGGGTCATGCTGGAGGGGGGAACGTTGCTAGGACATTGCTAGCATATAGTTAATATAACCTGCTAATAGAAATTTCATGCTGCACTAAAGCTTAAGATAGCTTAGGTGACCGCAAGTTTCCTGAGCCTCTTCTGACTGTCTGTAGGGGGACTGAACTGCGTGATTCATGGAAGCTGCGGCCCCACCGCTCTTCCCCTGGCTGCTGCTCTGACTCACAGCTGCCCTCACTTTTACTTCTGCCCTACGCAGAAGGACCCCCTACCCCAAACAGGAATATAAAAGATGCGATGGCAAAACCACTTGGCGCAGCTCCTCCCTTGGAGTGTGCCTGCTCTGTCCATGGAGCGTATCTTTCTAATAAACTCCTTACTCTTGGTACCCGTCCTTGCTGTTCTGTAAATTCTTTTACAACGCGACCTCGAGCAACCTAGACCCGCAGTGCGGTAACAGTATGGACTCCCACTTACTTGTTTCAACCTCACGGTAACCTTATGCTGTGGGCCCCTATTTTACAGACGGGGAAACTGAGGCATAGAATGGCCTATCCACTTGGGCTAGTCACACAACTCACAGGTGGGGGAATGAGGACTCCAGCTCAGGCCTTTGCAAGTCCAGCAGCCCCCTCCTAACCTCGGTACAACCACACACGGATGAGAATCCGTCTCCATGCCGTCTGTTGCTTTCACAGCTTCAGTGTGGCCATCCTGACTGCAGAAGGCCAGCCGGCGGGACCCGAGAGTATCTGGCCGGTCCCATAAATAGAAAGCAGAACTGATATGGTTGGTTTTGCTACAGGCTCCGCATCTGGCAGATCAGCCTCCTCAAGGACTGGGTGGCTTTCACTAAGGAGGGAAACGAGGCCAGTGGAAACCTTCCCTACCAACACCTGGAGCCTCAGAAATGTTTACAGGAATTGAGGGGCACGGGAGAAAGGGTCACCACGTTAAGGGGTTTAAAAAATAAACACAAGACATTCCAATCACTGGCTTTTAGAATGAGAGATGAGGAGCGCTGCTTTTTGCATTATAAAAACGTGCGTTTGTTCCATATTGTAGCTGGTGAAGCAGAGGAGGGAAGACCGGAGGAAAAGACGGGGCAGTGACAGTGAGAGAGATGTGCAGGGAGGGGACGAACAGGGAGAGATAGGCAGAGAGGAAAAGAGATGGAGACAGGGAGGTGCCAGTCACCCCTCAGGAAAGAGAGACGTGAGGAGAGAAAATACACCGTCCTGTAACGGAGAACAGAAAACCAAACGGCAGCTGCCAAGAAAGGAAAAAGGCAAAATGCTCTCTCTAGGTCTCTTGCCACAAAAATTCCTTCCAGGGAATCCCAGAAAACCACTAACTGGACCTTTCAGCTTTATGGAAATCTACCAAATCCACTATTTGCCAGAATCCTAAGAGAAAAAAGTCAAATTCTTTTCTGATCTCTTTTTTTTTTGAAAAAGTACAAGCCTCTCAATTTGAGAAAGGGCAATGCTTTTAGAATTCATTATAAAGAAGTGTTTTAATGCTCATCTACAGTTTAGCATTATAGATATTTTTGAAATCTCCTATCTTCCTTATTTTTCACGGAGACCACATTTCTCCTCAGAAATTGGTGAGCACTGCATTTCATTTTACATAGAGAGGGGACACTTTATAGGTGAATATTCCTGCTTTACAATCTTTCAGGATGCTGCAAGGGAAGACGTAGAAGGCTGTTGCCTCTTCGAAACTTCAGGGCGTCGCTCGGAGAAATTAGGTCATACCCGGCCTGTGGCGGGCTCAGTGGGGGTTGTTGCAGGCTGGGGTCCTGCAAGCTGACTCCGAGACAGAGACCTGAAGAAGTGTACTGGGGAGGCTCTCAGGACGACCCCCGATGGGAGAGAAGGAAGCAGGCCTGGGCAGAAGGCAGTCTGAACCGTGATGGCAGCATGCGAAGGGCTCAGCAGGTCCTACAGGAGCTGTGGAGCTGGGATGGCCCTTAGGGTTGTCCCATTCCGGGGCAGGGGGCTGGCCTTATCCCCTGCGGGGACCAGTCACTGGAAGTGGGCTTCTACCCTTTGGCCACAGGTAATCCCCAGAGAGGGACTCAGCAGAGAGCTGGCCACCTCGACACTCCAGCAGCTGAGGGAATGTGTCCTTGTCTTTCGGTCCTGAAGGGGGAAAGGGAAATCCGGGTGGCACTTCATTGCACCCACTGCAGGGGTGGTGCTCGTAGGAGAGGGGGCATCTCTCCCAGAGCATCCTCTTTTTCTCATCACTATAGATGTGTGGGGGGTGGTTTTGGCACCAGAGTGCTGTGTACCGGAATATGGCCCCTTCGGAGAAGAGCTTGGGCACTTGGCAAGGAGGAGATGCTGGCCTTACTATGTGCTCTGGGCTTTATTCACCGAGCAGGGAAAGACTTTCCACCTGACTCTGGTCATCCCCACAGCTACTGTTTGCTAGTGTTGGCAGGGGGCTGTGTTTGGGTCCCCCAACCCCTGCACCTCCAGTCCCAGGGGAGCAGTCAGAGGAGCGAGGAAGGAGTACAGCCTTTGCTCTCAGACAGACCTGGGAGCCACCTCATAGGCTGACCTTGGACGAGTTTCTAAACTTTCCTGAGCTTCAGTTTCCTCATCTGTAAACTGGAGCTAATAGAGGCCTCATGTGGAGAGGGACCGAATGGGAGCATCCCATCAGTCCCGATATGCATCAGGTGCTCCACAGCCGCAGCAGCCGGCGGGGTCTGCGCTAAGACGAAGTGTGCCGTGACGGCCCGCGCGCCTCCTCTCCTGGTATTCGGGTTGCTCCCCTGGGCAGAGTGTCAAGAAAGCTCAAGTCAAATGGTAATGTGCAACGTGAGAGAAGCAGTGTGGAAAGAGCCATGGTGTCTCACGGTGACAGTGCTGTGGACGACCCGGAATGCCATGCAGGGCAGGTGAGCTGTGACAGCCTGTGGAAGTGGGTCGGGGGACTGGTCTGGGGTGGAGCAGGATGCTCCCCAGACATCCCTAATGTGTATACTACCGTTCCGCTCTACAGTATTGATGATTACAAACCTACAAGGTGTAGCGCTGTGCCAGCTTCTCTCCCCCCAGTCACCCCCCTGTCTAGTTACCCTCACACCCCTGGGGGGTGGGCAGGAGGGGCTGTTCCAGTGATGAGGGATCAGCGCTGGGTGTCTAAGGCCTCAGAGTTTGTCAGTGGGAGAACGAGGATTTTAATCTCCCCTTGCTGACGTCAAGCCTAGGGTCCTTTCCACTTGATTACTCCCCAGTAGTGAAGGGCCCCCACCCTGGGTGGTGGCCTAGTGGACCAGCTGTGCTCCAGTCCTGATTCTGACACAAAGACCTCGGGCCCTGCACTGCCGAGTCTCCTTCTGCTCTGGACCCCACATGCTCCCACTCTCTCCACACCATGGGACCCGGGCTGGGCCCTTCAACCCTTTGGGGAAGGTGAATCCTGAGGGGACCCTTGGTGTGCTGTCATCCCCCAGAATGAGAAATCCCACTCACTAGTGTGCGGCCCGGACCTCGACTGAAGACCCATCCTTTTTATTCCAAGTCTGAGAGATTATTTCTGACAGCGATGGAGGTTCTCATCCCCTTTCCCTTTGGCTGCCGCTCTATTGCTGGCCTTGGGGGAGGCTGACCCTCATCTGGGGCGTGTGAGGGCAGCATGGGCCCTCTCCATCACCGCCCCTCCCTACACCTACTAGGTGTAGCCAATGGGCTAGGTTCTCTCCCCATATTTACCCTCATGTCTCTAGGAGGTAGACCGGAGGGGCTGCTCTCTCCCTGGAGTGCCTATCCCTTCCTTCCTGACTTGTGGACACCAGGTAAACTCCAGGCTTTGCTCAAATGCGTCCTCTGCCCTCCACTGGACTGTGACTGAGCATCTGCATGGTGGGACCCAGTCTTGTCCACTTGAGTGTCCCATTGACCAGCATGGATTCTCAGCCAGTGCTGTGGGCCGTGCTGGGTGGGAGCCTCCCCTTCACCCCTGCAGAGTTCGCTCATGGGACTCACGAGGGCTGGATGGAGGAGCCTGGCTGGGGTGACTTGCTGAGGGGAGCGGTCCTGTCATATCCCTCCTGTCTCTCCTGCTGCAGCTGAGAGCTTGCACAGAGCTGGTGTTCAACTGATAGCGCTGAATACATGGGCGAAGGGTGAGAAGAGATGCCTACGTGAAGCGGGGCTAGGCGGGAGGAGCAAAGCTTCCAGATGGGGATCGTTTGAGAGGGGCAGATCTGGAAAACACTAATGAACACTCAATTTATCGAGTACCTGCTGTGTTCCAGAAGGTCCCCTTTGGCCCTACTGGCACTCCATGTTGGATTACCAGGCCAATTTTGGGAGATGCTAGGATTTGGGGCTCGTAAGGGCATTGTGCTTTGGAGATGGCTACTGGCATTTGAATCACTGAGCTTGGGACGAGGACAGCTGGTCCCCCCGGCTTTCCTGAGACGTCGGACAAGTCTCTTACTCTCTGTGTCCCCCACTCTCCACCTCAACCACCCTCTCTCTGGGACCCATCGGCAACCCTTGGATCCCTAACCACCTCCCTTCTTCTTGCTGTCTCCCCTCCAACGCTTCCCTTTCCCTTTGATTAGCAAGAGACTTGCCACAGAAAGTGTTCTGTGCACGGTGGACGCTCTATGAAAAGAGACGGGACAGCACTAAGTTGCTGTGAGTGTCCCGGGATCAGCCCGAGTCAGAACATACGGGTTTCAGCTCAGACCTCCATCATTGTCACTCTGCAGGAATCGGGGGTGTAAGGGCTGCATATACTGGTCCACCTGCTAATGTGTAGCTCAGGAGCAGCCCATCAGCTGCTCTGAGGATGGAGCGGGGAGGTGCTCAGTGCTGGTTTGAGGTGAGATGTATTGGATGTGGCTTAAAGCCACAGTCAGCTCCCCGTGATGGGCATTAACGTTCATGGCCAGAGGCATGGATAATCCAAATGTGGTATATAATTGAAAATATCATTTGCATCTGACTTTGGAATGCATTGTGTGCCTGTGTGGGAGGGAGGCAAGGCAGCTTCCCTTTCTGAGTGTGTTTATTTCAGGCTCCCATTAGAGGTAATTTGCATTCACTGGACACAGCCACGGGGAGAGGTGGGCAGAGCTTTCTCTGCATGAAGCGTTCCTCAGCCTGGACTTGCTCCTGAGGCAGGTCCCCGGACATGGACGGTCCAGGCCTGCGTTCTACAGGTGCTCGAATTCCTGGGGGCTAAGAGTCTGCCTCATTGACGTGCCAGTGGGCCAGGGACGCTGTGTGTGTCTAGAGTCAGACCCGGGACTGAATTGGGGCCTCCCAGTTACTAGCCGTGTGGCCTTGGATAAGTTGATCAGCTCTCCAAGCCTGAGTCTTCACCATGAAACAGGAGGGACCATAATCTCACTTGGAAGGGTTAGTGTCTGATTCTCTGGGGCGGCACATGTATGGTCCCTGGAGCGGGGCTCAGTCAGTGCTCATCCCCTTTCTTCTCCCTCCTCCCTCCTCATCCTAAAGAACGGTCCTGCCTCCCACATCTCCTGTCACATGGTAGTCTGGGGCTCCAAGAGGCCAAGCAAAGCGAGGAGTAGTCCTGGGGTCAGACAGGAAGACCCCACTGCTTTCCCCTGGAGCCCAAGGTTGGCAGAGAGGGCCACTTGCTCTTAAAGAAGCAGGGGTGCACAGGCCTGAATAATTCACAGCCCCCTGGCCCAGGGAGGCGATGTAGAGAGGAGAGCAGGGGTCCCCTTGGAGAATGGGTGGGGCTCTGTCTGGACTTTGTGTCCATCCAGTCGTGGAAAGGGGTCTTGAATGGACAGAAGGGAGGGCCTCCGATAATCCTCCAACTGGACTCCCAACGACGCGGCCTGAATCCCAGGGCCACCGCGTTCCGGCTGTGTGAACAGGGCGGGTTTCACTTCTGCCAGTCTCACTGTCCACATCTGTCAAGTGGGCGTAAGAGTCGACACTGTCAGAGGGCCGTGAAGGCCCAGTGGGGCGAGCAGGCTTGTGAGCACAGCTCTGCCCGGATGCCGGAGCACACGTGAGGGCCGAGGAAGGGGTGGGGCTGACTCCGCGGGGAGCTGCTCGCTGTGTGGACGGAGAGGGGTGCTTTCCCACGTCTCCCGCTGCTCTAAGGGGGAAGGAGAGCACCCTCTCTTCCAGCAGGGCCGGCTGGGAGCCAATTCAAGGCCACGTGACTCTGCTAAAGGCCACTCATGGTTCCTGCTGTGCTGGGGGCCCAGCTGATTGGCTCCCGTGTTGTTTGCCTCTCTGGTCAAGGTCTGCGGCAGGGAAGGAGGCCACATCAGGAGCACCTGCCAGTGTTGTCCCCAGAGAGAAGATCCAGGTGTCTCAGCGTGGGCCAGACTGAGGCTGTCAGCGTGCAAGGCCCTCAGAGCTGATCCAGTCCCACACACCTCCCTCATCTGACTGCTGAAGGAGCTGGCCCAGAGAAGTTGAATGACATGCCCAGGGCAATACAGCAAGTTACCATCTCTCTGGGTGTCCTGGAGCACAGATCTGTTTTTTCAGAAAGGGTGATTTCAGAATCCAGAGTTTTATTTTCTCACTTGCCTTCAATGAGCCAAAGGGCTTCCATCCTTGCTTGCCTGTTTCCTCAGGGCTAATCAAATACAAGGATAACTTACAGATAAACGTCCGGTAACAAAGAGGCCATTGATGTATGAGAATGGCCTGGATATAGTCTCCGTCTGCACTGAGACAGGAAGGTGGGCTCGTGCTACAGCATGAAGGAGTGAGGTTAGATGTCAGGAAGAACTGTTGTTACAGACACAGCTAGGGGAGAGTGGTCTGCTCTAGTTCTCCACAGCCCTTTTTTTTCCAGTCAGGATGCATTGAGTCTGGCATGGCGACATGACCCCAAGGCAGGGGATGGACCTTCTCAAAGCCCTGCTCAGCTCATGTCCACTTACACATTCGCTCATTGTCTTCCTGAAGTTTCTTCCCTGCTCCCAATTAGCTCCTGCTTCTCCAGTTCTCTGAGAGGTGTTTCCATTTGTAGAAGAGGAAGGGAGAAGTGCAGGGGCCAAGGGCGCAGGGAAGGACAGGGCTGACTCTGTTGGAGGGGAACGACCACCAGGCGGTTTTGATGGCTTCCTCTCAAACTTTGATAAATTGGCTCTGAAAGGCCTTTTCTTACAAGCAGTTGAGGCCTCAATAGCTGTTAATGGTGAAATGTCAAGATGCTGAAGGGGAGCTCTGCGGGGGGGCAGGGCAGAGGGAGACCCTGGCTTCTCACCTGCTCTGAGGTCACAGCCACTGAGCCCCAGCAACTGCCCCCGTCCGATGCTGAGGAGAGGGGTGTTCAGACAGCAGCCCTGGGAGCGCTGGCTGGGAATCAACAGCCGGGAGGACTAAACAGAGACCTCTAGGCAGGACAGGAAGGCTGGTCTTTTGGAAAAGACAAACCAGGGAGTGAGGGTGGAGGAATTAAGTTAGACATGAGGCAGAACTTTCTGACACTGCATTGAGTGACCAGAGAGACATAGCCTCGGGTGCAATGGCTGACCAGCAGGGGGAGGTCATTCGCACTGCACGTTGCAGAGCATTTTCCCCGGTTACTTGCCTTGAACCTCACAATGACCCAGGGCAGGGCAGGGTGGGCCTCAATAGCTCTCCTGGACACAGGAGGAAAGGGCTCCGCAGGGATCAGAGAACTGGCCGACACCCAGCGGAAATCAGAGCTGGAACCTGAACTTCAGGTCCAGAATGGTTTCCCCACAGCACCCCACCCCACAGCCACCTGCATCTTGCGCTCACTGTCCCCAGCTGGCCCTGCCTGGACAAATGCATGGTGACCGGTCGCTGACCCAGAGCTGGCTCATTCCTAGTGCTCCCTCCCTCCAGCCCGGGGTGCTGGAGCCCTTTTCTGGTTCAGGCTGGGGGCAGGCGGTCCAACACGTCTCCTCCAAATCAGGGCCGGGATTAGGGCCAGGCACAAAATTTAAGGATGCCCCAAAAATCTCAATAATGGAGATAACATTTTAGTGAAAAAAAACAAAAAACAAAAAACAAAACTAGTGCAAAAATATCCATGGCGAACAAAACATCACAATTTTAAATAAAGACAGGATTATTCACTTGAAATTAATTAAAAATTATTTAAGAGGGTCACTTTGTCAAGAGAAGTTAGCAAACACGGCAATTCTCTCAATGGAAAATGAGATAAGCAAAGAGAAATAGATGATTATTATTATTGCTGTGTTTGCTTCCATCAAAGCCAGGAAAGTAAAATGATAATAAATTCTATTTTTGCTGTAAAAAAATATTGAGGCCTAAAATAATGTGAGTTTTAATACGCCTACTTTTAAATGTTTCAATATTTTTTCAAGAACTTTAATGCTCTGAAAAGAAAATTAATCCTTAACAAAATACATAAAATCATGTATATGGGGCACAGATTTAAAAAAATTTAAAAATTTTTTCAGTTTTATTGAGATACGATTGACATATAACATACTAGTTTAAGGTGTACGACATAATGGTTTGAAATACGCAAATGTTGCAAAATGTTTACCACAATAAGTTTAGTTAACATTCATCAGTTCGCACAGTGACAAACTTTTTTTTCTTGTGATGAGAACTTTTAAGGTCACTCTTTTTGCAACTTTCACATATATGATACAGTGTTGTTAACTGTGGCCGCCCTGTTGCACATCACACCTAGGGGTGCACGTTTTTCCTCTTGCCTTGGCTCTAGGGGCTTGGTTCTGATACTGATCCTGTTTTTATTTGAATTTTGATATTTTGTTCAGAAATTAATGATTTTTTTTGGTATTATTTTGATTTTTAAAAATATTGCATTAAAATATTATTTATCTAGATTATTGAGTTTTTGGATGCTCCTTGAATTTTGTGCCTCCCCCTACCTCGGTGCTGTTCTAACTGCTTCCCAGGGAAGCTGCACCTCTTTCCTGTCCCTGGTGGGGACAAAGGCAGGCCAACCCCTCAGGCTCTTAGGACCCACTTGGGGCATATTCAGGCCTAGCATTGTCCCAGGGGAGGTGAGCACCGGGCGGGAGGAGGCTGCCAAGGGAAGATAGATAAGCTCCCGAGGCCTTGCTTATAGAGATGGGCAGCCATTCCCAAGGCCATCCATCAAGTCCCAGGTGCGTTGACACTTACCTTAATCAGGCCAGGAGGCCCCTAGGCCACAGGGACAGGGAGGCAGGGAGAAGCCAGGTAAGCAGAGGCTCCTGCAGGCTCTGAGCTTGTGCTCAGAAGGGGTGGGCTTCAGCCAGGGTGGCCTGATTGTGCACTGACCAATTCCAGGGGGTGCCACACACTTGGCTGGTCCTGCCTTAGCCTCTGTCCTCTAGGCAGGCCCCAGCCCTGCTGCTCGGACCCTGGGCCAGGCTGGGGGCTGGGAGGGACTGCAGAAAGAGAGGGGAGGAAGTAGACGCAGGTGGAGGGGGACAGCTTACTGCAAACTTGCTCTTCTTTGCCTTCTCAGAAAGCCCCAGTGGCTTCCCTGTCTGCAGAATGCAGTCTGAACCTTCAGCCTGATTTCAAGTCTCTCTGTCACTGGTCCCAGCCTCTCTTGCCCTCTGACCCACCAAAGGTTCTGCATATGAACCCCTTCTCTGCTCCCTACCTCCAGGTCCCCCCACCGTCCCTGGCTGAGCTCAGGGTGGTTCACCTTCCAGACTCAAGTTCTGCTTCCTCCCTGAAGCCTTCCCTGACTGTCCACATCCCTCACTGTCCAATCTATTCTTGCCGGCCTAGTTTCCACGTGGAACCGTCTCATGAGTGTGTAAGTCGCCTTCCCCAGCTGACTCTGAATTCTCTGAGGGCCTGGGTGAGCGCTTATACCTGGAGATCCCTCCTCAGAGCCAGCACCGTGCAGGCAGCAACGCTTTAGGAATGAGGTGACCCTGCGTGTGCCCTCAGACCAGTGTCTCTCAAAGCTGTGGGGAGGGCCGGAGGCAGGGGTGGCTGCCTGGTGGGGGGGGGGGCCTGTTAGTGTCATAGTCAGGACCTCACAGCAGGAGGGGAGCTCAGAGATCAGGTCTGGTCCCTCTCTGAGCCCTGGGCGCGCTCCCTGCCCCTCTCACCACTCTCCTGATGGAAGGCGGTGCCGTGCCGCCTGAGGCATGCGACACAGAGTTCCAGTTCCGACATCTCAGCAAATGGCAAGTCCACCCTCCCAGCAGCTTGGGCCAGGCCCCGTGGTGTGCCCTCAACTTTGCTCTGTCTCTCACACCCCAGTAGCTGTGGCTCCACCACTGAAATGCACACAGTTCTCATCCCTTCTCACACCTGCAGTGCCACTACCCTCGTTAGGTCACCGTGACATAACGCCTGGACTACGCAGTGGTTTCCTGTTTCCTGCATTCACCCTTGCTCCCGCCACTCCTTCCAGACTCGCCTGGTCTCTTCTCAAAACAGCAGCCAGGGTGATCCTTTTCATATCATGTCTCTCCTGTGCTCAAAGCTTCTGCTGTTGTCCTATCTTCAGCAGAGTGAAATCTGAAGTCATTATCTACAAGATCCTACAACTTCCAGCTCCTTGCTCCCTCTGACCTCACCTCTGTCACTCTCTCCTTCTTTCACTCTGTGTCAGCCACCCAGGCCTCCTTGCTATTCCTGGAAAATGACAAGAGCACTCCCACCCCGGGGCCTTTGCACTTGCTGTCTCTCCTGTCTGGAATGCTCTTTCTCCAAATGGTTGCTTGGCTCGCTCCTTCGCTTTCTCCAGGTCTTTGGTTACATATCACTGTGCATAGAGGCCTTCCCTGGTTATCCATGTAAAATAGTACCTCTGCACCACCCCTCTCCACCTCCTTGCCCTGCTTTGTTTTGCTTTATGGCCCACATGACATTATAGCATTTGTTAATGTCTGTCTCCTTCCACTGGTAGAAGCTCCACAAGAACAGTGACTTTCTGTTTTGTTCCCTGTTGTATCTCGAGTGCCTAGAATAGCGATGACACATAGCAGGGGCTTAATATGAATGGCTTAGGCCCTGCTAGCTGCATGAGGGGGAACAAAGTCCTCCCATCTGCATATGGGTGGATGGACTCACAGCCCAGCAGGGCATGTCCCGCTCTCATGCTCTGGTTGAAGCCCTCTCTGCACCGTCTCCACTTTATACTTTTCCAACAGCTTTCACCTACAGGGTCTTATTTCATCTTCTGAGCAATCCCTGGAGGCTGGAGCCGGTCAAGTGAGATGTCCAAGGTCATCTTGAGGTCATCTCTGAGTTAGAGGCAGAGCCTGGGTCAGAGCTCGGGCCCCCTGGGGCCCAGCCTTGTCCTTCCAGTCTCCCAGGTGGCCCTGCGGCCTGATTCATGTGTGTTCTGTGGAGCCCGTGCCCAGGCCAGCCCCTTGGGAGGCTGCTGAGCAGATCCCAGTCTCTCCAGCCTGGGCACTGCTCCAGCTGTGAGTCACTGCTCGGTCACAGCTCTTGCTTATTCTATGACAAAGGGTGATTATAATAAGGGACATTAATTACAGGGAATGATGGCTCACACTTGGGGGTTCTCCAGCCTGGTTTCTAATGAGCTCCGAGAGCTTCCCTCTGTTTCAGACAGCCTCCCTGAATAGTGGGGACAGACTGGAATACTTGTTCCTATTTTACACTTAGGAAAACAGGGACTCAGAAAGGTATGTGACTTGCCTAAGGCCTCAGATTAAGCCAGGGGAGGGGCTAGAGCAATGGCATGCTGGTGAACAGGCTGTCCAAACACAACACAGTGTAACACAACAGAACACAACACAACACCAAACAAAACCCTGATTGTAGTGTTTGCCAATTTCTATGGTGTAAATATTCTGATTATGGCCAGTTTCAAGCTACCCACATGTTGTCACCGAAAGCAGAGTGGGGAAGAGATGTGCACATCTCACGGGCAGTACAAGCCACCTCCAGCGCACTAGGTGCCAGGGTGACAGCCTCTCACTTCCCTTCAGAACTTCACGGTCTGCAAAACACTGGCATATGCGCACTCCCCTGATTTTCATGACAACCCTTTAAGACAGGCGGCTATTAAGATGCCCATTTATCGGATGAGAAAACAGGGGCTCAAAGATGAACTGGTTTATTCAAGGTGGGAGGGGAGGGTATGAGCCGCTGCTGATGATGCTGGCCAAACCGGGGCAGGCGAGACCGGGGCAGGTGAGGCCCTGGCAGGGAGGGAGCAATGGAAACCCTGCCTGGTTTCGTCCTCTAGTCCCTTCTCCATCAGTCAGAGCTGCCTTGGGCTCCAGAACACACTGGATGGTTGCTGCTGATGGTAAAGCTCCCTGCACTTGCAGGTGACCTCAGTGGTCACTCAGTTGTTCCACAAACTTTACTGAGTGCTGTCATCTGCTGGGCCTGGGCTAGGTGCTGGATGCACAGGGCAAGGAGACCTGGTCCCTGTCCACAGGGGACACACAGTCCAGGTGGGGGGACCCACAGGACACAGGACTATGTGGTAAGTGCTGTCATGGGGAAGTGCAGGATGCATGGGAACTTAGAAGGGACCCTAAACCAGACTGGGGAGGCTAGGGAAGGCTGAGGCCTGAAGGGGCCTATGGGCATGGGGGGAGGGAAGAGTGAGGAGAGAGGGGACGGTGAGAGAGAATCGTGTGTGCAAACACTTGAGAGAAGATGAGTGAGGTGGGAGCACGCAGCGGGGAGAGCTGAGGCTGGAGGTAGGTGGGTCCTAAGCCAGACATTTCCCGCCCAGACCCTCTGTTTCTGCATCTGCCAGTCCCCAAGGCCTTTCCAGCTCTGACATTCCATGGCTCCGTGATTCTGAGCATGCTCATTCCGTACGAGTTTGCCACTGGGAATGTGGAGTGCCATGAGGCAGGTGCCAGCCTGCTCAGAGCCAGTCAAAGCCACATTTGGATTCGGGATCCTGGGAAACTGACCTCTGTTTGCCGGTCCTGTCTCCCCAGAGCCCAGTGGAGGCAGACAAGGTGTCTGCTGCCCTTGCTCTGCCCTCCCGCCCCCGGCCACAGAGCAACTCCAGATAGAGGGCAGGGTGGTGTGTGGTTGGCAGGTGCCCACACATGGATTCTGGCCACAAGATACCATGGCTGGTGGGGGCCAGCAGGGCAGGCTGTGTGTCAGGGAGAGAGGCGGGGCAGGGGCTCCCACATGCAGATGGCCGATGAAGGGGCAGATGGGCCCACCCTGCTCTTGGTCCCCCAGGGGTCAATGGGGCACTTCCAGTGCATTTGCCAGTGGGGATTGGACATGTGCTTTGGAGCTCTAAGCAGCTGTGTAAGAAGTTTGCTGCTCTGAAGCCACTGTGCTGGAGACCACGTGCAGAGACCACACAGAGAGGGAGAGATGTGCCCAAGGAGCCCCAGCTGTTCGTGTCTTCCCAGACCAGGCATCACACAACTGAGTAAAGGAGACTTTGCGATGACCCAGCCCCTCCTACGTCTGACTGCAGTGAGACATCCTGAGCCAGAACCATCCAGCTGAGCTGGGTTTAGCTTCTTGACCTGCATAAACTGTGAGAGCTAATAAATGATTACCGTTGTTTTAAGCCTCTGAGCTTGGGGGTGATCTGTGATGTAGCAACAGACAACAGAACAGGTTCTGCAGAAATGGCCAGCCGATCCTCAGAGGTGTCTGTGCTCAGAACCCTCCGAGGCACTGTGCTGTTGGTCACAGGCTTTCCTTTCCTTATTCATCTTTCTCTTTATGGCAACCCTGAACACTGGTGAGGCAGACATTCTTAATTCTCATTTTATAGATGGGGGGCGGAGAGTCAGAGAGGCTAAGGGATTTGGACAGGGGCAGAAGCACAAGGGCTTAGGGATCTGATTCTAAGTCCAGGGCCTTCTCCACCACACCACGGCTCCTTTCCAACTCACTTCTCACTACACGAGAACACCAGTCTTTGGCCAAGTTCAGAGTGAGGGGTGGGTGTGATGGAAACAACAGGAAGGAAGACCTCTGGGGAGGTAGGGTGGAAGGGGATTCTAGAAAAGGAGGCTAAGTCCAGGGTGGGTATCAAGGGACTGAGGGAGTGACCTCTCTCCACCAGGTCGGCGCCCTGAACAGCAGCCCTCAGAAAAGTTGGGGTGGGCATGGGGACACAAGGCCAGGTGCGGCAGGCAGGGAGCCAGGGCTGGGGACACAGATCCTACGTCCAGGAAACTACTCTCTGGGCCCCCCTCCCAGGGCTACAATAGCCTAGAACTGCTTCTTGGAGGCCCAAGAGGGAGGAAGGGTCCTGCTGGTGGGGAACCAAGTGGTGGAGGGAGGAGGGGGGCACTGTTGGAGCGGGGTGACGACAGAGGACATGTTCTCCTGGATTCCTCTGCGAATCCTTTCAGATAGCGGGTCAAATACTTCACCAGAGAAGCTGCATAGATTAGCATACTTTCCATAGGGGTATGTACTCTGCATGTGCCTGGGCTTAGGGGTCTGTTTGCCTGTGTGTGCTTGTGCGTGTGCATGTGTGTGTGTGTGCGTGTGTGTGTGTGTGTGTGTGCGCGCGCGCACGACTGTCTCCCTCTTCACCAAAATGACAGAGAGGGGCCATTTTCTGTGTGTCTGGCCTGTCCGCTATCTCTCACCTACATAGAGCACGTCAAGAGGGGACCTGCCTGGTAATTTGGGTGGTTCAAACCAATCACTCGGGTCTCCCCAGTGCAGCAGCCCACAGCCACCAGCTTGATGGTATGACAGCCACACCGCACACCTCCCAGAGCTGTTAGTGCTGGCCTCTGCTCCTCAGAACCGGCTCGAGGAGCCTAGAGGACTCTTTACAGATGAAGACTCTCCAGCCCAGAGAAGTAAGTTGACTTGCCCCGGTTGCACAGCCGGCTCCAGGTTCCCTGTCTTCGTGGTGACCCACCCTGAGGGGGAAGTTACTCATTTCATTCGCCCGGGGGGGGGGGGGGGAAGGCAGCCGAGTGCAGGGTGAGCAGGCCCAGTGACGGTCAGCCCAGCTCAGCTGGCCTCCCTTCTCCATGCAGGGCCTGCCGCCCTTGGGGACGGAGAGGCCCCTGTAGCGGTCCTGGGTGGGAGTTCAGCGGTTCCCCCTTCAGCTACCAGCACTTTCTCTCAGCCACGCCTGGGGCTGAGCCCAGAGATTCCCAGGGGATGAAGCCGTGGTCCGTGGCTCCCAGAGAGCTTGCAGCTCCTGGTGAACACACAGCCTTTCCACCCTCCCCAGAGGCTGCAGGTGACTGGGCCAGGTGTCTGGCTCAGAGACCAGTGTCGTCCCCATTTTACATGAGGAAGCGGAGGTGCAGAGACCTCAGGTGACTTGCCCGAGGTCACACACTTGTAAGTCTGTTCATCAGGTCCACAGCATCACTCCGGGCTGATTGGGGAGATCGGGCAGAGTCGGGGTGGCCATCTAACCCTGAAAACCCGAGGTAGGGAAAAGAAGGGGAGTGCAAGGGGGAGTTCAGCTTCTTCCTATAAAGATGTCATCAGCAGGGACAAAAAGGAGATGGTTGAGGGAAAAAATGCGCATTTCCGCACTGCAAGTTTCCCCCTCATTAATTTTAATCTAATTTGATCACAACATTCCTCGGTAAACAGCAGCCTCCCCTTAATAAGCCAGGCTCTTCCCCGACGCAGCAATTGTGTTCCTAATCAGCCAGTGTATCGGGAAAGACTCACTGCTAATTGTCGCAAGGGCATGTGCTACCCTATGTGTCAGGTAAGGGATGGTGGCGAGAGATAATTATAATCAGATCTAATTAGTAATTATAACAGATCCTGACTAGAAATTGTTTTCAGTTAAATACTCCCAGAGAAGTGCTAACAGTCTCCGGGGCACGCTGAATGCCACCAACACAGGGGAAGGGGCTTGTGAGGAGCGGGCAACCTCACAAGTTCACAGTTTTCATCCTTTGACCTTCTAGTGAGGAAAGGAGACTTGGAGGAACTCGCAGCTCAGGGGCCGGGAGGAGGTGGGCCGTGGGGCAGAGCGGGACTGGCGTCTAGGTCACCTGGCTCCTGTGGGCAGCACTTCCCCCAGAGGCATTTGAAGTTGAGAAGTCGAGAAGTCCACAGGGCCGCCCCCAGTGGGCCTCCAACAAATACCGATTATTAAATGGCTCAGGACCCTGAGCCATGGAAACTTCTAGATCATCAAAGAAACTGTACATTGCTTTGGCATCATGGGATATTTGCTGCTAGAATCATTGTTGAATTGAATGGGATTAAAGGCATTGTGTAGGAATCCCCTGGCTAACAAACTGAGGGGAGTGACGCTCCACCCCCACTTTAGCAGCCACTGCCCTGGCCCTTCCCCTTGCTTTTTAGTCACTAGCAAGTGCTTTGACAAGGTCTTGGTTGTCTTACTTTCTGTTAACCAGGCTCTAACTACCCTCACTTTCCTGCCTTCAGATCCATGCCCCCCACACACATGGCTCTTTTCCTGGGACCATCAGAACAGGTGATGAACTTCCTCAAACACCTGCCACTGCTCATACCAAGACAAATGCTTCGGCATGGCTCACGGCCCTTTCCTGCTGAGCCCATCCTCAGGTGCTGGCTCACCTCCCACTACACTTCCACATCTACCCAACCATCCCTGAACACAGGCTCTTCATTCAGGGCGTGGTGTTCTTTGACATCTCTGTGCCTTTGCTCGTGTTATGATGATGATTTTTCATCCTCCATCTACTAAAATCCTACCCATTCTACCAAGACAGAGTTCAACAGCCACTTCCCTTGTGAAGTCTTCCCAGATTTTCTTAGTTGAAATGAACAATTTCTCTGTATTTTGCTTATATATTTAAGCACTTCTTTCATTCTGCCGTATATGATAGTAAGCGATTTAGGTGTTTTCTCTCTCCCGTGGCTATAAACTCCTTGAGGGCACAGATGATGTTTTACTATTTCTACATCTCCCCTTTGTATCTAACTTCATACTTTTACACTCGGTAGGAATTTAATAAAGATTTGGTGAATAAAGGAGTGAGTGGATGACTGGGGAAGCATCCGCTCAGTGACTGCATTGTGACATTAATGTTAATGCTTCTGGGGAGCCGACGTCTACATCTCCAAGTCCAAGCCTGGGAACTTGTCCCTACTATTAGATGCTGTTGGGTGCTGGAGGGTGACTAGATGGAATGTGGCCAGAGGACCCAGGAATGCCTGAATCCTGTTTAAACCAACCTTCCCAAAGCCACGTGGCTATGGAGCACTTGAAGTGAGGCTGGTGTGACTGAGGAGCTGTAGTTTTAGTTTCATTTAATTTTAATTAATTTGAAATTAAAATCAAATAGCCACTTGAGGCCAGAGGCTGCCGTACTGGACAGTGCAGCTCGAGGCTTCACTGAGAGTCCTTAGAGACCCCAATACCCAGGGTAGCACGAAGGGCCTAGAACCAAAGCCTATTTTGCGTCAAATGAGGCTGGCCAAAGTTATTCCACTCACGTTAGTTCAGTTGAAACATGGGATATATTTTTAACGCATTCTTATATTTTTCAGTGCTGATATGGATATGATGTTAATCTGATAATTCTCTACTAACCAGAATACAAGGTTAACCAGGGAAATGCCACTCCTGGCCACGTCAGGGAACGGGAGGGTAATTTTACTTAATTCACTGCCTGCCGAGCAGACCTCGCTCCAGCGTGTCCCAGGTCCTGTTTATGTGCCACACTCTGTACGGAGCATTTCACACCAGGCAGTGAGTGGCAAGAGAGAGTTCAGCTCCAAGTTCTGGGCTCCTTACAATGGAGCAGCTGTTAGCAGAGAAGGAACACATTGCCCCTTCATCCAGGACAAATCAATTAATTTGTCCAAATTGTACTCATTCTTCAAACCTCACCTGAACCCTCCTTCAAGCCTGTCCTTGGAGATTCTGCTGGCACAGTTGGGTGCTGCTGGCCTGCCCTCCTTCACGTCCTTGTCCTGTTTCTGGTCCTAGTTTAATGCCGGCTCCACACTGTGAGCCCCCTGAACGCAGGTCTAAGCCTGGGGTTGGTGAGGTCGGGGGCAGCAGACTTCAGTGCAGGTGATGGGAATGCACCAAGCGGCTCAGGTAAGCAACAGCAAGGGCAGGCTGGCAGGCCACACCACACTGATGGGAGCAGCCACTATGCGACTGTTGCCTAGAGGGCGAATGGGCCTAATGTTGCCAGATTTTGCAAGAGGAGCCAGAAATCTGAATTTTTAATACAAAACCCTCCAGAATCTTAAATGCTGGCAACGAATTAAAAAAACTCTAAAGATACTCTGGGAGCTAACCAGACACGTCTGTGTGCCTGATCTGGTCTGCCAGTTGCCAGTGGCCCCTGCGAGCCTGGGTTCAGTGATTCAAATGGTCTCTGCCCACTCGGATAGTCCCTCTTCTTTGGCAGACCCCATGCTGCCCAGCACAGAGTTGGCATCTGACACACCTTGTTGGATCAATACATCTATCAGGGAAGGACAGAGTTCCAGACTCCTGTGTGTGCGAGGCCCAGGGGCCTGTCCTGGGAGTGCTGCCCACAGCCCCCCAGCCCATTGCCCTGGGCAAGACAAGATGGAGCAGCTCCTCTGTCCCGGCACAGTCAGAAGAAGCCGTCCCTTCTGGGCGGGCGCACCTCGGAGGGAAAGCAATTCAGTTAAGCACCGGTTCAAGGTGAGGGCTAGAATCCTCCCTCGCAGGACCATTTCCTGCTATGGACTTTCAAGATCAGCTGCTGGAGAATCACTCTCCCTTTTTTTTCTTTTGGTGCTGTGTCTCTAGTCAATAAATAAGTGGGAAATAAAGGATTTGTGAGAAAATAGAATGCAGTCAAAAGGTAAATTGTGGGCTTAAAAGCCCCGAAGAGACCGGCACGGACTTAGAAATGTTTCCTGGTTTGTCGCTGCCGTCTTCTCTAAGCCCAGCTTTCGGCTCTCCGATTTGCATCTCAGTAAAGTAATCTTTAAAACCGATTTCCCTCAGTTGCATTTCTTTGGTGTAGAAACTAAACAGGCTGATGCATTACAGTAATAACATCAACATTTCACCTACCTTCGCCTTAATTATTTTTCTGTCTTGCCAGTGGAACCCGTTTAATAAGATTTATAGGTGGCGGGGGTGGGGCGAGCGGGTGTGTGGCTCAGATAATGGGCCCTCACTGGGTGTCACTGGTATAGAAACATGAACTAAAAGCTTTGCAGCACTTATGTAATAATAATGTCAACATTTCACCTGCCTCCCTGTTAATTATTTTTCTCTCTCACTCTTGCCACCTGAACCCGTTTAGATAAGATTCCTGCACAGATAAAAACCAAGGGCTCTCATTCTCTTAGACAGGTAAGCTGTTGTTTTTCTGTGATTCTGTGTGAAAAGGGCGCTGAGAATGGCAGAAAGGCTCTCTCTCAGATCTTCCAGGAGAGGTTTCAGAGCCTGTGGATCCTGGATGGACCAAAGACAATGGGAAAGGAGGGCGGGTGACTGTGAAGGCAGATGTGGGTGCTGGGAGGGGAACCCTGGCCTGGGAGCTGGGCACCACAAGCTGGAAGCAGAGGAGGGGTCATCTCTGTACACCTCCTCTCTCCCCTAGGTGTTCCTAGGCAGGGATGAGTGGGTCTCATTGGTCTGGGGGGGAGGGGTCCTGATCACACATACCACTAGGCAAGCCCCCAAAGCAGTGGAAAAAACACTTGGGATAGCCCTAGCTTCACTGCTAGTTTGCTAAGTGGCCTTGGGCAAGTAACCCAACCCCTCTGAGCTATAGTTTCCTAAAAATGAAGAGGTTGGTCTACATTAGTCATTGTTAAACTTTTGGGAGCTTACTGATTGACACCTTTGAGAATGTGAAACCTCTCCCCATAAATGCACATCTACACTCAGAATTTTGCATCCAACTTTATAGGGATAAAAGGCCTCACACTAAAAACCTTGGCATCATCCTTGACTCTTCTCTTTCTCTCATACCTGCTGTCCACTACCTGTGCTGCTACCAGCCTGGCCCGAGTCCCTGCACCTCTCATCTGTATTACTGCAAGAGCCTCTTAAGAGGTCTCCTTCCCTTGTCCTCTCACAGTCTGCCCTCAATCCAGCAGTGGGGGGGGGGGGTCGTTTTATCGTGTGAGTCAGATCATATCACTCCTCTGTGTAGAAGCCTTCATTGACCCTACTTTTTCCCTTCAAGGAGAGATTTTGCTCCAAGAGTCCAGCTAACTCCTTCACCTCTTCAAGTCTTTGTTCAAAAGCCACCTTCTACAGAGAAAATTTGACTAAAGCTATATCAAGTAAAGAAATTGAATTAATAATGAAAAATCTTCCCACAAAGAAAACCCCAGGCCCAGATGGCTTCACTGGTGAATCCGATCAAATATCTAAAGAAGAAATAATAGTAATTCTCCACAAAATCTTTTAGAAAGTATGGGAGGAAGGAACACTTCTCAGTGCCTTTTACAAGGCCAGTGTTACCCTGACACTAAAGCCAGAGACATCACAAGAGAATTACAGACCATTGTCCACCAAGAACATAGATGAAAAGCCCTCAACAAAAAAATTAGCAAACTGAATCAAGCAACATAAAAAAAGATTATATACCATGACCAAATGGAATTTTCCCCAGCAATTCAAGGTTGGCTTGACATTTGAAAATCAATTAATGTAATATACCATATTAACAGAATAAAGAACAAAAACCATATGATCATCTCAATAGATTCAGTAAAAGCATTTCACAAAACCCAATACCATTCATGGTAAAAGCTCTCAACAATGTAGGAACAGATGGAAACTTTCTCAACCTGACATAGGGCATCTGTGAAAACCTTACAGCTAACATTGTACTTTATGGAGAAAGACTGAATGCTTTCCTTAAGACTGGGAATAAAGTGGGATGTCTATTCTCACCACTTCAACTTTGTACTGGAAGTTCTAGATAGTCTCATAAGGAGAAAAATGCATCAGATTGGAAAATAAGAAGTAAAACTACATTTATTCTTAGATAAAATGATCCTGTATGCAGAAAATCTTAAGGAATTCACAAAAAAACTTAAAATCTAAAAAATGAGTTCAGCAAGGTTACAGGATTCAAGATTCACATACAAAAAAACCAATTGTGTTTCTTTATACTAGCCAAGAACAATCTGAAAATAAAGGTAGGAAAACAGTTTCATTCACAATAGAATCAAAAAGAATAAAATACTTAGGAATAAATTTAACAAATATATAAATTTAAGATGTACAGTGAAAACTATAAAATGTCGCTGGGAAAAATTAAAGATCTAAATAAATGGAGAGACATTCCACGTTCACGGATTGGAGGACTCAATATTGTTAAGATGGCAGTTCTCCTCAAAGTGGTCTATAGCTTTAACACAATTCCTATAAAAATTTCAGCAACTATTTTTCAGAAATTGACAGGTTGATCCTAAAATTTATGTGGAAATTTAAGAGACCCAAAATAGCTAACACCATTTTGAGAAAGAACAAAATTGGAGGACTTATCTTTCCTGATTTCAAAACTTACTGTAAAGTTATAGCAACTAAGACAGTGTGGTACTGGCATAAGAATAGACATAGAGATCAGGGTATCATAATTGAGAGTCCAGAAATAAATCCTTATATTTTTGGTCAGTTGTTTTTGGACAAAGGTGTAAAGACAACTCATTGGGGGAAAGGATACTCTTTTTCAACAAATGATGCTGGGACAACTGGAGAGTTGTCTGCAAAAATGATGAATTTAGTTCTTTCTCTCACAAATTACCCAGAAATTAACTTAAAGTGAATCATAAACTAAGTGTATGAGCTAAAACTGTAAAACTTGTAGAAGAAAATATAGGAGTAAATCTTTGTGACCTTGGGTTAGACAGAGTTCTTAGATACATTACCAAAAGCACAATCCACAAAAGAAAAAAACTACTATATTGGACTTGATTAAAATTAAAGCTTTTGTGCTACAAATGATACCATTAAGAATATGAAGAGACAAGCCACAAACTGAGAGAAGATATTTGCAAATTATATGTCTGATAAAGGATTTGTATCCAGAATACATAAAGAACTCTTATAACATGAGACAAATGATCCAATTTAAAAATGGGCAAAAGTTTGAATAAACATCTCACCAAAGAGGATAAAAAATGGATAATTATCACATCAAAAGATGCTCAACATCATTAGTCCTTAGGAGAATGCAAATTAAAACTGTAATGAAATACCACTTCAAACCTATTAGAATGGCCATAATAGAAAAGCCAAACAATAACAAGTGTTGGTGAGGACGTAGAGAAACTGAAATTCTCATACATGGCTGGTGGGAGTGGAATAAAATAAGCAGTTTGGCACTTTCTTAAAAGGTTAAAAGTGTAACCTTTCCACATGACCTAGCTATTCCACTCCTAGGAATCTACCCATGAAAAATGAAAGCATACACATGGACTCGTATGTGAATATTCATAGCAGCATTCTTTGTAACAGCCCCAAACTGGAAACAATCTGAATGCCCATCAAGTGATGGAGGAATAAACAAAATGTGGTCTATCCATCCAATGGGATGCTACTCAGAAACAAAAAGAAATGAACTATTAATACATGCTACAAGACAGATGAATCTCAAAAACACTATGCTAAGTGAAAGGAGCCAGACACAAAAGGCCTCATATTGTATGATCCTATTTATATGAAATGTCCAGGAAAGGCAAATCCACTGAGACAGAAAGCAAATCAGTGATTGCCTGGGACTTGGGGTGGGAGTGGAGATTGACAAGGGATCTTTTTAGGGTGATGGCAAGGGCCTAATACTGGAGTGTGGTGATGGTTGCATAACTCTACAAATTTACTAAAAATCCTTGAGTTGTACACTTAAAATGGGTGAATTTAATGGTATGTAAATTATACCTCAATAAAGCTGTTAAAAAATAAAGGGAAAGATAAAAAAGGTCACCTCCTCTGTGAGGTCCACCCTGACCACTCAACCAGCCCCTTCCCCAGGAAGCCCAACCCCTTATACTCTGCTCTACTTTCTTTGATAGCCCTTACCACTGTCTAATAAACTACAACATTTTCTTCCTATGTTTGTTGTTTACTGTCCAACTCCCTCTTCCAGAATATAAGTTCCAATATATAAGAATATAAGTTTTGATCACTGATGTGTATTCCCAGTGCCTGGAAGAGTGCCTGGCAGATGGAAGGTGTATACACACATGTTGGGAAATGGAATGAAGAACCCTTATCGAAGGATTCCTCCCAGCCCTAAAATTCTCTAATCAAGGTTAAGTTTTGGGGCTCTTTTCCAAGATGGTCCTTAGCAGAACTGTTGCCCAGGCCAAGTTGGTCTTTGGGGCTGGAGCTGGAGCAGGAACAGGTGACCCTTGCTCAGAGCCTGACTTTCTCTATCTGAAGAGTCAGAGAGGACTCGTTTCCCTTCTCACACGCATTGTGCATCCTCTACCATATTGCCTTCCCTTTTGACCTCAGCTGATCCAACTGCAAGGCGAGTTCTCTAGAGCATCCTAGCGAATGTGTGTCTATCTCTGTGTGCAGATAGAGGGGGAGCGAGTGGAGGGTGGGAGGCAGTGGTGTGTTTGGGATAGAGCAGTACCAGCTCTTCCGCGGGGAGGGCTGCGTGACCACCAGCCTGCTCCTCCGTTTCTTGCCTTCCACCATGGCGGCTGCAGTGGTGTCCCTGGCACCAGGTGATTTCTCAGCTGCTAACACTGTTCCTGACATATTTACATATGGAAAGTTCTGCTTTTCTATAAACATTTACAAACACCTTGATCGACTTGTGAAAATGTGACACTCTTTTGGAAGCCAGCCTTCTTGGGCTGTGGGGCTCAGCTATTTATTTTTGTGAGAAGGAGGCAGCTGTGTGGGCTTCTGGGTGCCCATGAACCTCCCACTTAGGAAAACCGCCTCCACGTGGATGGAATAATCTAGAGGCCCAGAGCGATGGGGAAAGAAGTAGTGGGCAGTCCCTGATAATGAGACTTAATGGGATGGAAAATGGACTTTGTAGGTCTAGGGGTCCTGGCTCCCAAGGTGCATCCGGGGAACAAGGGCTGCCAGGAAGGATTTTCTGAAGCCTTCAGTTCATTGTGCAGGCCACCTCTCCGACTCTGGGGGTCCTGGGACAGTGTGAGGGCTCAGACAGGGCTCCTGGAGTTCCCTGGGCCTGGAAGGAGAGCTGAATCATAGTCCATGATCTTAAGAAGGAGTCAGGCAGTAGTAAGTCTGAGCAGAATTTTGGAAAAGGGGAGGGGCATGACTTAGCAGAAAGGGCAAGGGTTTTGGATCTAGAAGACCTGAGGTCAGATTCTAGCTCTTTTTTTCTTGTTGTGTGACCTTGGGCAAGTTAATGGGTCTCTGCATGTGGATTACTCAGGCAGGGGTCAAGGTTCCTGAAATGCCTCTCTCTAACTGGACCTACAGCATAGGTCCCATCCCAACATAGCATCGAAATAATCAAGCTCTGGCCATTCCTACTCCCGTGGTGGCTGTGCATCTTTCCTCCGTAGAAAACTGCCTGCAGCCAGGAGACTTGGTCCTGGCTCCTGCTAGTGGATGCTGCCTCCTCTGCCACTGTGGTGTCCCTATGCTGGCCTGGGTCAGTGGGTTCTCACAGGTACCTGCCCACTCTCCAGGGCTTTCTCTCTGGGACTGCCCCTGGTCTTGGCCTCTGTGAGTCTGCCTGGGTTGGATGACTTCGTCTCTGAACTCCCTCCTAAAACTATACCCCTCCCTTGCCCCACTGGCTTCTGGGGGAAGGCTTCCATTTAGTGGCATTTTCTTTTCTCATTTCATGCTGTAATGGAGATTCATTGGTAGTTTTAAATCCATAATTTGCCATGAAACCCTCGTCTCAGGCCCTGGCTGAGGTCAGAGCCGGGAAGTAGTGAGCTATTTTTAGCTCTTAGATGTCTCCCTGCTCAGCTGGGCCTCTCTGGGCTTTCCCAGGGCCAGCCTTGGTCAGAGTCCTGGGTCTGACACCCACGATGCCCAGGATGCTGGAGCCAGGAGAGGGGCAATTCACCCCCAGGGGGACTGGCTGGCCCTGGCCCACCCTCTCAGTCGGCTGTGACTCTCGACGACTCCACTTCACTTCTCACTGGGGGAATCAGCAGAGGAGCAGGGCCTCACGCTGGGGACAGCACGCTCCATTCTTTCCTGGGCCTGACAAGGAGTGAGGGTCAATACTTTTGTCAAGTCACCAACTTTATCCACTTCCCAACAGTGACAGATTCTCTTGACTGAGCGATCAGGTGTCTCTCCACCTGGGGACACCGATGATTCAGCCATGCTCTGAATTGTATGTGTGTATGTGGGTGCACACCAGTGCATTTGTCCTTGAGGTAGGGGGTCCGTGTGTGTTTGAATGCATAAACAGGGAGCCTTGTAAATAGCCAATGGCCAGCTGGGCATCCTGACTGAGGACCCAGCAGGGCACCGGATGGAGGTAGGCTCTTGCCTGTGCCTATTCAGGTGCACAGGGATGTTGGGAGCCTCACCCAGGCCAGAGGAAGAGGCCCCGTGATGGCAGAGTGAGTGAGGGCCTCCTCCAGGCAGCTGCCTCCTGAAAATCATAGGAAAGGGGCCTGAATTCCACAGGCAGCCTTGGAGCTGCAGGTTCCAGGCGGAATGGCAGATGCCAGAGAATCAAGGTCCTGACTTTTGCAAATCTCCATTGTCTGAGCACGCCCCCCTTCACTGAGTAGTGGAGCCTGCTCGGCATCTCCCAGGGTTACGCTTGGTTAAAGCAACGGGAGGACATGTTATCCTTGCTCTCAGGAGCAAGGGAAGAAGGGCTCAGGGAACATGCGCCTCATGCCTGACCCCCAAACCATGATCAAATGAGGGAGAATCACAGTCAAACTGTGGAATGGATTTGCACTTCATCTCTCCAGCTTGACCAGGGAGAAAGTGGGTCCTGAGAGTTTAAGCATCATTATCTCATGTCTCAAGGCTGGTCGGTGGCAGGACTGGGGCAAACATGCATGTTTCCTGACTTCCAGGCGAGGGCTTTTGTCCTGCTTGGACCTGGAGAAGTGCCAGCACCCGGGGTATGGTGGTGACACACTTTAGGACTGAAGGGCTGCCCTGGAGAGCCCAAGTCATTTAGTGATGTGGGCTGGGACACTAAGGGGTCAGCAGAACTAGGAATAGGGTGGTGGTGGGGGCCAAAAACAGGAGGCTGAGTACCTTGTGTGAGCAGCAGGCCCTGGGCAGGCCCCTACAGACCCCCACCCCCACCCCCTGCCTTCCCTTGTGCTGGTGTTGAAAGCAAGAGATGCTGGAAGGGGGAGGGGAGGGCTGGCCCTGGGGTGGCCATTTGGGATGCTGCCTCCAGCTTTAAGTGGTGAGCACCGCCCAAGGCAGTGTCAGGCATCTGGGCCAGTCCAGCAAGGCAACTTAGTTAGACCAGTTAGCTCTCCTCTCCTTGGTCGAGTCTGTTCCAATGGGCCTTGGTGATGCTGGGTGGGGTAAGGTAGGGGATGTGTGTCCATTGTATCAGGTCTCCCCCATTTTTGGAGGGGACCCTGCCAGCCCCCTGCCACCTACACTTAGGCTGAGAGGGGAAGCACTGAATTCGCCCCCATCCCCAGTGGATCTCAAACACTCTGGAGCTTTGGAAGTCGTTCAGCATCTGTGAGTCTCCTTCTCTCCACCTCATGTCCCACCATGACAGACGGGCCCCAGGTTAGGGAGGAGCAGACTCTTCTGACATCCCATGGAGGCTGAGATGAACAGGGAGATGGTGGGGGGCAGGCAGAGAGGCCGTTCCTTTCCATGGCAACATGGCAGATTAGAGGAACAGGGAGCCTGTGTGGGGGATGATCTTAGTGCAGCAGGAGGGAGGGCCAGAGTGACCTAGCTCTGAAGTCAACACACCTTGACCCAACGGTTGCAAAGACCTCCAGGGAGACCCTCCATCTCACTGCCCCCATCAACAACTGCTGTGGGCGGCCACTCAGGGGGGCATAGAAACCCACAGTGTGGACCTTAGAGGCTTGGTCCCCTACCTGCAGGGAGCTTATAATTTAGACGAGACTATTAGCTTGAAGTAACTCAACAACCCCAGGTCATGCTACCTCATAACCTGCCCGAGCAGGTAAGCACGGAGTTAAACCGGGAGGGCACAGAAGGGTGTGCAGTGGCCCTAGGGAGAGGGAGGAGGGAATCTGCTTCTGGCCCAGGGGACTGGGTATGGCCTGGACTCCCAAGGAAGAGCAGAGAATCAGGAAGGGAGTGGGAAGGAGCCAGTGGCAGGGGTGGGGTGGGGAGCGAGGAGCACAATAGCTCAGACGAGTCTCCCATCTGGAACTGCAGGAGATAAGGATGTTTTTTCTGCTGCTCTCTCCCATTTCCGGCTTGTTTGCTGCCCCTATTTGGGGGTGATTGCAGGGTAATGAATGTGGCAGGAAACAGGCACACAGCACAAATGAGGTACGGCACCCGAGACCAGGCCAGGGCCCAGGCAAACATGCTTAATGAGGAGATAAGGACATCAATTCCACTTGTCTCCCCTGGCCTGCAAGCCCGGGAGGGGCCTGCAGGAACCATGCCTCTGTGCCTTGCATGCTGGAGGAAAAAGCTCTAGGACACATAGCCTGATCCCCCAGGAAGGAGGAGTTGCTTGTTGGTGTCTCTTAACATTGCAGGAATAATAGTAATAACAATGACAATTGTAACAATCACAGCCAATGCTTATATGCCTTGCTGCAGGCACTGTGCTGAGACATGCCTGGCATATATTATCTCATTAAACCCTGTCTATAACCCTGAGAGGGCAGGTACCATTATTCCCCCATTTTACACATGAAGAAACTGAAGCACAGAGTGGTTAAATAACTTGTCCAGAGTCACACCACTGGTGAAGTGACACAGCTGGCTTTCAAGTACAGGCAGTCTGGCCTTCAGAGTCTGGGCTCTTAACCGTGAAGCGATGCTGCCTCTCTAAGTACAACACAACACAACACAACTCACAGGGATTTGGGGCTGACTATCTGCCAGGTACTGTTCTCTGTGGTGAGGTTCCGTGTAAATTCCTCCTAGTTTGCCCCCAAACCCTGACACTAACCTCTATGATGAACATTTACTGAGCGCCGAGTACGTGCTCATGGGCTCTGCTAGGCATGAGGGATGCAGGATGCTCCCGAGAGACCCAGTGGGGGAGACAGACTTGTAAACAATTACTTTCAACATACATAGTGAGCGCTCTGATCGAGGCTAAGGGAGCACAGAGATGGAGAGTCAGGTCATGCGGGGTTCAGAGAAGGCTTCCTGGAGGAAGTGATGTCTAAGGTGAATCCTGATAGATGAGCAAGAGTTAGCCAAGGGAAGTAAGGTGGGAAGGGCATTCCAGGCAGAAACACACGTGAGTGGAGGCACAGAAGTGCAGTGAGTGGAGGGACTGCAAACTGGTTGTTGTCCCTGGATTCAGGGGGGGCTAGTGGAGCTGGGGCTGGAGAAAAGCGGGGGGCAGGCCTCAGAGGGCCTCACGTGCCATGGAGGGAGCTTGGGCTTTGCTCTATGGAGGGGCTTTCTCACCCGTGCGGAACCACTCAGACTAACTCCTGATACGGTGACTGCGGGTAGGTTTCTCGCCACCCGTTTCTGGAAGAGAGGTTTTAGAAGCCAGCACTCTCAGGCTCTGTTTCAGCTCTGCCTTCCCTTGCTATACACCCGAGTTATTCACTGTCTCTCTCTGGACCCACCTACCAAGAAGATTCGGGGCCAACGCTGTGGACCAGGGACCCCTGCCCTGCAGCTCCCCTGGTGGAGGAGTTGCAGAGGGAGTTTGTGGTTTGGCAAAACGCACAGGGACACATTTGGACCTTACCTGTGTTCCCTTCTCAGTATTTGCGTCTTGACACCAGTTTAGAGATGCTTTCTATTTGAGTTGACTTAGTCTCCAACATTAAATAATTCATGTTGATTTAGGAATCTTTGTTCCTAATGAGAGCCACAGATAGCTGAGTTAATACTAGGCCAGGAAGAAGAGGGAAATGGGGAGGAAGACTGGGAAAATATCCTTTTAAAATAATTAACCTGACATCCACCATCCTCCCCGCCTGCTTCCAATCCCCTTTACTCTGCTCCACCTTCTCATCTTCACAGCATTTATTACCATCTGACATCCTACAAGACTACGCGATGGACTAGTTTAATCTGTGTATTATTTATTGACTGGCTCCATCTCTGCTGGAACACAAGCTCCACCAGGCCAGGGGTGGTTTTCTCTTTCATTTCCTGATGAACCTCAAGTTCCTAGACCAGTGCTTGGCACATAGTAGGTCCTCGGCAAATATTTGTTGATCAAATCCTTGGCACCCATTTCCTCCCTGCTCTTGCTCTGGGTCCCAGAAGGAGTTCTTGCTTTCCAAGTTTTCAGGCAGGTAGAACGATCAAATGCGATATCACCTTACAGCTGTGGCCCTGGAAGAGTGTAGATAGTTTTCAACCTTGGGTTTCCTGCAGCGGGGGAGAAGCACAGTCTGTGTGTGTGCATGCACATGTGCATGTGTGTGTAACCTGTAAGTGTGTGGCACTTTAGTGTGTGTGTATGTGTTAGTTTGATGCTCACAACAATTCTAGGAGATTGGGATTTTTATTATGCCCATTTTACAGATGAAGAACCAGAAACTTCATTCACTCATTCATTAAAAAACCCTGAACACTACTGAGTACCTACCCTGTACCAAGTGCCCGTTACAGAGAGTGGAACCAGAGGCCCAGGGGGAGCTCTAAGGACCTTGCTCAAGGTCACGTGTAGGGGTCCTATGATGTCCAACTAAGCCGAGTCCTGCAGAAAAGGCTGAGAACGTGTGGAAACTGGATACAGATGGGGGCTCTGGGGTTAAGGTGTACAGCCAAGTCCAGAATCCCAGGGCTGGGCAGGCCTTTGAGAGGTCCCATCTCTGGCCTCAAAGTGGGAGGCTGTCTGAAAGACCCTCGTTAGTTACCTTCCGTGCCTCAGTCACCCCAAGAGTTCTGATTCCCATGGGGGATGGGCCATTTTCCTAAAATAGTGGGTGCAGCAAGTTCAACTCCTTATTGTGGAAGTCATGGCTTTTTGGGAGCTGGACACTTCTTTGAGATTGTTTTATTTATCACCACCGTCATTTTATAGATGAGGAAACTGAGACCCAGAGAGGCCGAGTAACAGGGCTAAGATCACACAGCTGGTTAACGGCAGGACCAAGTCTGCTGCTCTGTCCATGATACCATAATTCCTGAGATGTAGGTATGGAAAGACCAGCCAGACAGGGGTGAAAAGACGCCTGTCTCGACCTGACCTGAGTCAGGGCATGGTCCTTGGTAGCTGGCTGGATCACAGAGGGAACGCAGCCCGATTGTTAACCTGGACTGTGGCTGCCCAGTCTTTGCTCTGCTCAGCTTCACAAGCTCCGCCCCTTCCTTCTCTCCCCTCCTTGTCCCCTAGCTCCCTCCCTCTGCCCCTAGGGTAGCAAATGCTCAGCTCAGAGTTACTCCTTGCCTGATTGTGTCTGAGAGCTGGAAACACAGGCTAATTAATGTGTCTGTGACTCGAGGCTTGGCTGTCGGGCCCAGGTCCTCTCGCCCTCCCTGGAGCACCACGGGATCTGCGAGCTGGGCCTCTGGCTTCTCCAAGCAGGCTGCTGGCAGATGCATATTTTCACAATGCACATCTGTTGGCTATATAATATCTCGTATTTGCCCTCCTCACTTGGTGCTTTGATGGAAGACCCCCGGGGGTCTCCCTCTGTTCCAGCCAAAGTGTTTGCTTCGCAATTTTGCCGGAGTACCATCTGATTCTGCTCTCACATCTTCTGCAGGTTCTAATCAGGCTCTTACTTTATTTAATTAAAAATCTATCTCAGGCAAATACAGACTAAATTAGGAAGCTCTCTCATTCCTGGAACACAGGGAAGGCAGCACCCCCCCTGGGGAACTGGCTGGGACATTTTCCCTGGCTGAGATGTCACAGCAAAGCAGATGGGGTCTTGGCTGGGAAGCTGCTGGCCAGGGTGGAAGCACCCCTCTTCCCTCTGCTGGAACAGATGCTCTGTCTATCCACCACTGTGAACAGACCAGGGCTCCCTTTCCAGAAGGCTGGGTCAGCTTCTGCAAGCAGGGCCTCCCTCCAGGGCAGTAGGTGGGGCTGTACACCGCAGGGAAACTCCACCAGGCTGGGTACCCTAGGCAGAGCCCCATGGGACCAGCTGAGGGGTGGGGACCTAGGGTGGCCCTGAGTAGTCAGGAAGGACCCTAGGTAGAGCCTGGGGCAGCCCTTTTTATCCCGGGGTTAGTTTGCTTAGGAGGAACAGTTTTCGCGGAGTCTGCACGAAAGGCTGGTGGACAGATGCCTGCTCGGGCTCCCTCCCCGGCTCTCATGGGTTCCACCCAGGCCACTTGCTGGGCGCCCCTGAAACGCCCCTTCCCCCCTTCAATTGATCTCCAGACTTGTAAAACCTCTCCCCCCACAAACCAGCTCCATGCCCAGAACTCAGTGCCAGGTTATGCCACTGGGGAGGAAGAAGGGGGAGTGAATGCTTTTTAGATGTGACCCGAGACAAAATCGAGTCTGTTAGGCTCAGATCCCGAGGCCTTGCTTTCAGAAACCTGGCTCTTAACCAACCAGGCAAAGGACACACAGCTGGCATCTAGAAATGTGGAGACTGGGCAAGGAGCATTGGTTTGGAGTTAGAAAATCTGAGGTCTATTTTGAGTGTTAATTAAGCTGTGTGATCTCCTGTGAGTGCCTTTGCCTTTCTGAGTCTCAATGTCCTTATCTGGAAAACATCTGGAATAATTTGGACTTTGTTCTCTAACTGAGATAGTAGAGAGGAAAGGAGGCTGTAAGTGGGTGGGTATGACTGGGTGAAGCTCTAATACCAGCAACGAGACCTTAGGGATGAGATGTGTCTCCATCTGTCTCAGGTCCTGCGTGAAGTCAGGAGGGGACAATGCCTAGGTTCTTCTGATTTTGACATTCTTCGGCACCCTTCTGCACAAGGCAGCAGAGTCAGATTCTTCTGAGGGTGGGGGGCTGAATAACCTCCGACGACGAAGATCCTACCACTTCGCTTAGCAAATCCGTACTGGCATTTTGCAATCCTCAAAAATCAGGAAATATATTAGGCACTAAATCCTCCTTCTCTCCTCCCTCAGCCCCCACACCAAATTGTAGACCCCTTCCCATCGGAGCCACCATCTCAGGAGAGATGAAGACGGCTGCCTCTCCCTTAATATCCCTGAATACTTGGCAGAAGGCCCACCTACTGACCAAGGAATCCCAGTTTATTGACCCTGCCGGAGGCAGTTTATTTTCTCACCCTTTCACCGCAGGCCAGGGGAGACTCAAAGGTTGAAGGAGGCGTCTGAGGTCGGCCCTGAGTTCCTCCTCCCCGTCTCAAGAAGCCAAGCTCCGAGCCTGGTGAGTGGTCCTGGAGCCTGCCTGCTGTCGCCGTGTGGGGGTAACCCGCCCGGGTGCTGGCCGTGTAGATCTGAGGATAACCTGACACTCTCTGAACCATTTCATCTCTGGGCAGCCGTGTGCCTTATCTACCAGGGAGGAGGCAGCACCCCAGCTGCTGACCCTGTTGTCAAACCTTCACAACAGCTGCTAGGAGGCTAAGAGGAGAAACGTTCTGATCTGGAACAAGGGCCTGAAACGAGTTTTCCTGGGGAGACTTTCTCTCTCCACCTGAGAGTCGGGATCTCCAGGGCGCAGTGAAGGGTGGGAAGGCACAGGGTCAGTGGGGGCCCTATGGGTGCTGAAATCACAGGAGGATCAAGGTCCAGGCTGATTCTGACAGGGGAGGTGGTGGGATGGGGCTTTGTTAGCACCCAGAGGGAGGTCAGCTCAGAAGGCAGCAACTCAAGGACGTGTCACATTCTTCTCTGCACCTCTGTTGCCTCACACAAGGCCTGACATCGATCACATGTGCCGAACGTGCTTCCTGCTTGAATAAATAAGCACCCAGGAGCCCTAATTAGCTCCCTAGGCTGGACTCAGACACACTGGGGTTGGACAGGGTCATAGGTCAGTTGGCATTGGCCTTCTGATTTCCAGGGCAGGAACTTCCACTTTCCCCCTTTTGGTACTGACACCAGGGGGCAGCAGTGGCTGGAGCCCGTGGACAATGCCTAGGGGCTTTGCCCAGTGGGGAAGCCCCTCCAGTCTGGCTGGAAGGAACCTTCCGGAGCTGAGCCATAGCATCCTCACCCCCACGTGTGTGGACGGTTCTTACCCAGGACGGTGAGGCGAGCGGGGCGGGACCGGATGGCAGCCTGGATGGCCTGGCACTCGTACACGGCGTCATCCTGCAGCTCTGCCCGCAGGATCTTCAGGTGATGCTCCCCCGACAGGTGGTTCCCGACCACCAGGTACTGTGGGTAACCTGTGAAGACAGCAGGCACATCAAGGGGGGCTGGGGCGGGGGGAGGAGGTATCCATGACAAATGGGCACAGCAGTGGGACCCTGAACACGGTCTGCTCTCAGAGCAGGCAGAGCAGGCAGCTGCTCAGGACCCTGATCTCAGTGTAAGGAGCATGAAAACGGGAGTTTTCCCAGGGTGTTGGGGGTGTGTGTGTGTCTAAGGGTATCTGTAGGTTTTAAGTTTAGGAATGTTGGGGGAGCTGTTGTTAGAGGGAAGGAGAGAGCAGAGATGGAAATGCCAAGTGAGCGCAGACACAGCAGGGTGATTCCTCTGGAAAGCAGTGTGCTCAGCACTGGTTTACCCGGTAGGCATGCATTTTGATAAGGAGACACACAGAGAGACTGAGCGACCCCAGCTGAGCTTCACAAACAGAGAGAAGACAGTAAGAGAGAGAGAGAAGGAAGAAAAGAGAGAGACACTTGGAAAAGGGTCAAGAGTGACTTTTGGGGAAAAGTTCTGTTTCAGCATGGACAGGAAATCTTGGCACACCCACCAGGGCCCAGGCACCTCTGGTCACTTTGAACCATAAGCGGCCCTTTTCTGGTCATTCCTACCACTCACCCCCACCCCCAGGGCCTGATTAAGCACTTACGAGGCACTCAGGGCACTCAGGAATTTGGGGCTCCTATACCGCTGGCGATGAATAATAAATAAATAAAAGCTTGAGACTGCTAAATCATTCATCAGCTTTCCTGCTGCTCTGTAGGGTGGAATATAAATGCCAGCGTCAGTCGGGGCTGGCCATGTTGGGCAGGTCCTCTCATTCCCCGGTCTTGGGCCCTAAACCTCCTCAGTTTCTCTCAGCAGGATCTGTTCTGCATCCATGCCCTTCCTTGAGCTCTGCCCTTCCCCCCACCAGTCCTCACAGGGCACCTCCTCCCTGCCCTGGTCCCCTTCTCTCCTCAGAGGCCCACCCCCCGGCCGGCAGCCCTGCACTGCTCCTCTTTCTGAAGGACCTTCACCAGGATGGTGTGAATTCTCAGAAATGTGCCACAGGATGAGGGGATTGGGCACATATGACCTTTTAAAGAGAAGACTAGGGCTTAAGCAGGTGAGAGACAGAAACAGGCAGACAGAGGGACATGCAAAAGCTCTCTTCACAGATTTTGAAGTCCCTTAAAGTGGGTTAGATGTGTTCCTATAGCTCCTGAGGACAGCATTAGCACCAATGGGCAAAATTAATGTGGGGTAATACTTTAGAATATTCTTAATGATTTGAGGTGTCCAACAAGGATGTGGGCTGCCAGAGTGGTAATGACGTCTCCATCACTGGCTGTATTCAAACAGAGGTTGTATGATCACCTGTCAGGGACACAGTGGAGGAGATTTCTACCCTGGATGAAATATTGGAGCTCTAAGGTCCCTCCTACCTCCATAAGCTAAGGGTCTTTTGGAGCTGGGGCTGGGTTCCCTGGGGGTGGGCTGTACAGGGGCTACCAGCACCCACTTCTGGCTAGTGGAGGTAGCTATCATCCTCCACCAGGCTTCCCAGTATTCTTTTTAGGTGCATGCTGTGCGGCTGAGCCTTCAGGCTCACGTCTTCATGACCAGCACTGTCTCCATCATGCAGTCAAATGGCCCTGCCCTCCACAGCTGCTCAGGCCTGGCCAGAGATGCTTACAGGCTATCAGCTGCACCCCAAGAGCACCACCTCCCCTCCTGCCCACCCTTCCTGCTCTCTGCTGGGCTTTGGGAAGGAGCCCAGGTAAGTTAAGCAGGTTGTCCCCAAGGCCAGAGTGAGGGGCTGGGATTGGGTTCTAGTCCAGTCCCCTCCCTGCTGCTGCTGCCCTCCATGTAGCTGGCTCAGCACCCCCAGCCCTCCGGCCCAGCCTCCGGATCCCGCTGTCCTGTGATTAGTCCCTGGTCTCCTGCAGGCATCTTGGCTGGAGCTTGTGTTTTTGTTTTCTTGCAAGCTATCAGCAGCAGGATTCCGTTCTCATGAGCTGCTGAAAACATCAGTGATGGGTTTGTTTGTATTTGCCTAATTAGGCGACAAGCCATGATGCTATCCCAAGGACTGGCAGCATCTTTGGAAAACATAGGCCCTGAAGCATAGATTCTGAGGAAGTTCTAGCTCCTTCTACAGCATCATTATTCTCTCTTGCTACTCCCAGGGGAGTCTGGATTGCACGGCCAAATCGCCTGGGTTCAAATGCCAGGTCTATCACTTCCTGGCTCTGTTGTCTTGGGTAAGTTACTTCAACTTCCTTGTGCTTCCATTTCCTTATCAGTAAAATGGGGCCAATACTGGTACCTCCTAGAGTCATGGTGAAGATTAGATAGGAGAATCTATGTAAAGTGCCTGACACGTAGTAAGCAGTCCATAAATGCTAGTTTAAATTAAAATGACAGGGAGGCAGGGTAGACAAAGAGGTCCCCATTGTTAGAAGGGGGAGTAGACAGGGTGTCTGGGCTTTTGGAGGGTTAGGAGCTAGGGTCTCATGCATTGGGATTGGGTGTATATTTGAATCAATTTCTTTCTCAACTGTGACTTTGTTTACCTGTCAAATAAAGGGGAAAATCCTTCTTTTTCTCCCTCTGGATCATTGTAGATTTATGAGATAATGTCTGAGAAGTACGTGAGCTTCATAGAAGAAAACGGTTCTATCAATATGAGGGAGTGTATTTATAAATCATTTCCTTTGACTGTTTTTTCCAGCCTTGGTGACCAGAAAGACAGTAGGTCTTCAGTTAGAGCATCATTCCTGGGTGACTGAATGGGGCCACATGGTTAAAATAGAAGAGGACAGAGCTGCAGCCGGGTGAAGTCCTACAACACTGGGCCTCCGTTTCCCCACGGGAAAGCTTGTGCAATATTAAGTGCTCTGCAAACACTTGCTGAATTGAATTGAGATCTATTATTCTTCCTTTCTTATCAGGCAAGCGAATAGTACTTATTAAGCATGTAAGTATCTATCATTATTGTCATGATGCTATTTTTGGGATAGGTGATCAAACACAGAGCAAGCACTTTACCAGGAGTCTGTTTATTGGCTGTGCGAGGAGAGGGCCAACATTCTTTCTATAGTGGAGTCAAATTGGAGAGGAAGCAGACTTCAGTTCATCAGAGCTAACTGTCCTTCAGCACTCAGCAGAACCCAGTCCTGGATCCCAGAAAGCCATTCATGGAAATGGATGCCAGAGGGTCAATAATCCATGTGGTGATGACCATTCCATGAACCGTCCATGGGGACCTGGGGCCCCTCTTGGCTGCAGACCCATAGAGACCCCAGTCCCTGACCGAAGGCTGAAAAACACTGACCAGGGGCCCAGAGAGCCTCCTTAACGAGCAACAATGTTGGGCCAAGCTCAGGGCCATGTGGAGCACGAGTGGTTCCAGTTTGGGAAGGTCATAGCATTCCCTCAGTTTCTCCAGGGTAAGGGAGTTCAGAGTCCCTGGAATTGGCTAGCTCCCATAATACTTAAATTTTACGGCAGCACAGTATATTTTGGGGATATTATTGTGTATTTTATTCATGCTCAGCTGGGCTACAGCGCTCAAAGCCTGTGATGCTATTGACCATGGCTATAATGTTTCAATATACATTTTTGGCAAGACACAACTCACATTTTAAAATATTAATTTCCCAACCATCGTGTTTCTGAGTGCACTTCAATTTTTATTTTCCTGCAGCTGTAAACCATGAGAGAGGCAAAGCTACTTCTCAGCTGAATACATATTTTTCTCTCTTCCTCCACCCTCAGCCATTCCCCAGTCACAGGGACACCCAGATCCCTCGTTCTGGATTTTACAGTATGTGCTAAGCCTAGCAAACAGTCGCAGGCCCACCCTCCCCAGGGGAGAGAAATAATGGCTGATGGGTGAGTGACTAGAAGATGATTCCATTCTTTTTTCTCCCCAGGGGGAGAGCATGGATTGGAAAGACATCTGTAGTAGCTTAAGGGTTGACATTCACAATGGTTAACAGATGATGGGGCATGGCACCGACCAGGGAGCTCAGCTGCCAGCCACGGAGCCTATGAGCACATCTTTGCTGAATACCAGCCTGGGTGGGCTGAACAAAGTTTGGAATTTATTTTAAACTCTTCTTTTCTTTTCTTCCCATCATATGGTGACCCCTAAAATCAATCAAATTTCTTTGGGAGTTTTCAGTCTACTTGAATCCCTTTAATGGATGGGAGCTGAGAAGAATCAGGTTGTAGCTTAAGGGGGGAATACATTTTGAGCAGGAAACAGGAACACTTTACCTCTGGAAATCCGACTTTACATGAATCGTGTTTGACTTTAGAATAGACCCTCCAGGACAGCAGTGTGTAGGTTTAGGACTGATCACCAAAATTGTGGATTAATAGTAATTCATTACCAGTAGCCAGAGCGGCCCTCAAAGTCCCATGGATCCTGGGCCCAGGGATTACCTAGCCTGACTCTGCCCATGTGAGCTGCCGTGAAAACTGGAGACTCAATCCCCAAACACCTATGAAGATGGAGTTCCCTAGGGGGGTGGATGGGTGGGTAAGGCAGGGATGGGGTCCAGGCCTTTTTGGGGAGGTCTGGGGGTACTCACTTGAGAGGTCCCTGCCCACACCCAGAGCCAAGCCGTCTTTGATCCACAGAACGAAGCCATCATATTCAGGGATGGCGCACAGCAGAGTCACCGGCTGCCCCGACACCACGGCCTGGTCCTGGGGCTGCTGGCTGAAGGAGTACACTTGACCTAGGAAGGAGACAAGCACAGAGGTCAGTTCCTTGCAGGGAGCAGTGCCTGGAGGGCTTCCCCTCAAGTTATGGAGGCAGAGCCCAGGCTGGCCCACGCCAAGGCCCCTCAGAGCGCCTGCCTCATGTCCTGCCTGGGGCCCAGCGGCAGCTTCCTCTCTACCCCCAGCTTCATCCCCTGCTTTCAGGAGCTGGCTTCCCGTCCAGCATCCCTGCTCATCACTCCCTGGTGCACACTCACACCTGGTCCAGACACGGTCCAGCCGTCCTCCAACCCCCAATGGCTGTGCCCTGTGCACTTGGGACATGTTACTTCTCTTTCCATTTGGCTAACTCCTACTTAATGCCAGCATTTCTACAATAGGGCAGAGGCAGTGGAGAGACCCCCAGCTAGAAGCATTCTGTGGGGGGTGTACTTCAAGAGGGTGGTGGGTATGGGGAGTGGTGTGCTTTGGTTAAACCTGAGAATCCAGAAATACTATTGTTCTAGAGGCTCCCAGGATGGGCCCAGGGACGAACTCATTGGGCTGAGCGGTGGCAGAGTGTGGCAGAGGGTGTGGCTGAGGGAGCAGGTAATCATCTCCACACGTCCTCCCTGCCCCTTTCTACTCCAGCCTCACTGTCACTTGGGAGAGAATCATCAGTGTGACCCCACGCCTCCCCATACACACCTCGGAGCAAGACAGCACCGAACTGTCTAGCTAGCCAGGTCATGTTTTATTGAACAAACACACCACAGTGCGTACAATATGTCAGGCACCATTCAAGATTTGAAAATATTAGCTCTTTAATATTTTCATCCTCGTAACAACCTATGAGGTAGGTACCTGCACATCTTTGCTGACCTCCAGCCTGCGTATTTTTATCCCCATTTTCCAGATGAGGAAAGGAGACACAAGGAGGTGGAAGGAGCTGCGCTTGTTAACTACTTACCCAGTACTGAGTAGGCCTCACCTCTAGTTGTCACAGTACCCACAACAGCCATGCGGAGCCTTACCAACCCCGTTCTGCAAGGGCTTAAACTAAACTGTCCAGGGAGAGACGAGTGGCAGGACTAGGGCTGTGAATTCAAGACTTTCTGGCTCTAAAGACCATGTTCTCAGCCACTGAGCTATGCTGAGTGCAGATCCCTAAGCCTGGTCCTGGAGGGACTGCTGAAGAGGGGTGACGTGATCCATGTTCCCTGGGAGGCCACGGTTGAATGGACAACGGGACATGACACTTACTGAGCTCTGGGGCCACCGTGTGAACGGGGCTTCACGTGCCTTCCCTTCTGTAACCTGTTTGATTACATTTCATGGCAGAAATATCCCCATTTCACAGCAAAGAAACCTGGACCAGAGAGGCAAAGTAACCTGCCCAAGGTGACAGAGCTAATGAGTGGTGGAGCTGGGGTTTGATCTAGGGTCTGTAACATCTGAGCCTGCATTCTTTCCCACCCCCTGCTCTGCAGATACAGACACACAACTGAGGAAAACTGGACCTGCTGGGCAGGCTGCTGCCACGGCCTCTCCTTCCCCACCTGGGAGAGTCAGGGATGGCCACACAGGTCCCGGACACTGGCTGTTGCCCACCTTGGGGACATGAAGCCTCCGGCTTGGACCACAGATAGGGCGCAGCTCTCAGCGCCAGATGGCCCTAAGAAGGGAATGAGTGGTTATGGAACCCGAGGGGAGCTGGGGATGGAGGCAGCTTGTGGTGGAGCCCCCAAGAGGACAGACAGAGGTCTACATCAGAGAGGTGGTGGCTGGCGGGAAGGCAGCTGAGTTTACAACCTGATGGGATCTTGGCTGGGTGTCTGAGGAGTCTCATTAAAAATAAAATTGGCCCTGAATTGTGGGAGTAACACTTTTTATTCTGATTTGAGCTTTACAAATTAGATTTCATAGGACATTTTAATCAGCTATGTGTGATCGGTTTTTTTTTTCCTTTCTGTCCCTTCAAGTTCTCCCTTGTAATTAGACTGTTTTTGGCACCAAACAAGAGAGAGAAAGAGGGAAGGGATGAGAGAGGAGAGAAGAGATGGGGAGAGACTGGAGAAAGAGCAAGAGGGCAGGAGGGAAGTGAATAGAGTAGAGACACAGGAGGAGCTGGGGAGGGAGGAGGAAGAGCAAGGGACAGAGAAGAGGGAGCAGGGAGAAGGGACGGAAGAGAGAGAGGAGAGGGGAAGGCAGGGGTGTGGCTGAGTGGGGAAGCAGCAGAGAGCTGAGGGTGGGTGGGGAGAGAACATTCCTTTCTAGGCTCTTTTCTCCCGGCTCTAATGATGATTTCACAGCTCATTCTTTTATCTCAAAATCCTTCTTGCAATAAGGACAGTGTCAAGACAGCTGCAATTGCTGCCAAAGATTGTGTTATCAGAGAGAATTATCAGTTGTCAGCTGGGAGCTGAGGGGTTTATAATGAGAAGGCCCCAAACAAAATGGCGCCAGAGGCCCCCCCCAAACGTCCATTAGTCCGGGCGCTTGCAGTGGGTGATCGTCCCCTTCCTCCCCCATCCCCGGTCTTGCTTCCTCTTGGTGGGGGTGAGGATAACTGGAGAGCTGGGGCGCAGAAAGCATCCCGAGGCAGAGGTGTGGGTGGGGGCAGGGTTAGTCCTGGACCAGTGAAGAGAAACCTGAACCTGGCCAGTGTGGCCATGCCCTGGGGGAGACAGGGGCTGTCACTATGGAAACCCGGCTCTGGAGGACAGCTCCGTGAAGCAAGCCATGGAGGTGGACACCGAGTGGTCACTATTTTGCTTTGGAGGGTGTCTCAGAGCCAGGAGTTGGGGCAGGCACAAGATCCCCCTGAATAAGTCCTGGGGCCTATGGAAAGGAGCCTGAAGGGGTAGGGAAGAGCAGGAGAGCGCCTTGAGTGGAGCAGAGTCTCCAGATCCCTCTGAGCAGGCTCCAGAGAGAGGCTCTCACATTTTGTCTATTTGGATCCCTTTGGCTTTTCTCTAGAAAGAACGTTTCAGGGGGAGATGGATGCACAGATTAGTCTCAAAAACCACCTAAAGGACATTATTCACAAATTATTATTTGGGAGGGAATGGCTAATGCTCTATTTTCTTTTTCAGTCTAATTTTAATAGTTGTGCATTAAATACAAGCCACAAAAAATACTTTTCTCTTTTAAATCAATGCGATGCTTCTTCAAACAGAATCCTAAGCTGTGTCACTCTCTAGAATAGGTAAAAGGTGAGATGCTGTGGATGGAAAGGAGGTGGAGGGATGGGGCCCACTTTCTTTTCACCCGTGGACAGACCCCGAGGCCTCTCTTTGGGCTCACGAGCTCCCAGGAACACAGTGTGCAAACCAGCAGTGGGGGTGGGCTCTTGCCCAAAGGCGGCTCCCCACCCGTCCCCTCGCTCCCTGGTTTCCCTTCCTTGTCTTTCCTCCTCCAAGGAAGTGAAGTGGGATCACTTTCTCTGTCCTCCTGGGTGTCATATTAAGTAGACAGGAAGCTCTTTGAGAACATTTGCTTACTCAACGCGCATGTACTGAGACCTGCTCTGAGGCAGGTGTCGCATCCTCTTGTGCGGATCAGAAGAATACGACCTGCCCATCCGTCCAGGAGCGCTTGCCGCATCCGCCACGCCCCCGTCCCCCAGACAACTCCGATCTGAGCACCCTAACGGCCTGCTCTCCTTGTAGACTCAACACACCTTGCACCATCCATCCCAGGTTTTCTGCCTCAGTTTCCCATTTCATCCAATGACGTTCCCCTGATGTGAAGCCTGGCAGTCACCATGACCTCCCTTTTCAGGCTTTATTTTTAATCTGTCACTGTCACCCAGTCTGGCCCAGTCTTCCTCCCTCATCTCCCTCAGATCACTCTTTCCTCTCCATTCTACTGCTATGACCTAACGTCCAGGCCCTCGGCACCTCCACCTGCGTTCTCGCCACAGGCTCTGAATGCTTTCAGGTGTTGCCCCGGATTTTTCTTCCTAAAACACCACTTTCCTCATGTCTTTCCCTTTCTAGGGTAGAAACTCTAAAGTCTCCATTGTCTGCAGGACAGCACCTGACCTTCCTTCCTGGGTTATAGACTTCTCCCAAATCTGAGCCGCCTTCTCCCTGGGTGCCCCACAGAACACTGTGCTGGCTGTCACTGATGTGACCTGGAATGCAGCCCTTCCCCAGGCCTCCCTAACCAGCCCTGCCGGCATTGAAGGCCCAGATCTTGGCCTGTACCTCTAGGCACTTCCCACCACCGGGAGGGGACCTTCTCCCTTTTTCTCCTCCTCCCCACCTCTGCTTTATCCTCCTTCTCATCTCCCTTAATTTCTTCAAACCTTTATTGAGCACCTAGTATATGTCAGATGCCAAAGAAACAAAGAAAGAAACAAAAGTAAATAAGAAAGAGAGGGGAACGCTTGGAGGGCGGGGCCCACGGCTGTCTTTTCCATCTTGTATCCTCAGTGTTGCGCCCATCGCAGCAGCATTGAATAAATCTCTGTCTGATGCGCCTGTGTACTCGTAGCTTGCCTGCTTTAGTTTGTCTCCCGAGACTGTGGTCACCGTAGGAAAGCTGTTTTTACATTGTAAACTACTGACTAGGCAGGTACTGTGCTGAGCACACCACACAGGAGTGAGGGGAGAAATAAAGGTGCAGGGCCAGCGTCTCAAGGAGTCAGGCTTTACAGGACAAGAATAACTGAGTTCGTCATGGAAGATCTACTTTATGCCAAGTCTTTGAATGTACTACAATGCTAGTTAGCTGTTATTATCCACGTTTTACAGATGAACTGAGCCTCCTAGAAATGAAGTGACATGCCCAAGGTCACTCAGTGGCCCAGGTGTAATTCAGGGTCGCACAGTGGGCTCAGGTGTAATTCAAGCTTACACAGTTGGCTCAGGTGTAATTCAGGGTTACACAGTGGGCCAGGTGTAATTCGAGGTCACACAGTGGGCTCAGGTGTAATTCAAGGTCACACATTGGGCTCAGATGTAATTCAAGGTCACACAGTAGGCCCAGGTGTAATTCAGAGCCACACAGTGTATCCAGGTGTAATTCAAACCCAAATGTCTCTGGTTGTAAACTCTGTTTTCTTGCTGTTATCCCATGTTGGTTACTGAATTAAGGGCCTGGAACCTGGATTTTGATTCTCAAACAAGTACTCACTCCACCAACCAGGCAGCCCCCCTACACCATCTAAAGAGAGGCAGAGGCTCTTTGGAGTGAAAAGCGATTTTCTGGTTCTTCCCTAAGTTTACACAGCCTCCTCCCAGCTGGTGGTCAGCAACACCAAGTTAGAGTTCAGGGTGGAGTCCAGTACTGGCCACCACGGGGGGTATGAAAGAAAGGAGGTGTAGTAATTATTGGTACTTACATAAATAGTCATTATATAATAATTATTATATAACTAGTTATATAGTATAAGTAATATTTTTTTGTGGTGGAATATAATATTAAAATAACATTTTTATTGTTATAGAATTAATAACAGCTAACTTTCATTGAATGTAAAACATATATTCAGAGCTTTGCGTGGATTATTTATTTATTTTGCTGAGGAAGATTGGCCCTGAACTAACACCTGTGCCAATCTTCCTCTATTTTGTATGTGGGATGCCGCCACAGCATGGCTTGATAGGTGGTGTAAGTCCTTGCCTGGGATCCGAACCTGTGAACCCTGGCTGCTGAAGCAGAGCACACCAAACTTAACCACCGGGCTGGCCCCTACTTGGGTTATTTGATTGAAATCTCTCTACAGTCAGTCCTACGAGATGGGTAACACATCAGACCCAAGTGGAGATGAGGTTGTCCAGGGGCCCAGGGCACTGAATGGTGGAGAAGGGACATCAGGCCCAGCAGTGCTATTCAGGGCCACATCCTACGGTCCTTTACTACACAGTCCTCAGCCCCTGGCAACTCAGAGAACCGGCCTGAGACCTCCCTCTCCCTTGCCCTTGGCCAGAACTGAACAATCTTGAGGAAACTCTAAAGGAGCGGGCCTGGATGGAAGCACACTTGGAACTCAACCACATTTGGTGGGTTAGATGGAGTGGAATGTGGTCCTAGTGGTGGCTGCAGGCAAATTTCCTGTTCGCTTCCCGGGAGGACGGTTCTTTCCCAGGAAGCGAGGGCGCGATAGAACTGGGGTCCCAGGGGCCATTTCAGAGCCCCTCAGGTGACTGCCCACAGCCTGCGTGCCAAGAGAGCACCTTACCAACTCTCCAACTGGACCTTACAACACTGGGGGATGGGAGGGAGGCTGCTTCTCCTCACTGAGCTCAGAGAGGACGGGTGGGGCCGTCAAGTTTCCACGGTGGCTGAGTCAGGATTAGAGTCTGGCTCTGACACCCCTAGTGCAGTGTTCTTGGGTCCACTGGCTCAGCAGGTGAGAAGCAGGAACAGAGGTGGAAGTGCTGAGCAGGTGGGGCCTTTTGGAGTCTTCTCTCCAAACTAGGGTAAGCTGGGCCCATTTCTGGCTGGGAAGGATGAAGAGGAGGGTGGGCTCTGAGGACCCCGTCCTGGAGAGCCACGTGTGCACCCCGCTTGGCGGGGCCCTGAATCAGGATGGCTGGAGCTCAGCAGGTGCTGGTGATTGGCGAGTGGGAGGAGGTGTGGGGGAGGCAGCAGCAGGTGGCGGGAGGACTTTCAGCTCTTCCGCACTGAAAGGGACAGGTGCAGGTGTAGCCTGGTGGGGGCGGGCCTTGGGAAGCCCCTGGAGGGCTCTGGTCCTGGAGCCGAGCTGGTCCTCCCACTGTCCCCTGCTCAGCACAGCTTGGAGTCCTCCCCTCCTGCCGCCCTGTCTGCCCTGTCCTCCCGCCAGCTGTTTCCCCAGCCTCTGTTCTCGGCTCAGAAGCAGTGCGGCTCAGCTTCCCTCCTCATGACTTCTCCAGACTGCCTTCTCAAAAGCGCCTCTAGATCTCCCTCCCATACTGCCTCCTCATCTCCATCAGCCCACCAGGCTACCCAAAGGGGCCAGCCCCTCCTGGCCCTGACCACACAGCCCCTCACCTTAGTCTCTTCTTGGGGACTCGCCGTGCACGTTAGCATGGACTGAACCATCACCATCTGGCCCTGGGAGGTCCCCCCTGTCTCCAGTGAAACACTTAAAATGTTGAAGACCACATGATTCTCTATGAGCTCACACACCTCTGGCCCCTGATCTGAGGTCATCCCTCAATTCTCAGTTATTTCCTGGGGAGGGAAGAGGCGTTTTGCCATGGACGGTTGAGGTTGTAAGGGCCAAATCACCCAGAGTGATGGTTTTGCAGCAGGGCTCCGGGACCTGGCTGTCACGCTGTGTGCATGGGTGTGTGTGTGTGTGTGTGTCTGAATGAATTGACTTCCGGCCCCACCCCTTCTCCAGCCAGATCTTTGCTTCTGTTCCTCATCAACCACTTAAGATTTCGGTTGAACAAACTCTTCTTATTCTTATAGAATGTCTGAAAGCCCCTGGTTTAGAATTTTGGGGACAAATTTTTTTCTGGGATTGAGAAGGCCCAGGCCCCACTCTGCTGTGAGGGTCACCCTGCAACCTTTGAAAGGGACTGTGGCCTGGCCTTTACGGTCCCGGGAGCCCATGGTGCTGTGGCTTGAGCCTGGCTCCGTGAGTGTGGGGAACAGTAGGAGGAGGGCCCAAGGCCCCTGCCCATGGTGGTCAGGTCCTCCATGCCAGGCTCAGAGGCACCACGGTGCTCACCCACCCCTGCCCCGTGTAACTGCCAGCCCACATCTCTTGGGGACACATTCTGGTACTCTGGTGTCCCCAGGCTTCCACCACCCCTATAGGCATATGTGTTTGCCCCTCTCCCGCCGCTGATCTGGTGGTCAGGTGGTTCCACAGCGTGGTGAGAGGCAGCTACCCACAGGTCAGCATGGGCCAGTGCAAAGAGTATGGGATTTGGGGCTAGTCAGTGAAACAGGGGAGAGAAAGCCTCAGTGCAAACTGCACTGGAGCCTGGTGTGAGGAGCAGGGGGTGCTGACATCCCAGTGTCCCCTGCAGCCACCCTCTTTCAATGCATGCTCAGAGGTCAGATGGGAGGTGGTCAGGAAGTGGTGTGGGGTGTGCTCACTCCCCCCACCCCTCTCTTGGGCTGGGCACTTTGGCCAGGGCCCTCCTCCATCAGTGGGTTGCGGGGAGGTGGCCACTGCCCTTAGGGTTAATCCCAGCCAGGACTGGACAGGAATGTCAGGGTCCCCTGGAATGCTTGCTTTGGCTTCTAAGGAGCCCAGTGCTCTGCAAACACATGCGCATGGCCATCCTCACGTTGCCCTTCAAAGGGGAGGGAGCTGGCAGGGGAGCAGGTTCCGGAGAGTCTGAGTGATGCCTGGCGGTCCACAAGCAGGTGAAGTAAGAACCTCTTCAGCACCTGGGGAAGCATCTACCCACCCCTGGGCCTGAACTTGGGGCAGCCCAGCTGAAATCCTGCCTGCTTCAGCTCTCAGGACATTCAGCAAACTTACTGAGAGTCTGTGGACGGCCACGCTTGACCACAAATCCCTAGATTACAAGAGAGAAAGTGATCGGTCTCCTAAAGAGGTCACATAGAGTTCTTTTGGGGCTTAAGAAAGGCTTGCTGCAAGCATCGGGAGAGGAAAATGAGAGGCTTCCTGGAGGAGGAGTCATGATATGGGGAGCTGGGGGAGACATGCCATTCTGGGGTAGGAAAAAATACAAGGAAAGGCATGAGTGATGAGTAACCTCAGGTACCCACTTTGAGTACCTATCTGACGGGTCACCTCCCGGGGCCTGGGTCCTGGACAGTGGAAAGAGCACAGGGTCAGGCAGACCTGGGAAGGAACTCTGGCCCTGTAACTAGTAGTATGATCTGGGGCACATTCTTCACCCACTCTGAGCCTCAGTTTCCTCATCTGTGAAATGGGGGTGACACCCACTTTGCAAAGCTGCTGTAAAGGTGAGAGGCCTCGTGAGTAAATGACCCGGGCATGCAGAAGGTGTTTCATAAGGGGTTGTGCTTATTTTCATCACTATCCACAAGTCTTTTCTGAGCCCAGCACGGTTAAAACTGGGGCTGTGACAGCACCTGTCAGGAGGGGCCCCAGAGCTGGGAGAGGAGGCTTTGCAAATCTGAAGCTGGACCGGTTAGAATCTGCTTCCTCCCATGAGTCGCTGGAGAGATGTGAGCATCTGAGCCTTCCTCTAGCTCTGCCGTAGCTGCTGTCCCACCAGCTTTGGCCTCCTGGAGCTGCTGGTCAGCCATGCAGAAAAGGCTCAAATGTCACCGTCTGCTCAGTTGTTAGTGACCAGTCAGTGAAGGCCTAAGAATACTTGTACCAGAGATATTTATCACCAGCTTTCTCTCAGCCCGGAGCACGCAAATTGCCTTTTATGAGATTAAGGGAAGCTGCTCTGGTCCCAAAAAGCAACCCGATGGGAGGAAGGGAAGGAGAAGGAGGAGCCAGCTCAGCGGTCCCGAGCTGACACCAGAACAACGCCAGGAGGGGTGGGAAGGGACCAGAGCAGGGTGACTCAGGTCACACCTGGAAGCACAAGTCTTGACTTCTGCTGTTTCCTGCTGGTCAGCACAGGGCCAGCTCTGAATGCAGGAGAATGAGCTTTGGGAAATTTCCAGAATGCCCTGTCATGACCTACATGACGTGATGGGATTGGGGGTGATGGGGTTATCTCCTAGCCCACTGACTAATAACACTGATTGTTAGGAAGGGTGTAGTGGTACCAGCCCTAGGAATATCATGGTGGCCACAGACAGGTCCCTACCCAACAGCCTCCAAGACCCCTGGCCGAGTGTAAGGATGCAGAGGAGGGACTGATATATCTTCCATGACAAGGAGTTTAGAGTCTGGAGGAGACAATTGTGTGTACAAGGAACTAGAATAAAAGGCACTACACAGTCATGCCCAAAGTGAGGTATAAAGAAAGTCCCAAGGCAGAAAGACTTTTCCTTCTGAGGGAATGGGGGAAGGAGTCACAGAGGGTTGGCTTCTGAAACAGCCTCAAGGGGTAAGCAAGATGAGGGCAGGGAGAGAATGTTCCCTGGGATGGAGTACAACCCAAGTAAAGCGTGTAGGTCAGAATGTGTTCAGGGAACAATAACACTGATGCCAAACGGTCTAGGCTTGATCTCTGGCACTGCCATTACAGCTGTACGCTCCTGGGCAAGTTTCTTAGTCCCTCTGAACCTCAGTTTCCCCACAGGATAGTAATCAGTGCTTGTTGGGTTGTTTGTGAGAATGAAACAGGACATTTTCTGTAGAGGGCACAGAGCCCCGCACGCCCTCCACAACGGCAGCTGTCCCCATCGCTATGAACCTGGTGTGACTGGTGCATGGCATGTGTGCGTGTGGGTATTTAGTAGGATGCATATCTGAATCGTGGTAGGTCCAACTGTGTAGGCCCTTGAATGCATGCTGAGATGTTTGCACTTAATGAGAAATCATTCAAGACTTTTGGCCCACATGCTCAGATCTGAGTTTCAGAAAGACGACAGTGGCAACAGTGAGGAGGATGGATGAAGGAGGATAATCTGAAGATAGGAAGACCAATCAGGAAGATTTTGCTGTCATAAGGGCTCAGGCTAAAGCTGTATCAGCGGAAAGAAGAAATGGACTAAGGAGCCATTTGGAGGTAGAATTGATAGCACTTGACTGGGGATGAGGAAGATGGAGGTGTACAGGCCCCTCTCCCTGGCCTGCAGGATGGAGTGAATGGGTGTCTGGTGGAGTCATGTCTGTCTCAGGAGAAGTGGGTTGAGGCAGCAGTGAGTTCAGCTGTAGATGTGTTGATGGAGAAGGGTCCCGAATCACTCAGGAGATGTCCTGGATGCAGTTGGATCCGTGCGTCTGGGGGAAGAAGGTGTGAATAACTCACACTTACTGAGCACTTGCCATGGCTCAGAGAGTAGGAGAAGGGCTTTTACAACGTGTCCTCTCCTTTGGTGTTGACCTGAGAATTCATCTTCAAATACGGAAAGTTATGGAGGTTGGTGTGACCATCTACAGGGACACGGTTACTCCAGGCTGGGAGTATTGGGAACAGATGTCTTGCATGGCACATCTAACTCCTGTCAGGGTTCGCACAGGCTTAGAGCCCCATTGGGATGGCAAGAGGTCATCTAACTCCATCTCCTTCCTTTGGATCAGACTGGAAATACAAACAGAGAAGCCAGAAGAGCAAGGCAGGGATGGAAGATGAGCCTTCTCTCCATTGCCTGTTTCTCCTAGCCTTCTCTTGGGAGAGAGACTTGGAAATCATTTCAACCCCAACATGGCCATTTGCAGCCACTGGCAAGTTGATTCTCATACACAGGTGAGGAGAAGCTTGCCAATATCATGAATGTTCCAGAAACTGCTGGACTTTTGTTTGGGCTTACGTGGGAGAGACTGACTGCCCTTCCCAGGGTTGGATGTGGGGCAAAAATTCCAAGGACATGTTCTCCCACCCTCGTTCTTTGCCTGAGCTGGGGCAGCCCAGGCACCCTGTGAGTCTCTCGCCCTCACATGTCTCTTTCCAGGACACACAATCCGCCAAGGTTGTCCTGGACAGCGTGGATCTTTAATGAAGAGCAATGGTGCTGGCTGAGGCAAGGTGAATCCAAAGTCATGATAAATCCTTCACCTACTGATTGTCAGCCTGTGGCCCCAGGCGGAGTCTGCACCGTGCTCATTAGTGGCAGCGAGAGGTAATCCTCCATCCTTTCAGCACACTTGTGGATACCAAGAAGACCTGGTAAGTGCTGCTGGAAATACTGCTGCATCGGTGCCTGGGAAAGAGCCCATTCACCTGGCCCATGGTCATCCTGGAGTCTGAACTAGACGGGAAGGGAAGAGCAGGGTGGGCTTTGGTGGTGATGGTGATGGTGGGGGAGGGGACAGATGGGAGGCACTCAGGCAGCCCATGAGGGCTAGGACCCTGACATCATCTCACCTGCTTCTGGCTGGCCATGGGGCTCAGGCTAAGCCCCCTTCTTTCTCTGAGTCTCCATCTCTTCTGTCTTCAGGCTTGGAATATGTGCTCACTGAGCCACTGTTGGGGGAGGGTAGGGAGTGTCATGAGTGAAGGAAAGCGGTGCTGAAGAGCAGGGATAGACTCATGCCATTAGCCTGAGCAGCAGTGCGGGCATGGGCTGTGGGCAGACAGGGCTTCTGCAGGGCCCTCTTAGAGTGCCTCAGCTTGGGACCCCTGGGACAGGCTGGAGGCAGGGCCATGGATCGGATGACCCCAGGACGTCCAGCATCTCTTGTTCCCTTCTGTGAGAGATGCTGTACGGACACAGGGAGCGGTGAGCACCCAGGTCCAGAAGGTACCAATCTGGTGCTGCCTCTGCCACCTCTTAGCTGTGTGTCCTTGGCCTGACTCTTCTCTTCTCTAACTCAGATTCCCCATCTGTAAAATGCAGGGTTAGACCTGCAGTCAGTCTGTTAGGTCCCTCCCCTCAGCCCTAACGTTCTATGTTCCGATTTATCCAAAGTCTTACTTTTGGGGGACCCTAAGGCTGAAAATAAAACCAAGGCACAAGGAAATAAAAGCAAATCTCCCAAGGACAGTTGGTCTATTTGGGGAAGATCCTTGTCCTAAACATCATTTAAAAAATTTTTTATTTATATTTTTGTGAGAAAGATTGTCCCTGAGCTAACATCCATGCCAATCTTCCTCTACTTTGTGTGTGGGACGCTGCCACAGTATGGCTTGGTGAGTGGTGTGTAGGTCCGCACCCAGAATCCGAACCTGGGAATCCCCAGCTGCTGAAGTGGAGCGCATGAACCTAACCACTACGCCACTGGGCCGGCCCCAACATCATTTTTTTTAAACAAACATCTTAAAATAATTATTTTATGCTGGTATAGGCCTTGCCAGTTGACAATTGTTCTAAAACTTCCATGTGCATAAGAATCACCTGGGGAACTTGCTAAAAATACAGTTTCCTGGGCTCTAAGCGAGAAATTCTGCCATAGTGGGTCTGAGCTGGGCCAAGGAATCTTCATGTTAACAGCTTCCCGGTAATCCTGCTGCAGAAGGTTTTTGGTCCACATCTGAGAAGCACTGTTGCATACAAAGAGCATGGGCTCAGGGGCCTGGGTTCTCTCTGATTTAGGCTCTGTCACTGTGTGGCCTTGGTTAAGCCGCTGTTTCTCTCTGGGTGTGCCCTGGTTTCCTAAACGACACAGTGAAGGCATCACATGAGGCCAGTAGTTCTTACGCTTTTTTTAGTGCAGGCAACCCTTTTGTCAGTGGACTCCCATGTGGAACCCAAATGTATAAAGTGGGTGGAGGCAGAGCTGGGGTGGAGCTGGAGGGACTGAATCCAGGGCCTTGGCCCCCCTACAGTGGACCCCAAGGTCCCTCTGTGGAATGTTGGAGGAAACAGAAGGTCCTGTGCAGTTTTGATGGTCTCTACTTGTTCCATGAAGGGCAATATTGCTGCATCCCACTAAGTACAAAAGCAGGCCCGGGACAAGGTGCACTGTGTGGCTAAGGCAGGCTGGCCTCGAAGCACGGGGTACATTTGTGTCACTCAGTGACCCTGCACTGGGGACCAGAACTTAGAGCTGGTGTTTATAGAAGAATCTTCTCATGGCTGCTGGAGTCATTCCCAATTGGAAGTAGACGGTCTCAGTGCAATGTCCTGAATTTCTCCCCTCTTGGAGCCCAAATCCAATAAACTCTTAATTATCTTTGTTCATGGAGAGGAGCGAAAGTGTGAATAATCCAAAATGATGGACAGTCCAAAATCATGAGTAATCCTAAGTAACATTTATTTTCAACTTTGAAATGTAATTTGGTATTCATTTTGAATATGGATGTGTTTGATGTTCCGGGCACTTTTAATACTTAAAAAGACAACAGCCCAATGATGGGGCTCCCTCCTGCCTCCTGCTCAGTCAGGAGGCGAACATCACCTCTGGTGCTGGCCCACAGCTAGAGCGGGGCTGCACCCCACCTCCCAGCGCCCTGTCTTCGTGGGTCACACCTTCCCGAGGAGGGGATGGACATATTAGTTGCTTTTGCCTTTAAAGGACTTCATTCCCTCTGGGCCTCATGCAAAGAAGAGAAAATAAGAAGCTGTGAAATGTTAAGTGAGGCCTTCATTAAGCAATCTTGGTGATAGCATTTACCAGGAATGGGGACAATTTGCCAACAGACAATTGAGAGCTGACTATATATGTGTCTTAATTGAAAAAACTGTTCTTCTCACTGCCCTGGGATTCTGGGTCCCATCTTCCAGTTGCTTTGGGATATTAACCACAACTAACTCTTGTCTATGCTTTATATTTCACAAAGCACTTCACTTGCATTATTTTACTTAACCCACCCTCACGACACCCCATGGAGAAGGTTCTATCATCATCCCTGATATGGAGAGTTGAAGGCCAAGGCTTGGGGCAACGCTGGCCCCGATGGCCCACTGCACACGACCGCCTCCCATTTCAGCCCTCTTCCACTGCACTCGGCCCCTTCTGTCACTACCTCACAGTGGCCCTGGCAAGGGCTCGGATTATTTGTATCAACTCCAAAAATGCAGCAGCAAAGAAAACAAAACAAAAGAAAACGAATCTGCAATTACTGCCCCCATCTTTGGTTTGATTGTTTGAAGTAGAAATATTGGTAAAGGAGAGATTTTGTGCTGAAAGCACCTTGGGAGGAACGACAGGGGCCCTGAACGCTGCTGGGGGCACCCAGGATGGGTTGAGGGGTTCTCTTTTTTCTGGGATGTTTAGGCTGGGTCACTGAGCCCATCTCAGAAGCCGAGTTGGTGGCAGGAAGGATGGACCCGGCTCCATGGAAGCTGGAGTTGCCCTGACACCAGGCTAGCCATTTTCACATCAACAATCCTGAGAGAGAGAGAACCTCTCCCATTTTCTGGATTAGGAAATGGAAGCTCAGAGAGGCTAAGTAACCCGCCCAAGGTCACAGTGTATGCTGGAGCTGGGATTCGAACCATCTGACTCCAGTTCCGGGCCTGTTTGCTTGATGGTACCTGGTAAGCACAGGGTGTGTGAGCTGTGTGGTTCCTTTCCAGAAAGCAGAGACTGACGACTGTGTCCTCTAGCTGCCCCCAGCTGTGCTCCAAACACAGATAGGAAGCTGGCGGGACATCTGCGTCTTGCCGCTGGGCACAGGCTCTGCCCCACCTGCACACCACGACCGCCAGAGAAACCTCTGATACTCCTGGGTGCCCCTGGGGCCGAGATCCATGAACAACGATTTAGGGCAAAAGTCGTCCACACCCAGGCAGAGGCAGGGCCATTTTTAATCCTAGCCGCTGCATCCCCAGTCAGAAGACCTTTGCAAAGACCGACTCCCTGCAATAGCTTTCTCAGCTCAGTCCCGGGCTGGGTGAATAACGACTTCCATTCCCTTCACAGCTGGAGCCTGGGGCCTTTGCAACAGCCACTGCAGTACTGAACCTCTTGTCTGTTGTGAGACAACCCAAGTAGGACCAGCTGGTGCCCAGTTAGGCCCTTCTGCTGGGGCACAGGATCGGGGACAGCGAATGGCATCCTTCTTAGAAGATGAGGCCCCATTCCTGCCTGCCCCTGGGACGTCTCTATTTTTCTGGCCTGGACTGCCACTGAATGTGTTGACAGCTCTTCTAACAGGAGAGTTACTCACGGCTCCACTGGAGAGAACAGAGCAGCTTTCAAGCCTCCTCGCCTAAACGCAACAATATTTGGTAACACTTGGCGTCTTGGGGAGAGAATTCATGTCCGTAATTAGTTACTGTATATCACTGTGAGTACTCTGCTCAGGATTTACTGGGCAAATACCATTTAACTGCACAATAACTACAGGTCCTTGCTACTTATTGGGTAATTTACTAAGGCTGGGAGAATGGGGCAGGAGGGACTCTGAATAGGAGGTACTGTAACCGCTTGAATCAAACTTTATGAGTTTGGGTTTGGCAGGGAGGCTGCTGCTGGTAACCAGCTCACTGCTTTGTTTTTCAGAGTTGGCTGGCAGACCACTTCCTTCTCCTTATTTATTGCAGGAGAGGTCTGGGACTGGGGTCTGGGGCCGCCCTGGGCTACACGGGACTACAGAGGGCCTTTGTTAGAGAGGGTCTTTGGCCGAGCACAAAGGAATCCAGCAGCAGGAACCTCGGCTGGTGTCCTGGGGGCTCCATCCCACCCTCCCATTTACTCCCTCTATGGAGCCTCTTTTTGTATCTGGGCCAGTGGGTGGGGAGAACAGGGAGCTGTCCTTGGCTGGCAGCATCAAGGCAATCCTAAACCCTCTCTTCTCTCTCAAGTGCCCTGTTGGTTGGGAAGCAGCCATTCCTGGACACTTGGCCGACATTCCCACCCTTAATCTGCTTGAGCAAAGTCTGTCTTTGTTTGGCTGTGCACTGTCTAAACTCCTCTAACCTATTTAGACCATGGAGAGGGGAAGAGACACAATAATGAAAAACTCAACGTGCAACATTGCCTTACACAATCTAATAAATTACTGGGTACCAGGCTGCCAGCTCAGACTAAGCCCAATATTGCCTGCAGTAATTATTTGGATCAAATGCAGTTTATCTGCTTCATATTTGTGCTTCTGTGCTCAGTGGTAACTTATAAATGTCATTGTGGTGTTTATTTGTTATAATGAAACTTAATGGCATTGGAAGCCAGGAGCAGAGCTGGTGGGGCGGCAGGTTTAAAACAATCTCTTCATCTCTGGAGAAGGAATGAGCCAAGATAACATGAAACTGCCCTACAGGGAAGAGATCTGCGACATGGTTGTGTCCTCGTGCTGTGTGGTGGATGGAGAGCGCCAGGAGCTGCCTCCAGAGGCATCCATTAGGAGGTGAGGAAGACTGTTGGGTTTAATCCCTGCCCCATCTGTCCTTGCTCCACCTTCTAAGGGCACTTTAGGTGTGGGAGGTGTTCAGTCTTCACAGCACCCAATGGCTGGCTCAGATAAGGGATGCACGTTGCCCAGGGTCTTGGGAGGCCAAGGTCCTGGTGGATGGAGATGGAAACTAGAACCCAAAGTGACTCGTTATGGAGGACAGACCATCAGAGAAGAGAGTGGGAGGTGGAAAACTAAGGGGGATACCCTGGAGGCCCAAATGAGGGGATGGTAAGCCTTCCTTATTTGGGTGAGGAAGGGGTGCTGGGGGTAGGAAGCACAGCCGTGAACAGAGCAGGGAAGAGCTCTGCAGGGGTTGGGGGTATGGTGCCCCACTGGCTCTGCAGAAGTACCATGGACAAGGATGGGCCATTTAGTGTAGAATGAAGTGTTCTGGCTTCATACAGGCCTGGATGCTGCCATTTACTAGCTGCATGGCTTTGGGAAAGTTATTTATCTTTCCCTAATTTTATTTCCTTCTGTGGAAAATGGGAGTAATAACAGACACCTCTCAGGATTGTGGTGATGATGAAACGAGGTGATGTGGATAAAGTGATGAACATGGTGTTTGGCGCACAGTAAGTGATGAATCAGTGGCTGTGGCAGTGATTGGCACCTGGTAGATGTTCAGTAAATGTCTGTTGAGTGAATAAATGAATAATAACACTTCCCACCTGTGTGCAGTACAAAGCCCTTCCAAACAGCTGGGCTTGGGTTGAGACTTTACAGCTGTGCAAGGCTGATCTTTTCATCCCCATTTCCACCAAAGTGGAATACAGCCACCAAAGTGGTTATAGCAACTTGCCCAAGGCTACTCAGCTGGGATGCGGAGAGGGCACTGGCTCTCCTGTCTCCCAGGGCAGGATTCCTTCCACCAGTCCCTGCTGGACAGCTCCCCATCTGCGCTGGTAGGCTGAGCTCTTCTCTCTTGACCCACTGCCCTGCTCCCCGCAGCCCAGTCACGGAGCCTGTGCTGACCTTCCCAGCCGAACCTGGAGGCAGGGGCAAGCGGGGGTCCTTCCGTCCATTTCATCTTAACACTACATTTAGCGTGCACTCATGAAATATTCATCTTTTCCCCTCAGCGACATGCTCATACAAGGCTCCTAACATCATAAATATGGATGAAAATTATTAGTCATTGTTATTTCTCCCACTAGCAGATACCCTCCCCCAACACACTCCTGTTTTGATCTCAGCAAAATGGGACTGAATTGAGGGTATTAACCTGAAACACTAATAATAATGCCTTGCATTTTATGGTAATTTATACTTTCTCAAAGCACCTGTACAACCATTATGCATATTTTATCTTTGCAATATATACATGGAGGAAAGAGGGCTAGTGTCATGAGTATTCCCATTTTGCAGATGAGAAAACATAGGTCAAGAGATCAAGGTCAAGGTCACACACCTAGTCAGGAACAGAACTTGTCATTTTAAAAAACATTTATTATTATTATTTTTCTTGTTTTGACTTCTAATGAAATGTTCTCTGGGAAACTGAGTGTGCTTGCTTCATACAAATAAACAATAGCACCATCTTTCATTTAAATAAATAACAGCACCATTTACTTTACAGTTTATAAAGAATTTTCATCCCCCTGACTTTCCTGGTTTTCCCGAGGCAGGCTTGATTTATTCCTATTTGACAAAGCTCACACAATGAGTAAGTGACAGATTTGGGCCTTAAACCATTATTTCCCAAAGTGGGTTCCAAGGAACACATGCTCTAGGAAAAATGTTTTATGGTCAACTAAGTTTGGGAAACTCCATGAACCATATCCCCCTTTCAGGGGTTCACCATGCCCTTTGGCATGTTAAAGTCTCTGAGAAGTTCTGTAGGAGAGACTTGTTTAATTAGGGTTAATCCAGCCTGTCCCCACCTTATTTAATCATAGAGCCTGTATTTCACAGAAAACCTATTAACAGGCTACAGAGATGCTGCCCCAGGCCAATGTGCATGTGTGCTCCCTCCTCCTCTGTATTTTCTGAGGCAGTGGGGTTTGCAGCAGGGCTGGGAGAGGAGAGCATGGAGGGCTAGGACAGGGCAGAAAGCATGCTTGTGGGGCCCGTCAGAGCTGAAGCGCCCCCTCCCCAGGCTGCCTTTTCCTTCCTGTATTCCCGGGACAGTGAATTCCAGATAATTCACTCAATGTAAGGTGCAGTCAGCCAGCCTATATCTGGGGCAGGATCAGAGGGACCCCTGACTGGTTGAGTGGGGTTCCGTGGGTAGTGCAATGTGGGGAGGTATGGGAGAGGGCAGGCCTCAGCCATGGGGAGAAATCTACACAGACACACAGTAGATACTTGTTCATGTCTGCCCTTGATGGTGATGGGGGTAGTCTCCCCCGTTTTCCCCCTCATCTCCCAAACACACAAAGCTCCCAAGGCAGAGCAGAAGTAGGAAGACCAGCATTTGAATCTCAGCTCTACTGGGTAATGGCTGTATGCTTTTAGGTAGATGACTTGGTTTCTCTGAGCCTCGGTTTCTTGATCCTCAAATGGAGAAAACACCACTGACCTTATGATGTGGTGAGGATGAAATGATATGAGTGTGTGAAAATCCCGCTCTAGCCCTGTGCCTTTGCAGGTTAGTGCCCCACCCCCCACTTCTCCTGCTTTCTCAAAGTCCCCAGTATTAATCCAGTCAGAACAAATGGCTCTCCCCACCTCGATGCTCCAAGAACATGTCACCTGAACACCTCTTTACCTCTCCCATCACCCTGTCTTCTGCTATTTTATTATATGCCTATCTCCCCATTGGGCTTAAAATTCTCCGAGGGCTGCAGCCAACTCTGTCAGTCAGTGGCCCACCTGTAGCCGTCAGGCCTGCTCCCCACTGCCAGTATCTGCAACCCTTCTCCTGAGGTCTTTCTCTTAAGCTACAAAGGCCACTCTGCTGTCACAATGAACAAGTTAGAGGTGCCAGGGAACTGACATCCCCACCCGAGCAGCCCTCAGCCAGCCCCTGACAGGAGCTGGGGTACAGGCACCCACTCCTTGGGTGGCCTAACTTCTAGGCATGAATTCCACAGCCCTTCTTGGAGTTCCCACTGGGATTAGGCTGCAGCCATCCACAGTGGTAGCAGGCTTGGTGAGATCCCCTGTGTCAGATGCCTTCCCCTTCCCCTGTCCATTCCCTACCCTCCTTCCGGCGCTCTCTGCACCTCCCAGATGGGTGCTTGGTTAAGGTCTGCTTCTGCGGGAACCTGAGCTAAGATACTGGAATCCTCCCTGTGTTATTCACCTCCATGTCCCCTACAGCACCAGGCACACAGTAGGTGTCTGATAAATCTTCTCTGAAAGAAGCTGTCAGAACAGACACAAGGAGCAACTAACTGTCCCACAGTAGGCTGGCTGAGGGCGTGGGGCCCGAGGCTCCAGGGCAGCATGGCTGCTCCCTACACTCTCCTCTCCTTGCACCTGTCCCACCTGACTCCCTGGTTGAAACTTCTGGTGCAGAAGACCTGTGGTCTAGCCAGCGTCCCTCCTCAATGAGAGGAGAGCAGCTTGGTGTAGTGTTTTGAGATTCTTTCATGAATAATGGTTGAGAAGTGCTGCTCTTTAGTACTAAGAATAGTGGTTATTCCTGGTACATTTGACTTGGAGGTGGGGAGTATTACATTGGTCTATTTATCCCACACTCTGTACGCAGTTACTGAAACTGTCACCGTGTCCTATATTCCATAGGCCATTATGTGTATTTCAAACCATTATATAAATGGACTTGATTTGGTACTTCTGAATGTCATTAAACTCCTCCCATACCAGTAACAACACAGTTTCCATAGAAACTAATACATTTGAGAAGGGAAGGCATAGGGAAGAAAGCAGACGGAGCAGGGGAAATGCGTCTGCCTGATTACTATTTCCAGAGTGCAGGGCCCAGCGATGTGACATGGCCACTCTGTGGAGATGGGGCAAACTCCTTCAGGTTTTTATTGACTCTCCTTTGACAAAAGGTCTGGATAGTTCGGCCTGAACCTGCTCATTCCAGCACACAGCTCTAAAAACTTCCTAGCACCGTAGACCATTAAGCACGCTCATTTATTCAGACTCTTCCACCCTGGGGAGGGGGGAGAGGGAGGGTCGCAGCTTCAGTGATGATGGCTTTGAGGCCAACTGGGGATGCAGGGATGTGGAGAGAGAAGAAAGGAGGCCTCTTCAGGACACAGCTGAGTAGGGTGAGACCCCAGGATTTTGCCAGTAGCTGCTACCTAAGTCACTCGGTCCCATTGTCATCAGTTTAGTGAGAATGATAAAACTGTAGACTATGGGGGTTAGAGGGGTGTTATGTTGGAAACTCCTTACGAGAGCCTGGCTGAAGAACTGCTTGTGGCCTTGGTAAGCAGCGAGTTTCTTGTCTTTGGAGGGACTCAAGCATAGGTTGCCGTGGCCTCCTATAATAAAATTTGCTCCCAGGGCTCAGCTCAGATACCACTTTCTCCAGGAGGTTGTCCTGGACACTGATCACTTGCCTACAGTTTGATTGATATTCCTTCTCTGTTCCCAGAACTCCTGGACCTATCTGGTCACAGCAATTGTGACATTGTGTTGTAATTGCTCTGATATCCTTGGGGGCAGGGATTGTGTTTTTACAGGCCAAAGTCCTAGCACCGTGCGAGGCAAAGTAGGCACCTGGCTGGTGAGTAAATGACCACGGAGCACCCCAGTATCCAAAAGTCCTTGTGTGCGTTGGTACTCAGCAGGGATGTTAAGCCATCAGAAGAGGGTGTGGACTAGATGAACTTTGGTCCCTTTTGGCCTTGAGAATTTTTGATCATATGGTTCTAAACCTGCTCTAACTATGCCTGGGATCTGAATCTAGATTTCTCTGACTCCCAAGCTACAGTGCTTAACCATTAAGCATACTAACCACAATGCTAAACAGAAAAAACCAAACCAAAACAACCCCAAAATCAACTTGTTATGAAATATATCCAGCTTCCCCAAGTGGAGGACAAAGCTCCTGAGGACAGAGGCTGTGCTCAGCCTCTCTGAAGCTCCTGTGCCTGGCACAGTGCTAGGCTCGTAGTGGGTGACAGTTTTACTCTGTATGTTTCATGTCTATATCAAAGAACTTACTTCCATTCCTTTTCTCCAGGGGTCCTTGCTTCTTGTCTCTTTCAAAACATGGCCTCAAACCCAGTTTTAGCAGGCAGACTTCCCTGATTGATCCATTCAACCCTGTCACTCCCAGACTTCAAGGACTTAGTGTAGTGAAGTGGGAAGAGAACTGGACTGAGGGTCAGAAGCCTGGGTTCAAGTGTTGGCTCTATCGCTCGCTGGCTCTGTTACTTGGGGCAAGTCCCGTCGCTTTCCTCAGTCTCGTTTTCCTCTTCTCCAGGTGATTTCTAATGTTTCTTCTAGGAGTCTGTGTTTCTTAACTCACCAGTTCCCAGTATCTTGAGAGCCACTGACTGGGGGCAGAGAAGGTCACTGTCCTCAATCATCTCTCAATGTTTACTCTCTGCAAACATTATGCGAGGCTCCAGGGATATAAAGGAGACCAAAAAGAGCTTAGAGACTGGTAAGGATGACAGGTTTTGGTTAAATAATGGCAATATGAACGTATATGTACAGACAGAGCTAAGAGCTTTGACGGGAAGGACTTTGGTTTTACGAGAGCATATAATACAGGGACTTGATCTAGACTGGGGAGGGGTGGGTCTGAGGGGGCTTCACTGGAGAAGAGAAACTTGAGAGGAGATCTGAGGGATGGGCAGGAGTTACTATGTTAAGGTTTGGGGGTGAAGTGTGGCGAGTATGGCCAGCATCCCAAGAGGAGGGACCAGTATAGACAAAGGGCCTGTGGCAGATGGGAGCATGCCCTGTTTGAGGAGCTGAAAGAAGGCTGATGTGATCAGAGTACAGAGTGTTAGAGGGACAAGATGAGGCCACAGAGGTGATAGGGATCACATCATGTAGAGCCTGGCAAAACATGCCAAGGATTTTGGTATTTTTCCTAAAAGCAATAGAAAGCCGTTGAAATATTTCCAAGAGGAATGTGGCATTATCAGAGTTGCATTTTGAGAAATTGCTCTGGCTGAAGTATGGAAAATGCAATGGGAGGGAAGGGGTTGGACATGATGGGCCCAAGGAGCCAGTTAGGAGAGCACTGCTGTAGCCCAGGTGAGGGAGGGAGGTCGGGGTGGCGGGGAGGGCGGTGGCCGTGAGATGGACAGAGGTGGACGGATTCAAAAGATATTCGGAAGGTGACATTTCTAGGTCTTGGTGGAAATTGGATATGTGGTGTGAGGAAAAAGAAAGTTTAAAAAGGAGTGTGGCAGGGCCCGAGGCTTAGGTGGCCCCCAGCTCGCCTTAGATAAGCAGGTCTCCTAGTAGGAATGGTGGCCGGAGTGATGGGCCTGGGAAAAAGCTCCAGAATCCTCCATCAGACTGCGGCAGGAGAATGGAAATGGTGGGTCCCTTGTTCCAAGATGCTGAGTGAATTAAATAACAATCATAGAGTGCCCTGGAAATCTGAGTCTTGCCATAAATAATAAACAGGGACGTTATACAAATAACCAGCTTGCAGCCCCAATGGAAGAAAACACATCAGTAAGAAAAATGAAATAAGGAAAAAAGCACCCAAAAGCCCCAACTAACAAAATGACCGCATTAGCCAACATCCCGGGGGCTCTCGCAGGCAGTGGAGGGATGGTCTCAGGAACATGACTGTGGGCCCTCAGCGTGAGCCAGGCGGCAGTGGCTGCCACAGTCAGAGTGTGAGGAACTCGCTGTCATCAGATCTGTTCTCCGCTGGGTCAGGTCACTGGGCCGAGGTCCAGGCCGCCCTCCTCCTGCCTCCCCCCCTGCTCTGAGGAAAGTGCAGCTTGTCCCGTAGGCCTGCTCAACTGCCTTCCTGCCACCCAGGAAGGGCACAGCTGAACTCATTCTTGGAGGACAGACAGGAAAAGAAACACAGATCTGCCTTCCGAGGCTGCTGAGCAAAGCCAGTCACTCACATTCCTAGTACTGCTTCCTCTGGTGACCAAAGCATTTAAAATCGTGGGATAGGTGGTGAGAGCAGGGTGGGCGGGGTGTGGAGAGCCAAGATAGGTTTTGAATTATCACATTTTAAAGGCTTACAGATGACCGTATCCAACATGATTGAATTTCGTACCCGAGAAGGTTGAAATCGGATGTTCAGGGACTTGCCCACGGTCACACGGCTGGTTCTTCACTTTTAGGTGCTCCTTCCAGTACACACGCCAGTGGGGCCTCTCTTCCTAACTGGCTCTGTTAGGGGATGGGCAGGAAACAGTGGCGGTTGTAGACTCATTTTTAGGGATTAAGGAACAGGGGTGCAGAAGGAAAGGAGAGGCCCCACGCCATGACAAAGACTTCAGCGTTGCTCAAGATGCCAGGATTACCACCCTCCAGGGCCCTGTCTCCCCCGCAGGGCTGAGAGGCGGGGTCACCACTGTGGTGCAGGTGCATCACAGAGCCTAGACTGGGAGGACAGTGCCGCCCAGGAGCTGTGGGGCGTGCAAGAACTCGTTCGGGGCCCGCTATCTGTGGAGCCGGCTTTCTCCTTCCTGGGCACTGCAGCCCCTCCCACAGAGACCCCGAGGTCCCCAGCAAACAGAACCTGCCTTTGTTAATCCCCTGCATTGATTTCTTCCTGGGAAGAGGAGAGCGACAGTGCTGGGAGGCATTTCTGCTTTCCCTTCACTGAGCTGGGAGGAGCAGCCAGTCACTGTGATCCCGAAGGTCCGGGAAAACTGCCGCCCCACCAAATGTGCAGCAGAGGGGTGCTCCGGGGGAGGAAGGGGGGCCTCGTGTGCAGGCCTACTTTTGCTTCGAAGTGCTGGCAGTGAGGGAGGCCAGGGCTTTGCTGCCTCCTCTCTCCTCCTTCAAACATCCTCTTCCTCATTTCCCCTGCTCAAGAGTTATAGGGCCGGATAGAGTTTTCTGGTTCCTTAGAAATGGTCTTTCCTCACCTTTGTCCTTCACTCCAGGTCTTTCCTAATTTTCTCCCAGCCAGCTCGAGTCTCCTCTGTGTTCTGCCCCATCTTCTCCCTGCCCCTTCCGCTTTCTCTGTGTTTTCAGCTACCCTGAAAAGCCAAACCAAGCTAAAGTGTTAGGGGCTTTCTCTCTATTTACGCTCTCAGCCTCCTCTTTCAGAATTCCAAGAGCACTGGACTAGATGTCAGGAGACCTGGGTTGTGGTCCTGGCTCTTCCAGCAACTTCCTATTGACCCTAAACAGGTCACCCAATGCTCCTGAGTTGGTGGGTTTGCACGATAATCGCCAGTGTCGTTTACAGTTCTAACATAGAGGAATATTGAGTTTTCCAGAGGCCAGCAGAGCCCCTCATCTGGTTCCACGTCAGAGCCTTGTATTCTGCCTGTGAATAGGATCAGCCCTGGGAAAGTGGTGTACATTGAGAAGGTGAGTGGTCCTGGGATCTCTGGGAGAAATGGGTCATCAGGGGAAGAGCCTGGAAAGGGACGGGAATATGGTGTGTATACGGGGGTGTGTGTGTGAGGGAACAGTGGGAACAGTTCCCTTGCAGATCTGATGGGAAATATCTGCCTAGAGTTGCCCTGAGAATGTGGCCCAGCAGTAGATGGGTGAGGAAGAAGAGCTGGGACGGAAAGGAGGGAGACCACCTGTGGGTCCCCCCTCCAGCCCTCTTGCTCCGCTGACCTGGGCCCTGGCCTCCCAGGAAGGGGTTATGGTACTGGAATCAGGGGTAAGACTTGTGGAATTACTGGAGATGTGGGGCTCCTTCACAAGATCCACCTTACACCTGTGGGTGACTTTGTGCATTCCTCTATTGTCATTCATGGAACTAATTGATTATTTAAGTTAAAATTGATCATCAACTACTCCCAAGGCCCAGGGATAGACAAGAAAGGAGGCAGCAGGATCTCTGTCTTCCTGAAGCTGACTCTCTAGGTGAGAGTCTAATGAATAATCACCAATTAAGGTAAGTGCCACAGAGTAAATAGGCTGGTTGCCACAATGGAGCAAATGGTGGGGAAGAGGGTATCTGATTTAGGTAAGGCAGGCAGGCAGGATCTCTTTGTGGAGGTGACAGTAGAGATGTACCTGCATGTTTTTACTGTGAGCTCTGGGAGGGCAGGGGCTATGTCTCATTTGCTCCTATAGCTCCAGTGTTTAGAATAGTGCCTGGCACTTATTATGAAAAACTGGTATTATTTTTGTGGTAGGTATTCAATGAATGTTTGACAAATAAATAAGTGATCTCCTTCCAGCAGTTCCTATTGAAATCACCTTGTACTTAATCCCATGAGGATGATTATGTCAAACAAATCTGATATTCTTATGCCTAGTCTGTCTTTATTTCCCCCTTTCTTGTCTGCTCTTCACTGATCTTTGTTCATATCGCCATTTGATGCCTCAGATGTGTTGAGTCCCAACAGGAAAGAACACACACACACAAACACACACAAACAGACAGACAGACACACACACAGACACCTCCCCACCCCAAATTACCAACCTCCTCCATTCCTGCAAATGCTGCAGATTCTATCTGAGGAGCTATTAAGCGCTCCCAAATAGAGCAAACCTCTCATTGACTATCACGTGCCTCCAAAACGATCTTTGAATAGTGTTGTCTTTTTATTGCTTTGTGTAGTTTAACAGCACCAATTGCGATTACTCTAGCTTATGATAAACCCCAGCTCCGTAAAGCTCCTATTCATTCACTATTTTTCTCTTGCTTCTTCTCAAGCTGTTATTTGTTGGGGATGTAGCAAGGAGGGGGGAGCAGAGGGAAAAGAAGATAAAAAGATACCAAATTAACAGGGAAACAAATGAAATAGGGAACCACTTCTCCCCGGGTGACAGACACTCTATTAGATACTGTTAAACAGAACAAATATGCTTTAATACAGCACAAGTAGGTCTTTTATATTTATTCTAAATTGGAAATATAATGATCACCACCTATCTTTAATGGAAGAAGCAGCTAATTGTTCCAATATCTCACTAATTCCTGCATCTAGGAGAAAAATAATTATTTTTTACTATTTTACCAATTGTTCAATTTATACCAAGGTGTATAGTGCAGCATAGACAGAGATTTCTGGTTCTTGATCTATGTCATGGCTGCTATTCCAGTTCAATTATTAATATGTAGAAGTTATAATTATTTTGCGCAGTGGTACAAGATAATTATAAACCATAAAACAGCTCCCCATGCTTGCTGATGCCTTTTCTTATCTGCAGAAGTGTTGGAGTTTGGACATGTGAGCTTTTGAAAGAGGGAAAAATTGTATAATGTGCCTCTTGGGGCAGCAAGACTGGCTGGAGTGGGAGCACAGGAGCCTCCCCCGCCCCTCCATGTCCCTCCTCTTCTCCTTCCCACGCCTTCCACCCATCCAGAGCCAACGTTAGCTCACCTCATGCATCTCTCCTTCTGCCCCACTGTCTTTCCTGCCTATCCTGCCTCCTCTTTGTTACTTGAGATTTGTAACTCATCACACATGGGGGTTTAGCTTGCTTACCACCCGCTCGTCTCCTTGGTCACCCAGCAGCAGCTGCTACCGTGTGTGTGGTTGTGTATGAGTGTGTGCGTGAATGTGTGTTGGGGCATTTGGGAGGCGTGAGAACCACATGCAGAGAGGGAGGCAGGGGTGGGGAGTTAGCTGCTCTATTACACCTTGGACATTGTTGATGCCTCTCTTGCCTCCCTCTTTCTGAATACCTTGATTGATTCTCAATTAGTCTTGTCTAGGGGGAGGGTTTGGGTGGGGCAAGGCACCTGAGATCTCTCATTCTTAACCAAGTCAACCATAATCAGTTGAAAGGAATAACCCATTTGTGTGGATTGTATGTGTTTGGAGACAAGGCTCAGAGAGAATAGGCATTGTTTTGGTATCTTCCCATTTTAACAAGAAAAAACTTTTAAAAATGCTGTCCTGGGGCCAGCCCAGTGGCACAGTGGTTAAGTTTGTGCGCTCCGATTTGGTGGCCCGAAGTTCGTGGGTTTGGATCCTGGGCACGGACCTACATACTGCTTATCAAGCCATGTTGTGGCAGCGTCCCATATACAATAAATAGAAGAAGACTGGCACAGATGTTAGCTCAGCAACAATCTTCCTCAAGCAAAAAGATGAAGATTGACAACAGATGTTAGCTCAGGGCCAATCTTCCTCACCAAAAAAAAAAAAAGCTGTCTTAGCTTAGTTGTTGCACAAAGTAAGGCTAACTGTCCTCAGAGATAATCAGGTTTTGTTCTTGTTTTCAAGTCCTCTTCCGGTCCTCCCTGACTCTTCCTTTCTTCTTTACCTAGACCATATCTAAGGAGTGCCTCTCTACCTAATGCTGAATTTCTTTTTCTCCTTATTTTCTTAATCCCTGGTTCAGAGTATTACCATTGTAACTTTCTGCTGTGGCAAATGCATTCAGACCCCTTGCTATGGATTGAACTGTGTCCCCCCACTCCATTCCTATGTTAAGCCCTAACCACAATGTGACTGTATTTGGAGATAGGGCCTTTACAGAAGTAATCAAGGTTAAATGATATCATAAGAGTAGAACCCTGATCCTATAGGATTAATGTCCATATAAGAAGAGACACCAGGGAGCTCTCTCTCTCTCTGCCATGTGAGGATACAGTAAGAAGGTGGCCATCCGCAAGGCAGGAAGTGAGCTCTCACCAGAATCTGACCATGATGGCACCCTGACCTTGGACTTTCAGTCTCTAAAACAGTGAGAAAATAAATTTCTGTTGTTTAAGCCACCCAGTCTATGGTACGTTGTTATGGCAGCCTGAGGTGACTAATATGCCCCTCCCTTAACCATTTGTGCAAGGTGGGGGGTGTCAAATTGTGTTCATCAGCCTCATGATACGATTCTTTTTAGGCCCCAGGATCTGGAGTTAGTATCCTTCTACTGGGGTCAGATGCTCAGAGCTTGAGGTTTCAAATCCGGCCCAGCTCCTGACTTTTTGGCTTCCACAATCCCTGTGAACCTCATTTCAGCTTCTCTAATGAGCACTGCCAGCAAAGAACATGTCTATTCAGCACCACAGACAGAGGCACCCTGTCAGTTCCCACAAATTAGAAGTTACTGCCTAGCACTCTCATGAAGGCTGTGTTGGGAAAGGAGGGGGTAGGCTGAGAAAGAGAAAAGTCAGGGAGGGAGACTGAGTGGCAGGATGAAGAAAATGCAGCCCCCAACCCTGGCTGTGCTCAGCCATGGGGCTCCTACAAATGGGAAACAGCTTCTTGATGCTGCTGCCTTCTTCCACAGATGGGCAGCAAAATGAGGGAGGTGATCACTCCTCATGCTTAGTTGTGCTGGCCTAACTCTTGTCTAACTGTCACCATGATGGGCCCTGGCAACAAACCTATAGCTGGCAAGACGTTAGGTCTGGGGAGCGTATGAGGATGTGGGTGTCATAGACTGTGTGTTGGGGGGAGAGCCAGCTGAGGATCACAGGAAGAGGGTATTGGAGCTAATTCTGGGGGTAGTGATGGTACAGGTGAGCTGCCTCCTCCATGCTTGGAATGGGAAAGAGGCTACAGGGGCCTTGGGCCTTGGGAGGGGAGGGGCCCAGCCATGGCAAGCTGGGCTAGTGGGAAGCCAGGGCTTCATCTGTCTGACTTTAATGATTAAATGGCATCCTCACCATTGTTTATCTACTTTTGAATCCTGACAAACAGTCTGTAGCATCTGATGGAGAGGGTTATTAGCTGCACGGAGACAGATGGCTGGGGATTGAGGGGATTGGCTCTTTATTACAGCAGGCCCATGAGTGACAGCACTCCTTTCACATCCCAGCCTCCATGTCAATGTCAATACCTTCCCCAAGCCTTCTGTGACCCAATCAAGCCTCGGAGGAAAGACCCAGTGCAAGAGGAAGGTAGAATGGCTCCTGAGTAAGGGAGAGGTGGGGCCAATGGAGTTGGGCAGAGGGCAGGTTTCCAAGCATAAGTTCTTTAAGAATAAAAACTCTGCCTTATTCTTCTTTAGTGTTCTTCCAAGTGCCCTGTAAGGTGCTGTTTATTCAATAGGCATTCAAGAAACGTGAATGATTGAAGAGAAAGGTAGAGCGGTCTGGATTAGAAAAGATAATAGAAGCAGATTTAATTGCACTGGGGGTTTGGTGGGGAACAAAAGATGGGAAAGAGAAAGGAAGAGAAGTGGGGGATACAAAGGAGGAGGGAAGACAGTATGAGGAGTCAGCATACAGTGTTTCAGGCATTAGCAACTCTTCCTCACATTGTTATAGAAATAACTTCATGGAAAGCAAACTGATCTGCCCACTGTCCTTTCTGAGATGTCCCAGGTTCTTTTTCTGATACCATAGTTGTAGGGCATAGCTTTCTCCCTTCACATTACCCTTGAGAAGGTGGGCAGGTTCTCACTGACCTTCATTCATTCTTCGAAACTTGTCCTTGGCCATGTAGCCCAGCACCAGACAGCATCCTCTCTTCTGGAGGCCCAGCTCTGGAAGAAAAGCAGAGGTAGGTGAGCTGGGAATGAGTCAGGTGTCAGGGAAGGCCCCTTTGCAGGGTATTGAAGTTTGTTGCTCTTAAAAACAAGGCTACTTATTTCTTTAACAAACATTTACATAGCGCTTACCATGGTCCAGGCATAATTTTAAGCCAATAATTCCTCATTTGATTCTTACCACAATTCCATGAGAAATATACCATTATTATCTCCATTTATAGATGTATTAAGTAAACAGCCTTAGATGAAAGAGCTAGTAGGCGGCAGAACCAGGAGTTTGAACCTAGGAAGTCTGGCTCCAGAGTCCAAGCTCATAACCATTACTCTATAGGTTAACGAGGCCCTATATATCCCAGGCTTAGAGACTATGCCCAGATAACCCTGGGATTGTGGTCAGGCCTATCAGAGAAGAGGCAGAGTCCAGCCAGTGGTGTCCAGGATGCAGCAGTGCAACCAGACACAGTGGGTGACTCGGAAGGATGAAGAAGTGATTGGGTGAATTTGGGGGAAGACACAGGGGTCGAGGCACAGGTTGAAGGAGTCTACCTTTTGGGAGAGTGAGTTTCTGGGCCTGGGGATTGCTGTGCATTCTTATATTCAGGCACAATTCAGCACCATTATCAAGCACTTATAAGGTGTAGACTCAGTGTGGAGCACAGGGGCTGGGATGGCTAAGAGACAGAAGACATAGACTCTGGTCCCACAAGACTTTGACCCAACTGGAAAAACAAGGTAGAACAACAATTCTAGGTAGCAAAGGCAAGAGACATTTTTTTTTTTGCACAGTATTTTGTAAATCAGTGTCCATTGTGTGTGAGCATTGGACTGGATTACATCTGCCTCACAAGAAGGCAAGTTTTCCTCCCTGGCATTTATATTTAATCCTGATTTGTCTCAAGTACTTTATGGGTTCGGAAGCAATTCCACACCAGGTTTCTCTTTTGACCCCACAACAACCCCATGAGGTAGGTAGATAGGTTAGTGCTCTTCACATTATGCAGATGAGAAAATTGAAGTTCGAAGATGTTAAATGATTATTTCAGACTCCCTGTCCCCACCTCTTTGCTTAGAAGTCATACAAATGTGAATGCTGCCATAAACTGAGTAAATGGATAAGGGATATGATTTCTGGAAGAGGAGATGTGACTGCACCTCCTCCCAGGTCTTGCCAGGGTTTCTGGGCACCCAGCTGCTCCCTCCATCAGTTTCTCAGAGAAGGAGAGTCCCACTGAGGCGTGTGTCACAGCGACTTATCCCATGACACTGGGTGTTTCTCTGAGCTCCAGCCAGTCAGCATCTAGGCTGTTGGAGCATAGACAGGGTGGGCCCATCCTCCTCCCTACCTCTCTGTCCACCTCTTGTTGCCTAGGTCCTCCCTTCATGGGTAACAGGATGAAAGGGCCCATGAGAGACAGATAAGTCGAGCTTGGGGGCTCCTGCCCTAGAGGTAAACAAAGCGTGGAAGGCGGTGGCAGAATGCCATGGCCCAGGGAGGCCGCTAGCTTTGATCTCTTGATTCTTTAAAGGGGTTTATTGACTATCAGTAAAGAGCAGAGAAGCAGATCTGAGTGTGCCTTTTCCAAAGGCACTCACTTCTCTTCCTCTCCCTCCACGCTCACTCGTCTGAAGGCACGGCCAAACCGCCCTTACTTCAAACAGCCTTACATCTCAGGCGCCCAAACTGGTGATGTTAAGTTCCCTCATCCAAGGCCCTGGCCCTTTCTTCGGGGGCTCCCGCTCTGTCGAGGGCCTCGTGGATCAAAGCCCCTTTGATGTTTACTTACTATATTTGTGGATTCTTTCTAACAACCACCTTCAAGAGGCAGGAATCCAGCATGCCAGGAGGGCGCCAGTGGAAGTACAAGCTGTGAGGAGGCGCTGAGCTCCTGCAAACAAGAGCCTCTTGCCTGAGCCTGTATTGAAACCTCAACATGCAGACGACAGGCAGAGTTAACCAGCCCATTATGATTGCACGTGCATTGTTCATCATCAGAATGATACAATTGCTGACGTTTCCTATTATACTTTCCCTTGACTTCTAATGCCCATCTAAAGCACATCAGCAGTGGCTCCTAATGAGAAAGGGAGCTCGGGTTCCTGGATTGAGAGAGCCCAGGGAAGCACTGAGGAGTGGGGGCAGAAGATGCTGGATGGATTTAGGCCAATGTTCCTGTTACTCTTCCTGGACAGTGCCCTAAACTCTCATGGGCATAATTCCCCTAAAGATGTAGACAGCGTGGACAACCTGCTGAATCTGGATTACCTGTGTCGGCTGTCTCTGCCATCCTGACCCAGCCTGTCCTATGTTGTGTAATGGTTTGCCCTCCAGGGTGATTGCCTGAGGAAAGAGGCCACCTGTGCAAACAGTTATTATAAGTAAGAGCCTCACTGACCATGTCTGATTTTTGCAAATGAGCAGGAAAAGTTAAAAAAAACTCGATTAATAAAAGAAACGGAAGATGAGGAATTTCTCAATGTATTTGGCTCATTTAATTTGACACATGCGGGTTAGTCTTAATTATTTAGGCGGCTACATTACAAGGCGCTAATAAGCACACTGCAGACGTTTATTAAGTGAGAGGCTCTCTGACTGAGTCTTTACTGGGAAGTGGGGAGAAGCCACCGGGATCTTTGCAAGAACGAGCAGGTTGGAGGATCAGTAAAGTGAGAATTAGCTAGCTATCTGTATACAAAAATTTGGGTTGTTCTTGGGAGTGATTTGCAGAGCTAAATTAGAGGTCATTGGGTCCACACAAGGAGGCATGCCAGCAGGGCTGAAGTGGGGGGACGGAGAGGAATCCGGAAATGCAGGTGGGGAAGGGGTGTTGTCAAAGATACTGACCAGAGAGAGAACCAGGGGAAGCGGGGACTAATCATTGGCTTGAGGAAACTCCACCAAGCCAGACTAACCAGGCTATTAGGGGAGAGATGACAGAACGTGACAGAAAGAACAGGAGTCTTTCACTTTGTGAGCTAGACCAGCCACCAGACTGCCACCTTCCTCATCACAAGGCATTGGGACCGACGGTGGAGTCAGGTCACAGATGCCCATTTTAGAATAGCAAGATGATGGGGCCTTCTCTGTGTAGACTTGGGGACTGCAGCCTTTGGCTGAGCACTTATCAGTAGCAGAACCATCCAGATGCACTGAATGTGTCCATGGAAAATGATTAACGTGAATGGAGTTGTTCTGCCTTAAAAGGAAAGCTCATAGCAAACAGGTCCAGGGTCACCTGCAGATGAGGGTGTGGGGGGCACTGTCTGAGGAGAACAAAGGTTTAGGAAATACTGTGGGCAAGGAAACACCGATTGGGACAGGGTATGTTTCTAGGGGAAAAGGGAAGATTCTACCCCAGGAACTTCTGGCCTCCACACGATGAGCAACAGAAAGGTCAAGATTGGGCCTTTCCCAGTTCTGAGCCCCTATCCCAGGCACAGTGCCTGGTGCACGGCAAGTGCTCAGAAGATGTCTGCTGATTTAATGAAAGGGCTGACTGAAAAATATTGGGTGGTGACCAGTTCTCCCTCACCCAGGTCAGAATGAAACCAGGTGGGCTTGTGTGTGGCCCAATGGGGTATGTGAGGTGAGGATGGTTGTGAAGTGAAGGAAAGTTATAATTCATCCGAACAGGAAACGTGCTGAGATTGCCTCTTGAGAGGAACAAAAAGCGATGGCTTTATAAATGGAATGGTTTCCCTTCAGTTTCAGGATGGGACTTTTCTAGCCTTAGGACTCTTTCCTTCTTACTGGTAATAATAATGTTATGGTGAGATTACTTCAAATTTGTGGGATACTTATTTTTTCACGATGCTGCCATATTCGCTATCTTATTAGATGCTCACAGTAGCTCTGTGAAGCAGGCAAGTCAGAAATTACTTCCTCCATTCTGGTTTCAGAAACTGAGGCTCGGAGAAGAGAGATGGCAGTTCAAGGCCAGAGCACTAGTTGGTGACAGTGCTCAGGCTAGCATGGGGTCCTGACGTCTGGCTTAGTTCTGAGGGTAGGGTCCGGGATCCCAGGGCTGCCACTGCTGTGAATCAAGACGGACCAGAGAATAGACATCAGGGACCAGTGGTCCTGTCATGGGTTATGGGACAGTGTTATGGGTTCAAATGTGTCCCCCCCAAATCTATATGTTGAAGTCCTAACTGTAGTACCTCAGAATGTGACTTTATTTGGAGATAGGGACTGGACAGAGGTAATCAAGTTAAAATGGTCATTAGGGAGGCCCAAATCCAATATGACAGGTGTCCTCACAAAAAGGGAAATTTGGAGACAGACACACACACAGGGAGAACAGCTGTGAACATGAAGATGGCCATCTACAAGCCCAGAAGAGAGGCCTGGAGCAGATCCTTCCCTCACAGCCCTCAGAAAAACTAACCCTGCCAACATTTTGTTTTGGACTTCTAGCCTCCAGAATGGTGAGACAATACATTTCTGATGTTTAAGCCACCTAATTTGTGGTACTTTGTCGCAGCAGCCCTAGCAAACCAATACAGACAGGAAAGTGGGAGGAGCTGGTCTTCTCATAGGACCTGGCTATTTCCATTGGCCAAGATTCTCTGTAGCTGATCTCCTAGGTCACAGAGCTGCCTGCTGGAAGCAACATCACGTGACTGCTCGAGAGGCTCATCAGAGGGCACTAACTGACTGGAGAGCAGCCAGTAGGGCTGCTAAGATGGGACAGTGCAGATAGTGGCACAAGAGATGATGGGAAGGAGGGAAGGTGGGGAGGGAGGGTTGGCGGTGTGTCTGCCTGCCGGGGAGCACTGATGGCGATCCAGAATGCCTTCAACATTCCTGCTTCCAGTGCGAGGAACATGTTGGCTGGGACGGTGCTTGTTTATTGCCCCAGCCAGAAACTAACAAGCTCTCAAGTAACTGCTGATAGAGCTAGTGACAATGGACAGGTACCAGCCCCTAATACCTCACCATTTCTGAGGCTGTCTGGATGCATTTGGGGGCCTTCCTGTCTTGCCTGGTCACAGTTGTTCAGGGGTGCTTGCTGAAGACTAACCCTTTTACCCCTGAAGCTATTAGACTTGAGCATGTCCCCAGAAGCCTATTGAACAAGAGCTAGAGTGTTATTGGCAGGGAGTTTGGTGTAGCCGTAGCAAAGATTTTGGGAGCAGAGGAAATGAGATGAGGCAGGAGACATAGTCAGGGACCAGATCCTGGGGGACCCAATGAGCCTTGCCTAGGAGTCTGGACTTTCTCCTACAGGCGGTGGGAAGCCTTGAAGAGTGCTAAGAAGAAGAAAGACAGGCCAGACTTGCATCTTACAAAGATCTTTTTAGCACTGGTGCAGATGATAGAGAGGAGGAGGTAAGCCAGGCAAGGGAGAGCAGTTGTGTGACTATTGTAATACTCCTGGTGAGAGATGATGGGCTGACATCTGCTCCCTCTTCCTGCCCTCTGAAGACAGCCTGGGATCAGAAAGCAAGTGAAAAGGCCCTGAGCTTTCTCAGGGGGATGTTCAGAGCCTCTGTGTCCCTGCCACTTGACACAGGAGAGCAGTGGAGGGGCTGGAAATGGCTCCCCAGTTGGTTCCTGAGACCATATGGAGAAGACGTCAGCTGGACCTGGCTGGAGTCACAGGGAGGCCACGTGTGCTTCAGAACTACCAACGTGGGCTGGAGCCTTGATCCAGCATTTAACAGGGGGCAATCTTCAGGGCTTCTCTGAGCTTTAATTTTCTCATCTATAAAATGTGGATACTACCAGTAAGACCCTCCGCACATGGTTAATATGAAAATCAAATGAGATAGCACTTGGTGAAAGGCGCCCAGAGTGAAGTACTTGATAGAGGTGAGCTCAATAAATAGAAACAAAGTATCAGATTGGGTTGAGAATTCATCAAATTCACCCCCCCTTTTCTTTACAGAGAGGTGAAATGACTCATCCAAGGTGATATAATGAACTATCGGGTGGCATTCTTTGAAGGTTAGGGTGGCAGCAACAAGTTAGATGGCCTGGAAAAGTGAAGTGAGTCAAGAAGACCAGTCAAGTGGGTGTGGCAGGTGAGGCTCAGGGACTAGAGGTGTTGGGAATGGAGAGAAAATGGTGAATCTGAGAGATATTCTAGGAATGGGGCTAAGTGACAGAGTGGCTCAGGCAGAGGAAGGGGGCGAAGATGTCCACAGTGTCTTTAGTTGGGAAGACTGGAGGAAGAGTGGTGCCTGTGTCAGAAGTGATTGACAAATGAAGCTGATTAGGCCATGGGGTGATAACAGCGCATTTTTGGATTTCTTGTGTTTGAGGAGAAGGGGTTCTGCGTGATTATATGAGCAGGAGTTTAGGTCTGAAGAAATATGTTTTTAACCAGCTTCATTGACCTCGGAGAATGAATGTCTTGGTCTGGAGACCAATTCATGACGTAATGAGTTACATAGAAAGCAGTGAGATAATACGAGTAGACTCTGCTACGAGTGTTAGGACCGCCCCTTCACGACTAGCACGTGTTAATAAAACATGACAGGACAAAATGCAATTCACAAACACTCACTGAGAAGCCACAAACTGCTAGGCAGTACGAGCAAGACAAAAATAGGTAAGGCGAGCTTCCTTTCCCAATGAGATTTTAGTCCTATACTTGTCAAAAGGTACATAAAAGTCAAAGACAAGTAACAGTTCAGTAAAAAAAAGTGTCATGAGGCAGCACATGAGCTATTTCCACATGAATGCCAGTAATTGCTGCAGGAGCTCAGAGGAGGAAAAGGAGCTGCAGGACGTGGGGCAGTGAGGGACACCCTCACAAGGGGCCGTGGAGGCTGGACATTCATCTGGGGGTCTTGCCTTTGTGGGGTGTCCATGCCAATGGCCTCTCTCACAGGTGATTGCCCAGGGAAAGCCCTTCCGCCCAGCGGCGGCTCACCGACTGCAGGATGCTGGAGTCTCACGTTTGGAAAGTTCTCACCTTGATTCTGCTAAACTCCTGCTTTCTGCATCAGTTCTGCCTAGTCCTGTTTTCAGCATTATTACTCACATCCCAGGCAATAATGATGTCCACCAATCACGCAAAGATCACAGTTTGCTGATCAACCTCTTTGGCAAAGAGGTCTGAAGAGAAGAGTAGTAAAGGTTTATTAATCCCGACTAGCGTGTGGCTCGGCCCTCTAGGACAAGTAATAAATGTTTAATAGCCCAATAATACCTGTTTCATAATTTTTGAATCTCATTGCTTGCTAATTCTAAGTTTATTGAAGAACTATAAACTTTACATTGTTGTAAAGACATAATTGCTATTTCACTGCATATTTAATATGAGTTAATTATATTAGAACTAAGTTTTTCCCCAATCATATTATGTATAAATTAGTTGTTTTAAACTATTGATTTGTATTTAATTAACTATGCTATTATAGACCAATTAAATTCTTATAAGAGAAACCTGAAACAGCTGTGGTCTTAAATTAAGTTTTTAAAGTAATGAATCACATAAAAACTTCATGTCCCGTTATTCTCTTTTAGAAGGAGTTAACAATCATTGTGATAATTTCAAAAAGTCTTTGTGACCACCAGCCCATCCTCATTAGCTCCTGTAGGGAGCAAGGCTCCCTCAGATAGCTGACGGGAAGCAGCTGGCAGCTTCATACAGCAACAGCAAGAACTGACATTGGGGTGGCCCTCTGCCAGCCCCTTCCTCCCTCAGCCTGCCACTTACTGGCCGCCATAGCCTCATGCACAGTGTGGCCTAGGCAGGCCGCGTATCAGCAACGCCTCACCACCAGCTGTGGGGTCCGTGATTGTCTGTGTTGCTATTGGCCCCAGATCCCGTGCGCCTGAAGGAAATCTGGTGCCCATGTTGTCGTCAGTCCTCTGGCTTCTCCAAACCCCTGCTCCCCTGGCCCGAGTCTGTACCTCGTGGGAGAAGAAATCAGACATTGACTGAGCAGCACTGGACGTTTCACTTTTCCCATCTTGCTTCACACTCACAGCGACCTTACAAAAATAGGTATTATTATTCTCATCTTTATAAGGAAAAGGACATTTCAGGTGGCTGAGGAGTTTGCCTGGGGTCCCTCAGCTGAGCGGTGAAGCTTCAGTACACCTGCCTGCCTGACTCAATGCCTGGTGCACCTTGCCACGCTCTGTTCTCCGTTCTCTGCGAGATACAGCTCCTCACCAGTTCTGAGTCTCAGCCCACTGGGCTGGCCCTCTGGGGGGGTCTGAGTCTCAGAGTTCTCACCAGTTCTCAGTTCCTCACCAGTTCTGAGTCTCAGCCCACTGGGCTGGCTCTTGTCCTCTTTCTCTTTGTGGAGGGCTGGGCTCGTCCCCTGCCCTCACCCTCGGACACCGCCTGGGGTCTTTCTCCCAATTGATTACTTGCTTGGAATTCCAACATGGCTACCAGCTGACTCAGAATGTGGCACCTCTCTGGGCCACTTGGGCATCAAGGCAGGTCCCAAGGTTGGCAGAGTCTACCACACCCCTCTGCACGCTGAAATTGGGACACTGGCTACTCCCGCCCCCCTGGAGGGGGCTGGATGCAGCCCAGCCTTGCCCCTCTCCATTGGCTGCTATCACCAAGGACTCACCCACCTGGGGTCAAGCTCGGTTAATTCACCATTGCAATTAAAATCGCCATTTCCTGATTGCTTATGAGTTATTAGTCTCTGGGCTAAGTACTTTGCATGCATTATCCTCTTTAATCAGAAAAATTCCATCAGGTAAGTACTATCATTATTCCTATTTGATTGAAGAGGAAACTGAGAATCTAAAAGATTAAATAACTCAGGTTTATACAGCTAATAAGTGCTGAGGCCAGTAAAACTGATATAAATGAGATTCTTTGGACGACTAGTATAATCTCTTTGTGAGAGGGGCAGGGTATTGGGGGCAGTTTAATAATGTTGGTTGAAGAATTTTAGCTGAAATAGTTTGATCACATGTACAAGATTACCTCAGCCATCTCTGATTTAAGATGTCTAATCCCAGTGGGTTAATTGCTCTGTGAGGGAACGTGACAGAGAAATGGGATCAGGAAGGCCATTGCCACCACCCTGGCCTGTCAACAATCTACTCACCCTGTGAGGAACAGGGACTGCTGAAGGCCATACACCTGCAAGGCTTTTAGACTTTTCCTAAGAGAAAGTTGGAAGTTGGTGACTAATATTTGAATGGGGCCAGATGCTCGACAGCTGTATGCTCTGCCCCTGGGGAGGCTCAGCCTGGTACAGCCAGTCAATCACAGCTGGGAGGCCAGGCAGAAAGAGGGCATCTCTTTTCTCTTTTTTCCAAAAGGACCAACAGTCCCCAAAGGACTGAGACTGAGGGCAACAGGAGGCTTGCAAGGTCCTCTTTACCTCCACCCCCATCCCCTGCAGTTCTCTTGAGACCCAGACCTTTGGGAAAGCAGAGGCCCAATAAGAGGCTATGAATATGATTGGTCTGTGGATTTAATCTTCACGCAGCGTCGTGAAGATGTGGATTCCTAGCCCCATTGTACAGGTGAGGCTCAGGGAAGTTGCATAATTTTTCTGAAGTCACACAACTGGGAAGTGGAGGAGCAGGCTGAAAACCCAGGCCCATTGGATCCCAAAGCCCAGGCTGTGCCCTTCTGCCAGGATGCAGTGTGGATGCTGCACACACAGCCAAGGTGACCACCAGAGACCCCAGTGGGGAGAAGGGGACCACGTGCATTCAGAAGGTGCAGGCCAATGGAGTTATGGGCATTGCTTCCAGGTGGTCAGGGGGCACTGAGAAGCCCTTGTGGGAGCCAGGCCCCTGGTGAGTCCATGCCCAGAGAAGGAAGGATTGCCCCCAAGGGAGGCAGGGAGGTGGGGGCAGGGCAGGGAAGCATGGAGAGCAGCTGCCTGCTCTGGGTGGTGGCAGCCGGAGGGCTGGTGCTGTTTAGTTATATGCTTGCAAACCTCCTTGTCACCCATTTATGGCCCAAATAATATCATAAAATCCAAGGATTAGCCACGAGGGTCCCATAAGGCCACGAGCTGGCTTCAAAGGATTTATCACTGGAGTCAGGCAGATCAGGAGATGTCTGCTCTCACCTGGCACAAGGGAAGAGAGCAGAAAGAAGAATGAAATGAAAGAAAAATGTCCTGGGAGCAGGGGAGACGTAGGGCCTTTTAGTGTCCTTGGAATGGAAGTGGGCAGGCTAAGCCTCAGTGGGCTGGGGGATGCCCCCTCTACTTTCTGGGTAGAGAAGCAGTACAGGAGGGAGGCCAGGTGATGGATGTCCTTGTCCTCAGCCAAGGACAGTCACAGCTGCCTATTCACAATCCAGTAGCCGTGCTTTGCTGTGTGGGCCGTGTCCCTCCTGGGGCAGAAGGAGGGCAGGGGTGTGAGCCAGTGTGCAGCCTCTCCCTGCTCCTCCCCCACCCCCCATGCTCCTCCCCATCTAGGACTCTCTGCCAGGGGCATAACTTGGGCAGTCTTGGGAGCTAAGGCCGGGAGGATCAGATGCCTAGGGGTTGGCCAGACTGCACACTCCAGGGCGGGGCACAGCTCCCCGCACCCTCCGCAGCCCACGGCAAGGAAGGGAAGGAGGCGGTGGGGTTAGGAGAAGAGCCCGCAGAGAAGGCAGGGAACCCTGCTGTCCTCCCATTACTGGAATCCTCCTTGAGCTGCACACACCCCATGACAATCCTGTATCTTATAATTAAATTGAATCTGCCAGTTACCTCTCAGCACGGCAGCAATTCAAGCTCATTGGAGGCTTTCTTTGTTTATTATTTATTTATTTAGTAATTATTTATCTAGCTATCCATGTAGTTGCATGGAGCGCCCAGCCCAACGTTTCTTTCGCCTTCAAAAACAAGAAAGTGCAGATGCAGTCTCTCCCACTTGGTGTGCAGGGGCAGGAGGGGAGGAGGCGGGGACGGTAGGGCAAGGTGGGTCCATGGGGTGAGCTCTTGCTGAGGGATACCTCTGGGACGGGGTCAGGGTGAATGCCACAGGCTGGTTCTAGCCCCTCTACTTGTCTAAGATGCCCTGTGGAAGGTCCACTAATTCCAGGAAGCTCCATGGACGACCCTTGCCCCTGAGAGTCTGGAATGTGCATCGGAGAACGTGGTTGTGACCGGGTACCAGGGACTAACACACCCACAGGGCTTTGCAGTCTTAGAAGCACCATCAAGTGCAAGTTCTTCTTGAACCCTCAAACACCTGAGACAGTCCTGGAAGAGGGCACCGAGGGTCAGAGAGATTCCACGACTTGCTCAAAGTCACCCAGCTGGTAATGGAAGAGCAGGGATTGAATACAAGGTTTGGGGTAAAACCAAGCTCCCTACCTCCCCCAGAGGCCCGATCTAAGCTGGCAGCCCAGCAACAGAAATCAAAGCACCTTTCTTCTCTTTAACGACAACCTTTCAGTGGAGAGGGGGTGAAGGAGAGCCCGAAAGCTTTGATTAAGGAATCAACCTCAAACAGATCCAGAGGAGTGATTCCGAACCACCAGCCATCACTTAATAAGAACATGAAAGTTTACTCACCACGGAGCCAGCCCGGCGGGAAGCTGATTGCTAATAGGCATGCCAGGGACTACGCTAACCCTGCACATCAATAGCCGAGCCCCAGAGAGGTGACCCCATTCGGGGCCATCCAACCTGCAGCCTCACCCCAGCAGAGGGCTCGGGTGGCTCGGGTGGCTTGGGTGGTATGAGAGAGGGAGAGAGAACGCACCTGCTCACGTATTATAGTGGGAGAACGGGAAGGAATTCCGGACGCCAGCTGACACCTCAGATGAGTCTCCCCCGAAGAGAAAGTGATATTTATTCACCACCTCCCCCCATCTACCTGCCCCCACGAACCTGCTGATTGGGTCGTTTGTGGGCTATTTAATTCTTCTTGGAGCAGGCATGGGTGGCACCAGAAAAAACCTGGGTCCACACTGAGGACTCCTGGCCTGTTCTGGAGCATGGAGCTCACAAGGTTTCAGTGCACGTGAGCGGTGGGGATCCATGTGCTTCTGTGACCTGTTTGCCAATAAGAAACCCTCAGGGACCTTGACTCAGGCTCTGGCCAGTCCATAGAGGACGGTCATAGCAACGTGAAGGAGTCTGGTGGCCCAGGCCTGACCTGCAGGAGGATTGATCCTCTTGTTGCTCCAGAGGACATTCTCTGGCTGAAGGACACAGCCAGGTAGCCTGGTCTGAGACATCCCACTTCCTCCCAGCTAAGACTTAACATTGGAGGAGAGGGCTGTTTACCCTGGTTCTGGCCTCTAGGCCTTTCATAGATGACTGACGGCCTCCACCTGTGGCTTCCACTTCATTTCACGTAAGTCACTGTCCCTCCACGCCTCATCCTGTTTTTGCTGACCACGCAACTGCAGTTGCCAAGGTCCAGCCAGAGAACACGCCAGTGGATGGCCATGATAGCCTGTGTGGTTCACTCCTGTGCCTCCTGGCAGGACTGCCACTCAACCACTCTAGAAGGGTCACGGCTGACTTGCCTTTAAAATCTCCAGAGGGAGAAAACCCAGAACCCCTCCCTGGGCAGCATCTGCTAGTGGCAGCAAGTCCTTCTGGGTGCTTCTGTGGAGGCCTCCTGCTGCACTCTTTGGCAAACACTTATAAGAGTGAGAAGGAGGACTTCTTCCTATTCATTGTTACCAGGGTATCAGTAAGTAGCTAGGTGTTAGGTCCTGAAGGTGAGGATTTACTAGGGGACCCCCTGGGCAGTGTGACAATAACAGCTAACATGTATTGCCAGCCCTGGTGTTAAGCACTTCATATAATTTATCTCATTTAATTCTGACACCAACTGAAGAGGTTCCATGAGGATCCTGGTTGCACAAATGAGGAAACTGAGGCTTGGAAAGCCTGCTAACCTGCCACATGTCAGCTCACCTACGAAGTGACCGAGACCTGATTTGAATCTGGGCCTGTTTGACTCCACCGCCTGAGTTCTATTAAATCTTGCCCCACCTCCCCACAGGTGTAGAGTTTTACAACTCACAAAGTCAAATCTACTCACACTATGGGGGTGATGAGTAGGCAGCTCTAGGAGTTTCAGTGAGGAAACACGTCCCCCCAGTTTTCCTTAAGGAGCCTTCAGAGTGGTGAGTGGAATGGAGTCTGCTGGCTGTTCAGAGGGTGTTGAGTCAGGGAGCCATCTCCCCAGTCCCTTCTCCACAGTTAAGGCTGGCTGCCATGGACAGAGAGGCAGCAGAAGCCGAAAGCTCTGGGACCAGCCAATTCCCAGAGGCAGACCCCTGGCTGCCAGAGCCTGGTCGCCCCCTCTTCTTCTCTGCAGTCCCTGACACAGCCAAGCCACGGCATCTGTAGGGGCTGAGCTCCGGGTCAGACACCTGTGCTCCTGTGCCCTGCTGGGTGCCTCCCTGCTTGAGGCAGATGCTGGCCTGATTTTCCTGGGGACCTGGCTCTGCTCTAATTAGCTGGGTGATGTTGGGTGTGTCACCTACTCTTTCTGTGCCTCAATTTCCTCATTTGCAAACTAGAGAGTCTGAACTAGGGCAGAAGGCTTGACCTGGTGCCTGAGGACCTCTAGGGGACCTCAGTCAGGGGTTCTTATACTCTTCTGAATTTGCATACAAAACTGAGTGTGTATGCATTTTTCTAGGGGGAGAACTGCGGCTTTAATCGTATTCTCATTGTATCTTTCCAACCTGCAGCTAATACCCTCTCACCAAGAGGATCACTAAGAGTCCTCTAGAGTTAGGATTTGTTGGGTCTGAAGACCTTCCTTCGTCGATGACTGTAGCTTCGAAATGAAGCCAACTGTAGGGACTGAGGGCTGCGGGAGGATTCCTACTACTTTCTAGCAAAGCAGTTTCCCTGAGTGTCGGGAGCTCTGTGGGATGAGGTGCGATTTCAGCGTCAGCCCCTGGCACCACACAAGGGCGGGGTAGCTCCCCGTCTGCTTCTTTCTATAATGCCAACGGGGGCACTTAGCTCACCAGGGCAAGACCTCCCGAGAAGACAGTGGGGAACTTCCCCTTTCCTTGAGGCCTGGGGAGGAAACACAGGGTCTGGAAGCCTGGCGGTGCCGCCCGGGATGGCTCCCAGGTATTTCAGGAGTTACCAGCGTAGCTATGCTACTCTGTGCGTCCACTGTTTGCATTAGATTAACCCATGTTTCTTTGTGTATTTTCGTACACCTCTGGTCTTGTGTACATATTTGATCTTGTGCATTAGTCAAAAATGTCATGGAATGTTAGAACTGGATGGGAACTTGGAAATCACCCCCTTCAGTCTTGTACAGAGGAGGAGACTAAGGCTCAGAGGAGGGAAGTGATCTGCCCAGAGCCACCAGAGGCAGAGCTGTGTCTTTTCATCTGTGAGCTCCCTGAGCTCCCTGGATGACCACCCCCTCCCTCCCCAGCCCTGTTTCCTGACCTGCCCCCTGCCACACCACAGGGCTAGTCATGGTGATTGGTTCTGAGAACGGGCCCTGCTGATTCCAGTTCTGTGCCTCAGATCTCGCTGTTCCTTCTGCCAGGGATTCTTGCACTCCCCTCAAACTTCTCATCCCACTCACAGTTCAAGACCCCCCTCAGGAAACTCCCTTTCCACGTGGCCTTCTCTCACCCATCCACGCAGTTGGGCACCCTCTCCTCTGGACACCCCTATGCCTTGCATATACCTTTGCTACGAGACTTCCTGTGGATGCGACTATGGTTTATGATCTTTTGCTCCACTGTTGGTCGACTGTGAGGTGGGGCCCATCTCCATTGATCCTTGCATCTCTACTACCTAGCACAGAGCCCGGCACAGAGTAGGCACTCAGTATACTTATATGTGATGAGTGACTTAACAGACTGGGACAATCTACCCTTACGTCTGACAGATCGCCAATTGACTTGGCACCTTAGTTCCCTTCCAAATCTTGGGGACCACAGGAGGGCCCAGGTCTGAGAGTTTATCTGATGGTTTGAGAGCAGGACTCTGTGCGTAACCGCGGGCCCTCCAGGGCCAGTTCAACTGACCCCATCTTATCAACAGAGTAAATAAGAGTGGTTTTTCAGGAACTGAGACCCCTTGTCCAGTTCAGGCCAGTTGAGACCACCAACCCATTGACTGGGTCTGTGCACATGCGTGATAAGTGGCCTTTTTGACATCAAGGTGCTAAAAACTCCACCCTTATATCAAACTAACACACCATCTTGTGAACATGCGTCCTGTGAAGAGCCATGAAGCTTGACTGCGCTTGCGCAGATCATCACTTACCTCACTTCTCCTCCCCTCCAATCATCTGTTTCCACACTTCAGACCGCCCTGCCCTTCACCCCGTAAATTGTGCCCCAACCTCTGGATTGGGGAGACAGGTCTGAGAGCATATGCCCCTGTCTCTTTGCAGATTGATCTAGTAATAAAGCTGATTTCTTTTCCCAAAAGCTGATGCCATAATAATAGTTTTTTTAATGCACATCGGGCAAGGGAACCTCAATTTTGTGTGGTAACATGTATCTTCTACCTTCATTTGCCCTTCCTTTTCCAGAAATGTGTCTTAAGTCAGCTTCAGATGTGGCTCAGCCTTATAGGGTTAAGTTTCAAGTCATTCAGGTTTTCATCTTTGTTTTTGTCTGTTTGTCATTCATTCATTCACTCGTTCATTCATTCCATATTTGTTGAGAGCTCACTATGAGTTGGTTCTGGTTGCTATGGATATTGTGGTGAACAAGACAAACAGTTTTTGCCTTCCTAACCTTCCATTTTAGACAGCATCTGTTTAGTTCCTTTCCCTTACACATCACTTGGTGATGGGAGGTGTCATGTCACTTGGACAAGTCCTGGGCCTCAGCATCTCCATCACATAATGCTGTCACTAGAGCCTACCTCAAGCTGGCAGTGTGTGTCAGTGCCACTCCATGGCCCTGGGTGTGGCTGGGGCTGGCACCATCGCTGGTCTGAGTGTGGGTGCACATGTGTGTGGGTGCTTGTTAATTTGCTTCCTCTCTTCCCTGGTGCTTTGCTTCTGGAGGCTCATCAAGAGGGCACTTTTTAATCAGCTGAGGAGCACGAGACTTCTGAGCCACAGATTAAGTTCTCTGTGCTGGAAGGTGAAACGAAGGACGAGGGGCTAGAGTTTACTGAGTAGCTGTCATGTGCTGGGCACCGTCACACACAGACCCGTCATTTACTCCACATATAACCGGTGAGGGAGCTGTTAGCCTCCTGTTTCTCAGAGGAAGAAACCAAGGCTCAGAGTGGCTTCAGGGCTGGCTCACAGTCCCACAGCGGCTCAGCAGCGGGGTGGCCTGAGAACCCTGCTGATGGCCACTCGGCCTCTGGGGCGCACTTCCCACGGGTCGCAGAGGTGCTGATGGCATGGAAGGAAGAGAGAACGAGGATGTCACAAAGTCCTCTTTCAATAAAGGGCTCACAACATGTTTGTCTTGGCAGCGTTTCGTATCGACCCGGTACGTGGCACATGGATTAAGTATGCGGTTGGATGGTCTTTAAAGGATGAACATTTTCTCTAGGATCAATAAGCTGAGTGAGTTTGGGTCTAAATTCATCAAAATGTCACCTGGAACAAATTCAGTCTTTGGACTTCTGCACTCAGGTCGATGGCAGGGGGCAGGGGGCAGGGGGCAGAATCCAGGGAATGCCTGGTCTCCGGGAAGATGAAGGTCTGGGGCACCTGTTGGACCAGGGTTGGGCGGGTCCTACCTGGAGACCAGCATCCTAGAAACTGGCCATCCTTCCTCTGTTCTAGACTTCATCCTTGCCTTCAGGGAGAGTTGCTGAGTGAGAAGCTGAAGTGATGACTCCCCCATTCTAGATTCTTCACATCGAAAGGGCCTTCAAGGTCACTCAGTCCCACCCTCACAGCCAGTGCAGGATCCCCTTTACAACATCTCTGAGAAATAGTCATGTGGTTCCACCTTGGATTCTCCTAGTGACAGGGAGCTCATTACTTTTCATTTTTGGAGAGTTAAAATTTTGGAGAGTTAAAATTCTTTTATATTGAGCTTAAATATTCTCATTAGTCCCAAATCTGCCCCAGGAGGCCACACAGAATAAGACCAATACTGCTTCCATCTGACTACCCAAAAGTTTAGCACACAGTCTTCTCTTCTCTGAGAGAAACAACCCCTGGGAGTTAGGGGCCTAGGATGCTTGCAGCCTGGGAAATGTCCCCTGGCTTCTCTGCACATTTAAGGCCCTGTCTTCACTCACTGGTCCTTCCTCAGCATCTCAAGAAGAAGGAGGAGGGCAAAATGGGAATTCACTGGAGAAGAGCCTTGCCTCTTGTGTCCAGGAAAGGCAAGATGGTGATCTGGATCTTGGTGTGGACTTCCACCGGGTGAGTCTAACACAAGTGGGAGTGTGTCTGTGCACATCCGTGAGGATGGGGTGAGAGACGGATGTGCGTGTCCCCGTGAGGTGGATATGTGGAGAGCAGAGTCTCACACATGTGAGTATGTGCGGGGCGAGTGGGTGAGCGTGTGTGCATGTATGCTTGCTGCTCGTGTGGACGCTGGGGGAGGGGCTGTGATGATGCTCATGCGGCTCAGAATCTGCCTCTCCCAGGGGAGAGTTCTCTGGATGTGCTGACAAACTGCTCCTGCCCGGTAGGTTTCTGCACCTCTGACCCTAAGACGGGCCCTCGTCCTTGGAATTGTAAAAGTTCCAGCCTCTCCTATCATGACAGGTCTGGGCTTCCTGACTCCGAGAAGGAAAGGAACAGCCATGTCTATGAGCAAGTTTCTACCCTGTGAGATGCTTTTCATACAACCGATCTCCATCTAGCTTGGAAGACACTGAGGATCAGCCAGGTGGCACAGTTGTCTGAGGCCACACAGCTAGAGAGCAATAGAGCCGGATCTGGAAAATGGGTTGGGTTGTATCAAACCCAAGGCCCGTGCTCTGTCCCCCAACACATGCCACCTCCATGAATCAGTAGCCAGGGAAGAGCTTGGTGCCAGAGCTCACCATGTCTTGGAGACATCTTCCTCCCCACCAGCCGTTCATGGCCCTGCAGGATGAACAGGTGGAGACTAAAACATGATGGTACCGTGGCCTCCAGCCATTTCCACCAACTGGAATTTATCACTTGGGAGGGCAGTCAGTTCCCAAACACAGGTGAGTATAAAATCCAATTTCTTCAATTCCATCTGGGGCCAGGGGAGTTCAGGCTGCTTGTCAATTGCCACTTCCTCAGGTCCTCAGCTCATTTTCCTAAACCCTCCTGCCTGTGATTTGAGCTTTTATCCCTTTGATTTACTTATTGGGTTTCTACTGGGCCTTTTCTCAGCAGAGTGCTCCACGTCCCCAGGACCCGTGTTCTCATTCAACCAATAACTTCTCTCATGAACAAGATGGGGCCACGGGATCAAGTGGGAAGCCAGAGGGAGAGGAAAACTGGAGAGACAGAGCGTGAGGGACAAGGGACAGAGTAAACAGGGTGCTGTTCGCGGGAGGCCCATGCAACTCTGGCCCTGGGGAAGGGAGTTCCCCGAGCAGGACGGCATTTACATCTTTCTCCACATCTGGATTTACACCTGGATCAGGACAATTCTTGCAGGTTACCCTCTCTGCTCCCATGGTCGCCGCCTCTCTCCACCACTCTGCTATGGTTATCTGCTCATGTGTCTGCCTGTCTCCTTGGATTGTAAGATCCTTAAAAATAGGGGCTATGTCATCTCTTTACACCTCGTACTGGTCACTGTGACTGGTCCACGGTAGATGTTTAACTTGCTGAATGGGCTGGACATTGGATGAAAGCTGAAAATATAAAGATGTAATGGGCTCATTTCAGCCCTCCAGAGGCCCCCATAGTTGGGCTTACAGGATGCACACACAAAGGGCACCCAACAGCCACCATGGCTGGTCTGGCCAGGGAGGTCTTCATGGAGGAGGTGGGCCTAGAGCTGGGCCACATAGGATGCTAGGGACTGGTCAGTAGAGAGGGGAGAACATTCTAGGCAGGAGGAAGGGCTTAGGTGAAAGTTTAGGGTAGGAATCGGCAAGGGGAAGTGCTGAGAGTGGCAGGAAGGCAGGATCTGTGCAGGGGGCTGAGGCACACTCCGGAGGGCTGGAGCCTGGATTTCCTTCTCCTCCAGTGATTGAGAGTCTCCGACTTGCCCAGGCCAAGTGCCACGTGGCTCCTGGCATCCATGCACTGCCCTCTGGGTGAGTCTCCTGCAGGAAGGGGGCTGGCAGATTTCTGTGCACCCTGGACAAGCAGAGCCATGTGTGGCCTGGGACTGCTCTGCCCTGTCTTCCCCTCTGAGTCTAGGAAGGAAGAACCAGTCCTGGACTCTTCTGGTCTGAGGGAACCTCCATCCCCCACCTGGCCAGGAGTCTCCTCTTGAGCCCGGATTCGGTCTCAGAATCCGAGTAGGTCACTTAGCACCTCATGTGGAGAGCCTCTGGTGTCCTGAGGAGGCAGGGAGAGGAACACCCAGAGGGAGGAGGAGGAGGGTGCTGAAAAGGGGACTGTCACTTACTGAGCACCTACAACAGACCAGACCTGGCCTCATGGCTCCCTGGTCATATGAGGTAAGTATTCATGGTCCCATTTCACAGATGGGGAAACAGAGGCTCTTGGGAGTTAAGCGACCTGCCCATGGTCACATAGCTAAGTGGCAGAGGGGTTGGAACTGGAGTCTGTCTGATTCCAAGGCCAGACTTCTTCCCTTTATTTGGCCGCAGTCTGCCTGTGTGGTTCATCTGGCCTGGGTGATTGTGACCAAATCACTGAACCTCTCTGGGCTTCAAGTGTCTCATCTCTCCATCGATGGGGTGAACTCTCAATTGACCTCCCTGCTTGGGTCAGACCTGGGGCCCTCTCCACAACTTCCTGCTCCCAGGATGGGCTGTCTGCTAGGCTGCCTGTGTTTTGCCAGCAGCCCCTATGGCCACCTCTACCAGCCTTGCTAAGCCCTGGTTTGTATTTCTGCCTTCAGTGTTTTGCTTGCGTGAGTTGGTATCAGAACACACTCCCCTGATGCTGCCGGGAGCAATAATCCAGACATGGTTCCAGGGTTTAGTGGAAATCCTCCGCTGCAGCGGAAGAGAGCGAAGCCCTGCAAAGCAAGGATGTTGGCAGATGCAAAGTCTGCCCATTTACCTTCCAAATCCGGGCTGCTCGGCAGGGCTGGCTGAGGTGCAGGCGGACACCCTGGGCTCCAGGTCAGGGGGGAATGGGTGAGAGCTGAATGCAGAGGTCTCTGAGATCTCCGCAGGCCTAAAGTCCATGAAGACGGAAGGGGCGGGTCACCAAGTACCCCTTTCTGCACTCAGATCAAGATGCTATCGAGTGCTGATCCCACAACAGGCCAGTGCTGACTGCAGTCACACGCATTTTACTATTAAGTCCTCACCACATTGACACAGAAGTAGGATTATCCTTATTTTTGGTATGAGACTCAGACAGCTTAAGTGACTCGCCCAAAGTCACACAATCAGTAAATGATGGAGCAGAGAAGAGCTGCTCATGACTGACAGGGACACTGCTATCTGTTCTCAGCAGTCAGGCCCTCCCATCTCTCCCTGCCCCACACCAGCTACTCATCATCGTGGAAAATCCCCCGACAGGTTTAGCTTGCTCTCCTGGCCCTACACCTCCCATAGGCTCTCGGAGCCTCCGCCATCTGACCCACCAGTCTGTGGTCACAGACCCTTCTGCTGTCCTCAGCTGGCAGTGGACCCCGTCAGAGCCAAGGGGTGTGTGTGGTTACCTGCCAGCAGCTCTACGACTACGACAGTAAGTTTTCTAAAATGAGGTTTCCATTTCTGAGACTCTGAAACCTCCAGACTTGCCAAACTGCAGGCCTTCTTCCCAGGACAGGAGAGCTGGGATCATGGCCAGGGTTGAGCTGCTCACTGACTCCCCCAACCCACCAAATCCATAATACAATCCTGTCCAGAGCCCATTGCCTAGTGCACGGCCTAACACACAGGAGCTTCTCTCTCACGCCCGTCTACATATCTATGAATGTAGATATGAAGTGAATACACAAAGGAGTCTAGCATAACGAGTGTAGGATGTGCTGTGGAGTCAGACAGGCCTAGCTTCCAATCCCAGCTCTACCACTTATTAATTGTACAACCCCAGGCAAGACATTTAACTCCTCTCCTAGCCTGCTTCCTTCTTTGTAAAATAGAAACAATAATACCACCCACCTCACGGAGGTGCTACGGGATAAGATGAGATCAAGCACTTAGCACAGTGCCTGGCACACAGCAAGGGCTCCTTAAAGGGATCCTGCGTGTGGCTCCCGGAAATGCCCACCTTCTCAATTTGGAGAGTGACAGCCCGAGGCTGCCAGGAAGGGAGCTAAGGAAGCTGCTGGCGGCTGCAGCCTTTCAGAAGGCATTACAGGCCATTGTTTTAATCAATACTATGTTATTTCCTCCATGGCATCTATGGCCGTGTTTATTACGTGTAAATAGGGTTCTCAATGAGGTGAATGTGTTGGTTTAATGTAGCTGACATTCAGCGTGTGCAATCTGTGGCTGCCCCTCAGGACCTCCAGGAAAATGAGACGAGGTATCCGCTACACAGCCGTCCTCGTGAGTGAAATTTGAGAAATACTTGGCGGTGATCAGGGCACCTGGCGCACGCCTGCAGGCGAGGGCTGCATGCTTGAGTGAGGAAAAGAAATTACATGCATGGGCCCTGGGAGCATGGTCCAGCCACACCAGAGGGTGTTCACGGCTGCTGGCCCAGGGGTCTGGTGTTGGGTTCCCACCTCTTTGCTGCCCAAATCTAGATCCTGTACAACACCTCTCCATGGTCTGACTAGCCCCTGTGGATGTGCTCCTTTCCTGCTGTCCCTGGAGCCAGTCAAAGCTCACACCCTCTGTGACAGCTGCCCCTCACGCTCCTGGACTCTCAGATGCTCCCCTTCCTCCCTTCCCATTACGTGGCCGCCAGTGGTCTGACAACCCATTTTGCACATTTCTCTGGCTCAGCCCCAGTCCCGTGGGCTTGGCCCAGCCCTGCCCTCCAGGCGGGCAGAGTAAAGCAAAGGTGGCCTTTCCAAATTTTCCACATGGGCTCAACTCTCCTCCTCTAGTACGAGGGCGCTCAGACTAACACGTCACCCTACCAGGTCCTCTCCTTCCGTCCACGGGACCGAAGCTGAAGCAGGAGGGGTTTCATTAAGATTTGGGAAGCGCTTCCTCATCGTGACAACATTAAAGTTGCAGGTCAGATGCCACTACCACACGTCTCACAGCCAAGGGGCCAGAACCCCAATAACGGCCACTTAACAATATCAGCTATCAGACGACTCTGGATTCATTTGTGTAGCACTCTGGAGTGCACCGTAAAGGAATCACCCTTTACCAAGACAGTTTGTGGAGTTCAATCAACAGGATGCGCTTTCATCCCTTGTTTTTGTGAATGTTTGGAAGCAGAGGACTGGAAAGGAAATGGCTTGATTTTCCCCTTCATGCCAAATGGCAAAGAGGGCTCGCGGGAGGCTGCCTGTAAGAAATGTGGGAAGGAAGGGATCTGCGCCTCGCACTTCCCGCCTGTCTGTTCATCTGTCCATAATGCTCGTCAGACTCTGGGGGTCCATCTAGCTAAAAGGTACCATGCAAACGTAAACGGCCGCCGCTGTCGTTAAGCTCCGTCTGTGTGTCTTAAACCTTCCACATAAACGTGATTGGAGTTGGGCTTCGGCTTCCCTTCCCTTTCTGAGACATACGAGGGAAGTGTTTTTCTTGGCAAATAAATATGATATCATAAGCCCTGGCAGGACTCCAACCTGAGTAATGGCCGTCTGCCTTCCTAATTCCCTCAGCAGCTTGGAACAGGAACATTATTCTTTACTTCCTCTCTTTAAAAACAAACTCTCTATTGGAAAGCATTATTCAGCCGCAGGATCTCTCCTGACATGGCTGCGTTTCCGATGATGGGATGTGAGGGATGAGCTCAGATTACAGTGCGTGTCTGGGAAAACACAGCAAGATGCCTGGCCAGGAAAAGGCACCTGAGGATCTTGTATTAGAGAGGCCACTTTTCAAGTGTCCTTGTTCGTGAGGAACGCAGAGCCCAAGTCAATAAGAATCACATTGCTTAGCACTACCATTTCCCTGGTCTAAGTCATTATGGAGTAACTAGGGAACTGGGTAACCCAGCTGGAACTGGGTATTCGCCATCAAGTACAAAGTAGTCTCGCTGAGTCTCCATGTTGTTTGTACGTGAGCTGGGGGGTGCCTTGTGGCTTCCCTGCTCACACGGCGTGGTGGCCACCTTGAAGTCCACACCACCCTCACACTTTGCTTGTCACTCGGTCTTTATAACAACACTCTGGACAGATAGCAGGTATCATTACCCTCTATTTTATAAACCTGAAGACTGAGGCTCAGAGATTAGTTAGATAACTTGTCCAGGGTCACACAAGGTAGTGGATGTGGGACTGAACTCAAGTCTTCTGGCTTCAAATCCAGTTTTGATGACACCACGTCAAGCCTTAGCACATTTTCTGGGCCAGGAGGGCCTTGGTGCGGCCACCTCCTGTATTGAGGTAGCTATTACCAGGCGGTACAGGGGAGGCACGGGCCGGCGGCTGGGCCTGGTTTCACATCTCTGGGTCATTGAGCTGAGGGGACTCACTGAGGTCACTGGGTCAACGCTTGCAGAGAGATCTTGAGGCAGGGACGTGGCAAGGGCTCTGAAAGTGTTGAGAGGAGGGCAAATCTGTGTACAAATGCTCAGAGTTTTTGACTCATGTAACACACTCCCAGAGCACCTCCCATGGCTGGGCCTAGGGACACATCGAAAACAGACGGAGGCCCTGCCCTCAAGGAACTGGGAGTCTAGTGGGACAGACAAGGCCACAGATGACTATAACACAGCGTGATGAATGCTCTCATGTTGGAGTCCAGCCACCTTGAGGATGTGCAGGGAGAGCTACTAACCAGACATGGCAGTTCTTGGAGAACATTCACCGGGGACATGACACCTAAGCTGGAACCTGAGGGATAAACTGGAAATAGGCAGATGAAGATGGGACTGCAGAGTGTTCTGGGCTAAGGAGACAGCCCGTGCAAAGGCCGGGAGGTCAGAAAGAGCACTTTATGCTCAGGTGATGGCACGTTCGGTCTGGACTGGAGCAGAGTTGGAGGGAGAGTGGGAGGGCGGGAGGCCAAGAGGTAAGCCAGGAGCAGTTGGCCGAGCCCAGCTGGGTGAATTTTCCATCAGGAGCAGTGGTCCACAGAGCCACCAAGTCTCCCAAACCCCCAGCCCTTTCCTCACCCCCTCATAGCCTGGAGAGTCTTTGTTTTGCTCTGAACTCCCTCAGCCTGTAACTGTGCACGAAGGAGGAGCCAGAAACGCACCCGAACCAGAGCAGACAGCCCCGACCCTTGAATCAAAAAACCCCGGCTGTTTTATCTAAGTGAAGGACTGTAATCTGGGAGATGTTCATTTAACATATTTCTGCCTTCTGAATGGCTTTCACTTTTCACTAAATTGAAACTGCAGTACAATATATGTGAATGATTAGACTGTGTAATACATTCCTGCAAATTTAGATTAGAAATGATTATGACTTAAGTAAAATAGTTGAACACAATTCTTATTGCCATCTATCTTTTCTCTTCTTTTTAGTGTTCATGGGATTGATTGAATGCAAGGAACAATTGACTTCAAGGAGAGCCAGGGCCTGAGTGCAGAGAGGGGCTGGAGTCTGTCTTTGGAGGGCTTTAAGGAAGGAGGGAGAAGCTGATATAAGAAGATGTGTGATCTGTGGGGCAGGAGAGAGCACCGAGACGGCAGGCAGACCTGGCATAAGTCCTGGCTCTGCCATTTGCTAGCTGTGTGATTTTAGGCAAGTTACTTACACTCTCTGAGTCTTTGTTTCCCATCAACAAAATGGGCTTTATCAATCCTGGCTCCTGGGATTGTTTTGGGTGGTGGATGGGGAGTCAAAGTTCTGGCCAAGTTCTGGCTCCACCACTTACTAAAGCTGTGTGACCTTGACCTTCGTCACTCAGCCTCTCAGAGCCCCAGCTTCCTAATCCACAAAATGGGAGTAAGTGCACTTGGCTACGGGTATCCTTGGGGAGAGGATTAAATGGGATTTTCCATGTTAAAAGTGCTTTGTAAAACGCAGACCCCTTGAGAGGGCTGCACTGGCTGGTAGAGGTGGGAACAGGAGTCTGCGGGAGGTGGGGGCTCTCCTTCCCTGAAACAGCACCCCAGAGTGGTCTGGTGGAACCTTGCTGGGGGTCCCTGGGGTGGGGAGGGGCAGGAGAGGAGCCCCGTGGAGAGTTTCCTTTGGAGTCCCCAGCCCTGTCAGTTCCCAGGCACCCCAGCTCCTCCTTACTCTGCTCTGTCCACCACCCCCTCCTCAGCACTCAACACACTGTAGTATTCTATATAATTTACTTATTTATTATGTTTTTGTTTAGAGTCTGTCCCCCTAGTTCAGGGATGTCTTTTATTCCCCGCTACAGCCCGAGCACCTAGGACAGAGCTTGGCAATTAGTAGGGGCTCAGAAAATGTATGTCCAGTGAGTGGATTCATGAGGGAGGCCAGAATCCCATCTCCTGAAAATAACTGAGGTGAGGCTGGGGAGATGGTGGTGGTGGTGTGGGACCAGGGGGAACTGAGGACATCAGTCACTCCAGCAGGGAGCTTGCTGCAGGGAGAAAGAAATAACAGCAAATTGGTGTGTGGAGCCCAGCACCCATTCTTCAAGGGAGCCACAAGCCCCCAGGATCTTCCTGGAATTCCTGGGCACGAGCAACATTGCTGCATTTCCCCATCCTCCCAGCAACCTGCCGAAATGCCTTCCAAGCAGAGCAATTACTGCCGCCCTGAGCCGCCACCTCTCGAGGTGTCTGCTTCCTGCGGCTCCGGCTGGAGACAATATTTCTCTTCTGTTCCTCATGACAACAAGGACAACAAATAACACTGCGCAGATGAAGGGCCCTCCAAACCCTCCAGAGCTGAAGGAGTCTGGGCTGTCGGCTGCGTCTGCGTGGAGGGGGACAAAAGCCACAGCGTGTGTGGGGCGTGCAGCCCCCCTGACTCCTCCAGGACTGTGGCCGCTTTGTCCAGGCCATGTCACTCCAGGCCAGGGAGGTGGGGACGAGGCAGCCATCCCCCCAACACCCCGCAGGGGCTGGCATCAGCTGTGTTGCTGATGGCTCAGGGTCCCCTGTGCTTGGGAAAGTGATAAGCACCATGGAGAGGGAGCTGGCCTTCCGTCAGAGTCTAGTGTTAGGTGTCTTGCTAAGTGCTTTCCCTTCTTACTAGCCCCGTGAAGCTGCTACTCTCCTTCTCAAAGGAGGAAATGGAAACTCAGGGAGATTGAGTAATTTGCGCTTGGTCACACTTTGCTGGGGTAAGAACTTCCGTGTTTTTGAACTCAGAGCACATCTGTTCTCTCTAGCACCCTGGGGCCTGTGTGGGGCGGACACTCCCTGTGGGGTGTGAAGTGGCCTCCTAGTCTCAGTTTCCTGACTAGTGTACCAGTTACTGATGGTCGGAAGTGCCCAGCACCTCAATCCACCGTGTCCTGACACCTCGCTTAATTTGCCAATGTCCTCACCCTCATTTCCCCAGGCTTGGGCTGGTCCCATCTGGGGCCCGGCTGCTGGCTGAGGTCCGGTTTCAGTTACCACCTGAGAGGCCCTCTTTCTACGGTGCCTCATCTTAGGAGTGGGCTCCCCCTGAATGCCAACCAGAGCCCCACAGGAGCACAGCATATCCTTTGGGTACCCATATTAACATTAATACGAATATGAATACTAATACGGGCTTTTCTTTGTTGAGCATTTATTGAGTCTCAAACGTGAACTCAGGAAGCTGCCTCTTGAGATCTGTGCCTTAACCATTATATGTCCTGCCCCATCTCACATGACATAGTCCTTTGACCTAAACCACCCTGGTATTCTCTGTTTTGTTAATATCACTTTTCAAACTTATTTCTAGAACTGGGTGCAAAATTCCAGATGCGGCCTGGCTGAGCAAAGCCAGGGGGATGTCACCTCCCTATGTTTTGAACATCATTTTGCAATTAACACAGTCTAAGATTGCACTCACTTTTTTTGGCCCCCAAGTCCCAGGGTTGGCAACTATTATGCTTTTCAGCCAGTCTTAAGTTCCCAGGTCTTCCAGAAGTGAGCCACTGTGGGAAACATTTCTGTTACCCTCTTGTGCTGCCGAGGGCGATGCCCCACTCTCCTCCTGCGTTGCAGGCTGTGTCTCTGATGGCTGCACCTGGCTCTGCTGTGGCACTCTGTGAATGGTCCAGATGAAAGAGAACATGGTCTCGGGCAAGTAGGGGGCTGGATGGAGGTGAAATGGCCTGTGAAGGTCACTGAGATGCTTGGTGAGCGATCTGTCCCCATTTCAGCCTCAGTGGGAAAGTGATGGAGGGTGTAATTAGGGCCTGAGCTGTGCCTGTGGGGGCTGCTGTCCCCTGCTCAAGGAGGCTGGGGACACAGGCAGTGGTGTCTGTCCTCCTGGGGGTGGGGAGGAGTGTGCCTACTCGTCCAGGGTGAGGAGGGGCAGCACAGGAGGCTTTTTGACCCTGTGACTGCAAATCCCTGATCATTCCTGGGAGTGTGTGGTTGGGAGTGGGGGATGGGGAGTGAGAACGAGGATGCGGAGAGGGAAGAAATACCCCTAGAAGAACTTTGAAGGGAGTAGAGCTGTCTCTATAGCCCTCCCATCTTTCCAGCACTTGTCTCCTCCTGGTCCCCTCACCCCATCTCGGTATCTGGGAGCCCAGGCTTCTCAGGCCCCTTCCCTTGCTGAGCACCCTACCAGGTCCTCCTTCCCTATTCTCTCCACTCCTTCTTGTCACAATTTCTTTGTCCTGTGTGTCGTTTCACCCCATTCCCTTGAGGACTTGCCTTATTAGAAAGTGGTCTCAGGCACTAATGTGGTATTAAGATGTTCAAGTCTACCAATAGGCTGGATGCTTGTAACCAGCCATGACCCCAGGCTACAAATACTTCAACAAGAGAGCTCCTTAACCTAAAGGGGTAAATCCCAGGTGGACGTCCGCGTGTTGTGGTGGGGAGGTAGTCTGCACAGGGCGAGCCCTAACTGGCTTCGCTGTCGGGCGCTACTCTTCCTGTAACCAGCACTTCCCAGTGTTCAAGGCACGTTCATCACTCCTCGTGATGATGCTTGAGGTGGACAGTGTGGAGATTGTCCTTATGAGGAGGAAATGGGAGCTCAGAGAGGTTCTGTGTCTTGCTCAAGGTCACAGAGCTCACCATTACTGGAGCCCAAGCAGCCCCCACCCTCGTCACCCTTCTGGGCACTGACAGATTCTGGGAGCCTGCACTGCTAGGGCTGGGGCTCCTTGCCATTGGACTCTCCAGGGATGATTCCCTGAGAAAGATAAGGGCTTGTTCACAGCCCTAGGTGGGCTATGAAATAAAATACCAAAACCTTCTGTCAGGCCCCTTGGATGTGGACTTAAGTGTATTGGGGACCTATGATGTCTCGAGCCCTATTCTAGGTATTTTCCAGTTATTGTTTTAATCCTCATTCTCTTTATATGGATGAGAAAACGAGGCTGAGCAAAGTCTAAAGTCACACAGGTAAGAGGTGGGGGGGCCACGATTTGACAGTTTCACCTGATTCCAAAGCTCACGCTCTCTCCCCTACACCATGCATCTCCTCAAGGAAGACTGGGGTCTCGAGGAGGCAGTTTCCTTGAGGAGTCCCAATCAGTGGGGAAGACAGAGCACGTCAGGATGAAAGGACCATGGCGAAGAAGACACGGCCCCTCCCGTGAGCCTACTGCATGGTGAGCAGTGTGCCAGGGCTGGAAGTACCCTTTGTTTGGGTCAGAGCCAAGAAGCCAGGGGAGTGGGCCCAGCAGGTCCATCTGGGAAGGCCTTGGGGATGAAGCGAGTTTGGAACCAGTCTCAGGTTAGGCTGCGCGTGCTCTGGGAAGTGAAAGCGGCTGTACTGAGCTGAGTGGGGCCAGAGGGGGAGGGGCCTGGAGCAAGACAGTCTCAGCTCAGCTGGGAGGGGCCTCTTTCAGAGGCGTGGGCTGCTGCCCAGAGCAGAGGGCTTGGCAGGCCTTTCCTGTGAGGAGCCTAGGAGGAGGCTGGAGGGCAGGAGGCACGTGGTCCAGCCACGTTAGGAGGCTTGCACAAAGGGCTTCTGGGCCAGAAGCCCGTGGAGCCCACCCCTTCCCAGACTTGCGGTTTGTCTGAATGGTTCTCCAATAGGAAAAAAGCCAGGGCTTTGGAGAAGCAAATGTTGTGGTCTTGGCTTCCCATGGAACCAAGACGCTGTTTCCTGCAGGTCATCCCTGTGTGGACGAGGCCCAGGGACCAGGTGGCTCTTAGAGCAGTTTCTCAACAGCTTGCCCAGTAATTGACTGACTCTTCGGTCACTGCTCACGCACTCAGCCATTGTTAACTGGTGACTTGAAAATTACCTTTATTTAGCACTGTTATCGGGAGGCTGCAGGGGCATGGCATTTCTGCCCCACTGGCTCTCTCTGGCTGACGGCGGCAAGCAGGCTCATCACACAGCCCCCAGCCACAGCCCCTCCCTGCTCCCTATGGGCACCAGGGCCGTGCTAAGTGGATGCCAGCCTGCCACATCCCCTCTGGGTTCAGAGTGGCCAGTGGAACACCCACCTGGCCCTGCTCCCTGCTGTCTGGTCAGCCCGACTTGCTTGCCTGCTGTTCATTTCCCCTTGGCTACATTGCCCTGTGTGCATGAGACAGTCCAGATCATCATCGTCAACTGGGGTCTGGGCATGCACAGCATGGGTGATTTGCCGGACTTGTGCAATTCCTTATTTTTGAGTGAATGTGCATGTAAGTTTTAGGGAGGGAGGGTGTCCATAGCTTTTAGCAGATTCTCAGAGGATCTGTGACCCCAAAAGCTGGGAAGTCATTGTTCTCAGACCACCTCTCCAGGAAGCTGTGCAGGCTAACCCAGTGGATTGTTGTCATTAGTGCAGGGGTACTCAGGGCGTCAGGCGATGCAGTCTGACTGTCCTCCTCCCAGAGGGCAAGGCCAGGTTGGTGCTTTGCTCAACTGTGCCCCTGGGGCTGGGTGGATGTTTGCTGACTGACTGACAAATCACAAGGAGAGATAGAGGAGACTGTCCATCTTGTGTTGGCAAAGTGTAACTCCCTTCCCTTCCCAAAGCCCCGTCCCCCACACTGGCCACAGGACCTGTGTAGGGCAGGATCTGCAGTAGGATGTGGGACTCTTACCTGGAGAAGGAGTAAGGCAGAAGGGGTTGGCAGGAAGGATGGGAGAGTTGGTAAGAGCTAAGGAGGGAGGTGAAGGGCCAGCCTTGGTTCTGGCTAGGGAGGCAAGTCCCTTCTTCCCAGGCAGTATGGCTGTCCACTGCTGGAGGGTCTGGGCCAGCCATTTCACCTCTCTGGGCCTCAGAGGCCTCATGAGCGGGAATTTTAGGGGTACAAAGAGGCAACAGCAGAAGCTGTCTCAGGCCCCTGCCAGCTCTAAATTTCTCTAACACATACTCCTGGCCAATTCCCCTTGTCTGTACAGCCACAGGTCTTCATAGAAAGACAGAGACCCTGAATAGAGCACAGAAAAAGCCACTGTCTGAAAGCTCATAAAACATTCTGAACCGCAGAGAAGGAACTTGTGTCTAGGAGCTGCGTGGTGTTTTCTGCAAGCCTTCCACCATGCATTTCCCAGCCCTCTGTGCCAGAGGGGACTGGCCCCGGGGTGGGGGTGGCGTTTCCCGGGAAAGCCACTTTGCAGCTGCGCGGGGCTCTGGTTGTAGTGGGGCCTTCCCAGTTGTGGCGTGTGTGGTCCTCCCTCCCAAGCAGGCACTGAACATGGACGCAGAGGCCCCTGGCCTACCCATGGCATTGTCTCCCTGCAGCTGGGGGATGGCGACAAGGTCTGTGGGCTGTCAACCCGGATGGAGAGCCCTCGAGATCCACTTCATTGACCTCCTCTTCTCTTTCCTAGGCTCTTAACCCACTTGAGCATGGAGGAGGGGCCTGAAGGGGGTGGACATCTGCTTGGGCAAACAGAGGAGCCAGACTCAGCTTCCTCTTCAGCCTGTGTCCAGAGCCCCGGAGGTTGGGGCAGGGTGGAAGGGAGCTGGCAGAGCCCCTCAGCAGAGCTGAGTCCAGCCATGCCTAGTGGGAGGAGATGGGGTGGGAATAAACAGGAGCCAGGAGGGGAGGCCCGTTTAGCTGGTGGCTGAGTCTTGGCCTATTTCTCCCTGTCAGGGTCTTCCTAATCATGACACTTGGCCTTTGATTTGAGTCTCTTTGGTTTACCAAGTGTTTATATAAATTGTCTCATTTCTTTTTCCCAAAAACCGTCAGGTATACATTGCGAGCACCATCCTATGGATGCTGCTGCTGTGACTCAGAGAGATTAAGTGCTTTGCCCAAGGTCACACGGCCAGTAAGTGGTGAAGATAGGACCAGAATGAGGTTCCGTTTTCCAAGGAAGACCCAGTTGACCACCACCCTGCAGTCCCTCCAGCCAGGCCATACTGCCCTCTTGAGAGTGACAGCGGAATGTCAAGAAATGACAAGACCTGATAGCACTTGAGGCCTTAGGTGACCAGACATGACAGAAGTCGGCCAGGGCCTCCTTGCCAGAACCTTCTCCAGCTCTGCATGCACAGGCATCCTCTGCTTTTCAAAGGCTGTCTTTGGTGTTCATGTGGTCTAAATAATTGTAATAAACTATGAGTTAAGAGCCAGAGTCCTAGGCTGGCAACGTGTCCTCCATTAGGAGCAGGAGGAAGTGGCTGAGGTCTCCAAGGGGGACTCTTGGCCCCTAGGAAGGCAGGAAAAACTCCCGGGATGGGACTGCATGGAAAGGCATACAAGTTGAGGTTGGGGATCCTGCCTCGCGGCTGAGCTCTCTTGTCTAGAGGTCATTTGCCAATTTCAAGGATCACCTGCCAGAAAGTCCCAGGAACCCTGATGTCCAGCATTCATGCCCATGAAGCCATGTAGCAAGAATGCTCTGTTCACTGCCTTATGCTGAGATCAAATGCAGGGCCTGGCGTATGGTAGATGCTCAGCAAATTCTCAGACAAATGAATTAAGTGCAAGGAAACCTAGAAGATCATCACCTGTGAATATTATTCATCCAATTTTACAAAAGAGATTAAATAACATGTCCAAAGTTGCACAGTCAGTTAGCAGTAGGAGAAGCGCCAGACTCCAGGTCTCTTTTCACTATGCACATGCTCTTCCTTCTGAAGGGGCGAAGGTGGAAATGTGAGGACCTTGGCCCCAGGGTCAAGCAGCTGATCTGACCTCTGAGAAGTTGTGTCCATGTTTCTTAGCTGCACTGGGTATACAGATATGGGATGTGGTCAGGTAAAGAAGAGCTGATTTTCATCTGGGAAAGAGCTCCCCCGTCTCCTGGCAGGCACACTGGCAGTGGGGAAGGACGCTCCCGGCCCATGCTCCACAGGCTCTTTTAGGAGCATGCAACTTTTCACAGCACACCTACGGCCCTGGATCCCTGCTTTCCTCTCTTGGGAAGGGAGAATAAAAGCCACTATAGATAAAGTAGAAAGAGCAGAGACAACCCTCTGATCTGGTTTTCCAGATGAGTTTAATGGGCTCTGGTGGTGGGTTCTGGGAGAGAGACAGAGCCTGCAGTGCCCAGGGCCCAGGGGACATGTGGTGGCATATCCATCTGCCAAGTACTAGAATCCTTAAAGCAGGAGGAGGGAGCAGGATGGGGTCATCATACGGGTTCTAGTCCCTCCGCTGAGTCACTCAAAGGAAAGCTAGGACATAGGAGAATTTTGGCGTGTGGCAGCCAGACTGACCTCCGAGAAATTCCTTTGCTCTAGACTCGCCATCACCAGAAACCCATGTGACCCCTAACTTCTTCCTTTGAGGGCCCTTCCCTGCACAGATGCCTCAGTCTCCCCGATGGGCTCCTCTCCTTCCTCACAGAGCCCCTAGACTCTCAGTGGCCGGGCCCGTCTCTCACCAAGAGCAGCATCGGTGGTCCTGGAGCTGGGGCCAGTGACCGCCTGTCACCCTGCAGCTCTGCAGTGTCAGGACCAAAGGGCAGTGCCAGCAGCCGCCACAAGCTGACAAAGCCAAGTTCACTTTAGTGCCGAGGAGTCGACAGCACTGTCTGAATTAAGTGGCCAAGTTTAGTTTTTAATTAAGCCCCTGTGGTCTTTTAAAAAGGTCACGATGACACCATCTTCTTTAAGGCCAATATGAAAAGACATTCAAAGTCAAAGTTCTGAGATGGGAGCCTTGTAACTTGAAATGTCACATGAAGAAATTTGGAAAAAGGGGAAGAGGAAGCTGTGGGAAGGACGACTCTGTCACACTGTTCTGCCATCAGCTTCCCAGTTTCCACGTGGAGCTCCAAACTATTTTGGTCTCAAAGGGCAAGTGGCCCCACCCCCTTCTCTCAAGTACCTTCCCCAGCTCACATGGGCCTCACTGAAAAACAGAACCCCTGTGTTCCCTCACACGGGAAAAGAGTTGGTGTCAATGGGACAGAATGTGGCAACTTGCCAGATCTCTGGGGAATTAATAAAATTATACACAACTGAATGCCATTCTTCTGCTCCAATTCCTGCACACACTTTTCTACACAACTTGACCAATACTGTAACATTTGGAAATACAATTCTGTCTAGAGTGGAGCACAACAGCCACTTAATTCCCCTACAACATCCCGTAATGCTCCTACGAGGAAAGCAAAGACCTGTGTCTGGTTCTACACAGCCCTCACAGAAGCAGAGACTCGAGTTCATTCGAGCAGAGCGGACACCACATCCTAGAGAGGAGAGTTAGGCTGGCCAATAGCCCATGGGGCCCAAGATTTAGCAGGCACCATATTTTCCTGGGGCCCTTGGCTCAGCACCAATGCTTGGGCAGCAGGACAGTCTGGATGCTGGATAGTTCAGCATAGCCAGGGACTTTGTGCTAGGGTCAGGGGACATTGTAGTGGTCAGTAGTCTGAGCTATTCCATCCATGGTCGCCATAGGCAGTATGGGTAGTGGAAAAAATTTTGGATTTAGATTCAAGAGATTTGGGTCTTGTGTCAAAAAGCACTGTTTGCTTACCTAATATACATTCTCCCATTTATTCACCATCAGAATCCTTATATTGTTGAGGTGGAAATGTAACTAAGCTAACAAAATATGAATTTCCTAGCCTCCCTTGAAAAGCTAGAGGAGGTTAATGAGATATAATCAGAAACCCTTGGATGGGCTTCTTTAAAGATGGTTGATTCACCCGGGAGGGGGACCTCTTTTGCTCTTTCCTCACCTTTCTTCTTCCTGACTGAAATGTGGAGCTGATGGCTGGAACTTCGGCAGCCATTTTATGGCCATGATGTATGACCAGAGTGTGGAAGCTACTGCTAAGGATGGACTGCCTACCTACCTCTAGACTTCACATTATGTGAGAGAAGAGTTAACCCCAAGCTTGTTTATGCCACTGGTACTTTGGATCTCTGTTATTTACTGTTGAATGCCAAACTGATACATATTGATTGCCACCAATGTCATTTATTCCTGAGGGACTTTGGGTAAGTCATTAAATGTCTTTCAGCTTCAGTTTCCTTAACTCTACAAGGGAATAATAATTCCAGTTCTGCCTTGTAAACATTATCTCTGACTTCTAGAGTCTACTCATAGAATGTCCTCCACCTGAGTCTGGAGATCATGTGGCTTTTGTATCTGAGCCGTGGCCGCTTATCTCCATTGTTGGGCCGGATGATTGTTCCTGGACTAAGGCATGTGCCCGCCTTCCGACTTCAATGGCTTGCTCGGGGCTGTTATAAAGTCCCCTTGTGGCCTCCCATTTTCTAGAGACACAATAGCTTTTCCTGGCTCGCCCGGGGCCTCGCCCCTCCTTGCTGGGTGCAGAGATGTCTGCTGTTTTAAGCTGCTGAAAAGGAGGCTTCAAAGAGCCCCACGTTGGCCTCTCTTAGGCTCTGACTCACAGAAACGTTTCTGGAAATCCTCAAAAGCCTTATTAATCTGGTAAGACGTCCCAGAAGCAGGAGTCCGTGCACCCTATTTCCAGGGCTTTTCAGCAGCTTCCATTGTCTCAGCCACATTGTTCCCACTCCGCGTCTTGGCCCTTAATGGACTCTCTCTGAGGCAGGAGCTCTTTCGGCTGCACCTGCTATTTCATTTCCCGACTCTTTTCTTCTTCTCTGTTGCCTTTAACTCTCAAAGTGAAAAGGTGACTGCTCTTCTTGGGCTGTTTATTCCTCTAACCCCCTGTGTGGCTCTCTACTTCACCCCTTTCTCTCCTGGCATTTGCCTGGATCTGGGTCAGGCACATATGGGCCTGCAAAGAAACAGGGGCCCATGTGGCTTTGCCTACAAATGGAAACCTCTAGGGGTCCGTCATGCCCAGGGAAGATTCCTGGGCTCACCATGAGCCTCTGCAGGGAAGCTGCGGCCAGCTAGTGAGTAGATAAGCCCTGGGTCAGCTTCTCCAGGACTCTCCCCTGCTCCAATCTCTCCACTGACCACTCTTCTGATGTGCTACCTTCTCTGTGGTTGAGGCGCCCTGGGGAGAGAGCCAGAAGACCAGGGCTCTGCTCCTGGCTTCAACCCTGGCTGGGTTTCCATTTCTTAGTCTACATTCAGGGGAATTAACTTGATAACCAAGGCCCTGTGGTAGGCAGCTTCCCAATGATCCTTGTTTCTGGATTTTCAAACCCGGATGAACTCCTCTCCTCTCGAGTGTGGGCTGGACCCACTGACTTGTCTCTAGAGAACAGAGTGTGGCCGGAGTGATGAGATGTCACATCTGTAATTAAGCTACGAAAGACTGTGACTTCTGTGTTCTGTCCTGTTGGCACACACATTCTTTCCCTCATCTTCTTTGAAGAAGAAAGCCGCTGTGTTGGAGAGTTCCATGTGGCAAGAACTGAGGGTGGCCTTTGGCCAACATCCAGTGAGGAACCGAGGCCATCAACCCTGCAGCCTGCAAAGAATTGAATCCAGCCAATAGCCACGTGAGTGAGCTCGGAAGCAGATCCTTCCCAGGTGATGAGACAACTGTGGCCTTGGGAGTGACCTGGAAGCGAGGACCCAGGTGAGCCACGGCTGGATTCCTCAGCCCTGGAGATGGAGACAATAAATGTGTGCTGTCTGAAGCTGCTGACTTTGGGTAGTTCGTTATACAGCAGTAGATAACTAAGACAGGGCCTTAGTAGCTTAAAAAAAGTTCCTTTGCTTTGCTTTTCTATATTGAGACTCAGGAACGTAAACCTTTCATATCCATGAGCCACTTTGGTGGTGCATTTGTGCACGTGTGCACATACACACATACACGCACACACTCAAATCTCGGGCTGCCCAAGTCCCCTCACCCCTATTTCAAAAATACATTATCGGAATAAATGGAGGAAAGACACAGCTGAGATAAAGCTCTATTGTGGTGATTCCTGGTTTCTATTAGTAACCTACGTAAAATCTGAATTTCTGCCAGAACCCAAAGTGCCAAAAGGGGCTTGACTGAGGAGGCCTGGGGGTCTCTGTGAGCTTCTGATAACTGACTTCCATGGCTCACCTTTCAAAGTCTGACTCGAACTGTCTTCCTCTGAACTAAATTACCTGACTTTACCAGTGAGAGACACTGTTCCCTACCTGAGCCCTACCTGTATCTATATCAGGGCACATATCACAGTATGTTTTAATTATTTATATGTTCCCTCTTCACTCTCTCATCACTCCACCAACCCCCTGACCCAGGAGGCTCAGAATGCAGTGATGTCTACAGGAAATCATGCAGGATTTCACAACCTTAGTCAGAAGCAAAATTTAAAAACCTTTGCGCCCACCCCCACCATGTTCCAGGAAGCCAAAGCACAGAGCAATGTTTCCAATCTAGGAAGCAATAAAGAAGCGCATTTATGAACCAGCCTCTGTCTGAGGGAGGGAATTTACGTCCCTTCATGCTCTTGTTGACAATAATAACTGATTGCTGCATCAACGTGAGGCAATATAATTTAAAAACCCTCCAAAACGAGGATCAGAAAACAACGGGCAGAGGCTGAGCCGTGGGCTCCTTTGGTTTGCTGGCCGAGCCCTGGGCCTGCTAATGCCCCGAGGCGATGGGCACACAGCTCTAGAGCACCTGCGATCTCACCTCCCGTCTTCCCAGGCTCGGGGAAGAAAAGCAATTTGTTTGCTCTCATACTCTAAAGATGAACTTCCCGTGCTCAATCAAACATGATTATCCCAATGTAAGTCAATTTACCTTTGAATTTGAAGGCTATTTTCTTCCTAAATGGCTAATTATGGGAGATAGATGGCTGTAAACAGAAGCCTTCGATTCACCACTCAGCCAGGCCTTCTCCCTGCGCCATGGAAGAGAATCTGGCAAAGTGGGTCTGACATTTCCTGCCTTCTCCACCAGGTCTGTGTCCCCGTCCATTCTTCTCTTCCACCTGGTCTGTGTCCCCCGTCCGTTCTTCTCCATCATCCTGCAACGCCGTTCACCCTCCATGCACATTCCTAGATACATATTTGGAGCTTCATTTCCCTGGGCTCTATCTCCCACTAATCCCCACATCACAACTTCCCCTGCTGCCCTAACTTTTCAGAGTCATGTTCCTCTGTGCCCATCTCCCCTCCATCTGTGAGGGTGGCCTGCTCACCCACAGACGTGAGATGACAGAATCCAGGGGAGACAGAACGGGAGCAAGACAGAGCCAGCGCGGGCCCACGCCTTCCCCCTAGCACACTCTCTTCCTGCCAGTCCGCCCTGGCACACAGGAGGTGCCCAATAAACGCCAGATCCTTCCCTCTCAGTTCCGTCCTTCCTTCCCCGGCATCTGGCCCCTCCTTAAGGACTCTGTCTTAAAAGTGAACGTCTCAGCCTGAGAGCTGTGCACACAGGGCAGCTTGAGTTTTAGGGGACAAGGGATCCTGTGAGTCTGGGAATGAAACAAGGTCACCGGAGGTGGCCTCTTTGATTCTCCCGGCAAAGTAGGGGAACCCGACCCTCGTGGCGGCGGGGCAGTGGCCTTTCCCGTTGTATGATCAACACTGGGCAGGAGCTAATGGAATGGCTGAGTTTGTTTACCGAGGTGAGGAAGGGCTCCCCTCCCTCCTCATGAAGCAAAGCCTTCCCCCAGGAGCGGTGGCAGGGGTCAGCCCGGTAGCATTTCTGTGTGCCTTTTGATGAAGGCCAACTCTGACTGCTTAGAGAAGGGAGCTCATTGTGCACACTGTCAGAGGTGGCTCCAGCAGGGAGACCTGAGCCCTTGGATGTTTTCAGGTCTGGGGGTTATGAAGCCCGTGGTGTGTGGGGTTCCAACTCCTCTCCCAGAGGCCTGGCCCCTCGCCCTCTGCACTTTCTGCCTGGGCCAGAGAGACCGTAATAATAGCAGCTCGCTTTTGTCAAACGCTTCATGGATTATCCAGCACGTCTACATATATTATCTCATTTGATCCTCAAACCATCCTGTGAAACCAGCCTCATCTGACAGATTGGGGACAGGTTCAGAGAGATCAAGCACTTCGTTCGCGGTCACACAGCTAGTAAGTGACAGAGTTAGGACCTACATCCAGGCCTTTTGACTTCACAGCTGCATCACAGGATGGAGGGAGAATGGTTCCACGATCAGTGTTGAAGACTTGCCCTAGATTTGGACCTGAATCACTTGGCGGGGGTTCCAATTTGTGACCTTCGCTTGGACCTTGTAACCATGGCCTTGATAAACTCGTTTACCCTGAGCTTGCTGTTCTGTCTGGGGCAGTTCGTGGGGGCTGGAAGGACAGGTAAGAGGGGATGAGCTTTTCAGGAACTTCTCTGGAAAGGCCAGTGAGGGACAGCCTAAGGAAGCATGGCCAAGTGAGGGGCAGGCCTCTCTCACTCAGCCATGTCTGCAGGGGTCTCAATAAACAATTACTGGGTCTCTGACTGGTTGAGGCAAAGAGACCAGCATGAGATATTTTCTCTACTAGCTTAGACTCCGAGGAACCTAAAACATGCTTCCCCACCCCCAGTCCTGGCCACCCAGCAGGGGTGGGGTCTGGCTGCACTCTGAGAAAGGAATCCATCTCGCATTGGATGGACTGTAATTTTAAGAATCCCCTACAGATCTCCAGAGCTGCTGAGCCCACACTGGGGTGAGGATACCGGGGCTCCTTGTTTAGTTTAGTGATCTGATTAAAACAATAAATTCACATCACATACCAGTGGGCAGGAAGGTGGGCACTCAAGCCAGCTGTGGCTCCCTCCTGGCATCATCTCATAGCAGCTGGTTTGGAGAGAAATATCTCCCTCCCCTGTGGTGAGCACCCCAGTTCCTGATAAATAAGGGAGCAGGAGCCACCCTGGAGCCTAGGGCAGGAGAGGTCACGAGAAGGGGTCGGGGTGGGGCCAAGTGCACCAAGGACAGGGGGCTTGACAAAGTGGAGAGGGACATGGCAGCAGAGAGAGAGAGCACAGACATCTCAGCGATGGCCCCCGCCCGGGCCACACCGCTGTTCCCTTCTCTCCATAGACATGCGGACAGGGAAGGCACGGGCGGGTCTCGGCTGTGGTAGAAGCTGTGCTGGAGCCGTGCGGCAGAGCACTAATGCGGCGGCATCTGCTGCCGGCGCACAGCTGCACCGCTCTCCGGGCTCTGCCTGACGTCCAGCAGCCACGGCCCTGGCAGGTGAGCTCTCTCCTGGCCCTGGAGGGCTGGCAGCTCTGGACTGGCCAGGCCTGCTGATGGGAAGAGAAAAGTAGAAACAGGCTAGGGGGTAGGGATGGGACTCATACTCCCCCAACACAAGGTCTTCACCCATGTCCCCTAAATAGACACCCTCTCCTCCCATAGCCCCGAGACCGGGGATCAGCTGTACAGTCCTGTCGTGAAGAGGAGCCTGAATCTGTTTGTTGAGATGGCCAATCAGACGAAGAATGTCATGATTCTTATCAGCCATCCACTTGTTGTTTATTTGGCGTTTTTCCTTCCTCCCTCCCTTCTATCCCTCTATTAACATTTATTGATAATCTGTCACATCAGGCAAGATGCTAGGCAGTGGATGAATAATAAGGATGAATATGAATAATAAAAGGATGAATAAGCTCCAGCCCCTGTCCTTGTGCTGTTTCCTCAGGGTGTCCAGTATTATTATGACTGTATTTCTGAACCACAGATGAGGACGCAGAGGTGACAAGGGTGAGTGTACATAGGAGAACAGGCATGGAGACCATCCATGGACGTCTGAGACGTACTGTTCCTAAACCAGGACGAAACCAGAGGATTCAGTAAACACTGGCCGCACGCACTCTTGTCTAGAAGCTCTGCCCTAAACTTTAAAAAGAACACTAAGAGCCATTGTTCATTGAACACCTACTGTGTGCCAGGCCTGCACTAGACAATGTGTGCACAGTGTCTCATTCTGTCTCCTCTACAGACCTGTAGAGAGTTCACTGCACAGATAAGGCGGTGGGGCATCAGAAGGGTCCGTCAGCGGCAGCACTGTCCTCCCTGGCCAGCTCTGATGCCTGCGCTCCTCTGTGCCACTTCTGTGGCCAGAGGCTTACACTCCATCACCGCAAGAGGCGGGTATGCGCGACACACTACCTGAACCCGTGGTGCACCCAGGAGGTGGGTCTGAGATTGCCCAGAATGGCTCACTCCAAACAAGAGCATTTTGACTTCGCCAGACATCAGCATTCAGAACTCAATAAAAGAAGAGGTCTGTGAAATGAGGTGAAGCAGTGAAACAACGCTAGACACAGGGTCAGAGGCCGGGCACTCATCCTGGAGCTGCCACTCACCAGCTTCACCACTTCGCCTGCATTACTTAACCTCTCTGAGCCTCCTCGCATCATCCATGCAAAAGGGAAACCAGGCCAATGCTATCTCCCTCACAGCAGGACGTAGGAGGAGCAAACGAGATGGTCTATGTAAAAGTGGGTTGTAAATTGCAAAGTGGCAGATGCGATTATTACTACTGCTTGCTTCCTGCACCTCAGCAAAGACCTGTGATCACAGACAGTGTAAGTGCAGGGTGGGGCCCCCCATCAGCACTGTCTTCCACCTTTCTTGGTCCTGCCCTTTCTACTGGGTTCCTCCTACCCTCTTGCCTCTTCTCCTGCATCCCTGCTCTCCCACCTGTCCTGACTGGGGCCCCATGGGTAACTCTATCTAGTAACTGACCCCAGTGGCTGGAAAGCTGGGACCCCACCAAGCCATATCTCCAGTGGTGCCTCCTCAGCCACCGCCAGGATTCTGGTCAGGTTTAATGTACTCCATTTAATGTGGCCAATCAGGGAGGGCAGCTCCATCTTTAGGTGCAGGCAGTGGGAGGAATGGAGTGCCCTTGGTCTCCGGGCCTCAGGCTACCCGGGTCTGGGGTTTCTGTCTCAGAGGGATGCCAGAGGGAGGAGTCCTGCAGTGACTGCTGTAAGAGGAGTGATGTGGGGGCTCAGGATGGGGCCCACTTCATGGGAAATGATGGATGAGCTGCAGGATGCCAGGAGGGAGGCCCGGCCCACACTCAGCAGCTTGGAGCATGCAAGTAGGGGCTCTGCTCACAGCCTGTGCTGGGTACTTCATTTCCCAGAGACAACCGGCGTGTTTTAATAATGTCTACTTGGGTTAATGAAAGCTGTCGGTTTCACTTAATAAATACATCACCATTCTTGGCCATACGTATCTGTCATGCTGGGCTTGGAGCTGTGCATCCCTGCCCAGGTTGAACAGGGATGCTGGGAGCTGGGGGAAGGGATGGGTGGGGCAAGCATGGGGCACATCAGTGGAAAGGTGAGGTCTGGGAGGGCAGGGGGACATGGTCATTCTTGGGAGGTAAGCAGAGAGATTCCTCTCATTGCACCTTTTCTCCAGGATCAAATCAGAGGCACAAAGGCAGAAGGGAGCATCTAGAAATCATTTTTTGGCTCAGGGAAAGGAGGCCCCCCAGACTGTTCCCATTGGAAGGAGCACTGAGAGGTAATGTCACCAAGTGGGCTCAGGCACTGCCATCAGGCAGACTTGGGAAGGGACCCCATCAGCTCCTCACCATCCTGTGACTTTGGGCTAGTTAATTAATCTGCCTGAGTCTCCACTGCTTCATCTGTAAAATGGAGATGATAGCATTTGGCTCAGAGGGCTGCTGTGAGCATTCCATGGCATAGGGAACGCAAAGGTCCTAGCACAGTGCCTCGCATACAAAGCACTCAAATCAGAGCCAGTAATATTAATTTTACAATATTGTTTCTATGGAGAAACAGCTGAGCATAGTATTCATGAGTGTGGGCTCCGGGGTCAGACTGCCTGCGCTCGGGTTTCACCTCTATCACTGACCAGCTGCGTGATAGCGGACAAAGTACTTCACCTCTCTGTGTCCCAGTTTCCTAACCTGTAAAATACGGGGAAATAATAAGACCTATCTCGTAGGGTTGTGGTGGGGACTGAACAAGATAAGACATGTAAACCCTTTAGAATATGGCCAGGGACGTAGGAATGAAACGTCAGGAATTATCATCATCATCATTGATGATGGAGAAGGGCCACGGGGAAGCAAAGTCCAGGCTCCCTAGGAACCACCGTCCACATTTCACCACCTTGGGTTGGTCATCTGGCCACATCCCAGGTGGCCCTCTATGTCCCAGGGCTGATGCCAGGACAAGACCTGGACATTCCAGTGTGGGGAGCATGGTGAGGCTGCTCAGAACTGGGCCCAGAGAACTCCAGTCCCAGTTCCCAAGCCCAGTGACTCGGTTCAAGGTTGGCAGTGGGGGAGGGAACCCAGGGGGCATGTTTCACATTCCAGGGACATTCTCCTTGAACTCTGCAGAGGCCTTGAAACTTCCCTGAACTGCCACACGTCGACAAGATTGCTTTCCTCCGCACTATTTTTTATTAGGCAAGGAAGATTAGCCCTGAGGTAATCTGTTGCCAATCCTGCTCCTTTTTGCAGAGGAAGATTGGCCCTGGGCTAACATCTATGCCCATCTTCCTCTACTTTATATGTGGGACGCCTGCCACAGCATGGCTTGATGAGTGGTTAGTAGGTCCGTGCCCGGGATCTGAACCTGCAAACCCCGGGCAGCGAAGGGGAGCGCACGAACTTAACCACTACGCCACTGGGCTGGCCCCTATGCATTATTTTTTGTCTTTAAAAGCTTAGACTGATGGAAGAAGGGAGGGACTTAGGGGTACGGGAGGTCCCTGGATGTGGGGAGGAGGCTCAGATAACATAGCCAGCAGGTAATTTCCAGCTGAAGTAAACAGCTGAACAACCTGCCTGCCATGCTGCCCGGATTCCAGGGCCTCGTCATTTGCGTGATGCTTGTTTACCTCATTAAGCAGTTATCTGCTTCCAAGCGCCTCTCCTGGGCAGTGGTGGACCAGCCGCAAGGCTTGTCACGGGCTTGGAGCAGCCAGCCCTCCCAGGAGGCCATGGGAGTTGGGAGGGGGGGCTGAGAACGATGGAGCAGCGGAGCTGAGATGGGCCATCTCCTCCTCCCACAGGAAAGGAAGCCGAGGCTGGAGCAGCAAGCGATCAGCTCGCTTTATCACATTTTGGTGTCAGACCGAGTGAGTGTGTGATGGTCGGGCTGTTGTCTGATGTGACCGTGAACACTCTAGGCTGGTGGAGGAGGGGATGGGGAAGAGAGGTGAGGAGGCGGGAGCTGGCTGACCATAACCGTCGCCTTCCACTGGAGGGAGCAGCTTCTCCACAGGTGGGGCCCTCCCTCGGGAGCAGAAACTCGGCTCCAGCAAGCCCAAGATAGGCAGCCCTCTGTGCTCAAAGAACTGTTATTGGCATTATTAATTGCTTGCTGTTATCATGTCGGCATTAAGTGGCTTCCTCTGTCCTTAGAGTAGTAACCCTCGGGCAGCGAGGTCAAAACAAGCCTCCACTACTGAAAGGGTTTGACCTCCGTCCCTCCGGGGAGGCCCTCTGCAATTAGACATCCTACAGACGGAGAAACTGAGTCCTCCATTACTTGCTTAAGGGCAGAATCTGCCCAGGATGGGCCTTCACTCACTTCCCTTCAGGGCCTCTTCAGCTTTGAGTCCTGGCCCTGCAGGGGTGCACAGCTGAATAGAGAGGGGTGCTGTCCTCAACAGCCTGCAACCAATAAGGGCCCTGAGACAGGATCGTCACTCGTCCCAGGACAAAAGCCACTGCTGGGTAAGCCCTGCAGCTGCAAGGCTGGGGAAAAGGGACCCAGCCCTGTCACAGCAACCAGGGAGGGCCCTGACTCAGCTCTCTCCTGAGCCTTTCTCACCACACCAGTCTCTTACCAGCTGGGAGGGAGAGTGGTTGCCACTACTCCATCCACACCCTTTAGATGACCCCACAGGGCGGGGCGGGGTGGGGGCATGTGGAGCCTGAGCCTGGTGTCAGTTCCAGGAACACTGCGGGGGCTGGGGTGCTGGGCTGGGACAGGTGGGAGAGAAAGGCGGAGGCAGCTGAGTGGGGCGGTCTCAGAAGCCCCGCAGGGAGCCTCCCCTCCACCTGGCATGCTGAATAACAAAGGCATTTGTGAAATCTAATTAGTACAGCCTTAACTTCTGACTTTCTGCGCAGGGCTCCTCCTCTAGCCCCAGGCTCTCCAGCCGAATTAAGCTGCCTAAGATCACCTCATTTATTTCACTAACCTTGCTTTTCGACTGCATTTAGCCCCTGGTGCCCTTCCTCTGTCTGTGGGAGGTGCATGTCTGGCCTTCTTGGAATGCGTTCCCAGGCAGGTGTTTTAGGAAGGCACCTCCTCTCCCCTCCCCCAAATGGCTTCCTTTATCACAAGCTCCTTTCTTCTGAGCCAGTGATCACCCCGAACTGATCCAGCCACAAAGCCCTGTGGCTGCAGTAGGACCCACCCCTTCTCACCCCTCCCTGCCTAAGGGGTGGTGGTCCCTGGTGGTGCAGGGAACTCAACCAGCAGAGGGGAGGCTGGTCCAGAGGCAGCGGGCACACTCACAGGCTGGTAACTAGCATTCGTGATCCGCGGTTTCCAGGGGTCTAACAGTGATGGTGCATGAGTGCGCTTCTGGTACGGGCTGGGCAATGAGCATGCACAGTGGGGAGACCAAGGCCTGGGGCAGTGTTGGGGGAACCAGCAGAGCAGCTCCTGAGCCAGGCTGAGGGTGCTCTGCAGGCAGGCCGTTCACTCTGAGCCCCTGATAAACAATGAGCCATTGGCGGGGAAGGTAGCAGGAACACTCAGGCCGGGGAGGTCAGTAACTGAAGAGAAATGCATCTATTATTTCTGATTTCCTTTTGTCTATCCTGAGCGTGACAACAGGGCTAGTGGACCAGCGTTACCCTTTACCCTGCCTTGGGAGATGTGTGAGGAATGTCTCCTTCTCAACCTACCTGGAGTGACTTTGAGGCTAAGAGTGGCTTCCTTGAGAGGCAAATGCTGGGGCGCGGGCTCAGAGAGAGGGGTGGTGAATGTGTCTGAAACCTCGAGTAAGGGGACAGCTTCACGTCTGGCTCGGCTCCTTTCTGGGGGAGCCTCTGATGCATGCTCACTTGTATTAAATTCAGCTGGGTGGAGCTGGGAAGGCACTGGATCTTGGGTCATCCTGTTCCAGTGGTTCTCAACTTTGGGTGCGTATTGGAATCATCTCGGAGAACTTTGGCACTACTGACAACTGGATCCCTCACCACATTTGGATTTAATTGGTATGGGGCGCAACCTTGCACTGAGAGCGTTAGAAGCTCCCCAGGTGATTCTAACATGCAGCAAAGGTTGAGGACCACTGTTCCATCTCATTCCTATTGTGACTGTTTTTTTCAGTTAACCATAACTAAAAATAGCCCCTAACATTGATTGAATACTTACTATGTGACAGGCACAGAGATAAAAATTTTATGTAGGTAGTTTCAGCGAATCTTTAGAACAACCTGATGTTGTTGGAAGATGCTATTATTTCTATTTTACAGATGAAGAAACTGAGGCTGAGGGAGATTAAGTAAACTGGCCCAAGGTCACCCATTTATTCAGTTGCAAAGCTAGGCCTGACTCCAAAATCTGTGCTCTTCAACACTTGTAAAACCCTGCATCCCACTTCAGAGGAACATTGGCATGGTGACAAGTGGGTGAGGGGCATTTTGACATCCCATCTGTTAGAGGATTTAGTTAAACAGTTTCCCAAGCAATGCTTCATATTAACAAATGCATGCTGTGGGTTCAAGGACAAGAGGGACATACCTTGGATAACAGTAACCTGGCCTGCGATCATGGTAATGTGAGATACTGACCACCATCTACTCACTGTGAGAGAGTATTTGTGATGGAGGTCTGGGGGCTGTAAAGCACTCTACAAATGTCAGGCTCTGTGCTATAATCAAATGGGGACGAGGGAGCCAATGACAGTCTGGAGGGGCCTGGACTACAGATGGGGCAAAAGAGGGACTTGCTGGAGAAATCCAGCCTTCCCTGTGATCGCTTAGAGGGCTCTCCATCTCTCTTAGAGCAGTTTCCTTCATGGCCACCTGCAGCTACCTCAGTGGCCTCCCCAGGAATATCAGCTCCTTGTAGAGCCAAGATGCTCTGGGCCTTTGCTGTCTGACTTAGGCAGGGATGTGAGGGCTAGGACCCTGGGCCATAGATCTCCAAGATTCAAGAGGAATCCAGACACATCTGACAGCCTCGGACAACCTGGGATGGAGATCCTGGGAAGAGGCTGTCTGCCCGAGGGGCTGAGAGCGCAGGTGCAGACCGCCCATGTGGAAGGTCTGGCCCCACTTCTTCCCAGCCCTGTGACCTCAGGAAAGTTCCTTAGCCAAAGTCTCAATGGCCTCGTTTGAGAGGTGGGGACAATGACAGGACCTCCCTCAAAGGGTCATGGGGAAAATTAAATGAGATAATGCATTAATATGCCTAGCCCAGTTCTTGGCTCACAGTGCTCAGTGAAGACCAGCTATCATTACTGTTGGTTCCTACCACCATTGACTTCTCCCTGGGACTTTCCTTCTATACTCTATTTACACTTGCAGCTTCTCACATCTCTGGGGATAATGTCTTTTGTAGAGTTAGGCTTCTTCCGAACTTCAAGGTTGGTTCTCTAATCAATTTATTCCACAGTCTATGTTCACTTCTTTCATATCCTTGGCGAGTACATACAGTGAAGCTCTATTCCCTTTCAGCCTATGCTTCTTCAAACTGGACTTTGAGGGTAACAGACTTGCTTCATGTTTCCTACCTCATCGTCTTCATTTTCCACTTGACTATTTTCTAGCTCTCACATCTTCCTTGAAGGTGTGGCAGGCAGAATGACATGCTGGAGTCCAGATGTTGGAATATAATTTGCACAAGTTTGCTTTCCTCCCATAAGTCTTCCCATAAGTATCCCACAGCTGACTACTCTTTGGGCTGTAGTCTGGTCCCCAGACGATTTTTCCGGCTGATAAGACCACAGTAGCTTCCCAACTGCTCTCTGCCTGTCAATGCTGCCTCTCCAATCTTTCCCCACAGACCAGCTAGTCTGATGCTTTAGAGACAGATCACATCTCAGCTTGACCTGTCAGCTTAGACTAAAGACCTGAATCTTCAACCTTGTCTGAAGTCCACTGCTGTCTCTCTAGAACCCACCAAACCTGCTGTCCTTCTCTGGTGCCTCTGGCCACATGGATCTTCTTCAGTTCCTTAGACATGCTGTGCTCGTTCCTCCTCAGACCCACCTCCTCAGGGAAGCCTCCCCTGACTCAGGCCCTGTCCAGCCCATTACACACTCTGATTTCAGCTGTGCTTCTCCTTCACCATGCTCATCACTATTGCAATTACACAATTTGCGTGTATTTGGTGAACTGTCTCCCTCCCAGTAGAACATCAGTCCAAGAGAGTATGAGTGTGTCTATTTGATCACTATGGTGTTGGCAGGGCCCAGGCATGCCTGGCATAGAATAAGTACTCCATCAATATTTGAATGAATAAATACATATGACATCAATTTGGGTTAATTTCCTCTATCTTATATGTGTTCTCACTATGCTCTCTACTTATCTGGCTCTGCTACTGTCTGGTGAACTTGTAAGTTACTGGGGATAATTTTTTTTAAGTACACTCATTTAAAAAATGAGATGTAGTGCACATAACATAAAATTTGCCCTTTTAAAATGTACGGTTCAGTGGTTTTTAAGTATATTTACAACATTTTGCAACCATCGCCGATAGCTAATTCTGGAACATTTTCATCACCCTACAAATAAACCCTGTACCCATTAGCAGTCAATCCTCAGTCCTCTCCCCCTGCTGGCAACCACTAATCTACTTTCTGTCTCTATGGATTTGCCTATTCTGGACATTTCATATAAATGGAATCATACAATATCTGGCCTTTTGTGACTGCCTTCCATCACTTAGCATAATGGTTTTAAGATTCATCCATATTGTAGTATGCATCAGTACTCATTCCTTTTTATAGCTGAATGATATTCCATTATATGAATATACTATATTTTGTTTATTCATCATTAGATGGACATTTGGGTTTCTACTTTTTGGCCATTATGAAAAAAGCTGCTATGAACATTTGTGTTTTTGTGTGAACATATGTTTTCAGTTCTCTTGGGTATATACTTAGGAGGGGAATTGCTGGGTCATATGGTAATTCTATGTTTAACTTTTTTGCAGAACTGCTGAACTGTTTTCTGGAGAGAGTTTTGTTTTTATTTATTTTATTTTTTAAATGAAGGGAGTGGACCAGTTTAGTGGTTCTTAATTTTTAATTTTTATTTATTTGTGATAAAGAGCTCCTTTAGAAACATTAAAAACCATGGGATCTCTTTCCAGATAAATGTGTATGTGTGAAGGCACAGAATTTCAGGAGTTCAAGAACCATCAGAAGCTGGTTATGGATCCCAATGTTCCGTGATAACAGGCTCACACGGCACAGCATTTTAAGGTTAGATTATTTTCTCATGCACAGAACTCCATCTACATTTTTGGCTTTTCCACATGGATATGGGAAGTGGATAATTTGACTGATGAGTTCCCATCCATGTTCTGATTTCCACCTGGGATCGGAACATTCAGCAGCCAATCAGTTGCCTTAATTTTTTCCTCCCACTCTGTAATCATCTGATTGATGTGCAATTATCTCCCCCTGCTTTGACACACGCTTTCCCCTTCTCATGTTTACAATCTAAAGCCAGATAACCTTCATTTTTTCCCATTTATTTTGTGTGTTGGCCACTGTTTGATATAATTATTTTTGCAATCATCTTCTATTAGGTGAAAGAATATTGCAGGAGAGAAAGAAGGAAAAAGAAAATAAATGCCTTCCCGACAAGTTCTAATATTTTATGTTCACAAATAATCTCCCAATATCAGAGCAATAATATTATTTTCTCAATGTGCATTTATTAAAATGTAAAGTAGCTCCATCACATTGAGAACGAAAACCTTTGCATTACCTTGGCCAGAAAATATTACTTATTTCAGATTACATTTCTGGAATTTTAATACTGTTTTTCCCTCCCTCCCTGCCCCCCATAGCCTTTATGTAGCAGGGGAATGAACCTGAAGGGTTGATTTCTAAAGAGGCATTGCTGAATGCTCAGGACCTTAATTTGGTTTTAAGAATTGCTTTTGGCTCTTGATTTACGATGAGATTCTTTCCTGTGTAATTCTTTTGGCTTAAAACTGAATAGAGCTCTCCCTTTGTGGATGGCATTTTGACACCACATTTTAAGACTGAGGTACAGAGGTAAGGGCGGAGTAGAGAAGACTTAGAAAAGAGGAGAGGGATTAATGTGGTAGGTTTTAGGGGTTGGAAGAGTTAGATCCATTATCTATTTCTCTGTAGCATCTAATGGCACACAACTCGGATTCTAGTCTGAAGTCAGAATGTTAACCTCCAGGCAGCCCAGTGAAAAAGACACTGGATTGGAAGTCAGGAGCCAGGACTTCTAATCCTGCTTTCTTTTCTAACTAGCTTTGTGATCTTGGACAGATAGTTTCTTCTCTTTGGATGTTTTTCTCAAGTGCAAAAGGAAATGGTGAGCTGGATGGATGAGTGTTTAATCCTGGCCGTGTATTAGAATGTCCCCGGGAGCTTTGAAAACTATGTTGATGCTAGGCCCTTAGATCAATTAAATCAGAATTTCTTGTGAACGTAATGGGCCCGGACATTGCTGTATTTATTAAACATTCCCGGGGTGATTCTATCGTGAACCCCTGGTCCAGATGATCTCAAAAGTTCTTCTGGATATCTGGTTGCCCAATGCTATGAGCTGAACGGTGAGGTCTCCCCAGCCAAGGTTGGTGAGTTGTGTTTGCAGTCAAGTGGCCACAACCACTGGATGGTGATTCTGAGCTGGTGTTTGAGGTGTCTTAGCTGGGGGACTCTCGGGGGATCCCAAACGCAATTGAATTTCTCGGTATCAGGCCTGGGTTGGGTCAGGTAAATCTTCCTTTCTTTGTGGGCCCATGGTGCTGAGAAGATGGATGAGCTGGGGCTGGTAAAATAGCTTTTGTTCCTTGGAGAAAGGCATGTAGAGAGATAAGGCAGGCTTATTATTTTTAGAGGGGAACTGGGACTGTTTAGCCTAGAAAAGAGGGGACTTAGGGGGACATGATTTGCAGTCTTCTGGAGGCTGAAAGGCTGTCATGTGGAAGAGGGATTGGAGTGATTTCAGATGCTCCAGGGGGCTGAACTTGGGCCAGCAAGTAGAGAGTCAGGGAAACTGATTTTGTTGCATTATAAGGAGGACTTGCTGTAATGCAGAGCTGTGCTCCCCTAGTCCCTGTGCAAACCTCTGTCTTAGTATCTGCTTTTACGACCATCTTCTCTACCTTGAGACCATATCTTTCTCATCTCTGTGTTCCTAGTACCTAACCCAGTTCCTGACATAGTCTTCAACCAATGTTTATTATCATCTCTGTTATTAATTATTGTCATTAATGCCCACTATGCAAATAACTTTTCTTGTTTATTTCCTTGAACCCTGACAAAGCTTTATGAGGTAGGTGTATTTATTACCCCACTCCACAGTTAAGGAAACCCGAGCCTAGGGAGGTTAAGTAATGTGCACAGTCACAGCCACTATGTAGTAGAAGCTGGCTGTGAACTCAAGCCTGTCATCCTAACTGTCGTGTTGCCCTGCCTGCCGACGCCACCCCACCCCAGAGGTGTTCTGCTGAAAGGGAGACAACTCTTTGGGTGACCTGGTTATGTCACGGCAGTGAGTATGAATTGAGTTAAGATGGTCCCAGATGATGATGGAGCTAGACGCTGGGCAGATTTTTAAAGTCCTAGGTCACCTGGTTACAGCTCCCATCAGCCTCCTACCCTGGGCCCCACCAGCAAGGTGCTACCCTGGTCCAAAGGCAGAACCTCACTACCTTGGGCCACACAGGCTCCAGGCTGGAACCGCTGTCTCAGCAGCTGTGGCCATCTCCAGGTAATGGCTATCGTGGCCTCCTCTGCCACCTGCCTGCATTTCTCATTAAACCCCATGGTCACACGTCTGGGGAGCAGACTCCTTTGTATGCCCCTGGCAACAGGAGAGAATGGAGAGAAGAGTCCTGGAGGTGGGGGGAGATGCATGACTGCTCTGGCCATGAAACATTGTGTTAGTTTCTCTGTTCATTTCACACAAACGCAGTGATTGCATTACTGTGCGGCTCAGGGTACAAGGCAGAGGGGTGGAAGCGGCTGATGGGGAGGGAGTGCTCCAAGGAAGTCTTTCATCAAAGTGATGGCATAGCTAAAGGCACAGAAGGAAGACTCCACTGTTGGCGTTGCCAATTAGTGGACGGCCACAGGAGGACTGTGAAATGGAGGCTTGGGAAAACGGATGGGGCAGGGGCTAGCACGGGGTTAGGAGCGACAGGATGAGGAAAGAGAGGGAGGAAAAGTTGGTGGGACTGGTGATTCTCTTAACATGGTGTGCTCTGCTCTAAAGGTTGTGGCATTCTTCTTAAAATGGCCAAAATCAAGCTTCAAGTAGAAAGGGGGAGTTTAGTTGGATGCAGTGATGACCCTCCTGTTAGATTGTTCAGGCCTAGGAAACAGGAGTCCCAGAAAACTCTTCCTCTGGAGGGGCTGGGGGGTGGTAGTGATAAGATGGTAAAGACAAAGATGGGGGCAAACATTTGAGAACTGGGCACTTAAAATACATGATCCCATTTGAGGCCGATAACAAACATATGGAGCAGGTAATAGGATTTCCATTTTACAGATGAGGAAACTGAGGCTCACAGGGGTTTTAAAGATGAAATTAGAAACTAGAGTGAGGGAGTCTGATCTAACCCTGACTCAGACCCTTATGTCCATTCTATTATATCAGGCCATCTTCCAGACGAGGTGCACTAGGGCAGGCGGGACTGAAGGTATGGATTTGGGAGGCAGCTTTCAGGCTCAGGGCCTTGTTGATTTACTAAGTGACCTGGGAGGAGGTCCTCCTGGCTTGACCAGGCTGAGGCTACAGTCTCAGCCTACAGGACGGGACTTGCTGGGTCACTTGCAGGTTGGAAAGGGGCTCTCCTCATCAGACAGATGTGGATTTGGTCGGTGGCTATGCCATGAAATTAGGTGGCAGGTCATGAACAAACATGGCCCCTTCTCTCATTTCACTCTGAGGGGAGGGATGAGGGAGGAGGGGATCCCCAGTTTCACCGCAGGAAAATTCAGAGCCATATCTAGGGCCTGGGTACACTGGTATTTGGAACAGAAGTGCAAAGCTGGACATTCATTTTGATTTCTGTTTTTCACAATTTACACTTATCTACTGTCAAGAAGAATTTGAAGAGGCATATTATTTTTTTCTCAGGAAACTAAGACGCCCTCTAAATGGTCTTCTAGCTTGAGTACTGCCAACCACCGAGCCTTGTTGTCAAATGTTGATGGATTGTAGAGCAATTATGATGCATACTAGAGCTGCCATGTGTGGATACTGTGTGATACTGTGTTAGGTACATCACACATGTTATCTTCTTAAATATGCCCCCAACACAGCAAGAAAGGTATTTTTATTCCCATTTTTCAGACCAGGAGAACACGGACGTCCAGGGAGGTTAATTGAGTTGCCCAGAGACCCCCGTTTATAAGTAGCAAAACTAAGATTTAAGCCTAGGCCTGTCTGACTTTTTCCACTCTGTGACATGAGGCTATGAAATATGCAGGCTCCAGAACTGAAAATGAGCATTGAGCTCAACTTACCTGTCCAGTGCAAGGAGCCCTCCTAGAGCATCCCTGATAAGGGCTGTGACTTGACTCACCCACCTCTACTGATGGAAGACTCATTAATCATTTCACGAGGCAGAAGTTCCACTGTTTGATCTTTTATTTGTTCACCCAAGGAATATTTAATACATGCCTACTATGTGTCAGGCACTATTCTAGAAGGACACAAGCCTGACAAGAGCCTGACTCTCAAGGATCTTGATTTCTTGTGGAGGGGGCAAGCATTCAAAAATAAAAAAATAAAGAAACAATATTTTTGGGCGGTAATAAATGCACTGGAGACAATGAAAGACAGCGGTGGAGAGTGCCTGGGCAGGGGGACCACTCTAGACTGAACAGTCAGGGAAGATCTTACTAAAGAGGTGACAACTGAGCTGAGACCTAAATGACACGAAGGATCCATCTTCCAAAGACCTAGGGAAGAGCATTTGAAGCAGACTAAACAGGAGTTGGCAAGGCTTTGAGGCGAGACTGAGTTTGTCACATTAAAGAAGGCCAATGGCCTGGAGAACAATCAGGTAGGAGAAGGATGGGAGGATATGAGCTCAGAGTGGAAGGTGGGAGCCAGACAGCGTAGGGCCCACCTGCCATAGAGAGGACTTTGGATTTTATCCAGCATGTGGTGGGAAGCCATCGAATGGGTTTGAATGGGAAAGTGACATAATCTGATTCATGTTTTAAAAAGATGCTATGTGGAGCTTGGATTGCGAGAAGGCACTTCCAATTGCTGGAAAGATTATTACTTCTCCTACTGATCACACTTGGTTTTTCTTGTAATGACTCCTGCACCAAAACCCAAAACCAAACCAAAGTCAAGGTTACTTCCCTCTTCAAATTTTTATCAGCTGTCATATTTCCCGTTAGTTCTTTCTAAACTTCCTCCATTATTTTAATTGGTCCTTGGATTCTAGACTCCTTACCATCTTGGTCACTCTTCATTGGACATCTCTTGTTTGCCCATGTCCTTATTAAAACGTGGTACCCAGGATCAAACACACTCTTGAGCAGCCCAAGATTCAGAGGGACTGTTAATTCCATGAACACTGATTAATGAAGAGTATTAGACTAAGTCTTTATGGGGCAGGAGTTCTTAATGTGGGGCTTGTGGACCCATGGATGGGTCCACACACCCCATACACAATGGTTATGTATGTGTGTGCACATGTATGTTGTGCATGCATTTCTGGAAAGAGTCGATAGCTTTCATTTAAGTCTCAAATTTTCATCACCCTCAAAAATAGAGAACCACTGACCTAGGAAGTTAAATCAAAGGACTCCTACACTCAAGAGAAGCTACAACGAGTCCCTTCTGTGGTCCCACATTCATCCTCTTCCCGCCTGCTTCAAATGCCTTTACAAATCTCTTGATCTCTTCTTCCTGCATCACACCCTACTTTAAATTCCTTCTCTAGCTTTCTACAAATCTTCCAAACCCAGAGAAGACAATCTCTGCTTTCTTCTTTGTGATGAGACTAGTGAGGAAGGCCGAGCCCAAATAGTGGGAATGAGAACAGATAGAGAAATGGGCATAGGGTGGAGGTTTTTTTTTTTTTTTCCTGGACTCATAGATCTTGAGAACTGACCTGTGTGCCTGACTTGCAGACTTTTTAAGAGCAGAGCACAGAGTCTGCTAAAGGGCTTGAATGTAAGCTAATGCAAAGGGCAAAGTCATCTTAAAAGAATTATTATTCATTTCCCATTGCAGTTAATTTTGGCACCTTCATCAGGGTTTAAATTCTAGTACCATATCATATCAAAGGAAAAAAGTATTTGATGTACATGTTAATTACTGCTAAGATGTAGCTACTTAAATCAAGAGTTTAATCTTCATTTGACTATTCAGAACAGCTCTGAGTGGGGGATGGGGAAAGCCCCTTTTGATTCGGATCATTTAAATAGGTGATGCGAACTTCAGGTAAAATGGCTTCCTCTTTTCTAAACCAACATTAGGAATCAGTACCCAGCTAAAGGAAAAATAGTTAGGAAAATCAGGTTCCTCTAGGAATTCCCAAGTTGGCCTGTTCTCTGAAATGGGAGAGGGTAATGAATAACATAATTTTGTGTGCTCGAAGACTCGAGAATCTGCAGAGTGGTGGCCTAATGGCAAGTGAAATCTTAAAAGCATGTGAGAGGCTTAAAAAGTAGATCCATGTAGAAAATATATACTAATATTTAAAAGCATAAATTGCCAAAATGATACTACTCTTGGATACCTTCTTTGTAAGAACCACCTTGGATGAATCCCTAATGTGCATTTTTTTTATACCATGAAACTATAAAATCCATGGAAATACCAAGTGATTAAGTCATAGTCATTCATTGTAGTTTTACTAGAATATTGTTTTCTTGGATTTTCAAGGCTTTATCGCCTCTGATATAACATTTTGCTCCTAATAATCCCTATTGATTTTACTGTATTACCTTGTATTTTTAGGTTTGTTTTACCACCTTGCACTGAATTCTAACCTTAATGTGCTATATAAAATGATATATATCATCATGTTACTCAAACCTTATGAAGATAATTATCTTGTCCAACATGGGTGAAAAACACTCATATTTGGCTGCTGACAGAGATGGGGACCTGGGGGTGAGGGAAATGCATTGCAGCCCCTGGGACTGTGGGGCGTGTTATTTCTGGAGTGTACGGCACTGAGGTACCGTCCATGTGCTGCCGGGCACTAGTGGGTGTGGGAACTGGGGCCTTGGCGCAGATTAGAGGAGGCATCTGGAATGGCATTTGTGTCACTATTTTGCTAGAGTTGCTAATCTCTGTTGAGATTTGTGGCTCATACTGCATCTTCAAGGTATTTTGCATATAGTAATTGTTCACGTGCTAAACCAGCCAGTGGAGAACGTGATGCTCTTAAGTATAAAGTTATCGCATCTTTGGGTGCTGTTTTAATTACTCTTCTTAAAAGCGCCTTCTAAATGTTGTTAAAAATGGTGACATATTTTATCACATGTTGAATCTTGAGTCTCTGTTCTCTGGACAAAGGTCTTGGGGTCTGGAGTGCAGAGTGAAGGAAGGAGGAGAGTGGCCAGCTCTGGTTTGTGAGTGATGATGCTACTGGTCCCTCTGGAGGAAGGGCAGCTGCTGATAACCCATCTGTAGGGCAGCAATCAGTGGACCCTGTGACCACAGCAAGATGTCACACCCTCTTATCAGGTCCCAATGCAATTAACTTGGCGCCTTCATTACACTTTAGGGGAAACCAGGTTCTTTATTCCCAGGAGCTCAAATTCTAAAAGGGAAAAATAATCACATCAGCCACACTTCTTATAGTGCTAACTACATGCTAGGCACTGTTCTAAGTGTTTTATCTATGTTCATTCTTTTAATCCTTACAATAGATCTCATAAGGCAGATGCTATTTGGGCCCTATTTTACAGTGAGGAAACTGAGGCACTAAGAGGTTATGTATTTTGCACAGGGTCACACAACTGTGGAGTAGTGGATCCAGAATTCAGGCCCAGGTAATTTGACTACCAGAGTCCAGACTCTTAATGAATTACATTTATATGACACTTATAATTTATGAAGTTTTACCCACTAATTATCTCATTTGATCTTCCCAACAACCTTTGGCTCCATTTTAGAGAACAGAAATAGGAGTCATATGTCTATTATGACATAGCCAAAACCCCAACAGCAGGACAGCTTTATTCCTCTTTCCTTCTCTTAAACACACCTGGTGGAAGATATATCAACGTGTCACGTGGAAGGAAAGCCAAAGGTCTCTGCACATGTCTGCCTCACCAGAAGACACGTCCCCTCCTTGGTGTGTAGGAGACAAGCCCCCTGGGGAGCAGGCGTCAGAGCAGCAAATGGTCTCAATCTGGATTATGTGTAAATGGATGAGAGGGACTCTTAGTTCTCCCACATCTCCATGGGCATCCCCTCCAATGTGTTCTCTGTTTGTTGCTCCTTCACTATAATTCCAAGGTCTCTGAAGGAGAAGACTATGTTGGTATTTTATGATGTTGACTGCTTGATGTGCTGATGAGATTTTGCAGCCAGTGGAATGATCAGAAAAGCATCTGTGTGAATCTTGAATAACGAAGAAGGAGGAGAAACCAGATAAGAGTGAGAAGGAAGGTAAAAGGGGGATCAGTTGATAAGCCAGTAAGGAAAGAGAGTCTTGTGGTCAGAGATGGGCTATGTGCTGAGCACTCCCTCTTTCTTTCTTTCTTTTTTTTTTAAAGCTAAATGAATTCTCACTATTCTTTTTTTTTTTTTTTCTGGGAAAGATTTGCCCTGAGCTAACATCCGTAGCCAATCTTCCTCTCTTCTTTTTTTTTTCCCCTCCCTAAAGCCTCAGTACATAGTTGTATATTATAGTTTTAAGTCCTTCTAGTTCTTCCATGTGAGCCGTCACCACAGCATGGCTACTGACAGACAAGTGGTGTGGGTCAATGACGGGGAAACAAACCCGGGCTGCTGAAGTGGAGTGCGCTGAACTTTAACCACTGGGCAAGCAGGGCTGGCTCTCCCTCTTGCTTTCTTAAAATAAAAGAACAGACCATCCAAAGGAGGTGAGGAGAAAGTCACTGACTCAGTACTAAGCCAGAAGACACAGACACACAGTGAAATCCTAGTTCCTCGAGAAAATGAACACACCAACCAAAAAAGTCCTCTTCCATGTAGTGGGACCTGTGCTGAAATCAGCAATAAATGTAATGCCTCCCTGCCCCCCCCCCCCCCCAGTTCAGGAGGGGCTGATGAGTAGGTATTTTAGCCCATTGAGAAAGCAATAGTGAGCAGTTGTCTGAATTCAGTAAATAATGCTTGAATGGTCAGAATCAGAGAGACAGAAGCTCAGAGAAGGACAGCAGAAGAGCTAGTCTCACCTTCACCTGCAATGACTGCTTCTCCACCTGTGGCCTGGGAAGGACCGTCCTCACAGGTGATGGACATTGATTTAGTGCTTTGAGATCTCTGGAGGACAGGTCAGGCTACTAACAAGGAAAATGGCATTTTGGGTCAAATCAGTAGGAATGAAGGACAAAGACACCTGGAGGGTGAAAGCCGCCATGAAACATGGGAGGGTCAGAGAATGGTGAGGAGTTTGCGCAGCTGGGATCATCTGTTATTCTCACTAAGCAGATTGTTCTTCTCTTCTCTGATTTCCTCTAGGAAAAGAACAAAACCCCAGGTCTTTTGTAGACTATGAAACATGAATCACTTACACCAGAAAGATGAGGAAGGCACCATCCGGTGCTTAAAAAGCAGTTATAATTGGAAAGACCAAGAATTTGTGGTTCATTTTCAGCAGGTAAACAAATGCATATTTAAAGCAGTATAAAAACCTGGGTCTCCCCTTCCAGGTCTGGGTGCCTTCACAGTAGGCTTGGAAAACTCTCCGTGTTATTCACCTGACAGATTATGCTCCACAGAGGCAGGCTGCCTGGGCATGTTGTGTAATTCAGCATTAAGTATCCTATTGATTCACCGAAGTGCTGCCATGGATGTTAATGGAGACAAATATTGTGGCTGTGATTTTTCAAAGGGCTGAGTAATTCCCAAGCATCAATAACGTCTGTCATGATGTAATGTGGGGCGACCTCAAGATGCTTGACTTGAGGCCAACTGTGAGAGTGGGGCTGCTAGAAGCAGCCCGTGGATGCTGCCCCAGGGCTTGGGGAGGAGCCTGTACGTTTTCAAGGCCTATCAAGGTAAGAATGCTGGGAACTGGGGTGGGGCAGGGTGGTGGTTGTGAAAGCAGAGGTGACTGTTGACAGCATTTCCTAGTGACTCATCACAAAGGTCACTGATTATTAGAAAGCAGGGCATACTACACTCTTGTCATGAAAGCTTGCCAGGCCCTGGAAAGTCAGACCCTACCCTGTTGCCAAGAAAAGGGGTTTTTTCCCCCTCTTCAACCAGAAGCACTACACATCCCTGATAAGAACCATGCAGAACTGCTCCATTTCTGTAGCAGTAGGCCCTGGATAACAGCTCCCACCCTGTGCCCTGCTAGAGCTGAACGTGTGACTACTTTAGTGCCTGATTCCAGTGGCTGCTTTCAGAGAGGTTAAGTTTCTTGCTCAAGGTCACACAGCAAAGTAGTCATGGACTGGGCTAGAATCCAGATCTCAGGTGACTATTACCAGTCACCCTCAGGGAGGATCTCTGGAAACTATTTGAATAGATGACCTGCAACAAGTGATATTTCCTTCCAAAAAGGGTCTGTGAAAACCTCAGGGTTAGTAATTGTAAGAAATCAATTACTCACAAACAAATCTCATTTCGTCAAATTCTGCAGGCTGCCCAATCTTTCCTATATTCCAGTTCAGTCTCCATACTGCAGCTCACATTATCTTGCTACAAGACGAATCTGATCTTGTCACTTCCTGGCACCAAAGACCTCCATCAGCCCCTCAGCCGGCAGGATAAACTCCTTGGCGTGATCCTCACAAACTCACCCCCAGTCTTCCGTTCCATGTCCTGCTCCTCCTGCTCCCAGCCACTCTGGACACTGCTGGCCATTCTACGCTTTCTCATTCTCTGTACATTTTATATGGGAAATTCCCTACGTCTTCAACATCTTTTCCCCCATCTGCTGCCCAGGAAACTCCTATCCATCCTTAAAAAGGGCCAGTTCTTCTCTCCCGCCCCTGAGAACTGTCCCTGCCTCTCCTGTGTAGAGTTAGGAGCAGTTTCTCCTCTGAGATGCCATAGAACACCGCTCATCCTTTACATATCCTTGTTGTAACAGCCTTCCTGCTGTGCTGTGTTTGTTTTCTCCTCCACTTCCACTGCAGTTTGAATTTCTGTGGTGAAGGGGTGTGTCTTTTTCGTTTTGGTGCCCCACTTCTTGGCACACAGTAGGTGTACTCTGTGCTTCTTCGATGAATGAGGGAAGGTATTCTGGAATAGAACACTGTGGGGGCAGGAGCTATCAGGAGGGTTTAGGGAACATACATTGGCCCTGTGAGACACACAATTCTGCAGTTCTGGGTCCAGAATGGACCTCATGGGATTGAGACCTAGAGGCAGACCAGCAGTGCCTCAGCTCAGCAGCATGTTAGAGATCTTGGAGGGGGTGCCCTTCTATCACCAAGTTCTTTGAAAACAGTGGTTCTGAGCATATGTGTGAACATGGACCCCTTGGGGAACAGAGCTGACATTCCAGTGGGGAAAGTAGCACATTCTACATTGATAGACACCAGACCGATGAGCAGGGTTGACACTCAAATATTAGATAATTGGCACGGCATGTGCATTGACCAGTCAGAATGGACACAGGCCATTGGGCTAAAACAGCGTCCTTTGTGCCAGGCATTAACTCTTTAGGTGCTGGACAGTAGGGTTATCTTAGAGGAAGGTCTGGGAATAGTAGAAGCATGTTGGTTGAGGGTTCTTGGAACAGTGGCTCCTTACTGATCAGTGTGAAAATATTTCAGTATTTTAACAACTGGCCCTGCATACTGGCCTATTGATAAGCCTCATTAAAGAATAACAAAAATTTTGAACCCACTCTCAAAGGGAGGTGTGTGTTGTGTGCCTGTGTATAAGTGTGTGTGCTGGAATGAGGCAAAGCTTTTATAAGAAGGCAGCACTTGAGCTGAAACTTTTTCAGTCGTACTTCAATATAAGGAGAAGGAAGTGGAGATAAGGGAACTGCGTGAGTTCACAGAAGTGTGCACAGGCCTGTTTGGGAAAGGTGACTGTGTGATGCTTGGACTTGCTGGGGGTGTGAGGAGGAAGAAGTAGGTCGAAGCCAGATTGTGAAGGGCCTTGAAAGCCGAGTGGAAGCATTATTATCTTGCCTGTGTTCCCACAGTCAGTCCTCTAGCTATACCTTATTGCTGGGGCAGGCTTCAGGGTGGCCCTTGCTGGGACAACAAGTGGTGCTGTCTTCATCAAGTCTGGGCCTGTCACTTGGTGACGAGGACAAGCTTCTCCTAATTAGAAATGTCATGGCAGCCTCCTTGGCTCCATGGTGGCTGACGCTGCCCGTCCAGCTGCCACGCGGCCCATGTGTCCTACCATGGTACATCATCTCCTAATTAACACGTCTTGTCAGGTCCAGCGGTTGGCTTTGGTAAACATGCTCCCAGCAGCTGTCACTGGGACCCTGTGTGGGGCCTCCTGCCTCATTAGCTCCAGAAGAGGGAGATGGCATTGGCGGCAGGGTGGAAGGAGAGAATGTTCTTTGTGGGAGGTGTTGGCAGAAGTAGAGAGATGTCAGATGCTCTGAGAGAACCTGTGGGGCCCAGTGGAGGTCAGAGTGCTGTGGGCTTCTCTTCTCCTTGGTGTAGTGACAAGATAGGCTGGGTGGCAGAGTGGTCAGAATAATGGGCCAGGAATTGGGCAGCCTGGATCCTCATGCTGTCTCTCCCACTACCCAGCAAGGCCAGGTGTTCCCCCAGATTCATATGTTGAAGCCCCAATCCTCAATGTGATGGTATTAAGAGGTGGAACTTTGGGAGGTAATTAGATTTAGATGAGTTCATGAGGGGGGAGCCCCCACATTGGGAATAATGCCCTAATAAAAAGAAGCTGAGACAAGATCTCTCTCTGTGCGCACACACCAAGGAAAGGCCATGTGAGGACATAACCAGGATGAGGGTCCTCAGTGAGAATCCAACCACTCTGGGAACCTAATCTTAGACTCCCAGCCTCCAGAACCATGTCAGTTGCTTAAAGGACGTAGTCTGTGGTAAGTTGTTACAGCACCCCTAATGGACTAAGACAAAGGCTCAGTCCCCTCATATGAAAAATGGGATGATCCCAGCCCGACCAACCTCGCAGGCTTGTTGAGTGGGTCTTATGAGAAAATAGAAAATCTGAGGGATAAGAACCATAAATACCGTGAAATAACAAGGACAAAACATGGTTCTAATTTGGGGATATCACAGAGCATTCTTTGTTCAGGCAAGATTAGTCCTGTGGTGTTCCTCTGAACACACCTTGCCTGTCTTTCCAGGGCTTCCTGCCTGCATCTTCTGATCACTCATTTGATCAAGCTCCTTGCTCTCCACTTTCTAATCCTGCCCACATCCTCCTCCTCCTTGGAGGCCCAGCCCAGCCTCACCTTCTCCATGAGAAGATCCCTGAAGGAAACGCTCTGTGTTCTCTAGCTGCTAGAGCATTGCCCAGGGCTCTGGGGCCAAACAGCCCGCCTCTCAGTAACTGTGTAGACATACCCTAGCACACCCCACCCATCTCCTCCAAACCCTGGATTTTGAGCACAGGTTTAAATGCTGTATCCTTGAGAGCACACGGTAGGTGGTTGATAAATGCCTGTTGAGTCAGAAAAGCAGTACGTCTCATTCTCATAGCTCTCACAACAAAGGTGCATGACCTCACAATTTCTTTCAACAACTCCTTCTATTGTCAACCTTTCCATAGATCTCCTTCTGAGGTCTAACCCATGTCTCCCTTGGGGCATATCAGTTTCCTCTTTGTCTGTCCCCAGCAGAAAATAAAAACTTGGTTGTCATCTCTCCACCTATACTGGAAGGGTGATACCGAGCACACACTTCTTCCCCTAGTCTTTAGATTCCCCAAGTCCAGCCTGCTACCTGGAGCCAGTCTCTCATCCCCATTGCCTTCTCTGAGCTCCTAGCTCCTGTACGGGGTCTGTCCTGGGTTAAGTCTGAGCAACTGAGGATGCTGTGAAAGTGTCTGGTTGTAGCAGAAAGGCAGACTTTCCCAACCCAGCAGAGGCATCAAACCCACACAATTTGTAAGTCTTTGATAATAAGCATTTAAAGGGCACATCCTAATGAAGGGAGCCAGGAATAACTGGCCATGGAATGCAGGCTGAAGATTTTAATTAAAATGCTTCTGTCTTTTTAGTTTTCCCCTTTCCTCTCCTTTGCCCCTCTTCAACACCCCTCCTCCTCCCCCACCCATAATGCATATTTCTTGCTTCTCGACCAGGCCTGTGCAAAAGGTGTGTGTCTCATTCTTCCTTTGATTAAGCTGCTTTCTGGGGGTTTTAGAGCTCTTCTTTAGCATTGACCCACAGCATGGGCTTGGTTTGACAGAGGATGTGCCCATGTGGGTGGAGGCGGACCAGGAGTATGCTGCCTGGGGCCAAGCAGATGTCTACACTCCAGGAAGCGCAGTGGGGATCCAAGCAAGCTCATGAATGAGTGGCAGCTGCCAGCGTCGTGAGCTTCCTGGGGCGAAGCCCTGGGATGAGGGCTGGGGGACCAGCTGAAGGACTTCTAAGCCAAAGGGGTGTTTCTTGGGCCGCGCATGATACTCTTCTTTCCAAATGGTTAAACGGAGTGGGGAGCAAAAGCAGCTGTGAGAAATGGGCTTTAAATTGCTTTCTCTGAGGGTGGAGGGACTGTTGTTTTAGAAACTAGCCTTCTGTTTGTTTCTCCAGATCCATCTCCACCCTGCCCTGTGCCCTGGGAATCTGAACTGTGTGGACTCCATCAGTAGACTTCCTTGCCACAGGCTTTGGATTGCATCTGGCCAATGAGGAGGCCTTAGCGATATTGTGAGGAGAAGTAGAAAAATGAGGGTGGACTATTTATTCCCCTGGCCTTTCCTCTGTGAGATCATCAGGGGCTGATCTGTCTCTTGACCGGAGTTCACAGTTCCTTGTTAAGGCGGCTGCTCTATGAGATGCTTTCATTCCTGGTTCCCTCACAACCTCTAACCACTCCTTCCACTCACCCCTGGTCCTAACCACTCCCTCTTCTTGCCCCTATAGGTGGGGTGGTAAGGGCTGCCTCTCTTTCTAGCCCAGGGTACTGTATTATTCCTCGTGTTACTCCCCCAGCACAACCCTGCAAACAGTCCCTGTATTAAATTCTCTCCAGATTACCCCATCCAAGTGTGTCATCTTTTTTCTGCCAGGATCCTGAAAGAATCACCTGTTCCAGGCCACTCCTTCTCACCAGACACATGGTCAGAGGGATCCCATGGGTGTCCAGTTATTCTTGGGATGCCAGCTTCGATGTGGAACAGAAAGCAAAGTCTTGTGGGTGATAAAGGTCCCCACTTCCAGGTAGATAAGTTGGAAAAGCGCTAGTGAGTTTGCTTCCCAGGACCCGATGATAATCCTCAAACTTATCCAAAAGTCTGTGTAGAGTGGAATAGAGCCCTCTGCATGTGTGTGTGTGTGTGTGTGTGTGTATGGGGTGAGGTGGGAATGGGTTTCATTCCTCCCCAAGACGTTTTATGCAGGCTGTGATCTATTCTTATTTATGGATAAGGCCACTGCAGTTGAGTGACTCGACAAGAATTTAAGGGGCACGGTATCTCTCATATTTAGCAAATAATTAAAGCAGGTATTCTAGTGATTGACGGGAATCTCTCCCTCTTTCATTTCTTCCCTCTTTTATTTGCTCCCTGTTGGCTATGAAGACTGATTTCAAGGATTTTGTGGGGAAGTGAGTGGGTCATTGACCTTGGGTTGGGAAAGACTCCACTCAGATACAGGCTCTTAGCCAGGCTACCAGGATCCTTTTTATCCAATGATTTACCTCCCTGCCTCTCACTGGAGCTGGCCCTCGAGTAGTGTTTCTGACCTTGGATTAGTTGACTGACTGCCTCCTACATGTGCCTCATTCCAGGGCCCTGAACTTTTGGAAGCATGCCCTACCTGGCCAAAGAGCTCCTGATTGGCCCTTTACCCAATGGTTTGGGTTGGTGTTCTCAACCCCACAGGCCCTGGACTCCAGTTTGCACTACCACCCACAGTGGCCTAACAAGGTGAGCCTGCCCCTGACCTGATGCTGTGATCAGTTGCACTGTAGGTCTGATCGTCCCTCAACATACCTCCTCTCCAACCCACTGCACCCAAGTGGGGGCCCCTGACTGGGAGAGAGCTGCACTTTCTCCTTGATCTGTCCTGCCTGAAATGTCAGCATCCCCCTCTGCCCAGTATTCCCCACACCAAAATATGGAATGAACCTTTCTTCTTGTACACAATGACACAGTGGCTACTTTGTTTTCACTCTTCATTCAGTTGTCTGTGCATCCAGTCAGTATTATCTGTTCCTTCATTCATTCTGCCATTTATTGAGCAACATCTAGGTGCCTCAATTTGCAAACATTATCTCATTGAATCTTCGCACATCTCTATCAGGTATGTTCTATTATTATTGCCATTTTACACAGGAGGAAACTGAGTCAGAGTGATTAAGTGGCTTGCTGAGAACCACAAAGCTGGTAAATGTTGAGCCAGGGTATGAAGCAGGTAGTGTGACACTAGAACTTGAACTCTCAAACCTCAGCACAATGTTTCTTTTCACAGACAATGTGAAATTGTTCACCTGTAGAAATGGAAGGTCCTGAGCAGATTTCATCTCTCTTCCCCAGGTCACACTTCCACTGACTCTGCTCAGAGCAGGTATAACTGTGTGCAATAAAGAGAGAGAGAGAGAGAAAACCCCGAGGGAGAGGTGTGGGGCAGATGCTGGTGGAGCCGATTCACCATGAGATGATTTGCATCTGTCGCAGAGGGGGGTACATGTCATGCTGTCACAGCCTTTTCCTGTATTGACATAATAACAACCCCTTACTTTTGTGTAGCACTTTGTAGTTTTCAAAGCACTTTCAAATCCATTAGCTCATTTTATCCCTACAACAATCTTGCTAAGAGGCAGGGATTGTTATCCTTATTTTGCAGATGAGCAGGCTCAGTGAGGTTATGCAATTTGTCCCAGGTGGGGGAGCCTGGATGAAAATCTGGATCCCTGACTCCCAATCTTATGATCTCTGCAGCATGCCTCGCTTTCTTTTTCATCATTTTCTGATTTTGAGTCATTTGGGGGAAGGGTTGGTTTCCCAGACTCCCAGAAACCCCTCACTCCTGGGTTCCAGGTCACCTAGACTATATAAAACAGTGGTTCTCAAATTTTGCTGGGCATCAGAATCACCTGAAAGCTCTCACACAGATTTCTGGGCCCCGCCCCAGAGTTTCTGATTCAGGAGGTCTGGGAGGCCCAAGAATCTGCATTTCTAACAAGTTCCCAGGTGATGTGGATGCTGCTGGGACCACAGCTTTTGAGAATGCTTTGATATCAAGCATTATCTTTTAGATATCTGGCTGAATTTCTCTCACCTGGGCTCAGATTCTGGGCTCAAGAAACCCCAGATAAAGAATTGCCCTTATGGGTCTCTCTTTGAGGTCAGAAATTTGTGTGTGTCTTGCTTCACTGACTGACTGCTGTGTGGCCCAGAGAATGGGAAGAAAACCTCAGGCGTTTTGGTTCATACACACAAAAGGAAAATGTCCACACACAAGATTATTAATTCATTGTTCAATTAAGTTATGATCTCTAAAATTATCACAATATTTGGCTCGGAGGAAGACAGCATTGAATAGCTTGTTCCACGTAATGTGTGAATAATGTAACTTTATTACCTTTCTCGCTAGTGAGTAATTGTGACTGACACATTGGCAATAACACAGATTACCTTCTTACCCTCCCCTCTCCCTACTCTCAGCACTGAGCATTTACTTTCTTGTCTCTGCTCCTTTCTTGCTCATCCCTCTCCCTGATGCCAGCCCCCTCTCCCTGTGCAGCTTCTTTTCTGTTCTGCCAACAAAGCAGGCCTGGGGAGGGGGCAATGTGGTGGGGGACTGTGGGTGAGCAGCATGTCCAGGACCCTTGGCCAACCTGGTGGAAACCCTTGTAAGGCCTGCTTGGACTCTTGCTCACGTTGTTGCACGTACTTCTCCCTCATCTTCCACTTCTTCCAAGTCCCTTGTATGTCCACTCAGGGGCAGTGTACTACAGCTCGGCTGTCCACTTCACAACAGGTGCAAGCTGACCTGGGCACACACTCTGTGCGGGGAGGCAACTGCTGTTGCCTTGTTGTGGCGGGGTTGATGCATCCTGCTGAAGATTGGAGTCTCTGTGTTTCCTTATTTTGTATCCCTTTTCAATCCTTCTGAATCTAGCTTCTGCCCCTAGCCGGCCAGTTCTGAGGATACGTGTTACTCATCTGAACCCCTCCTTTTTGCCCCCAGGTGCTCTGCGCATTCAGGCTATAGAGGACTGTTGTCAGAACCTTGGAGAGTTCCTGGCCCGCTAAGGGCTGCTTTCTCTACGTTTTTTTCTACCAGCCTCCTCAACTGCATATTGGCCACTAGTGTGAGGAGTATACTTATGGCTTCTCACCAGCCCTTCTTGCCCTATGCCACTTGGAGTCTAAACATTTAAAAAAAATCACTCTTTAGCTGTTAAAATCCAGTTTAAACACTATCTTGTCTGTCTTTCTCTTCATACCTTAGTGCATGTTTTTGTACCAGCAAATATATTTATTTACGCAGAACCTGGGTGCTGACAGCTTACCTATAGCATAGACATGGAAAGGACAAGAAGGATGTATCCAACAGAGGTTTTGTTTCACATGGTTCAGTCATGTTCCAGCCACAATGTCCCTGTTCAGACACCATTTCTAGCCTCCTTCCACCTCTTCAGGAAGTAGTCGACTCCACATGAATCAGACCTGAGCACCAGTGAACACTTCCCTCTTGTTCTGGAGGGCTGGTTTGGTGACCTGGCCTAGTTTCCTCCAAAGCTCCCATTCTGAGGAAAGAGAGTCTCCTTTTGTGGGATGATCCAGTGTAGAAGGCCAATTTGCATGGAGACTGTGTGTTTCTGTATTGCTCTCTCCATACGTAGGGTGGAATTGCACCCAACTTAACTTTCCCTGACTGAGGGGAGAGAGCTACCAATTGAGCAGGTACTTTGCACCAGACTCTGTGATAAGCACTTGACACAAATTATTCCATTTAATCCTCACAATAATGGAAGAAGGAAGATGCCTTTTTTCTCCCCACTTTACAGTCTCCACTCCAAGCCTGTGCTCATCACAACATTGTAGTTTCTGGTCTCCCTGGGTGAATGTCTGCCCTCACTCCTGCTGCCTGGGACACTTCTAGGCCTGATCAAGGTGAAGCAGCTGATGTGCTCAGACCGTGGGCGAAATGGCTGGGGGTAGAGCAACTCTCTGTGGGAGGGGAAGGACCACTTGGCCTGGAGAGGCTGGGGGGCTTCGTGTAGGAATTGATGCTTGACCTTTGGGTCCTGAGGGTTTAAGGTTTAAGGTTTAAGGAAGTGTGTTGGGGGATCATAATCCTTCCTCACTCACCCTCTTCACACCCATTTCCACCCAGCTGGGACCACTTGTTCTCTGTTCAGTAAAGAATCAGATTTCAAAACACAAAACCATCCTCAGCCCTGGGCTCAGGTCTGGCCCCTCTTGGCTATCACAGCCCTTGCTGGTGTCCTTTCCATTATGCTTCTTGCCTCTCTGGTCTCAAGAAGGGCTCATTGCTCTATGGGGAACAGAGGGGACAGGGTCTATGCACCCAGGGAAGAAAGCCAGCCCAGCCCCTCATGTGGCACAGAGTTACAGCTGCTGCACTCAGGAAGTGGGGACAGTTCCAGCTTCTGGGATTTACTTGCCCCTAAACTTCTCCTAGATCAGGAGTAATGTTAGGTCTGAAAATGAGCACAAAGAAGACTTTTTCTTCTAAAGATTGACCTTAAAAGAAGTTCGAAATCTCAAAGGCTGGGGCCTATCCCCTCCTGGTCCAGAGCAGGTCCAATAGCTTAATGTGGAGAAAATACTCATTTGAAAGAGTTGGGAGGATAAAATGAGGAGGCATGTAAGAAGCACCTCATGTATAACAGATGCCCTATGAAGGAGCTGTCTTCCTCTTTTGTCCACACTGCACTTGTTCTCTTGTGGTCTCAGTGAGGCCCAAACCTGGAATTGACCCTGATAGGAAAAGCATATGAAACCATGGGATACATGGGAGCTCTGCTTTAATATTGGACCTACATTTCAGAATGAGTGTCTGTACCTCACCCTGCCTCCCAGATCTCACTGTCCTCTCATTCTTATATTGGCTTCTTGTCTCCTGTGTTGCCCTCCTAGACTAAGCAGTACTGCCTGCTCTGCCTCTGCACCCCTACCAGTGCGCTCATGGTCTTACTGTCTTCCTGGGACCCTTGTTTTGCTGCTGTTTATGGTCCTGGCCTGATGGGCTGAGCTCTTTATGCCTCCTCAGAGTTGGGGATACAGGGATAACACCACACTGGGAGTCCAGAAGATCTGGGCTTGAATTTGAATCCTGGTTTAACCCTTACTGGGTGACCTTAGACAAGATGCTTGGTATCATTGAATCTGTGTCCTCATCAGTATAGTGAAAGGGACACATATTTCAGGACATTACTGAGGGGTAGAAAGAGATGATAGTAAAAGCACCTAGGAGGGTAGACATAGTAAATACTAAGTTACCTCCCTTCCTCCTCTTCTCACTCCTCCTGTCTCAAAGCCTGCTTAGGGGAGAGTAGAGGCAGGTTGCCTCTCCTCCAAGATGACTTAGCCCCTACTCTTCATCCCTCACTGTATCACTCTCATCACTTCATTATACTCTGGAAAACCTAGATCCAGCCTAAAGTAAATTTTTTAGCTGGACCTATTTTCAGGGGTGGAGACAGAACTTCCTCACTGGTGTGCTGAGTTTTGATTTGCATGTGGGCTGATTTCAGAGTAACTGGGAATTTTCAGTAATTAGCAGTAGCAGCATTAGTGAATCATGTTGCAACCACCCTCTTCTCACTTCTTCTCTCTTTTGCATGCTCCAAATGGCTTTGCTAACATTGTCTTACCCTCTTTTGGCCCTTGGCCTCATGTTCCCACTGCAGATGTCATGTTGCCTGCTTAGCACTATGGGTCAGTCTCTGGGCAGCCTCCTCCCTTCTCTTCTCCAGCCTCCCATCCAAGCCTCTGCCTACTTGTTTGCCCAGAACCTGGCAGGCACACTTAGCTAGCTTGTCCTCTTGCAAATTCCACCTATAGATTTATTTCAAGTCCTAGTCCTGGAAGAAAAGAAAAAATAAATCATGTCTAAATCCTGATAAAAATATGGCTTAGTACTGTCTGGGCTGATAAAATCCTACTTGGAGAATGGGTGACCTATTTCTTTCCCTAAGGCTGGCTACCCCTGCAGGTTGGTCACTTAAAAAAGAATAAAAATGCTGAGGAGAATTTTCCTTAGTAACAACTAGTAATCAGTGGCTCCAACATCCATCCATCCATCCATCTATTTATCCATCCATTCAGTAAATACTTTCAGAGTGTCTACAATGTGCCAAGCCTAGTACTGGGCTTTGGGGACACATAGATGATAGCTGGGAAGATTGGCATGTAAACCAATGATCACTATACAGTATGATACATGCTAAGAGTGCAATGGGAGTATAAGGAGAGACATCTGAGTCAGTGGGCAGAAAGGGACGGCTTCTCTGAGGAAGGAACGCTTGAATTAAAGATTGAGGAATGAAGAGAATTTAGCTTTGCAGAGTTTGCTTTCATTGGCACACGTGTGGCACCAGGGATCAGTAAACTCAGGAATCTTTATAAAGTCTATACCTCCTCCAGTGTGTGGGGAGAATTGTAATGTCCTGGGAATGGGAGTTCAGAACAGGAACAATAACTGACTTTGTTTTGGGGCTTAGCAGTGACTTCTCAGAATCAGAGAACTCAGAACATTTAGGTGATATCACTTCCTCTTGACAGGATTTTCCTAAAACATGCCAGAGAGATTGGAGGAGAAACAGCTTGCTTGTTCTTAAAGAATCCAAAGCTCCACAATGTTCCTCTTTCATTTCATCACCTTCTGCTATTGGAAAAACTTACTTGTCTGTCCTCTGGCTGCAACTAAAGCCAAAATCTTCTCCTTAGGAGAACCAGAAACTCTCCATGTTTCACCGACCTCCTTTCCAACTAAGCCCAAGACTCTGAGAGTTGTTCTATATTCTGCACTGGGTCTGGCCGGGGCTCACAGAGTCTATACAGGAGATAGAAATGATTACTATATTGATGTGGAGCAACATTAGCAAAAGCAGAAACGCTCAGATGAGGGGCAGCCATTTTGCCTTAGATGGACAGGGAGGATAGCCCCATATTCCACGGATAATTCCCTCTTCTTTATCTTTCCCTCACCTACCCTATACTTTCTCATCACTGTAGTCATCTGGTGGCCAGTCGTGGTCATGGATCAGCTTTGGTGAGCGGAAGCCTGTGCTGAGGGCTTGAAATTCATTTAGTGTAGGAACCTTGGTGAGAAGGCTGCTGCTGTGGGGGGGACCACTGTGCAAAAGGACTTCCATCTTGAAAAGCCAGGTGGTGATTGGAGCATCACCCAGTCTCCCACAGCCTCAGTGACAGAAGGCACAGTGTTTGGATATTCATTTATTACCCATCTCCTTTTCTAGAATATGTCAGCTCTGTTTTGCTCACCACTATATCCCCAGGGTCTGGGACAATGCAGTTTAATAATTTTTTGTTGGATGAGTTAAAATTCTCAAGTAACATGGGAGGAAGGTCCATTTGTTCTGCTGGTGTCTCTTGGTCCTGGGCTGTGTTGCCAAAGTCTTCAGTTTCTTCATGACTTGGCCAGCCCCCAGTCGTCCCGAAGCCCCGTTAAAAGAAACACTTCAGTGCTAATGGATCTGGAGACTTAAGCTCTGGAGGGCCACCTCTGTCAGATGAGATTTGCCTTCAAAGGCCACTGGCTCTGACCTTTTGATAACATTTTAAAAAAAGAAACCTATGTATTGGCTGAATCAGTCCTATCTCCAGTGAAGGTCTAGGCAGCTATTTGTATTTCTGTTTGAATTTTTTGGTCCTTTTCTTTTTTTACTTCTTGGTAAGCATAAAGGAAAAAAAATTCCATTTGCCTGACCAAACCTCATTTAAAAGCTGTTTGTACTTTTTTAATGGAACCCAATCCCTTAAGCCTTGAAAAGTAACCTCTGCTGAGCTCAATAAACCATTTCCAACGTGGCAGCTTCTAATCCAGGAAAGTTCAGAAGGCAGATGCTAAACAACTACCAATTGCATCCCAGGACAGTTGCCCGCAAGTCTCAGAGCTCCGCAAGCTGGAGATGTGATCAGCTAATCCGGACTCTGCTCTCGTGTCTGCTCTGCTGCCTGGCCTGACCAGTGCAATTAGTATTCTCCCCGATGTTGATTTTGTTCAAATATATTGGGCCCATCAATCACCCACCTTCCAACTCATCTGTCTGGATCAGTCAATTACAAAGTTATTTTTGAGCCACTAGGCTGCTTGCGAAATAGACACAAGAAGGAGCTAAACTCATTTCAGGTTTGACCTCTGAGGCTGGGATCTGAGAAGGCTTAGTTTGCTTACACTTCATGGCTATCCAATACAATCTGGCCTGTAGAATAGAAAGGCCACTTGCTTAATTGGGAACACTTTAATATAGATATCCATTAACTTATGCTAAATTACAGTAAAACATCTATGGAGGAAGTTGATGTGACATCTGCATGAATACTAAATAACTTCATTATGATCAGTACTGTGACAATGAATATGAAATGAACGTGCCCAGAGAAGACAATTAATCTCCCACCTTCCCAAGCCATTACTATTTTATTTTCCCCTGCACTGTACTAAAAAAGGAAGGCATAGAAGCTCTGTGATTTTTCTGAGACCATCACTTCCCTTCAGCTGCTGAATGGTCCCACTTTGGTTTGGGAGAGGAGGCTGTCAAGACTGACTGAACACACCACACACACACACACACACACGCACACACGCATGTGCACACACAGAATTGAAAGGCATCCTCATCTGGAACTAGCAAACAGACTGTCAGTTCAGATTAGCAACATCAAAAGCATTCTAATCTGCTCCCTGCATACATTACATGCACAGATCTGAGGGAAGAATTTGGCCTCTGAATTAAGTCAGCTTTTCCTTCTGGGCTGCCTGTACCTGAAAAGTGTGGCTGAGAGGGTCCTGCAGTCAGATAAATCACACCATAGCACTTAGTCTGAACCATACATCTTGGTCTTAAAGATACACCCTCTCGTATTACTTGGTGCTATTTTATACAGGTTCTTTCTGAATCATAGGGGCCTTTGTATTTAAGTATGAGAGAGGCTTGCATGAAAGAATATTCCTGGATCTCCCACTCTGGTCATTTCCCCCTAGGTCACAGACATCTCTTCTTTGCTGGCTTCTCCCCCTCTCCTTGACCTTTACATCAGAGTCTCGTGGCTCAGCCTTGGATTTCTTCTCTTGACCTGTACTCAATCTTACGGCTTAAACACCAACTCTACTCTGATGTCTCTCAAATTTATATCCACAGCCTGGCCACTCCGCTTAACTCCAGACTCATATCTAACTGCCTACTCCTCACCTCCACTTGGATGTCTAGTGGGCATCTCAAATGTAACATGTCCCAAAGAGAACTCCTTGTCTTTCCCCACAGACCTGCTCCCTCAGTCTTCCTCATGTCTGTAGTGGCAGTTTTGTCCTTCCAGTTACTCAGGCCAGAAACCTTGGACTGATACTAAACTCTTCTCTTTCTTTCATGCCTACATCCAATCTGTCAACATAGCCTGTTGTCTCACAATATATCCATAGACCAACCACCTTCCACACTTCCTTCACTACCACATGGCCCAAGACATCATCATTCTTGCCCAGACGATTCCTGTGGGCTCTTCTCGGTTCTGGATTTAGCAGGGCCTCTGCTCCAGGCCTTGCTTCAGAGGAGCCTCTTAGTGGTTGCAAAGCTATGCTCTGCCACCCTCATTAGATCAGAGTTCAGAGTCTTGTGTGAGTTTTACAAGTCTTAGCCACAAAGATCTGAGGTAAAGGGATACCTTTGATATTGATAGCAACAGGAAAGTAAGAAATCGCTATTCTCACCTAGACTGTAAGCAGAGTTCCAGCCAGTGAGATATATCTCACCAAGACATTATAGACTCTATTCGACCTGGGCCCCTTGGCTTCCTATGGGGAGACTGGGACTGCATGATGTTCCCCCTCACTCTTGCAGCTGGCTCCTACTACATAACAAAAGTCTCTCTCTCCCTCCAGAGTCCCCACCATATTTAAAAGGTGGAAGCCATTTAAATACTAATTTGTAGGGTATTTGAGAACTCAGAGTGAGTCCAATTCTACATAGAACCATGTGATGCTCAATGGACTCCTTGTCACAAGTCCCCTTGCTTGAATGAGCATATCCCTGACTCCCACTCTTTCTTAGGGCAAGAACATCAATTCTGCAGCTCCAAGCAGCGGTTGTGAAAGGGCCCTCTGTCTATCACACAAAGGGCAGGTGTGCAGTGATGTCGCTGAATGCTTCTGATGAAGCCTGGGTCCTAGTGGGCAGCTTCGGGGCTGTTCATGGAAAGCCAAAGGCTTCTCTGGACAGGGTAGATCTCCATAACCCGTGGGAGGAGAGGGAGCACCAACAATCTTGTTAGCACGTCAAGTAGCAGATGTGGACAGATGCTTTCCTGCCTTCTACTTCCAACTTCAGAATCCTCCCTGCACTGGTCTCACTGGGGTTGGTGATTAGTTCTCACTGTTCCCTCTTCTGAGACCAGCAAGAGGCTCTGTTTGTGCCAAGTCTCCCTGTAAATACCGTGGCTGTAGCCACACTAGGCAAGCACTCTGGGGAGATAACACTGAGTTTGCTTTAGGACTCCCACAGGGAACAGGAGGGAAATCAAATTGCTGCTCTGTGAGAGTGTATTACCATGTGGCCTAGCCCAGGCTAGACTCACAGAAATGTTAACTCTGCCCTCCTCTTTCTATTCCCTCCCTCTCCTCTGCCTTTTCCAAGTAAACTCTCAGCCTGAGAAGAACAGGTCTGATTTCCTTGGATGACAACCATCTCCAAGCTAACATCTGGGAATAGGCCACGAATAAGCAAGAAGCCACAGGAAAGGAAAGGAGTTATGGACATGTTGGAGTTTTAGGGAATAAAGATGCAAAAGGGGGTAGGCTGGAACCACAAAGTAGCATAGGAACAGAGGGATGGATGAAATCAAGTCGTTATGTCCCTTCCAGGTTTATGATTTTGTATGTAAAAAATTCTAAGCTGTACACCCTGCTCAACAAAGTAAACATTCAGCAAGCATCTCCTGTGTCAGGCTCTAAGTGAAGAATTAAAAGGTGAACCAAGTATAGTTCCTGAGTTCAAGGATCCTACAATCTAGTAGGGTAAAAAAGGCATTTGAGCATCTTTCCCTCCCTCCCTTTCTCCTCTTCCTTCCTTCCTTCTTTCCTTCGTTCCTTCATTCCTTCATTCATTCGTTCCTTCCTCTCTCTCTCTTTTTCTTTCTTTCCATCCAGTGCAAGGCGGATTGCACTAAAGGGGAGGTAAGTCTGGGCCGATGAGAAGAGCATTGCAATGAGGTTTGCAAACTGGCTCTACCACTTACTAACTCTGTGGTATCTGGCAGGAAATTTAAACTCTCTTATTTATATAACAGTCTCCTTATTTATATAACAAGAATCTTAATGATACCTATTTCATAAGGTTAGTGTGAGGATTAAGTAAGATAATGTATATTAATCTTTTACATATAGTAGATGGTTAATAAATGTTAGTTGAATGAATGAATTATAAATAAAGAAAACGTTAGTGAAACGCAGAGGAGAGCTCATCAATAGTTGGAGAGATTGGGTTAAAATTTATGGGAGGGACAGTATTTGAGATGGTCTTGAAGGGTGAAGACAATTTTGACAAGTGGAGCTGAAAGGTATTGCAGACATTGTGGACAGCGTGAGCATTGAGGTGACAAAGAATAGGTCACAATTCCAGGAGAGGCAAGCAGTGGAAAATAAGACTCAAGATGTATGTTGAGGCTGTTGTGGCAAGCCTTGGTTGTTATGCTAAGGGGTATGGACTTGATCCTTAGGCAAAAGTGAATCATTAGAGATTTTAGAGAAAGGAGTGATCGTGTTTTAGGAAAATCAATGTGGCAATCAAATGAGTAGGGTTGTACTGGAGATTAATTGGAGACAGGGAGACGAGTTTGGAGGCAATGATAATCTCAGTGAGATTAAATGAGGATCTTAACAAAGCTAGTGATAGTAGAAATGAAGGAAAGGGAAACAGAGACAATAGGAGCTGGTGACCAATGGGATGTAGAGAATAAGGGAGAGGGAGGATCAAAGCTGACCCTGAGCATTTAGGGAGAAATAAATGAGAAGACCATGATGTCAACCATACTTCATGGATCACAGAAAAAGGCAAGAGTTTTTGGAGGAAGATAAGCTATGCTCTGAATGGTGAGTTATGAATCTCACAGGAAACCACGTACAGATGTTCAATATATAGCTGGAACTATGTGCCTGAAGGCCAGGCCATATTTAAGAACTGGAGGTAGGGATGTGGAGTCATCTTCTCAGGGCTGATGACTGAAAGTGTGGGAAGGGCATGATTGAGAAGGGGCTAAAATAACTCTTAGTTTATGGGACTAGCATGCTAGGATTGAGGTGGAACTAGTGAATAGTGGGTCCTGAGGATAGGGGACTGGAAACTCAAGTAGGTATAAGGACAAAAAAGTGAGGAATTCTAGAGTGTTAGCAATAGTAGAGGTAAAATGTATGGTCCCTGGGTTCAGACTGAGTGAAACCAGGGAGAGAAGTGGGAAAATAGGAAGGGATGAAAATACTGAAGGCCAAGGGGAAACCAGAGAGTAGGTCAAGAGGGAGTGAGAAAATGGGTGAGAATAGAGAGGGATTTTGACAATTGAAAACCTGAATGTTTAGTAGTTCTGAGTTGTGAGTTTCAAGATGCAGAAGAGGTAGAGATGCAAATCACCGGAGTGAAGAAGGCTTGGAAATGAAGAGGTCAGGAGCTTGGGATGATCAGACGTCACTAAGGATGAAGCAGGTGATGAGAAAGAGAAGGGAAGGCTGAGAGCCTGGTGCTAAAATCCTAGAGGAATATGTGGTCATAACCAGAAAACTTGTAGATGAGGTGAGGCTAGAGAGATGGTACAATGAATGCAATTATTGGGACGAAGGGCTTAAATTGAAGTGTGTTGGGGGAAAACATTATACAGGATCAAATGTATTGATTTCCTACTAAATGCATTAAAGTCAAAGAGTTAAAGTCTTAAGTTGAAGGGTCAAAGGATACCTATGAAATAAATAATAATAGGTTATAAAGCTAGCAAATATTTTAAGTGCTAAAATAGGTAGTACTGGCTGCACATAGCTTGAGTCTGGTGACTTTGACCAGCCCTCTTGACAAATGGCAAACATTCCAAGTTCTATGAGGCACCATTGCAGCCCAGAAGAGTCAAGATACACCACCCCAGAGGTGGACTTGGGGTGAACCTTGAGGGAGGGGTAGGAACTGAAGGGAAGATTCCAGCCAGTGGGAGAGAGAAACAAGAGCAGAAGTGGAATGAATATGGCATATTCTGAAGCTAGCGTAGGAAGGGATGCAGTCTGGGAGTTGTGAAGGACAAAGTTGGGAATGACAGAGTGGGGCCAGAAAATGGAGGCATGCAGACTGATGTTATGAGAATTCAAAAGCAAGGAAATATCCCCTACTTGATGTTTCTGTGGTCATAGGCTTGGGCCAATTGAAGCATTTAGTTTTTCCAAGGACCCCAAACGTCCTCATCTATGATCCCCAAACACTGAAGACATATCTCTCTCACGGCATTTACCACGTGGCACTGTTGGTTGGTACACCAGTCTTTCTTACTCTGCTGTGAGCCGTTGGAGGGCAGAGACCAGCCCTTCTTGGCAGCTCCCTTGGTCTACAGGCCTCCATGTAGACTGAGAATTCAGAGTGAGAACTCTACAAATATTTGTGGTGTGAATGAACAAATCAGTGAGTAATAGTTGGGCATAAATCAGAGGATATGCACTTAAACTGGGCTGCAGTGTTTGGCCAGGGGTCTCCCACATTTGAACAGAGAGCATCACGGCATAAGGTAAAATTCTAGGTTTCTAAAGAAAAAAGTGTAGGAAGGACTCTCACAGCCTTTGTTAATTAAAAACGCGACTAGCTCTTCAGGGAACCCTCCCTGCCTCCCATTCTCTCTCCTTGCGCTGAATGGCAGATAAGGTGGTATCTTCTCCTATGCTTTGGACATTTAATTAAATGCCTACATTGACTGCTTCCTCACATACCTTGTTTTATTTCCTTTCCTTCCTTCCATGCTAAAGAGGGCCAGGGCTAATACTAATGCATATGCTGTTGAACCTTTTTAATTAACTTCAACTTCTTCCAGAGATTTATGTTTAAACAGTAAATTTTTTGTTGATACTCAAATACATAGGCGGCACTCAGAATGATGAACGAGTACTCTTGTCCTCAAAATGATTCTTCATGAGTTACCACCAGAGACATTTTCATGAGCCGCTTTTATTAAAATAATAATACTCAGCAAAGCAATAATGCTTTACAACCGGCAGCTAATTAACCTGCGCCACCCCCCACAGGTCAGCATTAGCATCTGCAGGTTAGCGATATGATGATATGATCACCCAGTGGGTCTCGTACCTTCGAGTCAGCACTGAGTGGGTCTGGGGTTGTGCTCTGGCATCTGTGAGTAATGATTTTCATTTAAAACACATTTTTGCTCTTGGACTGTAGCTCAATCTATTATTATCGTTATTTATTTTGTTCTTGTTTAGTACCTTTTCTGCACTGAGCATCAGTTGACCTCCCGAAACAGAATATAACCGTACCTTGGAAAAGCCAATGGATTTAAAACTCTTGTTTAATTGCAAAATCCATTTATTTTCCTGTAACTCTAAATTTGTGCTCCAAGTATTTTTAATCGTGATCTGTGCTGTCAATTGTAATTGCAACGCAGCAATACTCTGCCAACAAAACCAATCTACCTACCCAATTCCTGTTCCATTCTTCATGTTGAGACAACACTTTCCCCCACAAGCCGATGCAGTTATATTCCATGTCGTACCTTCGATGAGCCAATTATTTCAATTTTGGCATCAGATTCAGAAGAGAGTTTAATGATCCTCAATAGGATAAACTGAATTTTTATTCCTACAACAATTTAGTAGTGATGATGACATTTAAGCATTTAGAAAGTATTTCTTGTCCTCCCACCGCTGACAAACAGGAGGCTGGATGATCATTTTAGGCATTTTTCTGGGCAAGCCCAATGGGGACCTCAGCCTCGACATTATTTCACAATATTTGTGAAGCCCAGACTTGCTCTGGCTATTCTGCCAGAGGCTACAGAAAGAAAATCCCCCAGACCCAGGGCTTGTCTGCTGGGGTTTCAGTAGGAAGTCAGAACGAGGTCCCAGGCCTTGCACACCTATTTTAATTAATACAGTTATTCACCAAATATTTAATGAGTTTCTACTAGGTAAGGAAGCCCAGCCCCAGGAGGGAGACTGAGTTGTTATGAGGTGTGCTCTTTTTCCTCTAATCAAATTCAACCCCAACCCCCTAACCGAGGTCCACAGTACTTGAATACTTCATTTATGCATGTGTTTACTCTCTTCACTCAGCAAACATTGATCAGGCATCTTCTAGGTATAAGGTGCTCTTCTGGGAGCTGAGAAGTTTACAAAGAAGATCTAATCTGCCAGCAAATCCTGTTGGCTCTTCCTTCAAAGTAAATGGGCATCTGATTGTTTCTCCTCCCTGCACTGCTGCACCCTGGGCCAAGTTACGATGATCTTGTGCCTACACTATTGCCAGAGCCTCCTGACTCGTCTCCCTGCTTCTGCCTTTGCCTCCCCCACTCTCTTCTCAACAGAGCAGTCTGAGTGATGCATTTTAAATCAGATGGTATCATTTCTCCACCTAAAACCATCTCAGAGTAAAAGCCAAACCTCTTTTCAGGATTTACAGCACCCTACATGGTGTTGCCTCCTCGTTCCCTCTTTAGCTTCATCCCCTACTCTTCCTTTTGCCAATTCTATTCCAGTCACTCTGGCTTCTTTGCTGTTCCCTGAACACATCAGGCATGCTCCTGCTTCAGGGCCTTTGCACTTGCTGTTCTCTCTGCCTGAGATGTTCTGCCCATTATTATCCACCATGGTTCAATCCCTCACTTCCTTCAGGACTTGGCTTAGTGGTCAGCTTCTCAGAGACTGACTACCTTATCTAAAATTTGCACCCCCCCCTCCTGTACTGTATTCCTTTCTCCATATCCTTTCCCTGCTCTGTTTTTCTCCAGAGTGCTTATCCCCATCTGACGTGTTATTTATCTTAGCTATTTGTTTATTTTATGTTTCCCCCATTAGAAGTTCACCTCCGTGAAGGCTTAGATATTTGTCTGTTTTATTTACTGATGCTATCAGTGCCTAGCACACAGATATTTAATAAATATTTGTTTTATATATATGTTTATATATGTATATAATAAACAGCACTGTTCTAGTCTTTAAGACATACAATCGGATAGGAGCTATGTCTAAAGTAAATAATGAGCTGTATTTTAAGAAAGCTAGAAATAAAAAGCTATGGTAGTTCAAAGGGTGGAAAATTTCATTTTGCCTGGTTGAATGAATTTGCTAAAAGCCCAGCGCTATTTCAAGACAGGTATGTAGTATTGGGAAAGAACAGCAGCACATACTGAAGGGACAGAGGCGTTCCTTGCTACAGGATCCTTCAACCAGACCAAGAATGGCTCTTAGGAACCAGTAACCATGTAAGACGTGCAGTGTTTCATTGGGCCTTGGTGGGTATTCCAACAGGGGATCCCTCTCTATCCCCCCAGATCTCACAAACAAGTCCCAGCAAAAACTCAACTCCAAGTCTCAAGCAGGGAATATTTCTGAGGCTTGTGGCTGCTTTTTACAGATGTCAGTGGAGACATCAGGGGGATGCGGAGTCAGTATAATTCCTAATGGCTGATTTTGACAGGACATGTCAGGTTAGTGCTAGTTATCCTGGAGCCTAACTGGATCTTGAAGACAAATCTCTTATTTTGGTAGCACTTTAAAATAAGTGGCAGCAGTTCATGCATAATTACTTCTGAATTATCTAGGGGATTCATCAGGTTTGATTATAGATGCATAATGAATTTACCAAATTTGTGTGCATTAGGGAGATATTAATTCCATATGAAACCTCACAATTCGTTCATGTGCCATTTGTTTTCATTCCTTTTTTATAATAAGCTAATTAGTTTAAATTATTTGTACTTGTACAAGGTCTTGAAACACATATAAGGAATGATTATACCAGAGAACCCAATAAATGGGAAGCTTTGGAGACAGCATTAATTGTGATAAAGGGTTCATAAAGCAGTAGATGTTCAATTTTCCCATTTGGTGTGGTAATAATAGGTCTAATTATGACACCTCCATAAAGTTGTGGGAAGTCTCTAATTAACGTTTCTGAATTCAGATATTTAAAAGAAGGTGGAGGAAGTCATTGTGCCAACTGGAGAATGAGGCAAAAAGGGGAGTTTGACCAAAGAAGAAGAGGTGAGATGGTGAGGGCTTGTCAACTCTGGGCCAGGAGGAAGACGGGCATGCAGGGTCTCTGATCTGTTGGGGAAATTCCTTTAAGAAGAAACCAAGCTTCTGGGGGGGTCACTGGCAAGCTGGGATTTCAGCTCCTTAGAATGGAGGGATGGGCTTCTCTGGATTGGGGCCCACTGTCTTTGGCCCCTTTTTGTTCTTTATGTGGAATTGACACCCTCTGGCCAATGAGCCTGGGCTGGAGTCTCTGTGGGTTAGTGGACAGTCTGCGGGTTGGTGGGCAGTGTCTTGTTTCCTTAGGGCGTGAGGCGGAACCAAGGCAGGAGAGGGAGCGTGGGTCAAGCTCAGCCAGGGGGCCTGTGGCAGTAGCTACCATACGTTGGGCACATTCTCAATATCAGGCGCAGTGCTAGACATTTTACACACATTTTACCTTGTAACGGCCCCACTTCACAGGTCAGGGGACTGTGGACAAGAGGTCATGTCACTTGCCCAAAGCCATCCTTTCAGTCAGTAAGGGACACGGCTGGGCCTCTGGGGATGTCTGATTCTGAAGCCCTGCACTTCACCCCTATGCAGTCCACATCCTGTATTCCCCACCGTCTCCCAAACGTCAATACTGGTATAACCCCATCATTACCACGCCTATTATTACCACCCAAATGGGGAGCTTTGAAGAGTTACTCTTTCTTGCAATCTTAATCTCAAATTTTCAGTCCACAGGCGAGCCGCCAGGGCAGAGGCTTTAGACTTTCCTCCCCGAGGTCCTCCTCTGTGGAAGAGCAACAAAGGACCAGCTACCTCACTGGTCTCCTACTGTCACTGGAAAAAGCTCCAAGGGTTAATGCAAAAAGAAGCTCTGCTGTGGATGAGACACCGGTTTAATTTATATTTGATTTAAAAAGTCATTCATTCACGCATCCAGCAGCCGGTATTTGTTAAATGTCTCCTACACTCTTAATTGGGTTTTGTTGGGGGGGAGGGGGGAAAGGGAGCAGGTATAATAAAGCTTATGCCAGACACCTTGTTTATAATTTTCTTGTGAAGAATATATGTACACACCTGAAAAGTGAGGTAAATAAGAGAGTGATTGAATAAGCAGGCAACTGAGAGATGCAGACAGTGAGCTTCCGACAGTCAAATGGAGGAGACAGCACTGGGGCCTGGCGCGGTCCAGAAAGGTTTTTTAGAGGAAGTGGGATGGGAATTGCTCACTGAAGGATGGGCAGGGGCAGGACGGCAGGAGGGGCACCAGCTGGCCCCAGTCAGGAAATAGGTGTTTGACCTTGGGGGGACTCACTCTTCAGTGCCTCACTTTCTCCCAGTAAGACGGAGATAATGATACCTCACAGGGTTGTCACAAAATTCAAATAAGTCAATGGATATGAAACTGCTCCGAAAGATGTAAAGTGCAATACTAATGATGATACCGCAGGAGAAAAAGCAATCCCAGAGGCAGCCATTTCAAAACACAAATCTCCAAGTGCTGCACTCGGGGTTCTTTTCAAGATCACCTGGACACCTAGGCCCAGCTCTGTCCTGGCAGTGTTCAGGGTGACATGTTGCTGGCCAGGGCAACAAGCAGAGCCTGTCTGGCTAGTGGGAGAAGCTGGGTGAAATGTGGTAAGGCCAAGGCCTGATCCTGAAGGTTCACTGACTTTGCAGAGGGTGCACAGTGAGAAAGAAGTAAGGGGCAGAGAGGCTCGAGAAGTTTCTCTTGTCTCTTGTGCTGTCAGATGGAAAATAGTATCTTTAGTCTACTATAGCCATATTTAGTTGTACTAAAAAGGTTGATTGAAAAAATACCTTGTAAACGCCTATGTGTGCATCCAGGGGGAGACCCCACAACTTCAGTGTAGAGGGGAACTGCCCTGAGGGTAAGGGCCAAGTCTCCTACGTCTTTATTCTCCTCCACCCACACCAGGCCCAATGCCTGGCACATATCTCACCCTCCATCACGGCGAGGCCCCGGCTGTCAATCCCAGAGTTTATTGTCCTTGAATCTTCCTACCAGGGGCCTCTGGGTCCCAGGGCAGCCCAGACACATTAATTCTACTTTGAGAATCTCTTTGACTTTGGATCTCTGCACCCAGTTTTATTAGGCTGATGAGTGAGGGCTCATGGTTAGGATACCTGGGTGGGGCACCTTCTCTACCGGGGACACTGATTTTATTGCTAAGATCTGCTGAAGGATGGGTTTTCTCCTTAGTATCCAGGATTTTTACCACTTCAGAGATAGGATAAAGAATCGCCTCTAAGAAGACAGATTCTGAATACGTAAACTGAATGGAATTTTAAGTGAATAACTTGTCCTTTTTTTCTACCTCCGCACATCTGCCTGTAAAATATTGAAGATGGAGATAGGATCGGCCTTTCTGGGAAGATCTCCAAGAAAGGAGTTTCCACTGAGAAGAGACTAACTACAGTAACTTAAAGACGAAGAGGAGCTTGTGTGATCTAGAAGCTCCCTTGCTTCAGAGAGATGCCCTCCCCTTGCCCCACCTAAGAACACAACGGCCCTAAAACCCCCTTCCACATCTGTCTGGAGGGGGTGTTTAGTTTGGACCACGTCACTCCAGACCTCTCCAACTGGATGGCCACACAGTCTGACATCGTGGGAGGTCTGAGCCCCTTAGAATAACAGACTCTTGAACTTCAGTGGAATCTCCACTCCTTTTCCCGTCCACGCTGCTTCAGTGTTTTTTGATTTTATTTTAAACCCTGAGAGTTTTAAGGATTTGCTTTTTTAAAGCCTTTGCCTCCTCTCCCTAAATATTATTAGTAACCTACTAGGTAATAGGTCAGAGGTCTGCAGAGAGCCATTCATTCACCCCAGAAGTAACTCCTTGCTCTTTCCCGGCCTTAAAAAGGCAGCCGAAATGGCCAGATTTTAATTAGGATGGAAGAAGACATTGAGAGATGTTCCTAGCTCACCCACTGCAAAGACTGCTCTAAACATGGGTCGTCCCCACGTGCACAGGTGGTGGCAGAGCACATCTGTCTGTCTCTGTGCTGGCAGCTTGAGATCCGGCAGCTCTGCCAAAGATCTGTGAAAGGGAGACGGAGGGGAAGGGTGCAGGGTTGGCGTTCTGGGAAAGGGGTAAGAAAGGGGATTAGTTGCTTGAGTCAGGATAATTTTTCCTGATGTCAGAACCTCATCCAGGAGAGCTCTGCTGTTGCTTGCTTTTATCTGGAAACAATATGAGCAGTATCTCTCAAAATTAGGTCACAGCTTGCAAAGGGAGGGGCTTGCCAAGGTGCTAACTGCCTGAATTCTCGGTGGGTTTCCACAGCTCTCTGCTCTGACAAATGCCTCCTTTGTTTCCCTGAAAAGTCTGACTTGCGGAAGCATTCACGCCTGCCTCTCTTCTCCTCCACCTTCCACTCCACCCCCCACCTCCCCACCCCCCAAAAACCACTGATATGGAAGGTTAGAAATCACTTCACTTGTCAACTCAAAAGCTTTCCCTCCCCCTCTCAAGTTGTTTCACCTCCTACCCAGGGAAGGATGCTCCTGCGCCATCTCTGGGGACCAGAAGCCACTTTGAGAAGACAGTGGATCTGCAGACTTCACAACACAGTTGTCATCTCTGGAGCAGAGGGTGCCACTCTGCCCAGGAGAGTAGTGTAAAGGCTGTGTCCCAAATGTTTCAGCAGGCTGCAGAATTAGGGGGAAAGTCCTGGTGGCCTGGTCTCCTTAGGCTCTCTGGGCTCAGGTCTCTAGGTGGCAATAACATGATAGAAATTCTCCCCACTCTACTGAAATGGGGGGAAACAATAGCAGCAACAACAAACATTAGTTTTGTTTGGATTTTAAGGGCAAAATTAACTTTCCTTCTTTTTGTTCCTGACGCTGTTTGTTACCGACTAAGGTTTCTTCATAATAAAACACCGTGACACTGAAAGGTGGGCGGGGCTGGGGAAGGGATGAGAGGAGCTGTTGGAAGCTAGTTAGAATCCTCCAGAAGTGGGTGGAAATGAGAACTTGAGCTAAGCTTTGCCAAGGAGTAAAACACTGGAGATGTCTCTGGAACCAGGAGCAGAGCAGGTGCTCATGGAGCAATGTTTGAAGGTGAGTGAGGTCAGGAGGGCTCCAAGGTTTGGACTCTGGAGTCAGAAAGATGCCTGTTGCTTCTGCCATTCAGACCTGTGAGGCTAGTTTCTATGCTTCTTCATTTGCAAAATGAACTCTTCTATTTGCAAAAGGTTTAAATCAGACAATGTGTTGAAATCCCTTGGCTTGCAATAAGCCTTCGACAATTGTTGGTTATTATTATGATTGTTTTGTTATGTTTTGGGAAGGAAATAGAATAAAAGATGCTATTATTGGAATCTCTAGGAAACCTTGAATAATGGCTTCCAACTTTTTTATCTTAAGTAGTACTTTTTTTTCCAGGTGAGATTTTACATGGAATCTCAACCTATAAAATTGGCATCAGTGAGGTAGAAGGCTGTGGGTGGCAGGCCGTGGTCAGATGCTGGGCCCTGCCTGCTCAGCCTCCCCACTGGTTGTCTGTAGGTGCGGTTCAGACTTTCTTGGAACCCCCAGGCTCTGAGGCTTAGAATATTAGAGAAACAGTTGATTGTTTCTAAAAACCTAGAGCCCAGCCTAACATCTAGCTAGTTAGCATGTTTTAGTGAACCAAGCAAACAAAGCCAGAGAGAGATGGATCAGGAGGAGCCTCTGGGTGGGGCGGGCGCAGGTTTGCAGGTGAGAGCTGGTGGAGCCAATGCCCAGGCATGTGCTCTTTGGAAGAGAAGGGCAGAGTCTTTTTCCTCTTCTTACCCAGAGCAGGGCCAGGAATTGTGGGAACCCAGGGCCTACAGATGGGTTGGGGATGAGGTAGAGTAGGGGATGGAGACGATAATAGAGACAGTCTGTCCCCACCCCAGAGGACTCTGAGTGGACTCTGGGAAGGAGTGAGAAGCAGGTGGGGTGTCTGCAGATGGGCTCAGGTGGAGCCGTGCAACTCTGATTGTGTTGATGGGAAACCTGTGTTTAGTTCTGGACATGGTTTCCAAATTTTACTGCTTCTTTCCCTTTGCTTCCTCTTAGTTTTCAGCAAAATTCCAATCTGGCTTTGCTTCTACTTACTGGAAAAGACAAGGAAATAATTTGACTAGATCAAGGCCAGCAAAGCTGGCAGAAGACAATTAATGATCAATCTACAAAGCTCTCCCCCGGATGCCCATGAGTTTAACAGAGAAGATTGGCATTGCCAAAGCCCAAGGATCACTCGGTCCTTTGTGGCTCAGTCACAGCTCTCCCACTTCTGGAGGAGTCTAGCAGGCCCCTTCTCCCCCAGGGGATCCCTTGTCAAGGAAATATTTTTAAGACTCACAGCTTTAATACCCTAATGCTGCCATGTCTGTTATGGTAATGCACAAAATAAGAAGGCACTGTCTCACAAGAATGAGGGAATTTTCGATGGTCCTGAAAAATGTGGATACCTACCTCACTTTTGCACATCAGTGAGTATACCCAGGTTCAAGTAGATCATTATTTTTAAACATTTCGGGAGTTGGTAACTTTAATTCTCTGGGGAAACTCATAACCCCAACTTCCTAAGCTACTCCTAAAGAAAAAGCACAGATGCCTCTTTAGTCCTGCGCAGGCTTCCTGGCTTCCTTATTCCCCATCTTAGGGCGGGAGGTCACTCAGGGATGTACCTTGCTATTTGCATGATCCATTGGCATGTCAGTAATGAATGTTCACCACCCCAGTGCCCTCATTTAGCCTAATAACCTCAATAAGGGAATATTTGATTTGTGCTAAGTATCTGATTAAACAACATAAAGTATTTAACCTATTGATCTTTTATACCTCATCAGCCCTACATTCCTGGATATACTTTAATTACTGACTTGGATAGCTTTCCTGAATGGGATTTGCATCTCTTTAAGACCTTTTCTTTGTCTTTAGGGCTCTACGTTAACAGCTTTCTCTGCTTGTTGCTTCTATGCCTTATTCTGCTTCCCGGTCCTCCACCAGATTTTGCTTGATTCTGCCTCAAGACTGACAATGTTTGGTTAATCTACCAGGAGTAGGGTCCTTAACATGACCATGAATCCCACTGCTTATTTTAGAAAGTCAATGATCACATAAACAACTGGTCTTGTTACTTTGCCCATCCTGATCTTTGGCACATGGGAAATTGTCCAGAGTGACAACCCCATTTTAGGCAGTTGGTCACAGCTGCTGGATTGAACTAACCCTCACATCTCACAAGGAGCATAGGCGAGTGGACATCCATCAAGAGGATCACAGAAAACCATTTTGACTGGTCAGTTAGCGAATTGCTCTAGCCTAAACCACTTCTTAGAAAACTACAAAAAAATCATACTTTTTCCCTCTTGCCTGGAAAGATATAATCATGAATGTTAATAATAACTAGTTGATTTACATGCTGTCTTTCCTTGAAGAATCTCAAACATGCTGGGTTTGTTTATTTTTTTCTCTTATTTTAACATTGGCTCTACAAAGCCTGAGATAGCTCCTCCAAGGGTCCTCCCCGAATGAGAACAACATCTCACAGGATTAAGAGAATTCAATGAGAAAATTCACGTGGCACCCTTACAATAATGCTGGCTGCTTAGTAAGTGCTCAGTAAACTGTAGTTATTATTATTGTATCATCTAAGAAGGCTCTGTGACTTGTGGGTTGGCCATGCATTTCTGGACACGGTCAGGCTGGGAAGAAGGTACACTGGCTTAAGTGTCTGGACACTTTGCACAGCCCACCTGGTGAAGGTTGTCCCACCCCCATCTACAGTCCCTACTAGCCCATCGCAAGTCAGAGTTGGACCAAAAATAGAGGTTTGTGGAGGAAAAGGCCTTACAAAGGCCAATGTTCATCTTCACTCAAGCCACTGCCCCAAATCAGATGAGAGGCAGAGTGAGAATGGTTCTCTAAACAGAAGTTCTCAAAAGGTGTCTCCCAAACTGTGGTGTGCTTCACAACAGTGCAAATTGAAGGACCCACCCTAGATGTCTGGACTAGAATTTCTGTGAGTAGGCCCCAGGCATTTGCAATTAAAACAAGCTCCCTGGGTGATTCTTATGTTCAATAAGACCACTTCCCACCAAGTGGTTCCTTTTCAAGTGACCCTCAAGAACTTACAATAAACTTCCAAGAAAGGCTGGAGGTTGTGAGGTGCTTACTCTGCAGGAGCATCTGACAAGCCCCACCTCCCAGGTGGCATTCTGGTGTTGAAGGGGGCAAGAAAAATTTAGGGTGGTCACCAAGCAGGGGCAACTGTGCAGCTTGTAGGAAGAGTGGCTTGGAGTACCTCCCCACAGCCCTGCCAGGATCTGGGGCAGATAGTGGGCAGCAGCCATCCCACAGGGGGCATGCAGGGCAAAGTGGGGCCCCTGGTGGGAAGGGACAAGCCCAGCAGTGCCCACAAAACTACTGAAACAGAGGTCCATGGCACTCTTCATGGCCTCTATGAATACCCCAAGGGAGCATTTCTAACCCTGTGCTGGCTTGCCTCTGTTACTCATGAGGCCCTTGGGATGCTTACTTCCACTTTCACATGATTTTACGTCAGAGAATGCAACTCTGATACACATAAAACACAGACAATCCACTGAAACAGTGATGCTGCTGGGACACACGCTCATGCACACACACTTACATGCACTGCATCACTGCATTTGTTCCAAAGCCAATAAAAGCGATCTTCAGATAATCTGCTATTTTGGATTATCTGCACCACTGCTCGCCTCCATTAGCATGGCTAATTGAGAACTGACTGTGTGTCTTGGACCATTTCCAGGAAGGGAACCCATTGCCTGGATGATAAGAGCTCCCCGAGAGAGCCAAGTAAATGTCTAGAAACATCAGGTTGATGCCCATTGGAGGAGGAGCAAACTTTTAAGGATGACCTGACCATTCCCAGGCCAGAGAAAGCAATCTTGTTCGGCATGTCACATTGATTGCCAAGGCAGTAAACCATAAAACCTTCCTACAGCTAGAACATGCACTGACTCTGAGAAAGATGAGGCTTGGTTAGTAAAGGATGAAGCCATTCCAAGAACCAATAAACGATGCAATGTGGCTTTCCCTGGACTGTATGTAGCACCATCAAGGAAGCTACGGGGGATGGAGGTTTGGCAATGACTGCTTTTGCTTTGACTTTTGCAAAACAAGGATGAGATAGAGGCCAGTGGGGAGATGATCTGAGACCAGATGAAAACCTTGGAAGGAATAAGCCTCTATAGAAACCCAGGCTAAAGAAACCACCGATGTTTATGTGTCACAGCCACACTCTTCTGTCATTTAACATCTTGGCGAAACACCCCAAATAGATCTCCAAACCAAAACATACTAAGAAAAAAAAAAAGAAAGAAAGAAAAAAGACAGCACAAAGTTGTAACTGCCTTCTGGGTAACTGTGCTTCGATGGTGTCATTTTTCTTATGACATAAGCTCCCAAATGGCACAGACGCTGTCTCTTAGAATAAATAGCAACTAGCAGTGGGTCATGCCTCGTGTGGGTTTCTGATAAGTATTGTTTGGTTGTATGCTGTTCATCACAAAGAGAACAGATACTATTGTCAGACAGGCTCACAAGCTGCCTTTTGCAAGAAGAATAAGAGAAGTCCCCTACAAATTTTACAATTCTGTGTTCTGTCCCAGATAATAATGAGAAATGAATCATCTGGGCTGAAAGGTAATTGAAGGAGGTGGTATATTATTCAAGAGGGTCAGAAAGCCTATGCCTAGGGTTAATCTGTACCATAGGGTCTTTTCCGTGGTTCGCCTATCAGCCAGAGGGTCTGCTGACTCTATTTCTGCCACCCGCCTGCCCCACACCCTATCAGAACCAGAGGACGTGAACTTGGGACGGTTACACATACAGGGTTCAGGGTTCTCAGGGCCGCTGGCTGCAGCTTTGAGGATAGACACAGCGGTTTTCACTTCTGGCTGCATATTAGGATCCCCTGGGGGAGCATAAAAAATATGGAGACCCAGGCTCCCACTCCAACGTTTCTGATTTAATTGGTCTGAGGTGGGCCCAATGCGGGTAATTTTAAAAAGCAGGTGGGAGATTTTTTTTTGCAACCAGTGTTGAGCACACTTGAGCAAATGCCCCTACTGTGAAATGAGTGAAACAGAAGGCCCTGGGTCACTTCACGAAGCTGAGTATCAAACCCAGTCTTTGAAATAGCAGTCCTCACCTTTACAGGATGCCAGGAAAGAAATGGCCATGAGGGAAGGGGGTGTGGATGGGAAGGAAAGAGGGAAAGGGAGAAACAAAGAGAGAGCCCAAGGCTACTGAGAGGAGAGGAATAAGATCGATTTTCCCCGAAGAGTTTTTTTGCAACCAGGATCTGAAAGGTGAAAGTTGTGCTCATTCTTACCCCTGGAAAATGCCATCACCTAGGAAAACTTAGTGTTTCCCTCCACGATCAGAGAGGAGTCAGGCAACTGGTGAACAGTGGCATTAGGGACTAATAACAGGAAAAAGACACACTGTGACCCGGAGCCTGTGACCACAGCAGCTGTAAGTGGCTTTGGGAATCTGCTCATCGACCACCCAAGAGACCAGAAAAAGGCGCAGGTCCCTTGGAGAACACGGCGATGTTAGCCGTGGCAGAGCAGAGCGTGTGACATGACAAGGAAGAGACCTCTGGGCAGGGAAATAAGGAGAGACCCCTTGCATCACCTCTGCTTCAGATGGGTTCTCAACAGTAGGGTCTTCAGCTGTCTGGAGCATATCATTTTACTTTCTCCAAAGTCATTTCTCTCTTCTTTCTTTGTTCCATCTCTTTTCTTCTTACTCATTTATTTCTACCCAGGATAGGAGTCAGGAACCCACTGACCTCTCCTTGGCAGAGATGCTGTGAGAGCAGGCGTCAGGGCACTGCTCAGGCTTGGACCAGGAAGAACCAGTGAGAAGAGTGCCGGTGTGTCCCCCGAGAGATGGATGAGGACCGGGAGTGGGGAGTGTGAGCAGAGGTGGTGGAGGAAATTTCCATATCACATCTGGCTTTAACAAGACGAAGCCATTGACTGCTCCTTTCCTACAACTCCTGGTTCCCCCTAGGGAGGTGCCAGTTTCTGCTACACTGGGATAGATGGAGCTGCTTGTCATAATTAAAGCATCTCATGGGAGTGTATGCTTCTGTGTTTCTTGGGAAGCTGCAAATAGCTGGTTCCCAGGGAAGTGAAGAGTGACACACCAGGGCTGCCCAGGAAAGGAGGGGCACACACGTAGGCCCTTTGATTTCTACCTCTGAACCTATTGCTCCCTGTAGCCAGTTCCAGAGTCCATCCGAGCAGCTAAGGGAAGGTGAGAAAAACTGGATGCTCCCATTGGAGCTCCCTGGCAATTCCTTATCTCTGAGCCTGCTCTGATTATAAGCATGGGAGAGCCACCACAGTCCTGTACAAAACTCTAGGGTTAGGCTAGCAGAAGAAAGCATGAGGGTCACTGGCCTGGAGATTGGAGGGAATTTGCTGAGAGAGTGTGTGTACGTGTTCGAGCCTGTGCCCCTGGCACAAGGGAAATCAACCAGACTCTGCCTAGTGTGGGAATTCTTCATGGCAACCTAATCAAGGCTTAGTTTTTCATTAAAATTTCCATTAATACTGGAGCTGTTTAGAGCGAGTTGAGTGGGAATATCCGTAATGCACCTTCCACCCTCTATTACCAATCTGAGGATTAGAAGGAGGTGGTGTACTTTTGCTGGGGCCATTTGTATTTTTACCACCATTATTGTCATTATCAGCACCTATTATACATAGTGGGCAACGTACAAAAAGGATCATACAGATCCTACCCTTGTCTGATGTGACAGACAGGAAATGAATAAAAGAGGAGGCATGCAGAGGTGGAGAGGGAAGGACAGCGAGACCTCATGGAGTGAGCTCTCTCTCTGAGCAAAGCTTCTCCCTCCTCCCACTGCCTGCTGTAAGTGAGACTGGCCTGGAGTGATCTCAGAGGGAGGGAAGGCAGTAGGTCTTCTGTTGGGGCTGGGGATGCTGAAAGGGATGGAGAAGTTCAGGTCTCAGCCTCCTGAGTTCATTTTCCATATCAGAGCTACCCAGAGTATCTATCTCCACCCCTACTAGCTCTACTGTGCCCTTTCTACACCCCCAAGGCCAGTGATCTCCTGGAGATGCCCACTGTTGTTCTCTGGGTTTGGGGACATCTTGGAAACTGGTGCACTGGTTTCAGGTCCCTCAAAGTTTGCTTCAGTACACCTTGCTGAGCTGCATCCCTTTCCACCCTCCACCCATCTGAGGTGAGTCCCACCACTGTTACTGACAAACCAATCGACACACAGTAACAAGAAAATCCGAACACAGCTGATACAGTCTGCAAATGGTGTTTGTGGGATGACACAGGTGACGCTTTCTATTTGTGCCACACATGTGTCTTACTGCCTGAGGCTGCCAGCTCTGAGGGAAAAATTCTACCATGAGAATATTTAAAATAAGTTTTAGCACAGTGGCTCTTAGCCAGGTATGTGTTTCAGAAGATACTTAATCACGATCAAGCCCTAGTGGTAAAAAGCATGGAGTTGGGAACATACTACATGGGTTTGAAGTCCACCCCCACCATTGGTCAGCTGTGCGACCCTGGAAGGTTTCTTCAATTCCATTTCTTCATTTGGAAAATGGGGGTCATAACGGAACCTGTCACCGAGGGCTGTTCTGAGGATTACATGAGGTGATTTATATAAAGAGTTTAGAAAAGTTTATAGTTATGCCATGTCAGTATAAACTCCTGCTGTCTTATTGTTGTTATTACTCAATCAGTCCTTGGATTGGGATGATCTGGGCATTTCTATTTTGAGAGAATTGCTCAGGAGATTCTGATTTGCACCCTTGGTGCAGAACCATCTATTTTCTATTTTATAAAAGTTGAGGAAATATTAATCAACAATAAATAAAAGCAGTAGGATCTTGATTAACCAGAAAAAGTGTGGATTCCTGGAGTCCAATTCTCACTGGCAAATTATTTTGAGTTATCTTGCCATCCTCCTTCTTGCTGTATCTGTAATGGACAGCCTTGGGTTTCACCTCCTGTCTGGGCACCAGCTCCTCTTCCACAGGGAAGACAGCGAGCAAGAAAGTGCTTGACAGACAGGGGAAGGGAAGAAGGAAGAAGTGTGTGCAATCTGCCAACTGGATAACCAGCTCCTGAGGAATCGCGGGCTCACTGCCCTTAGAGCTCTTCGGGGGCTGCTGAGCCTTCCACCTTCCAAGAGTTTACCAAGATGGGACACAACTAATGAGGAAAAGTTACAGCAAAGCTTATTGAACAATAACCTCTTTCCTTCACTTAGAAACAACGAAGAAACATTTTTCTCACTTCCTTGGCATGAGGGAAACAATATCAGTGATTTGTGCTCCCTGATTATCCAACCTTTTTACTAACTTGGCTTATATTCTTGCTGCGCAATATTAACACTTAGGGCTGAACACGGCTCTCTTTTTCTCTCTGGTGAGGCTTTTGCTTTTCTCATTTTTATTTGTATTGACTGTGAGGTCTTTCATCAGAAGAATGAAAAAAAGACCATGCTCTCGAGGAGCTAGTCACTGAGCTTATGTGTTGATCAAGGTTCAGTACTGGTGGGTATGTGCATTTTGGGTCTGTATTGGGAAAATGTCTGTTGAAAGATTCCTGGGGAGGGAGAGGTACTGACTGATAGCTGCAGGGTCGGGGTTCCCCCAGCCCTACAAGATTCAGATCCCCACTGCGGATCCTAGGAAACTCTGGAGGGACTAGGACACTTGTTGAACGAGGTACTTCCATTTGTTGAGAGCTCTACATCTTTTTGTCCAATTTATTTCGTGGAAAGATAGCACGATATCACTTTGGGTGAAAAAAGCAAAGAAAAAAAAAGCTCCAGATGACTCCATGATGTAGGACAAAGCATCTCAAGGAAATAACTTTGAAAGTTGAGAGTTATAGGAAATAAAAAAAAACAGTCAGAGAATGTGCCTCTAATGAATTCAATCACAGCAAAAGTCCATTTCCATTCCCTTGAATTCTAGACAAACAATTTCCAGTTGCAAATATTTTTCAGAAGTACTATATGCACAAGACTGGATATTAAGTTGCTTGACAAACATTTTGAATCAAAACTGCCTGCCTAGAAGTGGCTGCTGGAACAACAATAATGTGGCTTTAGAGCGAGCTGGGCTGTTCGCACATAGGTGTAGCTTATGTGTTTAATGGAGTTTTGCAGAAGGGAATTGCCTAGAAAGCGGCAGGTTTTTAAGGATGAATTTTCGACTCCCGATGTGAGGTGGAGGGAGGATTGGGCAGAAGAGAGAGAAGTGCAGCCTCTTCATAACCTGTTTTCCCTGGAGGTCTATAGCTCTAATGACTTCTACTTTGGTGTGATGGACTCAACAAAAGAGTTAGTCCATGGGGCCACCCGGTGGCGTAGCGGTTTCGTCCGCGCTTGGCAGCCTGGGGTTCGCCGGTTCGGATCCGGGCGCCCGCTGACGCACTGCATGTCAGCCACGCTGTGGCGGCGTCCCATATAAAGTAGAGGAAGATGGGCACGATGTTAGCCCAGGGCCAGTCTTCCTCAGCAAAAAGAGGAGGATTAGCAATGGATGTTAGCTCAGGGCTGGTCTTCCTCACCAAAAAAAAAAAAAAAAAAAAAAAAAAAAAAAAACAACAAACAAAAAAAGAGTTAGTCCATGCTTCTTCTCCCAGACAGAATCTCAACTCAAGGCCCAGCTGAATGGTCATCCTACCTGGATTCTGAGACCCCTCCTGGGGCCCCATTTGAGATATTCACGACCAGCATTTCTAAGAAGCGTGTGAGGGTGCATGTGTGTCTGGGAGGCACTAGTTTGGAGAAGAAACAAGGCCATTGACATTTAGAGAACCCTCCTCACTTTGGGCAGGAATGCACGATGCACAGAAAGCCTAACGTCTTGCATCCGGCTGGTCTGGGGAGGTTGGTGCTTCCTGATTCCAGGACAAAGCAGTTAACATCCTGGAACCCCTGCATCCTGGAGAGAAAACCTGTCGCCTCCTTTTTCCAGGACGTGGGGCAGGACTGTTTGGTCACACTCTTTGGTGATCACGAATGCCAGGAATCTTGTCTCTGAACAACCTCTGACAGCAGAATCCCTGGCTACAGAAAGAGGCTGAACTTTCCTCTCCCCAGACGGCTTCCCCTTCCCACAGTCTGACTGGCTGTCCAAGCTTGGGGAACTTCCCCTGGGGAAGAGGAGCCCTATCATCTGGACCCCGGGTAGTGTGGTGGCCTTTCCTCCTGCTCCTCCTCATTAGTTTCTTCCCAACTCCCCAGGACAACAGAAGGGCCCCTTCTCGGTTTTCATTGTGGCTGAGAGTCAGCCGATAACGTGCCATTTGCCATCTCAAATCTATAAAGAGCTGTTGGCAGACCATTCGTTTTTTTAAAATTTAATTCCCTCAGGTGGCTCACCTGGGCTTTTAATAACTTTCAGCTCCATTTGAAACCTCTAGCCCCGAGTGTGCAGCTAAGGATCTATTCCTGTGCGCGTTTGGTTATTGTAGAGTTAACAAAGATTCCAGCCTTCCCCTTCTTGCCCACGGCTGAGGTTATGTGATGGAGAGTAAGGGTGTCCTGGATGAAGGAGGGTGTTTCCAGTGATGTCCTGAAGTTTTACTCACCTGTTAGGATTTTCCATCCATACTCCTGGCAAAACGTTTTGCAGTATGGAGCTAACTAAAGACATTTCCATCACCCAAACTTACCTCCTCTTTTTCTTTTGCTTCTCCTGCTTGGGCATGTGGACCTTTCCCTTGTTTGTTTTGGCAGGATTTCTCTTTTTCAACTACTCTGGGAAGTCAGTAGACCCAGTGTACAGATGAAAGTAAAAGGGGCCTGTAGGTCTGGAGTCCTGGCCCTGAGGCAAGCTTTCCCCATGCGATCTGAAATGCTTACAAGGTCTTTCTCCTTCTCAGGGCACTTGTCTCTCTTTTCGCTTTCAGATCTTGGACAACCTCCTCCAGGAAATGTTCCCCTCTTGAATCCCATCTATTTTTAACCCGCTAGCATATTCCCCAATGTTTCCATATCTTTAGTTAATTCTTGTAATAGATATGTGTATTTAAGGGTTTCTTTGTTAATTATGGGTGGCTAGATTTTTAAGTTCTGGTTTGGAATTAATCCATCTTTAAGCACACGGTTACAGGTCTCAGTGGCACACGCTGAATACTCGCTAACTCTGTGGTTGACTCATCGGAGCCCTCCTGTGTGAGTAAGATTACCCAGCCAGCCAGCAAATGTTGGCGGACTCTAGGGCTCTGTTGTGGGCTTTCCCCTCTTCTCCACTAAAATTTCTTCTCCCAAGCTGATTGCATGAAATTCCAAGGCTTTAAATCCCATTGATAGACAAATTATTTTTAAACTTATAAATCCAGCCCTAACTTATCCTCTGAGCTCCAGATTTGTATATTAAACTGCCTTTGTGAATCTTTTTTTGGAGGCCTAATCATTATTGAAAACTGTAACATGTCCAAAACAGACTTGTAACCCCTATGCCCTTAGTCTGTTTCTGTCTCAGTCTTTGGCACATTGGTACATTGCAATACCATTCACCCACCTGCTCAAGCCTCATATCTAAAAGCTTCTCTTGATTCCTCACTTTCCTTCTCCCACCATATGCACCATGCCAGCGAGTTCTATTGACTTTTGATCCAGAATATATCCAGAATCAGTTCACTTCTCTCCATGGCCACCATTCCAGTCCAAGCCATCATAACTCTTGTGTGGACTCTTGTGTTAGTCTTCCCAACTGGTCTCTCTGCTTCTTTTCTTGCCCCCCAAGACCCCATGTCCCACATAGCAGGTACAGTGATCTTTTTAAAACAAATCAGAACTTGACAAAATTCAACATCCATTCATCATAGAAGCTACCAATAAACTAGGACTAGAAGAGAACTGCATAGCTTTGATAAAAGGAGTATAAGAAAAACCCAGAGCTAACATTACACTCAATAGAGAGAGACTGAATGCATTTGCCCTCTCACCACTCCTAGTCAACACTGCACTGGAAGTCCTAGCTCGTGCAATGGGACAAGTGAAAGAAAAAAATATACAGCTTGGGAAGGAAGAAATAAAATTATCTTTATTTACAGATGACATGATTGCCTATGTATAAAACTCCAAAGAATCTACAAAAAAACTCCTGGAACTAATAAGCGAGTATAGCAAGGATGCAGAATACAAGGTGAATATACAAAAGTTAATTGCTTTCAGTAGGAAGTCAGAACCATGGCAAGCTGCCTACATTGTCCCACCCTTGAAGACTACATTTTAGTTTTTATGGAATATAATCAACAATTTAATGAAAGGAAATAAAAAATTGCATCTTTAGTGAAAAAAAAGAATTAACTGCCTTCCTGTATACCAGCATCAAACAATTAGAATTTGAAATTAAAAAGATACCATTTACAATAGCACCACAAAAAAAACAGTACTTAGGTATAAACCTAACAAAACTGGTACAGTATCTCTGGAGAACTACAAAATTCTGATGAAAGAAATCAAAGAACATCTAAATGAGTGGAGATTCCATGTGTGGATTGGAAGATTCAATATTGTTAAGATGTCAATTCTTCCCAAGTCAGTCTATAGATTCAACAGAATCCCAATAAAAAAATCCCAACAAGCTATTTTGTAGATAGAGGCAAACTGAGTCTAAAATTTATATGGAAAGACAAAGGACCTGGAATAGTTACTACAATACTAAAAAGGAAGAACAAAGCTGGAAGACTCACACTACCCAATTTCAAGACTTACAGTAATCAAAAGCTACAGTAATCAAGACAGCATAGTACTGGTGAACGAATAGACAAACAGATCAATGGAACAGAATGGACAGCTCAGAAATAGATACACACAAATATATTCAACTGAGTTTTTCACAAAGGCACAAAGGCAATTCAATGGAAAAAGGACAGTCTTTTCAACAAATGGTCCTGGTACAACTGGCCATCTTTATGCAAAAAAGAACCTGGATACATATTACACCCTACATAAAAATTAACTTAAAATGGATCATAGACCTAAATGTAAAGTATGAAACTATGAAACTTCAGGAAGAAAACATAGGAGAAAATCTACGTGGCCTTGGGTTTGGTGATGAGTTTTTAGATACAACACCAAAAACAGTCTCCATGAAACTATAAAAATGATAATTTAGACTTTATTAAAATGGAAAACGTTTGCCCTGCTAAAGACACTCTTAAGAGATTGAAAAGGCAATTCACTGACTGGGAGAAAATATTTCCAAATCACATATCAGCTAAAGACCTTGTATCCAAAATATACAAAGAACACTTAAAACCCAACAATAAGAAAACAAACAGCCCAATTAAAAGTGGGCAAAAGATCTGAACAGATACTTCACCAAAGAATACATACAGAGGGCAAGTAACCATATGAAAAGATAATATCATCTGTCATTAGGGAAATGCAAATTAAATACAATAAGATACTTCAACGTACCTATTGGAATTGCTAGAATCGAAAAAACTGACAAGACAACGCAAAGATGTGGGGCAACAGGAATTTTCATTCATTGTTGGTGGGCACGCGAAATGTCATAGCCACTTTGGAAGATGGTTTGGGAGTCTCCTACAGAGCTAAACATGTTCTTACCATACAAACTAGACATTGCACTCCTAGGTATTTACCCAACTGATTTGAAAACCATGTGCACATAAAAACTTGTGGACGCTTATGGCAACTTCATGCATAACCATCAAAAACTGAAAGCAACCAAGATGTCCTCCAATAGATGAACAGATAAACAAACGGGTAAATCCGCATAATGGAACACTATCTGCAATAAAAAGAAATTAGCTATCAGGCCACAACATGGCTGAATCTCAGACACATATTGCTAAGTGAAAGAAGCCGGTCCGAAAAACTACATACGTATGATTTCATTTATATGACTCTGGAAGAGGCAAAACAACAGAGTTGGGAAACAGAGAAGTGGTTACCAGGGGCTTGGGTAGGGGAGAAGGCTGAAGAGATGAAGCACAGTGAATTGTTTTAAGGCAGGGAAATGATTCTGTATGATACTGTAATGGTGATGCTGTATAATAAAAAAATATATATTTGATCTTTGTCCTCAGTTCCCGGCACAGGACCTAGCTAGGAGGATACAAAGATAATAAAAAAGCCCAAAAGTACTTAGGAAATTTGCTCTCTAGCTAGATATCGGACAGAGCCTTTCTTTCCTTGTATCTACAGTAATGAGCTCCTCCCTTGCTTGTCACCTAACTAAACCAACAAATCAGCTGACTAACTAGTTAAGTAACTTAACTCTCTCACTCCTATTTGAATCACTGTCTTGTGTCCTCATTGCTTTGTGTTAACCTTTTCTTAAGTCTCAATTTTTTTTAAGCCAATTTTTAGTGATCTGCCCTTCATCAAATTATAGAAAGTAGTATAATAAACAGGTTGAGTTCCTTCCTCTCCTTGGCCTCCTCAGTCTCCAGGGAAAGTGTTCAAGACAGAAACGGTCTCCAGGTGTGCAGCAGGAGCCAGGAAGAAGGAACGCAGTTCGAGGCCTTGCATAGCCAAAGGAGAAGCAATCTGGACAATGGGCACTTGGTTGTATTTAGGTAACCTGGACAGCCACACCTGCAAAGACGTGTAGGAAAGCAGATGACTCAGACAAATGAAGTTCAAGGAAACAAGGCCGCAGTTGGCTTGGAAGGGGAGACAAAGAAGTCGGTCAGTGACAGAGCTGTGCTGCGTGTGCAGATTTGGAGCCGGTCCCATCTGTTATCTGGTCAGGACAGGCAGATTGCAGGCAGAGTTTGGGCTCAGGCAGGCGGCACTGAGAGGAAAATTTATGAATAGACCTTTAACTTTGGTCACTTTGTAGCCCAGCAGCTCTGGAAATTAGATCCAGATGGATAGTATTTTGATAGCTTCTCCTGACCAAGAAATTTATGTTAATTCTTGGGACCCAAGGGGAGAGAGGAAGCATCTAAAGGCAAGGAATCCATAATTGCTTCTTAACATGTTTCCAAAATTCATCTGTGTTTTCACTCATTGCCACAGTTGGGCCTGGCACAGAGACTGCGGAGGGAAAAAATGGGAGCCCAGGGCCTCACTCATCACACGTGTGCCTTATGTGAAATTCCTGGAACAGAATGGGGAGGAGCTTTTGGAATATTCTCCCAATCTAGGAACAATTCTGGGTTGGGGTCTGTAAGATCTTCCTCCACTGGGAAATTTATTAATCCTTGCTCTGCTCGTAGAAGCATTTAGAGAAGCTCCAAACACCAGGACAGATTTTCTTCTCTCCACATTTAGAGTTTTCCATGAGTTAACTACCAGAAGGGTTGAGGAATAACAGCTTAGTATATACCAGTAGGACTCACCTATTTGAAGGCTTCCCTGAGAATGGAGCTCCTTCTGGTCATAGCTCTGCCATTAACTAACTGTGTGATCTTGGGTGAACCCCTTAACACTTTCTGGGCCACCATGTCCCCATCTATTAACGAAGAGGCTCACCCAAGGTGCCTGTCAGGACCCTTTCAAGCTCCAGTCTTCAATGCTTGGAGGGTCTGCACTGGAAATAGTCTGGCTCTGCTGGAATGTTATAGAAAGAAGGGAAGGGCAATTCTTTTCCGAGCAATGCTTTGGGAATTCTGTAGCTTGGAAAAGATTCAAAGACTACGTCTTCTACCTCTATGTGAGATTTATCTCCAGTTTACATCTCAGAGGGATAGGACTTCACAGGTGTACAGGGTAAGCTCTGTCCAGGTTTTTGTGGCCTTTACAAGTACTTATTGAGCACTACCATGTGCCAGACCTCATGTTCGTGGGTCCTGATTCCACACTGAGAAGTCGGAACAAAGCGGTGGCACCAAGGCAGGTCTCGCATAGGCGCAGGTAGTCAGTCACATGAGGAGGGCATTCAGCCTACTTAGTGAGACAGAGCTTCCAACAGCCTGCCCACTTACTCTCAGAATCCGGACACTGTGGCCCAGTGCTCATCCTGTTTCCTAATCCTACGCAAGAAATCATCTCCTAATACTGACGTTCACCCAAGCCCTTGTACTGCTTGGGAATCCACAAAAGGACAATATTCTTTTCATTTCTCTTCCAAATTTTGTGGCAAGAGCATTTGAAAGGGTTAGTGGGGAAGGATGGCAGGGGCTTTGCTTGGGGGCTAAGAATTTTAACTTCTACTTAAGAGACAGTCTTAGTCAATGAATTCTAAGAAGCTGATCTGCCTTCTCTGAACACTCCCTCCAGTCCCCTAGCCTGGGCAGCAATGAAAATATATGATGCTCTTGTTTTTACCGTTGGGTGGCTTGAGGAGATGGTATACTGAATTATATTTCTACTTGAAAAAAAGTAGGGGACCAGTGAAGTGGTGCAGATTATGTTAACCAGCAAACACATGAAGGGGTCTATCCCATGTCAAGAGGAGGAAGGTGCACCTGGCTCTGCTGGGTCACTTCCAAGTTCAGTGTTTGTGGAAGGCCCTCACCTCCGGGCTTGCTGTCTGCCCACTCCAGCTGGCCTCTTAGATCCTCTGAGGGAATGACATCAGCACCACCCCTCTCCTGCTGGTTTCATTTATCTCTTAAACACTCCATCTCAGCTTTGGGGCCTTTATCTTTATCCACACTAGCCTCATATAATCAAGTCCAACTGAGCCAATGATCTGATCTTTTATGTTTCCAGCTACTGTTCATGTCTTTAGAAACGAATTTCTGCTATTCCACAGCACTCAGCATGTTTGACCTAATGGGCTGGGCCGTCCTTGTTTTGCTCTGTGATTATATGCTGGGCATATTATTAATTATGGCTCAATTCTATATTTTAAAAGCCCACAATTTTGGACTGAGGCTACAACAAAAAACATTTAGCATTGGCTTACATCTGCTTTCACGTGGGGTTAGGGATGGAGGAGGAGAGTAGGGAGAGAAGTTTGATATCATAGGATTGAATCCTGCAGCCAGGAGTATTAGACAATTTTTCTCTAGTTGGGGGCTTGGGGCTGGTGGAGACAAAGGGGTCAATCACCAGCATGTAATGTACGGGCACTTCAATGCCTACTATCTGTCTTTGTCATTCCCAAGAACAAAGAGCCTACTTCCAGGCTGACTGGGAGCTGGTTGTGGCAGAGGTAGGGAGTAAAAAGAGATGAGCTCACAGGGTCAGTTCATGAAAGATTTGTAAGCCATGCATAGGGGTTTGAACTTTATTCTGTAGGCAATAGGAAGCCATTTGAAGCAGGGAAATGATCACTTCAGCAGCTGTATGGGTAATAGGTTAATGAGGAGAGTTTGGAAGCTTGGAGACCACTTAGGAGGCCACAGCAGCAATCCAAGCAAAGAAGAAGAAGCTGTTTGGTAGGCAGAATGGAACAAACTTGTTGACTGAGAGGGAGAGAGAGGTGTTGATGATGACTCCATGTTTCTGGTTTGAGAAAATGAACGGATGATGATGTTAAACACCCAGAATGAGAAATCCAGAAAGAGAAAGAAGCTTGAGAAAGGGAGAGGATGACAGTTTCAGTTTGTGACATTCTGGATGTGAGATGGTTTGGGGACATCCAGGTAGAATTGTGTAGACTATTTGGCCATATAGGTCTAGGGCTCTGGAGAGAGCCTGACTGGAGATGCACACAGCGGGTGTCATCAGCATCAGGGTGATAGTGCATATCATGGGCAAAGGTGACATCACCTAAGGAAAGAAGACAAAACCATGGGGAGCACATCTAAGGGGCAGGCAGAGGTCGAGGTGCTCCAGAAGGGAGGAGACTGAGAAAATGCTGTTAATATCATGGAGCTAATTCTGTCTCATCCGTCCTTGTCCCTGTCATGGGAAGAATTCCCCCCCATCCCCCTCATGACCTCTGGGTTGCTGGGCTGGCTCTGGGGCACGGCCTCACTCGTGCTGCTCTTGGACCAGCTTTTCTCAAATTACCATCTGTAGATGTTGTATTTTTGTCATTGTTTGTTTGTTTTGGGAGGATGGGGGGAGGTGCTGAGAGTTCTCTAAAGAACTGCCCCTGATAGTCTGGGCACACATATTCTGAGGGTCCCTTGAGTTCTCAAGTTCAAGAGACTCTAATGTGGCCCTGGACTCCGTGCACCTTGACTTGAGGTGCCTGCCTTGACCAGGGATATGCCTTGGGCTCATATACAATCCAGTGCTGCCCATGCCACCATGTGGTACCGTTTTTGCTACTGTAACATTTTATTTTTGTCAGAGCTGATGGTTTTGTTTTTTCAATGGCTACATTGAGATGGGGTTCTCACACCATATAATTCACCTATTTAAAGTATAGTCAATTTTAGAACATTTTCATCACCCCTAAAAGAAGCCCTATGCCCTTTAGCTGTCATCCTCCTGTCCCCTTAGACTTAGCCTCCATCCACCTCCCCAGCTCTAGGCAACCACTAATCTACTTTCTGTCTCTATAGATTTCCCTGTTCTAGACATTTCATATGAATGGAATCATATAATACGTGGTTTACCACAATTTTTAAAGATTGCATTGTCCCAACTGATAACTTAATCTTCACTCTGGAGGAAGGATATTGGCATTAAACACAGTGCCAGCTGCTTTTCTAACATCTCATCTAATTCTCTCCACCTCTCCAGAAAGGTAGGCTAATTAACCCCATTTTATAGACAAGAGAGCCGAGGCTGGAGAGATTAAATGACTTGTCAGAGGCCCCCGAGACTGAGCAGTGGTGCTGGGTCGACATCCAGCTCTGTCTGGCTGCAGACACTCACTGAGTTGCTCAGAGCAGCAGGAGGGACGGGATGTGTGAGGGAAGACAAACAACCCCCAGCAGCTGGCCTGAATGGGCTCTCCCAGAGTGAGTCCTGTGCAACCTGCTGGACCAGAGGAGGGCGAAGCTGATTCCAGGGACAACTCGATGTCTGCCCAGGGGTTGGAGTGAACTTCCCTCTGTTACTCCTTCTCCACGATGGGAAGGAGTGGCAGGAGTCTGAGCTCCCAGGAACCCGGGCACCCTGGGAATGTTCAGGACCAGATGATTCAGGCTGTTGTCACCATCAAGCCCTGCCCTATCATCAGCCTCAGTGTCAGGCCCTGGGACACAGACACCTCATCCCCACGTTCCAGCTTCGTGGCGCTTTAGAATCAGGGCTCCGCTATATCCACCGCAGGGAACTTATCATCTCATTATGAAGGATAAGGCATATTTTTTCAGTATGGTTATATGTGGTAATGAAGCATGCAGAAAACCATACAAGATAGATGGCAGCTTTCACCAGTGAAGCCGAAAACTTGGTTAACTTAATAGTCTATTTATTACCTTCACTCTCTGAGCTTACAGCACCTGATTAATATCTCCCATCTTCCCTCTTGCTATACAATTAAAACTAGTAATATGTGATTGCATAAGCTGACTCCAGCACAGATGGGTATGGAATCTGAGGCCGAGAGAAGGAGTGGAGAGGACTTTTCTTCCTGGGTCCGGGTGGTGGAGTCAGATTCCTTGCAGCTTAAATGAGAACTGCATCTAAGGGAGTGACCTTTCAGAAGTAAATGGACTCCAGGGGAAAAGGACTCTTCTGCTGTCCTTCACCTGGTCTTATCCATTCCCATGCCTGCAGGCGGGAGAGTGGAAAAGCCTGCACAGACAGAGGACATCCATGGCAGTGGCCATATACCCTTTAATCAGTGGAAGGAAAGATGGCTGGGTCTAGCCCTACTTACCAAGACAAGAAGGTGTGAGGCTGAATTGTTGCTACTCAAAAGCCACTCCCAGCTTCCTGCTCCTTTACTCACCTAGTAGTAAAGAGTTGGGCAGGTGGTCTTGTTCTGACCAATGACCAACGGTCAAGTTCTAGAAAAGATATTTTGCTTTCTGAAAAAATGGAAAGGCATGCTATGAGGATGTGCTGGTGCTGCCCCTTACCTCCTTCTTCCTGAAAAGAATGTGGATGTGATGCTTAAAACGTTGGCAGCCATCTTGTGAGTGTGAGGATGGAAAGGTAACATGCGGATGTTGATAATGGGGGAGGCAGCACATGTGTAGGGGGTAGGGAGTATATGGAAAATTTCTGTACCTTCCACTCAATTTTTCTGTGAGCCTAAAACTGTACTAAAAGATAAAGTCTATTAAAAATACAGTATCTTTCAAAAAAAAATAGGTATCATGCTATGGGTGGTAGAATAGTAAAATAGAGGGAGCCTGGGTTTTTGATTACATTATTTAGCTGGCAGACCAGCTCTGAGACCATCTACCCTGGACTTTTTGTGAAGCAAACAATACATGTCCTTATGTTTTAAGCCACAGTCAGAAGAGCATTGTGTTACTTGTAGCTGAAAAACATTCCTAAATAATACAGACAGCTTTCACTCATTGAGTCCCACGTGCATGCCTTTGGTAAGTGCTTTCTGTTCATTTTGAAGCTTCACAACATCCCATTGAAGCAGGTGCTATTATTACCTCCATTTTATAAATGAGGACACTTGGGTTTAAATATATTAAGGTCAGGGCCAGCCTGGTGGCGCAGCGGTTTATTTCGTGCTTTGGCAGCCTGGGGTTCGCAGGTTCGGATCCCGGGTGCCCGCTGGCGCACCGCTTGTCAGCCATGCTGTGGCGGCGTTTCATATAAAGTAGAGGAAGATGGGCACGGATGTTAGCCCAGGGCCAGTCTTCCTCAGCAAAAAGAGGAAGATTGGCAACGGATGTTAGCTCAGGGCTACACACACACACATACACACACACACTATATTAAGGTCACATAGCTAGGAAATAGCAGAGCCTGGATTTGAACCCAAATCTTTCTGACTCTAGAGAGTTAATACCGTTAACCACTAAACTTTGTGACTTCATAGATGGTTCACTTGAGCACTGATGTGTGGGAATGAGTGTTGCTTAGAATCTGGCTGATTTAATGGTACTCAGATAAATCAAGAGGTTGAAATAAGGTGAATTCAGTCTAACCCGTGATTTCACATGGCATACTACTCCCCACCCCAACCTACCACTAATAGTCCAAACAGGCCACATTTCTTTACAGGCTGAAATCAGTCAAACTACCTGCCCCAGCCAATCAGATGGCCAAATGGATGCAAGGAGAAAAGGGCCCAGAGGGAGCCCTGGAGTTAGAAGCCCCCCAACTGAGCCTGTGGAGCCCATCAGAGCCCGCCTCATAGCTTGTGAGCACAGAGCAGGAAGCGGCTTCTTCCACGGCATTTGAAAATTGATAAAGATTAAGATGGCTTTGAAAACCGGGTCTGCTTCTCCCGGCAACACTTCTGCTGACTCTCTTAGTTGGAGGAAACAATCCAAGTTTGCAATTGTTCTTTGACAAGAATTTCCCAAAAACGTGTGAACTACTTGCGACTGTTCCCAATTCCCTGAGGTGCCTACTCAGTGCCGGCTGCATAGCAGATGCTCTGTACATATCTGTTGCCTTTGTGACCAGTCAGGGTAATAAAGAAAAATGTTCTCTTAATGAATATGATTCATCCTCTATTCCCCAGTGAAAAGGCAAAAAACAGGCTGCTCTCTTGGTAACATGTGTCAGCCAATGACACTTAGCATGCGAGGGACCACTTACTGATCCTTTCCCATTAGCACAACACACATCAACTCCTCTATTAGATATACAGACAACAGCCAATAGAGGGAGTTGGCCACACAGCTAATTCTCTCTCCTCTCCCAGGCCATATGACCATTATTCAGCAGGAGGTAGAGTTTTCCCCCCTCCTCCTACCACCCCCAGGGCAGAAACTGTCTAGAGAGGGGAAAAAAATCAGAATAAACATATGCAAGGAATGGGGTTTAAACATCCCATGAAGATTAACTTATCTGCAGTAATTGCCTTAACTAGGGGATTTTTAATGCTTTTCAAAGTTTCTTACAGGAGGAAAAATATGCAGAGTGAGTCTTATAGCAGCCAACAGAGGAGATAGAGCAGAAAAAAAATGTATCAACCATAAGAAGCCCATAGCTGGGAAATTTTAAGGCACTGATTCTAGGGGATTTAATAAGAATGTAATTTGTATAATTAACCATTCATCAATGTCAATTTCATTAAATGAATGCCAGAAATATTACCTTCAGCAGCACGACCTAACAGGATTGGAATATATTATATGAAAAATGAACACTTAGTGGTCCCTCCCCCCCGCTCTGTCTGTCACAGCAAGATTTGCAAGGCTGAGAAATAATTTAAAGTGTAGTAAATGAAGCCGGCTAAGGCAAATGTGTGCATTTTGGTAACTAACCTCCGCCATGATGTATGAGAGTTCATGTCAAAACGTTTTCCTGCAGCAATGACTAAAGGGACTTGTAGCTCCCTCTTGGGTGGTAAAATGTGAGTAATAATGTCAGAAGCTTAAAATGGTACCCCCGTCCCCCACCTGGATACAGCTTAACTCTTTCCCTAGAAAGGCTATCTAGGGTCTGAGCCCAAAGTCGTCGAGTTTTGTATCCAGAATTTGCAGACATTCCCTAACACCTCCAGAGCAGCCTTGCCCAAATCACTTACCTATCTGCCCAGGAAAGTGATGATTGATGCCCAGTAGAAGAAAATCATTCTAAGTTTTATTCGTGTTATTGCCTACAGTCATCAGGGGAACATCGGGCTTGAGGTAGGTGGGCTGATGAAATATTTGTAAATAGGACTTATTTCCAAGGTTGCTCATGAGGGAGGCAGTTTATGGGGATTTATTCATTTCAGTTTACCATGGGAAAAGTGGAGAACTGATGGGGCAATAACTTGCCCATGTGTGTGCCCGTGGGAATGTATGCACAGACACAGACACACACGCAGAGACTCACACACCAGATCAGTGATATAAGCTGGAGCTCCATGCTTGAGCTTTGCAAATTCACTGGAGTTAGCACGTTGTCTTACAGGTAGTAGGTGCTAAATCAACCTTTGTTTAATTGAATGTCTTTTAATGTTAACCCCACTCTCGTTCTCATCTGTTTCAGGGCACTGCGAGGCTAATAATATTGGATCAGGAATCTGCCTGTCAGAATCCCAGGTCCTGAGAGACAAGAAATACATTGTAAGCAAATCAAATGTACCTTTAAAAAATTGAAATCATGCAACAGAGAGATTTTTCAGATTTTTTTTTATGCATTAGATTTCAAAAGTCACACAATCTAGTAGGAAGAAAGAAAATATTAGCTTGGGAATCAGGAGACCAGATGTCAAGATTGGGCTAACTCTTTACAGTCATTTCCAAATTTAAAGTTCTGTTATCTATTATTTGATGCAAAGCAATAAAATATTCCTCCCTCCCCTAACCACTGAGAAGGTTACCTGTAGGCCCTGGGTGAAGGAAGAGTGGGTGTCACAAAACTAGAGTGGAGTGTGTGCCTGAATTCTGTGTACTAGGCCCGTCGGTTCTGCAGGCCTCAGAATCACGTGCTTCTAATTCTGAAACATCTCTTGAATGGCTCCCTCCTATCCAGCCCCACAGTCAGTTTCTCTGCTTTCTAGCATGGAATGGGTGACATTGGGCAGGTACTGTGTCCTCTCTGAATTACATTGTCCTCATCTGTAACATGGGGACAATAATATTCCCTCCCATGGTGCCGGGAGGATTAAATGAGCTGCCATAAAGCATTTGGCCCAGTGCCTGGGGAGACGGAGCAGGTATTCAACCAATGTTTGCTTTTTCCTCTCACTCCTCTTTCAGGTCCTTTTTTCCACAAATGAGCATTTATCTCTGAGTGACAGGTTCCTTCATCAGTCTTCTCAGAGAGGATAGGAAATCTGGTAAATTGACTCACCCTACGATGCTATGAAGTTACTATGTTACCCTTTAGGGGTATTAGTATTTTAAGAAAATATAGCAGGAGGGGTTAATGATTAAAAACAAAAAAGAATAGAACTCATGGTAGAATTTCAGGTCTCTTTCCATGAGATATTTTTAGAAATGAGAATCAATGTTAAGTCCTTTGATCTATATCATATGGGTACCGTGAGCCAAATTTTCCAGCCTCCAAACTGGAACGGATGGTGTGACAAGAGTTCTTGGAGCTACTTCCAAGGGCATGAGCTGAATCTGGGAGACAGAAATGGGATTCTGAAGTATTGGAATCATTTGGTGGTTTGTGAGTAAGAGGGACAGACTCTGTGATGTCAGGACAGTTTCCCCAAATAGTTGTGGTTCACAAGGAGAAACCCTTCTGGATCCCACTCGGAGCCATGGGTCTGGGGCATCCAATGCTTTTTACATACAGGGTCTCTGTGTGACTCTGGGTAGGTCACCAGACCTCTCGAAGCCTCTGTTTCTTCTCTGTAGAACGGGGACACAGTGGTACCTCTCTTGAAAAGGTGCTGGAGGACAACAGGAGATTTGGCAAGTGATGCTCTCAGCACATTGCCTGACATACAGGAAACGTTCAAGCAATGTTAACAATGAGCATTACCCGCAGGACACAGGGACCATGGGACCTCAGGAATGTGGATCTAAAGCACAGGAGCTGAAAACAAATGTGCTGATATCAGCCCCTTTTCCATTTTGTCTACAAGTGGTGAAAGTCTCCAGTTAAGATCCATCCAGCAGGACTGGCAGCCTCCCCTCTCTCAGGAGGTAAACTTGCTTACAGAGTAGAAACAAGACACATTCTTGAAACACTGGCCAGGCCCCAGTCAAGCATGGGTCTGACTGTCGTTGGTCTACTGGGGTCATGAGGTGATTCCTGCCTGGCCCCTTTCAGGGACTGTGGAGGGCTGTGGCCTCAGAGGTCCTTCACAGGGTAGCGGGAGGCGGGGCTCTGGGGTTTGGGCCTCTCTGTCTTCGTTCTGAAGGCAGCTCAGTGTGGCGTGGCCTTGCCTGCTGACAGCCACATGCCAAGCTGACCCTGACACCTGGTCAGTGGGATGCCATCTCAGAAGAGAACCTCAGGCAGGGCCGCTCAGAGCCCTGGAACAAGACACTCACTGTGCAGGGCTGAGGGAAGGGTGTGTGTGATGCAGTGGAAAGAGCCGGGGCCCATGTCAGCAGACACGGCAGGCGTCTATGTCCAGCTCTGCTGCCTACCAGCTGTGGGACTCTGGGGAAGCCTCCCAACCTTGGAGACCTATTTGTTCTCTAAAAGAGGGAGTTGGACAAGGTCAGGGGTTTCAAAGTTGCTGTTATTTTCAACAGCAGAATCCTTTCAACAAATCAGATATAAACAAAGAACTGTTACAAGGAGGCAGAACTTACTGGCTAAGCCAGCTCCCCCTCATCCCCAAATGAGCCTAAGGCACCTCCCTAAAACCTCAGGGCTCTGAGGAACATTAGGGAAACCATCTGCGTACATTGTGTCCACGCTTCTATGACTTCCTCTGACCAACTGTATCCTCCAAGCAAGTCTCACTTTACTCACTGATGATCAAAAAACAGAAAACACTTTAGAATCAAGTTCATTTCTTTGTTTGGGTAGGTCTCCTCTTCTGTTAACATTTTCCCAGAAGGCATTTATGATGTCAGAGTGACTTATAGTTATTCTGGTGGGTACTGAAGCTTGTAAAGGCCACCTAATCACTTTGCTTTGCTATTCATTAGTCATTTACAGCCAGAAAGAATGGAAAGAGATAGCAAGTTATTGTGTGTGTGGGGGCACAGGGGAAGATGGAGAAGCTGCTGTTCCAGGTCACAGATGAGCCTCAGCAGGACAGGGTTCTCTGCCCTTATGTCACTCCCCCTTCTTCTCGTCTCCTTACCCCCCTCTCCTTCCCCTCTTCCCTCTCTGCCTCCTTACTCCCTTCCTCCTCCAATAGTAAAGCAATATTAGACAAACATCCCTGTAGATATTGGGATGGGAAGAGATGTTGGAGGAAATACAAAGATGAGGGACATGGTAAATTTCTTCAAGGAGCTCATGGCCTAGTGGGGGAGTGGGGCCTGCAAACCCTCCCAGCGCAGTAAGGACTGGGGAGGTGTCCTGGGGGTCGGGGGACCCTGAGAGCAGAGGAAACAGCTACCAGCTCTGCACAGGGGAGTGAGGGCAGGGCGGTGGACACACTACCAAACACAGAACCTCTCTCTCAAACCCAGCACTAAGCAGATTTTGTGCAGGAGAATTTCTGGAAGGAGAGCTGGGAGTAGAGATTCTATGGGAAGGAGACGGCGTAGCTGCCTTATAAGAGAGAGAAGGATTTCCCAGGCGCGGCTGCGCTTTCCACCTCCACACAAGCTGCCGAGACTGGTTCAGGAAAGGGGTCTGCCCCCAGTGCATAATAATAGCAAGGATAATTAATAATCTACACTTAATGAGATTAAATTAATAATTATGTTAATTATGATGTCTTTTTCTCCTCTCTTCCTCCTGCCAGGGCGGGCTTGGTGCTTCTCAGGATTACAGTCATAATGGTAACAGATAAACCTTAATTAAAACATTCCAAAATACAATGGCTGAATTAAAACGCTGTGACATGTCGTTCCTATCTCGTTTTGATCTCTTGCTTATGATGGTGAATGTTTCCCCACTGTTGGCAGCATCTCGGCTGTTCAGAGCAGTTGCCCATACATCTTTCAGTTGTAGTTTCCAGAGCCACTTATTTCACACCCCTTGGGAGCAGATGGCAAACTCACTGGAGTCAGGGACCACTTGTGTCTTTTCCTTCACGCTGGCCTCTTCACACAGCATCTGGGTGATGATGCTGAATCTAGTCCCCATGTGAAAGCCTCTCTCCTCTGGTCCCACCCTATGTCTACCTCTACTCCTTGAGATACCTTGTTCTCAGTCCTTCTGGACCTGAGGAAGGGTTCTCTGCTCTGGCTTCACTGACGCTACCCCAGGGTTTGAGCAAAGCCCGCCACAGGCAGCCCCCGACTCCATAAGCTTCTTCTTTCCCCCTGCTCCTGCCAGTTGGCAGGGTGTCCGCTTTCTGTCTCTTTTTGAGCTTTTCCTCCACAGCCGTCTATCTGCCGATGCTTTCAGAGTCGTGGCTCATGTCTGGAGGCCAGTTTCCGTGTATTGTAGCTTCTCCAAGGCCATCTGCAGACTCTTTACAGTGTTTAGCATTCTTTCATTAATTCATCCATGTGCTCACTCATGAGTAAACATTTACAGGACATTTGAGGCATTGTGCTTGTGCTGGGCTACAGAGGCAAAGACATCATCTTATTCTCACGGACCTTATCAACCAGCAGCAACGAAGGTACACAGACAAAGGGAGTCCTGTGTGTCGAGTGTTTGCGGGAGAACTTGCTGGCTGCTACGGCAGCGGTGGGAGGGTGGGGCACTGACCCAGGGGGAGGGCGGGGAAGGGACAGTTTCCTGGGCTTGTGACCATAAGCTAAATTTTGAGAGATAAGTAGGAGTTATCCAGATGTCAACAAGGGAAGGTTACCCTGAGAAGAGGAAGTGTCACACTGAAAAGCATGAAGGCCCAACAGGGCACAGCACTCCTGGAATCGCAAGTAATGAGTGTGGCTGGAGGTGGGATTCAAGGGGATGGGAGGCAAGAGAGAAGGATGCAGATGGGTTAGGGCCCAGATTTTGAAGCACCTTCAGGACATGCCTAAGAGGGCTCAAGTTCACGAATGGGTGCACGAAAGAGCCACGCCACGGAAAGGAGCTCATTAATTTACACAACGTTATCTCAGACGTATACTGAGCCCTGCTTTGTGCCAAGACAGTGAGCTCGCGGTTATTTTCTCTTCTGGCTTTCTTGCCAAAGCTAATTCACAGAGTTGCCCTGACTCAGGGACCATTTGCATCAAAAAAATCTCCTTCAGATTGGCCAGAGAGGGAAGAATTCTCTTTTACACACATCCCTAACACAGAGCCCTGAATTTACCTAGCCCAAAGTTATTTAAAAAACATTTTTATTATTAAACATTTTATTATTAAAAAACATTTATTTTATTTTTAACCATTTATAACCATTAAGCCTTGGAAACAAGACAACCTCACCCAATTGGAAGCTCACTTGAGGGGAAACCACAAGAATACAGACCAAAGCTTCTAGGAATTCCCCCAGCCCTTTGGAGGAAACAATGTGGGGAGGAATTACAGAGTTTTCTATTAGCTTCAAGCAGGTTTTACAATTTCCTGGGACATTCTCCTGCTACCATCTCTTACATGCTCAGTTCATTGATTGATCAATTGATTGATTTATTAATGCATTTTTTCATTTCTTAATTCAACCAACTGACACTGTTCCTACATGGCAGGCATTGCTTTGGAGGTTGGAGATACACAGATGAATGCTAGGAGGCCTCTACTCCCAGAGTGCTCACAGTCTAGCGAGAGCTGGAAGAGTCCCTGGATAATGGCAGGCAGTGGGAGACGCAGTGTAATGGCGATGTGATCACAGCCTTAGAGAAGAGCAGGCCTGGGGCACAGACTCTACTGCTGGCAGGGGAGAAGCCCCTCCCAGCCACCAAAGGAAAAAAAGCATATAGAAAAATAAAGAGTTTAATGCTTATAAAAGGTATCCAGGGCACTAGTTAAATTTGAGAGATAAATAATTTTATTTATGAAAATGTCAAGGGGAATGAGATGCATAACTTCTTTAAGAATAACTCTTGCCTCTGCTAGTATGTCAATACTGAGAAGCCTGAAATAATTTGGGCTTTAAGATGGATGTGGCTGGATAGCTCAGCATTACTGCCAACACTGTAAATTGGGGATGCAGCGCACATTCTTCTCCCACCTGTCCCTTTTCCGCTGTCTGGCTACCTCCTCACCCAGCTCTGGCCACAGTCAGCGCATTCGACGAGTGCATTCAATAACCTTCCTTTTCCATTTAGAACATGATTGCATGCGTGCTGTACATAAGAGATATTGATTGAGAATACGTTGTTGACTGGAAGACATGCCTCTGTGGAAATGTTGAGGGGGGAGGAAGGGGAAATAAAATTAAAAAGAGAGTGAGAAAACACCCATGGTCTCCAGTTGGACACTGCTCAAATATTTGAAGCTAATGATGTTTTGGTTGCCTCTTTCTTTCTTATTTTCTAGGGGTTCTAAATGTCAATATTGCATTTACCACTGAACAAACTAAAATCATAACAAATATAATAAAAGGAGAGAGTAAGCCTCAGCTTTCTTCAGAGAATGATTGGCATTTCTGAGCCCTGGATTGGTTGGGCCTTTATCTTGGCTGCGTCAGCTCATAATTAAACAATAAAGGAAAGAATTGTCGTTACTTGCTTTGAATATATAGTGTCAGTTTTCTGTGAGAGGACAGTGTGTGTTTTATAAGCTTGGTTGCTGTCCCAGTTTCCTGTAAGGAAGGAAATGTGTGTATTTTATAAGCTCTGTTCTTGTCTCTGTTGATGCTGAAAGATTCAGAGATGGCATGGTAGCTGTCGCAAGAAATTTTTGCTTAATGACATCGAACACTAACTACCCAGAACTCTCTAGGCCCCAAAGAAGAGTGGGAAGATGATGAGGAAGGAGGAGATACAAGCAAGAAAATGTTTAGACAGGGGGATTTTTTTCTGCTCCTCATCTTGTTTTTGTTTGGCTGGTCGTAAAGAAGCTATGTAGAAGTGTGTGTGTGCGTGTATGTGTGTGTGTGTGTGTGTGTGTGTGAGAGAGAGAGAGAGAGAGAGAGACAGAGAGACAGAGAGACAGAGAGAGAGAGAGAGAGATGTAATCATATATTGGTCATGAACTGCCCCATCTTCACCAGGTGATAAACTGACCCTGCTGGAAATGTCAGCAGTCTGTGATTTGCTGTTTTAGTGATTGGAAAGAATCCTGGAAATAGTTAAGAAAGATGATTTTCAAATGAGCCAGTATGTTCTGCCAGTGGCCTCTGAGATTAATATGTGGTGTAGGAATTTGCTCCATTTAGACTTGGAGGAGAATGAGTCACCCGGAGGAAGAACCTAATCAGGCCACAGAGTCACACGTTCCACCCGGGAATTCAGGGATCCTGGTCTTCTGGCCTATCATGTAACACCTTCTCTATGTGTGTGGGAGATCACAGGCTAGGCCACCCCAGCTCCTCCAAGCTCCAGAGAGGAGGCTTCCTGTCTTCTGAAGGAGGAGAAGCCTCAGGCTTTCTAGCTGCTCATCTTGTCACCTAGCTCTGTCTTACTTTGACACTCCCCAGTGTAGACATGTCTAATTATTCCATCTAAACCCAGCTTGGAGATTGGAAAAGATGTCTTGTTCGCCAGTTCCTCTGGTAGTTTCCATTGCAAGGGTCCAACTTTGGCTTCAAGTCAGTGCAACTAGTTACCTGTCTGCCTGTCACTTTTCTGTGGCTGCCTGGGTCTCAGCAGAGGATATCCTAGGACTGACAGGTTAGCACCAAAGGCATAATCTGCTAGTCAGATTTCACACTGCTGCACAGGGAATAGGTACCCTTGACAGGTAAGTGAATAAATATGGGAAGACACTTGCTATTAACTGCAAATGGCAAGCAACACCTTAGAAAGCTAGTTAGTGAAACAGGGACAGGAGTGTGAGAGCCAACTCTTGTTTTCGTCCCTATTTATCTCTCTGCCTCACTGCTTTTCTCTAGCTTGGACCTTCCCTCTTGAAGTTTCTCCTAAGCCACTGGGGGAATCTCAAGAAGGGAGCCTCAGCTACACTCCAGAATGGACCTATTTTGGCTTTATCCGCAGTGTAGACTATGTTTAAGATTATTGACAGCTAGTGTCCATTCTTCTTAATTCAGTTATTTGCTGACATCTTACACTCATTCTTGTTACTCTTCACCAGAAACCCACACTCCAACCGGGAAGTGCTTCAAAGTTTAAATACTTAACTATTTCTTTGGCTCCAGGTGATGGTTGAGAGAAATTAGTTATATGTAGATATTTTTTGTCATTAGTCTGAGAGCAATTTTAGGGCAAGAGAAATGGTTCCCCTTTCCTCAGTGTATGGAGAGTGATGGGAAGAGTGCCTGCCTCCCCTGAGAATACTCTGGAAGGGCCCTGATTGGGAAAATGTTACCTAGTTCTCTTTGGGAAGGATGGTTATTTCATGCCTGAGTGTCCCTAGGCAACCATCTGTGAGAGTATCTTGGCTCCCAGTTTTTGTCCCTGTGGACACCTTTTCAGGACTCAGATGAATTCTCCAGTTGGCAAGGGAGGAAGTAGCAGCCTTTTCTGACTAATCCGTGAACTAGCTAAGGGCAAGGCCTTAGGAAGTTGAGTCTACACTAAAAGAAGTTTCCATTTGATGTTAAGAACATCCCACTTTATGACCAGCTGGTATTATGAATACAAACACATCTTTATGGCTAATGGGAATAACTGGGAGGATTTCCTGTGAAATGCCTGCTATTTCTTTTGCCCATTTTCTGTTAAGCGCATTTTCCTCTTCTTGTATATATTCTTCACACTAAATCTTTGTCAGCTGTGTGTGTGGCAAATAACTTGTCTTGGTTTGTGACTTGTTTTTCACTTTCTTTGCAGTGTCTTGGTGAACAGAAGTTCTTAATTTAATTAAAGAAACACATATGGCCAATAAACATATGAAGGGATGTTCAATCTCATTAATGATCAAGGAAATGCACATCAAGGGCAAGTGAGATACCATCGTCACCCATTTGACTGATAGAAGTTAGGAAGTTTGACAATATCAAGTGTTGGAGAGAACATGGATCTACGGAACTTTTCATACATTGGTGGTAGGAGTGTGAAATTGTCCAGCCACTTTGGAAACAGTTTGGCATCATCTTGTGAAGCTGAACATTCAAATACCTTATAACCCAGCAATCCCACTCCTAGGAATATACCCGAGGGCAACTCATGCAGATGTACACGAGTAGACATGTATGAGAATGCTCATACCAGCACTATTCATAAACAGCAAAAACCTGGAAACCAGACAAATGTACTCTGACAGAAGAATGGATTAATATATTGTGGTGTGGGTATATAATGGAATAATAAACCTCAGTCAAAATGAATGAACAATAGCTACATGCAACAATATGGATTAGTCTTAGTAATAAAATTTGAGTGAAAAAGCACGCCCCCAAATAATAAATATTGCATGATGCCTTTTGTGTAAAGTTAAAATCAATCCAAATCAAAAATATTATTTTTTAAAGAAAATATGTAGCTGTAATAAAACTTTATTTCAAAAAAAAGGAAAGCAAGGCCATGACAAACATAAGATTCGAGATAGGGCTTATTTACTTTGGGCAGAGAAAGAAAGGGGATATGACACAAATTGATGTCAACACCCTTGTGTTCTTGTTTGTTGGTGATTTAATGGACATTTATCATAGTATTAAAAAGAAATACATAAATGCAACAACAAAAACAAAATATCAAATAACTCAATTAAAACAAAAAATCCCAATTGAAAAATGAGCAATGTAACTTGAATATTTCTCCAGAGAAGATATGCAAATGGTCAATAAGCACATGAAGAGATGGTCAGCATCACTAATTATCAGAGGAATGCAAATCAGAAGCACAATGAGGCTACTATCGAAAAACCAGAAAATTCCAGTGTTGACAAGGATGTGGAGAAATTGGAACTTTTGTGCACTGTTAGTGGGAATGTAAAATGGTGTAACTTCTGTGGAAAACAGTATGGAGGATCCTCAAAAAATTAAAAAATAGAACTAACATATGATCCAACAATCCTACTTTTGGGTATATATCCAAAAGATCTGAAAGCAGGGGCTTGAAGAGATATTTGCACACCCATGTTCATAGCAGCATTATTCACAAAAGACAAGAGGTGGAAACACCCAAACATCCATCTACAGATGAATGGATAAACAAAATGTGGTATTTACATACAATAGAATACTATTTAGCCTTAAAAAGGAAGGAAATTCTGAAATATGCCATAATATGCATAAACCTGGAGGATGTTACGCTAAGTGAAATAAGCCAGTCACAAAAAGACAAATACTGCACGATTCCACTTATATGAGGTATCTAGAGTAGCCAAATTCAAAGAAACAGAGAGTAGAATGGTGATTACCAGGGGCTGGATGATGGGGGAAAGGGGGAGTTATTATTTAATGGGTATAGAATTTCAGATTTGCAAGATGAAAAAGTTCTGGAGATCTGTTTCACAACAATGTGAATATAATTAACACTACTGAACTGTGCACTTAAAAATGGTTGAGATGATAAATTTTATATATTTTTTACTACAATAAAAAAACATTAAAAAAAAAGCAGGATACACTGTAAGCACTCACTAAATTACTGCTAAATGTTCAAGAGAAGAATCTCAGGTTCAATTCAACATTTTAAAAAAAATCACACTCAGCTTCCAAAACTCTCACATAACAACCTTGCTCCCACCCCCCTTTCCCCCCAAAAAGAAATACATAAGTGAACAAGCACCCAAATTAAGACATAAATGAAACGAGCCACTCATGGACTAAAGATGAGAGTGTGTGATTAGTGGTTATATTTAGTCCAGTTGTGTCTCATCTTGGGTCACTTGGGTCCTTATGAAATGGAGTAAGGCCACAAATAGAAGACTCTCAGAAGGCCACGATCTGAAGAAAACCTTGGAGTCACATGACTATTGAGTCTTAGCATAGAGGAGGGAGACTGGCCAGAGGATGGAAGCTGCAGTCCCTTCTAAGTCCCTTCTCTTTGATCCTTGGGCTGTTCTCTGGGCAACGATTAGGTCAGCATTTTTGAACGAAGAAGATTTGAATGCTTGTTGATTGCTTATTAAAGGAGGTAATGAAACTTAATGGATTCATATTTGATTTACTACTGTCCTATGAAGTCACAGGTTGGCTCATCTAACAATAGATGAAATCCATCTCTTGGTCCTATTCAATTGGATGATCTATTTGGCAGTAACAAAGACCTTCTCCCTCTGACCTGCAGCTGGGTCCTGGGATGACCACACCATGGCCAAACTGGAAGAGATCAGAGCTAGGTACAAAAGACGATGAGAATGTATGAATGGGTATAGTTATGACAGAACTGATTTTTGGATTTTGTGCTAGTTTACGTAATGTATCCATCCATTAGTGGGTATGGCAGACTGACTGGAAAGATGTCCCCAATTCTCCATCTGGATCTCCCTGGATCCACACCCTTCGCAATGTGACTTTGTCTTTCTTCACATCAGGGGGTGAAGTCTATTTTCTTATCCCTTGGATCTGAGATGGCCTTGTGACTTGCTTTGGCCAATAGAACGTGGTGGAAGTGAGAGTGCGCTAGTTCTGAGCTGAGCCTCAAGAGGCTTTGCATGCTCCCAATTGTTCCCTTGGAGCCCTACTGCCACTGTGTGAACAGGCCTGTGACAACATGCTGGATGATGGCAGACGTATGGCCCAGCCACCTCTGTCACCACTGCCAACAGCCAGACAAACAGCAGGCACGTGAGTGAGGCCATTCAAGATCAGCCATTCCCTGAATGACCCTCCAGGTGACAACAGACAGTTGACTGAGTCCAGCTAAATTCAGCTGAGCCTGACTCAGATTAGCAAAATTGCACAGCTGACACATAGCTAGATGAACAATAAGAAATGCTTATTGTTTTCTAGCCATTGAGTTTGGCATTATTTCTTACACAGCAATAACTAACTGATACTCTGAGGATGATTGAGAAATGTCTATGTGTATGTGTGTAGTTTTTTGTCTTCAGAGAGCTTAACAGACTAACACACATGAAACAACTTTGGAACAATATACAATAAAATAAAATCAAATGTTAAACTGTGTGACTCATCTATAACATGGGCCTGCAGCCTGGCTGTTGAGGAGAGATTTGCTGAGCGGCCACTCTGCTGGGAATCTACATGGACAAAATAGTCCTAAGAAGGGCAGTGAGTTTAGGGAAATGGAAATAACGGCTTGAGATTAGTAGAAAACTCAGATCTTGGTTCCAGCTGATTCTTTGGTTTTAAGCATGGCTGGGACTCAAGGTGAGGAGCAAAGTCAGAGGAGGCTGTCAGCAGGCTGTGATCAAAAAGACTGGGTGGACTGTGGGAAGTCATAACGCGGAAGACTTCCCATTGGGAGGTAAAGAATGCCTTAAAAGTCAACAAGGAAAGAAAGAGAGACTATGCTGGGATGCCATAGAAGTGTGTAACTCATGGCATGGGGCACGGTTCCAAATAGACCGAACGTGTAAGTGCATGTTGCCTGATGCATGGGTGCATGCACTTGTATATACACTCAGATGCATGTGCACACACACACACACACATACACACACACACACACACATTTGTAGCCAGAGTGGCAGCATTTCAAATCAGGTGAGTTTACAAAGGGGAAATCTCATTTATCCACCAGGGACAGCCTCTGTAACTTTCTGCGTTAGCGTCAACTGAGGCAGGGTTACCTCCTAGTGATGAAGACACTCCTGACATCAGAGAGAAAGAGAGAGAGAGGAAATGGAGACATGTTGGACCATGCCCTGGCCTGGGCTGCACATACTCCACTTACCATCTTGATATATCTTTATAAAACTCGGCTTCTCTGACCTCGATCTCTCAGTCCTTGCCCCTTCCCTGGATCCTGCCTGTCTGCCCACCCCATCTCCCCGGACACTTGACCATAGATGCCCAGGGCAGGTCGGGGGAGGGAGGAGGCAGGTAAGGCAGCCAGGGTCAGAGGTAGAAGGACAGAGGCCCAGCTCACAGAGTGACATTCGTACAATTGGGAAGTTAAGTTTGGCAGGCTGCAGCAGGGGACAGGAGCACAGGCTCCATCCCTAAGGGAGCCTCCTTCCTTTTTTCCCTTTCAAAGTCGTCAGGCAGTAAAAGAAAATTGCAGGGATGGGGAAATAATGAAAAAGTCTCTTTGTTTTTCCCCCAGTCCGAACTCCTAGCTCATCAAACCTTGGAAATGCTCACTGCAAATGGCTGTTCCTGTTTTATTGCTTATTTATGGGAATCTATTTAAAGTGAATTGCACTTTTCCATTGTATCCCAGCGAGCGCGTGCTGGGGTTGTGTCTCCCCTGGCTGTGGGGCTATCTGGACTGGGCAGTCTGTCTGATTGTGTCAGCATCACACTCCATGACATTTAAAAGTGGGGAAGGAAAATACTGCAGAGGAAGCAAGGAAAGTGTGAAGAATGGTTGCTCAGGTCTCCGTCAGCTCTGGGTGGGTGCAGGGAAGGCTGCTCTGAAAGCAGGTTTGGGGGCGGTGACCAGGCCTTTGAACAAAGAAGAATCTGCTTCTTGGGATTAATGAACGGTGGTGTGCCACCCGAAGTCTTAGAAGTTTTATCCTGGCTCTGCTCTGAGTAATGTGACCTTAGGACAGTTGCCTAACTTCCATGAGCCACATTTTTTTTTCAATCTCTAAAAGAGGTTATTAGTAATAATAATGATGGAGATTTAAGCACATGTGAAAGTGCTTACCTAGTACAGGTAAGTACTCACCAAATGTAACACGCCCTTCTAAGGACAGCTGAAGAGAGAGGTTAGTGTCCAACCTGTCCTCATCTTCTGGACTAGGACACCATGCCCATGGACTCTCAAGAGGCTGAAGGCTCCCTCACTCCTTCACTTTGATTGGAAGATCAGATGCAAGGTTCATTGTGCCCCAAATGTTCTGTATCAGGGGTCAGCAAACAGTGGCCAAATCTGGACACTGTCAGGTTTTTTTTTTTTTCGCTTGAGGAAGATTAGCCCTGAGCTAACATCTGTGCCAGTCCTCCTCCACTTTAGATGTGGGTTGCAGTCACAGCATGACTGATGAGTTGTGTAGGTCCATGCCCAGGATCCGAACCCACGAACCTGGGCCGCAGAAGCGGAACGCGTGGAACTTAACCACTATGCCATGGGGCCGCCCCATCAGCTTTTAAATAAAGCTGGACCAGAGCACAGCCATGCTCATTCGTTTGTGTTCTGTCTCTGGCGGCTTTTGTGCTGCAAAGGCAGAGAGGAGCAGTGACGAAAGAGGCTGTAGAGCCCACAGAGCCGAAAACATTTACTCTCTGGCCATTTACAGAAGAAGATTGCCAACATTTGCTCTAATTGATCCATATTTCTGGGGTTTCTCTTGTCTGTGTGAACAGAGGAATCCCAAATATATAAGATGTTAGAGCTGGAAGGGAGCTGAGGCTCAGAGACAGGAAGGGATTTCCGTTCAAGATCAGAAAGTTAGTGTCTGAGTTTAGAACTGCAGTCAGATCTCCTGATTCCTGGCCCAGTGTCTTCTGTTACTTGACTGTACCATTGCACAGAGACTTAAAAGCCCTTAGGATTGGTGCCCCCCACCTCAAATCTCTGAGTTGTGTGGCAGCCTGGATTCCATTTAGCTGGTAAAGTTGGCATTGGTCTCCCCTACATTTCCTAAGGCTCCACCTTCCATACTCCTTGTCAATGCACCCCGGTCTCTCCAAGCTCAGCAAACACTTCCAGAGACATTGATGTCCCTTTTGCCCCTGAGTTCTTTACCACCCAGCTGTGTTGGCCACTGCTCACCCTCTAGGTGAAAGTCAGAGCCCTCTGACAAGGGCTGAGCCAATTCCTTGGTGTGAGGTCTGTCTGTCTGTGTATCTACGTGTGACTGCCTGTCTGTGGGCTTCAATGTCTCTGGGGCTCAGTAGCATTGCAGGGAGGATCTGGGACTGAGATCTGAGAGGGATGGAAGCAGGGAGAGAGAGCTCTGACCCCTAGAGAATTCTCCTTTTCCCGTGCAGACATGCAAGCAGATGGCAGGGTGTAGAGTCACAGTCCTGGAAAACTTTATTTTTAAATTTATTTTTGGCGGGGAAGGAGAAAGGTTATCTCTAATTTGTAGCAACATTTCCAATTCCCTGGTACTGTTGCCTCCTCAGATGCCTTGGCTAAGAAAGCCTTGATGGCCTAAAGCTTCCTTGTTGATTAATTTGCCCTTTTCCCTTTTTTTTCCTGAACCTTCTCCTCCTCTTTGAGTCCCATGCTTGTTTAACTGCGACATCATCCATCCAATTTCTTAGGCTGTAACTTCCGAGTTATCCTCACTCCCGCTGTTCTCTCATTCCCAACCTCCAATCGGATACCAAATCTTGCCTCCGCTTCCACAGTCTTAGATCAGGCACATCACCTCTTATCCTGACCTCTGGGCCCACCTTCTAACTGATCTCCCTGCCTCCAGGCTGGTTCTCCCTCCTGGCCATCCTCCGCACAACTGCCACACATTGCTGATCGACACATCACAACTTAGTCTCCGTAATGACGCCTCATCACCACAGCAGAGTCCAAAGCCCAATGCGTGGTTCATAGCGCCCTTGGCAAGTTGACATTGGGTTCCTTTTCTGCTCCAGAACCACACGATGCCCCCACGTGCCCTTCGTGCACCGCGTGCTGGCCACACCAATTACTCCTCATTGTCTACACACCGAGGCTCTGTCCAGACAAAGGGTAGGAGCTAGACTCGAGTCAGACTGACCAGGGCTCAGATTGTGGCTCCACTGTGCCACTTCCTCTCTAGGCAAGTTACTCACCCTTCCTGAGCCTCAGTTTCTCCATCTGTATTAATAGAGACAGCGATGACTTCCTAAGGGTTGCCCTGAGGATTAAACGGTATAATGTATGTGAAAGAGCTGGACAAAAAAAAAAAAAGCATTAAAAAAGTGTCGGCTCCTTCCTTTCAACCCCCTGCCTTACACACCTGCTGTTCCCTTTGCCCAGAAGTCCCTTCCCTGCCTTCTCTCCCTGGTGAGCTTCTACTCATCCTTCAGACTGCCGCTCTAGCATGTTCCCCTCTGGCTCCTTGCGGATTCTTAGTCACTTCCTCCTCCTGGCTCCTGCAGACCTTTGTTCCCCTGGCTCATGGCTCTCCCAATTGTAATTGTTTATATGCTTGCTTATCCAGAAGAGGGCAGGGACTATCTCTATTTTCCTAGGACCAAGGGTATGTTGTAGAAAGCACTGGCCTTGGAGCCAGAGATCCAGCACCTGGCATGATGTCTCTGGCTTGGGCAAGTCACTCAACCTCTTGGAACCCCTTTTCTCATCTAGAATGTGAAGACAGTAATTCCTACTTGCCAAGGTGCCTTCTGCATGTGCTGACTCAGAGAAGACATTGAGTAAACGTTGGTTCTCTTCTGTCTTTCCAGTGCTAAGTCCTACGACTGGGACACAGTAGATGCTCAATGGGTCCATGTTGAATGAATGAAGAAATGAATAGGAATTATGAGTGAGGCACTGGGATCTAGAGCCTTGGTCCCATAAGAGGTCAGAAGACTTGGACCAATCCCAATAACCTGAACTCAGGCAAAATTAGATGGAAAGAGAACACTGGTTTTTCTTCCCACTCCAAACCATGGATTCTACATGTTCATCCAGCCTCGCTTCCCTGGGGGCTCAGCCTCTTCTGTGGCTTCGGAGTGGGTCCCAGGGGCAGAAAGCAGGGCTGCAGACGGCTGTGATCACCTTCCTATTATTTCATATTAGATCACGACCTACTCAGCCTACGAAAAGCAGCCTTACTCTTGACAGACATTTTCAGATCTCTGTTGGGGGATGAGAGAAGTGGGAGGAAGGGAGAGTGAAGGAGGAAGAGATTGAAAGTGATGAGAAGGGAGAGAGCGCGCACGTTGGCTCAAAGAGAGAGCAAGTGCCAAGAAGAGAAGATGGGAATGCTGGTGAAGTCTGAACAAACGCAAAGTCAAGCACAATAATAATTTGGGCAAAATGGCAAATGGCACAGCTGAGGAGGAAATAGCATTGTGAATGTAAAAACTCCTAAATGGAGCGCAGATGGGAGGGAAAAGTGTAATCTTCTGGAAAAGCCTCTAATTGTCTGCCCACACTAATAATTTCAGCAAACGCTCCCTCTCTCCCTCCTGCGTATAATTACACCATTCCATCTGTCTATCAGCAGGTTTTTCACTGTGCCTCACTGCTACCACATTCTCATGCTCACGGAGAGATGAGGGGTTTTTTGAAGATTTAAGAATCCTTCTGACACATATCCTGAAGAAAAGACACTTAGGAGAGACAAATCCCTCTCCTAGGCCTGCTAAGACTCTATTTTAAAAAGTTATATAATCTCTTCAAATGCTATTCTGGAGTCAAAAGGAGGCAGAATCAGATGGTCTCCCCACTTTGGGTGTTCTCTTCTGCTGGCTTGTCTGGGTGGGTCAGCTCTGGATAGGCACTGGCTGTGTCGAGGAGGGACTGGTGGTGACGATTCCTTGTGGAGACACTGGCCCACGTGTCCTGAAGGTGGCAGGCCGTGAGAGCGTCTGTTCAGGGCTATCCCTTTAGTGTGTCTCGGGTGTCAAAGCCAGGATTCTGCTGCGTGAGGAGGAAGAGGAATCCAAACGGAAGGGAGAAGGGTCAGGAGTGGGGGTGGCCAGTGGTGTTAGCTCAGCTCTGCCGGCCTGCGGAGCGCTGCCCAGAGTCCCTGTCCAGTGCTCTGAGTGACTCCAACTGCCTTTGGCTTCTCTCCCTGCTTTGGCAGTGTGTCCCGGAGAAGACAGGTGGCCTCGTGCATGTAGCCCAGTAGGAAGGGCTCCAGGTTTCCTGCCCAAGTCACTGCCTTTTCGCATGCAGGAGGCATAGTGCTTCCCATCCCTTTGCTGCATTTTAGAAAGGGATGCATGGAGAGTGCGACCTTAGGATGCTGCACGGGGAGGTGCCTGAAGGTTATTCATCAGTAAGTTTTGCTTTCATGTGAAAAATCACACCCTAATTCACCTCCCCTTCCCTTCCAATAAATGAATCCTATCTCGTTATGGGGAGGGGCAGCAAGGAGAGGCAGAACAGGAAAAGGGGGAGTAAGGCCAGTACCCCTGAGTGCTTCCTGCAGGCTGAGAGGTGTAGTGGTGGTGGTGGGTGCCACTGGGTGTGACCTACTAGCCACAGATAGACCGGGCCCAGGGAACTTTACAAAGAGGTGATTATGGCTGAGCCAAACTCATCCACCCAGCTCATCCTCACACAATCCAATATCACAACCAAACCTCCCCCAGAATTGCTGCGTGGATGAAGAACAGAGTTTACTCACATCACAATTCATTCAACAAATACTGATAGTGTTCCCACAAGTTGCTATAAAAGACAAATACAACACATCTCCAATTCTCTAGGGCAGCGATGTCCAATAGAAATGTAATGTGAGTCACACATGTAATTCAAAACTTCCTAGCAGTCACATTAAATGAGTAAAAAGAAACGTGAAATTTATTTTAGTAGTATGTTTTATTTATGCTAATATATCCAAAACATTATTAATTCAACATGTGATCATTATAAAAATAATTAAATAGATATTTTACTTTGTTTTGGTAATAAGTCTTTAAAATCTGGTAAGTACTTTATATTTACAGCGCATCTCAATTTGGACCAGCAACAGTTCACGTGCTTGCTGGCCGCACGTGACTAGTGGTTACCACTGGTGCACATCTAGAGCTTATAAAGGAGAGAAAAAAATGTATGTATAATAATAATTACAGTATGTGCACAATAATTATTACAGTTTAATCCCAGAAAATCATTTGCTAAAAACTTGCACATACATGGTCTCATTTGATCTTCTTGGCAATTTTGTGAGATAAGGACAGTTAATACTACTATTTTTTAACAGATGAATATAAATGAGATTCAGAGAACTGAGGTGAATTGTGGCCTCAGAGAAGTAAGTTAACACTCTTCTCTCCTTCTTTCTTAAACCCAGACAGAGACACACCGCATTTTAGGAATGAACTGACATGGCTCGTTGGAGGAGATGGCATTCCGCCAGGGTCTTGACAGATGGGAGGCACTTTGCAACAGAGAGATGGATGAGGGTAGTGGGGAGGAGATTTCTCGTTTGAGGAACTACCACAATCAAAGTTCAGTTGAGACGTACAAACTCCATATGGAGAAGAGCAGTGGCCCAATTCTCTGTAGGGAAGGCCAAGTGTGAGTGAGTATTTGAAGATAAGGTTAAAAAGGTTACTTGGGACCTGCATGTAGAAGACTCTGAATATAGATGGAGGGATTTGTTCTTCACTGAGTAGGCAGTGTAGACTCATTGAAGGCTATTTCATTCACCAAACATTTATTGAGCACTTATGATATGCTACGATGGTTTGAATGGGGGAGTGAAGTGGCCAAAGGTTTGCCTTAGATCGTGTGATCTCCTGGGGTCACATAGGTGGATTGCAGTGGGAGAAAAGGGACAGAAGGAGAAGCAGAGAAGCCTGATGGTGAGTTATAGGTCTAAAACAGTGCAGTTGTGGTGGAAATGGAAAGAAATGGATGGATGTAAGTGGTATTAAAATTCATTGTTGTGACGTTGAGGATGCAGGAAGAAAGGAGTGGTCAGACTTGGCTTCCAAGGTTTGAGCTTGGATGACAGGCAGAACAGTGCTAGCATGAACAGAAGCAGGGTGGCCCTAACAGGGATGGTTGCTGGCTCTCAGGACTCTCCAGGACAGTTAGAGGAAGGAGGATGAGTGCAGTGACATCCTAATATTCCCTTTCCACCTTACAGTTTCTAGGGTCTAAGAGAAATAGTTTGTAAATTTTACTTGATGATAATTTGGAGCCATTTATCTGGAATGAGGTGGAGTTCATTTCCTTTTAGGATCAATGTAAAGAATACCTTGGCCAACCCCCTCCTCCTCCCTCCTTCCCCATGCTGTCACACTCCTGCCAACTCTGGTGGGAGAACATTGTATAGATTCTTGCAGCTCCCTCCCCTCCACCCTTCTCATTAACATTGCAGCTAGTGAGTTGTGTATAACCCTGAGCTCATTGCTCGTCTGTAGAATGGGATGAATGCCCACAAGGCTATTTTGGAATCAAATGAAATCCTGTATGGGAAAGGCTTTGCAGACTCAGGACCATTTTACAAAGGCTGCTTATTGGCTGCTGCCTTTCCATCTTGGAGGTTGAACCATGCCAGGGAAGACTGCCGCCACAACTGTGTGCCTCTGACTTCTTGCTAGTGCCTTGCTCTTTCTCACCTCCAATATTTTGTCCATGCTGTCCCTTTTGTCAGGGATATCTTCCTTTCCCCTTTTCCTTACTAGCTCCTATTTATCCTCAAAAACCAGCTCAAAAGTCCCTTCTTCTGTTAAAACTTCCTAGACCCTCCCTCATCTAATAGTCAGTTACTGTCACAGCATCTTATTCTTTATTTTATTATAATTTATTATAATATGTTATGGTATTGTAATAACTAGTGTGTCCGTATCTGTCCCTAGACTGTGAACTCCTCAAGGGCAGGACAAATGTCTTATCTGTTTATTATTGTTTATCATTGCGCCATCCAAGCCGTGACACAGTGCCTGACACACGCTGGCTACTCAGGAAATGTTTGCAGAATAAATGAAAGAGTGGTGGAAAGAGCCTTATGACAAGGGCATTGCTCCTAGAGGACTGAGCTCAAAGTTGACATCTTGAATCCAAGGTCCTACCATTCGTCCACGCATGGTCCCAAACCCACCCTTTAATTAAGGAACACGGGTTATAGTCACGATCCCTTCAAATCCTCCTCTGCCAGATCCAGGGGCCAGCAGAGTATCTCATATGAGCTTGAAAATGCTTACACTCCAGAGAGGGGAGAGTTGCTTAGAGGGAAACACCCTCCTACCACTTGTGTTGAGCTGTTATGAGGTCACCTACTGGAGTAGCCTTGTCCTTAGTTCCTTAAACTCTTTCGTTTGGTGTGTCTCCCCCGCCTTACAGTTCCTTTTTTCTTAAGAACCCAGCACAGGTCCTCTGAGAGGAGGGCTGGAAGACTATTTGAGGTTACTACTTTGTGCTACACATACCATGATCTCTCTTGACTAACTTCTGCCTCTAACCCTACACCAAGCTTGGGTGTGCTGGCCCTCTTGCGAGGACAACTCCCGCCCCTGGCTGGACTCTGCCCCCAAGTGTACCTGGTGGGCCCCATTCTCAGAAGGCTAGGGAGTTGGTCTCAAGAAGCAGCTGGGAGCCCTCGGGGGCCAGACATTCTCTCTCTGTGAGGTTCATCCCACCATCAGCACATTAAATCTCTTCTCCTGCAACCCCTTCCCTGCCCCACAATGTCCAACATATCTAAATTTGTGGTGGCTAATACCCCCCTGAGATCTTCTTCACAGGCATTGCCTTCATCCCCACACCCTCCTCAGCAGTGTTGGGCTAACGAGTTCAATCTCTTTAAACCCAGCTCCTGCCTCAGCCCTTCCCAGCAACTCCTTGCTTTGTGCCCAGCGATGTAGACAAAGCCCAGAATTAAGGCCTCCAGATTCATTTCATTTAACGAAAACCCACAAAAGCAAGCCCAGCAACCCATTCATCCCAAAATAGCCTTTGAAAGCCTGGGCATATGTCAGTGCCTCTTTGCAGAAACCACACTGCATTGTCATGAAAGGGCCATTTGAACAAGGCAGCTACAGAGAAATTATCTCAATGCATTTCAATCACTTTCCAACACCAAGGTTCGTTCCTCACTAGCGCAGTCCCTTTGACAATAAATGAATTGCACAATTGGTGTATATGTGTGTTTGCATGTGTGAGGGGACACCCACCCCCAGTTTCATGACAAATTCCTAGATGAGCCAACATCATAAGTGATTGGTCTGTGCACCCATCTCTCAATATAAATCCCAAACATCAACACGACCTGTTGAGAAACACTGAGCCCCTGGACTCTGTCATGGTGGGAGAGGCAGTGGGGATTGTGTTCCTGCTGCTACAAAAGGACATCCAAGAGAAGCAGCGAGGAGGCAGCAGGGCATAAATGCTCTGAATCAATGGCTTTGTCTCCTTGGTGGCTTCGAGCTTGCAACCTGTCATCCCGCGGCCTGTCATCTTGAAACGGAAGACTCCTCAGAAAGTCATTAGGTTTAAAAGCAGCTTCTCTCCTGTTGTGCTTAGGAACTCTAACAGCATGCTAAAGAGAAAAGGGGAGCAGAGGCCCACAGAACCCCCTTCACTAGAGTAGGGAGATGGAAGGGCAGAAGATAGAGGAGATGGGTTGGGGTTCCCAGCGGCAGCTCTGGGGAGGAGTCCTGGAGCCCGCTCCCAGCCTGGAGAGCAGTGATACCCCCATCGTTACTGGGACAGTTCGGACGAATCCTTTTCTTGCCAGGACCTCAGCTTTTCTGTCTATAAAGAGGGAAGGCGAATATCCCATGAAGATGCCAGACAAGATTCTTAGGGTTTTTAAAAATTTGTTTTGTTAAGACCCTTAGACTAGGCAATGCTGGTCAGGTCCTGGGTTCCAGACCTGTCATCAACTTGTTGTGTGGCCTTGGGCAAACTCTTTAACATTGGTTAGGCCTTAATTCCTTTCTTTATAACAGGGTCATAACATGCCTCCCTATTTAACTGATAAATAAAGCACCATGGCTGTGAGTGTGGGCTTGGAGCCAAAGATCCCTGACTTTGCATCTGGGCTCTGCCACTAACCAGCTAAGTTATCTTGGGAAATCCTCCTGAGCTTTCTGCTTCCCATTGCAATCCTCATCTGTGAAACGGGGGAGAATACCTGCCTCATAGATTTGTTGTGAGGATTAAATGATAATGCCTGTAAGATGCTTAGCAGGAGGCCTGTCATACAGAATGCACCTACATACAGGTATTTATACATGCTTGTACTGAAGAGCAAATTAAAGAAAGCAGAATCTCCTTGAGAAGTGCATAGGAATTCACCAGTAGATGACATTATGATTACTATTATCATTATTGCACACATCACACATTCATGTGAAGTCCAAGTGCGGTGGGTGTCACCACGCTACTCAGTGCCCAGATGTGCCACTGACGGGAGCCCCCTGTGATGGGCTGACGTCAGGGACGCTGGAGAGAGGAAGGACCAGCTCTGGCTTTGATCAGCTCCTCTCTCAGCAGCCTTAACGCCTCAGCAGACACACTTTTCAGAACAAAGCCAAGCAGAACAACACACACCATGGCTGCCAGATGGAAAATGCTTGTGCTCTGGAAGGCTGGCGGATTCCCTACCTGGTCCTGCTCCGGCACGACACGGCCCTCCCTGTCCCGTCCCACTCTGGGTACCCCCAGTGTCTCTGCATGCACCGTGAATGCTTGCCCCAGCAGGCGGGCTCTGGGCAGTGTGTGCCACCTCACAGGGAGCATATCATCCCCTGAAGAGGACTACTGGGACTGGGTGCCACCTGTGCCCAATTTGTCCCCACGAGGGGAAAGCCTGCAGGAGGGAACAAGGCCCAGTTCCGCCTCGCTCATTGAAGGGTCGTGTCAACTGCCATCTTTTATTCCGGCTGGCGCCCCTGAAGGACAATTGTTGCTTTTCCTCTTCAGGAGCCTCTTTATTTTCAGGGTGGCAGCAAGGTGGTTGTGGTGAGCATGGTCTATTGGACAGCACAGTCTCCGAGCTGTGAATACTGGTCAGGCCAGTGGCAGCCCGGTGGGGCGGGAGGAGCCGGGAGACATGGCTTCATTCCAGCCGTGCTTCTTCCTTCCACTTTACCTTATCTGGCCTACCTCACAGGCCGAGCCACCATGGGTGGCTGTGCAGGCTGTGGACTGCACAAGGCCAAGCATTGCCAGTTGCACCGACTATGGATCAATGGTGCCCCGTTATACTACGTAGAGTTATACTACTCAGAGCTATACTATGCAGCGGCTTTGCTCATGGGGCTCCTGTGAGGAGCAAATGAAATCACTGCCATCATCTTTACCAACTATTGATCACCTGTTAGGTGTCAGGCTCTGTGTCAAGCACTTAACATTTTAACCTCCCCGACACCCTATAGGTGGGTACTGTTATTATCTTACCCCCATGTCACAGATGAGAAAACTGAGGCCAGAGAGATTAAGCTATCTGTCCAAGGCCAGTCAGATAGGGAGTGAGGGAGCTGTAACCTGAACGCAGGGCTGGCTGATTCCCGAGTCCATGATCTTCTTCATCCACTACGCAAAGGGACTGCCAAGGAACAGGGCAGGCAGGATTCCTGGTCTGGGCCCTTTGACTGCCGGCACCAGTGCTACTGTGCCAGAGCCCTGTCTCTCTGAGGGAAGGAAAGAGGACAGGAGCTCTTGCCGAACGTGGCAGAATCCTTCTCCCTTGGCTCTGCCATCCTTGTCTGGGGTTCCTCCCATCACACAGGTCATGAGTCTTACTCGGGGGCCAGTGTCAGCAGCTGTTGTGCTGGGGGCACTTATGTTGTTTGCTTCATTCCCTTTTCTCAAAAAGGAAAGAGACGGAGCTGTCAGATTGTTTGGACCAACTCTCCAGAATCGCCATGCCCATCCTTCCAGAGCGACTGCCACCAGAGTCACTCCTCACTCTTACATACACGTGCACTTAGATGTGACTATATTTACACATTTACACACTTGACACACATGTTCTTAGCATCTGCTCCTTGATATGCAGGTCCAGAAAGCTGTCACACAGACCAGCACACATCATGGCCGAGACACCCACATGGCCAAGCGATGTATCCACACGGCACACGCACACGTGTGCACATATAAGTTCACGTGTACGCACGTGTACAACTGTCCCTTTGAACTGCAGAACAAAGTGAGCCCAGCAGCAGAGAACAACAGCTGGGAGAGGTGGGGTGGGGGGAGCAAGAGGTCAGGGGAGGAGGTGGGGGCAGGAAGAGGTGAGTGCTGTCAGGACAGAGGCTTGGAAAGGACCGCAGGCACCAGCCCCAGGTGACTAGGGGCTCATGGTCTTCTCTTTGAGAAGGTCTGTGCAAGGGATCTTGGCAGAGTGCAACTTCAGCTTTGGGGCCACAGCTCTGCAGAGTCTTCTTCTGGGAGGCCGTCCCCTCCCTGTGCGTGTGCCCATGCATGTGTGTGTCTGGCTCAGGCTCCATACACAGAGGGGACTTTACCTTCAGATGTCCTGGTTTTCACAGCGGGACTAAGGGGGAAGTCCGAGTCCTTCCTGACAACTGCCTGCATGACTTCTGGGTGTCTGCAGTAGCAAGGCATTTTTGGCAGCATGGCCCACACCAATCCCAAGGCTTACCACAGAAACCACATTAAAACTGGTGACAAAACAAGCCAGGAGTCCTCAAAAAGAAGGCACCCTGCATTCACAATAGGCCATCACTCACAGGGAAGCAACGTCCTCCTCCTTAAACCATGCCCTTGGGACAAAAGCCCCCCCGCTTTATGTCTGGCCAGTTTTCCACCTCTATAAACAGTCACCCAACTTCTTGGGGGGTAGAACCGATGATTCAAGTGGGAGGAAACTTGGGGCAAAATTTTACATGCGGATAGTAAATTGATAGCCTATCCACTGCTTTGGTTCAATAAATGGGTTTGGTTTTCTTTAAAAAGCTTTTTTTAAATCCAAAAGAGGTCCATGTTTAAGAATACAAACTGTACAAAGAGGTCAGTCCTTTTCCATTGATGACAAAATTATAAACAGTTTCTTGTGTCATTCCAGAAACTTTACATATATCTGTGTATCTGCAGTCATCTGTATGTATGTATGTAGATGTAGATGTAGACACATGTGCATGTGTATAAATGGAAAACACACCGTGGAAGATTACAGACGGCCCCAAAGACTTTGCTGCTTCTGCCATAGAACATGGAGGAAGTGATGCTGCGTAACTTCTGAGACAAACCTTAAGAGACATGCTGTTTTTGCTCCCAGGTGCTTGGAATATTTCCTCTTGGGATCCAGCTGCCATGCTGTGTGAAGCCTGTACCACATGGAGAGACCCATGGCGGGGAGCCAGGGCACCTGGCCAACAGCACAAGCTGATCTCCTAGACAACAGCCAGCACCAATTGCCAGCCATGTGAGTGAACCATCTTGGGCCTTCCAGCCCAGTTGAGCCTTCTGATGACGGCAGCAGCCCAAGTGATACCAGACAGAGCAGATGAACCACTGGACTGAATCCAGCCAAGCCACAGAGCCATGAAAGACGGGAAATGGGGGATTTTGTCTTAAGCTACTACATTTTGGGGTGGCTTCTTACATAGAAAGAGAGAACTGAAACACGTAGATTGATTTTGTTCATTTTAATAACTACCTAGTGATTCGTTGATTAGTTGTACTGTGATTTTTTTGTGTGTGTGTGATGAAGATTGGCCGTGAGCTAATATCTGTTGCCAATCTTCCTCTTTTTGCTCAGGGAAGATTGTCGCTGCGCTAACATCTGTGCCCATCTTTCTCTATTTTGTATGTGGGATGCCGCCACAGCATGGCTTGATGAGCAGTGGGTGGGTCTGCGCCCAGGATTCAAACCCACAAACCCTGGCCGCCGAAGCGGAGTGCATGCATTTAACCACTACACCACTAGGCTGGCCCCTGATTTACTATGATTTTTTAAAACTAATATCATATTAAAGGGCATTTATGTTGTATCTAGTTCCTTGCAGGGACATAGCAAAAGACATCCTGTACATGTACATTTGTGCACATGTATAAATATATATCTCTAGCTGAAATTTCTAGAAATAAAATTCTTAAGTGACATATTAATTTAAAATTTTGATGAATATTGCCAAATTATCCTCCAATGGTGTCCTACCATATGTCGCACTCCCACCAGAAGTATATGAAGGTGCTTGAGTCCCCACACCCTTGCCCACAAGGGCCTGGGGATAGACTCAAACTTTTAAGTTTTTCTTGTCCGATAGATTAAAAAAAAGCCAACGAAGTTTTAGTTTGCTTTTCTTCAATGATGATTGAAGGGGCTCATCTTTCGATATGTTTTCTTTTGATGTGAATGTCCTTTGCTCATTTTTCTACTGGCTCATAAGAGCTTTTCTCTTTACTGAATTTTAAGAACTCTTTTTCTTTATTGAACAGTGAGAACTCTCAGATGACAAACAAAAGAAATTAGCCCTTTGTCATTTGTGTTACAAATATTTTTTCACAGATTATTTTTTAGCCTCTGACTTTGTGGCATACGTATTTGTATGACACATTTCCTTTTTCTCTTGTTTTATAGTTTTGTCTTTCATCCAGGTGGAACTTGTTTTGGTATAAGGAGTGAGGAAGGGATCCTGTTTAATGTTTTTTTTTCCCAGTTGTCCAATAGCATTTATTGAATAACTGATCTTTGCCCCACTGCTTTGAGACACCCCTTTATCCTATACCATTTCCCCATGTATACATTCAGGTCTATTTCTGCACTCTCTGTTTTGTTCCCTTGATCCCTATTTGTGACCGGTACCTAAAGTCCGCTTCTCGGCCTCTCCCGCCTACATGTCCCCCGGGACTGCAGTTTGCTCTCGGAGCCGGGGGCTAGGGTAGTCACCTTTGCTACCAGCCCAGCGGTAATGCCTCCATTTCTTTCTAATCTAACCCATTCTTATCTTCCATAGACTCCTTGCCACTCTTCTTTAGAAAGTCTCCCTGCTCTGGATAATTTCTTCCTGAGTAGAAAAGTTCCTTTCAATAATTGCTCTTAAGCTCTTTCTCTTGGTCACCATGGTTAGCTCTTCTTGCTTTGCTGGGAACCTTTCCACACAGGGCCAAAGTCTCCCTCTTCCTGTCTCCTCTTGGAAGATAGAGGGGGCCTCTATTTTGTCTCTGTTGTGGGCCAGCCACACTCCCTCATTTTCTTGCTGCTCACTCACCCGCGATATTACATGGAGGAGCGTGGTGGAGTAGATGGAGAGTAAACCAGGTGGTGGATGCACCTCTTGTAGGTGTCCCTGACAGGTCCTGGAGAAGCCACGTACCTTCCGATGATCAAGAAATAAACCGTCTCCCTCTTCCACCTCCTGTTCACATGTGAAGGAAATCCCTGGTCAGGGAGTCAGGAAATATTCATGCTGCTTGAAAACTCATGTGCTTGTGCTTCTTGCCTTTTCTTCCTGGCAGTTTGCAATGTTATATTGCTACTTAAGTAGGCAAAATGAGTCTGTGAAGTCAAGCATCTGAGAAGGCCCTGCAACTCTGGAATAAACAATATTGGAATAACAATGTCCTACTCACCAAGGGCATTTAGCCAGGAAAGCACTCCTGCTTAGGAGTTCTATTTGTTTTCCTCTTGGAAAATGGGAAAGTGGATCTGTAATTCAGCTGTGAATACCCCATTTTCTTTCTAAAGGAACAGCTAGAGGGGAGGACTGGAAATAGAATCCTTTATCTCAGGTCTCAAATCCTGCCCTAGGCCCACAGGACCAGGAGTCATCACCATTAGTAACAACAGCTTCATTAACAAGCTGTGGTTCCCAGTGGTGCTTCCTGTGGGTGGGAAGGCGTGCCGTTCAATGTCCAGGAAAGGCATGGGGGAGCTGAGGAGCCAAAAGCCGCAATCTCAGTGTCATACTCCTTGGTTGGTGGATCCAGACCTCTTCTCTCATTTCTCCAGTGCCTCCAGGGCCCTCCCCTCCCATTCAGCATGACCTCTACCGAGTTCACCAAACCCCCTCCCTCCACTCTCCAACTTCCCCTTCTGTCAAATGCACCACTCTCCACTAAGCCAAGTCTAAGACAATGGGATCAACAATGGTCTCTCTCTTTCTTTTTCATTCTCTCCTCCTTATATCCAAAGCGTCCCTAAACTCAGTGTTTCTTTCTTCAGGTGTCACTTGGACATCTCTTTTTTTCTATCCCACTGTTATTGCCCTGATCCATGTTAACCCAATTGTGTCTGCCCCCACCCTGGTCTAAACCGTGTCATCAGGGCCAGATGGATCTTTCTATAACACTGTGTTCAGTGTCCCTCCTGATCAAGAGAGAAGAACAGCAATATTTGAATGCCTACTGTGGTACACTCCATCCTTATTTCTTTTAATATTGTCAACAACCTTATGAAGTGTGCTTTATTATCCCTAAGCAAAAGGATCAAGAATTATTAGAGCAATTCCAAGTCATTTTCCTGGCATCCAAAACTGTCCCCATAATATGGCTCTGAATTGACTATTTGGCCTTATCACATACTCTACCCCAAGTTGAACTTGGTTCCAATCAGGCCCAGCTCTTCTCTGGGGGAGAGGGGGAGAGGGGCAGGCCTGATGGCAGAAGGTGCAGTCAAATAGGAAAGAGAGAGTTCACACCCAACTGGCTAAAGTCCAGACAAGCAGTGGCTACTGAGTTGTTGTGGTGGTGGGAGGGAGCTTTTATGGCTGAATTGTGTCCCCCCCAAATTCGTGTGTTGAAGTCCTAATCCTCAGTGTCTCAGAATGTGACTCTACTTGGAGACAAGGCCTTTAAAGACGTAATTAAGTTCAAACAAGGTCATTAGCGTGAGTTCTAATCCAATATGACTGGTGTCTTTACTAGAAGAGGACACAGACACACACAGAGGAAAGACTGTGAGGACACAGGGAGAAGGTGGCCATCTTCAAGCCAAGGAGACAGGCCTCGGAAGAAACCAACCCTGCCAACACCTTGACTTCCAGTCTCCAGACTGTGAGAAAATAAATGTCTGTTATTTAAGCCACCTCAGTCTGTGGTAATCTGTTATGGCAGCCCTAGCAACCAATACAGGAGCCCAAGCAGGTATTGTCTGAAGAAGTGGGAGGAGTGGAGCAATGGCACCTGAGGGTGGTCATGACAACAAGAGCTACCTTTATCGAGCATCTTCTATACGCCAAACACCACGCTACTATGTGAGCATTTGACGTTCCTTATCTCTAATCGTCACAAATACCCTGCAAGGTAGCTATGGGCACAGCCATTTTACAGATATGGGATCCACAGCTCAGAGTGATAATCAATGTCCCTAGAAGACAGAGCTAATGAACATCAGCTCTGAGATTTGAACCCCGATCTCCTCCCTGCAAAGCCTGTGCTCATTCTACTGGCTATGCTGTGTCAATCAGAAGGTGGGCTGGCGTCAGTTGACCCCAGACCTGTCCACATGGCCCTGACTGCCAGGTGGGCTTCAGGAGCAGTGCGTTGTCTAGGAGGACATGCTCACCAAGCTCATGGGGCAGAAGCACAGGCCTTCATGTAGACGAGGAAAGGAGGGATATCTTAGTGTTCTTTCCACCGAACCACTAACCCATCTCCCCTTCCTATTCATATTCAGCATGGTCCCAGAAGTACCTGAATGGGGAGCCAGCTTTAGCTTCCCAACACAGTTCACTATCATTCAAGCAACCCTCCAAGGAATGCTGACATTCCTAATGAGATGAGAACACAGTTCTTAAAGCTCCAGGTAATGTGTGTGCAGGTGGGAGCTTGGGGGAAGATTTCCCTAAACGATGCTTTACATGAATAACCATCACCCTTCATATCCAGCAGGGAGAGTGCCCCTCTCTGCCCTCAGATGTGGGATTCCTTCAGCCCACTGTGGACTTAGAGTCCCTGGTGCCCTGAGGGGAAGCAAATTAGCTCACTTATAATTAAGTGTCTCAAATAAAGGTTTGGTTTAAGCTTAATAAGAAAAGTGATTCCAAGTCAAACAGATCACAATCGATGATTAAGAACAGAATTACCGAAAGTTCGACAACTGCCACAAACACGAAATCTTATTTCAGGGTTGCTAAACCTCAATAAATACCATTTTAATAATTAATGAAACTGTAATTAATGCGTGGCAACAGTCTCAAGCTGACGTATCTCTTCACAGTGAGCGGGTGCAAGGGGGAAGGAGGCGGTGGGGAAGATTCATGTCGGAGGATGGACAAGGGGTGCCCTCAGCGCCCCCCCTCCTGGGAAAATGAGCACTGCAGCTGCCTCTGCTCCGCTGATGATGGGGAGAGGCTGGCCAAGTCCACCTTCCCCCAAGAAAAATCTGTGATCTACACCAATCAAATTAACTACTTAATTGTCAAACACTGAGTATTCAGGGGTCAAACACTAACCCCAAGAGACTGTAAGGGGCTTTTGGATCCTTAGAGAAAAGCCTCTGCTCCATCCTTTCATGGACCAAGTGGGTGCCCGAGGAGTGGAGTTACTACAAAATAATGGTTTCCATCCTACCTCATGTGTGAGCAAGTAACCACCTGAGTTTAAGGAGAATTCTTGATATAGTTTATTAAATCAACGGTTCCCACACAGTTAGCAGAACTAGTATCACGTTAGTTGTAAGGGAAAAAAAAAAAAAAAAAAAGGAAGACTGGTGCTGTCCCTGGTCCCATAGAAATTCAGGTTTAGTGGGGATGGGTTGACAGGTCTCATTAGTAAGGTGGGAATTTCTGATAGTCTCCATCACCTGATGATGCTTTGCCGGCAAAGTCCAGGGCTTCTTCAAGCCACAGAGCCACCCTCCCACCCGTGCCACCTCTCCAGGTGATTCTGACACACAGCCAACTAAGGAGCATTTCATTATAGGAAGCAATAACACCCCTAAGAGCATGATCTTTCAGGGACACAAAAGAGCTAACATTCCACCGGAAGTGCCTCCTTTGGGGTCCAGAAAGGCCACTTCCCAGTGGCACCGACCTACTGTTCCTTAGTGCAGTGGGACCCAGGCTTCCACCATTGCTGGCCAAGCCCCTCTCCCAACGGTCCTCTTTGGACATGAAAGATGCCAGGAAAGGGAAAAGCAAAACAGCGAGCGGCGGTGTTCCCACTCCGGTAGCATTTTCTTTCTGTGTCTCTGATGAGTCAGAGTTTGTTTGAATGTGAATTATCTGCAATCATAAAAGTGACAGTACAGCTGGCTGCTGGGAGCCTGGAGGAGGAAACGTGTGTTGCAGATAAGGGGGGAATGCATGCGTGTGGGTGCACGTGTGTGTGTGCGTGCACGGATGTGTGTGCACACTGGAGGGCTGGGGCTGTCCTGACTTAAAGTAATTCCTAAGGGGGCCTTTCTGAGTGAGGCAAGGGCTGGGAGGGATGAGCCCCTCAGAGGCCCCTCTGCCTGGATAATGCTATGACAGCAAAAGGCCAGGACTTCTTCAAACCAGGGAGCCTCTCCTGCCGCCTGCCCCACCTCTCCAGCCCTTGGATTTCAGTCCAATCTCAGCTTGTCCCCTCTGTTTCCCAGGGGTGTGGGAGGAGAAGAGTACTTGTTGCTACCCTCATTCTCCCGGTGCTGGCACCTCTGCCTCAGAAGCTGGGATACAGGTGAGGGCTCGGGCATGAGGTGCTGTACCCCTGAGGTCAGGAGCCATGGCTTCTGTCAAGTTACCATGTAGGGCTTGTGGGAAGGAGGGGAAGCGGGTAGGAGGTCTGCGAGTTTGGGACTGTGGCTTTCTGAGGTTGGTGACAACCAAAAGGCTGCCAGTAGAGAAGAGAAGCAGGTGGAGATACTGTTACTTTTTGGCCAAGATCTCTTTCCCATCCTGGCTCCTCCCACAAAGTAATAGATGGTCCAGAAGCCACTCAAGTCCCCCTGCCAGTCATCGGGAGAGAAACCACAATTTAGGCATACCAACAGTTTTTGGTCATTCACCAGACACTTGCTGAGTGTCTCCTAAGCTCTGATATGGTGCTATGGGCTAGATGCTGGATGTTAGGTGCTGAGTTCTGGGTGATGGATGCTAGGTGCTTGACTCCTGGTCATAGGGAGCTCATAGTCTGATAAGAGTGACAGTCAGGTAAAAGGTCAGTTTTAATATAGTGTAAGAAATGTGAACTCAGGTAAGCATAGGGGCTGTGGAAAGCCCATGGTGCCAAGAGCTAACCCAGACTGGGGGTGTTGTGGGTGTGAGGACAAATGGTCTGGGAAGGTCTTTAAGGTAAGCCAAGAGCCTGGAGTAATGTTGGGAAATGCAGACTGGGAGGCCTTCTCATTTAGGAAGTCAGAGACAACTGGTAGATCAGCATGAATGAAGCGAAGGGAACTGGCTGAGACTGACAGAGGAATGAGGGCTGCATGGGTTCTTAGAAGTTGGGGTGTTTGCAAGAAAGCCAATGGGAACCACTGGAGTCTTTTAAGCAGAGGAGTGACCCATCTGGGAAGATCCCTCGGGAGGCTGCTGCAGGTGCCCAGGTGAGACCTGATGGAGGCCTGGCCAGGGGCTGTGCTGGCAGAGGCGATGAGGATGGGAAAGACTCCAGATGTGTTAGGAAGACTCAACAGACCTTGGTAACTGATGGGAACTTACATTCTGGGGAGGGACACAGACATTAAACAACTAATTACACAATTAATTATGTAATTACCACTGTGACAATTGTTCTGAGGGAGGGGAGGGTGTGAGGGCCCATTAGGGGAGGATCTGCTCTGGCCAGGGGTGTGGGGAAGGCTTCTGTGAGGAAGTGATGCTGACCTGAAGGCTGAGTGGGAATATCCAGGTGAGGTGATGGCGGGGGGCTGGGGGGGGCAGGGAACAGCATATGAAAAGGTGGAGCAGGAGGGAACACAGTGCTTTGAGGGCCTAACCAGTCTGGCCAGAGCAGGGGTGGGCCAACTATGGTCTGCGGGCCAAGTACAGCTGTCTGCCTGTTTTGTCAATGAAGTTGCATTGGAACACAGCCACACCCATTCGTGTACATATTGGATGTGGCCACTCGTGCACTTTATCTAGCCTGGACTAGGGTCAGGGAAGTGAGGTGCCGCAGGTGCAACATTTAAGGAGGCCCTCACTCACAGGGTGGGGCACAGCTCCAGCCCTGGCAGCTGATCTTGCATCCTAGCCCCTTACTTACTCTATGCTACTCCCGGCCCTGCCACACTACAGCGGCAGAATTGAGTAGTTGTGACAAAGACCACCTGGTTGCAGAGCCTAAAATATTTGCTCTTTGGCCCTTTATAGGAAAAGCTTTCTACCCCCTGGGCTAGAGCAGCAAGAATGAGGGGCATGTGGTACAGGCCAATCACTGATGCTGCTGGAGCGCTGCCCATCCCCCCAACACTCAACTCCACACCACGCAGAGGCACCTGTGCGAACACCTATGACTCTCTGCAGGGGGCTGGCAGAGGGGGGACATCTTTTCTAGCTGTGGGAACATGCTCAGTCCATGCACAGGGCAGGTGGAAAGTGCTGGGGAGTTATTGCCCTGGAAGCAGCCCTCAACAAATGAGGAATGAGGGTTTGTGGGGACAGATGTCCCAATTTCCTCACTTCTCAGTGGGAGAAGGCCATGCCCCAGAGCTGCCCAGAGGGACTGGGCACAGTTGTACGCAGCAGTGTCTGACTTGACAATGAACCCTTCACTGGCTCCCTTCCTTTCCTTTCTTGCTCATTCCCACCCCGCAACTGCCCACTGATGATTCCAGGGATCACCCCCCGAACAACCTACGTGCATTTCAATGCTTGTCACAGAATCTGCCTTGAGGGGAACCCAAACAAGACTGTGGGATGTCCCCAAGCTGCCCCATGTGTGGGGCACATGTACCAAGTCCCATTGTAGAGAAAGAAGGCCTTCTGGATAATTAGCAGAGTTTCATTCATATGATTTTTTTCTTTCCCTCTAGGCCTCAAGCCAAAAGACAAAGAATTGGGCTTAATTTTTTTTTTTTTTTGATTCTAAACTCACACACCACCTTTCTGTGTGACTGCACTGCTGGGGACTCTACACTCCTACACTTGGGTGCTTGTGCAAGCCCGCTGCTCTTCCACCCCAGGAACAATGCCCAAACAACTGACGTAATTTCTGTTTTGTCATCTGATAATTCTGTTTCCTTCCCTCCTAAAGAAAACTGTGCAGAGGAAGAATCACTTGAGAAAAGCAATCTTGGCCTCCTTACCCCATCCATCTGTCTTGCGGAGGAAGGAAACACAACTATTCTGTGCTTTTCAGTTTCCTTCCCAAAAATATCAGTGCACAGTCAGCCAGTTTGGGCCAGCTGGTGGGCTTCCACCCTGCCCTGGCCAGCCCCTGAGGGGTCCCCAAATTAAAATGCAAGTTTTAAGTAAGTGCTCTCCTTTCTTGGGGACTGTTGATAGCTAAAGACCACATGGATGCATCAGCGTGATCTTCAAGAGAGAAATGATTGGGGCAAATGGCTCCAAATGGAGATGAAAAAGCTTTTACAGTGACAGGGAAGAGATATCGCAGGCTGCTTGAGAAAATGCAGTTTGGGAATATAGGGGAACACAGGCCATTCTGCAAATCAAAAACAAGAGGAAAGGGACAGAGAGCACATGAAACGATGCAAAAGAGAGAAGCAACACGTGATGAGAAAGAGAGAGAGGCAGGCAAGCAAAGGGAGGAGAGAAGGAGGAAGCCAGAGCCTGCAAACATCCGAGAGCATTCAGAAGGGCGGGAGGGAAGACTGAGCATGTTCAAACATCATCGAAGAGGAAGATGGTGGCAGAGGGACTAGTGTTCCAGCATGAAGTGTGCAGAAAAGCTCTTGGTGCCCCTCTGAGGGACACGAGAGCAGTTTGCAGTGTTATTGACTAACAGAAAAATGGCTCCTCTCTGTCTTAGCACAGGATGCAATTTATCTTTGGAAAGGACCCTCCATTCGCCCAATGTTAGTTCTTAGATGCCTTGGCAAGAGGTTGGGTATGAGAAGGGTGGAGGAGGAGGTGCAGAAAAAAGAGGAGGATAGGGAGGAGAGGGGAAATGTGGGAGGTGATGAGAAAGAAGGGGAAAGAAGAAGGGAGACGGAGAGAGGGAGGAAGACAGGAAGGAGAGAAGGAAGAACAGAGGGGCAGGAGCTAAGAAAGAGAAGAGAAAGGATAGGGTGAGAAATTGGGAAGGAGAAGCAGGGAGAAGAGAAGAGGGGAAGGGAGGGAGCTGGAAAGAAAGATTTTGAAATGTTAGCAAAGTGGCTAACATTTATGGAGGGCCTGCTAGGTGCCACACAGCGAGCGAGGTATCATGACGTTATCTTATTTCAGCCTTACACCCACACTGCGCTGGTGCAATCATCCTCATTTTTATAAGTGAGGAAATGGGGGCTCTGAGAATTGAAATAACTTTGCCCAAATCGCAACACTGAGGCAGTAGGGAAGTCAGGATTCAAACTCAGGAAAGAAGGAAGTTTAAAATGATTCAAGATCAGGTCCATCCCAGGGGAACAGGCAAGCGCCTGCTTTTAGGGATCTCCCGGCTCCAATCTAAAGCAATACCAGGTTAGCTCAGAAGAGTCCTGTACTGTACTATAGCATGTAAAGACATAGGCCTCCAACCACCAGGGGGAGCTATCTCCCCAGAAGAAATAAGAACCAACTTGAGCTAAGAACCAGCCGTGTCAGGCAAAGAAGTTATTTGCTGCTTTGTGTTCGTGGGGCGTTAGCTGGTGAGCAGGGAGGGCAACAGCTGAGAAAGTCGATTTCTATCAGCTGATTTTTCACTTTATTCTGGACCCCATCTAAATGGGATCTACACGTTATCTTCAATCAGTATCTGTTTTGCTTCCTTTTCTCAACTTGGGACGGTGGACTTGTTTGCTTGCTCTGGTTAGTTGTTCGCTGCGGGGCATGTTTGTTTCATTCACCCTGTTGGCCTGGGGCCGGGCGTAGAGCCTGGCGCATCGCAGCTGTGCGGTACAGTTTGATAAATGAATGGGCAAATGAGAGGATGATAGTCTTGAGCAGGAAGGGATCTTGAAGAAGCATTTAATCCTACCAAAGACCCTTCAGATCGGAATTTCAAGTGTCACTTTTAAACAAACAGCTCCACAAAGGGAGCTTTCTTTGCTTTCCATAGACCTTCACGTTGAACCCCACCTTGAAGACTGCCTGCTGGTATTTAGCTGTTTAACCTGCTGATGTCTTTTGAGGGGAGAGGGGTTGGGAGTTAGGAGGAGGATTATATATCTTGTTTTGTCCTGATAATGATAATGATAATAATAAAGGCTTTCTTCCAAGGCTGTCAGGATGTCCAATGAAAGACTGGATGTGTGAGCACAGTTTGTAAGCTAAAGCACCTTGAAAGTGGCCACTGACTTCCACATACCACCGTTCTTCATCTTTCTGTAAATTTTCTTATGGGCTCAAGTGGCTGTGTGAACCAGCCAGAATAGAATGTTCTAGCAGTTGGCTATGCCTCACGCTAGACCTATTGACTTGGAATCTCTGGGAGTTCTCTCTGGAAGCTGATCCCTTTAAAACCTCCCTCAGGCAGGTCTAGGGTGCGGTCATGCTTGGGACTCGAGGTTCCTACATACCTTCTCCTCCATCCCCACTCATCTCTGTCCTCAGGTTGCCCAACTGCCCCAGGTGGCCCCCATCTTTCTTGGTGACTTCAGGGTGATTGCCAAATTAAGAAATCAGTTTCCATCAATGTTATTCTTCATTTTGAGCCACAATATAAAACACTTTATTGCGATTACAAATAGCAAAGTTATTTTCTGCCGATCCTCTGCATCTGAACTTAATAGCATGCTGTAATGCCACCCTGTGCTGATGTGTGGCATATTTAATATCCATCTTTCTTAGAAATAACAGTGTTCGGAAATTAGAAGGGACTTTAGCAGCAAAATAATTAATGTGGATAACCGTCATAAACGCCACAAATGGAACAAATACAGATGGTAGTGAGCAGTGATTGCTAATATGCTAACCTGTTTTGACAGAACTTTAAATTTTTTCCTCAGGAGCTTCGTGCATGGAAGTTAAAATGCCCCTTTCCTCATGACAAGAGCCCAGCATTTCTGGGTCAGAGGTTCGCTTATCTTTTACATGGGCACGGGAGGGTTACAGAGCTTTGGCTGAGGGAGGGCTTGGATCCTGGGTCTGGGCCTCTCTCCCACCCTGACCGCCCAAGGCTGTGTCATGAGGGAGACTTCCATCTCCTGCAGCCATATTTCTGCGCTCTGTCTCAGGCATAGGCAGGCTGGGCCAGCCTGGACCTGCAGCCAGACATCCACCTCTCATGACTTTGGCTCTGGGGGAGGGCAGGGGCTCCTGGCTGGGCTCCTCTCAGTGGGAAGCAGCTCTTTGAAGATCCTAGCAGCAACCTGGTGTGGGTTACAGAGCCCAGATCCAAGAGGCTGGGCAGAAATGAAAAATTGCTATAGAAAAATGACTCATCAAACTCTCAGGCAAACATCTACTGAGACAATGTAGGGAAGAGGTGTTTGGGGGGAAAGCTCCTGCTTTCAGCCTGCTGGCCTCTAAGCAGCACTGGAAGCAGAAGGGCCATTAAGGTTTCTCAAGATGAGTCAGAGGTCCCCAGAGAAACTCTGGAGGGCAAACTAGGGGAGGGAGGGTAGAGGGACCCTAGCCTTTCCTGAACCCCTGCAATGGGATGAGGGATGTGTTCTGCACGTCTTATTTTATTTACTCCTCACAATGATCATTTGAGGTGGGCATGGTAAGCTAGTATTTAAGACAAGGATGCTGAGAATTAGACAATAAGTGACTTGCCAAGTTCACAGGGGCTCTCACAGAGCCTCCTGGGCCCTGGGTAACACCACCTTGGCCAGGCATTCCCATTGGTGTGATCCCAGAGGGGCTTCAGTGACTATTCTGCCCCCGAGGCCAAACCTTCCTCTTTGTGCTGAATCCCAGCCCCATCCTAGGACATTGTTCCAAATATTTGTCCCCTTCCCTCGAGTGCCATCATATCCCCTTCTCTATTTAATCATCTTCTTGAAATATGCTGTACTATCTCTAAGTTTTAAAAAATGGGGGAACCTGTTTCCCTCTTGCAGCAGCTCCTTTTCTGTGTTCTTTTATATAACTCAAACGAGTTGCCTTTCACTGTCTCCAGTTCCCCTTTATCCATTCTCTCTTGAACCCACTCATTCAGATTTTGCTCCCAGCACTCCGCTGAGGGTTCTTTTCAAGGTTACTGCCAAATCCAATGGTCACCTTTTAGGTTGATCAGCTCTTCCTGTTTGGACCTCTTCTTCTCTTAGGACAATTTCTTCTCTGGGAGGACAATCTCTTTTGGGTCCATTCTTACTTCACAGCTACTCCTTCTCCATCCCCTGTGTTGGTTCTTCCCCATCTGTGTTATTCCCAATGTTGGAGGACCTTGGGGCTTCCCTGAGCTGTCTGCAGTCACTCCCTAGGTTATCCCATTTAGTTCCATGGCTGCCAGTACCAACCACATGCAGAAGACTATCTGCTTGCCTGACATCTCCATTTGGATGTCTGATGGGCATCTAAAACCTAACCCATCCGAAACCTAATCCCAAATCCCAAATCCAGAACTTCTGATCCCCAACCTGCCCTCTCCACACCCCACCCACTGCCCCTAACTTGATCCTCTTAAAATCATCCCCCATCTCAGTAAATGGCAACTTCTTTCTTCCTCTTGCTCAGGCTACAACCTTAGAAATCATCCTTGACACCTCTCTTTCTTGAACACTTGATATTCAATCTTTTATCCAGAAAATGACCACTTCTCACCACCTTTGCTGCTGCCACCCTGATCCCAGACAGCATCGTCTGGCCCTGGATGAGAGCATTAGCTCCTAAGAGGTGTCCCTGCTTCTTTTCTTGTCCCCTGCAGCCTCTTCTCAGCCCAGTGGCCAGAGCGATCCATATTCAGTGTGAATGGGATCCTGTAGCTCCTCGGTTCAAACCCTTCCACGGCTCAGGGTCAGGGTTTGGCCCCTTTACCGAGCTTAGCTCCTACTCGTCTCCCCTTTACTGACTCAGCCTCCTTGCTGTTTCTCAAATACACCACGCGGGCTCCCTCCTCAGGAGCTTGGTCCTTACTATTTTTTTTCTGTCTGCTGCTCTCTCTTTTACTTTGTCTTATTTCTCTTCTTTGAACTTATCATCACCTGACAGCGTATATTTATTTGTGGCTTGTCTGTCTCCCACTAGAATGTGAGCTCTCTGAGGGCAGGGACTCTTGTTCACTGCTGTGTCCCCAGTGCTCAGAATAGGAGACACCTGCTACCAGGCACATGTAGGTGCCCAATAAACATTTGCTGAGGGGATGAACTTAAACCCAGTGTGACTCCAGTCTTGCCCTCTCCCACAGCCGGCACAGTGGTGTTTGCATGCCGATGGGGGTGTGCTGGCACGGTGGAGCCTTGCTTAAGGGCTGTATCTTCCTGGCTCCCTGGTGACAACAAGTTCTGAATGCCTACAAGGCCCCAAATCCCTCCAAGAAGGTGTTACCATCACAGTTGAAAGTCAGACCCCCCCAAAAATATGCTAGATTGCAGGATGTATTTAAGGAAATAACAACATTAGATGTGTAGAAAGTTGTGACAAACTGAAAATTATTTTCAACTTAGAATCAAGGGGTTTAAATTAGTGTTCACTCTCCTGCCCGGTCTAGGTGAAGACATTCATCAGCCACACAGAGATGCTTTTGGGAGTAAATAAGGAGTTATTAATAAGTATGCCAGGACAGTAGGCACAAGCCAGGACTGTCCTGAGCAAACCAGCATGACCACCTTAAGTGGAGAGGAAGAGGCTGCTTGTGGCTGGGCCTGGTAGGCATGGGACTGATGCAGAGAGATGGGGCTGAAGAAGGTACCTAGGAGAAATGGGAGGAGACAGAGAGGGGCCAGGAGAGGAGGAGCAGTCGGGAGAGGGCAGAGAAGTGCTGGGGGATCTGGTACCACACATTAAAAGGGCAGGGGCTGGAAACAGTCTGGGAGAAGGGTCTATTTCATGTGCCTGACAGAGAAGAGAGAAACTGGGATCCTATGGAAGAAGCTAATCTGGCACCAGCTAAACTGGTAAGGGATGGGCCATGAAATGAGAACAATTTTGGTCGGGAGCCAAAGTGCTTTCTGGGGCCGACTGTATGAGGGGAATTATGGTGATGTAGAAAGAACGTCCAGTCCAGACTGACATAGCCTCACATCCTGGCACTCATGAATTTGGACTGTGTGGGTGTCACTGACTGCTCTGCCTCAGTTTCCTCATCTGTAAAGTGAGGGTGCTAGCACCTTCTTTAAAGAATTCTGAGATGCAAAGAAGACAAAGGCACGCAAGTTCCCCAGCACAGTGAGTGCATAGCACACAGCTGGTGCTGCTCCAGCAACAGAGGAGGAGGCAGCTCCCCCAGAAGACGAAGACAGGACTGAAGACGGGCTTCATGCTGGGCTTGCAGAGAGACGGGGATGAGCCTGAAGGCTCTGGTGGGGAGGCCTGTGCACTGAAGGAGGGGTGGTGACAGGGGTGCTCTGAGGAATGGGGGACACTTCATGCCTGTGCAGAGTCATCTGGGCCACCAGCACTGTCCCGGATCTGGGACAGCCACCCATGGCTGACACCAGGATGGTGCCCCACAGTCGAGAAGCTTGTTTGTCTTCCTGAATCATTTGTGTGCCCTGGTCAGGAGAGAGGAATTTGCAGAAAAGCCCTTCCCTGTGAATAAACTCAGGTCTCCTTAGTATGGCATTCAAGGCTCTCTATAAATCGGTCTGCCTGAAAACATCCTCTTCCTAGTCATCACCTCCTCGCTGACACTTGATCCTGGTTGACTTATTGTGGCCTCCAGGGCTCTGGACTTGCTGTTCCCTCTGCTGGGGAGGAGCTTCTCCTGGTCACCTGCATGGCTTGCTCCCTTACTTCCCACAGGAAATCTCGTTCACCTTCTTGGGGATATTTTCTCTGGCCACTCTACTGAAATCTCAACCTCTAAGGTTTCTTGTATTTATTTTTACTTTTCCAATTTATGTTTTCTCTTTAGCAGTTCTGACTATCCAACATATCAGGAGTTGGCCTGTGGGCCAAATGCCACCCACCCCGTCTGAAAATAAAGTTTTATTGGAACACAGTCACGCCTGTTCATTATGTGTTGTCTACGGCTGCCTTTGTGCTAAACTGCAGAGCTGAGTAGTTGTGACAGAGACCATATGGCCCTAAAGACTAAAATATTTACTAACCGGCTCTTTCCAGAAAAAGTTTGCTGACCCCTGCTCTAGCTTATATATATTAATTCATTTTCTGTCTTCTCTACCAGAATGCAAGCTCTATAAGGGCAAGAATTTTTGTCTGTCTTCTAAATTATTGCCTTCCTCCTTACCTAGAATAACATGATAACTACTCAGTAAATGTTGGCTGAATGAATTAACGTTGAACACTACCCACTGGAAAAGTCCAGCTCAAATATCACCTCTTCATGAAACACTCCTTGACCTTCCAGCCAGATATGTTCTCCTTCCTGTTTGCTGGCATAGTGTTTTGTTTTTACCTTGTATCATGGTTATTTCTGCACAAAATCTTATTTCTCCCTCTAGATGGTAAGCTCCAGGCGCCACCTCTATCATGAGACCATCCTTTGTCTCCCAAGACAGAATCAACCCTTGCCTCCCTATTCCTCTTCTGGTCTCCTGTGGCTGCACATCGAATACAGCATTGCAGCATTTGGCACACACAGGGCTCCTCCACTTGAGTGCGATCCTCATGGGCAGTGACTGTGGTTTAGTCAACTCTGTCCCAGGCATCTAGGTCAGAGCCTGTGCCCTGGCACATGGTGAACACAGCTGGACTTCCCCACTGAAACCTCAGTAGCCCTCTGTGGAAGCGAATGGAAGACAAAGGGAACAGGGCTGAACCAGAGCACGCTGCACTGGTGGGGCTGCGGAGAGGGAGCCAGAAATGATTAAGCAAAGAAGCGAGGGGACATGCTCTGTTTCATCCCACTCTGGTATGAAGAGGTAACAACTATTTAAAACCAGTTCTCCTTGGCCTCCTGACTCCCATGCTCTGCGGGATCATTAATAGTCGGGGCCGACATTTACCTTGCACCTCACCTAGTAGGCAAGAAAGCATTTCCTGGACCTTTCTCCTCCATGCTCTTAAAATAAAGGCCCTAGTAGAGCAACCAGAGCAAAAATAATATTTTCTACTCCTCTATACTGTGTTTTGAGAGTAGTGACTGTGTCTTACATGTTTATATTCTTAGTACCTAGACCTGTTCCTGATTATGTAGTAATGATCACTTAATTTTTCTTGAATTACACGAACGACATGATACAACATGAAAAAAGAGGGGAGGAGGGAAAGAAGGAAGAGAGGAACCAGCACAAATGCTTGTTGCCACTTGGAACTTGGGAAAGAAGCCCAACAACCAACAAAATACTCAAGACATTTTAAGAGAGGGTAAAACCCATCATTGCTGTCTCCCCACTTAGGGTTCCTGGGAGTTCTCTTCGATTCAAGAACACGGATCAGAAAACTAGACTGCTGATCTGATTGCTTTCACGAACCTCCGCGATGATTAAAGGTGTAGGCAGATCCACGGCCACACGTGATGGAAAGGGAAATGCTGAGGCTCTCTGTTCTGTGTCTTTGTGTCTTGCCTGGCTCTTTGTTAGACCCAAGTTTCCTGCTGAGGACAGAGATGGAGACCACACCCTACTGACTGGCCTCCTGAATGACCCAAGAAAAAAGTGAGGGGAAGAACATCATCCCTCATCTCATCCTTCAGAGGTAGGTTTCTTCTGCCATGGTAAGGGGAAGATTGGTTCCCATGTAAGATTTCTTGTTCCCATCTCCTTGAGATTGGCTCATTTTCTCTTAAACACCTGTGCTGTAGTATATTAAAATCATCACAAGACAGACCCCTGGTCCAGTTGACACACACATACACACACACACACACACACACACAAGCAGACTCATTGTCATAGCTCATTCCTCTTATGGACAAGATGCAGAGTGAATGAGCTAGCAGATGGACAGCCTGAAGGTTCTGAGCCATGTCACTCCCTATCAGCCCTCTCCAAAGATCCAGGCAGGATCTGGGAGGGGCTGCAATGAGATGGGTGGGCTCTATGAATCTCCAGCTGGAGCGAGACCTTTCTCTCCCCGAGGGATGGAGAAGTCTCTTCAGTTACTCGGTAGATCTATCATGCGAAGATTGAATCCAGGTGTATGTTTTAGCTGCCTTCCTTCTTGAGGCCTGTCTTTCCCCTTTGAATTCCAGTAAGACATCTTTTGAATGCTGAGCTTGAAAAGCAAGACTAAGACCTGCTTATGTGCCGAGTTCTTACCAGACTTTGAATAACCATAATAACAAGTTTCCTGCATTCCTCTTTATCATAGATCAACCAGTCAATTAATCATTCATTTGATAAATATTTACAATTCATTTACTTTGTGTCAGGCAGTGTGCTAGGTGCAGAAGTGGGTATTTTCATTCCTGTTTTACAGATGAAGAGGCTGAGGTTCAGAGAAGTGAGGGATTTGAGGGTAAGGTCACTTACCTGGACAGTGGCTGATTCAGGAATCAAAGGCCTGTCTTCTGGTGTCTGCCTAATGGGCTTTTCACTTTACCAAGGTTTTAACCAATGTGGGTTTTAGGTGAGAGAGGCCAGAGGAGAGGAGGACTTGCGGGTTATTTCCTAAGCCTATGGGTAACCACTGAGGCAGTAGGCCAGAGGCACATAGGGCTGGGTGTGATGTATGGGAGAGGACAGTGTGGTGCTGGGCACGCCATGGAGAATTAATCTCAAGGAAATGCTATTGAGCTCCAGAAACTTAACATCAGTGCCCAGAGATCAAAGATATGATATGTCTGGCGGAGGGTGCTATCAGGAGCGATCAGAGCACAACGAAAGGGTTCATGTTGGTGCCCTGTGCATTAGTGGCCTGACTCGCTGACTCTGGGCACAAAGCCACCATCATGATTTGGGAACTGTGCTAACAACTGCCTAGACTTTTTTTTTTTTCTTTTTTTTTTGACCTCTCCTTACATCTCATTGTTGCCTGTCCATAAACTAAAACATCATGCCTATCAGTTTGCCCCACTCACCTGCAAGCTGGCTGGCTCTCTCATTTTCTTTGGAGCATGGATGCACATGCTCAATAGCTCTTCTGTCTTCCTCAGAAGCCAGCCTTGTTGGAGGATGCAGTGGGATAGACTGTCATAGCACACGACTTCAGGACTGATGGCACCTGCCCTGCCCTTGCTGGAGGACCCCAGGAGTGGATGTTCAGGGTCTCTGGGATCGCTGCAGACCACCCCATTGAGTGCCTTCCCTCCCATTCTAAACCCAAAACCCTGGAGTGGGTCTCTCAGGCCCCTCTGTGGAACCCTGGTCCTCCATTGAACCCATTTTGACAACCACAGATACAGATGCACTTAAGTTTCTTAAAGCTCTGACATTCAGTGATTCTAGGGAGGCTATTGAGCCTAAAATCTCTCACAAGTCTATGAAAGATCTCTGACATGTTTTCTAGAGTTTTCTCTCAGAAATTTCCCTGTGTTTCTTCTGGGACTTCTCTGGAGATAAACTTTTGTCTTCGTGGAAGAGTCCAAACTTCTCAAGATGCCTTGTTACGAGTGGCTCCAGCCCACTTTTCCAGCCTCTTTCTCCCATCCCCATCCTTTCTCTTCTCCCAATGAAACTACGTATTGAACCATACACCACTTCAGAACATGGCACGCATTCTGTGCCTCCAGGCCTTTGCTCATGCTATTCCCTGTGCTAGGAACACCCCCTTTCTACCTTCTTCCAGGAAAACTTCTACTCATCCTTCAAGGCCTGCTCAGATGCCCCCTCTCTTGAAAAGTTTTCTTTCTTTCTCACTCACCCATATAAGGCGGTCAGCTGCTTCTTTCTCTGTGACAGCTCATCCTCTGGACACACCTCTCTCAGAGGTCTCAGCATAGTCTATCACAGCTAATTTAGACAAACCCATCTTCCCCACCAGACTGAGAGCTCCTTGAGGACTGGGCCTTAGTTCCAAATCCTCAGAGCCCAGTACAGAGCTTGACGGGGAGAAACTACTCAATACGTGCATGTGAAATGGCTGAGACAAACAGCAAAGGGGCGTGTGCATTTGGTGTTTCCCCAGAAGAGGTGGCTGCTGGGGCAGCTCTCCCAGGGGGCCAGGCTGGACACTCCCTGTGCACAGCAGGCTGGCTCTCCCCCTTCCCCATGAGGTCAGATTCACAGAAGCTCAGGTCCTCTACCTCCTGTCCCTCAGGAAAGTGTTCTGCACCAGAAACGTGGGGTTTCATCTCTTTGATGGCCTCGGCTTGAGAAGAAAGGCCTTAGAGTTGACAGATCTTACAATTAAAATGAGTAAGTAAATGGACAGTAGTCCCTGGCTTAATGCTGAGTTTAAATTTGGGGGACTTGGCTTCTGTGATAAGTCGGGAGGCCCAATGGCTGAGAACTGCTCAGCTCTCTCCAACAACCTGGCCTGCTGGCTGGCGTTTCCCTCTGCACTGCCCCTCCTTCTGCCCCTCCGATTGTCTGGCCATCACACCCTGGGTGAGCTGTGCTTTTCTGGTCCTCCTTCTTCTAATCTCTCTGTCTGCCTCACAAAGTGGAGAATTTGATTTTCTTCCCAAAGAAAATCAGATTTGACTTAGCTCGATACATTTCCACAATTGCTACTGAAACACCAACCATCTCTGTGAGGACAAAGGGCCAAACTGGTGACTTGCAGTGGGGGTAGTGGGGCGTCGAGCACAACTGTGTCTGAGTGACTGATCTGGGACAGACCCGGTGGAGACATCTGCAGGCAGCAGGATGCTGGTGTGAAGCCCTCGGTCCCCAAAGTGCAGTGATGAGGAGACCCAGAGGGAAGAGACTAGCTTGGAGGGGGGCCACTCCAGGGCTGAGCATTCTTCCTGCAGACCTCTCCCTCAGCAGCTCTGAAGAAAGCAGGACCACGCTACTGGGAACCTCCCAGCACATCCCAGATGACGGTAGGACAAAGGCAGTCCATCAAGAGGCACATTGGAGTCCCAAAGGTGGGCAGAATCAGAGGGGCTGGCATGATAGGTAATGATGCTGCAGGGCAGTGCCACAAGGAGACAGGGTGTGGCTGTCACAGCAGGGAAGCCAGCCCCAGTGAAATAAGTATGATGACAGAGGTGCATGATTAGAGGACCTCTGAATAGCTATGTGACCTTGGGCAGGTCACTTGAAGCCCCTGAGCCTCAGTTTCCCCTCTGCAGAATGGGCATGGGGGTGCTATATGGATTGATGTACTCTTGTAGCACCCTGTGCATGCTTCCATTATGCATGTCACTCTTACCCACCATACTAAAGGGAGGGGTGTGTGGATGTGTTTTGCCCCTAGAATGTAGGCCCCTAGAGGGGACTGGTGTGTCTAACTTACTGCTTTAATCCTAGTGCTAAGCATCCTGCTTGGGCTGTACGGAGTTCAGTGGAGTTTGCTCACCTGGGCTGAAATGATATATGTCCTACTGTCTGCTGCCTGCTGCACACGGTTATTAGTTTCCAGGCTGAGTGATGCCGACGCAGGACCCTGGACAACCCTGGACCACTTCGACTTTGTACAGGGCAGGGAAGAGAGGCAGAGGAAGCCCTGAGTACTTCTCAGTGGAGTGAGGGCTGTTAAGGATTTAGGGGGCAGATCTGTCCAGTAAGTAACTTGGTCCCCTGGGACAAAAGATTCTGCACTCCCAGACCCACCCCCAGCCCTCTGCGCTGATTGCATGGCCCCTCCTCTCCTGCAGTGATCCAAACAGGGCGGGGCTGAGGCTGCTGCCCTGAGCCCCAGGCCTCTGGGGGATGCTGCCCCATTTCCAGGGTGCTGTCTGCATTCGAGGGGCAGAGCCCAGGCCCACAGCTGGAGGGGTGGGAGGAGAGGTGGGGTGGGCTGGCAGTGGGCTGTCCAGTTGCTGAGGAGACATTGAGGGAGGTGGCATTGGGCACAGGTGGGCATGCTCGTAGACTTGAATTGGGCCAAGGCAATGGCTGCTCCTGTGAGGCTGGGAGACACCCACTGGCCCCACCTCTCACCTGAGCCCTGCCTGAACTGCAGGCGGGTCAAGAAACAGCTGGACACAGTGTGGGAAACAGACTTCTGAGAAACACGAGAGTTCCGGTTTAACAAAAACATCTAATTCTTTTAGGGAAGAGAGGCAGTGCATGGATAAAGCATGGAAAGAGAGAAGAAGAAAGGAGGACGTGGAGTCTGGTGAGCGACATTTTAGGGACATATTGCAGGAAAGACGGAAAGTTGAAACTTGGGTAGTTCCAACATATGGCTGCAGCCAGAGCCCTCACAGAGCCACAGCAGGGAATCAATGGGTCAGTAGTGCTTCTGCTCGCCGCCTCAAGGTGCGATTCCCTTCCTGTGCCAGGGGAGTCTCCCTGCCAACAGCGGGGTGACAGGGAGACAGGAGCCAGCCCCCCATACTGTGCTGCTGGAGAGAGTGGGGAGCACGGGGGCCGGCTGGCAGGGGCTCCCGGGTGGGTGGGGCCTGCATCCTGCTGTGGCCCTGGCGGGGGGGGGGGGGGGGGGCGGGGGGGGGGTGGTGGTGGATGGGGCGCGGGTGCCCGGGGCGCTCCCTGGGGCAGGGGAAAGCCAGCGGTGCAGGCCCCAGGCACACACCTGCTGTTTCACGAGCTGGGAGGTCCCTGCGGCCAGAAGCACAGCCAGCTCCGACCAGGGAGGGGAACCTCATAATCACTAACAGCACACCACGTTTGTCATGTTTCTGTAGCGTTTTTAACCTTTTCCACGTCTTTCACCTTTGCAAGCTCATCTGCTCCAAAAACAATCCTTTGAGGTGTCCGATGGGCACCTTTCTGCCCGTCCCTTCCCTGACATTTCTATGACATTTGGCTCTGTGATGGCTGTCCTCTGAAAACACTCTTTCGTTGTCTTTTTTCTGGGACACCCTCTTCCTGATTTTCCGTCGACCTCTCTGACCATTTCTTCTCAGTGACCTGTCCTGACTCTCCTTCCTTTCCCCAGCCACTTAATGTTGACATCCCTAGGTTCGATCCTTGGCCCTCTTCTCGCTGGGAATGCCCCTCCTGAGGGTAGTCTCGTCACTCCCAGAGACCTTCAGATCTGTGTCTCCCACCCACACTTTGGCTCTGACCCTCAGCCCCATGGAGCCAACTGCCTCCTGGACCCTCCACTGGGGGGCCAATAGGCTCTCAAGTGTGATGTGTCTAAACTACCTAATCACTTTCTCCACCAAGGCTAGCCTTCCCCATCTCCCACCATCTCAGTGCACCTTCAACATCCACTAGTTGTCCACACAAAATCTGGAGTCATCCTGGCCTCAGCCATTTCCCCCTCCCCACACATCTGGTCAGTCATGAGCCCCTCTCAGCTTGACTCCTAAATGTGTCTTCAGTCTGTCCCCATCCTCACATGTCTCTACTCACACCATAGTTCAGGATCTCATCATCTTTTGCTTAGATGAGTGGTTCTCCCCCAGGGGTGACTTTGCCCCCTGGGGGATATTTGGTGATATCTGGAGACATTTTTGATGGCCATGATGGAGTGGTTGCTGCTGGTATCTAGTGGATGGAGGCCAGGGATGCTGCTGAACATCTTACGATGCACAGGACAGCCCCCTGCAACCAGGAGTTGTCCAAAATGTCGACGGTGAAGTGAAGACCTAAAGAGACCCTGGCTGAGATGGTGTCATATTTTCCCACTGGTCCCTCTGTCATCAGGTTCCCCCTTCAAGCCACTCTCGTCATTGCTCCCTGAGAGAATTCTTAACTGACTAACAAATCCGTCTGCATTTCTCCATTTCCCAACTTCTTAGTGTAGTTTGCAAGCTCTCCATGATCTGGTCCCTGCCCATCACCTCTCCAGCCCCATCTTCCATCGCTCTCCGAATGCCCTGCTCCAGCAATACCAGATAATTTGTAGCTCTCTGAGTAAATTGTGCTCTTTCATGAGTCGAGGGCTTTGCCCATGCCTCAAATGACCCTGTCTCAAGGCTCACCCTACCATGTCCATTGTAGGCATTTGGCCAGCGTTTACTTAATCCTTCAAAACTCATCAAGACTCATCACTCACCCCCACAATAATTGGTATGTATTCTCATGTCTGCCTCTCACATTTCTGCAGTCTTCTGAGGTGACAGACGTGATTTTCTTTATTGTTGCAGACCCAGTGCCCCGCACTGTGCCCAGTGAATGTATGGGTGAAGGAAGCAGGCTTGGCCACACTTCACATACCTCCTTGCTGGAAGGACCAGGACTGGCACTCAGGTCTTTGCACGTCCAAGCTCTGCTTTGCTCACCAGACCTGATGGCTCTAGGCAGGCCACTTGTAGGACCTGAGCGACTTGACCCCTCCAGCTGCGTTAGAGAAGAACAAGAAACTAATGGGGCCTGGCTGCGGCTGCCTCACTAAGTGCGTCCATTTATTCACAAGCTGAAAGACAAAAGCCTGGCCCCCCAGCATATGCCGAATCAAAAGCAAAGAACAAAAAGGCCTGTGAGAGAAAGATGCTGGCAACAGTAACAACTTTGATGCAGGCAGCTCTTTGAGGAAGCGACTGAGGACTGAGTCCCCAGCAGGGAGGAGAGGGAGAAGTGGCTGCCAGAAGGTGAATAGAGTCATGAAGGGAGGGGTCTCTCTGGCTGCTGGGCTGGTTTCCAGGGAGCCCAGGAATGGGGGGATTTCAGTAATCTCACTTCTGGCCGCTCTGCCTCACGGCCTTAACAATCTGCTCCATTAGGAGACTGAGGATTCTACAGGAATGGCAATCAGGACCAGAGATTTGGGAAGGAGGATTATAAGCAATGGCTAGAATAACATAGGAATTAATATGAAACTATTACTAACAATAAAATGATTTCATAGTTTATGATAATGCAATAATTTAATAAGGTATTATATTGAGCCCAGGGATACAGGAATGTCTAAATCCTGTCCTTAAAGCAGCTATTCCTCCCCATGAGGTCACTCTGAGAAAATATCAGCACACAAAGAAAAGCAAAGCCATGCTTTATGGTCAGCTGGACCTGGGCTCAAGACTCTGGGACTCTCTAGTCAGCTGGATGAGACTATGTTTTCTTCTAAGCAAGTCAGTCCTATGCAGCTTCATGAAAATGGCCAATCCAATACACCACCAGCCCCAGGAAGGCTGAAGCCAGAGATGAAGAGACAATGAAAAGTGACCAATTCCCTCCAATTCCTGGTCTGGAGGCAGCCTGGGAAGCCTGGCCCAGGGCCAGGACTCCACCTGTGGTTTGGCTGCCATCTGGGAGAACACGGGAGAGAAGAGAGGGGACACTTTAGGAAGGTGACTTTTAATGCTGGGATGCTGCCCACTTGGAGATTTTGCCTAAGCAGAATCCCAAGGACAGTCCTGGGATCTGACCCCAGAAGGCTGTAAGGCAGAAAAGGGAGCAGTGGGAGCCCCTTATCTCACCAGAAAACCAAGCAAATCAGAAGTTAGCAAGAGGCCAGACCCTAAGGTAAAAAACAGTGCAGAAGTGTTTCATTTTGTATCCCAGACAGCTTGCCCACCCATTGTAGTCACAGATCTTTTGGTGGAATCCAGTGTCAAAGGAGGAAGATTGGCCCCATTGTGAATAGTGAGGAAACGCACCCTGAGCTCTGGAGATACGTGGAGCATGTCACCTCTGAAGTCAGAGCACGGCCTTCCAATGCCAGCGTCTCTGTTGAAAAGCCAGTTATGGTACTTCACAGTCTCACTTTTAGCTTTGGGCTGCCGAACTCCTCAGAAAACTTAAAGCAAGGTGGGAACATACTTTTTAGAGATGGTGACGACTCCTGGGGCCATGCACACAGTAGGAGCTCAGTAGGTGTCCTGGACGAGAAGGAGGAGGACCATAGCTGTGGCCAAGGCGCCCCGTCCAATGGCCTCCCATCCCTCAGACCTGCAGGAAAGCGGATCTTAAGCTCATGACACCTTGCTCACCTTCCCCAGCCCTCCCTCTGGCCCCTGGAGAGAGACAGTCTGCTGGGAAGATCAAACCAGTTTGCATCTTGGGAAGGATCTGGATTCTTTTCTTCTCCCTCTGAGCTGTCACTTGCTGTAAAAATGATCATTGATATCCAGCCATTATACTCCATAATCATTAATATTCTTAAAAGGCTTTTGGAAACGCATTTATACAAGGCTTCACGATCAGTTCCTACATTTATTTTCAATTTAAATAACGGCTCTAGCTAGGGTTTTGATGTGCTGTTTACTTTAATTACTGTTCTGCCCCTATCTGTGTCTTGACACAGTGTCATTTAATGTTTTATGAATTTCCTTTAGCCCACTTTTTCCCTGATATGTGTGATTCTAAGGGGTTGCTGATGCAATTTTTGTTTAAAACTTGCACTTTTAACTTTTCTGAGGCTTGCCGTAAACAAGATGTGGCATGTCTACAGAGTCTTGTCCCCTGATGATAATGGGAGGGAATAAATAAAGCAACAGACAGCTGAGTTACCAAGCTGGCACACGGATGCCAGGGTGTGTGGGCCCTGCTGCGGGCTCAGAGTGACAGGCCAGCAACTTCAGAAGAAGTAGGATGCCGCCCGGAAGAAATCAGAGTCTGCTTCTCAAAGTGTGGTCCAGCAGCTTGGGGATCACCTGGGAGCCCCACCCCAGAACCACTGAATCAGAATCTGCATTTAACAAGATCCCCAGGTGATCTGTGTGCACATCAAACTTTGAGAAGCATGCTCTGAAGGAAATCAATCAATGGGTGGGAAGAAAATAGGCTTTTGTCTGCCTTTCTCTCAAAATTCCCAGGCTTTCATGGAAAAAAAAGCTCTACTTTCAGAATCGATGGCAGATTCTCAGGGCCATTTCTAAATAAGTACTACTTCAAATACTGTGTTTGTTATTTGCCCCAAGATTTCCCCATTCATCCATTCATTCATTTAAGAAACCTCTATTTAGGACTGCTATGTGCTAGGAATTATGGAAAGTGATAAATAAGACACAGAGTGATACCAGCTATAACAGAGATGTGTGTGAAGGGCTAAAGACACACAGAAGTGGAGACTAATGGAGAGGGTGGAGAAGTTTTCATTGAAGAGATGATTTTTGAACTGATTCTTAAAGGATAATAGGAGTTCACCAGGTGGAAGAGAAGGGGTGGCTGGGCAAGATAATGTTAACCGAGGCCAAGGGAGAGATGACTGAAAGACACGGATGTGTAAACGTTCAGTGGGGTTTCTGGCTGGAATGGCGTTGTCCTCTGGTCCAGCCCTGTTTCTGGCTCTGGTCAAGGGTGGGGCTGACATGTAATGCCTGGAGCAATCACAGCATCGGGAGTGCAGAGGCTCATTGGGGAGGTTTTCCCATCCCCGGGAAGCAAGGATTTTCCTATTGGGACTGTGGCTGGATGCTGCCGGACAGAGGAGAAAGTACTGGGACTCAGAGTTGGGAGAGACACGCCAACTCATTTCTACGAGCTACTAGTGGTGACCTTTGATGGTACCCTTTATCTCGGTAAAATCTGTGAAATGGGTTCCTGTGAAGGCCAGGTGAGATAGAATATGGGAAAGAAACTTGGCACTTAGTAGGTGTGCCCAAACATGACTGGATCTGAGTTTGAATCTGAGGTTGAAGTAGAGCAGGGAGGTGAATAACAGCAAAGACAAGGAAGAGAACAAGCATTATTGGGCCCTTAGAGCAACAGTGACCTGAGGGATGACCAGCCAGGAAGAAGGGAGGGAGAGTGTCCATTGGCCCCATTTCCAGTACTCTCTGTTGGCACTTAATATAGAAACTAGACCTGTAACCCAGCAACAGATCAATACTTCCACCGAAGAATAAAGCCTCTCATGGGGCAGGCAGACCAGGGAAGTGATCTCAGCCATGTGCACTGGGGAATCGGGATTGGGCTTCCTGGAGAAGGTAGCTGTGGAGGGAACAGACAGCTGTTGGCCTCGCAAAACGGGAAATGAAAGAAGAGGAAATGGAAACCTGTAACCCAGATTTAAGGACAGATATTATTTCCTTGTCTCTTTCTGTATGAACTGAAGTAAACTGCCCTTTGGGCAGAACCAAACCAAGAAGACATGAATTTATTGCGAGTGAACGAATCCAGCTAAAAATGACTTTTCCATTTCTTCCCTTCTCGTATATGGCATTTGTTGTGGGTAGGAGATAAATGGATACTCTTAATTTAATGCGAAAAAGTAAGGGGAATTACTCCTGATACAGAAGGTACAAAATAAGTACCCTAGTAACTCCAGATCCTGACTTTCTAGGCATCAGCAATCCAGCAGGGTATGTCCATCAGTTATCTCTGCATTTCTTAGTTCTCAAGGCTGCTTAAATTCTTCATTTAGCCTGAGAATTTTTATGAAACCGCCTAGCATAGTACCTAGACATAGTAGATGTTTTGTGTGTGTGTGTGTGTGTGTGTGTGTGTGTGAGACGAAGATTAGCCCCGAGCTAACATCAGTTGCCAATCCTCCTCTTTTTGCTGAGGAAGACTGGCCCTGGGCTAACATCTGTGCCCATCTTCCTACTTTATGTAGGACGCTGCCACGGCATGGCTTGACAAGTGGTGTGTCGGTCCGTGCCCGGGATCTGAACCTGAGAACCCCAGGCCACCAAAGCGGAGCGTGCCAACTGAACCGCTATGCCACTGGGCTGGCCCCGCTATAACAGATGTTTAATACATGTATTAGTTTCTTTCTTTGCATAACTATTGCAGCTGGCTGGTTACCTTTGTGTGAATTTGGTCACAAGAGGAATTGTCTAGAGAAAGCAGATGGTCTGGTTTACTTTCAATCATAATCATAGCAATAATAGCATCATTCATTGGGCAATATACTATGTGCCAGAGTTTTATATATATTTTCTCATTTAATCCTCCAATCAGTCCTGTGAAATGGGTACTATCGTTTCCATTTTGCAGATAAGCTCAGAGAAGTGAAGTAGTTTGCCCAGTTATAAACAGCTGGGATTTGACTGGAGGTCTACCTCTAGTCAACCAACCCAATCCAAGCTCTTTTAAGTGTTCATATCACCTTGTAAACAAGGAACTTGAGAGCAGGAAGGACCCTCAGAGATCATCTAGGCCAGCAGTTCTCAACCAGGGGAAATTTTGCTCCCTAGGGGACATTTGACAATGTCTGAAGGTATTTTTGGTTGTCACAACTAGGTGGAGGGATGCAGGCACGTGCTATTGGCACCTCATGAGTAGAGGCCAGGGCTGCTGCTAAACATCCCACAGTGCACAGGACAGGCCCACAACTATGACTTATCCTACCCGAAATGTCAATAGTGCTGAGGTTGAGAGACCCTGGTCTAGACCAATCTCGTGATTTTACAGATGAGAAAATTGAGGTGGGGGTAGGGTTAAAGGTCATGCCTATTTTGCTGGGACAGAGGCCCATGGGGATCACCATACTCCTCCCACAGTCCTTCCAGCATCCTGTGCCACCCAGGAGAAAGAGCTCAAAGGGAGTCCCTACTCTGGCTGTCAGGGAGTGGTGTGGAAAGGCACTACTGAGTTATCCAGGGAGCCAGCAATTTGTCACATCAGAAAACATTATCCTCAGAAGCAGTGGCCTTATTTAGATTTCAGGGGAAAAAAAAAGGCTAAAGTTTTCTCAAGTAGTAAGTTTCCCACTATGCTTCGTTTGGCAATTTTCTAAGGCAGATTCGGTGGAATCTGAGGAGAGTGTGCTGACTGGGGATGTGCCTGCCAAGGGGAGAATGTGTGTGCCCTCCTGATAGGGGGCCAGCTTTGGAGACAGCGAGGCTGTCAGCACACTGGGCTGGGGCCCAGGAACACGGGAGGGAAGCGGGACTCCTTTGGGGCAGAGTGTATGCTGGCTGCTCTCAGCCCCAGAGCGCCGAGGGCACTGGGCACAGCAGGCAGAGTGAAGACAGAGCGGGATGTGAGCTGGCCCTTCCGCTCCCTCATGACCCTGTCACCATGCATGACTGCTCAAGCGACCCCCATGGTCCTGGGGGTCTGGGGTGGGGAAGCTCCCCCCCTGGAGGGGAGGGAATTGGGGCTTCTGGGTCACATGTAGATCCTGGTGAAGGCCCTGGGCAAGTTCTCTGCTCTCAAAGTCTCAGTTTCCCCACTGGTATAATGATGGCAATAATAGCAGTGGTGGATGGACGGAGGTCACTTACATGAACACTCAGCACAGTGATGACACAGAGGACACATCACTGTATGTTAGTTCTCCCCATCTCAGAATCCTCCAGCACCGAGGGTGTTTAGTGACATGGTGAGCTAGCGGAGGTTTCTGTATGCAGAATGTTGGTCAGGGCAGGAAATTCTAAACTCTAGTATACCGAAGGCTTCCTGTGTGCTAGTTACAGAGTGTGCAAGGCCACAGCTAACCCCAGGAACAAGACCCGGCATACCTTTCATTCCAAGGCAAGAAACCTCCGACAGCGCCCCCTTAGCCCACCCACCCTCCCCACCTTATCTAGTCCTCTGCCTTTCCCGCGGGCAGGGAGCTCACTCTTGCCTCCTTAGCCGCAGAGTCCCGGACATGGGCCACAGGTGGAAGTGGGCTTCCAGCAGGGGCCGGGCCAGACCCGCCTGGCGTGTCGGTATCCTCAGTGCCGTGTGAGTGAGGTGCAGCATTTATACAGAGCACCACTGGAGCCCGTTAGTATTCAGGCTGAGTTTCTGTTTTTTTCTGGGAGTGCAACATTGTGGTTCAATATTTGCTGGATGGTAATTAATAGCACTTAATCTGTAAATCTTGAGCTTGTTTCACATTTGTTAAGAAATGAAGTCACTGTAGCCCTCCCATTTTTGGCTCCTTCTCTCCTTTTCCTTTCCCAGAAACGTCCTTTCCTATTTCAGCCCTGCAGGTCTCAGGCACAGAAGGCCAATACACAACAAAATGAAAGAAAAAAAAAAACACATAGAAAAACCCAGAAAGAGGTTGGCTGCTGCCTTACTGAAGTAGTTACCTGAAAAAACAGTTCATGAAGAAAGAAAAGAAATGGACTCCCACCCCCGCCACCCCCATGGCCTGATCAGGTGTCAGATAAGAAATCCTTAAATGTATACAGAAGTTGAAAGATCACTATGTGCACTTGAAATTTATATAATGTTATAAACCAATGAGACCTCAATAAAAAAAAAAAGGCAGAGCAGTGTCTCTTGTTTCCTTACTCTTCTGGATACGTCTAGTAAACAGAGCACCCTGAGTGATCAAGCTATCATTTGTAGAGCACCTACTGTCTTCCAGGGGCTTAAATATATGTTTCACTTAATTCTCATAACACCACAGCAATCTTGAAAGGCAGGAATGTGTTATCTTCCTTGTACAAATGAAGGAACCGTGTTTCAGAAAGGCCAAGTAACCTGCTCAAGGACACACAGCTTGAAAGTGGCAGAATGGAAGCCCAGATCCAGACTGGTCTGGGTCCAAAGCTGAACTCTTCCCGCTGTCCATGTACCGTCTAAGATGTGGATTCCACCATGTGTACTGCCTGACTTCTGCACGTGCCTTGCCCACAGAGCATTAGCTGATAGTCTAACAATATTAATTTGCCTTCATATTGGCGTGGTTATGGGCTTCTCCATTAATTACTTATCTCCCTCTGCACAGCAACCTTGTGTGATGGGCTGAGTGGGGTTACTGAATTACTGTCATCTTACAGATGAAGGAACTGAGGCTCGGAGACATTGAGGGACTTGGATGAGGTCGAGCAGCTCTTGAGCAACATTGGGTCTGTCGGTCAGGGTGCCAGGTGTCAGGCAGCACCGAGAGCCCTGCCTGGGTCTGAAGCCAGCTGATGCCTGCATTCTTCCCCAGCACCTGGCTCAGCTGCTTTGATGATAACAGACCAGTAAGTCTGTATTTCAGGCCAGGGTAAAAAGGAGAAGCAAATACCAATCAAAGATGTGTGGGGCGCTCGGTGGGCGGGGCAGCCCACAACCAACACTCCTGCCACCCATGTGGACAGAGGTGAACACCTGCAGTAGAAACGTAGCAAACCCTGCAAATCAGGCTGCAGGGCCGCATGTATCAGATCTTAAAAATCTCAGGGAGTTTAGGGCCAGCAAATAAAATGTGCTCTGTTTTGCCGAGCTGAGGGGATTGGGTAGGAAGGAGCACTTAGAATTTCGACACTGCACTTTGATCAGTTTGACGGGTTTAATATGATAGAAATATTTCATTGTTTCAACAGAGACAAGGAAATCTAATCATGCATCCAGCTGACCCCTAGATTCATCATGATTCACTGGGGGAGGTGGGGGGGGGGCAGAGAAAGAAAGAAAGAAAAAGCTGATCTAAAATCCAGCTTAACCTGAAGTAATTTGGCCCATTAGTTCAAACTGTGTTTTTCCCCTCCTCCCTCCTTTTTTATTTAAGTCATTGCTCTATTTTCAAGATATTATTTTTAAAAAGTGGCATCTAATTATGTTTTCTCTCCACATTCATTTGGAGCAGGTAATGAAAGCTACAGTGGGGAGTTCTACTGTGATTAATGGAAGAAAATGCAGATGGGGCTGAATGGAAGCAGCGGTGTAAAATATGGTTTTATAAATAGGATTGAAAGAAACTAAAGTGCACTAGGGCTAAATTCAATGGAGATGGTATTCGTTCTACTTTTGTGCTGTAGTCGTCTGGAAGTTGTCTGGAGAAAAGCCCGTCTGGATCTTCCAGACCAGCCTTCAACGGTCACAATGTGCTCTGATGCGGGGGTGACACAAAGGCCCCCCACTCATAGATCTCTCTTGTACCTGGGAAGTACATGGCTCATATTTATTCTCATGGGTAAAGCGCTGCTGTCTCCACCATCCTCTTCTATTTTGGGGGAGAAGACTAATAAGATGATAACCCCAGAGCTCGACTGAGACTCCAAGATGGAGGGGCTGGTAGAGGGGGCACTTGATGCTCTGATGGAGGAGGGAGGCAAGGGAAGGGACCAGGGCATGGGGGACAAAAATGGACTGAATTTAGACAAATTGTTGTTTTTTTTTTTTTGTGAGGAAGACCAGGCCTGAGCTAACATCCATTGCCAGTCCTCCTCTTTTTGCTGAGGAAGACTGGCCCTGGGCTAACATCCGTGCCCATCTTCCTCTACTTTATATGGGATGCCACCACAGCATGGCTGACAAGCAGTGTGTCGGCCGTTGGCCGGTGCCCAGGATCTGAACCCACGAACCCCGGGTGCCAAAGCGTGAACTAAACTGCTGTACCACCGGGCCAGCCCCCCAAACAAATTCTTAATTCTGCCTGGCCAGGCTTAGCTACATCTTCTTCTTGTCGGGAGCAGAGAAGGTAACCCTTGCTAGATTTATGTCAAAATGAAGTCATGCTACTTGAAAAAGCCAGACTTATAGAGTAGAAGACATACATAGTTCCATAAGAGTCCCCCATGGTATAACAAGTGACAAGGCTCTTGGAAATATCATTAGACAGTGCTGACTTTGGGGACTGTATGAGCATGGGGAAAGTGGCAGACCAGGGCGAAGATTTCACCACAAGGAGCTCATTTCTGCAGCACTGATTGGAAAACCATCCCAAGCACGATGTAACACAGGCCAACTCTCTTCTCAACAGTAGAGAGGCAATCCAGGTCAAGACAAGGTGTCCTCTCCTACGCACAGGCCTCTTCTCTCTCCCCTAGTTTCTTTGTTTGAGCTGTACCTTCTTCTCTCCATCTCCACTCTCACAAGTCCTTTCGTACACAGGTCCAAGTTCTAATCCAGATCCCCTTAATGCTACTCATCCAACACCGACATATATATATATGGATATTAACATGTATGTAATTTTACTGATGCAGTTGTGTTTGCTCACCAGTTAGTCTGCAAGCACAATGACTCTTCCAGGGGCTCTGCAATGCAGCTGGATACTGAGCTCTGAACTTCAGGTTCCCCATCAGAGTGTGTTGAGGGTGACAAGTGATGGTTTCTTACATCTAACCAGAGTTCAACAAGTGCATCAAGATTCTTCAAAGAAAACACATGAGAGTCCACAATAGGGGCCGTACAATGAATGGGAACTTCTTGCACATACAAGAGTTTTGGAGGCAGATAGGGAAATATGAGTTGGAAAGGGATACTCAGCAATAATCATAGAATCTTGGAGGTGGAGAGGAGAGATCCCGACAGATCATCTAGTCTAGCGGTTCAGAATTACTTGGGGAGCATGTGAAAGATTCAGATTCTGGAGCTTCACTCTTGGAGGCTGCTATTCAGTAGGTCAGGGTGAGAAGTCCAGAATGTGCTCCTCAGGCAACTCTAATGCTGCTGACACGAGGGAACCATGGAGGTCTTGTGTGGGTTGCAGACGAAGAAACTGAAACGTAGGAAATTAAGTGATTCATCCAGTGCCATAAGGCTTGGTAAGAGGGAAGAATTAGACTACCGTTCCCTTGCTCCTTCCATTACTTCTAACTGCCATCAATTAGTATCTCACTCGTAGAGAGCCTCTGAGGGTCTGCAGATAGCAGGAGGTTGAATGGAGGATACTTGGGCTAGGAAGGGAGAACTATTTAGAACACATGTGAAAGTCTATTTACACCAAGCTTTAAAATGAACTTTCCATTTTCCAGCTTCAGCTTCCAGAATGCAACCTTAATCTAGTTCATTTGCATAAGCTTTAAAATAAGCCTTTAGAACAAATGTAAATGGATCTTCAAAGAACAATATTATGATGGGTTCAGTGTAAATGACTCAAAACCATATGGACGACTTTTCTTGAGGATTTCCCAGAGAGTCATGCTGTCTGTCTGTATGCAAGGGAGTTTTATTACGGAGGCAAAACTGGGGTTTGGAAGAAGGGTGGTATTCACGGAAGGGTAACATATCCTAACTTCTCAATAGTTCTGATTTATTTTCATCCCTCAGTGTGGTGGACTGATAACGCGGAATGGCCAACATGAAACAGAACTGATTCTCTTTGTCAGGCTGAACTTGGATCACAGGAGCCACTCACACCCCAGGTCATGGAACACAGAACATAGATGTCAGAACAGGAAGGAACCAGAGATTTTCCTTTAGACTCCCCTCACAATAGGGATGAGGAAACTGAGGATCAGAGAGGGCAAGTGACTTTTCAAGATCACACAGCCAGTATATGGTTGAATTGAGATAGCAACTCAGGTATGTCTAACTCTAAATCTTATTTTCTTTTGAATGTATCACCCAGCTGCTAAGAAATCAGCAGAGAGTGGCTTTTAGAACCAGATAGGACAAACACAGCTTCAGGGAGAGGTCAGGCAGCCAGAACTTTATTGATCAACAGCTTTGCCACGTCACTGACACATTGGTTGCTAGGTAACGTGGCTCCTCTCTGAAGAGGCAAGAAGGAGATTCCGAAGATGATGGATCTGCATTAAGCAAAACCCAATAACGAGGCATGTTCAGGTCAAAGACTTGGTTTGCTGTGGTCTGGAGTTTCCAGGTCAGCTGCTCAGAGGCTGTACCCTGCTCAGCTTATCTGAGACGAGGTCTTCAGTAAGAACCTCCTCAGAGGAAAGAGCCAGGAAACCCAATTTAAGATCCCCTTAGACAGGAGAGAGGGAGAGATGGGCTTGTTTTCTGCCTGGAGTCAGTATCTCATCTTACAGTTAGGCTGACAATAAGAGGAGCTGGCTAGAAAAGCCCGAGCCAGAAGAGAAGGCTTGGGGGTGGGAGGTAGGCTACTAACCTTGGGCAAGTCAACTAACTACTGTGAGCCTCAGTTTCCCTTTCCATAGAATGGGGGGACTGGGCTAGTTTCATAATGTCGGTCTGTGCACAGGTGCCGGCTGCACTAGAATCACCCGGACTGTTTGTTGCCATAGAGACTCTTAGTCCCCAATTTCAGCTTTGCTGATTCAGAAGGTTTGTTGTGCCCAGCAACAATTTCATTCATTCATTCACAGATGTTTATCGCACCTGCAGATGTTCTAGACTCTGTGCTAGATATCGGGAATATAACTGTGAAGCACTATCCAAGGCACGTGGGGTACATAATTGTTTAAAGAAGAATTTTCGCTTGATGAATGGCAGTGGGGTATTACATACGTGAGATATGATCAAAATTGGCTTTGAAACTTTGCTTTGCCACGTACTAGCTATGTGACCTTATTTACAAAATTCACCTAACTTCTTTGATCTCACCTGTAATATGAGGATGTAATTATGGTGGCCACTTTATAAGAGGGTTGTGAGGCTTGCAAGAGACAGTCTGGCAGAGTTGCTTAGCACCATTCCCGGAGCAGAGCCAAGGCTCACCACGGCCGCTACACACACAGATTCCTAGGGGTTCTCAGGAGTATATGCCGCGTGTAAATGAGCATGTGAGACACACGCAGGCATGCGTGTGCGGCGTGTATGTGCCTCAGCATAAATTCAGTGATGGGAGAGACTACCTCTGCACATCTGCTTGGCTTCATCAGGGAAGGCCTCATGGGAGAGTTGACGTTCGATTTGGGCCTTAATGATGGGTGGGGTTTTAGTAAGTAGACATGGAGAGGGGCAGAGGGCCCAGGAAGTCAGCAGTCTTCCCTGGGGAGATGGTAAGCAGACCACTTGTGGAGACGAACCTGGAAAGCTGGCCTACGGGGGGCGGGGCTTGAGTGCCAGACTAAGGAGGTTGGACAATCTTTAGTCAATGGACACAATTGGCATCAGTTTCTCTTTTGAAATACACAACTTAATTTTTTTGGGCAAAGCAAGCCTTTTGATAATTATTTGTTGAATAAGTTACTAAAATGTTGAGCCGGGAGCAGCCTTTCTGGAAAGTTCATCTGGAGGAGATGTGTAAATCAGAGAGGAGGGAAGGGAGGGAGGCTGGAGGCAGGGAGGCCAGGGCTGTTGTAATATTCCAGGTGTGGGTGACAGGCTGCCAGAGTAGAGAGGGGCCAGGAGGAGCGGAGAGGAGGGGCAGGTGATAGAAGCAGCGCCAAGACTTGACGACTCATTAGAGGGGAAGGCGTGGAAATAAGAGGCAGGGACCTCAGTTTCCAAAGTGTGTTTCTGGAAGAATATTGGGGCCAGTGGGGCCACTACGGGGGGCTGAGGAAGAGGACTCAGGGCCTTGCCAGACCCTACAGATGAACTCAGGGCCCCTGTCCTGTGTCCCATGGTGCTGGCAATTGCGTCTGGTAGACAGTATGGACTTGATGAACGTTACTCTCATTACTATTATTTATGACACTCGTGACAATGTCAACATTTCAAATCTGCTTTCCCTGCTGGAATGTAGGCCTCATTAGGCAGGTACTATGTCTGTCTTGTTGCCCACTGTGACCTCAACACCTAAAATTGTGTCTGCCACATAGTAGACTCAAAATAAAGGTTGAAAAAAAAAAAAACCTGAGAACTGGTTTGTTGAGGAAAGCAAGTGACTCTGTTGAAGACATATTAGGTTTGAGGTGGTGGGATCCATCCTGGAGGAAATGTCCACTGGGAAGTTGAATATTCTGGGCCGGAGGTCCAGTTTAAAGAGAGAAACCCCTGTTCACCAGTGGGAACCCCCTGCCAACCCAGGCATTCACCCTACCTCTGGCCATCCCCTTGGGAGCGTCTCAGTGATCTTCCCCCAACATCACCCTCCCCCTTTCCAAGCCCCAGATTCTGGTTCCTTCCCCAGAGACTCTTTGAATTCGAGCTGTGGCGATATCTCTGTGACACAGAATAGCCCCTTTCGCCTAAAGAAAACTTTTCTGAAATTGCAGGCTTCCAGCTTAAGCTTTGAGGCACACACTATAGCAATTCAAAAGAAAAAAAAAGAGACGTCTGAACAATTTCCTAGCTCATTAAAAACAGCATTTGGTTCACATTTCAAATCTGAAGAAAAGACAAAATGGAATTTTACAATATGGCCACATGAGCTGAGACAGTGAAACAAGACCAAGATAGGAAAAAAGAAAAGAAAAATAAAGAAAAACAAACCAAACAAACAACCCAGATAAGTGGTTGCATTAGGGAAAATGCTTGGTATACTTGGTATGGCTATTTCCAGTGGTTCTTTGTTTCTCCCACCAAATCCCCAAATACCTGCATGAAAAAAACCTTACAAGGCCAAAACCAGAGATCAAGGAGATAGAAAAAATGTATCCAGGTAGCCTCAGGTGGTCTAACCTCTGAACTTCACTCCTGTGGAAGGCTAAAGTGAGAGCTTAGCCTGCAGTGGCTCTCTGGATTCTTCTGGCCACCTCTTGCTTGACACAGTCTGGGTTTTTGTGGCTTCACAACTCACCCTCACGATGCAAGGGCTGCTTGGACTTGCAAGCAAAGGACCACTTCAAAGTTCCAGAGGCCAGGCCTGGTGGTGGGTGCTTATCTTTCACTAGCCCTAGCCTTACTCCTGAGAGGGATAACGCTAATGGCCACTGAGACCAGCCAGTGCTCTTCTTGGCCTCTTTGTAGCAACTCATGCTGTCACTACCCTGCCGTTCCTGAAGGTTCTTCCTCTCTCTTTCCTCCTTGTCATTATTTTCTTTTGCTTTTCCTCCTCCCACTGTAACCACTCTTTGTTAGGTTTCTTTGCAATCTTGTCTTCTTCTACCCACCCTGTAAATGCTGATGGTCCCCAAGATTAGGTCCTCAGAACTTTTCTCAATTTGGTCTACATTCTTTATTCTCTTGTGCTTACTCAGCAATGTTGTAAAGAACCTCATATGGGCCAGACACTGTGCTGGGCATTTGAGTTAATAAACACGAATGATGGGTCCTTGCCCTTAATCGGCCTGTGGTTGAGTAGAGTAGCAGGTACATAAAACAAAGAGGTATAACACAGTGTGATACGTGTTGTACAAGGTGTTAGGGAAGGCAGAGGAGAAAGTGATTAACTCTGCTGCATCAGGATCAACTTTATGCAGGAGGGACAATAAATCAAGACTCCCAAATTCATATCTCAAGCTGTGACCTGCCTCCTATCTTCTGAGCTCCACACTTGAGTTTCAGATGACTTGACAGACATCTCCACCGGCATATCCAGCAGATATATCAAACTCAAGATTTTCAAAACTAAACTCCAACCTCCATGCATCGCCATTATCAGCCACTCAGTCACCAAAGCTGGGAACCTCAGAGCCATCTTGGACATCTCTCTTTCTCCCTTACCCAACCGCACCCTGATGACTATATCTCTACGAAAGTTCTGACCTGCCTCCTTGTACATTACCATGATCGCTGCCAAGTTCAGACCCTTGTTATCTCTAACCTGGAGTATTCCAATCACTCTCCACTTCATTGGTCTCAAACCCCTGTCCTTATGAATCACCTGGGGAGCTTATTATAAGCATACATTCTCTGGCCCCTCCCCTAGACAATCTGGTTCGGTAGGTCTGGGGGAAGGGCCTCAGGTGGCTCCAAGGCCAGGTGTTTGTGGACCTCACCATGTGTAAGTGGTTCCTCTCTGCCTTCAGTCTCCGCCCTGCTCTAATTACCCCTCATTGCCTCCAGAGTATATTCTGAAACACAGATGTGTTCATGTCCTCCTTTGGCTTAAAAACCTCCAGTGGTTCTGAACTCCTTAATATGGCACTGAAGGTTTTTCATAAAATGATTAGAATCCCTTCAGCTGTGTAACTAACTTATTTTCCTTCTCTATAAATGAGCAGGTTGGCCTCGATGACCTCTAAGGTACTATAAAGTACCTTAGAGTGCACTGGATTCTAAAATTCCAAACCTCCTAGACCATCCTTCAGTAAGCTCGACTTACAGCATACAGCTTGGTGTGTGGCTTCATCCCAGGGAAGCTGACCTCACATCCCTGTTCCGTCCTGACAAGCTGCGACCCTCAGCGAGTTCCACGATCATTCCACACTTCAGAGGGTTCTTGTGAGGATTAAATAAAATGATGGAAGCAGAGCTCTTGGCCCAGCATCTAGCAGGTAGTAAGACCTCAATCCTGAAAGCTATTGTTATCTCACACCCTTCCCCGTTAGGCACTCTACCTCCCAGTTATCCTGGGCCATTTGCTGTTCCCTGATTAAGTCATGCAATCTCATTGCAACTGTCTGGATTGTCTTTCTCAGACTGGAAAGCTCCTATTCATCCTTCAAAGGCCTGTTCACATGTCGCCTCTCTGCAAAGCAGAGTGTTCTCTGCTGTTGCCACTGTGCTCAGAGAGAAGGCTTTGTATATCCCTCTGTTGTGGTATTCACAACCTGATATGATTGGGAGTGCATCTCCCTTGAGCATGTTGAGACTAGAGACTGTCTTATTTATTCTGGAATCTTCAAACCTAGCAAAGTGCCTGGCACAGGGTAGGCACTCAGTAAAAACTAAGTGAATGAATGAATGGGGAGAGGGAACAACTATGCGCAGAGAGTAGAGAAAGGACCCCTTCACCCCTTTCTATGTGTCACAGAGCTGTCCTTTGCAGAAGGTTTTCTCCGTGGCCCTTGCCTCTTAGAGACCCATGGTCAGCCTGAAGCCTCCACTACAGAGGGGCGCTGCCCTCTTTTCCTGTCCCTTTAGCCCTGGATGTGAACTTCCCAGATGACTTTCTGCTCTACTGTTTCTCTATCTGAACCAGGCCGAGCACTGTGGCCCCTGTAAAGGATGCTCCATTAATAATCACCTCTCTTGTGACTGACTTATCTGCTCCTTGAATCTGGTGAGGTTAAGCTTTTAAGGCAAAAAGAGCAAGTCACTGCAAAGCTGACCTGTTTTATGCCATCCCAGTTCTGGTGACTCAAGGGAGGCCCAGGCCCTCTCATCCCGGGGCAAGATGCTGCCTCGGTATTTTTGGGCCTTCTGGGCGCACAGACAATCTCACTGTCTCACTGTCCGCTTCCTCTGACTCCCTTTCCCAATCTGCTGCCCAGGCTTCTGTGGAAGAGGACTGTGTTAGCCCCAGGAAGCTGTGAAAGCCATAAAAGAACTAAATGTTTTCTAGGTCACCGCCTGATGGAGTCCCCACTTAAACAATAATCTTGCCATTACATCTGCAAAACCCCAGACTCAGGCCCCAAAAGGTTATTTCATCAATAATTCTTGAGCTTGCCTACGGCTAGAATTATTCCCAGCAGGCGTTTCAGGCCATCTCTAAACAGGCTCTGTGGAGGAGAGGCCTGGCTCGCTCAAGTACTTAGGCAGGAGCCATTAATATTATTGAAGGGGAGGGTGGGGCAGGAAGGGTGAGGAAGTGTCTGTTGTGGGGAGGGGAGGAAAGGATTCTTCCCGAAGGGAGCAGGGGCAGGGAGGCCAAGGCAGTTTGGCCCACAGTTGGGCTCCTGTTGTCTGACAGGGGAAGCTGCTTTGCATGTTAATAGATGTGGATTAAACCGGGGCAAGTGTGCCATCCAACGTCATGATAAAAAGTCTCACTGACAAACCCAACTCTGCATGGGATCTCTTTGGAATCTGCAGCCTCCAGTCTGCTCCATCCCCAGCTACTCTGCTGTTGAAATGGCTTCTTTGATTTACTCAGTGTATTTACCAAGCAATTTGCAAAAGCAAGTAATTACTCCTCAGTTCATTGAATCATAGGTGGGAGAAACACTTAGGTCATCTTATTTGACCTCCATCTAGCCTTCCTGGGCCTCCTTGGACTCCGGTTCCTATTAGCATTTAATCTCCTCCCACCTCCAGTCTCCAGGCAGCCTTGGAGCATGGCCACGTCCCCTGGAGAGCCCATTCCTTTGCTCAATTGCTTCTCTCAGCTCAGAACTTTTTGCTATTGCGCTTTCCATCTCCCTCTCCAAGCTGAGGGCTATTGCACCTTGTCGTCCCGGCTCTGGAGACAGTGATTCATTCCTTACTTCATTTATACTGTTTTTGTGGAGGTATTTATAGATCACGATTGTGTTCCCTTGGAGCCAGATCCTTTCTCAACTATATAAATTTGGCTCTCTTGCTCTCTCCTGATACGACTTATCTGCTAATCCCTAGAGCATTTGTTGGTATTTATGTTTGGCTTGATTTTCTACACCTTTGCTAAACTGCACTGATAGTGTTGCTCAAGTTGCCCCATTCCTCGATGTTCAACAAGAAAGGCTCATCCCCCCATTCTTGCCGGCTTTCTCTTGGGGACATCAGTGGCTGAGACCCAGAATGATCATGCAAGGGGAGAGGAGGTTAACAGATGGCTCATGATTATATTACAAGAGCAACTCCAAAGGAAATAGGATCATTTTTCCCGTGACTTCTTTATCAAAGTACTCTGTCTCAATTCTCCTCTCTCTACCAAAAAGTCCTTCTAAAAAAAAAGTCAACAATCATTTCCCCAAGAAGGAAACACAAGAAAACTCCCAAATAGTCCTTACAGGGGAAAGGAGACAAATTAAGGGGAGGGAGTGAGGGAGATGGAAATTGACTGTTGTGATCATTTCCATAACTCCACACTTAATGTGTTCAGGCTGGCTGCTGAGGCTGGGAAGGCGTCCAGAATTATATTCATCAACTATCTGGGCCATAGAAGACCACAGAGATCTTCGTCTAACCTCATTTTCTACATGACGAAACCGAGTCAGGGCTGTGCAGTCAAACAAGTGCATGTTCTGATGTCACGCATCTTGGGTTCTGATGTCTGCTCATCTGTTTACTAGCTATCAGGGGTGCTCGATTAAGCTTCCCAACTTTACTGAACCTCAGTTTCCTCGTCTGTAAAATGAAGGTTGTACTATCTACCTTGGGGCTGACTGTGGATATTGAAAATAATTAGTGTAATAAATAGATCCCTGGCACATAGTAGGCACAGGATGAATGATAATTGCTACTGAGGCGCAGAGCAGTGAAGTGACCTGCACAAAGTCACCTTGGCAACCCTGGAGCCAGAACTTGGGTCCTTTATCTCCCAGTTCAGTGCTTCTGCAATGATGCTAGCTCCTCAATGTCTACTCCAATGAACACACTTTTATTCCTTGAAGGTTCCATGAAAATGTTCTCAGTTATGACACATTGGCTGTAAAAATGCTCGATGCTCAAACTCGTAGGCACTCAAAGCCCACAGTGAAGCTTCAGATGAGGTTAGCCAGAGAGGAGCACTCCCATCCTCTTTGGAAACGAGACCCCAGACCGGCAGGTTGGGCTGAGAGAGACTTAGGACTTGCCAGTGAATGTAGCCGCTCAGCTTTTTAGAGGGCTACTGGGCTGGACCAGGGTCACCAGCCCAAGCCGAAATGGAAGAGCTTTTACGGAATGTTTTACTGGGAAAGAACCAACCTGTATTGCCAGGCACTCCGCTGGGTGATTTATAAACACCATCTAATTTAACCTCCCTCTCCCCATACCAGGAAGTAGGTGTAATGTTTTTCATTTTACAGATAAGGAAGCAGAGGCTCAGATACTTCGCACGATTGTACAAGCAAGCAAATAGTGCAAGCAGTTGAACCCAGGTCCTTAGTGACTGTTGCTCACACTCTTTCCATTTTCAGGAGTGTGCTAATAAAATACGTAGTGGCTATCCCTCTCGAGATGGCTTCATTTACATGGTACCTATCTCTAAGGAGCTAAAAATATTTATAGATTTTTATAAATCCAATTAAGTCTGCTATCTTAATATGATCTCATCTAGTTTCTCCATATGGATGTGTACACATGTGATTTAGACAGGAAAATTAATTTGGACCATTTAGACCAAACATATTTTATCTTATGTCTGTGTTGTAGAATTTACCAGAAAATTGATGAAACTTCCACTTCATGTTGACAGTGTAGAGAAACCATATGCATTCTGTAGAATGAGGGGAGTCAGACTGGATGACCCTTCTACTCAGCTCAGTCAGTCCATTCCCCCTCAGTCTAAAATGCCCTGGGAAGCAAACTGTCTTATTCGGAAAGGTCTTCAAGGGCAACCTACCTCAGTAAACCATCTCCTCTCTAACAATTCTTCACAGCCAGCAAGTTCTTATACATAATCAGAATGTCTATTGCTTTCAGCAAACCACTTTTCCTTCTGTTGCATCCTTGCTGGCAATGGAGAACAGCTGGGGAGGTTTCAATATCTCTGTTATGAACTTGAAAGCTATTTTAAAAACACTGTTCAGGTTTCTCTTCCGCTGGCTAAATAAACTTGATTCATTTAGGATTTGTCACACAGAGAGATCATTTTCTACACATCTAGCCCTTTCATACGAGAGTTACAATAATTTTGGAAAGTGAGATCCTAGGGGGCAAGAGTGACCATTGGTTAGAAAGCTGTGCAAAGTAATTATTATAATACCTACTGCCAGCAGATTCTTACTAAATATTTTTGATGAGCAAAAAAGAGAAAAGAAAGCATGAGAACCCATGCTCAATCTCAGTGTCTACCTGAATATAAGAAGGCCAGAGAGGAAAAACATTGAAAGGGTAAAGTGAAAGAAGATGAATGGAAAAAGATAGCAAAAGTCCATGCTCCTTAATCTGTGTTTATCTGTAAACCAAGCGAGGCAGAGTTTTATAGTCAGGCAGATGTGGGCTTGAGAGCAAGAAAGAACTGATTTTAAATCCCAACCGTGCCTAGGTGTATGACCTTGATCAAGTCACTTCATCCCTTTGTGGTTCAATTTCTTCTTTTACAACAAAGACAAATCTATCACTGAGTTGTGAGGATGAAATAAGACACTGGATTTAAACATTTCCCAGCCTCATGGTAGGTGTGCAAAACGTTGTAGCTCTTCTTATCCTCTTAAACCAAGTAGTTGGCTATGGGTCTTGGCTTCTGAAACTATCTTTAGGAGCCTCCTCACTTTTAGATTTTGAAGATTCTTTGCCCAAGACTTGAAAAGATGGCTTAAAAAAAATGTCAGGATTAGTTAGGCATTTATGAGTTCAAAAAGACCCTAGATGCTGACTGGCTGGTGAGTTAATTATGCAGCTGTAGAATTAACATTATCATTACTGTGCTAATAATAATGGTTGCCTAATAGCATTATCCTTACAGCAGAATAAGCCCACTGGGTGCCGTACCTGAAAATGGACACAGAACTACAGAACGCTCAACCCTTTCAAGTTTGGGTGTAATTTACAAGCATCTATTGTATAAAGTGTCATTGTTGTTCTAATGATTACTATCTTTTCCCCTGAAATATTCATATGTCAAAGGAATGCAAATTCCATTTCTCCTGACAAAGAAATCTAAATCCATGCATTCTCCTAGCTGTACCCCTGAAGGAGAACTCTCCCAAAGTGGAGAATATGAAAAAGAATAATTGGTTCTGCATGTTTCCTTATGGATTTTAGGAGGAAATGAGGCTGGGCTGGGTTGTGTTGGAGGCGGTGAGATGTTGGTATAGATAAACCCTCTTCTTTCTCTAAAATATGTGCCCTTTGTCGAAGGAAGTAGCAATGAATTGCAGTAAATCTAGCTTTCTGTGCTATTCCAGAGTCTCTTGTGATAATATTAAATTCTATTTTAGCAGAAAAGCCTTGGAGTTTTCATGTGGCTGGTGGGTACGAAGGTGACGGCAGAGATGTAAGTCCTCCACACATGGTTCTGCCTCCCTCCAGTCAACATTTAGGGACATGAGATTAATGGACACAAGGAACAGCACACGTTCAATAAACCATTCTATAAAAGAAAGAAGAAAAACAGGCAAAAAAGCTCCCCAGAACATAACACGTTGGTAAATGTTTGCTTGCCCACTCTCCCCACCAGAGGCATCTCAAGCCCAAGTGACCCAGCATCAGAGCACCAAAGCATCCCCCGCTGCCTCGGAGGGGCTTTGTGTCTTCCTCTCCAACTCACAGCCAGCCAGGCTTTCCAGAGCCAGACAGGAAGGTCCTGTTGTTACCCCAAGGGGCCACAACCTCTGTCCTGCACCACAGGGGTGGGATGTAGGGTCTCCTTCCTGGCTGTCCACTCTTGCAAAAGAAAGTTGGCAACCTAGATTATTTAGGAAAACAACAAACAAAAGAGATAATGGAAGAAAGAGGCAATTTTACTGTATGTTAATTTAAAAAATAAAATTAAATAAAAGACAACTGTGGAGCATGAATCTCCTCCCCAGCTTTCCAGATGGAATGTCCACATTGATTCATTTACTCAATAATGACTCAATTTTCTAATTTCTTGGACAGCGTAGACCTAGTTCAGACTATATTAAGACCTAGTGAAGGGCTACAACCTGGGAGCGTAACCTGATAAAGCAGAGGGTGGAGAAGCTGGGCACTTGATCTGAGCTCCTGCCTCTCATCCCAGTTCCCCATATGAGGCTGGGTAAATCCCATTACCACCTGTCTCCTGGTCTATAAGACGGGAATCATCACATCTGTTCCTCTCATGAGGCTCCATGCATCTTCATTACATGCTTGGAAATGATTACACAGAAGGGTCCACAGACAGTATTAGTCTTAACTATAATGGTCTTAATAAATATTTATGCTGCCCAATAAGGAAGTGTATGGTGTTGGAAGGATTTGCTTGTGTTCTATTTAAGGCCAGGATTGAGAAATTAGGGGAAGAGCTTACCTTGTCACTATTTATCTTTCTTAGTTAACAATGTAAGATATATGATGGCTGCTAAACAATTTGGTGGCAGAACATCATAAATGAAGTCTGTTTTCCCTGGAAACTACATAACCATTTGAATTAATTTAATTTGATATTTCAAATTAAATTAAACTGTAGAATAATCCCCAAGGGAGAGAATATTTCATTTGCAATGTCTTTTGATGGAGTATTCCCTGCCAAAAGTTTTGCTTTGCATCTGGCTACAGAGCTAAATTTATTGCATTAGCTTTGAGAAGACTTTTAATAGAAAGCAAGATTAAAAGAAAACTTAAGGGAAAATAAAGATGTTCAGTGCTGAAAACAGGATCCCCAGAACCTACCTCTCTAACTTCATGCTGTCTGTATATCTGTCTCTGGTCTTCACGTCAGACCACTTAGCTGGGCTGGATGTTTGGTTGGAGAGCTTTCTTTTGATAGTGTTAGTTAACATGTACAGAAAATACAGAAGGGGATGGGCAAAGTCTACTTTGGTTTAAGGGGTACAAACTAAATAATGTCTTCACCAGATACTGGTGAAGGGGATCCGCTTCATCTGAGAAGCAAAGAATGGGGATAAGAGATCAATTAAAAAGGTCACCTTTAAAGTCATTGTGAGTCTGCGCATTTAGTGGTGTCAGATGACTGTGCCTGTGCTTCCTGAATTGCCTCCTTTCTCAATAATCTCTCCTCTAAGTGCAGTTCTCTACTAAGGCTTTCGGTCTACAGGTGGGAAGGAGAGGAGCTGATGGTGAATCCAACAGTTTCCTAAAATATGGGTCACCCCAAATCACCACTTAGGAAATGACTGGTCTCTTTTTCCATGGCAAGACGTTGAAGAAAATTGCACCGACCAGCTGCCTGAAAGTTGATGCAGTAGGAATAATCTATTTCTTCTTCGTAGTGAGCAAATACACAGCAGGCGAGGTCTATGCGAAGGAAAGTGTTTGCTTGAAACAAACAAGTCTGGCCCTTTAAGGAGGGTGTGTGCCAAGTTTAAATTGGGCCCAAAGAACCCAGATAAGAGTATCTTAATCAAATAAAGAAAAGCATTAGGCTTTAATCTCCAGCACTTTAGTAACCTCCCAGTTTGTTTTAAATCTTGATTGGAAGAATTATCCTGACAAGAAAATTAGTAGTAAGTCAATAAGCCTGTGACCCAAAGATAGGGCATTAAGTAACCAGAGGGAAAGAAGTGTATTCTAGCCCACAGCCCTGGACTGCCTTCCCACAGCCACAGCCACGGCCTGCAGGCAGTTCCCTCTTAGTCCCGTGCACTGCAGTGGGTGGGCAAGTTCCTTAGGATTTTAGCTATGAAGCCTGAAGTGCAGGTAATCATATTTAAAAAGATAAGGAACACAACAAGAAAAGAACCCTGCTTCATGAAGAAATTCTAATTTTCAGCAGTCCTGGGTGGAAAATCAATACTACTCTCTGATGCAAAATGAGAACTGGGCTTGACAAAGCCACTTTCTCCCCTGCTCTCTTTAAAAGAGAAACACAGCAGAAAGTGAAAAAAAGAGAGAGAAAGAAAAAGCAAAACAGAGAAGAAGAAAAAGGGCTGCCATAGGAAGAGGTCTGCATCCTGACAGAATCTTCCCAGTGTCCCTGCTCCCCCACCCTTACTCCATTCCTGCTGCCCCAGAGCTTCCCCCGGCAGCCAGCGAATTCCAGCTCCCCTTGTCAAAACACGTCCCCCTGACAGGTGTGAGCAACTCTTCTCCAGGCAACTTATTTGCACTTTTTTCCACCCCCCTTATCCCTACCCCACATGTGTGTTCGCCATCTGCCATTCAAGGGGAGAGAGACAGACAGACAGACAGGGAGAGAAAACCCAGCACCAGCCTTGATGACCCAGCACCCAGGTTTGGAGACTCACTCGTGGATATTAAGTCACATCCAGTGATTATCTTGATATAAGGAAAAGTTTTGTTAATTGACTAGTGATGAAATTGGGGCTCTTTTACACTCTATCATTAATTTAGGGTGGCAGTTTTAGACATATTAGGAGACTTCTGTTTTAATCACCAATTATGTCTTTGGCCAATAAAGCTCATATTGTTAACATTAATATATACATATTTATAACTTGATGGAGCTAGACATAATTAAGTAGAAATGTTCATAATAACAATGATGATAATCATTCAAAATAAGATTCCCCTGATGTCCTCCAGCAGCTTAGTCTACCTCCCAACAATGCCAAGTAAATTGTGTGCTGCAGAGACGTTGTTCTGCCCACTCCATATTTAAATGCAAACCCTTCAAAATGGTCTGTCATATGTAATAAATGGTCAATAGAATGGTAGTGAATGTCTTAATTGTATTATATTGAGCGTCAACTGTGTTCTAGAAACTCCAGTTTTGGAGAATCTCTTGAAGAAGAAGAGGCTTCCAGGAAAGTGTGTCAGGTCCCTTGAAAGAGATGCCCTCTGGATGGTCAGGCCAACAGCTGACCAAGACCAGGACAGATGTAATATTGGTCCAAGCCCATGGAATGCCAGTGGCATTATCTCACATCCCTGGAAGAGAGTGGTACCATCTGTCATCTTGGCTTCAACAGTTAAAATTCAACAGGCTCCCCAAGGAGGAGGGGGCTGCGGCTCTGTAGGCAGCAGAGGAGACAAGGCAAAAATAAAACCTTTCCTTGGGGTCAACCTGACATCTGCCCTCCATTCCATCTCCATTCCCAGCGTGCCGTGTAACTTTCCTGCAGAGTACATCCGCACGTCCCTGCCAAATTCACTGGTGGCATCCTGTGTTTTCTTTCCCCAGGTGCGTGCTACTCTTCCTTTCACTCCTACCATGCCTAGGCCGTTCTGGGCAGGTGCTCAGGAAAAGATTCCTGAAAGAAGGGAGCAATGAATAAATCTTCCAGAGCTCTTTGGCAGGGAAAGTTGCTGGTCCTGCGGGTGAGCTGACTTGGGACTGAAGTCTGTCTCTTGAAGGTGTCACTCATACTCAAGGCACTGGTTTCCTTGAATGCCTGGCCAGACACAGCTACTGAGACACGGGTCTGTCTCCCAACAAACGTGGCTGCAATTCTCACATTTTTATATGCCATGTTACACACACCATTTCTGAACCTCTCAGAAGCCCATGCGTTTCTGAGCATTGGCAATCAAGCATAAAGTTCTGGGGCAAGCTGTGAAATCTCTGAAATGAAAATCAATTCCATCTCCATTTCATGGAGACTAATGTGGCATTTACAACATAAACAATCACTTCTGTTAGAGAGGAAAATTAAAAGCTGTGCTACATAAAGGCACAATGTTTAAAGTTCTGGTGGAAATGAGCACTTGGCTTTGAGATGATTACAAAGGAATTTGAAAGAGAAAAAAATGAAAAAAAAAAATAAAGAAAAGAAATAGCCAGCCCCAACAATTCAGAAGTGCAGAGGTTTCATAACATGAATTTGCTATGACTGAAACAATTGGTCTCAGCTCAGACCTCTGGGAGAAAAAAGAAAAACCTTGGGTATTTCCTAGGTAACGTGGGGAAGGTGTTTCAAGCACTCATGAAAGTCATGTCCGTGTCCTTTCCTGATGGTGTTAGAAGACACAGGAATTTTCCCCTGGGAAAAGGCTCATGACCCACACGATGGGCAATGAGTCCAGTGGTTTGAGAGTCCCCTCACAGTACAGATCTCTTGAATTCTTGATCTGGTGATACTTCATTATATCAACCTTAGTTTCCCTGTTGTTATAATAGGGTCTCATGAGTCTCTGTGTGCAGAATCCCAAAGTTTACAAGATGAAATAAAAATTAAAGGCAGGAAAAAAAGAGTCTATTAGAAGTTAAAAAGCCTGGAATAAAGCTTGGCTTTACCACTAGCTAACTAAGGAATCCAAGGCAAGGATACTAATCTCTGAAGACTCAGTTTCCTCATCTATAAATTGAGACGTTAGACCATGTGATCTCTAAAGGAGACTGGCTCTGAAATTTTATCATTCTCTTATTCTGCATTGGACTACAAACAACCATTTGGTTGGCCTCATTTGCATGGGTGGTGGGGAAAGATATAAACTGTTGCCAATCAGGAGGGGCTTATTTGCATAATGGCTGATTCACTAATTAGCCAGAAAGACTTCCATATAGTCAAGCAGGAAGGCACCAGAGTTCCCATTGTGACATTATTTAACTGGGCTCCTGGCTTTGGCTATTAAGACTCTCAAAGTACTAGCCAGTAACTAACTGACTTTTCTATAATGCTGCCCAGGCTGTTAAAAGCATTAGTATAAAGGAATCTTTCCCAATTAGCTATTTTTAGAGTAGGCTGCAAATGCCATCTTGCAGTCTTTTAAAGCTTTTTGTAATGGTACTATGCTTGTTGTATTACCAGTGTCACACGTATATTTTCATTCTATTTTTGTTCCACATCAAATAATTTGTAGTAATACTATTTTGAGGGGTAGTTGTTTTCATATCACTTGAAGAGAAGTCAGCTGAATTTCTGATAAAGGCAGCCTTTGTTAATTCTAATGTGAACATGGGACAACCCAGGGTATGGCTTGTATATATATGTCAGCCAATCATCCCGTCAAACAGCTTGATTTGCCTTGATCAGAGAAGCAATTTGTTAGACATTCCCTCTTCCCACCCCCAAAGTGCTAATCACCTTTTCAAGGTAGAAGATAGATGGGAAAAACTGCACAAATTGCTTGCCATAGCCCCAAAATGTTAATCATACCAACATCTAAATTCTGACTTGAGACCTTGCATGATAAGGTAAGAAAATAGTGTCTGTGCATACAGAACTATTATTTACCAGTGTCAAAAATAACTATCACATTTGCATAACTGTGGGGCTAGATGACAATTTCTCCCTCAAAAATGCTTCTGTGGCAGAAAAAACTTTGACCGATATGAAGTGTGGCATGTCATTATTTTTTTAACCCTTCCAAGATGGAATGGGACCTTTCAGAATGAGGTGTTTGAGCACTGATTTGGAAAACAGGAGTTACCCGAGAAAACAATTTAAAATGCTTATTCGATTATATTTACTTTGGGCGCATTGGGTGCCATCCTGTGTAAGCCAGTGGCCTCCAAAGTGGGTTGTGGGCACCCCAGGATGTCATTTGACCCTTTGGGGTACAGGAAGAAAGCATTTTATCTTTTAATTCTATATTGTCTATTTTGCAGTTATGGTTTTAAATGCATATAATATATTAGGACTGAAGTACATGTGTATAATTGATATAGAAATGCATATATTCTGCATGTGTGCTAAAATTTTTTACTGATGGAAGTTAGTGATAAAAGAAAAATTTGGCAATCATTAGTAGAAAACACATATTGTGGTGCTGGCCAGGAAGATGACCTGCTTTTAAAGAGAATTTTCTAGAAGGAAAAACTCATTAGCTGTATCAACAAACATACTGTTAGAGAAGATATTTCCATGACATAAAGAAGCCTGACTGTAAGCATTGGATAGAAACATACCCAACATTTTATACACCTTTCTATTCAGACAATAAAGAAATACTCTTTTCTGGAAAACTACAGTTATAAACATAGTCTCTCAGAGTGAAGAATGATAGATTCAGTTCTCTTTGGGGTAGAGAAACACATCTGGAATAAGATAGGGTGAGGTGTTTTCAGAGAAGAATGACTGAGACGGAGAAGTAGCAGGAAATAATACCAGCTAAACAAGTCCAAGCACTGGGCTTAGAGTCCATGGGCACCTGCACAAGCCCTAACCGAACCCCAGGACTCCCTGCATAGAAAGACCTCTGAGATTTCCATGCAACTGGTCTTTATCTAGCACAGCTCTCCTTACTCTCATTAGTCTTCTGCTCTTGTCACCTATGCATTCAATCACAAATATTTACTGGGTATTTAAGATGTGCCAGACATGGTTCTGACAATCCTGAGATTTTCTATTTCTCCTTCCTCTGTGTGGGGATCACCTGTAAGTCTCTATGCTGGAATTCTGAGAGGCTGCCAACTCATGGCTCCTAGATATTGTTCCTTGCTCCCCTACTGAGAGTTCCAGATCACCAAATTTGTTTCAAACAGAGCTCTCCCAGTAGGAGAAGAGGTGAGAGCCCTCTGAGAGGGTGGGAGCCTTCTCCGCCCAGCCTACCTGCACTATCCCCACTTCCTCCTGGTAGTTGGCTCCTTCAGAGGGTTTCATTCTTCATTCTGTGTGCTCTTACAGTCTGCATTTTGATGGACCATCAACAACTATTCCATTCATTTTTGAGAATCTCCTTCATGTTCAATCTTGAGCTTGATGCTGAGGGATCCAAAGAAGCACCTAAGAATCAGTGCCTGTTCTCACTGAGCTTGTACCATAGTGGGAGGAAGTAAACACAAACCCCAGACTACGCAGGAGTGCTGTCACTGAGCAGGACATAGGTATGTGCTAGTGCTCTATTCAGGGTCTGCTAGGAATTGGGAGGCTGTTGGGATAAGCTAGGAAAGTTCTAGGACTTGAAGTCAGATGTTCATGATTCCAGCCTTAGCTCCATCACTTATCAGCTATGTGGCCTTGGGCAAACTACTCTTATCCCTGAGTCTCAGTTTCCTTATCAATAGAACAGGAATGATAATACCTATCGATAGGATTGTCTGGAGGATTAAATGAAGCAATAGGTGTGGAAATGCCTTATAAACTGGAAAGTGCTATTCACATTTTAGGAATTAGTATGGATGGAGGGTGATTACTCTGGTTTGGGATAGTTAGAGAAGGCTTTATTCTGTTGTCCATTTACACCTTCTAGGACAAATACTGTGAAACATAAATGGAAATGAGTAGCTGAAAGTCAGTTTCTCTCCACACTCCTGGTGCTGGACCTTGGGGGATGCATGGGGTGAGCATGGAGGTGGTCCACTTCCTCCAACCCACCCCTTCTTCTGAAGAATCTGCTAGGGCTTAGAATCCCTGTCCTGGCCAGTCTGAGAAGAATAGAAACTCTGGGCAGAAATGGGGTTGACAGGGGCTCAGGGCCATGCAAGGCCTAAAGGAAGAGAGATGGTAATCAGTCTATCAGGTTCCTGCAAGCTGCCCAGGCAAAGGCTATTGGCAGACCTCCCAAAGGCTCACTGGAGGGGACTGCAATGGATTGGCCTCTCAGGAGAGTTTCTTACCCACTGAGGCTTGCAGTGTATGGTGATTCGCTTGCGAGTCACCAGCAGAGGGCACTGTCTAGAGTCCATTCCTTCTGCCTCCTGTGGAGCAAGACAAACCCAGTCTTCCCCACCCGCATCCTCCACTGGCTGCTTCTTTCTCCTTCAATGGGATGTTAGCGGTTGACAGTTCAGTGTAAATGCTCTGAGGTGTCAAGGTTAGTAAATGGGAAGAGGATTTAGAAAGTAAATGCAAGCTTAACTCACAGAGTTAATGGTTATACTATTATACTTTGTGACATAGTTACTCCTAATGCTAACTAATCTTATAGAAATGTAATTACCGTGTAGTTTCTGTATATCACCAGATCTTATGAGGTAGACCAGTGGGCACCCCACTCAGCCCCTGGTGGCTAAAGCAGAGCTGTGATCTGAGCTATTTCTTCTTGGTTTTATCTTCTTTCCTAGAAGATCTCTTGGGGAACCTCCCCAGGAGGTTGCTCCCTGCTTTCAATCTCATTTTCTGATGTCTAGTTCTGAAATCCCCGTAATTGAATTTAGTTTAGGTCTCTTGGTTGTTCATCTTGGCTCACTTGCCTTCCCTTTTGTGATGCCCTGGTGAGTGCTGTGTCCTGCAGCAGGACCCCCTGGCTGGGGAACTGGGTTGCCAAAGCAGATGGGCAGCATTCATTAGAAATAGTGTCCACTGAGACAAAAATTACTACCTGTCCTTTAGTATCCATTCTTCTATTCTTCTTTATCTACTACTAAATAATACTAGAAAATATGGCTGCCCAGAATAAGCCCCACATTCCCCAGCCTCCCTTGTAGCTGTGTGATCAGGTCCTGGCCAACAGGATGTGAGCAGAAGGGATGTGCACAATCTCCGGACTATGCCCTTAAAAGAAAGAGACAAGTGCCTCCCTTCTCTTTCTCCCCTTCCCATTGGCCAGAATCTGGGCACAACAGTGGGAGCTGAAGCAACCACTGTGGACCAGAGATGGGAGTCAAGTTCTACTGCCCATGTCCTGACTGCTTGTGACAGAGAAATGAACTCTTTTGGTTCAGAACATTGTTATGTTAGGCCTCTGTCACATGACCCTAGATGGACACCTTTGCTATGGAGATCTTCAGTGGAGGACCAGAGAGTGGAGACTCCTGTCATGTTCTCCTTCATCAACCTGCTAGGCAGGCTCTCTGTGGCTAAAGGCTAAGTGGGAGCTGGAGGAAAACCCCATTGAATTTGGGGCCATCTTTGGCAACAATTCCTTCCAATCCATGCTTGGCCCCAAATTTCTCCTTTGTTTCCCTTTGGTTGTGGCTGACAGCTCTAGTGATAGACTCTCAGAGACCACTCAGACTCAGGGTTCTTGAGATGCAAGTTAGAAAGCATGATAAGGCAGGAGGAGAGGGGCAGGACCCTAGGAGCATTGTCTCAACTTTCAGACGCATTCCTCTCTTAGTCTGGCAGAGAGGAAAGAGGGCTGGGCTGGGTTCTAGAGCTGATCCAGCTCTGTCATTAACCAGCTGTGTGGTCTTGAACAACTCTCCTCCTCCCAGAGCCAAACGAGAGAGTTAGGCTAGATGATTTCTAGAACTCCTTCCAACTTTGGCATTCTGTAATATGCCAATTCCACGACCAGCCTTGTAGTTGCAGGGTCATCTTCAATCCACAAAACAAGTGACCTCAGAAAGGTCCACGTCTGTGATAGGGGCTGGGCAGAACAGCTCCACTCGCTTCTCATCATCTGCTCGGCGATGAACAGTGTCTGGGGTTGGGGAGAGGGGAGCGGGTAGGAGGTGGAGGGAGTGAGAGGCATTACAGAGGTGACAGGCGACAGGGGTCCTTGTCTTGAGGGGTCTAATCTCTCTGGAGCCAGATGACACACACATGGAATGTGTGAGAACAGCCTCGTAAGTTACTCAAGAAATGTGCCCCCACTGAGGGGCCAAAGCACAGGTGGGGTTTGGCAGGAGAGAACGGAGGGGCCATCAGCACAGGTGTGACGTCTGCTCTCCCCCATGCTTGCAGTGTAACTTTGAATGAGTTTCCGAGCTTTCAGCCTCAGTTTCCTCACTTGTAAAATCATGATGATAGAAACACCTCCTCACATGTGCAAATGTTGTGTTTGGGGGGGAACGTTTGTAAAGCGCTCTCCCTCTCACTCCTTTTCTATAGCAGACTCTAAGTACCCCGCTTAGTTTCCAGCTGACATTCCAGCCTTCTGCCCCCTGAATCTTTCTTCTCTTTTTCTGTATCTTTTTTTCCTACAACTCTGACCCCCCCTTCCCCAGTAAAGTTCTCCTGTCATCCTTCTTTGCAGAGGGCAAGGAGGGGGGGGTTATACAGATGCCCAGTGGTATTTCAGAAGCTCTAATTAAGGGGAAGATTATGCATGCCATTTGAGTTTTAAAAGGGATTCAGATCAGAATGAATAAAATGCTCACTTTTCTCCTGTCTAACCCATTCACCCACATACCCTGGGGCAAAATGAAACATAACTCAGTTTCTCCACAAAAGGCATCAGACAGCAGGTCATTCTGGTCAGTGGGCCGACAGCAGCAGCGCCGACAGTCTTGGCGAATCTCAGCTCTGTCAGGCATCCCACCTCTGCCCACCTCTTCCTTAGCTAGATATAGATAGGAGAAAGTGACTGCACTGTGCTGTGTTCTGTCTGAAGTGGAGGCTACAAATGTCTGTCCTGCAAATAGGTGGCAGGGTGGATTTGGGGCCGCATTGCTCCTGATTTTCTCTCTGCAGAGGCACCTTTCTGGAGGGGTTGAGGACTTCCTTCTTTCATAGCCATCTCTGCACCACGCCCCGCTCCCCCCCCTCCATGAGGTTTCTGTCAGCGCTCTGGGGGCCAATGACAACTGCATCTCCATCCTAAAACAATTCCCGCTCATTCTGCGAGTCTCAGTTCATGTGATCTTTTGTTAGCACTCTCTCTCCTCTCTCTCTCTGGAAATGCAGGCCCTGAATGCTGGTTATATAAGTTATTTCACGTGCCAGTGGAACCTACCACTCAGCCGCTTAGGGCTTGTGCTGTCAGCCTCGGGACCCCATAAACATGGCTGTTTCCAAGGGCCGACTTGAGGACTCAAGAGGGTGCTCTCCTGCAGACTGGGCCTCAGGCCAGGAGCCCCACACTCCGGGCCTGGGTCCTCTTCAATGAACCAAGTGTCATTCCCATTATTTTCAGCTCTTTTTGTCAAGAGCAAGAGTTCCTTGCTACAGTTTGAAGAATTCTGGGGTACAATCAAATAGAATACAGATGATAAAGCAAAAGTTTTCAGCTTAGAGACAGCACGAGTGGGACAATCATGGCATTCCTAGAGATGGAAGTAGGAAACCATTCATTAAAGATCAGAGGACAATAAAAAGTATCTAGAATCTTTAAGCCTTCTGTGGCCACAGATTGGTAACTAAGAAGCCCCTGATGGTCACCAAATACTCCTGGCTCAACCGTGGTTCTGCAAACTGACTAGCTATCACTTACACAGCTGCAAAACGGAGACCCTGATGATGGTCCCTGAAACAAAGAGATTCTTGACACAATTGGTTTCAAGTTTATCTACAGATTTATCCACTTGCTAAAATCTCACAGAGCTAAACCCCTGTGCCCTTTCCCACTCTCTTCCCAGTATTTCTCCTTTCCAGGGCAGCTCCCAACTGTAGACAATGCAGAGCAGAGCGAAGCTCTGTGTCAATGCATCAACTCTGCCAGACGACCAAGAGGGGTGTCACAAAACCAGCAAGGCCGTCGCCACACCCGCTCAACCAGGCCTCATAGAGCACACGGCTTGTGATCTTTTTTATCATAGGTGTTCTTAATACTATATCTCAATGGGTTTGTGGCTCCAGCATGTAGCTGTGGAATAAACTAGGTTCTGATAATTGCCGGGTCACCATTATTTACTTCTACAGTTATTTTTATTTAAGAATGTCCTTTTCCTTTGGGCTCCAGGAAGAGGGCACTACTATAATGTTCTTCACTGTCTCCCTTTAATGAAGTCACAGGTTAGGCAAAGAGAGTCAGGCAGTTTTAGAAGGAGCCACATGGCAACAAAGTTGGCCTCAGCCAGGAGAGTTAGACATAACTCACTCCTCAGGGTGGGTAATTTTTCCTGGCTCCTGCAGCCTGGCTGAAAGGTGAAGACGTGATTATAGCCAGGGACTTCAACTAGGTTCGAGTTCACCATTTCTTTTTCCAGTTAAATCTCTCTCTCTCTCTCTTTTTTTTTTTAAATTTTCTCCCTGGATAAAGCAGCATTCCCCCTGCCAAACCCCATAATCCAGTGCTCTATAATTTCCATTTTAACTTTTTGTTACAGAATCCATCATCAGCAATCCGAGCTTGGCCACGTTGGAAGGATGCTCTCGGTGGAGTAAATTCACCTTCTTGTTTTGCTGTTTACTTCCAATTGCCATAACCCATTGCACTCGCCAGCCCTCCAGGGGTGGCGTCTAGTATCATTTCATCTCTAATGTTGTGAGTGGGTTAAAATGATCATCTTTTAGGATGCCTGAACTAACTGGAGTCTCTCTCCCCTACCTCCTCCCCTCTCTTTCTCCCCTGTCTTCCAGGCCCTCGGTTGGCTGAGAACAGTAGGAACCCATAACAGACAGCATGTCATCCATTCCTGACAGCCTCGGTGCTATAATATGGGCCTGCCAAACCCATTCCAGTAATGACAGCATTGCAGAATTAGAACACTCACTCCTACATAAAGGAGAAAAAAATTGGGGGGAGAGGGAGCAGGGTTGGAATCTTGTGCTATTTTGCTTCCTTCCTCTTTTCTCCTCCGAAGATGTGGCATTATTCCTCTTTCATTTTCTTTTATTCCATTAAAAAGACAAGCAAGCATGCAACCATATATTCCGAACCCAGCAAACAAGTTTTCAGGGGTGGGGATGGCATCAACTGGGTCTTGGGGAACCGTCCAAAGGAGATTATCATGGCTCATGGCAGAGCTAGCAGTGTCATTCCATTCTCATTTCCTCAAACGGGGCACGTTCATAGATGCCCTTTGCTGGGGCTTTCATAATCTCAACAGGCACTCACAGAATTAACTTTCTGCCTTGGGCAGGGGGAGGGGGGTGTTGCAGAATTTCATGATCATCTTTCAGACTGGGGATCATAAAGTGCTGTTGATAATTGTGATAATTAAAGTGATTTGCTTACAGTAATTAGTCCTGAGGACTCCCTTGTGGAGGTAGGAGAAAGAGGTTGCTCCATCTGGCATATGGGCAAACTGAGGCACAGAGAGCCGGGGTCAAGGACAAAGCACTAGTCCTGTCTGGCCACAAGAGACTGGTCCAGGCACATAGGTTGAGGGCTCTGCATGGAGGAGGGGTTGCAGGGGTGGCTGCTTTACGGGTAAGAGGAACATTTAGCATGAGACATATAGCGCTGGTTTAATGCAACAAAGAGATGTGCCTGGCCATGAGGCCCCAGAGCGCCTGCAGAATGTGGATGTTTAGGAACAATGCTGGAAGCATACTGGTCAGAAGTGCTGAGTTTTCCAGGGGTGTTAGGTTAAAATGGGGAGATAGGGTGACCAGTGGTGCACACTATGACACAGGAAAAGACAGCAAACCTAGGAAATGAGACTCCCTCTCTTTGCTTTTTCTACCAGGCACTGAGCCCAAGGGTCAAAGGACCTCTTGGAAAGGTGGAGGACATGTTCTACCAAATCTGACGGGAGGGGGCCGGTGGCATCCTTGGGGCAAGAGGCAGAGCTCCCGTCCTTCATGATCAGGCTCCAAAGACCTGAGGGAGCCCAGCCGAGCTCTTGGTTCAGTTGTGGCCACCGAGTCTGCTTCTGGGACAGACACTCCCAGGGACTGCTAGGAACATGGATGGCCAGGGATGTGGACGGAAAACTGACTGCAGGGCAGCATGGAACAACGGAAGGAGTCCTGAGCCTTAGGTTTGAATCCTGTCCCTGCGCTTGTTGGCTGTAAGGCCTTGGGCAGGTTGCTAATTTTCTCTAAGCCCGAGTTTGCCCTTAAGTGGGGTAATAACACAGCCCGCAGAGGACAGCTGTGGGGACTGAAGCACTGAGCCCAGTGTCCAGACACCGTAGTGCTGGATACATGTTAGTTTCCTTCTTTTTTTGTTTTTAACCAATCAGCTTATTTTTTTTTAATATATATATTTTTATTGAGGTACAATTAACATATAACATTATATTAGTTTAGGCATACAATATAATGATTTGATATTTGTATATATTGCAAAATGATCACCACAATAAGTCTAGTTATCATCCATCACCATAAACAGTTACAAATTTTTTTCTTGTGATGGGAACTTTTAAGATCTATTCACTTAGCAACTTTTAAATATACAATCCAATATTATTATCTATAGTCACCATGCTGTACATTACATCCCCATGACATTGATTTTATACGTGGAAGTTTGTATGTTTTGACCCCCTTCACCTATCCCCCTGCCACCTCTGGCAACCACCAATCTGTTCTCTGTGTCTATGAGCTTGGTTTTCCTAAAAAAAAAATGTTTCTTTTTTTGTTTTTTATCTTCCACATATAAGTGAAATCAAACGGTCTTTCTCTGTCTGACTTATTTCACTTAGCATAATGCCCTCAGGTTCCATCCATGTTGTTGCAAATGGCAAGATCTGTTTTATGGCTGAATAATATTCCATTGTATATACATACCACATCTTCTTTATCTATTCTTCCATCTATGGACACTTAGGTTGTTTCCATATCTTGGCTATTGTAAATAATGCTGCAATGAACATGGGAGTGCATATATTTTTTGAGTTAGTGTTTTCATTTCCTTCAAATAAATACCAAGAAATGGGATTGCTGGATCATACAGTAGTTCTATTTTAATTTTTTGAGGAACCTCCATACCATTTTCCATAGTGGCTGCATCAATTTCCATTTGATTCCATTCCAATTACATTACACACATGCACAAGTGTTCCCTTTTCTCCATATCCTCATCAGCACTTGTTATTTAGTTTTAGTTTCCTTCTTTTCACTCTTTTAAAGAACCACCTCAGAAATTCAATCAGTCAACAGATATTTCTTGAGAACCTACTATATGTTCGACTCAGTGCTAGAGAGGTTTAAGTGAGGAAACTCGCCCATAAGAACTCAGTAAAATAATGGATGTTGAAAGACTATGTAGAATTCTTTGCAAAAATTGGCTAATGTTATGTGGCTGGCAGTTTGATTGCTGAGGTAAGGTTCAGGCATAAGAAACTCTCAGAAGCCAATGCAAGCCAAGAGATAATCAAATGCTAAATTGTCTGAGGAGAATGATAATTTCCTAGTGTCCCCATCAGCTACAGGATGAAGTCCAAATAATCTGCACGACATCCCAAGCTCCCTGAACAACTCTTTATTCTTAGAACTTTATGGTCCAGTAGCTATCATTCATTTATTTATTTCATCCATCCATCCTTCCATTCACCCATCCTTCCAACCATCCATCCATCCATCCATCCATCCATCCATCCATCCATCCATCCATCCATCCATCCATTCATCCATCCTTCCACCCATCCATCCATCCATCCATTCATCCATCCTTCCACCCATCCATCCATCCATCCATCCATCCATCCATCCATTCATCCATCCTTCCACCCATCCATCCATCCATCCATCCACTTATTCCCCAAATACTGGCTGCCTATTATGTGCAGGCAGTGTGTCCCAGGTCTCTGGGAATGCATGTGAATCAGTCAGGCAGGCTGAGGATCTTATGAACTTATGGTTTTAGTGTGTGCAGAAGAGACAGACAATAAAAAGAAATAAGTAAGATAGATCCAAATAGCAAAAAATTAAAAAGAGGAAAGTAAAACAGGGTAATGAGTGACTGGAGGTAGGTTGGAAGACTACTTTGGATGGGGCGGTCAGATGGGACTGCCACATGTGACACTGGGAGATGTGACATTGGAGCTGAGACCTGAATGTCAGAGCCCTCTTTCCAAAATGGAGGAGGGGGGAAGAGTGTGGAGCTGAGGAAAGAGAATTCCAGGTGGATGGAACAGCAAGTGCAGACGTCCTGAGGTGGGAATGAGCTGATGTCCTTCAGGAACAGAAGGAAGTCTATTGGGGCTGGAGCTTGAAGAGCCTGGGGGAAAGGTGGCATGGCACGATGTCTGAGCAGAAGGCGGGGACCAGGATGTGATGGGCCATGCCAGCTGTGGCAAGGCATCAAGATTGCTTTCTATGTGTGTGGGAGCCATTGAAATGTTTAAGCAGAGAAGTAATGTGATCTGCTTTGTGTTTCAAAATCTTAAAGATCAATACTTGCAGTTTCCAAAATACACATTTCAGTGGCACATTTCCCTGCCTCTGCATAGGCTGTCCCCTGGGATCTCCTTTCTGTATCCTGTTTACCTGTCAGTCTCCTACGCAGACTCTGAGATCTAACTCAGGTATATCTTCCTCTGTGAAGCTTTCTCCTACCTTCCCACAGGCCCTGTCTCCTGCCAATCACTCCTTTTTCTTGCTCCTATGCTTCATACACACTTCTAATGTTGCACAAAGTCTAATACACTGTCATTACCTGCTCACATGGGTCTCCCCTAGCGAAGGGCCGGGAACATGGTAGGGGCTTAACAGATTCGATAAGGGCCAGTAGTCAGGGTCATCTCCACGGAAGCAAATCTTGAAGGATGGATAGATTTTTCATAGATGATAAAGAGAGGCCAGAGTCACATGAATCCTGCAATATCTGCTCAACTCAACATGAGATGTGATTGAAAAGATGTTGTCATCAAGAAGGGTATCCCACCCCAGTGAAAGCCATAAGACCCTTTCCTCTCTCCAGTATACGGCCAGCACTGGCAGTTAATGGGAATGATAGATGTTGATTTGCATATGATATTCATGCATTTTGCATATTTCCATTTAACACTGAAAATGCATGGACAGACTTCTCAATCTCCTAGTTCCTTCTTTCGTTCAGTTAGCAACTTTTAAGTAAATGTCCACTGAATATCCACACGACGCTAGGCCCTGTGAAGGATAAGGAAGTAGAAATTTGTCCTTGGTGAGCTCATATGCTACCGCCCCAGGGGAGAGATGGAACAATACAATGGTTTTGGAATCAGAAGATGTGGGTGTCAGTTTTGACTCTGATGAGGATCTTGGGCAACTGACATCACCTCCCTGAGCCTTGATTCCTCATTTATAAAATGAAGATGGTAACACATGCCCAGTAGGTTGACTCGGCAGAGTGTTGGCCACACAGCCAGAGTTCTGTGAATGTTAGTTGTTGATTATCATTGTTTCCCCAGCTCCCTCTATGGGAGGATTTGCAAATTCCATTAAAAACTCTCCATCAGACTGTGTGTAGGTGCGCCCAGCTTCCTTCCTTTCCAAATTCCAAGCTTCCCAAGTCTGAATAACAGCAGCTCAAGGTGGCACAGTGCTTGAGCCAGCGCCGGGAAGCCTGAGTTGGGGGAGGCAGTTCGAGCCTCCCCGCTGTGCGCTCCTCAGGGCCCAGCTCCACCTGCATCTCCAGGTATGAGCAGAACCCACCCACTTACTTCCTTTCTCTTCTCTTGCTTTAAATATGCCCAGAGAGATCATGAATTGCTTTTTCCTGACCTACAGACACCTGGAAGAGTCCTCTGGTTGGCTCCCAAGACTTCTGCCCCTTCCTTGCCAGTCATTTTCTCTTCCTGTCACTAGAACTGCAGCAGCGTTTGGGGTCGGTGAGTGGGTTGAGTGAGCTCAGGCACGATGTAAGTGTGATTCATTTGCACCAGGGGATTCTGAATAGATAATAATCGTCTGCAAATGGCAATTAACAGAATCTTTCAAAAAATGCCTTGATGGTTATAAAATGCAAGGCGAAGCACATCATGCCTCTTGTTGCGAGTAATTACGGAGGCGGCCTCTTATGCCTAGGTTCTGAATGACCTGATGTTTCCACCCAGTCATGCCGAACGAGAGTTTCCCTCAACTTCATCTGCCACCCTCGGACCTCCTCCTCACAGACGGCACTTGAGAAATACTCAGCTTGGCTTTCCCTGAAGCCCCTGGCTTGGCTTCACATTTTATCCCAGGCAGGAGCTAGAGTTGAGAATCAGCACCGTGTGAAGGTGGAAGGGGCAGAGAGAGGAACTAGCATTGACTACAAAGTATTACCAAGTCTTGTGTGAGCTGCTTTTACTAGTTATTTCAGTTGTCCTTAACCAATGGGGCAAGCAAAGGAGTTTTATGCCCTCCCTTTATTCTCTATTTTTTTAACAGATGAGGAAGCTGAGGTTTGGAGAGCTTACATGACTCACTTGAGGCCATCAAGCTGAAGCGGGGTTTGAGCCCTGAAGTGCCTGATTAGGGGGCCCACACTCTTCTCCACCGCACAGTACTCCCTACACTTGTCCCTTGTAGTATTTAAAACTGTTCTTCAGTATCCATTTGTCTAACTAGTTTTTTGCCTCTTGTTATGGCTGTGCTGTAGGCTTTGCCAGGGGAGGAGACACTGTCTTTCATCCCCAGCTCTGTTCTGCCAGTCCTATCCTGATGCCCGTGGGCAGTTAATTGTTTGCTGAATGAATGACTGACTTCCTCTGCAGCAGTGAGTCATTAGAAGTGACCAATGTAAGATCATCTGGTGGTCAATCAACGTCTTTATTAAAAACATTTTCACATGAAGCAATAGATTGGTACTGGCTAATCTGTCTCGCCATGGCTTTTGTCCTGCAGGGATCCACCCAGAAACAGAGATCTGAGGCCCATCTCTGCATTTCCTTTGTTGACAGACTGAGTGTGCATCGATAGGAAACAGCATCTTCTTGCCTTAGCTGTATCCTAATATTCTCAAGTGCAGTCCTGCCTCCCTAACCCCTTCCTCTCCGCCTGCTTCCTGTCTAAGGTGGTGGCGAGGGGGCACTCTCGGGAACCACGATCTCTCCACCTGTCTGGAGAGGGGGAGGCTCCGGCGATTCCCTGGGTAGACAGATCCAGTGGAGGCTCTCATTTATGGCTCAGCTCTTATCTGTTCCAGCCTCCTCAACCAGCCGGAGCAGGTTTGATGAAATCTCCAAGAGTTAGTTGGGAGGAAAGATATACTACAAATTAAAATAAAAAAGCAATGGTAATTTTGATTAGGGGGATTCAGGATTCATTTTTTTTGTAAGAGCAGACCCTCACAGTTGGGGCTGCTAAGACCGTTTCTGGGATAGAGAACAACACATGTGCAGTGAAATGTCAAGCTCAGCAGCACCGTCCCATGCAGGGATGGCTGGTCATTTGAGGAAGAGGTATGGGAGGAGGAAGCTTTAGCCACACGGTGAGAGGGGCAGGTGGGTAGGAAAGAGCAAAGGGGAGTGGCAAGTTGCTAATGGATGTTTTTCAGAAGGTGCTATCTCCTTGGCACTCATCCCAACCCTTTACTACTTCAGCCTGGGACGCTTTGGAGAGGTCAGGCCAGCATTTCTCCAAGTGTGTCCACAGACCACCTTCCATGAAGTCACCTGGGGGTTCCTTAATCAAGCACTTCCTGGGGTGCAGTCATGGTGCTTTGGGCCTCTTGCGCCCCTGGGAGTGTTTCTTCTCAGGTCCCAAGTAGCTACTTCCTTGCTGGTTAGGTTTCAGGGCCCAGATCCCCAGTGCCCATGCCACGTCTAATGAATCAGTATCTTCACAGATCGGTTGGGAATCTGCTTGGTTGAAAGCTCCCCAGGAGATTCTCACAAACATTAGAACTGGGCCACTAAGCTAAGTTACATCCTGAGGTTTTGTCCTCTGGAATAAGCTGGCGTGGGGGGGACATGCTGTGGAATCTTTTGGTGGCATCATTGATCTTGGGCAAACCGCTAAGGATATCTTGGTTCTCTAAAAAGTTCCAACAGGGAAAGGACTGTCTGTGTCTCATTTACCATAGCTGTTAGACTCCTAAAATACCGGAAATGAGGGAATCTTCAAGATCACTGCAGTTCAATCTCTTGATTTTATAGGACTATGATGGTTAATTTCATGTGTCAACTTGGCTGGGCCACGGTGCCCAGGTATTTGGTCAAACATATTCTAGATGTTTGTGTGAAAGTACTTTTGGATGAGATTAGCATTTAAATTGGTGGATTTAGAGTAAAGCAGATTGCTCTCCAATCTGCTCTACTTGTGGGTGCGCCTCATCCAATCAGTTGAAGGTCTGATAGTTGAATAGAACAGTTAAATAGAACCAAGACTGACCTCCCCCTAGCAAGAGGGAATTCTGCCAGCAGACAGCCTTTGGACTCAAACTGCACTTCTTCCCTGGGTCTCCAGCCTGCCAGCCCACCCTGTAAACTTTGAACCTGCCAGGCTCCACAATTGTGTGAGCCAATTCCTTAAAATAAATCTCCCTCTCTCTACATACACGTCCTGTTGGTTCTGTTTCTCTGGAAAACTCTGACTAATTCAAGGCCCAACGAGGTATGAGAACTAAAGCTGAGTTCAGAACCTAGGTCACAGCAGAGATGTGGAAGTAATGGACACAATTCACAGTTCTCCTTACAGGGAGAACGCTAGCTTCTGCCGTAGGAAGGGCGTCAAGCTGTGTGTGAGCATGAGTGTGCATGTACACATGTGTGTGTGTGCACATATGCATATGTGTTTTCTTGCAAGCTCCTTGGAGCCTGAGGCCCAGGTGTCTATTTTTCTTTATTGTCCCAGTCCCTAACACAGAACCTGGCAGGTAGTAAGTATTTAGTGAGTGATTGATGAAAAGGGAAAACTTTTGTGACTCTAAATTATTTGGATACTTCTGGAGATTTTCCAAAGCTCCAGGCAGCAGGACATATTCTAGTCTACTCTCTACTCCCCCTGCTCCCTATCCTCCCGAATATCTTGACAGACAGGAAGGAGGTCAGGGGAGAGGGTCGTTGGGCCTCTGACTGGAGGTAGAAGTGATGGAGGTCCTGAGGGTGACAGAGTGAACACCAGAGCCTGGAAGGAAAGAGGGAGGGGAAACCTCTGTACCACACGCCCCCTCCATGGCTGGCACACCACTGGGCACTTCATGTCACACCACTTCATGTCAACACGAAGAAGTAGAGAGTAAAGTTTTTTTTTTTTTTTTTTAAATAAATGAAGAAAGGGTAGGAAGTAGAGATGGGGGTTAGGGATAAGGACCCTAAAACCTAACCCTAACTCAGCAGGAATTAGGCCCCAGGAAGGAATACTTTGTGTGCAGGAGGAGGGAGAAAGAACTTGGAGTCCATGCTAGTGGCCACCTCAGTCACCTCTAGCTGGTGCCCAGAGCCTGTGCATTGGGTCCCCTGGGCAGCAGAGTGGGGTCTCGATGGCCTTTGGGATGGGCCATGCCCTCAGATACACAGGCGGTGTGGGCCTGGGAAGTGATCTGGTTTGACTTCAATGATGGACTTTTGCTTTGGTTGTCAGAGCTCCGGGCCACCTGTATCCAGGACGCCATGCATGCCGTCACTCAAGCCTAGTGCAGCGTGTGTGCACAGTGTGCAGACAGAGGGGCCGAGAGTGGATTTGGCTGCATGCTCCGGAACCCCAACGCTGCACTTGTATAACCTGTGCCTCCCCCAGGGCAGAGGCAGAATGGGGCTCCCATCAAGTTCTTTCAGCTTCGGTTGAAAAAACTCTCCTTTGGACAGCTGAGCCCGTGGGCTGGGTCGGTTTCTTCAGGGCAGGGCTCTCTCAGAGATGCTGACCCATCTGAGCCAATCGGATCTGCATCCTCAATGAAAACCAAGCTGACAGTCCTGTTTCTACTGCAGCGCAGCTTCGCACTCTCCCAGCCTTCTATTTTTAAAGTTGCTGCTTCTGCTCTTGGCTGCTCCATAACAAGTCTTCAACATCATCTCTAAGATGCTCCACACCACGTCTCCCCAGGACAAACCCCCTGCTGGACCCCAGAACTCCTGAATGTGGTTTGTCTTAATAAAATAATAACAGAGTTTCCCACCAGGCTTGATAACCAGTTGTCCACAGGCTTTGGTGTTTCTAAGCAGTTGGGACAAACAAACAGACACAACTCCCGGGTCCCAGAACAGCTCCTCATTCTTAGGAATCACTGCATTCACTTCCCAGTTGTTCTGCAAAAGAATATGCAAGCCACGGGAGGCCAGCAAAAGAAGCTGTTTGCCAGATGCACTCACTTAAGGAGTCGATCGATTAAAAAATTCAGACGGATGCATCAGAAATTGGTTCCCAAGAGCAAAAGGCAATTCTCCCCAGTCCCACTGAGTTAAGCACCAAGTTACATAGCTTTCCCACCAGCATGGACACTTCCAATAAAGTAAACTTTGCATGGAGGATACTATGGCAGTGGTAACCCCTTGACCGAGGTGCCCATCTTGACTCCCCAGGAGATAAATAAATATGAGTCCTAGGACTGTGTTGCTTCCCTTCTCCTCCTGCAAGAGCTGTGCCCCTCCTTTGAGCTTCCCCAACCCATCCCTCTAGGGAGTCTGAGCAGCCCAGTCAGGCCCCGCCTGGCTCTCCAGACCACTGAGGCAGCACGGAGGCTGTCATATTAGCCCCAGGTCCTCGGGACCTACTCTCATTCCTGGTGCACAATAAGTGCTCAAGAAATATTTCCTAATAAAAAATTGCCTTTTATGTACCAGGTACTGGAAAATATCTTACATATGTGATTTTTAAATATTTTATTTTAAAGCCTAACACAGATCTTGAAGGGGGAAATGCTTTATTTACATTTTATAGATGAGGGAACCAAGCAGGGGTTTGAATTCACTTCTTCTCAAGCCAAGTTTGGGCTCTCTCACACGTGACATGGCAATGCCCCTGCTCTTTTTACCTGAAGAACTTGGAGGAAGAGGCTGCCTCAAGACTTCTGACTCCTGTGGCTTGAGGGAGGTGGGTGGCTGAGGCCGACGGACAATCGTCCTTCCGACAGGTCAGGGGCCAGGTCCTGAGCAGCATGGGGGGAGCCTGGGGCAGCTCCCCCAGAGGGCAGTCAGGCCCCGTTCGGGGGCCATGGGGTTCCCTTTGCTTCAGGGGCTCCATGAGTCTCTGCCAGCTCTGCTGGGGCCCTGGCCTCTAGCAGCCGTCCAGCCTGTCTACAGGAGCTTCCCTCCCAAGCCCACTGCAGGGGCGGCTCTGGTCCCTCTGAGGCTCCATTCACACTCCCCGCAGAGAGCTGGGTGAGCACTGGGAAGGCAATGCATGTTTCAGTGGAGTTTCCTGAGGCGCCATGCAGCGGGTGTGGAGCGAGTCAGAAGACCTGGGTTTCCAGTCCTGGCTCTGTGATGAAACCTTGCAGAACCACAGTTTCCCATTGGTGGTATAAAGACACTGACACCTACTTCTCAGGGTGGTTGTGAGACTCAAATGAGATGATGTGTAAGTGCTATAAAATACATATCTTAGCAGAGATATGATGCTGCAGGGTACTGGTGTAAGACCGTGTCCACCTCGGGTTTCAATACTAGGTGAGCAAACACCGGGATTAATTCAGGTCCCTCAAGAGAGACTGAGTCCTTCCCTAGTAAACGCCCTAGCTCCACCCAATGCAGAGCATCTCTCCAAAGTGTGGGGAAAATACTTGCTTTAGTTGAACAAGTCTCTGGGACACACCAATGATTTGGGGGTCACAGAAGTCAACTGTTAAACCTTGGTGGGAATCCAAAGAGCACAGAGGGATTTAGTGGAATACCCTTTTTCCTTTCACCAAGTCCTCTCCCTGCTGTTCTTCCCCACAGAAGCATTGCAGACGAGCCCTGGGTGATGGGGCCCGCACTTAGCCAGCAGGACCCCAGCTTTTCTGGCACTGCCTGGAGCAGTCCAGCTGACGCCCAGGAGAGCAGTGGCCCTGTGAGACCTCCGTGAGATCTTAGAAATTTGGATTTGCAACCGGAGATGCCCCATGTGGCTTCTTGAGAGATGTCAGCACCGCCATCTGTGAGCAATACCAAACCTTAAACATCAAGAGAGAAATTGTCTCCTTTCTACAGGGCCCTGGAACAGCATAACGAGTTGGACTGCAGTGTAGGAATGCTCAGTGCCTCACAACTGCACTCCACTCCTATGCCGCAGTCTGTTGATTGGTAATTGTTTGATATGAACAGATTTTGTTTCTCTAGTAACTTGAGAGAGTGGAACAGGATCTCATCTGGTGCCTCCTTAACTATAGCACGTGTTGAGCATATAGGAGGAACCCAGTAAACACTGGCTGAACCATGGACCCTCACGGCCACAGGGACATTTGCTCACATCTATTTCCATGCCCCAACTTTCTAGATGAAGGCTTAGGTCTAGAGATGTTGAGTGACCTTTCCGAGGTTACAGGGTTGGTGATTGCAGTGGTTCTCAACTTGGTGCAATTTTGCCCCCCAGGGGACATTTGACAATGTCTGGAAGACAGTGTTGATGATCGTGACTAGAGGGACGATACTGTGTCTAAGGAGTGGAGGCCAGGGATGCTGCAAACATCCTCCAAAGCACAGGCACAGCACAGCCGCCCACAGCCAAGAATGACCTGGCCCGAAATGTCAATAGTGCTGAGGTGGAGAAAACCTGGGTGAGCGGTAAAGAGAACAATATGTTTAAAGCCACCGAGTTGTTCTGGAAGGTCTAGAGGACAGCAACAGTTCACATGTGCAGCAGGAATGTGGAGTTAATGGAGGCAATGGCAGGAGGTGAGGCTGGAAGTGTGGTTTGGAGCCAGGGAAAGGTCTTGTCACCAAATGACAGTTTTGTTCCACAGACAACAAAGGCTTCCTGGGTTAGCTGAAGGGCCAGACTAGAGCTGATGCCCAGCACGGTGCTTGCCCCACCCTACCATGCTGCCTTTTCCCCAGCTACCTTGTCAGACAAGAATAGATCCATGAAAAACAGGGCAACCCGATGCAAGTCACTTTTTCTCACCTACAGGATAAACTCAGACTCCACTGTGAGCCCATAAACCATGTAAAGATTTCTACCGCTGCTTTACCTACCACACCATGTTATAATTATTTGTCTATTAGTCAATTGTCCTGTTAGAGTGTGAGCTCCTTGAGGACAGGAACCATGCTTAATGATCCCTGTATCCCTGGTCTCTTCCATGGTGTCTAGAAATAACAGGTACATCAGGCATAATGGCTGAATAAATGAAGCAATAGGAGAGGGTAGACTGACACCCTCAAGCACAATTGTAAGGACTGTGACGGGCTTCCTTCCCCCTGCTCTCCTTTTTTCTCAAATATAAGAAATACATGCTCATTGTACAAAAAAATGAAAAAAGACATAGACAATCCAAAAGGATAAAATAAAAATTATGCAACCCCTACGATTCCCCACCCCATGATAAACACATTTAACATTTCAGTAGATATTCTGCCACTCTTTCTAGGGCTGTATATTCATGACAGTCACATGTGCATATTTTTCTTTTTAATTAAAATGGGATCATACTATATTTGTTGTTCTGTATCTTGCTTCTTCACTTAAAAATATATTGGAAACCAGTGCAAGGGGAGGCCAAGGGATTTGTCTTGGAGTTGTGTTTGCATAGCAATCACCCACTTTAATTTAGACTGTATCTTTGAAGAGGGACTAAGTCAACATGAGCATCTTCCCAGGTCCGTGAATACACTTCCACACCACGGCGTTTAACGGCTGAAAACTATGCACCTGGACCATTGTGCTGTCATGGATTAAACCAGTCTTCAATTGTTGCAATTTCTATTACTTTTATATTTTTACTTTGACAACAATGCTGCGATAAATATCCTTTTAGCTAAATCTTTGCACGCATCCCTAATTTTTCCTTAGTTTGAATTTCTAGAATAGAAATTGCTGGAACAAAAATTGCATATTTTACAGCTTTTGGAAAGTATGACCATGCTGCTCTCCAGAAACGTTGTACAACCTATACTCCCAGTGTATGGAGAGTGCCGTGTTAGCTCTTTTCGAACAAAAGCTATCACGTAGTCCACGTAAACACCAAGACAAGCTATTTCAGTTCCATTCAAGGACCCATCTATATCATTTCAGCATAGAACTGTCATGCTTATTGTTTTACAGTCTACCAGATGTGTGTGCTCAGTTTGGGCATGATGAGCTATGCGCCTGTTTACGTGCTTCTGAACACACACATGAGGTGATATATATAAAAGCACATATCCCAGTGTCTGGTACAGCAGAAACTCAACAAACGCCCCTGCTGTCTATGCCCATCACTGCTGCTGTGGTTACAGCCTGTAGCATCCCTTATCTGGATGGTTATCTCCAGCATCCTGTCTTGGAAACCTACAAGCCAATCTACACACCTGCCAGAGTGATTTGTCAAGAATGCAAATGGATCACATCGTTCCCTTGCTTAAAGGTATTCAATTGCTCCCTATTGTCCATACACTAACAGCTGGACTCTTGGTCAGGCTTATAAGGCTCTATGACCTGCCCTGAGACCCTGACGCTTCATCCCCCACACTCACCCATGTCCCAGCCACACTCTACCAGTGGGTCTCTTCACAGGACTCAGCTCTTTATTCCCCTGTGACTTGGAAGAGGGCTATTCTCTCCCCCTGAAGCACATTTGTTTACTTCCCTACCTTGTTTGTCTACAGAACTGTATCCTGGGAGACCTATTTTAACACTTTACTACCTGCCCCACTCAAGCAATGCTATCTTCTTCTATAGTCCCAGAAAATCTTGCCCAATTACTATGCATAAGTCTCCTACTGTATTGTAATTATTGTTTTCATATGTATCTCCCCAAGTAGACTGTTTAGAATCAGAACGATGTTTTACTTTATGTCCATATTCTCAACAGCTGACATCAAGCTTAGCACACAATAGGTGCTTAGTAAGTGCTTCTTGAATGAATGTATGAATTAAATAATAGTGTCCTTCCTTCCTTTCTTCTTTCCTTCCTTCCATCTGTCCATCTATAGGGCTTCATCCACAATAGTCACTATGGTAACAAGCCAGAGTCATCATAACATCTTCTCTTATTCAGATGGTGTCCCAAGTTGCATGAATTAATGACATGCCACACTACTCCCTTCCTAGGATCAAGTGGAATCAACTGAACCAAGTGCTTTGCCAACATCTGTACCTTCAGGAGGAGACACAGAGCTGGCAGGGATGGAGAGAACAAGTTCTAGGTCGGTCACCAGAGGCAGAGCTAGAGGATGAGGCCCAGCCTAGTCTGGCTTCACTGCACCCACAGGAAGCCCCACGTCGTGTGTGGAAGGGAGGACTCTGCTTCAGAGACCACAAACAAGAGTCACAGTGAAGGGAAGGGAGCGAAAGGTTTAGGGGAGAGAAGATGGGCAGGAAGCATAGAGAGAGACAGGCAGGGAGGGATTCAGATCCAAAGAAAAACAGGGAGAGACTGCAGATAAGAAGGAAGAAAATGAGGAAGGAACACGAACCCAAGCTGGTGTGGGCGTGTGGACTGCGGTTGTGTGAGAACAGCATCTTCTGCTGAAAACACTTGAGAACTGCTGTGCAGGAGAGAGCCTTAGCTTTTTACTTAATGTAATTAATTATTTTGTGGCTTTAAATAAAAACCAGCTATTCATGGGGAAGCCTGACAGGGTTTCTTTTAACTTAATGTTTGCTGAACCATCCCTTCTATCTCACTTACCTGATGTGGAACATATGCTGGGATCAGAATGACAGAGAATAAATCACCAGATTTGCTTGGCTTCTTTGAAAAATGAATTTGGGGGCTGAGATCTCTCATCGGTATATATCTTCCCTGAGCAGCCTTCTGACAGGGCGTCAAGCTTGGGGGGTGTCCTGTGCAAAGGTAAGTGGGTACCCAGAAGTGCCCAGATGCCCACATCTGGTAACATAGCCGTCTCTTCGAGACATGGGCCAAGGTACCTGTGCTAGGCTGTCAGGTGTTTCAGGGTGAGGTTTGAGAGCCTGCTGAAATCTCAGCAACAGGACACAATTGTGGTCTCTACGTGACTTTAACAAATGAATGTGGAGCTTTTAATATGCACCGGGAAACACGTACAGGAGCTAGGCTTAGTGCTAATGGTGTTCATGTGAGGGCCTTGGGCCAGACAGCCTGGGGTGAGTCTGCACCCTAGCTTGGCCACTGGTGGCCATTAGTGTGCCTCAGTATCTTCATCCATAAAATGGGGATGAAGCAGCCTCATGACTTAGTTTATGAGTTCAAATGTTAGTCATCCTCTCCCCACCCTCCCTTTCCCATCCTTACCGCTGGGTCTCGGTGAGTTATAAAGTTCAGCACAATGCCTGCCTGTCTCAGATGCTAAAAAATAGTTCTTTTCCACTCTCTAGAGATTGCAAGAGCTCTCAGGCTTCTGGACTGAAACAGAGGGAGGGGCTGGGAACCATTTTAACTCTGGCTATTTTGGATCAGGGCAAAGAGGGCAGGTGTGGATGTATACGTGGTGTGGGTGTGAGCAGGGCGATGTTTCCCCAGGGCTTAGCCTACATTTGCTCTTCTCTCTAACCGGAGCTGTGGAGAAGAACAAGCTCTATGCTAGCATTTCGGTTCCTGATCTTTCAATTTAACATCTGGGTGAAGTTGGACAAATCACTTAATCTCTCGGGGCATTGGTTCCTCATCTCTACAATGGGGAGGTGAGTTGGATTCGATATCTTTTTAATTTTTCTTAGCATTCCCTTTCAGATTATAAAAGTGATGTATACTTATTATAGAAAGCTTGGAAAATACATGAAAGTATAAACAAGATAATTAAAAACACCCATTATTCTACCATTCAGAGAAAATCATTGTTAATATCTCAGTGTGTTCTGCTTTCTCTGTACATACTGTATTGCAGAGTGAAATCACTGTGTATACAATTTTATATCTTGCTTTTTCTCCCCCTTAATGTTAAATTATCACGAGCGTTCTCTCCGTGTCATTAAAAAATTATTTGGACCTCATTTTAAGGTTCCTTCTGACACTAAAATTCTGTGAAGAATGGGGCTCATCTCCTTTCCTATTAAAAACATTTGTTCTTCTACAGCAGCAGAAATCATATGGAGAAAGGTGCCCTTGAATGGTGCCTCTCAATTCCCTTTGGCCCATGCATTATGCAAGGACACCAAAGGGCTCCGTGGCCCACCTGGCCCACCCACTGTCATTTGTCACCTCAGCTCTGGAGAATAAAAGGGAATTGTGGAGCTGCTTTTGATGAGTCATCAGCAGTGATGATGCTTTAAAGAAATTAAATATCAAGAAGTTTGACCTTGGGGCCAGTCCGGTGGCGTGGCGGTTAAGTTCACGCACTCCGCTTTGGCGGAGTACAGGTTCAGATCCCGGGCGTGGACCTATGTACTGCTGATCAAGCCATTCTGTGGCAGGCACACCACACATAAAGTAGAGGAAGATGCGCGTGGATGTTAGCCCAGGGCCAATCTTCCTCAACAAAAAGAGGAGGATTGGCAACAGATGTTATCTCAGGGTTAATCTTCCTCACCAAAAAAAAAAAAAAGAAGTTTGATCTTATGTATTGGTAGAAAAAGGGGCTACCTATAGGATAGCTTTTCAGGGGAGGGGCTAAAAAAATTTCCTAAACTGCCCTTTCCTTTCTCCTCAGTTACAAACTTTCAAAATTCCTTTATCATAAAATAAGACCTTTGTTACAAAGTTAAGATTCAAAATAAAACTGATTTGGGGAAAGTTAACACACTGACCAAAATTCACATGAAGATTAAGGCAGGGACAATGCTCTGTGCTGAGCGTGTGGTCTCCTCTCCCTGGGCTCACAGGGAGACCACCACCAGCGCCCAGCCTTCCTGGAAATTAGGTTCAGGCCATGAGACGGTTCTGGCCAATGGCATGTGGGTAGAAGGAATGGAAGGGACTTCTAGGTCTGGGTCTTTAAAAAATCCTGCACGACCTTTCAGCCCCTTTTCCCCTCCTGTTCCCACTTTGGAGGCCACCAGTTCAAAGTGATAAAGCTGAAGGCGGGGGGAAGGCTGCTCGAGCTGCATCAGAATCTGATGTGAATAAGAAACACAGCTTTGCTGCGTTAAGCGAAGCTGAGATTTTGACATTCATTTGTTCCTGCGGCTTAGCCTAGCTTATTCTGACTAATACAAAGAAGTAAGTAATTGATAACAGGTCCTTTGGAGAGACTAGGTTTGGTATTAGAGAAGATGAAGAGGAAGGTATTAGAGAAGATGAGGAGGAAAGTGCAGAGGCTACAGGCTCTTCAAATTGGTGGGGAGGAAACTCAGTTTGGAGAGGATGCAGGGATCTACCAGCCCACATAGCACTTTGTGTGAGTTAAAAAAGGAATCCCTAGGTTAATAATTCTGATATGGTATCCACGTACACTGGAGCTGAACAAGTAAGTAAATGGATGGTAGATGGCGGGAGCCAGTTTTTTTTTACTGTTGAAGTGAGAGGTTGAGAGGCTACAGGTAAGCAAAAGGAGGGGGCTAGAATGTGGTAACGCATCTATGTGGTAATGGATTAGAGCTGGAGACATCAGTATGAACTCATATTTAGCTTAATATAGATACAGATGGCTACTATGGAAATATTCATAGATAGGTATATATGTGAGGGTTAGTATACACACATATATTTTCTTGCTCTGTCTTCTGAGAGGGCCTAGAATCAACAATACCAGCACATGTAGAATCTAGATTTTGGTTTCTAATACCATTCCCTAATAAAATGAAGCAGGGCTCTTTGAAGAAATGACTGATTCTACGACTGGGGCAGGTCATATGCAAGATGAGCCTAGAGCATCTTGAAGTACCAGAAAATAAAGAAGTGCTCTGTGTTAGTTTCCTGGGGCTGCCATAACAAATTACTACACATTGGGTGGCTTAAAACAAGAGGAATTTATTTTCTCACAGTTGTGGAGGCCAGAGGTCTAAAATCAAGGTCAGCTTCCTCTGAAACAAAGGAGAGTCCTTCCCTGCCTCGCAGTAGTTTCTGGTGTTTATGGGCAATCCTTGGCATTCCAGGGCTAGTAGATACATCACTCCAATCTCTGCCTCCATCATCACAAGGACATCTTCTCCCTGTGTGTCTCTCTTTTCTTTTTATAAGTACGCCAGTCATATTGGATTAATTGGCCACCCTACTCCAGTATGACCTCATCTTAACTAGTTACTTCTGCAACAACTCTATATTAAACTAAGGTCATATTCTGAGCCATTAGGGGTTAGAACTTTAACATATTTTTTGAGGGGATACACAATTCAATGTAGTCCAAACAAAAATCCACAATGATGGGGATATACCAAAGGGACAGAAGCCAACTGAAAGATGGAACAACTTAAACAACAAAATAAATAAAGGAGTGTTGGATTATAACCCCAAGTATAAAATAAATATCCACGCGTCTATCCTGATATGTGGCTACACTATGGACACAGATCGTAAATAAATGATTGAATAAAGAAATAAGTAAGTAAAATCAAATAGAGGAGGACAGACAAATCTCCAGTGCAGAAGAATTCCAAATAATTTGTGTGGATACTCTGCTCTCAAGGAAGTGGAGCATAACTGCTCACTCCTTAAGTGTGGGCTGCACATAGTGACACAGTCCTTCTAAAAATGCAGTACGGAAAGCAGGGAAAAAGAGTAACTTTACAGTGGAGAAACCTGACAAACATGACCTCAGCCAGGCAATCGAGGTCAGCCTCAACAGTGACAAGTCATGTTGATAGAATGTACCCTTGACATGATGTGATGAAGATGGCACTTTACCTTTGTGGCCTTCCCCCAAAACTCATAACCCTGATCTAATCATGAGAAAACATCAGAAAAATTCCAGCTGAGGGACATTCCACAAGATCCTTGACCAGTACTCCTCAGAACTGTCAAGGTCATTAAAAACAAACAAAATCTCAGAAACTGTCACAGTCAAGAGGAGCCCAAGGAGACAAGACTACTAAACGTAATGTGGTGTCCTGGATAGGATCCTTGGACAGGAAAAGGACATTGAGTGAAAAGGAAGGAAATCTAAATGAAGTGTGGATTTAAGTTAATAATAACGTATCAATATTGATTCATTAATTGCAGCAAATGTACCATACGAATGTAAGATGTTAACAATAGAGGAAACTGGGTGTAGGATGTGTGGGAACTCTATGTAATATTTGGCAACTTTTCTGTAAATTTAAAACTGTTCCCAAATAAAAAAAGTTCATTTTTAAAAGATGGTACTTCTAGAATAATAGTAATAAGTGGATATAGCCTCATGCTAGGGAATATGACTTGAATAGTGGCTAGTAGGCTGGGTATCAGTCTCAACTCAACACCCCCTCATCCTGAGCCAAGTGCCCTTGTGCAGTGAGCAATCTGCACAACCCCGTGTGGTAGTCCTACAGGTGGAATTATCATCTATCACCATTTTTCTTACAGCTTATCCCGCATCCGAACATAGTACTAATTTGTGCTAGAAATAAAAGCACAGTCAGTTGCGTCATAAATGGATATACTACAGAGGGTCACCTACGGGCTTCCAGGAGAAACCTCACGAACCACCAATGGTCAATGGATTCATCTTCAAGAAGCACTCCTTCCAAGTCTGGACAATTACAGCTCTGATTTTCTATCTGTTTGGAGGTAGAAGAGCCAAGTGTGTCAAGGGAGATGATGTTCCTATGGGGAAGACATTCTCAAATTACATTTTGCCCACAAAGATAAAGCAGGGTGAGAATCCTATACCAAACACTACTGAGCCCCCATGGGGGCAAAGCCATGTGAAAGGCCTCGGTGGTGGGTGGGGCAGGAGTGGTGGAAAGCAGGGGAATCCGTCCAGAGCTTTGCCCTCAGGGAGTTGTTTTTCATTATTTACATGTGGCCCAGTGACAGCTAGTCAGGTGTCTCTCTGTAAAGAAATCTCTTGATACAGCAGAAACAAGCATTTTGAGTTATGCACGACAAGTCTGACATTAATTTTCTGCTTTTCACCCTAACAAAGAAATGCACTGATATTTGTCTTCCAAGGCTGCCTCCACCTCCAGCATGGTCAGAGGCCTCACGTGTTCCTTGCTTGTCCATCAAGTGCCCTGCGGTGTGTGCTCTAGGCCAGTGGGGAGGGCCTTCTCGAGGGCCTTCTTTCTAAGAGGCAAGATAGCCCAGATTGTCACCATATCAGTGCAATGCCAGGGTCATATATTCCCCCAAAACATAAAAACAACACTGTTGATTAAGAAGCCTACAGAATATGGTTAGACTAAAAAATGGATTAGAAAGCAATTCTGCAGTGTGCATCAGCAGTCAAAAAAAATGTTCATATCCTTTGACTTGGTAATCCCACTTTTGTGAATCTGTTCTAAGAAAATAATTCTAAACACCAAACTATCTATAAGTATAATAGCAAAAACAGCCTAAATATTCAACAGTTGAGAAATGAGTAAATAAATTATGATTCATAGACTTGATGGAATATTATGAAATCCTTAAAATGATCATTTATGAGAATTATATAATATGGAAATTGCAAAAGATAACTATGCTAAGTGGAAAAAAAGGGAGATAAAAAACATAAGTAAAGATAATTACTACTATGTTAAAATATACATAAGAAAAAGACTCAAAGGAAATTCACCAAAATGCTAACAGTGTTTGTATTAGACTGGTGGGATTTGAGCTGATTCTTTTTCTTTTCTCTAGTTTCCAAATTTTCTATGATGTGGTAATATTACATCCTGATGGAAGAAATTATTTAAAAACTATGTCAAGTCCTGTCCCCCAGTGCATCTGAATAGTTGAAAGGGATTCCATTTAGGTGTAGAAAAACATAACAATAATGACCATTAATAATAAAATAACCTTAATAAAAATTAATAACATAAAAAGAAACACAGTCTGGGAAAAAATGGTGTAATGATTTCCTAACACAGACGTACTGACTTTCTCCAGGATCAGTTTTGGGGGCCTTTTTCTTGCTGAAGTGATTGGAGTTCTGTCAGCCTTGGCTGGTTGGGGGAAGCTGGCCAGCTCCAGGCTTCCATGCCGCTCACAGCTGGGCAGCCACGGAACAAAGGCCCTGCCTAACCCTGGGCCATTGCTCCCCACCTCAGGGCTTCTCGGCTGAAACCATGGAGCTGGGCTGGTCTGGCCTGCAGGGCACCATGGATGAAGCCCTTGCTTGACTTCCTAATTGCGCCGGGGGTCCTAGACAGGCGGCAGTTGTGATGGAAGGCCAGTAGGAAAGGAGGAATGGAGGAGAGAATGGAGCTGGTCTTTCCTAATGAGCAAATCAGTAGCCGCTCTTCCTGAGAGGGACGTTCTGAAGGGAGAGGCAGTGGCTCTCTCTGCATCCCCTTATCTGTAGTTAGAGGAAATCTAGGCTGATGGAGTATGGTTGGCTTTGGGCTTTTGCCTGCATTAATAGCAAGGAAAGAGCCAACACGGGGGGCCAGTTATGTTATCAGTAGGAGGATAGCCTGGATGCAATTTTAGCTGAGCGAGGGGGCCACTCACAGGAGAGAATAGCTGATGGAATGAATGACAGAATGATGAAATGATGGAGCCAAACAACCTCCAGTTGGATGAGTTTTGCCATCCCCTGTTGTGCATGTTCTCGGAATTCTGTTTGATTTGCAATGTGTGGACCACAAGGAGACAGCCTGCTTTATGTATGGGGAGTTTGCACAATTAATAATATCACAAGGGCTAGTGGCCTCGTGGTGTCATAATTTAAATCCTTGCCAAATGCTAAGAACACTAAACTCAAACCAGCCCCACCCAATTCAGCATAAACACATCCCAAACACACAGCAGAATCCCTACACTATTTTTCTTCCCAAAGCTAAGCAAGAGAGAACCAAGTTTTCATCCCATCTTCTGGTATCTTCTTTTCATGCTTTTCACTAGACGAAAAGAAGACTGGTCCTTTTTTCCTGGAAAGATAAATTTTTAATGGATGTAAATGTTCTTTCAGCTCCTTAGTTTGGCGGAAGGGATGGTACGGCTTGGACAGCCAGTCTCAGGAATACAATTGACTTACTGCTTGTTATTTCTTTTCCCTTTCACCGCCCAGTGAAGCACAAATGCTCTCCGCCTGGGCCTTTGTTTCTGAGCCTGCCGTGCCCTCAGTCAGCAGAGACAGCTCGCCTTAGAAGGGAACAGTCCTGATGAATTGGCCTCACTGGATTGTCTTATAACAATGGAAGCAGGTCTGTTCTGACACATCTGCTCTGCACTCAGCTTCCTCTTGGCATGCATCCAGTTTTTATGTATTAAATATCTACTGCGTGCCAGGCACTATTCTATTTCATCCTCATAACCACCCTATGATATAGCTGCTAGTATTATCACCATCCCCATTTTACAGATGGGGAAACTGAAGCACTGAGAGGTCAATACTTGTTGTAGCTGATATGTGACAGACTTGGCAGTATGGACCCAGAGCCCATACTCTTAGCCATGACAATATTCTGCCTCCGTTAGCACCTAACATCTGCTAGGCAGTGTGGGTGTGAGGGAGTGGAGGATGAAGTTGGGGTTGGGATGAGGAGGAGAAATGCACAGTTGCTGCCCTTACAGTCTGGAAGGAATCATTTCTTTTCCATTCCTATGGACGCTGCTTCCCAGGGCTGCTCTCCAGGTCCCAGTTCTTTTGCATTCATCTTGGTCTCCTTGGGTTTCCACTTCCACTGGCTGCAATATGATTCTTCTCATTGTGCTGACCCAGTGAGGGTTATTCAAATTGCATTCTGCATTTCTACAGGGTCCTCAGCCCTTGGCTTTGAGACTGAGACAGGGATAGGCTCCTTTTCTTGCCCCCCTCCCCTGCACTCTGTTTCCTAACAGTAGCTCTGCATAGTACAAACACTCCTGTCAAAGAGGTCCAAGGGAACAGTACAGCCACTTCTTGGGGCATTGGGCTAGGGGAAACATGCAGTGTTAAGCTTATCTCGGAGGGGCCTGCTTTAAGATGTAGAGAGGACCTATGTTCTGCCATGCTGTAGTTTCTATGATGCTTGGGTTAAAAGCCAGCTATAGAAACATCATCACCAGTTCTCCACATTATTGATCACAAAGGACTTATAATCACTATCAAAGAAACTGATTGTTTTGATCTGGAGATAGTCAGATTTCCATCTGGAGTCATGGAGGCAACCGCACATTAGATTATCAGTGTCATAGGAAAAGGAGGGGGGCAATAATGGGCTGTTTTGTAGATCTCAGTTCCTACATCATGACCTTTATTTGTAGAAAATCAGAATTCTAAATAATCGTCATCATCAAAGAGTGACATCTATCAAGCACCTATTAATGTGTGACCTTGTCAAGCAAACCAAGCAGCTTTCTTTGACCTGAGGGTTGGCTGGGTTGTGACCCTCCTCTGCACCCCGTGTTCTGTGAGTAACTCTATCATGTAATGAGGTTGTAACACAGGTGTCTGTCTCCTCCATGTGACCATGAGCTCTTTAGGGGCAAAAACTCCTCCTCCTCCTCTTTTCACAGTAGGCACTTAATATAGGTTTGTTAAATGTTGATGACTCTCGCACTTTATGGAGAAACTAGGCATTTCCACCACCAAATCTACAACCCTACATCTGCATTCATCTTTTCCTTCTTCTGTCCTCTACGTTTAGTGTCTCTCATGAAAAGCCAATTCTTCACCATGGACTCTGAGTTCCATCTCCTGCCTTCTCAAGGATTCCTTCAGTTATCTCCTTTCTTTCTTGCATCCTAAAGTTGTTTCTCTCTTCCCTGGATCATTCCCATTAGGCAAAGAGAAGCAAACCCATACTCAGTTATCTCCCATGTTTGAAATCTCCCCCAGACCCCACACCATATTCTGGTCATCGTCTGATTTCTCTGCATCCTTCTCAGGCAAGCCTCTGCAAAAAAGTTGTCTACACACATTAGCTTCACTTCACCTCCTTCCATTCACTCTTGAGCCTACTTTTTTTGGTTTTTACCCTATGGTTACAAAAACTTGTTCTTGTCAAGATCACTGTCAACCTTGAAGGTGCTAAATCCTGGGATCCATCTGCCTTCTGTCTCCATTTTCCTTGAGCTCCAGAAAACATTCCACACCGTTGCCTACTCCCAACTTCTCCACATGCGTTTCTCTTCAGCTTCAGTGACAGTGTACTCTGCTGTTTTCCACTCACATTTCTCTTTCAGCATCTCAGTATCCCTGGTAGGTTCCTACTCTCTAAATAAAGGACCTTGACCTTGACCTTTCTCTTTCTATGCTGTACTCTCTTTAATGATCTCATCAATTCCATCATATATGGTTGACAGTTCCCATATTTATCTCTCCAGCCCAAACCTTTCCATTATATCCCACTGCCTATTTGACATCCTTGAATGTCTCACATGGACCTCAAACTGAACCCATTCCAAACCAAGCTCTTTATTTCTATTGTTCCCCCCAGACCACATCCTTTTCTATCTCAGTAATTAAAATCTCTGTCCACCTACTTGCTCAAGCCAGAAATCTGAGCATCATCTCTAATTCCCCTCACCCACTCTGTCTGAGTGGCCCTCTCACTGGCCCCATGGATTTGTTCACTTGTTTCTTGTCTCTCTTCCCCCCATCTGAGATTGCCAGGCATTGCACGAGGTCCTGGGCAGCTAGTGGTTAATTAAACAGATTTGGTCCACATGCTCAGTAAATATATGTTGGATGCCAAATGGATAAAAGAATGGGTGGATAATAAAAGGAAAAGCCCAGAGTCTTAGATTCCCAATCAAAGTGGTAGCCTTACAGTCCTCATGGAAAGAGGCTCGCCCATGATTGGTTTGGTGCCATTGGTCATAGAACTCAATTTTGCTAAGACTCAGTTTCTTGATCTATAAAATGAGACTAGTAACACCTAAATCACTGGGTTTTTGTAAGGATTCAATAGCATAACACATAGCATATAGTTAGTGCTCAATTCTTGCTTAATTTAAAAAAATCTCTAATACAAACAACCTAACCATATCATCAGTTATTTTTTCCTGTTGTTTTGGCATGTGTTACACCCAGCCTGAGGTAAACTTAAACAGCATATGAACGCATGAATAAATAATGAGTTCACATCATCACCAAAGAGTCAGAGGAAAGAGTGATTTCAGCCCTGATCTCAGGTGTGGTGACAACCTTGTGAGCTCGGTGTAGGTCGGTGGTGCCCTTCTGTCATCCCCGCCCCATCTCCACCACCAGCCCAGGCTTTGCCTCTCCTGCTCCTGCTCCTGCTCCCAGGAGGGCAAATGATGGATGGAAACATCATAAACAAGAACAATGCCTATTGTGCTCTGCTTAGAAATGGCCTGTGTTCTTTTGAAAATTATGAATAAAATAATATACTGACTAAATTGGGTGGTGTGGAGGATTTGCGAACGAGAATGCAAATAAAAATGAGGTCACTTGTTAGGTTTGGAAGGAAAAAAATGGTCCCTGGAATGGCCTTTTTCTCCTGCTAGGATGGCAAGAGGAAAACCATCTCTGTGAACAAAAGATAGAAATTGCCTCCTGAGTGCTGTCTGTCTGCTCCAGAAGAAAGGTCTGAGTTTAGAAAACCTCTTATTGAGGAAATAGCACACTTTTTGGGGGCCTGTACTAACAATTTGGCTGTTATTTGTTGACTTGATGAGATGGGAAATAGTTGAGGTATTAAATCCTAAAAGGAGGGCAGAGAGAGTTATAATAAAAAACCCAATTCATCATCCCTGGCTGGGGCCTGGGGCGGCCAGCTACCAACTCACCAGGCTTCTACTCGCAGGGGTTTCGTCTGGGCCTTCGCTTGTGGGAAATGAAAGGCCAGCCACTCCTGATGTTTATGGGATTTGCAGAAAATTGTACATATCATGCAGATCCATTTCCCTTTCTTGCCCTTCTTTCAAAAGAAATGAATTCTTAGGGCACTTATGAAAATGAGTGATGGAGGAGAGGAGGCTGGAGCCAAGCCTTTGAAGGCAAAGGGATGTGAACAGTTTCTGAGCTGGGTGAACAAGGCTGTGGTCCTGGCCCAGCCAGCCCAGCCCTCCTCAGGCCACTCCCAGGCCCCAGGGCTGATTTTTGCCCTTTCAAACCTGCCTTAGTTCCCTTGGACAAGAATGCTGAGGTAAGGGTCTGATGAGTCAGCCAGAGAGGGAAGGAAAAAGAGAGAAGGAGAGACAGATGACAGTGAGGTAGACCAGCCCCAGATGTCACCAGGGTGCTCAGCAAAAGGCTTATGGTGGCACCAGGTGGACAGCATTGCTTACCGACAGGACCCTCACAGAAGAGTCAGCGCAAGGCCAGTGGGAGTCTTTCCTGAGAGGATGTGATATCAAGGAGATGCAGGAGGAGGGCGCAATTCCACCCAAAAAGACAGAGAATTAACTAAGGGAAATGTGTCCATTATCACCTTGGACTGATGCTACTGGAGTGGACCAGACGCCTGCTCACAAGAAATTCAGATACGGAATCGGCAGATATGAGTGACCCCAGTTCCTCTGCATATCTGAGCTCTGTTGTGAATACATTTGCAATCCAAATACACACGTTGCTTCTCTTCACTCTCAGTCAATACCTGGATTTTAATAGGTGCCTACTGAAACTCTGGAAAGTTATATAAAGGCCTAGAGGAATGCGTTTCTAATAGTTGAGCTTCCAATGCTGGTGACAGGCTGAGAGAGATCTTCAATGGGGAGAGACTGGGGCTGGACTGAAACCTTGAAAGGGTGCTAAGCACTGAAAATATCATAGTATGCCTTCCTGTGTTATTTAGAAATCAAAACAATTCTGAGACATAAAATAATGGTAAGGAAGTCCAACAAAGTTCTGATGTTTCCCATGATGGCTGGAGTTAATTTTTTTAAACATTAAATATCAAATTTTATTCAAAGGATGTTTTAGGTGCCCCTAGGACACATTCAGTCCATCTCCTGGGTAATTTAGCCCTGTAGAGCGTGGTAGAACCTGCCGGCCTGGGTCCAGAGTTCCCTCCTGGGTACCATCTCCTCAGCTGGTTCAATGGGACAGAAGAAGCAAGGGAACATGGACTTTGAGCTCAGAAGACTGGAGTCCAGTCCCCGCTCTTGTCACTTAGTGTGTGACCTTGGGCTTTTCATACAATCTTTCTGAGTCTCAGTTTCCTCACCTATAAAATGGAGATAAGAAAAGCTTTCTCACAGGGTGCTAACAAAGATCAAACGAGAGAACACGTGAAAACGTCACATAATGTTGGTTTGTATGATTCCAAAAATATTCTAACCTGGGTGTTTTCTAAAAGTAAATTACAACCAGATGCTAGACAGGATGTGGAGCAACAGGAACTCGCATTCATTGCTGGTGGGGATGCAAAATGGTTCAGCTGCTTTGGAAGACAGTCTGGCAGTTTCTTACAAAGCTAAACATACTCTTACCATATGATCCAGCAACTATTCTCCTGGGTGTTTACTGAAATGAGATGAAAAATTATGCCCACACAAAAACCTGCACACGAATGTTTATAGTAGCTTTTTTCATAATCGCCAAACATTGGAATCAACCAAGATGCCCTTCAGTAGGTGAGTGGATAAACTGTGGTACATCCAGAAAATGGAATACTATTCAGCAATAAAAAGAAATGAGCTGTCAAGTCATGAAAAGATATGGAGGAAGCTTAAATGCATATTACTAAGTGAAAGCAGCCATTCTGAAAAGGTTACATATCGTTCAATCCAACTATTGACATTCTGGAAAAGGCAAAACTACACGGAGACAGTACGAAGATCAGTGGTTGCCAGAGGTTGGGGGTTTGGAGGGAAAGATGAATAGGTAGAGCACAGGGGATTTTTAGGGCAGTGAAACTATTCTGTATATGCAGTAATGGTGGATACACGACATTATGTATTGGCAAAATCTATAGCATGTACAACACAGAGAGTGAACCCTAAAGTAAACTAGCGACTTTAATTAATAATAATGCCTCAGTATTGGATTACCCATGGTAATAGACACACAACACTAATGCAAGATGTTAATAATAGGGGAAAAATGGGTGGGGGAAGAGTACATGGGAATATCTGCAATTTCTGTTCAATTGTCCTGTAAACCTAAAACTGCTCTAAGAAATGAAGTCTATAAATTAAAAAATTAATTATAGAGCTGCTTGAACCTCCGACTGTTCTTCCCCACGCTGCGCCCCAAGGGAATCAACTCTTAGGAGGGAGCATGTCCGCTATCCCACGCCGGCCCCGCCTCGGTAATGCCAGGCTCATTCCCACTCTGGGTAATGGCTCGCACAGGCACTGGGAAAAGCATGAATCAAAAATGACAGCACATTTTTCATGCTGAACTATTACCTTGTCTGGTTATTTTGCTATTCATACAGCCAATAATAAGCCACTCCGCGATTGTGTCTTCATTTAATTTGTTGTTTAGACTAACCTTTCACTGGGACACTTCTGCATCCATGGGGGGACATAGGTTTTATTTTATTTTTGCTAATGCAATAAAGTTGGAATCCTGAACATACTCTTTAGTCTCTAGAGGTGACCGGGGAGCCATGTGGTGAGGGGTAAAAGACAAGACACAAAATAAGAACTGACTGATTATATATTAAAATGGTGAGCAAAAACCCAAAGACCTGGCTAATGCGATAAAAAGGGAGGGGCTCCATCCGTGTTAGTTCCCCGGCTTCCTGGTTCCAGCCTGGGCTGGCCCAGGGCATGGGTTTGAAGATTCTCTTGGATGGAGAGATTTCATTCTGCCAGTCCTGTCCTGCCGCACTCGGCGTAGGCATTGCTGAAAGTAGAGGGAAAGAGGTGTGCACATGGAGAGCCAGGCCAGAAGGAGGGGATTTCACAGCCAAGGTAGCAGAGCTGGCCCTCACCTTAAACAGAGCAGGTTGCCTACGCGGTGTGATTTGAAAAGCCCCACTGTCTCTGCCGCTGAAACTGAAATTCTTCTCCTTCCTGTGTCAAGCGCCGAGCAGGCACCGCTGGGTAATAGGGCACTAGATGTCAGCACGGGTTCCCTGTTGTGTCAGTATTGCCCTCTCCCCTGCTCTTTTTAAGTGCCGAAGCTCCCAAGCAGGTCTGCAGCTTAGAGTGCAGGAGTGTCTGACAGAGCCCTGGGACCCGGAACAAGGCCTGTCTGACAGTGGGGGTGCACCAGCACACAGCGGGGAGTGGGAAAGTGACCAAAGACAATGTTCCTGGGGTGGGGGTTCATCTCAGGGCTGGGGCCAGAAAGGCTGATACTGTGCAGATCTTCTGCACACTGTCAGGGTTAGGAGATGGTGCCTGCAGGGGAAGGGAGGGGGAAAGCAGCACTCAGATGCATTCCCTGAAGCCCACATTCAGGACCACTTGGAATTAGCAGACCAGGACTCTGGGGGTGTTACATCAGCTTTCTGAACCATGCGCCACCAAACTTGGGGAATGCAACATTGTGCAGGGAACACGGGCCTGAGCTCTGAATGTCTAACCTATTCAAATTTAACCCCTGCCTCTGTCACTTACTTAACCTCTCTGAGACACAGTTTCTCATCCATAAAATAGACTAATAATAATCTTATTTCAGAGAGCTGTCGTGAGTATGAAACGTGTCAAGTTCTTAGTGCAATGTCTGGCACAGAGAGGCACTTGATCCTGAAGTTTCGATGGCGCAGCTGTTGTTGATGGGAAGAATTTTCTGGTCAGTGTCCGGTGCCCTCTAACTTCGGTGCGCGAGTGCCTCCTGCATCTGTTACCTGGGAAGCTCAGCCACACCCTCCTCCCTGCTGATCCCCAGACGCTAGCCCTGCCCGGGCACTCCAGTTTTATTAGGGGCTTACTGTGGAGCTTGGTCCTAATCCACCTGGTGGCCTGCGGCAGTTGGGATTCTGTGATGGGGCTGCTGATGGGGCCCTGGCAGCGTGAATCTTGGCCTCCAAGCACAGTCAGCACTGGGCTGATGGAGATGAGAAAAGCACAGAATCATATGGTTGAAAAGAACTGTAATTGTAATGGAAATTCAGATCACTCCACTGAACCTGTTTTCTGCATTCGCATTCTGTCCTTGTAAATCAGAAGCACCGGGAGCAATTTATTTCTAAACATCAACAGTTCGGAATGGGAAGGAAAATGAAATAATTGCATTCTGACTCACTTGAAACAATTCATCTGCATGTACATGCAAATCCCGAGGGCCATGGACACTGCAAAGTAACCCATGGGATTGTCTTGTGTTTTCCACCTCCCATGTGTGCCTGGAAAGGAGGAGGAAGGCAAGTATCTTGGAGCCAGGTGGATTTCTACTCCCCATTGTGCAAATCTGATGACTGTGGAAGCGATGGCTCATTGCACCCACCACAGGCAGGTGGAGAGGAAAGATTTCGGTGTGCTCGGGGGCCCTGGGCAGGCATCTGTGTAGTCCCCTTCTGCTTCCCTAATTCACGAGCCCCCAAGGGTGGCCCAGAGAGACCCGCAGTGGCCCCACTCTGAGATCCCAGACACACAGCTCCTTTCTCTCTTAAAACCTGCTGATTCTTCCTTTTCTGTCCCAGCCTTCTCCTTTGCCTGAACTTCAGCTTATCGCTTGCCGGGATTCCTAACCTACTGATTGTGTGTCTCAGAGAGGTTAAGTAAGTGGCAGAGGCAGGGGTTAAATTTGAATTGGTTAAACATTCAGAGTCCAGGGAACCTCCCATGAGGCCTGACCAGGGCTCCGTGTTTAGTGGGCCACAGAAACAGATGCTCTGGGTTCCAGAAAAGCAGGGGTTACTAAAGAATTAGAAAAACTTTTTTTTTTTGGAAAGAATTTGCCATTTGATATTTCATTAAAAGAATTGAAGAGATCATCATTGGGAAAAGCAGAGCATTACAAGTTTTCTTTTTACTGACTTTATGGATTAGTATTATTTATAAGCCCATATTGGCCTGGGGCTCAAGGGGGCCTCACACAATCTTTTTAACATATAGAGCCTCTAAATATCTCACTCTGGTCCTGCCTTTCTAGGTTCTCATAGGTCCTTTTGGATTCCATGGTTCTAACTGGATGGATGGACATGTCTTCTTCAGGTTGGCATGCAGGATCTCTTTAGAGAGACGGTGTGGAGTAGCATTTCTCTAAGAAACTCTTTTGACTGAGGAGGCAAAATGCTCTAAGGGAAAGAGCATGGGTATGAAGTCTAAAGCTGGGTTCAAATCCTCAGTGGCTCTGTGATTTTAATCATGCTGTGCCTCAGTTTCTCCATCTGTAAAATGAAGATTACAATAGGGCCTACCACAGAGGAGCACCTCTAAGGACTTACATGAAAGTGCTCTGTGAACTGCTAAGTGATGTGTGTGTGTGTGTGTGTGTAATGAAGAGGAGGAAACATCAGTATATTAACAGCTGCTCCCAGGACTTCTCTCAGGAATGCACGTTTTTTGTTGGAAAAACAAGATGATAAGGGCTTGGGGAAAGATGAGACTCCTAGGAAGTCGAGGCGAGGTGGAACTAACTGTTCGGTATAAAACTGGGGGAGAATCTGGAAGGAGAGGAGTTGGGTAGGATGAGAGGAGAGAGCCAGCGAGATGGCAGGACATTTTCCTCGTCCCTGGAAACCCCTCTGCCCCCAAATTTGATAAAGTTCCAGTAGAATGATGGGAGGCTTGCCGTGAGTGATTTCTCACAGGAACACCCAAAGGAGCTGAGCCTGCCTTCCGGGGATTACAGGGCAAACAGCACCTAGGAACGCAGGAACTGGGCATGAGAAAGTGAGCTGCCAGGTCTTGGGGAAGGCTTCTGAAGAGTGGGCTCCACTCTGCAGTTCTTTAGAATCACATGAGGAGTTAAAACAAACAATAATTCCCAGGCCCCACTCCAGATCAATTAATCAGCATCTCTCTTGGTGGGGTTCCACACCCTGGAGTTATTTTGAAACTCCCCTGCTGACTGGAACAGTGAGCCAGGGTTAAGGGCCATTTTTTATTCTGCTCCAGGGCACCTGTAACCAGATCTCAAGGATCTGGGGCCCAGCCACATCCGGGGCACATCCATTATGTCCACAGGTTTGGCATCCTTAAGAATTTCCTGGGAGGGGGCTGGCCCGGTGGCATAGTGGTTAAGTTCACGCACTCTGCTTCGGCAGCCCCGGGTTCTCAGGTTCGGATCCTGGGTGCAGACCTACACACTGCTCATCAAGCCATGCTATGGAGGCATCCCACATACAAAATAGAGGAGGATCGGCACAGATGTTAGCTCAGCGACAATCTTCCTCAAGCAAAAAGAGGATTGGCAATAGATGTTAGCTCAGGGACAATTTTCCTCACACACACACACACACACACACACAGACACACACGAATTTCCTGGGAGATCTCAGGGAAATGGCCTAAGCCAACAGAAAACTAATTAAGTTGGGCCATTTGGAATCTGACCCAAGTGGGACCGAGAGCCTCCATCTCTGTCTACCAGAAACTTGGCCAACCCTGTGTCCTCATCCGAGCTGTCAGCACTCGCCTGAGCTTCTGCTCCACTGTCTAGTCTCTGGAAAGACAGGTTTTCACAGTAAAGCAGGAGCCTGCACCATGACAACCCCGTGAGAGGAGCGTGGGGCCCGAGACAAATAAAATCTCACCAGGGTGTTGGTGTAAAAGGCAGAGATGGCAGTCTCTAGGGAGGGATTTCTCCCTTGATTAAGATTCAACTGCAGTGGAATACTAACAACCTTATACCTCTTGTATGTGCCAAAAAAAAAAGTGCTAGGATTCTCAAATATCTCAAATATGCTTTTCTCCTGCCTCTTCTGCCCGCAAACAGCATTTGTGGGACTGTGACCTTCAGGATTACCTCAAGAATAATGAGCCCCAGGCATATTTTCAGCTCCATTAGTGACTGGGATGCAACACTCTGTCGCTAGCATACAAACAGGCCACCTCTGAGGCCAGGCGTAGACTCCAGGCTTTCTGACTGAACAGAACTATTCAACCCCCGGACATGAGGGAGCGAAGGGGAAGCCAGGTATCATTGTAGAGTGGATGCAGCTGTGATAGGGGTAATGGGACAGCACAGCCGAGTGGCTGGGTTCTAAGCCACGGCCTCCGGAAGCTCCAGTTAATAGGATGTCTGCTGGCTGTGGGGGCTGGTGAGGGACAGGGACATTTAGGAGTGAGGACATTGGGCACACTGCTTTAGCACCTAATATCTCTGGTGCATGCATGCCCACAGACCTGACATTTGCAAAACTTCAGCCTCATTGGACTTTCTGATTTTTAGTAAAACTTCGATTAACATGAGTGCTTGAAAAAGATGTGGATTTATGGCTAAGTTTATTCTGCCTAATTGAAGAATAAATAGAAACTCCACCCCTTTTAAGTTTCAATTTTTATAGAAAATCTTGATTAAAAAACGTACTTGCTTTCTTTTCCATCCTAAGAATTAAAGTATAGTTAACTGACGATTTCAGAGTCTTTGGGGACATCAGACAATATATTATTTCTCGTCAATTCATTTATGCAAACGTTTCCCAGTTTCCAGTTTAAGTCAAATCCCATGCAAAGTGCTGGAAGATTGCTGCCATAGGAACCAGAGTGGATGTGGATGACGTGGCACCTGAGCACACAGCCTAAGACCAACCCCATACTTCATGGGGTTTTCTGTGTGAGGTATCTATCCTCGAATCTCTAATAAGTGGAAGTCGGATGAGAGAACAATTCTCCCCAGGTACGAGCCGTGTTAGCACTGGGATACAGTGCAAAGAGCACAAGGTTCTGGGTCGGAGGCCCTGGGTTCAAATCCTCGCTCCACCACTCACCAGCTGCGGGACCTTGGATGGCACTTTATCTCTCTGACCTGTTTCTCACCTGTAAGATAGAATCATGACACCTACCCTACAACATGGAACAGGAATAAGAGAAACACACGTGTGCCTGCATGGTGACTGTCATGGGATACATTCTTAGTTGACATTTGTTTAAAACAAAAAGTTAAATTATTTTAAAATCCAAGAGAAGCAAAAATAAAACAAGATTCAACTCCACTGCCTCCAAACACCCCAAATCCTCAGTCAGGTGGTTACAACCTGATGAATTGCTATTCCACAGGCAAATGATGCCACCAATCAGTTGTTTGTGGTGGTGACGGAAAAAATAGCAAAGACAGTAGTCATTCAGAAATTCAGTTTCAATGTCACGGTTACTACTCCCCTTTACCTGCCGCCTTAATCATCTGCTTGCAGTTTCTCTTGCTTTCTTTGTCTTGGCCCTGCCTCAACTGGGGAGGTCAACCGATGAGGAGTGAAATATCCTACACATGGAGAGGGCATGGCTAAGGCAGGTGGGAGCAGAAACAAAGGCAGATCAGCCTAGGGAGGTAGCCTGAGTACTCCAGCTCATCACACACAGGGCATGGAGAAATGGTTTCTCCAGATAAGGGAGCTATATTCCCCGGCAGCTTCCTAAATGAGCATTACAGAGTTCCCTACTGAGTCCTCCATTCATCAACTCAGAAGCACTGAGTATGCAAAAAAGAAGTGCCAGCCAGCCAGGAGGCCAGGTGCTGTGTGGAGCAGAGGAGAGTCTGAGGGGCACCCCTGGCCTCTGAAATGCCCAGTCCAAGGAGTCCAGGTTTAACTGATTAAATGTAACGTTCCTCCCACAGTGGCACGTTCCTCGCGCAGTGGGACCACACAAGAAAGTGTAGTACATCCATTCTGTTTAGAGGGATGTGTAAAGGCTTCACAGAGATGAACACAACTGGGCTGGGCCCTGAAAGTGAGAAACCGAGATCACCAAGCACAGAATTGAAGGAACAGCATTATTAATAGAGGGAACAGCTTACACAAAAGCACAGAGGTATGAAAGCTCCTGATTCTCTCTAGGAAAGGTGCCTGGTCCCATGAGAGTCAACAGAAGATTCTGTTTAGAAAACTCTTACATTCTCCCAAAGGACTGGAAGAGTATATGTTACAAATCCCACTGTTAGTGAAATTTATAATACATAAAAATCCCACTAACAGTGAAATTTACAATATATAAAAATTATAATGTTTGGCTACTATGAAATTCTCCTGTAAATTACTAGGTCCCCAGGTTAAGATAAGCTGGAGCGGATGACCTAATCAAAGGAGGCCTTCCATCCCAGTGTGATTGGAGCTAACTTGCCACACGCACCCCCTGGGCAATCGCTGGCTGTCATCTGTGCAATCCCCCGGACAGTATGAGACCCTTGCCTCTTTTCTAACCTGCTTGTTTTATGTTCACTTTGTCTTATCTATCAACTAGATACACTCAAGGGTAAGAGCTCCACAGGGACCTGGGATCATACTGCCACACATACAACATCTGTATCTGTTGCCAAGGCAATGGCTAATAACATCAAATTGGAATAGAGCCCTTTGTGGTAGGACATAGCTGGGTGGTACATTGAAGAGTTATCCAAACTGAAAAGAGTGAAGAGAAGTGGCGTGTGTACTTGTGTGTGTCTATGTTCGTGTGATGCCTGTATGTGTGTGTCTGTGTTTGTAAGTATGTCTGTGTGTATGTTTGCTTGGGACTATGCATGTAGGCGTGTGTGCATGCATGTATGTGTGTGTGTTCCAGACACTCTGGCTGCATTTTGATGAGGCACATGAGGTACAACTTACATCCCAGTCAGTAGGCAGCAATATGATAGGAAATAAATCTACTGAAACCAAAACCTGTGACCAGTGAGGTCTTAATCCATGAAGGAAATTACAGTTTAGGAGTGTGTGATTTCTCTACTTGCTGTCAAGAATCTCTCAGTTCCGCGGAATGCAAAAGTCTGAAGACGACCTTTTCCTGGCAGAGGCAAGAGTGGAGAAGCCTATTATGGAGCATAAGCCAATTTACTTTGTACAAATAAGTGACAATTTTCTTCCTTAAATACATAAGGGTGGAAGGGAAATGTCTATAAACTGAAAGATGCTCTTTTATGGCAAATCTCCTCTTGTTTGTGGAAAGCAAAGGATAGCAATCCATTTAGAGGCTTATGGGAAGATGTCAGAGGAAGCGAATCTAAGTTCTCTGGTGAACTTTACTTTGAGAAATTGGTCTGAAACTGGTTTTTGGTTGGGGAGGAGGAGGAGGTAATATATGAGTAAATATCTTTTGATAAAAACGTTTATTGTAAAGGAGAAAGAAACTATGAAATATATCTCCCTGCTTTAATTCATCACTTCTTTTTGTTTAAAAAAATATATAGGCATTTGTAGGCTGAACAAAAGTCATACACAGATCACATTTACAACATCTACTAACAGAAATTAGAAAGTCATCGGTATATAACAACCTCTCCTCGATGTAGGGGTACCCAGCCCTACAATGGGACTGCTCAGATCCCTGAGAGCGGATGATCTACCTGAAACCATCTGCAAATGTTGGGTGCATTTTTCTAGGGAGTGAGTTCCAGGATTTAATTAGGTTTTCAAAGGGATCGCTGATACACAAGAGGTCAAGGATCACATTCCATGACTGGTTGGACATTTCTTGGCTAAGGGTTGAGATCAGAGAGTGGGTGAGGTTGGATGGATGTTTGATTGTGGGAGGGGTTACAAAGGGATTGAGATTAAAAAAAGGTTGGCTTATCATTTAAGGAGAATGGTTCGTAAGGCCTGAGGAATTTTAGTAGATGGGTCTTAACCTGTAATGAAAGAGTTAAGCGTGTGTGTGTGTGTGTGTGTGTGTGTGTGTGTGTGTGTGTGTGTGAGAGAGAGAGAGAGAGAGAGAGAGTGTGTGTGTATTTATATATTAATGTACTGAAGCAGCATCTTTGTATTCGAATTAATTCCTTCATAAATGAATACACAAAACAATGCAGTGATGACAAGTGTTGCAAAAACCACAAAAGACTTATTTACAAATTTAAGTCTCATACTGAAGGTTGGGAAAAGGGCTACCTTTTGTTAACAAACAGACCTGGAGGGGAAAGGAGATTAACCTATTAGAAGCCACACTGGGTGGAGGGACTTTAAGGACTCACATGTTCCGCCCTTCTTCCTCGAAGGTCCTAGGGCACTATTTGGACAGTTTCCCCATCAGCTTCACCCCACCTCCTCTGGTTTTGCTCTGAACTCCGATGTTTAGTGTGGTGTCATGTGGTATCCCATGGAAAGAAAAGAAATCTTGATCTGATTGCAGACCATCGTCTCTAAGTTGCCATTCATTAATTAACGAATAAATTAAACAATACTTCCCCACCTTGCCATCTTGTCATCTGAAGAACATTTATTTTCAGGGTGATTGCTAATCTCTACAGTAGAAAATATATAATAGACATTAAATATCTATTTATTACATAAATGAAAGAAAGACAGAGAAAAGGAAGGGACAGAGAGGGGATGGAGAAGCAAGGAAGAAAAACCAAAGAAGCAAGGGAAGAAGGAAGGAAGGAAAGGAGAAAGGAAAGGAGGGAAAAAGGAAGGGAGGGAGGAAGGAGGGAAGGGAGGAGTGTTTGGTATCCTTGACCTTTCACAGTTTTCCAGCTCAGCTTCTCCATCCAAGCCCCCACCCCACCTCCTCGGGACAGAGGCTCAAACCCAACCGACCGGGCAGAGGTGGGATGGGTGGTCTGGGTGTCCTAGTGCCACCTGCTCCTGGGCTGTCCTCTTAATGTGCCTGTGCTCAAACTCCTCCCTTCAACTATTTCAACAAATTTAAAAAATCCATACCGAGCCTGTCACGTGCCAAGGTAAATGCCTGAACAGTCACCAGCCCAGCAGTTGTACAAACATCTGGCCTTGAATCCCAATTTGAGTTCAAACTGCAAAAAGACAAGAAGAGAAGCTGGGGAATGAATGAGATGAAAACCAGGCTATGATCTTCAGGGAAAGCTATTGTCTTGATTCTTCAGCCTTGATGAGCCTCATGGAGATAAAAACATGAGTGATATCCTCCCTCATGTACTCACAACAACAATATGAGCACTAATAGTGACGGTAATAAAAAAATATATTGGCTGCAAATACAATCCTTTGCCTAGCATTGCCCCCAAGTAGCCTTGGGGCCCCAGGCTAGTAGTCCCTTATTCCTGCAGATCTCCATCTGTAAAGCGGGGCGGGGGGTGAGGGGGTGGGTGTTGGTAGGAGAATAAGTTCTTTCTGGTCCTAAGACTGTATAAATCCATGACAGGGAGCTCTAATAGTCTTAGTAATTAGAGACATTTTTAATCCAGCCGGAGATGGAGCTCCGGGTACCAGTCACTTTTCAGGGACTTTTGAGAGCTGCTCCCGGAGTTGAATTCCTAGTTCTGTGGTGTGCTTGCTGTGTATAGCTTCAGGCAAGTTATATGGCCTCTCCTATGCCTCAGACTCCTTACTTGTATGTTAGGGATAATAATAGCATTATTGGGTAACGGTCAGATAGTAACCATGTTGTTTTCTGCAGAAGGGGTCACACTGAGACCCCGAGAGAGTAATGACCTTTTCCAGTACACAGGCATGTTAGTGAGTAGGATGCAGTATGGGAGGCTAGAAGGACTGACTGCCCAGCCCCACCCCCTGTCAGACTTTTAGTTCTTCTGACCACTCTGACCCCCACTGATAAAATCCTGCACTTTTCATCTAATGAAGGAACTGTTCACACCGATATTTTAGAATGCAGCACAGGAAACCATCAGATTGCTAAGGTGAATTACAATTGCATTTCCACACAGTAGGAAAGATGTTAGGAGAAAGGATAGTCCTGGTAGGAGACTGCCCAGGCCTGCCTACCCCCTCTCTGCAGCGTGCAGGCAGCTGTCAGACCTACCCTCAGCCTCCAGTATTTGAGACCTTGGTAGCTATAAGTCTAACCATTCAAATACATATAGAACTATTAAAAATTTTAAATGTGTTTCAATTAAAAAATTTAAACAGCCACCTCAAGCCCCCCTGTGATATGTACACAGCACAAGAGGGAACATAAGGTGTGCCCCGTTCATAGTCATACAAAACTACTTGCAGGCACCCAACGACACGGTGTTCTCTCCCATCTGCTTGTCTTTGAACTTGTCACTTCTGCCTGGAATATCTTTCCCCTCACCCATCACCTGGATTTTGCAAAACAGTCTTTTAAGCCATTTCTAGAAGGTTTTGAGATTATTCCACACATGTACTCTGATGTGGGCTGGGGCCTCATACCCTTGTATGAAGTCCCATAGTTCTTATTTGGTACAGGTACTTAGTTAGTGCTTACTAAGTAACAGGCACTCTGCTAGATGGTTCACACATACTGTTTCAAACAACACTCATCTGAGGAAGATGAAGGAAACTCAAGTTAGGTATCCAGGCACTTGCCCAAGGACACAGAACCTCTATATGTCAGGGTCAGAATTTGAACCAATTTCTGATTCCAAAGTTTCACGTCACAGACTCTAGCTTAGTGCTCTATGTGCCTGTTCACTTGCCTGTCTCCCTCATGAGACCTGGAGGGCATGGGGTGTATCTGCTTTATGTGTGTCCCTCGGTGCCTGGCATGGTGCTTGGCTCACAGGCAGCACTGGATACATGTGGAATAAATGAATGTCTGAACTGGTGTGGATCAGGAGGAAGGCGAGCAAAGGGGATTCACTCGGAATTGTGGGTGCCCTCCACTCCAATCAGGCAGCAGGGACACACTGCCCCTGGGGGTGAGGAACTACTGCCTGCAGTTTGGAGAAGGGAGCTCCCTCCTGAGGCTGGCGGACAAAGGAATAGCACGTCAGTGTAGTAAGACAACCCTGCGGGGGAGTCATTAGCAAAGGAGAATACTTATTTAAGAATTAAATGTCCTAAGTTCTTTTTCATGATCGCTTTTGGCAAGCTGTGATCAGAGGCAGCTTCCCAGGGCTGACCGGCCACCCTCTCCTGCAGGGGGTCAGGGGTGGAGGGGGGTGCGGGGGTTCTGCCAAGTTGCACAGAGTTACTAAGGCCTTACAGTCAAGGCAGTTTCTCCTGGGGTTTGTTGTCCCAGTGACCTCCTGAGGCAGGAGTCCCTAAGTTCACTGCAGTGCTACCCAAGGAGGTATTTCGTGGCCTTAGCGTTATAAATCAATTTTAATTGTAACAACAGAAACATCAGCAGCAAAATGAAGCCGAATGGGCTTCAGCACTCTCTAACGAGCTCAAATTAAATGCTGAATTGTATTTTGGGGTCTGAGTTTTGTCATGCAAACGAAGAAAAACAACTTGCTTTCCAATTTCCACATGCAAATATAGAGTGAATTGTTGAGACAGAGAATATATTTTGCCATCTCAGTGGTTCTAGAAAAGATAAGGGGCTCTTGCAAAAAGTTCCACAATTTGTCAGCTGGCAGCTTATTAAATACCCCAAACAAATGTTTATATAGCATTAGAGGGACACTGTCAAGGTCGGGAGGTTCCAAAATGGACCAATTCTGCTTTTCTTCATAACTGTTTGCAAAACCTCTTGTTTATTTTTCCCCTTAAAACGATTGCAACTATTCTGTTTTCAGCTGCCTTAGGAAAGAAACAGGCAAGGAGCCAGCCCTTGTGTACAGGCCTTTAATAATAAACCCGAATGCGTGGCTAGCTGCTCAGCAGTCAGGAGCAATACTACAATAACAGTTTCACAACACAGAGCCCTTGGCTTCAGCCAAACCGTCATTAAGGAGTAGTGGAGGAGAAGAGGTTCACTCAGTCTTGAAAACAAGCCCTGACTCACATGCCTTAGGAGCAAATGAAATTAGGCAGGAGGTTGAAGGGAAAAAGCAATATCCTCTGCACTCAAGAAGGGGCACTATAAAGCCATGGGCCTTATTCTCAGGTGGGACCCTAATTCAATCCAGTAACCATTTATTTAAGGGCATACTAAGTGCAATTATGCCGGGTGACACAGAAGACAGAAAATAAGGCACTGATCATGCCCCCAAAGGATTTTATAATCCAGGGGGCAGATAGGAGAGACAGACATTTAAGCCACTGCAGTGCTGGGTGGAATAACAAGGGTTCTAAGTGCTATACTGATGCAAAGGAGGGAGAGGCAGGAGAGACAACTTAAATTGCTCCATCCCTGTCTGTAAACTGACCATCTATTAGTAAGCCCATTTGAGAGATTTGTTAGTTAACTAATTAATTAATTAACTCAATTCCTCTATGCTAGCTGGAGAGGTTAGAGGATTCACAGAGGTCACCAGCTGCTTAGAGGTCAAGGACAAAGTGCGTGGGGTCCTGCCCCATAAAAGCTTTGCTATCATGCCTGCTTCTCAGGAATAGCTGTGCTGTCCCCAAGACATAAGTGGCCGGAGAGACAAAACATCCCTGACACCGCCTCACATCTCATTGCACATATCCCCCTCCCTTCTCCACCCAACCTCGGAATCCTTTCTCACATCCAGTTAACTTGAGATGGTCTCAATTTTGGCAAAGTTCGTTCTCCAGGGTCTCTGGGGGCCTAGGTGTGAAAAATTTCTCTTTCTGTGATGACGTGTCAGTCGCCTCAGCTTGCTTCTTGGCTAGAAATAGACTTCTGTCATTCTTAATAATGGCCCCACTGGGTTGGAGAAGAGCAGCGTGTTGAGTCCTGATCTACAGGGCGACGAGTGGTGAAGTGAAGGATGATGGGGAGGGCGAGAGCTGTCAGCCCCTCACCCACACTGGACTAAAACCATGCAATTCACAACTTCTGTAAGCCTGGGAAGTTACCATTTGAAAGTTGTTGCTCCAGAGTGCCTTGACAGTCTAACAATACAAAATAAATCTTCTATTCACGCCTCTCCAGCAAGCAAGGATTCCAGGAATATGCAGCAACAGCGGAAAACAGCGATAAGTTCCTTGTTATGTTGTCGAAACTTACAGCCGCTCCACACTGCCCTGATTTCCATACATTAGCTTTCTGCAGACACATGAGGACTTTCGGAGGTCTTCTTTCTGGACAGCACTTTAAAAACATTTTGTCTAAACTCCCAAGTCCCATAGGGGCCCTCCAGAATGTCTGATTTCCATGTTTCCAAGCTGTAACATGTTTCCTCTCTTTAGGTTAAGGAGCTTGCAAACATCCCATAAACGGGAGTATGGAACCACAAGGAATATTATAAGCTCGGAGACCTTTTCTGTGCTCAGCCCCAGACCTGGGCATCACTAGTATTTTGGAGGCTGGTTGAAGCCAGAGGTATTAATGTGGAGGAGGGGAAACTGGCTCCCAAGGAAAGGCTCAGGAATGGCTCATAAAACAGACATCTGTTTGGAGGAATAACTGAAAGAGATGAAGACCTCATGGGCTACTGAGTCTGAAACACCAAATTAATCAGAGGGGCTGAGCAAGAGAGAGCAGTTTCCACCTTTTGTTGAGGTCCTGGCTGCAGCCCCAAGAGAGTGATGGCTGTTCTGGAAGTTGTCCTAAGCCCCCAAGCCCCACGCTCTCTCCCTGATAGTTGTGGGTGTCTGTGTGCACATGGGAGAGTGTGAGGGAAGGAGGGAGCTTGCTAATGAGCCATGCAGCCCGGTTGACAAATCCCATCTGCTCCATTCTACTGGCCACCCAGGCTCTCTGCCCGCTCAGGCTGCACCCCTGGGCACATGCTGGTTCCTGCTGAGGGCCGAACAGGAGTGTTAAATCCCCAATTCTAAGCTCCTGCTGTGGCCAAGTTCTGAGAAGCCAGCAAGCAGCTCCATGCCTGATGTATCACCAGGGCCCATTTGGCACCTGGGGGTTCACAATTGCCTCGTTTCTTCTGTTCTGAGAAATCTGCCCTTCTCAAGGTGTTCCTTAGTACTCTCCTCCCCTTCCTTCCATCATCCTCTTTCTCCAGGGAGAACGTCAACCCAGAAGCCAGGACTTTGTTACTGAGCCATGTGGTCCTGGTCTGAATTTTCCATGTGGTTGCTGTCTTTTAAGCTCCAAAAGGGCTAGGGGGACTGTGTCTGGGTTGTTCATTCTTGTGTCCCTAGAACCTTTCAAAGTGCCTGGCACATAGAGAATTCTCAATAAATGGCTGTTGACTGACTGGATGGATGGATGGGTAAATGAGTAAGTAAATGAATAGGAACCAGTGTGCACTGGACAGGAATAGTGCCAGCTACAGCTAAGCCTTCTTTGATAGCACTCAACATTAGCAATGAACTTCTTTAAGCCTAAAAGAATCAGACCAAGCCTCAAAACCTTACTTTACAGTCAAGAGACTATTTCTGAATCCAGCCCTCCCACTACTCCAGCATTGATATTGACACATCACAGACCTTCTATTGTCACTGGTAAATATGAGAAGGTTAAGGCACTTTCAGGATTGGAGAATTTTCAAACTCGATTTACATAAGAACCATTTATCTTGATGACCAGAAACAATAGATTCTACATATTGAACAAATAATTTGTCACTTTCTACCATTTAACCTATTCTTTCTACTGTGATCATAAGAAATAGAAAGCCAAAGACCTTTCCTCTCCCTACTTTGGACCTTGATGGCATTTGTGATGGAGTGTAGAATAGGGTCTCATTACTATTGTTTTGAAGGTGCAGCTGATGTTGACAGTGGCAAGGAGTGGGGAGCATGAGGCAGCTCCCCAGGCTAACCATTTCTGGCTTAGGCAGCAGGGCTCCTTTTAGAATTGATTCACGCTTTACGACAGCCCTTCCTGATGAACTCTGACAGCACTCCACAATGAATACTGTCCAGTGAACAGAAGGGTGCACTCCGAGTGTCCTTCCCACTAGAAAGATAAAGCAACATGTCCACGTGAGTCAGTTCTGCACTTCTAGTAATCAGCACCGTGTCTGGCACATAGTAGACACTTCACAAATGCTACCAACGATTTGGCGACTAGATTCCAACCTATGAGATTTCAGATGAGAGGTAATGGTTAGTAATCAGGCTTTCTTAGTTTGCTCTGACTTTGAGCCTCTGGAAATTCAGGTTCTTTTTGTTAGGATGAGCTGCATGTCACTGTTTCACTGAGACCTAGGCTCAAGCAATCAGCCAATGCATTTCAAGCAACCTCTACTGTAATCGAGGTTCCGGGCTTGGCGCTGTCTCTGATCCCGTGTGAATAATCTCCGTCCACTTGCCCGAGAACATGACTCTATCCTGAAGGAAGAGGACCGTGGGAGCCTGCTCACCTCGACTCTGACAGGAAGCTAGGGCTCTGGCTGGAGCTCACAGCCAGGTGGGACCACACTGCAGAACGTAATGAGCACATCAAGGCAATAATACCTGTTTCTCCATTTCATTAGCCACAGTTCACCATGTGTCAGGTCCTGTTCTCTCCAGTTCAGACTCATAAACTGACTTCCTTCATTGAAATACAACTTGCCTCTCTTTGTAATAATGGCAAGACTTCAGGGAGGTGGTAGAAATTTAGTGAAAATAATTCAGCAACGAGTTTGAGCTGAAAATAACTTGATGCAAGGACTGGGCCTTCAGATACTCAGGACTCACGGAGATGAAGGCCTTTGCAGCCTCGTTTCCCCTTGTGGCTGGAGCATTAACAAGGCTTTGGGATTCACTTCAGAATCATTAAAAACATGTTTCTTAGTCTGAAGCCCCTCTCACCACCTGTGTATGAAGCAAATAAATTGGTAGAACCTCTGATCCCTGTTGCTTGCTGCTCCTTAGGTAGTCCCGCATTTATCTCCTTATCACACATTCACACTGCCAAGATTATTTTTTTTTGGTTAAAAATTATAAATATTCTGGACCAAAATATTACCTTGAGATTTTGCCCACCTGACTTCCAGTGCAGTGAGTGGGAATTTTGCCCAGAGAATGACTGAAGAATGAAATCCCCTGCTCATTTAGAGTTTAATATCTTCACAAGCATCTTGACTAACATTAACCCTTTTGCCATTAGGACCCATGGGAATAGATAGTTGGTATTGAGGTTTACATATATGATGAATTTCCAGCAAAGAGGTCTCAGTTATGATTAAGGGAATAAAGTCTTTAACTCAAAGCTTCCTACTCAGAATCTACAAGTGATGAAACAAAGCCAAACAAAACAACACAAAAAAGTGGGTTCTTTTAGGTAACCTTCTGAAATTGTACCCGAAATGTGCAGGATTAATCACTGACACGGAAGTACTTAAACCTGTTGACCTATTCTTTTGGCTCTAAAGCCTTATGAAAATGGAAGTCTACTTTTATGGCATTGGCTTACTTGAAACAGATAACGCAAGTCTCTGGTTTACACGTTCAACATTCTTCTCTAGGACCAATAAGGAGCAAGTAGCCCTCATGAGTTCATTTTCATAACAACCCTTAGCACTATATTTCCCGACTGAAAAGTCTGGGGGCATCAAGAGTCCTGCTAGGCCACTGCGACGCCTTGGGTCTACTCTCGAATCCAGGTGGAAGGGACGAGGCTCTGGAACCACACAGACCCTGCATCTCTTCTTGGCTCTCCCTCCTCCCACTGTGTGACCTCAGGCACATTACTTACTTCTCTGAACCCTTGATTTACTTCTCTGTAACATGGGGGAAGGACAGTGCCTATTTTGTAAAGGTGTTGAGGGAATGAAGAGAACAATTTTTGAAACCACACCACCTGATACATAATAAATATTCAATAAACGTGAGCTATTATTTTTATTATAAAGTATACTTCTTGTTCTATTTTCCTTTGATACACCTCTTATCAGCTCTCAATACAGGCCACACCATAAAAGTTTTTAACTGGCTTCTGTAAAGTTCTTACAAAACCCAAAGCTGAGCTCACCCACCATAGAAGAGAAGGCATTAGTGTGTATTTTGAATATTAATGAATAAATGACCTCCTTCCTTATTAGGTATCTGTATTCAAAATGCCACAGCTCTTCTAGTGATAATTATTGAATTTTCAGCATTTATAGAAAAACAGCACACACAGTATGGAGATCATTGCCCCACTGGATTCTTAAGAAAGAGTCAGTTTTGTATATAGATAGAATTTGCTAATTATCACTAGTGCCATGTGTTAAAATTAGAAAGTAAGTAAATAGCAAATAAGAACAGTATTATTCATTATCATTCAAGTGTATGTCAGTCCAATTATCCTAAAATTGCTCAGACGACAGGCAAATTGTTTTTCTCCTCTTGGGGGAAGACTTCTTTTTGAGTTTATGTTTCCTGAGGTTGAGTGACGAGTCCATTGTTTGACAAGCCAACAGTATTATAATGGCCACTGGATTCAGGAGTGGGCTGATGGCAGCTTTCATCTCTCTGTGCTCTGAATTCATCACCTCACTTCTGAATTAAGTGTGTCGGAACTGCTTAGAATTGTAAAGTTAGAGACCCATGGTGGGAAAAGAAAGTTCTGGCTATGTTTTCATTTATAATCCCTAATGCTGAATTTTAAGGTCAAAACCACGGATCTCCCAGCGCCCACAAAGTTTCAAGGATGCTCGTCTATCTTCTCCTTTTCATGCTCCCCTCCTTCACCCCAGGAGGGGGAGGTCAGTGGCCACAGGAAAGCAAAATCTAAGGCTCTTCTTTGACCCAAGTCCTGCTCTCCATGTTGTTACAGACTGAAGCCACTCTGGGAGCTGTGGGAGGCTCACCACAATCAATAATTGTCCAGGAAACAAACTCAGAGAAGACAAATAAGTGATTTATTGAAAAGGCACCCGGAAATGGCACAAGCATGGCATTCCTTCTAATCATAGGCTCGGCACCTAGAGGAGCAGCTGAGCAGAGCCTCGTTGCACAAATGTAGATATACGGGGCCCAGTGAAAAGCAGTTACAGGGAACACGTTACTTGATGAAAAAGAGAACCTGCTGCATTAAAAATAGGGCTAAGGTAAAGAGCATGTAATTGTAGGAGTGCAGGGAGAAAGGGCCAAACAGGGAAAAGCCAACTCTACTGAAATTAACAAGAAAGAGAAAAAAAAATTAAATGGCTGGACCATCAGTACATAGCAAAAAGGCCAAGTATATAAAACAGCCCGTCTAAGAACAGAGAAGGCAGAGGGGATAAACAGCTCACACTGTGCTGACGATGTTTACTTTTGCATCTGTCAACTGACAGAGAAGGAAATGAGGATTTGCCTGAGTCAGAATGGGTTTCCAAGGAGGGAGGATAGAGCATGCTGACAGTGGTGGCAATGGCAGAGCCAGTTAGCAAAAGCTGATGGTGACTTAGATGACATTGCTAGCCAAGGGTTGCAGGTGACCAAGGGCTTCCACCTCCTGGTCTCCAGAGGCAGAAGAGGATGGGGTAGCAATGCTGCTCTGCTCCATGGAAGGGCCAGAGGGAGGGATGGGTATTCTGCCCGCTCCTCCGATCAATCAGGCATCCACATCACCAAGCCTCGGACATCCTATTGCTGGAATCCTTGCATCAGTTACCACCCCACCCCGCCCCAAACCAGAAGATGCCTTACCTTCTCATCCTTCTAGTCCAAGGGGCAGCAAAATGACACTCAAGGAATGACATGCAGAAGAGCAATCAGACTCAGTGACAGCTCTCAAAGGGATCAAGAAGCTGCACTGAGCTCCATGTTGACAGCTCCCCAAACCTGTTCATGTCCTGACACACATGGAAAGTGACAATATTTTTGTGGCTCATGGAGTAACTGGTGATGGGTTCATATCTGGATTTGACTCTCTGAGGCTGTGGCTGCCCCAGCCCCACCCTGGTCTGAGGGTTGAGGGGGTTTATGCTGACCCACTGGCAACCCAGGGAGAAGCTCTGGCTTTCTCACCTGTGACGGTCCAAGGGTGCAGACTCCAGATCGTGCGCCCCTTCCGCCTGGCTCTGGGGTGGTTCTCTGCATAAATGCCTCTGGCAAGCCAGTCAGCTCTCTAATCAGTGGCCTCAGCAGGGGGAGAGCCTCAAAAAAGCCCAAGCTGATGAAGGACAGTCATTGCTCTGTAGAAGTGCGGAGCAGCCTTGACGAGAATATCAGGAACCTTTTGAGGATGCCGAGACTTAGCGACAACTGGCAGGCGGCTCTCTCGGGTGGGGCAGAGCATCTGGTAAAGACCAGCTTGTGAGGCAAGTCTGTATCCAGGGCCAGAAACACCGCATGGCTGGGGAGCAGTCGGCCATGAGCCAGGTGAGCTGTTTCCATGGTGGGGGAGGTGGGGGAGCCTCCAGTAGGACGGAGAGGCACAGATTATAGGCCAGTTCTTTGCAATTGCTTCTGGTTCATCAAAAAGGCAAATAATGATGTAGGAAGGGTGAACAGTGAAGAAAATAAGTGTTTTTAGGGACGAGTGTAGCAAAGTATGAGAAACTCAACCAACTTTGGAGTAAGGCAGAAGACACGAATCCTGTCTCTGCCATTTACTAGCTGTGTGGCTTTTGGCAAGTTCCCTAACCTCTCTGAGCCTCAGTTTACTCCTCTAATTATGATGACCTCTCTCTCACAGAGTTGTTGCATTTATTAAATAAAAGCATGTACACAGGGGCCGCCTGGTGGCGCAGCGGCTTAGTCCGCGCTTGGCAGCCCGGGGTTCGTGAGTTCGGATCCCAGGCGCCCGCCGACTCACTGCCTGTCAGCCATGCCGTGGCGGCGTCCCATATAAAGTGGAGGAAGATGGGCACGGATGTTAGCCTAGGGCCAGTCTTCCTCAGCAAAAAGGGGAGGATTGGCAACGGATGTTAGCTCAGGGCTGGTCTTCCCCACAAAAAAAAAAAAAAAAAAAAGCATGTACACAAAGCACCTAGAATGCTGTAGGCTTTCAATAAAATGTTAATCACTCCACTTTACTATGTGTTGTTTAAAGTAGAAATTGGTTTGAAGTGTGTGTGTGTGTGTGTGTGTGTGTGTGTGTGTGTGTGTGTGTGTTAGGTCCTTTAGACTTATCTGGAGGCTTAGGACATACTACAGAGAAACAAATCCTTGTTGATTGACAGGGTTCCCCCCATTGTTTGGACTCTACAAAGTTAGTGTAATTGTTGATTCCATGTCTGCCTCAACCTAGAGTCCATCACTTGGTCTCTAGTTCCCAAATTCTGCAGGGAGTTTCAAGCCATTCAACTTGCTTAGCTATGAGACATTTAATAGACAGTGAGCCCCACAATGGCAGGGAATGCATCCCTACACCCTTGCACTGGCCTCGGCCATGGTGAACACTCGGTACATTTTGTTGGACTGAACTGAACCTACGTGGTGGGCCAGGAAAACGGAGAAGGAAGATGGCAGAGTACCTGGTGAGGACACACGAGCAGCTTTAGGTGTCTACACCCCAACTAGGCCCATCGAAGGAAGAGAAGGAGGGTGAGAGAGGGTGGCAGAAGGGTGGCAAGGAAATCTGGGGTCCCTGGCATGCTGGGCAGCGTGGGCTGATGGGGCAGTGTGCCTGCCCCTGAGAGTCTCTCTCAGTGTGCACCGCTCTCTCCTAAGCTGAAGGCCATTAAAGCGTTCTGAGTACAGGCCCAACCCCACCTGCCGCTCAGGGCAACATGCAGAATGAGGACAGACAAACGAGAAGCAACTATCTGACATCACTCCACCCAGCTTGTCAAGACAAAACAACATGAATATTAATTTTTCAGGCATAATGAGGTGTGAGCGAGCAGGAGTGGGCAGACTCATTGTGTGGGAGGCTGCTCCTTCCTGCCATTTGTCACTGGCAGAATTGACAGATGGTTCTTCCAGGCAGCCTCCCAGTTAGACATGTGCAGCCGCCCCAATTAAGGGCAGGTCAGCGGACCTCCTCCTGTGGTTACAATGGCACGGGGGCCTGGGGGCGGGGCTCAGGTCAGACTTCGGGAGATTGACTGGAGGGTGGAGACCTCCAGACACCTCTCTGAGCATAAGGGTGCAGGGGTCAGTTTGGCCAACCCCTCAGCCTATCAAAAGGGTTTTACCTGCAGAGAATCTATCAATGTAACTTAGAGCCTTTTGCCAGGGTCAGAACCAACAACTAACAATTCTCCTACAAAGCAGTGGTTCTTAAACTTTGGAGTGGATCAGAATTATCCAGGAAGGGTGTTAAGAATATTATTATCCAGACCCCACTCCAAACATTCAGAGTTGGACTCCACACTTGATCGGGGCCTAGAATACCTGGATTCCATTTGATCAGGGCTAATTAAGTTATTTGTCTAATTAATAGCCAATTAAGGTACTCATCTGAAATTTGTATTCAAAATAACAATTTTCATGCATTCTTTCATTCATTCATGCAGTATTTTTAGAGAGCCTACCATGTGCCAGGTACCATTCTAGGTGTTGGGGGTACACCAATGAACAAAACATAAAAATCCCTGCCCCATTTTATTGATGTCATAATTTTCTTTAAGAAAAAGGTTACAGCTTCCCCATGGGGCAGAGAGGATGCTACAGTGGGAATCAGAACACCTGAGTCTCACATTTAACCCAGCAATGAACTGGCCGTGGATGCTAGATGCACTCCTTAATTTTTTGAATGAAACTTTACAGTAAGCCTCTTTGAAATAACAACCAAGAAGTTCTGAAGATAATGTAAGTCAATCTGCAGATCAGGATATACTTATCAAACACCTGTGCAGCTAATCCTATGGTAGGTTCCACGATGAACCCAAGGGAAACATTGTGTAAGGTATGAATTCTGTCCCAGACAAGTTCGCAGTCTATCCTGGGAAAATGAATAAAACCCAGGGATAGAGATGACTAAAGACACATAGTTACAGGCTACTGCATTGTAAGGGAAGAGGATTTCGGTCTAAGGCGGGAGCAGACAAAGTTGGAGCAGCAGGGGCAGGCTTCATGGTGGGCTGTGTGAGGTGGAAGGACCAGGAGGTTCTGACAGATGAGAGATGCGGAGAGAGCTCTCTGCGTGGACCAGTAATGAGCAGAGGCTCAGCAGGCAGAGAAAGCAGGTTCAAGGCAGAATGCTAAGTGGCCAGGGCATGGAGTTGGGGCCAAACAGATCTAGGTTCGAATCCTACTTTTATCACTTATTGGCTGTTGACAGTTTACTTATCCCCATTTTTCAGACATGAAAACTAAGGGGAAGAGAGGTCGACACCGACCTCGGGGGGGTTATGTGAGGAGGTCATATATCTTAAGCACCTGGCTCGCCGCCAGGGCTCAAGGAACGGCTGCCATTTCCTGGAGTATGCAAGAGATCAGCCGAGCAGCTTGGCTGGAGTGAGGTCCTGCACTCAAAACGTGGGGGACACGTTTTGAGCTTTCTAAGTCTGAGATACCACAGGCACACAAACGTTTTGAAGAGTTCCAAAACATTCTCTCTTAATCTCTCTTGGGATTGAAAGAGTTGATGCACTGAGCGATTTGTGGCTTCACTATGAATGGAGTCCCCTTATCGCAGAGTTCATTATCTGAAGGCTTTACTGGATATGAGAAATGTTGTTTCTTCAATTCTCAGGGACAGATAAGTGAGCAATCTCAGAAGGATTTTCCTAGACAAGGTTTCTCTCTCTTTTGTTAGCGCTGGAGAAGCTGGCAGGGGGAAAACCCCCAGTAATGCTTCTCACCACTACAAAGCTGATAGAAAATTATATTTCCATGGGTTGGTGAAAAGGCATAGTAATTTTTTTAATTCACTTCCAAACAACATCCCTGCCTATCTGGCCATTTTCCAGAATACTCCTGCTTTTTAGGCTGAGACCTTACAGTTTTCAGGTGAAGGGGCATTCCGCGTGTGTGACCTTGGAAAAATTGTTTAACTACCATGCTCCTCATCTCCCTCATTTATAAAAGGGGAGACAAATCATTTCCATCATACAAGATGTGGTAGGCAGAACAATGCCCCTTTCCGTCCCCAAAAGATGTCCATGTCTTAATTCCTGGAACATGTGAATATGTTATGTTACATGGCAAGGGGGAACTAAAGTTGCTAGTCAGCTGGCCTTGAGATAGGGAGATGATCCTGTGTTATCCACGTGGCCTAATGTAATCACAAGGGCACTTACAAGTGAAAGAGGGAGGCAGGAGAGTTCATGCGAGAATGATGAAGTGTGAGAAAGACTCGACTGGTCTACGTTGGCTTTGGAAATGAAGTTAGGGGGCCATGAGCCAAGGAGTGTGGGCAGACCCTAGAAGGTAGAAAAGGCAAGGAAACCAGTTTTCCCCTAGAGCCTCCAAGAGGAATGCAGCTCTGCTGACATCTTGAATTTAGCCCAGTGAGACCCATTTTGGACTTCTGACCTCCAGAACTATAAGATAATAAATTCATGTTGTTTTAAGCCACCAAGTTTCTGGTAATTTGTTACAGAAATAGGAAACTAATACACAGAATTAACGGAAGAATTAAATATTATAACATACATCTAGATTTGTAACCTTGGACAAGACTCTTGACATCTCTGTTTCTCAGTTTTCTCAAATGTAAAATGGGGATGATGATAATAGTTATCTTGTGGGATTGCTGTCGGGAATAAATGGCTAATACATGTGTGTATTAGAATTAGAAGTACTAGAATGCTGCCTGACATGTGGTAAGGGCTGCATAAGAGTTGGCTAATGGTTTTACTAATATATAAAGCCACAGCCTGGCCAAGGCCAAGTAGTGTGTTCTCAAACATAGCAACGATTATTTTTTTTTTTATGGGAAGGAGAAGGGAGAAGGGACTGTGGCTACTGCTCTAGGACTTCCCTTCCCTTCCCCAGTTACAATCCAGGCACACATCACAAATTTCAGGAGGTCCTGTACCTATATACTTTGCCCAGTTCTTGTTTTAATTTAATTTTAACATATCTGTCTTAAGGGAGGTGGTCTGACCCTGGGTACGTTTTGTAACCCATACAGTGTTGAGGTGTTTGTTGTTGCATCCCTTTGTTGTTGGTGCTGTCGAGACGATTTGGACTCCTAGTGACCCTGTGTGCAGCACCGGGACCCTCCTGGTCTTTTTGCGCCATCCTCTCACCTTCCAGTACTATATCAGACAATGCACCACTGCTCTTCACGGGGTTTTCATGGCCGTTTTTTTCGGAGGTTGGTGTCCGGGTCCTTCGTCCTAGTCTGTCTAGTCTGGATGCTCTGCTGAAACCTGTCCACCATGGGTGACTCTGGTTGTATTTGAAATACTGGTGGCATAGCTTTCAGCATCACAGCAACACGCAGCCACCACAGTATGACCACCAACACATGGGTGGTGTGGTTCTCTGACTGGGAAATGGACCCAGGCCTCAGAGGTGAGAGCATGAATCTTAACCACTAGACCACCAATCCCATCATAGCTGATGATCCATTGGTCAGGAATTCAGACAGGGCTTGGTTGAGTGGTTCTTCTGTCCACATGGGATCAACTGAGGCCACTCCGAGTTAGTGAGCAGGCCTACAGTGGAGGGTCCAAGCCAGCTTCACTCACGTGCCTGCCTGGTGCCTGGGTTGGGCTGGCCGGGAGAGTTGGAGGCTGGCCAGCATCACTCTTCCTCTATGATCTCTCCAGATGCCTAGCTTAAACTTCTTCAGAACAGTGCTTCCAGAGAAAGTGTTTGCAGAAACAGTCTCTTAAGGGCTGGGCCAGGAAATACACAGCATTACATCCACCATTTCCTATGGGTCAGAGCAGTCAGAGGTCCTGCCCAGATTTAATGGGATGCAATGACCCCACCTCTCAGTGGGAAGAATGTCAAGGACTTTGTGGCCCTCTTAATCCACCACACATCTCTATATTCACTAGAGATAATCCGGGGAAGGAGAAAGGGGGGTTGGATGTAAGGGACTAAACTGTCCATCCTAGGCAATACAACAAGCACCGAACCCATTGGTCTGCAACGCTGTAAACATTCTGGATTCAACTAACATTTATTGAGTATCTACTATTTACAACACATTGTGCTTGGTGCTTTCATATTCATGATTCCTTTAGATCCTTTGAAAATAAAACACTATGCCTCAGCTAAGGCACAACCAAAGCCTGGAGGACACGGCGGGGGGGCCAATTGAAAATCACTCGTCTAACCTCCAGGGCATTTGCCTGTCATTACAGGCTTGTCTAACCTGGGCTTTATGCCTCCATTTTTCTGACTCTAGGCAGACAGAATGGCCTCAGCAGGAATGCAGGCTGTCTTAGAATCTGTGTCCTGGGAGGATCCTGGGGCACTTTGAATCCAGGTCAGAACGGACCCCAAATGAGCTCATGTTTCTAAAGTGCTTTGAGCTCCTCAGAGAACAGAAGCTATTGAACTCCAGAGCCTGGCTAGCGTCACTGGTGGGTCCCTTCAGTGGGGACCTGCTTTGTTACCGCTAGCACCAGGCTGGTGCTGTGGATAAATAGGGGGAATCAGTCTCCAGGGTTCTCTGTCTGCCGTCTTTTCAGCCACAATAAATTAATTTTCAGAAAAATGGAACTCAACAAAAGAAGAGAGAGGAGGGGAAAAAAAGCAACCAACCAACCCGCCAAGCCTGAAAGGGAAAACAAAATTTCTGCTGCCAGGCTGCCCCCAGCTGAAGCATGGAGGTGAATGCTGACAACTGGGTCTGGAACAGCAGTCCAGGCACCCTGGAGCCAAGCAAGCTTCAGGAGGGCAGGAGGGATGGGCAGGGACCAGGTGGAAAGCCGAGGGTGTCTGGCTGGAGCTACCTGTAGATACTCCGCATTCGTTAGCATCTCTCAAAATAAGATCAACTTGATGCTGATTAAAGCTGAAAAACCCCACAAGTCCGGCATGCTGAGTGTCTGACTCTAGGGCCCCTGAACAAATTGTTTTCCCTTTTCATGCTGATCCTGTGAACTCTTTGGCTCAGCATGGCTCGCCCATGGGGACAGGGCTGGAAGTGGAAGCACCTAACTGTCAGCGCCACCCCCAAGCATCCCAGTGGCCTCCAAGTCCCAGCAGAAGGGAGACAAAAATCATTCCCATCCTACAAGCTGACGTCTGCATATGCAAATGGACCGAAGAGCCCACAGCCTTGAATCAGATTCAAAAAAGTTTACAGAGGGCCTACCTGTGCGAGGCACTTCCATATAAATGGTCTCATTTCCTACTCGTGACAACCCTGTGAGGCAAGTATTACATTACCTAAGATTTGTTAGGCGGACACTTACACTCAGAGATGGTAAATAACTTGTCCAAAGTCACACATCCAGCCATGAGCAGTTTCCAGGTATAAATATGGGCCTTTTGACTCAGGCTAGTATACTTTCCACCATCCAGTAACTACAGATACTGTGGCTCTAGTTAGACCAATAAAAATGGGGCTCTTGGGTATGAAATCCCCTCAAAATGGGCTTAAAGTCTGGACACTTGACCCAGAATAGGAATTCTTAAACTTTGGCAGTCTGGTGACACAATGGACCCCTTCTCAGAATAATGTTTTTAAATATAAAACAAAATATACACAATTACAAAAGAAAGCAATTACTTTAAAATACAATTATAAAAATACTAAAAGGCAAATTTGTGGTATAGTAAAGTATGTGCTTCTTTGTCAATACAATGAATAATGAGATCTAGCAAAGGTCTAATACTTACTGTAATTTTAAGAAGTGATGAGCATAAACAATATTTTGAGATTTCTGCAGAAACGGTAATATGATAAGAAAATATCTGAGATGTTAATTGGTGACAAAGTCACAGGTAACTGCTGTTACTACTGCGACTATTACCTACATTTATAATTAAAGGGGATTCTAAATTCTAGTTAGAAATTAGCAAAAATAAAATGTGATTTCCGCCCCCCATCCAAGCTCATTAGCCCCTTGAATTGCCCCAACCTAAGCACACTACCTATATTTCCAAAATTAATCCCTATAATCAATGAGGTAGGTACTTGTACTCTTCCCATCCTCCTTCTACAGATGAAAAAAACTGGGCCACAGAGACAATAATTAACTTGCCCAAGGTCACACAAGGTCACTGAGTTGATATGGGCCATCAGTTTCTCTTCTTTGCAAGTGAGGACTCTCCAGCCCTCTTGGGAAATATTGCTTGAGGGAAAATCTTCCTTTTGGATTTTCCCCAGCTGGCTTCAGCCTGACAGGTGCATTTCTGGGTCTGAGGCCCCCAGTCCTCCCCTATCCAGTTTTCCACTGCAGGGACCCACGACAAGAATGGCAGAGAGGACTTCGAGCGACCCTGCCCACTCTGGGTGGAGGTGCCTCCTGCTCTTTCCCTTCCAGAAGTCTTTTCTGTTCTTCATCTTCTTTACTAGTCACTCCCTCTCCTGCAGATTTTTTGAGTGCTGTTCCCTCTCCTAGGCCTGGTTAACTCCTAGTCATCCTTCAGATTCCCCTTCTTCACAGCAGTCTTCCCTCAACAGTCACCCACCCTTTACATTCATCCAGAGCTCCGAATGCCTCTTCCTCCCAGGCCTTACCACCACGGCAAGTGGACATCTATTTGTGTGATCATTAAGTGAACATCTGTTTCTCTTGCTAGAGAGTGAGAACCATGAGTGGGGACTCTGCCTGGTTTGGATCACCTTTATATCCCCAACCCCTAACCTGTATGCCTGGCACGGTGTAGACACTCAGTAACTGCAGAATGAATGAATGGAGAATGAATGAATCACTAGTCCTAGAGAGAGCCCCGATTTCCTCATTATGATTACTGACTTACTTGACCCCTCCCCCTACATTACCATGTAATCACTCATTAGATAGATTCTTTTATGGCTATTTATTAAATGGGTCCCTTTGTCTCCCCGGCCTTTGGATCATCATTCTTTCTCTCCTCTGAATCTCCTCCAATTTTTTCAAATGTTATTTCTGCTTTAAACTTCCAGGACTCAGATGTTCTGGGAAATATCTGTTTGAGGTGTAGGGAGACATCACTCAGCACAGATGCTGGCTCTCTCCCAGAGGTGTGTGTTCTGGTCTGCCAAAAGGGGGTGCCTGGGAGGTTTCCACCTGCGGCCACCATTCCAACTCACCTCAGGGCTGCAGCTGTAAGGCAGGGAGGGAACAAACGAGTATCCATCATGGTGCCCAAAGAGCTTCCCCCCAAAATACAGAGCTTTCACGCGGACATCTAACTTCTGACCCAGAGTCTCCTGCGGAGGAGAGACTTTCTGCCACAGCTTCTCTGTTGCTGTGTTGAAAATGAAGTCGCTGAAGCAGGGATCACCCCCCTTCCCAGTCTGTTAGGATATGGTGGGATAGGGGCTTTCCTTTGCCTGTTTGTGGGGTGCTCCCCACCCAAACTGCCTTTAGTTTAGTCTGTATTTTCCCATTTTACTGCATGGTATTTACATAAGTAATAGAGAAGAACCAAATGTCATCCACCCCTCTGTGCCCCCAAATATTAAGAACTGATTTGAGGAAACAGTTGAAGGTCTTTCCAGATTAAGATGCTTCATTAAATTCCTTGTTTTGGACAATCTGGATTATTTTAAAGTGTAATAGTATTGCCTCTTCTGGTGGTGAGGTAAATAGTAATGTACTTTAGAGGTCATTCGTTTGAACCAGTTTGGAAAATAATGCTAACGGATTTCTAAACGTTGTGAGGGTGTGGTTGCACCATTAAACAGGAGGGCGTATCCTGGAGTGACTGCTCTAGAGTGGATGTATATGCCTCGGTATGTGTCATTTTCTTTGACTTGTGCCTGAGTAAGTTAAAGGGGAGCCAAGTATGGGAAGGAGACCCTCAAGTCACAGGAAGTAGAGAAGAGCAATTTTCCTTCTATCCCTACCTGAACTGCTCCAAAAGAGCTGGCACTGCCTTGTCACATAGTCTCCACTGGATAAAATTCCAATGAATTATACAACGTTAAGAGCACGGTGCTTTAGATTTAGACTGACTTGGGTTCAATCTTACTTGACTTGTGAACTTGGGGTGGCGTTGCTCATCTTCTCCAACACAGTTTCTCCTCTGTACAGTCTCAAAGGATTACTCTTGGCATTAAATGAAATAAAGTGTGCAAAGCATTTAGTACAGTGCATGACATGTCGCAAACATTCATTAAAAGGTAGCAATTTTTCAAGGGAGTAATTCATCCAGTGCCTCACCACGGCCCCTGGTCACTCCTTAGAGTTAACTGAGGGCCCTACTGCACAGGATCCCAGTTAATCCCCACCCCTGCCTGCAGAGTGGACATGATTTTCCCATCTGGAGTTGAGAATAGCGAGGGGACATGACTTGCTGGACGTTGCACGGCTAGTGGCTGAGAGGACAGCCCTAGAAGGCAGCTCTCCTGCTCATCTAGGGTACCTTCCTCACATCTGCCCTTGCTCTCTCCTATGAAGGCATCTTGGAAATCACTGCATAAGGGGTCTGGATTTCTTAGAATGTGACGGTTCAAAATGAGATTCTACAAATAGTAGTGGCTGTCTGACATGCCTTGTAAGCAGCAGGGCCAGGATTGGGGGAGGCACACAAGGCACCTAAGGAGATCCCCCCCAGGGCCACTGTGCACTTACACTGGGCATCCCAGGTGCCTCCCTGCTGCACCCTTGCCCAGCCCCAGAAAGAGGCTCTGCAGGTCCTCTCAGGAATGCCTGGGCCAATGGAGCTTGTGAAATGAGGGTATAGCCTTTAAAGGGAGTGACTTTGAAAAGCATCCTCATTTGAATGTCTGAGTTCTGAGACTTTTAATTAATTAATTTATATTTCCTTTTTTCAGATCAGAGCTGACCCAGACTGACTAGTTTGGTTCCCCTGAAAGTTGTGTCTGGGACCAGGACTTGAGAGCAGGGAGTTTACTGGGCGGTGTTTCCAGGAAGCAGGTATGAAGGATGGAGGAAAGTGAGACGGGGCAAGAGGAAAAGCCAGCATGAGACAGTGTCATTGAAGCCACCGCTATGACCACTGCTCTGGGCTCTCCTAGGAAGTAGACAGAACGCCTCCTGGATTTGTCCCCAGAGGAAAGGAGGCTGGAGGGTTTATCTACCTGCTCCTGTTTCTCATGGTTGAGGGTGCCCCCAGGAGTGGCAACTTCCTGACACTTCCAGGCACACCTATAAGCAGGCTGAGGAGACTCCCATGGTATTGGTGAGGTTCTGAGGCCTCTTCTACTCTGAATAGCCATCTGGTAGGATGGAAGCAGGAGGAGAGTCTGAGCAATCATGGGACTGTTCAGACCAGTCCGAGCTAAAGTCAGAGATGGACCGATGGGATGTATCACAGGGCACTAATGGCAAGCTAATAGAATTTTCTTCCACCCCAGAAAAGGCAAAGAGTGAAAGTCACAAGACAGGGAAACAGATGCAAAAAGAAATAAATTTGTGTGTAAGTCATTCACGAATTAACAGCCTTTGCTAATCACTCCGAGGTAATTGAAAAGATCTTGGTAAATCTTTTTGATGAAGAGTCATCCACTAGATTTCACAGGCATTAAGAATCCAGGTTCAGAGGCAGCATAAGCTATTTGTCTTTAAGGTATGATTTCATGGACTTCAAGGTTCAAACTACTTTCTTACCTGTCCTGCAGTTACTTAAAATCCTTGGCTTGTGGGTCAGTTCCTGGCATTGGGAAGGCTACTTGTTCATGTGTCCATTCACATAGCTATTAATTTAAGAAATAGTTAATGAGACCTACCAGCTGCCAGGGACCAAGTATAGGGGCTATAGCGGGGTCAAGATGGGGGGAAAAGAGGTAAAAATGGATACCCTTTAAGAACTTGCAGTATACCTAGGAAGATAAGAAATGCACGAGTGAAAGACTTTACCCTAAAAAGCCAAAATATGATTAAATGCTAAATGAGTGGAACAGAGTCAGATGAGTGCAGTGGAACTTAGAGGGAAGGTTCCAGAAGACTGTAGTTGTCAAGTAAGACTGTTGGGAAGAAGTGAGTTTTGACCTGAGCCTTGAAAGATGTGCATAGTCTTCTCACAGTTCATTTCCCTAAACATGCAGACATTTCTGCTTCTTTTATTTTTTTCTTCTGGACTAAACTTCTCAGAGTACAAAAAGAAAGCCAAGAGCATGGCAACGATCACCATGTTATGATCTTACGCCCCTGGTGGCCTTGTAAAAGAAAAAAAATACACACTGTTACTAGTGGAAATCAAATTGCTGGTTTGCTTGCAAGTCATTCATGAATTAACAACCTTTGCTAATCACTCCTCGTTGATATTTATCATAGGTACATTTTACAAGATGAATTCTGTCACCGATGCTGGCAGCTACTCACTAAGTCCCACCAGCAGCTGCAAATATTCATTAATAATATTTTGTTTGGGTTCCCACTTGCCACTTTCCATCCTCCTGCTTCATAAGTATGAACAGCATCATTACCAAGTGGCGTCCACAGAATGGACCACAAAGGCAACTTGGAAATCTTAAATGAAAACAGATGTTGAGAAATGCCATTATCCCATGCATGCTACAATAAATAGCATTAACATTTCTAAGTGACGGCCCTCCGAATTGGACTGCAAGGAGTTCACATTTACAATTAAATGAGGGACTTATCCTTTTGCGTCCCCGGATTCTACAGGTGGCTTGGTTACAGTCATCTCTTAGTGTTTTGATTTTAGTGTGGCTGTTAAGAGTCAACTAAGCAGGGATTGGACAGGGAGGCATTTAGAAAGGTGTTGGTGCCAGATGCATTCATTGTCTAACTGCCTGGATGCAAAACTAACAGCGCAGCAGCTGAAGTGTGAGAGCTCTTGAAATGATTTCTTCACAGTGTACCTCCCTGTGCCAAGGAGTGGCATTATTGTTTATGTCACTGATGACTGGCTTCTGGGGCCTCCATGTATTTTGTCACCCTGGTCTTTCACTAGAGCATCAGAAGAAAGATGACATCATTATTACTGGAACGTTGCATTGTGGCCAAAGAGTACATCCACATATGTCTTCACATATGCGAATAATACTACCTGGGTATTATCATAGCATAGTGGTTAAGAGCATAGATTGTGGATCATACAAAATGGGAATTGAATCCTGGTACTGCCACTTACTAGTTCTTTGGTCTTAAGCAAATTGTTTATTCTGTATGGGCCTCACTCTCTGCATCTGTAGAACAGGGACAGTGATATTTACTTTAGGGTTGTTGGGTAGGTATCAAACACCTGGCATGATGCTTACTGATAGCTCTTGGCTTAAGCTCAACTTTGAGATCACCATTATCCCGTCTATTCACTGGCGCAAGATCACTTTCACCAAGATAATGTTCTAGGAGGAGAATGACAGCTAGAGAAATGTCCGGCTCAATAAATTAAGTCAGAGCACAGCTTCCTTGGAGGGTATGCTCATTATTTGTTAAATCTCTCTCTCTCTCTCTCTCCCAATCCATCCAACCATCAATCTACCCATCAGTCCCTCCATCCATCCAATCTCTTCTATTCTGAATAGCCATTTAGGCCATCAGGTGACCTCCACACAGTCTGAAAACATTCTCTTGAGCCATTTTTTTCAAACAAATAGGTACATATAATTGTGAGAGTCTCAAGGCATCTTGGAAGCAACAAACACAACCCTTTTTAATTGGCTCAGAGTTGTTGAATGCATCCCTGAATACTTTTTACCCCAAACTTATAGGTTGGGGAAACTCATAACAGAAAATACATATTTTCTGGGTTTTTTTGTTTTTGAAATGTACAGGGCCTGGAATATGTCCCGAGGGGATCCTAATAGCTTTCTATTAAAGCAGCAACATCAAGTTTTATGTTTAGAGAAATAATTCGAGGTGACGGTAGACATAGGAGGTGGTTAAAGGACTAACGACAAGTTCATATTATTGTTTGAGCATTTGAAATGTCTCATTATTTGTAAAACATTTAGAAATTGCCTCCACGGCATATAACTGGTTGACATGCAGATATTAATGCATCTATCTATCATCTATCATCATCAATCTAACTATATAAACAGTAAATATAATTTACTCTTTAAGTCTTTATATTTAATTGGTTTTATACTGTTTAAACCTTGGAAACTCTGAAAAATTAAATGTTATTTCCCCATCAAATATTTCTGCATTTTGTTTTAAAATGAGGAAAACAAGCCACATGTCCCAGATTCCAGACAAGAGGGAGTCCAAATGGAACAATAGGGTCACGCTATTCTCATGCTTGATGGTATGTTCCGAATCATCACAGGTGTGCACACTACATGAGTGGATGTTTCTCCCTTGGCTCAGTGCTGCATTCAATGAGAACAAACAGCACTACTAATATAAGGCCTAGGGGGTCAATGTATGTTTGTTTTGAAAGTGAAGCTCACACAGTGATTATACACTTGGGAGATAAATGTGATGGAGAAAATAAACAAATGAACATGTGAAAATTATAATTGCTTTAAAATAAACCTGTTCCTATAAGGACATCCCTGGAAGAGCATGTACATAAAGGCAACCCTCCTCTCTCTCCCAGCAGCTGAAATTATCCCAAGGAAAGCTTGAGGCAGGAGTCTATTTCAAGACAGCAGATTCCTTGCGCATTCAAAACTACTCAGAGCTAGAGCTGTGTGTCTTATTAGAGTAGACCCAGATGGAGAGAGAAACTCGTGGTGCCATAACACTACTCTTGCAAATGTATGCTCCTAAAGGGTCTTCTTTTCGAAGGGCCCTGCTCTCAGAGGGGGCATTGGGCTTGGATGCTGGGAATGTCTTAATGGGCAGATGTGGATTCAGAAAGGGTCAGCATGGCCCAGGCTGCAGCCACCAGGAAATAGAAAACCTCTTCCTTTTCAGTCTGGACTCTTTCCCTGCACTCTTACTCTTCAAGGACCTAACAGTGCTTGTTTTTGTGTTTCTGTTTGGTGCACAGACGGCACATTCCTTTTAACACGGATTTGTTCAAGTAGACTTCACTGCGGTGCACAGATCAAGCTATGTTAAAATAATGTTAAAGGTCTGCATTGAAGAATCCAAAGCAGAGAATCCCGAGTTTCAGGCTGCCACGCCACCTTTAAATCAACTGAATGTGCCCATGTACGGCTGCCCATAGACTCTTCTCACTGCTGTTATCCTTATAATAGGATCATTCAAGGTCTCTTATCTAGTCTCCTAGATGCTTGGCTCCAACTATTTCAAACAGAAGTGATTTGTCATACAGCACCACCCTTCCTCCCACAAATAGCACAAGGATGAAACAAGCTTGCTTTAATATGGGGCCCAATCTTCCCTTTTCTCAGCTAAGTATTTTACTTACAGAGGTAATGAGGCCTTAAAGACATGAAATAGGCACATCCACATATTACAAAAAGGTGTACACCAGTGCAAGCTAAAATCATTTATGGCAAACGGAATTCACTGGTAGTCCCGACACTAGTTTGCCCATTGTAGGTCTGTATGACCACTTCCCTGTTGACAGAGAAATGCATTTGATTACCTCTACCTGCATGGCATTTGGTATTAGCTAAATTTTGTCTGGTTATCTACTCATTTGTGACTCCCACTTGATAAGCACCCTTTCGAATATCAGTAGCATTCCATTTGGAGAGCCATGGAATGAATCACAAAAGTGTTTCCTTACACTGAAACATGCAAATTGGAATTTCTTTGTGAAGACAGTTGGTGACATGCTACTGTGTATGAAGAATGTAGGCCCTCACCCCTTTGGCCCCCTGAGCACGGCATGTCTCCAGGTAGACAAAGGGGCTGTTGACATATGAAGCTCTCTGTCGTGTTCAACAAACCCTGATCTGAAATCCTACACACATTGCCCCACCTTCCTGAGCTCTACATTTCTCTCTACTCCTTGTTTTTACAGATCTGATTAGGTCTTATACTCTTGAAAACGATGTTCAGCCTACATCCGACTCCAGACTTGTGAGGAAGAATTAACACCCTGCCGCTTCCTGCGGTTTTATTTCCTTGCAAGTCTACATTTTGTTTCAGCCTTCAGGGTCCACTACATTTTTTCTCTCAACTTCTATTGCCCTCAGCATCTGCTCCCCTAAATGCATCCATTCCAATGTACAAGTGTTTGGGAGAAAGTTTGTTTTCTATTTAAGATTTTTTCTACACTGTAATTTTGTACCAAGGATAGCTGAAATGCAACCATGAAATCTATGGCAATATATATAGAATTTATCGCCTATGATCCCTAGAGCCACTCTGTAGGGCCTTATGACCCTATCACGTGATCGCCTCTTGCCAGCTGGATGCTGAGGCTGCAAAGCACATATGACCTGGGATTTGGGTGGGGACTGATTTCTTTCAAGCATTGACCTTCCAGATGACTGTAACCACCAGAGCGGGTCAAAGTTACGGTGAAACTACTCCCTGGTGTAACAGTTAACACCTTGTCCAATCTGGGGCTAAGAGAGAGGCCTGAGTCATAGACACAATGTTGGAAGCTACTTTCCTTTCGGAAGCCCCAAGAATCTCCTCTATCAGACTCTGGCTTTTGGAAGGAGAGGGAACAAACTGATGACACTGTAGATCATATCAGCAGCTCACTATTGAGGAAAAATTAGAAATTAGATCACTCAGGGGCACTACTGAATGTTATTTTGAGATGCTGTTGGTTTGAAATTCTGCCACTGAAGAGTCTTCCTCTAGTGCAATTTGTAAAGAAAGGAATTCTCACGACAGGAGTCTCAGCAACCACCGCCTTGCAGCCCTTCTCACTAAGGTATACTGTGGCAGGCCGTGCGATGTGGCACTGCCAACAGCACTTTCATGTGCACAGCTGGCAGAGCAGCCCCTAGTCCGTGCCACCGTTCCAGACACATTAGGAACTCTCCACAGCTTGCACATAATTAGAAGCTCAGTGCAAGCAAATCATTGCTTTTTGGTGACAGATCCTCCTATTGATCATGCTCAGAGCATAGCAGCTCCACCCACATAACAGACATCTGACAGCAAACAGATATCAGGGGAAAAAAAAAAAAAACAGGTGCATCCAGTTGTGCATTTCTCAGTGGCTTCCCTGCCACTTCTCTACTTTTATATTTTGTTTGAAATTGTCTGTTTATACCATAGTGGAATTTTCTAACCAAAGTCCTGTGATTGATTCTCAGTGGGCTGAATTCTCCTGCAGACTTGTCTTTAATCATGTCACCACATGGAGAAATGATACAAAGCAAGGAGTAGTTGCTTTTGACTCTATACCTCCCAGGGTTTGGAAATAATTTTCTCCTAGAAACATTATTGATATGCCCAGGAAGGTATATGGTACTTGCCAAGGCTTAAGAAGGTTCTCTGACCATTAGTGGAAGCCAAGATGCAGCCAAGGATTTTACAGGCTGGTAGAAACTTCAAAAGTGTGTGATGCCCTGCACTTGGGTGTAAGGGAAGAATTACATTTTAAAAAACTAAATGTCACCAGAAAGCAAAAGAAAAGCAGCCAGTAAGATCCAAACCCCTTATAAATCCAAAGATGGATTTCCCCATCAAATAGAAAAATTCAATCCAACTAAAACTTATGAAACACCTATATGTTTCACCCTATAGGTACAGAGTGTTGGATGCAGAATGAATATTTGGACATGGTCCCCAGCTCCAAGGAGTTTACAATACAATCGGTGCCAACAGAGGCTTAGACAAAGTGCTGTGGAGGCCCAGAGGGGAAAGCAGACTCTGCATGGAGGAGTGCACCTATGAGCTGGGTATTGAGGATGGTGTTGTAAAGAATTCAACCTTGCGCCCAAAGGGTCTGACCTTCGTCAGTCTTTGCCACTGTCTCTAGTGTCTTATTTGCCTGGAGGCTTTGGTTCACACCGGATAGTCTAACAACACGATTTAAGGTGTGGGCTTTGGGTTGCATGGCATCAGTGGACCTGGAGACTGAGATCAACTATGTGAGGAATCAGTCAATCAATCAACCAATCACACCTATGTAATGGGGCCCTGATAAAAACTGTGAATACTGAGGCTCAGGTGAGCTCCCTGATTGGCAATACTCCGTGCGTACTATTACACATCGATAGGGGAAAAGTAACACATCCTGACTCCATAGGAAGAGGACAAGTGAAGCTCTCCATTGGGTGCTTCCTCAGATTCTTCCCTGTGCTTTCCTTGGCCGATTTTACTCCTTTCCCTGTAATAAACATTAATCATGAGTATAATAGCATTGAGTGAGTTCTGTTAGTCCTTCTAGAAAATGATCAAACCTGAGGGTAGTTTTGGGAACCATCTTGAACTTGCAGTTAATGTCAAAAGTGAGGAGGTCTCTGGTGGGGACTGTTCCCTCGAACTGTGCAGTTGGTCTGACTCACACAAGGATGAAGGGGAGTTTGGTAGGCAGAGAATAAAGGTGTCACAGAATAACTATTAAATCTGATATTGTTAAGTTCTTGCCTGCTATAAATCTTGACTCCAACGAAGCCTTGATAAACAGCCTTTGTTCTCCCCCCCAGGATCCTGGGGTGTATGAGAAGGATCTGAGCCAAGCAGATACAAGGAAGATGAACAAACGGTCTAAACCTAAGTTAAACCAAACCGTTCAAAGAGTCTTTACTGTATTGACAATCTGGTTAAAGATGCCTGTCTGAGACTCCTAGAGGATGGAGTTGCTTTTCTTTTTCTTTTTTTCTTTTTAGCCTCATGGAAGAACATGGGAGGAAGAAGACCAGCTTCCTCCTTGTGTATATGACTTGTGTAGGGAAGAGAAAACATTCAGAGAATTTTTTCTTGACCTCCTCATTGCAGAATGGCTCAATAGACCTCCTCGTTATGAGTTATGACTTCCTAGTGCACAAGGCGGACATTGTCCAGAGAGAGGAAGCATGCAAGTGTTTCATGATAAGATCCGATGTATGGCCACCTCCTCCAGGAAGCTATCCCTGAGCCTAGTGGTCACAGAGACCTCAGCTATGCACTCATGACACCCTGTGCATCCTCCACTGTCACTCCTCTAACAGCAGCAAACTGGTCTGTGCACTGCCTCCTGAGGAACCCTGAGATCCCTAGTAGCGGGTCAGCGGGTCCTTGCTTTGGTATCCTCAGCAGGTTGGACATTGATGGGCCTGACATATAGGAGGTATTCAGTAAGCATTTTTTTGGGTAAATTAATGAATGACCAAAGCAACAGCTTCAGAATAGAGTGGTATACAGGAAAGAATAGAAGTTTTGGAGTAAAAAACCACTTGGGTTCAAATCTAATCTCAGTCTTCAATGAGTGTGTGACCTTGAGTGAATGACAACTTTGTCTAAAACCCAGTTTCTTTAACCCATGAAGTGGGTTTAATCTAACCAGCCTCGTGAGACTGAGGGAGACAACATATGTGAAAGTGCTTGCTCAGTGTCCAAAAAGGAAAACTTCCAAATTTAGCTCAGACAACTTTTCAAAACCCTAAATGACAAACAATGAACCTCAGGTATAAGGATGCTCCTAGACTCAGAGTAGGAATAGGAACCTAGTGAATTGGTGGGTTGGAGTGTCTATTGTTGGAGTACTTCCATAATATTATAAGAGAACCAGATCTTATCTAGGACATGAGTCCAGATTAAAGAACTCCCCTTCCCACCCTTTCCAATCCTAACAACCATCAAGGAGTCACTTTGGTGTGAAAATATCAAAGCAACATGGGGAATTATGGCTCCATCTCCTCTGAACTGAAGTACAATTGGGCTAACCAAAAGTAATTTTACAGAAGATGTCAGCAGTCTGGCAATGGTATCTTAATGACAAACTACCGAGATTAAAGGTGGTTTTTGTCAAAACACAACACAACCTCTCACACCGGAAGCTTTGTTTATTTCACGTGGGACAGCAACTTGCTATTCATTTCCAACAACTTGCAGTCTATGGCCAGGATTGCATCCTATCTCTACACTTTTGAAGCCTGAAAGAACTGCCATTTACAGAAACACGTCTATAGAATAAAATCTATAGTTAAATGCACGCTTGATTTATCCTTATCTTGGGTTATTTGGAATTCACATTATTTATGTTTCTAATTCTGTCCCCAGACCTCTAAGTCACTACCTATCATTCCTCCAACAAATAATAATAAAAAAAAAAATCATACTCAACATTACATTTGGACATCATCTTTCTGAAAGGTAATAAGATACAGCAACCACAATGATTGAAATGAAGGGGAAGATTGTTAATATAATTGAGGTTTCAACCGGGCATGCTTTAAATCAATGTGCAGAAGCAATTTAAACAACTCATCCTGTCCTCATGTTTAAAACACATTGATTTCTCTCTTTTTCCCCTTGTGGTTTTTATCTCTTAGGCTGTTTTTCTCCTTCCTGTTGGATTTGGATAGCAAGCCAAAGGAAAAGAAATTTCAACAAGAGGACTGGCTGAAGTAACCTGAGTGACAGATTGCCCATTTTAGAACATTTCTAATAAATCCAGGGGAAAAATAAATCTCTGCCATAGTGCCACGTTTGACAAATTGAAATTAAATTGCACCAACTCTGGGGAAACCAAGATGACCTGTTCTGATATTTCTTCCCCAAGTTAATAGTTCACAGGTAAGAGAGGATGTTTGAGGGTTATGTTTGTAAAAGAATCCCCCTGAACTCTGATCAAAATATGATTCCCAAATCCATATTCAGTGTGGAGAACGAGTTCAGGGGCTAAAAATAAATATGGATATTTTTGCATATAGAAGTATATGTATTTTTTTCCTTTAATTCTAAAAGTATTATCTTGGAGAGAGTGGTAAATGGAATTTTTCCTAGCAGTGAATTTTTGGTGTTATCAGCTGTCAGGCTGGAAAAATGTATGGCAGTAATAAAGGGGGGAAATATATGATCCATAAATAAAGAAAAACGGGACTTGTTTGGCATTATAAAGTTTTAATGCCTTTAGGAAGCAAAGACTCCAAGCAAATCCCTTTCCTTTAAATCTCCTTACACTCTCTTCAGATTGGTCTCTCCAGTTCCTCCTCCAAGGCCTAGAAACCGTGCTCCAGCTGGGGAGACCCTGCAGACCATGAAGGAGCAGGCGCTCCCTCAGCGGCTCTCTGTGAGACCTGGCTTTTCTCCTTTTGTTAGGGTCAGCACGAAGAACGTGCCAGGCTCATAGCCGGCGAGAAGCCATGACAAAGTTTTCAAGGAAACATTTTCATGGAAAGTTCCTTTTTATCTCTATGTCTAAGAATTTCATATGCTGCTGAAAATAATGATGAAGATCATTAACAGTATTTATCGATCACCTACAGTGTGCCAAGGTCAGGGTTGGGCTCTGTAATGCTGGAGTGACCGGGACATAGCACCTGGCTTCAGAGGGCTCACTCTCTTGTGGGGGAAACAGACGAGGAACCCCACAAGGCTGCTGAAATCGTCTAGAATAGTCTTTATATGCAACAAATGGACAACAAATATGAGTCGAATGAATGAATAAATGAATGTGAATATAAGGTTGTCATTAATTAACTGGAAACGTAGAGGGCACTGAAATGTGTGTTTTACTTTGTTTAGGGGCTGGGGGAGGAGACGGGGTTGGCTGTATAACAATGAAGGAAGCAACTCCTGACCAGGGAGAGGAGGAGAAAGCACAACATCAGTTCCAGAAAGCTGTTCTTCAACATCATTTTATATTATATACATTTTAGTTTTTAAGGAGAAGTTTGCCTTGGGTAAAAAGATACTGATGAGTCAGCGTCTTACAGGCAGACAATCACAGGCCATTGTGCTAAGGCCTTTGCTCTGGTGGAAATGTGTTATCTCCCTAAAACATCCAGGCGCTTCCACTGCTGTCACTGTACAATTTGCACACTTCAGTAATGTTTTATGTGTTATGCTACTCATACGCTAAAATGTACATGCACGCTCCTGCAAATTTAGGTAAATTATGAATAAATTAAATCTTATCTAAATAAACAAGTGTCTTTTTGAACCAAAATGTAAGCTGTCATGAATATTTAAGTGGACAAGGATGAATCCTCTTCCTGCTGTGTATCTTACAGAATGCTTTGCATAGTCTTGATTTCAGGAAGAAATGCACGCAGTGAGAGCAACAAAATCGACTTTTCATGGGGGACATGAACATGGAGGAATCTGGCCTGGAAGGGTGATACATTAAAAAAGAAGATCCACTATGGGGATTGAATTATACGGGCATCTACAGACACTGGTCGTCACTGCCTTTTCATGTCATTTTGGAGACAATTTGAGGAGAGACTTATTATTTTTACCCTTTCTATTAGCAGAAGGAGGCAACTCATGCAAATCACAGCTCTAGAACTTACTGAAATCCAGACTAGTTTCTCCTCAGTTTATATATGATTTCTGTAGGAATCTCACAGATGCAAGAACTGGCTCATCCTAATCAACATCTTCAAGAACATTCCGGTGCCGAGGGTCAAGTGTAAGGATCTCAGTTAAAAATTTCAGGCTGCATCTCAGCAACGCAGTTATAGTTTCCATAACTCATAGAATCTGAGGATCTGAGGTGAAAGGGCAGACAGGGCTGCGGTTACAAAATAATAAACAGAGAAGGTTTTCAAACTTCCCCACATAGGCCATGCTTTCGCACCTCCATACTCTCGTACTTTCTGTCCCTTCTGCCTAGAGAGCCCTCATCCCCCTTGTCTGTCTGCGGAACAACCAAAGCTCTCTTCTTCCTGACTGGGGTCCTCTCTCTCCTGGAGCCTTGTCTCAGCTCGCTGGGCAGAGTGAGGTGTGTCCACCTGCGGGTAAGCCCCACGAGGGCAAAGCCTACATCTGCCTCTTCACCACATGTCCTCAGCATCCGGCACAGTGCCAGGCACGTAGAAGACATTCAGAAATGCATCCCGTCTCTGGTGTCCACAGCTTATCGAGTGGATCTCCCTGTAGCACTTACAAGATGACTATACTTTGCTGTTTGCTTACATGTTAGTCTGGCTCGCTAGATGGCTGGGCCCTCAAAGGCAGAAGTCCTATCTTATTGATCTGTATTTCCAGGACCAAGCATCATAAGTACTTGAAAATGTTTGTTTATTGAAAGAAAGTTATAGCCATTACATTTCAATTAATTGCAGCCACAAGCTTAGAACTTATTAGCCCCTGTGTCCACTACAATATCATCTTTGTCCCTCAGAGCCATGCTCCGAGTCTGGGTGCCCTTTTTAATTATTGTTGACAGTGGTCTTCCTGAGTTTCTCTCAATTAGCCAAAAAGCTCTTACTCTTATGTACACCTACCCAAATTGTCTTATTTTCTCCTGAGGTCCTGCAGGAAGACGAAGGCTACATACATGGTCAATGCTGGCCTTTGGGTTGAAACAAGGAGGAATAAGAAGCAGTCCTGGGGAGTAACCCTCCCTCCCTCTTTTCTCCCCCAACTCTGTATCCCCCTGGGCAGGCTCTGGGCCCGGGAAGGATGGGGCAGGTGAGGAGAGGATGGGCGTGTCTAGGCTTCACTGAGCTCAGCAGCAGTGAAGAGGGAGGACAGACGAGACATGAGAGCATTCTCAGGAGGAGGTGGGCGGGAGGGGAGAGGAATCGCGGAGCTTGCCGTGATGCGCCTGCTAATGTGATGGAGGCTCAACTATGTCAGGAACTATATGCAGGACAATGGGCTGAGACGGCACATCTAATCCATGACGTTGAGTCCATTCTACCCCTTACTGCGTGGACCCTTCTGCTCCATTGTCTATGTATGAACTTCTAAAGAACTTCTATGAACCTGTTTTAGGACCTAACTCTGTTAGTCATGAGAAAACTGCCCCTTGTATCAAGTCTAAATCTCTCAGGATTCTGTGATGCAAATTCTTTTCTATCTACTCTGTTCCCAGTGGAGAGGGCCAACATTTAGGCCCCTTCCTTCTTCTAGTAGGTGCTTATCCACTGGAAGATCATGGTTATATTAGGGCTCATTCTCTTCTTTTTCAGACTGTCCCCTAATATCCTCCACAGTCACTTTTCCTTAGGATCTAATCCGAACACAGTGCTAGTGTGGGACTGGGCGTCCCTCCTCTTCAGACAGAAGAGTCTGCAGAGCTTCACGGTCTGACCTGGCTCTGGGCCACGTGTGATGGTTTACGCACGAGGCTAAAAAACTTTTTCCATGAGATGTGGCACAGAGATGATGGAGCCACAATTAAGGGGCTGTGAAGGGCAAGTTATTGGTGATAAGGACACATATTAATTCTCAGAAAGTGACTCCCATCAGCCAAAGGGTCAATGTCCTTTTGACTCCTGCCATAGAGAGACACAGGGCTGACCATGGGTTTGACTCAGTATGGTGTCCTCTCAGTCAGACTGAGAGCTGGCCTCTCAGTCAGGAGAGAATATGGGTCAAGTTCAGAAGGACCAAGCATCACAGATTTTTTTTCTTTTTGCGAAAGCAAGGCCTTTACTTGGTGCTATGAAGAAGTGGAGAGTTCCGAGTTCATCTGATCACGACTCCCTGCCTGACTGCACACAATCCAAAGCCAAACACAGGGGCTGGCCCGCATTTCTGTACAGCAGCATCCTTGTTCCCTCCTGCCCTTTAGGACAATATCCTGCATGATTAGAGCAGCAAGAGGTGACACGGAACAGCTCTCTGGGAGGAAGATACGGTCTCTGAGCTAGACAAAAACAAGAAAAAACACTCATGGAAAACCCACTGGTGCAGCTTAAACTGTGTCTCCATCATAGGAAAGGCAGTGTGCAAGCCTAGAGATAGGGCTTGGTCTGGCCTGGAAGTCAAAAAGAATTTGGAAGATCTCCAAGTATAAAGGTGCTGATGAAATGCTTACAGTGAGGGAGACTTCATGATGGGTGTTGGAGGGGGTGAGCTCTTTCACTCCCCCATTTATTACAACAGGGAGAGACTCCCACCCCCCATTCCTGCATTCGATTCAGATATGCCCAGCCTTACCCCACAGGGACTTTTCACAGCCAATCAGTTGTCCTATGAACCCAAAGCAAGCCAAGCTGATAACCAGAGTGCTGACCGCCGTGAGCGAGACTAAGAAGACTGGCAAAGAAATGGGGGTCACAAGGGTGGCCTGCTCAGAGGTCTTCCTAGTTACCCCATCCCTCCTGATAGGTGGGACACCTGGAGCAGGTATGGAAGCAGACAGGCTTGGAAACCCCAGAGACGTTTTCCAATCACCAACACTTGATTAAAGGGGGGTGTCTGAGGGAGAAGAACTGGTGTGTGGTGGGGGGAACTGCAGACAGGGAAGAGACCAAAGGCAGAGGGGAGATGCGAGTGGGCAGCACCCACTAAGACAGCCAGCGAGGCTCTTAATGTTGTGTGGCTTCTTCCACGGCTGCCTCTCTTGAAGACCACGGGGCTGGGATGCACTGTTATCACAGCGCAGTGGGCTGTGAGGCCCGTTCGTCATCAGGAGACTGACAGCACGCCGGCAGCCTGTCTCAGAACTTTACTTAATAAATCAGAGCTGACAACTCCTCCCCAATTGATATGAGAGGCTCCTTAGTCTCCATGACCTGCATACTTTTTCTTCATCCCACTTCCTAGTAAGAGGCAATAGTAATCACGAACAATCCGTTTTTGTCAGGTAGCAACAGTACATCTTTCCTTTGCCCCCAGGGAGAGGTGAGGCCCTGTACTCTGGCCTGGCCTGGGCCTGGGTTGTGGGAGTCGGAGTTAAACAGCTAACGACACAGGTACAACAGCCGCCATCTGCAGGGTACCTTGGAATTTCTGAAGAGATTTCACCCGCATTATCTCATTTGAGCTGCACAACCGTCCTGTCAGGTGGATTTTATTATCTCCACTTTTCAGAGGAGGAAGTGGGGTTGGAGAGAGGAGACGGCTGTGGTTCTGCGCCAGTGGCAGCCGTTGCCTGGGGTGGCGCTAGGCAGCAGGAGCGCCTGGCCTTCTGTAGCCTCGTGGGAATGAACCACCAGTGGGAGCCTCCTTTGGGTGGGGGGTGGAGGCAAAGGTAACCCAGGCCCGTCCCCATGGGTGCTCCCAAGCCCTCTTCTGCCCAGACTGCTGCCCCCTCTTGTATCTCATTGCTTTGGGGTCAGGTTCCCTGCAACTTTCATGGTGACCATGAACTAATCATATAAACTAGTAAGAGTGAGAGGGTGGGAGTGAATGGACCATCCTGGTTACCGTCTCTGCTGCCAACAGAGAAACGCTTTAGTCAGGAACTTAAGAGGACAGTGTTTCAGCTAGTGTTGATTACCAAAATCATAGGATGAAGGTGGTCAAAAGGTACGAACTTCCAGTTATGATGGATAAGTACTAGGGAGGTAATGTACAGCATGATGACTATGGTTAATACTGCTGTATGATATACAGGAAAGTTGTTAAAAGAGTAGATACTAAGAGTTCTCATCACAAGGAAAAAACCATTTTTTTTCCTCTTTTTTTTGTATCTATATGAGATGATGGGTGTTAAGCAAACTTTTTGTGGTAATCATTTCACAATACATGTAAGTCAAACCATTATGCTGTACACCTTAAACTTATACAGTGCTGTATGTTAATTACATCTCAATAAAACTGGGGAAACAAAGAAAATAAACGTGGAGGGAAAAAAAATCAATGGAAGGACTTAACTGGTTGAAATGTCAGACCTGGGATTCTCGCCTGTGGGGGGCCCCAGCTGTGCAGGGAGCTGAGGCTAATAGACTAGGGCCCTGGAGGATTCTGACCAGGAGAAATCTCCACCTGGTTCTGGGAGACCCCAATTCCAAAGCCAAGCCACAGAGGCAGTCTGACCAGAAGGCAAGGGGATAAAACAGGCTCTGAGCCACACAAACACTGCAAAGGAAACCCTTGACCCCAACCGCAGAGCAGCACCAGCTGTTGGGAGTTCAGATGGCTAATATGGCCAGCCCACATGGGGTCCCTGGGTGCCCCTCTCAGAAGGTGACAGGGCCCTGGGCTGTCTCTAGTAGGAGTTCCAAGGGTTGGGAAGGAGAAGGATTCTGCACAGAGAAGACTTTGATCTCAAATCATTTTGCCCAGGTCCGTTACATATAGGGCCAGACTGCCAGTGTGCGTGTGTTGTGTTTTATGGTGACTTGTTGAATGAACGGGCTGTGTTTTGAATATCTGAGTGTGTGGGTCATTGGGCTGTGGTGCCCTAGATGACATGCTGGTGGTACACTGGAAAAAGTCCCGGGCCAGGGGTTAGGACATCACTTATAAACTATTGCACCTAAAAAGGCTGTTCAAGGCATGTGGGGTACATATGCAATGAGGCCATGTGGGGGAGGCACCTCTCTAGATGGCTGCATGCAAGCTTTCTCAGCAATATCACTTTGATGTTACACAAACAAATATTTATGGCTACACTAGAAGAAGTGATTAATTGTTGGAACTACTGAAGGGGATTCTATGGGAGTCAGTCTGGATAATAGTCCTTTCCCCAGTCCCCAAGCCACACAGTTTGTTTCAGCCAGAGAGAACATATTTAGCATCTTCTTCCCCAGGCCCAGGAACTGCATACATAGCCCCACCAAGCCCAAGGTGCCTTTAGTCAGGTCACCCACCCTACCTCCCCAGTGTGGGTCTCTCTCTTTTCTGGCAGGCAGGATGCAAATCGTGGACTCAGGCCCCCAGTGAGAGTGGTTAAGACATCCCGGCAGGGAGGCAAGCCTTTTACTTGCTCACATTTGATGGAATGGCATAAAGCTGGATTATTCCTTTGAGATCCCTTGGGGCCATCAAAGTCTACGTGGGCAGGTAGCTCCAATAAACAGGCTGGGAGACCCCCTGAGCAGCCATAAAGCAGGCCATGACCTCTCTGCTGCTAGGAGGCTGGGCTGGCAGAGGCCTTGGCAGCTGCCACCGCCTTGCCTGACCCCATTGGTTTTCCATGTGCCACTCTTCCATGAACCACAACTTTTCAGGAATTTTAGAGAAAAGGGAGGGGAGAAAGTGATTAGAACAACTACTGAGCTTGGCTGGATTCAGAAGATTGTGGTTCTAGTCTCAGCTCTGCAATTTATTAGCTCTCTAGCCTGAGAACAATCATCTCATCTCCCCTAAGCCTGTCTGTAAAATAAAATGATATTCAGTTTGCAAGGTAGGAAAGGGACAAACTGACTATTCCCAAGCCAGAGACCACGTACAGTCATGCGCCGCCTAACGATGTTTCAGTCAACGATGGACCGCATATACAACGGTGGTCCCATAAGAGTAGTACCATACAGCCTAGGTGTGTAGTAGGCTGTACCATCTAGGTTTGTGTAAGTACATTCTATGATGTTTACACAATGATGAAATCACCTAATGACGCATTTCTAGGAACATATCCCCGCCGTTAAGCGACGCATAACTGTATATATTTTCTCACTTTTCACCACAACTAGGAAACTTATTCTTGAGACCATAAGTCACTTTCATAAGGTCACTCACGTTTGGGACTCCAAAGCCTGAACTCTCTCTACTTTAATATGATGAGTTGGGAGCATCAATGACGCAATGACACGAGAAGAGCAGAGAAAGCCCCCAATGAAGTCTAAATCCCTAAGCAAACTTAAGACATTATATCTGAGCTCAAAATACCTGTTGTGCTTTTATTACATTAATTTTCAAAGAAGAAACCGAAGCATGAAGGTCAAGGCACTGTGCTAAAGGTCCCAGAGCAAAGCAATGGCAGGCTCTGAACCCGGTCTCCGCACCCTTTGCTCCTTGTCCAGTTCTGGGAGGCAGACGACTCCCTGAGCAGAAGCGGCAAGTCCTCAGGCTGGATTGGAACAGAGACTCCCTCAGAGAATGTCCAGGGGGCAGAAGCTCTGTCCACAGCCTTTGCCAAGTGCACCTGCGGACAAAGGAGGTGACTTCCACTGGGGTGTTATTCCTCCTGGAGAAAGTGTCATCTCCATTCCTGAGTCAGTAAAAGCCTCACTGACAACAAAAACTTCATGTAACTCTGGCAAGTTTTTTGCGTTGTTGCTGTTTTTTTTCTTTTAATGGAAAAAATATTTCCTTTTTCCAAATGCTATCAATTTCAATCAAATTATGTATATTGCAGAACCAAAAAAGGATGCTTAAATTGCTGTGTTGTGGGTTTTTTTCTTCATTTTCTCTCAATCCTTCCAGTCAGCTTCTTGAAGAATTAAGGGTCGGTCCTTTCAAATGTAAATTAAGTAATTTGCAAAATATGTATTTTGGCATGTAGGCAACTTGGCTTTCTAAACAAACTGGAGTTTTATTGATTCTGTGAACTGCCTTCTCAAGGAGTTATCTTGTGGCCGTCATTTGAGTCACTAATATGAGGATACTGTTTTCATTTATAATAAGCAATACATTCTGCTTTTATCTCATCCCACTCCCATTTCTGCGTTTTTAAATGGGTAAAAGAAGTGATGTCAGTCTTAATATGCTTTTCATGTGTTTAGTTTCTCAAATGTTATTTTTATCATTTCGTTGATTTATTTGTTATTAAAACAATATTTGATACCACCAAAGAAATTAAAACACAAAAATCATCCACCCACAGTTCCACCAGCCTAAGACAGCTCTTCACATTTACCCAATGTTCCCTCCAAGTTTTTGTCACCATGCATATGCTTTTTATGGAGTTGTAACAATACTGTAAAAATAATTTTCAAAACAATTTTTACACAAACACACAAAAAACCTTTCTTGACCCCCTTTTAAGACCTCTGGACCAATTTTGCAGAAAATTTGATTCTAGATATATGGCAGGGACTTAACGTGTCAGAGATGAACAATATATTACTCAGCCTTTACTTAATGATATTCATAGTGGGGCAAAAAATAAATACATGGTGATTGATCTCCAAGGTCAATAGTTCTACCCTCTGCACCAACAAATGACGCACAGGAATCGTCTCACACAAGTCTGCTCTGCAAGCACATAAGGACAGAGGCCCTCCTGTCGCAGGGGCAGAGCTTGTCTTGTAGGAAAAACTCCCTCCCACAGGTGGCCTCTACTCCTCACGCAGTCGGGTTTTATTTTCTTTTAGATTCTATTTTTCTCTCTAATGTTGATACTTCTCTTTTTTTATTGTGGTAAATATACCTAACATAACATTGACTATTTTAACCATTTTTAAGTGTACAATACAGAGGCTTCAAGTACATTCATATTGTTATGCAAACATCACCATCCACATCCAGAATTTTTGCATTCTCCCAACCTGAAACTCTATACCCATTACACGGTAACTCCCCATTATCCACTTTCCCCACCCCCAGCACCTGGCACCCATTATTCTACTTTCTGTCTCTATGAATTTCCTGTTCTGGGTACCTCGTATAGGTGGAATCATGTAATATTTATCCTTTTGTGTCTGGCTTATTTCACTGAGTGTAACGTCTTCAAGTTTCATCCATGTTGTAGCATGTGTCAGAATTTCCTTCTTTTTAAGGCTGAATAACACTCCATTGTATGGATATAGCAAATTCTGTTTATCAGTTCATCCATCAATGGACACTTTGGTTGCTTCCACTTTTGGCTATTGTGAATAAATGCCGCTATGAACGTGGGTGTGCAAACATCTGTTCAAGTCCCTGCTTTCAATTCATTTGGCTGTATACTCATAAGTGGAATTGTTGGATCATATGGTTATTCTATGCTTAATTTTTTGAGGAACTTCCATACTGTTTTTCACAGAGGCTACACTACTTTACATTCCCACCAGCAACGCACAGGGGTTCCAACTTGTTCACTGCAATCATTTCAATCTCTCTTTCTCTCCACATGGAATAATTAGCCACAGCCCTTATTAAAGTAATCCTTCACAGTTGTAGATTCATCCTTGTCTTTAAGTAATGCCCATGTTATAGGTGAGGAGTCTAGGCAGAGAAGTTTGGCCCCTGCCCAATTGCCCGGAGCACAGTGGAGGCAGGACTCAACCTAGAGAAGTCTGGCTCAGGAACTTGGGCACATCATCAGTGTGTTATATCGGCTCTCAGAGAAACCGATCCTAAGGCAGCCCCTCTTGCAACCTAATTTTATAAATTCGCTAATTTACACTCAGAGCTGCTTTGTAAAAGGCAGCATTATTTCCATAGTTTCTGGTCATCCTCAGTGAGAGCTGAGGCTCTGACCGCCCCGTGGGTCATGCTCTCCAATTGGTCCTGTCACCAGCCTTTCTAGTTGCGCAGGCTCGTCCTCCATAGTTTCTCTGGCCACCTTTGGGTGAGGTCCAGCGTCCAGACATGGTACCATCAGCCTCATTTTTTCTCAAGGTGAATGGCCCATATTTTCTTCTCTTCAACCACCTTTGTTGGCACACCATCTCTGTGTGCTCATGGCTCTCTCATCAGACCTTCTCAGGGTCTGGGCTCTCCTGGATCTGGCCTCAGCTGTGGGAAGAGGCAGGGCCTGTGGACCTAGCAGACATGGGGAGATTTGGAGGCACCGAAAAATGTCCCTGCTCCCAAACATCTCCTGAAAGGGCATTTGGGAGCCCCGCCTTCCCTTTGCCTTAAGCCTAGTATTTCTGAAAGTTGGTCCTTAGGGTAAAAGTTCCTCAAGTGCTCCTTGAAAAAGGGATTCCAGTGCTAAGTAAGTTTGGGGAACATTTTGTAGGCTATCCATCTCCAGGAGAATCATGGTGCACTTTAATACATCGAAGGCCCTGGGAAATTCCACAGTAAAGAAACGTGTTTAACTTTATTTGAGCCATAGTATCCACCAAGATCTCTGTTAAAATGCAAATACATAACTGGGGTAGGAATCAAACCAAAGATAAAATCTATCAACCTCACAACTTTGCCTCTGCATCTAAATGTGGGAGTTGGGAACAAGTGAAGACAAGATGGCTTTTAAGTTTTTTCTCACAGTATTTAATTAAACTACTTGATCTTTCTAAGCCTTGGTGTTTACAAGTATCTTTTAAAAATAAAAATAACACTTGCTTAGGAAAGTATAAAGATAAAATAACAAATAACTCATAATTCTAATACACAGAGATAATCACTATTAGCACGTTGAGTATTTTCTAACAATATTTTCTAAGTATATATATGTTTTCTATATTTTTATAAAATGGTGAGCATATCAGGGACACAGTTTATGTCCTGCATTTTTTCCATTTAACATGATATCACGAGCATTCAGCTTCTTACCTGAGTGGAACTGTTGACGGGAGGCGGGAGCCCTGAGAGGTGAGTGGAAAAGAAGGGAGCTGACATTTCTGTGCACCTATAGGTGTGGGGTTGTTTGCATTTGTGACTGCCATTTATTCTCACATCAACTTTATAGTACACCCATTGGTACCTTCCATTTACACTGAGGGCCATGGGGATCAGAGGGGACACGATCGGTGCTCCACCCAGACCCCCTGCATCATTCTACTGCTCCCTCGTGCTCATCCCTCCCCAGCTGTGTTCTTTGCTTCCACTGGCCCACACCTGTGACTCTCCGCACACTACGGAGTGTGTGTGTATTTGTGTCCTTGGGCCAGTGGAGACACTTTGCCCAGCTGTTTGCCCAAACTTGCAGAGAGCGGGAAATGCCTGAGCGTATTTAAGCCTCCTGGGGCTCTTGGTCAACGTCTGGTGTGGGAGGTGAGTATTTGCTTAGAGTCAGATACACTTGAAGGTGAGCTTACACTCTAGAGCTTCTCCCTCTGCAGGATCAGCTGAGACTGGGGCTCGGCCTAAAACCACACTCTTGCTTGGCTTCTTCCCATCTGTATTCTGCTGCCCGTTCTCCTTCCTGTTTCTCCCGGGAGCACTTGCTCAGGAATCCTTGCTTGGGGCCTGCCTCTAGGACTCCGACCTGAGACAGGCGCTTCCTCCATGGCCACACCTCTTGTAAGCAGCAGATCTAGGACCTGAACGCTGGTCTTTCAGACCCCATAGTGGACACTTTTTCTATCAGAATCTCTTGCCTGATTCCAAAGGAGGCAGCAGAAATGTGTGGGAGGAGAGTCTCTGCGCAGCCCTGGTCATCCTGGCTGCAGGGATGAGCCTGGGCCCTCCAGCTTGGCCTCGCATCTGAATGGAGGGACTGCAAGTGGCTGTAGGCAGAGGAAGGCTCTGGGAGGGAGGCAGAGAAACCCTCCTCTCCTGCCCTCACTCCCCACCCTGGGGGAATTAACCCGAGTGGGTGCCCCAGCCTTGCTTCAGACAGTCAAAGGGCAGAGCTCGTGCTGAAGATAAAATAAGCAATAGACACGCAGCTCGAACATGCTGGCGCCCAGCCAGAGCCCCACTTACCGCACACACCGCCCCAGCCAACCAGGCCAGGAGGCTCATGCTGGGAAGCAATTTGGTCCATCTCAGCTATCATGTCATGGCAGCGGAGTACACAAATATAGACCAGACTCGTCTAAAGGAGCTTTTCTCTCATTAACCTTGAAGGAGACACACATCCCGTTGAAGTCTGCTCTAGAGTCGGCCGTTATGAGATGCTGCCGGGCCAGATTCAGTGAAGCAATAGGACTTAAACAGCAGACGTTAGCACTGCCAAATGCATTTTCCCTCTCAATACACTAGAGATCCATCATAAATGCTGAGAAGGGTGTGTGTGGAAGGGGGAGAAAGTCTGGGATGATGTGGCAAGGTGCATACTGCTTGCTACTAGGTGCTGTTTGTCATCAGCAAAAGAGATTAATCTCTCAGTTCTGAATTCTTAAGAGGTTAACACATTCTTTCTTCCTCTCTCTCACAGACACACACACACACACACACACACACGCAGAGCCAGTGTGAATCTTCATCTCTCATCCACAAAGCTGACTCATATTTTGGCTTTGCTCTCCTAGGAGGTGAGGTCAGTAGCAGAGTGTGTGTGTGTGGGGGTGGGGGGCAGGGGAGGTTTCTGTTCTGGCTCTGAGAAGGAAGAGGGGCAGGATTGCTCGTGTTGGAGGACATACAAACAGGCCTGTGTAGAGATAGCTGATATGCAGAGTCGTCTTCAAAGTGCTGTTGAGGGAAAGACTGTCTTCAAAACCACCTCAGTCATGGTTCTATTTATGGCTGGAGAGGCAGAATACTCTTTAGCAAGATGTCAGGCTGCTAGAAGGGACTGTGGCCTTTGCTGGGGAAGCAATTTAGGAGGGAAGGAAGCCATGTTTGATCAAGGCTGCCACACTGCTCCTGGCTGGGGCTCCTGGAGTTGGCTGGAAGGCCACAGTCTCTTAGGACAGAGGTCTCAGCCACTGGGGACTCAAGTTATGAACAGGGATCCTAGTTTCCCTCAAATGTACTTGATGAGCTGCTGGGGCATGAACACTCTTTTAAAGAAGTTATGCAAGGACAACAGTTGATTTTTGGTGATCTACCCCTGTAAGCAGAGACTTATAAAGGAGACTTTATGAAATATCAGAGAAAAAGGAGCCTTTGTCCCCGGTCCTCACATAGGAAGAGAGGAGCACAGGCTGTGTGCAGGCGAAAAATAATCATCATCGTAATAGCCAATATTTAAACACTGCTGTTCTGTGTTAGGTACTGTTCTCAGCACTTACATATATTAGCTCGTTTAATCCCCACAACGGGCCCACGAGGGAGCTCCCATCATTATCCCTGCTTTTTCTCATGAAGAAACTGAGACGTAGAAATTCACCCAGGGCCACACAGCTCCATTCAGCAGAGCTGGGATCAGGACTCGGGGAATCTGGTTCCAGAGTCTCCGCTTCTAACCATGGTGCCATATAACCTCTCTGTCAACAAAGAGAGAATTGGACTGGATGATAGGGAGCAGTCTCGAAGGATGGAGAGAGAGCCATGATCTGAGGGGGAAGGAAGGGACTGTCCCTAAAGGGCCTCTCGGCTGGTGAAGTTCATTAATAATCTAATGGGGGAAGCCATACACATAAGTACAAGTGGAAAAGACTTAAAACTTTGTCCAGAACATACATAAATCTAATTGCCATTAGAGATAAAACTGCTACCCAATCCTGAGAAGGAACATAGTGTGGAAAGAAGTTCTTCCTAAGGTGCAGTCCAGCCCCCGGAAGAGGAAGCGACTCCAGAGGAACAGGGTGAGGAGAGGAAGGAGGATGAGAGAAGGGGCCGGGGTGGCGGAGAGAGTTACAGCACCAACCTCAACCCGAGTCCCATGATGTGTGTTTCCCACAACCGATCACCTCTTCCCAGCCTATCTGTCTTACCCCTTTTATCTCTACATACCTCAGTTGAAAGCAAATTTTTTCCTTTTTGGAATTTTCTCCTTAATTCCTTTCTTCCCTGATATTATTTAACTTTATAGTGGTGTTTAACTCTGACGGGTCCTGTTGTGTGAAAAGCACAACACAAAATAGAGTTATGTTTGTGTCATGGGTTCCTCAGCCTTCTCATCACCCAGCCCCACAGACTCTTCTGAGAAAGTCCAGCACAGTCTGATATCACAGTCCTATAACTTCTGACCTGTAGTTTAACTAGGCGGAATGCAGGAATGGAGCACGGAGATAAGGAGGAGGAGGGATGACATTAGGATTAATTCCACGCAGCAACATTTAACAAGTGCTCATTATGTGCCAGGTGCCTGGTGCTTGGTGCTGGGAATGCAGACGACAGGCTCTCACACACCAGGCTTTGAGCTCCTCCAGTGTGGGAACTGACACGTAAATGCATAATGGTATGACAATTGGATAAAATTTAATAAAATTGCGGGCGACAGGTTCTGGGAGCACAGAGAAGGGCGCCATTGTTTATGTTTCAGGCAGAAGTGCCAGGGAGAGTCACAGAAGTGATATCATTTGAAAACATTGAATGATGGGAAGGAATTTGCTGGATGAAAAGGGGAGGAAGGGCATTCCAGGCAGAAAGAAGAGTTTGAACAAAGGAAGAGAAGCATATGACTTATGCAAGACTCAGTGTGGCCAGACGGCAGGCTGTATGGAGGCAGAAGAGCCAGACTGAAGGGCCCTGGATCAAGGGCTCGGAAGTTGGGGCCAACCCTACAAGCAACACGCAGTCGTCAAAGGTTTCTAGATGGGAGACTGGGGTGGTGGGATGTGTGTTCTAGAGGGTCACCTCCTAGCAGTGGGTGGAGAATGGACAGGCTGACCAGAGAAGAGGCTACTGCCTTGGTCCAAGTGAGAGAGGATGAGGATCGTGGAAGCCACGAGGCAGGAGGCACAGGTACAAATGCAGGACAGCTCCCATGGACACTTCTCTGCAGGTTGGGAAATAGTCTCTCCTTCACACCAGTTTTGGCTTATTCGTATCCTACCCCCTCAAATGCCAACTCTCCCACAATGACGCTCCCAGCTGCAAATTCTCCCTCCTCTGTGCTCCTGGCCCCGCGTCTGTGCTTTTTCCTCGGGGGTCCCCAGACATGTATTAATCTGAGTGCTCCTTTTCTTTGTCCTCACATGGGTTGAGAAATGGCAGGGTTCTGGAAATATGAGGACTTGTTTTGCACCAAGGACTGGCACTCGGTAGCTGTGTTGCCCTGGGCAACATTTCATCATTTCTGGGAATGTGTCAGGCAGGCTGCAGCCAGGTAAACAGAGCCCATGCCAGGTAGTCTAACAGGGGAGACTGAGGGGGCCCCAAAGCTAGCAGTAGAGGGCAGCCCGGCCAGGCTGGCGGCACAAGGGAAGTATTCTTTAAAGTCAGGAGCCAGGGCCACCCAGGGGAAACTGGGACCACCAAGAAGACACAACTACCATCTTAGAGACCACCAAAAGCTGCGATAGAAGGGCGAAATACCCTGGCTTCTCTCCTTTACCCTCTAACCCCTCACAGAGGCTCCATTGGCTGAACCTACACAGAACCTTCAGTGGAAGGAAGTTTGGGAGGTGTAGTTTGCAGGGGAAGGCTGGGGAATTGATCTGAACGTGTAAACAGGCAAATGACCAACAGAAAATTCACAAGACATCTCTAGCCCTACCTACCTCACAGGATATTGGTGAGAATCAAATGGAATGATATATGTAAAAGCCATCTGTAAATTACAGAAAGCTACCCAAATATAGCTTTGAACTTATTCATGCTTATATATTGGAGTCTTATCTGGCAGTCAAAGAAAATCCACATTTAACTGTTTAGTCATTAATTTTCTCCCCTCCTGAATCTGGAGTGGGGATGGACTGATGGTATTTCTCTGGGGCGAGTCAATCCATGGCACATCCATGGGACACGTCCATCCACAGGCTGTCACTGATGTCTAGGAGCACTCAGATTGTACCAAGTGATAAGAAATCTTTCTGCAGAAGATGAGACTCTAGTCTCATGTGTCTAAACCTTTAGTATCAGAACTAGTTTAATACACATGGGCAGGTGGGCATCAGGCTTGGAGAGGGGTCTCCTCAGCCCCTGCCCTTCTTGGCAGTGGGCAGCCCTGATGAGCAAAGCCCAGCCAAGTGAGGCGGTTCGATGTTATCCAGGTGATGGAGAGAGAGAGAGGAGAAAACTCTTGACAATTCCCTGAGCTGCAGTTCTACCCTGAGCATCATGCTTGGCCCTATAAGATGCCGTTTGCTCCTGATAACAGAGGAGATGCCTGGGTAATAGGGCTGATGCAGTTGAACCCTTTAGTCTCTTTAGCCCCATTAACCCACATCCACCCAAATGGATTCTCAGCCAGTCCCATTAAGACATCCTGTCCGAACCATCCCACGTCATTTGCAGAGTGAAGTGAATATCAATAAAATCGTAATGAGTAATTTTCCCAGCTTCACTGACTCTTACTGGAAACCAAGCCAGCCCTCCGCTGTGGGTATTGACAAAAAGTCCATTCCTCCCAGGAGCTGCTTTTCTTCCACCGGGTAAATCTGAACCCAGCTGAGCAGACACCAAGTGTGCTTGTTTAATGGACATGGGCACATGGGAGCAGGCTTGGAAAGTGGACACTAGCTCCTGTCCCTTGCTGGCGGTGAGCAGCCCTGATGAATGAAGAGATTCGATGCTCTCCATGCTGAGGCAACAGAAGGAGCCTTGCACCAGAAGGCGGGCTCCTGACTTCTGGTCCCCGGCTACTCCTACCATCTACTCTAACCCCATTGGACCTCATTATTTCATCAGTAACACCGAAGGTCCCTTCTAGCTCTGCATTCTATGATTCTGAGAGAGAGAGGGCACAGAGAAATCAACCTGCCAGAGAGTGATGCATCTGACAGTGTAGACCCTTGAGGCTGAGTCTACACTGCCAGACATTCGAGAAACAGACAGAGTGGGAGCTTTGCTAGCAGTTGCTCGCTGTGGCTCTCTGACCATGGAGAGCCTGGCATCACACCCGCTCCGTGGCCATGACAGCCAGCACTGGGAGACCGGAGCCGTGAGTGACAAGGCGTTAATTCAAGGCGTAGGAAGTGTGATGGTTAGGGACCGGCCTTGCCCTTTCCTGTTTGCTCCCTTCTGGCTGAAAGGCTGTCAGCAACTCCTGCTGATGCCTGGCTGCTGTGGCTTGGCTGACTTCTTACCTACACGGAGGTGTGGAGGAAAGTTCAGAGGTGTTTCTGCAGCACCTGGGCTGCTGGTTTAGAATGTGCAACCTGGGGGGAAAGACCGGAGGACTGCTCAGCTGCTGTCTGCACTTGGGTCTGGCCTTCTCTTCCCAGCTGCCCGGGAAAAGACAGTTCAGCCCAAGTCAGAGTTCCAGAAATGTGGATAGCAGGGGAATGCATGTGTGTCTGTGTGTGTGTGTGTGTGTGTGTGTCTAGTAGTAGTAGTAGTAGTAGTAGTAGGGGAGAGAGGAAGAGGAATGGAGTCAATGAAGCTCAGACCTTTGCAGTCACTGAAAATTGGATTTTGAGGGGAGATTTTGCCGGCTTTTCAGATACTCCAAGTAGCTGCTATTCCTTCATCCTGCATCCCTTCTATGCCAAAGGTCACCAACAAAGGGAGGCTGCAGATCTCAGCTGGTTGTCAAAGCTCTCCTGGCGCCAGGGGCCCGAGAGCAAGTTCTGCGGTGCTGCTGTTCCCAGGCTCTACACCACGGTAACTCACTGACGGCCAGGTTGGTTCTGATGATACAGGTGGTGAAGTGGGTATCGACTTTCTTCCCCCTCCGCCCTCCCTGTGCACCCTGCCTGAAGCTGAACACTTGGCTGAAGGGAAGGTCTAACCAGACAACATATATTACAAAGTGTAGAGCACACTGCAATTGATAAAAGCCGTTTCCTTGTCTATTTCTCTTGTGAAGTCGAGAAGATGGGGTTTTCATTTCCCATCTTACGGATGAGGAAACTGAGGCCCAACTAGTAGCACCTAAATTCAAACCCAGTCTCCCACTCTATCGCAGGATCTTGGGTCTCACATGGGGGGAGAGTGGCTTCCAGAATGATCCTAAGAATGCTGATAATGGAGCATCACCCCTCCCCTTACCCTGTGAAATTTGAAGAAAGGCGGGTGTAGGGCCAGGAGGGCCATGTGCCTTGTATGACATCTGCCTTGTCACGGTGACATGTGACAGCCACATGGTGGAGGTGAGAGCAGTGGCAGAGTCCCATAATTCTTATTACTTGAGAAAGCACATGGCATTGTCCTTTTAGAAGCAGACATGAGACTTGAGCTGACTATGTGGGAACTGGTCTTGGGTAGATATCATTTCCATGCTGGATCAGGTGTCCCCAGCTTGCTCTTCTCCCCGTACGACATAGTGACCTAGCTTAATTGAAGTACCTGTTTTACATGTATTTGCCCCTAACAGTAATCCTGTGAATTTGGAATAGAATTATCCCCTTTTACGGATGAGGAGACCAAGCGACAGAGGAGAAATACGTCACCCAGTGCCTGCCCCTAAAGCTGGAGGAGCCAGGAAACGTGGCGGCAGAGCACCTGCTCGGGGCACTCTGGACCTTCCTCTCTGTTGAAGCAGACGCAACGTTCGCTGCTCACCCACGATTTTCTACTCCCCTCCCACCCCCGCCTGTAGGCATGGACAGAGTTCAGGTCGTATTCATGATTCCACGCCCAGCGCTACCACAGAGCTCTTCCTCTCCGTACTCGGCGCCAGCGTGTGCGTGAATCCACCGCGCACACCGAGGGGGCGATCTGAGAAGGCGGAGGGAATGGAGGAATATGTGACTTGCCTCCAGGCACAGAGCGGGTCTAGCTCCCACAAGTATTCTGGATCCCAAGGCCTCTTTCTCTTCTGCCCTTCGGCCTTGTTGCTAAATATATCCCGGGATGAACCCATTTACCATCGATAGCTAAAATGCCTCCTAACTGTTCCGAGCCAAGATTAGAAGTCTGTCTAAATGTCAATGATTATTTCATCGGCTAAAAGCAAATTGATCAAGCCGCCCTCCCGGCAGACTAAGGAGGCTCAGTCTATTTGTAGCTCCGACTGAGCGGCAAGAGGTGGCTGCTCTGGGTTGAGGCTGCCTTTTGCTCTCTGGACTGATGGAGTTCGCAGAGTGGGTCAGGGATGCGTTTAGCTTGGGATCAGCAGATCCTGGAGTATATGGTAGGTGGACAGTTCCCTCTGGGCTTCTGAAAGCAGACCCAGGTTGCCGCAGCAACAACCATCCTGTGCACCCTCAGGGCCACACCAAGGATTCCATGGCCGGGTGGGGACCACTCTGGGCAAATCCACTGTGGATGTCCCTCCCACCTTGACCATGCTGAACGGCTCACACGAGGAGGTCAAACCAAAAATTGGTGGTGAGAAACAAATACTATCAATTGCACAGAACTCAAAAGCAGTTGACAGTTTGTTTCTGTCTTTTGGGGAAGTTTAAAAATGAGAGCAGAGACTTGGGTGGGAGAAAAACACACAAGGAAGTAGAGAAAAATTTTCCTATCTACAAAACTTTAGCAGAAACTGAAAAAAGAAGATGAGAGCCAGAGAGAAAGACTTGTATATATTTCAGTAGATACTTTTCTTTCCTTTTTTTAAATTTTAACTTTGTTTTTCTTTGTGGTCCCCAAATTCTCACCTCCACTGAGTTTCTGGTGGCCTCTGAGCTGAATGATACAGTAGCCAGCCCAGCAGAGGCAACCCATTACCAGGCAGGGGCTCCCAAAACACAGGGAAGGGGTTTTTCATTTCATACATCATTTAAAGCCTGCCGCAGTGATTTACCAATGTCAGGCCATCTCTGGTGCAGGAAAAGAGAAGAAAGAGAAATATATATGCTTCTGTGTGTATTTGAACTGGGATCCTAGGAGAGTGATTGAGGGAGGGTGGTGGATTGGGGTTTCTCCCTTATCTAAACACTGGAGAAGCAAAGATTGACCAGCGTTTAGGAAGAAAGAAAATGAGAGGAAAGTGGTTTGTGTCTTGCAGGGAGATTCTGCTTCCCTTCCACTTGACCTGGCCAGGCAGGGCGGGGCGCCCTCCCCACAGTCTGTGCCTGTGTGGTCTCTTCATTCCCAGGTTCTCGCTCTCAGACCCATCCTACACCCCTGTAAAAACTACCTTCTTGGAACCCCACCATTATCGTGCTGTTCCCCTGCTTCAGTACTTAAAACCATTTCTCAAGGCAAATGGAATCACTCCTTGCCGGGCATACCAGGCCTCCGGGACCTGCACCCCGACTTTCTTCCCACTTACCTTGGACTCCTGCGGGTGCCTCGAGATGCCTGCACACTGCGTGCTTTAGCCATCGAGCTTCCCATCCAACTGTTTCTCCTGCCTGGAAGGCTCTCTCTCCTCTCTCCCATTCCTAGAAGTCTTTCAAGGACCAACCTAACACCCACTTCATCCACTACTCTCTCCACAACTAAGCCAGCCCTTTCTGCTATTCACCTCCCCAAACTTCCAGAGCACTTTGAGTCGGTAGTCACTCGAGTTCGATAATAGATAATGCTAATATTAGATAATAATACTAATAAATTTCGTTGAATGATTATTGGGTGCCACGTGGTTTCCACCCAATACCTCTTTCCATTCTTATAACCGCCCCATCAGAATGCGCTGTTAATATTTCCAGGTGACGGGAACGGAGTCCTAGCCTCTGCTAGGTAATTATTTAAAGCTACATTCAGCTGGGAGGTAAGTTGGCCAGAATCTGAACCCAGACTTTCTGCCTTTTTTATGAGCTTTTAACAACTACCTTACTGCCTCTCAGTCCAGTATTACTTCTGAGATAATTGATTTTTCGGTTTTAGTTTAGTTCCGTAATAAAACTGTGGACTCCCCAAGGAGGCCACACATGCCTTGTACATCTGCATCCCCTCCAGCGCCTAACCTCAGAGCTGGACATGCAACAGGCACTCAATATAAGCTTGATCACCCATTGATTGGCCAGGCAGCTTCCAGACTTGGGCACTTCTCTCTCTTTTCTCACCATGGAAAAGCCTAAGTAATACAGCACTCAAGGAAGACTGGTGGGGTGCAGGTGGGAGAGCATAACCAGTTTTTCTTCAGGAATGGCTAATATTGGACTACTGCACACTAATGAATCAGACATCTATTCAGCACATACGATGACACGCCAGACATACAGAGGACGGGAGAGAATTATAAACCTTCCTGTTACAAAGGAGGCAAAGCTCAGACTGGAGGAAGATGCAGCCAGAGAGCAAAGCAAGGCGGCCTTAGGTGAGGGCTTGGTTGTGTGGTTCAGGGTCTGGGAAGGGGAATTAAAGGACTCTTCAGATCACTGTGGGTCCTCAGTGTGGCTGGAGAGAGCTTCAGGGGGAGGTGGGGCCAGTGGGGCTGTGAGGATGGGCCACATTCCCAAGGTGGATGGAGAGGAGAGCACAGTCGTGAGAAAGAGATTGGCCCTGATTCATGGCCTTCACTTGTTAGTGATCACGTAATTGTGGGGTTGGGATTTGTTTAGATTTTCCACTACTCATGATGGCTACTAAGCTACGGTACTTGCTCAGTCTTTCTTCCAGGTTGGTCACAGGGGTAAAGGATGATGAAGTACAGGAGCATAGTGTATAAGTGGAAGTCCTGTACACATGTAGGGTCTGATCATAATTTATTGTCTTTGATATTGTCAGTGTCCTGCTCTGTCCTCTTAGCTGCATTCAGCCCTGCATGCAGAAGGCTGCTTGTGGTGGGACCCTCAGCCTGAGGGATGTTTTTCTAGCAGGACAAGGCAGAAGCAGTCTTCAACCAATGACAGATGGGGGCAGGGAGATAAATACCCCACTTCCTTGCTCCCTGGCTGGGATGATTCTGAGGTCTGTTCTGTGCAGACTTGAGCTCTGGCTGCCCCAGTGGTGGCTTGCTGGATGATGAACTCTTTATTAGCTGCCTTCCCTTCTCCAGCTTCCTTCCCACTCTCCTGCAGTGTTTCTAGGGATCACCTCCCAGATGAACTACTTGCACTCGAATTGCAGGGTCTATTTCTGGAAGAATCCAAACTAGGCCATAGTAGTCTTTATTAATTATAGAGATATGCATATTTGCTAATAGATAAATTCCCCCAATTGTCCAAAAGAGATCTGCTCAAGTATAGTAAACCAGATTGACCCATTCATAACGTCTAGACGCTTAGCTTTGAGCGTCTTACATGTTCAGAGGAGGCTGACGGCATCCCTCTCGTGGTTTACTCATCTGGGTGTTTGACTTCTCAGCCCCCTACCTCACCCCCTTCCCAGCTAGGATTATAAAGTCTTTGAAAGTGGGGGCTGTGCCACAGTGAGTCTTTACTGTAAGTCCCTCTCACAGAATGGGTGCTGAACGAATAGTCTTTAAATTGGATTGTGTTAAGCAGAAAAAAATACCCCTCTGTCCAAAAGCAAGCTAATCCTTATGCCTTTCTCTGGCTTCCGAAGTGACACAAGTTTAGTTCCCAAAACCACAGTGGTTCATAACTGCGTTGTAAAGGGTCATTATTTTATTTATCCTGTACCAATCCTAAGGGGCCTTTCAGATGGTCTTACCAGCATCCTTTCCTCAATCAATTTCAAATGCCCCTGAACGGTGCTCTTATCTTGGGTAAAGCTCATCTGGTCCAGGTGCAGACGGGCACCTCCTTTGAAACTGGGCCTGAGTGCACCGAGATTAATGAGCAGGAGTGAGTGTTGGTGAGTGTGTAGCCGAGGGGGTCACTGTTCTGGGGCAGGGCTCCTGTCCATGGTCCAAGGCCAAGGCCACGTTCTCTCTGCCCCAGCCTCCTACTCTGCCAGGGCAGCAGAGTGCGCCTTCCTCCTTTCCCCAGCAGCACGACCCACGCTGCACACGCTCCTTGAGATGCCAGGGCTGCCGGTGCCATACACTTGACACTTGATCCATTAGACGTCTGGCTATTGCTGAGGATACAATTATCAAAGGTGACAATTGAACCAGGCTGGCTTCCAGTGGCCAGGCCAGCTGGAGGCCCCTTCCAGTCAAGTGGATTGCCACTCAGAGATGGCTTGGCACCACTGGGTCAGAGTCAAAGAGCTGAACCGGAACTGGAGCACTCTCCCTGAGGCTTCCTCCCTGGCCCCTAGAGGTGCAAATCTCCCAGAAGGTGGGTTTTTCATGAAAAATCAGACACCAACTTGTCAGAGGCAAACAATTCACTAGAATGCAGCCTCCTGGCCCAGCTCATGCTACCACCCCCACGGTGGGCCCTCCTGACTCCACCACACCCTCATTGTGCCAGGCTTGGCAGGCTCCAATTGGACAGACAGATGCTCTCACAACCTCTCTTCCAATTCCACTCATCATGAAGGCAGCAGCAGTCGTGTGAGCATGAACTCCAGGAGGCCCGGGGCAGACCCACCTCCTGCCATCACCGAGGAGGAGAGCTGCAGAGAGCACCACCAGGCGCTTCTCACTCTCCAGTCAATGCTCACTGGAGGTCTTGGAGCTCTGCCCACCAAACACAAAGCCCTGTGCAGAGGACAAAGGAGGGCTTGGAGGCATGGCACTGTGCGGACCACAGGAGGCATGAGGTGATAGCTGGGGTGTGTGTTTTTTGCACGGGGCAATGGGACATTTCTCCTCCCTCAGAGAGAGATTGGACTCAAACTATTCTACTTGGCCTCAAGAGGCACGGAGTACATTTCTCCAGACAATCAGGTCTGCCTATGACCTGGAAGGGTCATAGGCATGGGGTCTGGAGCCAGGGGCCTACATCAAGACCACCTGTAGAGCCATCTTTGGTAAAGGGAGCAAATGATGCCTAAAACGGTCCAAATAGACTCTTCAGAAGCAGTCTCTATCCCTCACACAGCTGTGCTCTGCCGGCCAGGTATTCTGAGCACACCGCTGTCTGCTCTGATGCCTGGATTTGGGTTCTGTGTTCTTGGGAAGAAAAAATAAGCAAAAACTGGTGATTCTCCCCACCATTTCTTAAGGATCTCTAAGTCTGAGTGGGAGGGGAACATGTGGGGCCACCTTTGACCCCAAAGGAAATCAAGGGAGTGGCCCATGGCACGAATGGTAGGCAAGCTGGGTTGTTTAAGTCATTTCAAGCTACATTATACTGTGTGACTTTGGGTAAGTCACCGATCTGCTCTGAACCTTCAACTGTCCTAGATGCAGATACATCTCATAGGGTTTGGGAGACATGAGAAGGAAGGACATAAAATCTTTTACCTTGAGGCTTCTGAATAAAGCTTAAAATAGTCATTCTCTTGGCCTCTCATCAAGAGAGCTGAGTTACTGGGTAGACCTGCTAGGAGAGAATCTAGGTTATCAGAGGAGAAAAGGGCCTTTTTGGTCATTTGCACCAGCCTCTGTTGGGAAGAAGAAATCCCCTCTGCAGCATCTGCTCGAGCATCTCCATGATAACGAGCTGCTTCTCTCAGATCAAGTATGTGTGTGGGGAGCTGTCAGAAGAGAGGACTGTCCTCAGTAAGGAGTGGGAAAGCACGTCACTGAAGAAAGGAGGGGAGACCCGAGCCCAGCAGAGACAGAGAGCCCTGTGTGCCTGCAACTGAGACTAGCTCTGCTTTCATTTAACACATGTCATCAAGAGCCCACCATGTGCCAAGCCCGGTGCAGGACACTGGAGACACAGGTGAATAGAACATCCCCTGTGCCTGCCTTCAGAGAGCTTGCACCCCTGGGACACCCTGACATCAGGGAGTGGAAGAGGAGGCATGGTCTGAGTAATTCAGCACATCCCCAATCTGGTCAGGCTGCCCGGACAGGCCACAGTGACCTGAGATGCAGGGAACAGCTACATCAAAGACCACAGCAGCCCCTCTAACCGACCTCAGGTCTTGTCATCTCTGAAAAAGTTTTACAGAGCGTCCAGCTTTTCTTTCTGTCTCCATCCCACCCCAGCCCAGCTGTTTGCATCTTCTCTGTAAGTGTGGGCACTTTCCCACTCAGAGCTGCCGGAATGGTGCTGAATAAGAATGAGAAAGCAAATTAGATAGTGATCAGCCCTCCATTTTCTTGGTGTGCAGACTAATACCCCAAAGACAACGGTGGTTGTTCGAAAGGCAACCCAACTCCAAGAGCAGGCCTTGTGGGCATCTAGGCGATGGCCAGTGCTTATCTGCTGGAGCTGATATTAAATAGCTGGAGATCAGCTAATCTTCCGGCCACCACTCCTGAAGGCCACTGGCGATGCGCCTCCTCCCGTAATCACCTGGATGGAAAATTAAAGCATCCAGCTCCATCAATGGTTACACACCCCAGTGTGTAAATTCACAAATTCCTCCAGAATCCATAACAGATACATCTTTGCTCAGCCAAAGAACTTTGATATAAATTGTAGCTTTTTAAGATGGCTCTGTCAAAAGTGTAATATATCATGGAATAGCGGATACAAGTTCAAAAGTACATATAATAATATAATTAAGATAGCTTGACAAGAATGTATTTTAAAAGTATAAAATACCTGCAGGTATAATAGCTTCATAAAGTCTGTCAGATTTACTTCTGCTGTGAAGAAATTTAAAATGTTTTACTTTAATGTGATGCAAATGAAGGCTGGGGTATGCATATAACACAGTCCTTAAAAAATAGGTAGAGGGAAAAGAATAAAAGTCAGACTCAGGCCAAACAAGGCATTCAACTTTGCAGGTGACTGGATAATAGATCAAGCAAACAGACTGGGGAGCAGCGCTGGGCTGTTTGTAGAAAACACCAATTTCACATTTCCCTCCCTGGTTGGCTAAGGGAAAGTAAGTGTTTTTATTCAAAATTAATGATTCCCTCTGCACATTTTTCTTCTTGCTCAAAAGGTTCAAGCATAATTCTTGTTTAAAGCAAAAGCAATTTTTATATAATTACCAGCCCATGGAAAATTATTTTTCAGCATACTAAAAGCTAAGGAGAGGAGTGTTCACACCCAGAACAAAGGCCTTCGGGACACTTCCGTGTACTCAAGGGCCAGCTGCCTCCAGAAAGGAGGGACCCGAGCACCTGTCCAGTTGACCTCAGCTACCTGCGAACTTGGACAGAAACGCTTTTTCAAACAAAGAAGCAGTAACTGTTCCCCTAGTATCAAAGGATGCCAAACATGAAATTAAAGGTTAATCCAATCAGCAGGGCTACAGATTGGGACACACAGACCACTTTTCACCCTTTCCCCTGCAAAAAAGTACCCTTAAGGAATCCCATCTCTCCATCCTGGTGGTTTGCACCATCAACATTAACCCAATAATGTCCACAGCTTCATATCTGTCTGTGCTTTGTATATCTGATGTACCAAGGAGACACAAGGAGACCCACCCCAGCCATTACTTAAATGAAACCCTCTGGCCTGATAGCATTTGCTGAATCTTAGTTTCATTCTCATTTTCTTATTCCCAACAGGCATCAGAGAGACAGGACTCTGAGATGAAGCAGTTACACGGCCTTCAGGAACTTTCCTGACCTTCCCGGGCCTCATTCATGGCTTCGAGTGGGGGCAGAGGTCCTTTCTTTTGAGACGCAACAGAACATCCGTATTTCAGATCTCTGACTGCTTTGAGCAAGGCGGAGTGCTTGCCAAAGCAAAACAAGTTAAAAATTGGAGTGGGGGAAGGTGTTCAGTATAAGGCACCTCTCCTCCAAGGTAAAAATTACATGCTTGGATCACGAAGCTGCGTAGTTTAAAAATCAACACTCCCGGCGCCTCTGCCGCTGATGACTGCACCCGAAAGAATTTTCAGAGTAAATGTACTTTTCACCATTATCTTGCTCATTTACATTCTGCTCCATTTGGATTCTGAAAATCGGCTAGACACTTTATTTTCAGGGTAGGTCTGTGTGATGGCAAACAAACAGTTTGGGAAGGAATTAGCCATATGGGCTTGGGCATTATTTTCTTAATGTGGGAATTGGGTCAACCCTACAAAACGTTTCCACAAATACTTAAACTGGCACATTTTCTCTTTGAAAGGGGAGGTTTTCAGAATTAAGCCTCCCAGTTGGCCGTGCTTGGAGTCCTAGCTGCATAGTTCCGGCCCCCAGAGGCTCATGAAATGTTAAAGGCGAATCCACCTCAGAGAAAACCCAGCCCATTTTGTAGCTGAGACACAGAGGTTCAGAGAGGTGAAATGACCTGAGCAAGGTCACACAGCTAACCATCCATCTACATCATGCTCTCCTGTCACCTCACTGCCCCTAAACTGGAAGAGGTCCATATCTGCTCCTTCTCTTTCTTCCCTATGTCTAGGAACACCCACTGTCCTCTAGGGGACCCTATCTCAATTGCTGGCCCGTTTTGACAATCTCCCAACCATATGTGAATAAAGAGGTTGTGAATTTATATCAATCAATCAATCGATAGATCAGCCAATCAACCAATATATTCTTCAGCACACCTCCACGTGTGCACCTATGTTCAGGGCATAGGAGCATTGGCTCACTTCTCCCTCACCCTCTCTCTGTTCTTCAGAATCAGAGGCAAAGTGAAAAAGCACAGATGAGACCCCAGAAACCACTCTTCTCCCCGAGTGACTAATGAGAGACGTAGTATTGAGAATGGCTCCGTCAGGGGTGTCACAAGTGAAGGATAACAATATAGGAAACAGACCTTTTAAGGGCAACCCATTATTTCTGCAATTTGTTTAAACAAAACCGAGTGACTTTTTAAACTCTAATTCACATCTCAGAAATCCAGTGCTGCTATCTCTCGTTTCTCTCTCTGGAGTCATAGCAATAATTTTAATGCTAGTAGAAGGCATTAGACCTTAGAGGTGAGCAAGGCAGAGGGTTCTGGCTTTTATCAGATAATTAAGATGCTTCCAAAGTCAAACCTTTATCAACATTAGGCTAAAAACAAGCTACTTCCATACGAGGGGCTTCTACAGAGCATTCAAAGTGACAGTGCTCTGGACGAGGGTTAGCTTTTAAAAATGGCTTATTGTTTTTCAACTTTTATTGGCAATCTATTCTCATTATGCCCAATGCATCTGTCTTCATAATATGTACTTCACAATTACAATATCAAAGAGTTCGTATCTACATAATAAAAATGATCTATAGACTAGTACAGGAAAAACATAATAACACAGTGTGATCATTAATGAAATGAATACTTTGAGAGAAAACATGGCATCTCATGGGAGAACTTGTCCCTATATCATAAGATGTTAGAAACAGGCAAAGGCTTGGAGGTGAAACTGAAATTAAATCTCTGATTCCCTAGAGGCAGAGAGCCCAGCACAGCACTGCTTGACTCTGGTGGTGGGAGGGGCACAGAGGGGCTTGCTGGGTGACCTCAGGTTGGAAACAGTCACTTCAAAGTGTGTTTGTTCTATCTATCCTTGAGGACGTTCTGGCCCGAATACTACTGGCTCAACAGACAACTGAGATAAGGCTCAGGGCTTTTCTCTCAAAAATAAGATTGGCAAGTTCTCTCCATTGACCAAGATTTGCTACAGCTGGCCAGCAGAGGCACCGCCCAGGAAGGAAGGTATCCGCTGCATGTAGGATCACTAGGACAAGTTTCCCGGGCTAAAGGCATTGACTAGACAAAAGAAAAATGTAGACAGCAGACAGTAGAGAAGAGGCATTGATGTGGTAAAAAGAAGCTTGGCGACCATCTGGATAGTTTAATCTCATATCGTACTCAGGGAAAAATAAGCACATAGCTGGTCAGTTTGCACAGACTATGTCGTGCTGTTCATTATTGCACCTGCAGCATCCATCATGGTGCTTGGCTGACAGTATACACTCAGTAAACAGTTTTTAATGAATTAAAAAAAGAAAAAGAATGACTTTGTCATTAAGCCAAAATATTGCATAATTGATCAACCCTGTAGTAGATTACAGAAACCTTTAAGACAGACTAACATTGAAATGATGAAAAACAGTTGTATTAATGAGGGCCAAGGAGAAGGAACAACAGATAAGGAAGGGGTGAGAGGCTGCTTGATTGTGCATAAACAGAGAAGTTGGTTGTGGCGCTTGGCCAAGGCAGGGCTAGGGACCCCATGCTGGGCAGATAGGAGGTTGGGCAGATGTTCTGAACGGGAAGGGGGAAGCCAAGCAGATGTCCAGCTCTGTTAAGAAACCATGGATTGAGAAGGAGCACTGTCGTGCTTCCTAGCTGATAGAAGCAGCAAGGATCCACTGGAGGGAAGAGTTCTTTTTCTGGGACAGCCAGCCAAGAGCTGAATTACATCCGGAACTGGGCTCAGATATGAAAATTGGATTTCATATATACATATATTTTCCAAATCTTTCTGTAGTGTCTGTGGGTTCAAATCAAATGTAAGTCTGAACGGAGAGGGTTTGGTCAGTAAAAGGGCAGAGGACATAGATCATCTGATCTACAAAACCCAAGCATTCTAAAGTCAAGGTCTGCAATCTGGCAATGGAAAGCATCTCTCTCCTTCACTCACCTCCCTCCTCAACCTCCCAGACACACCTACACGCAAACAAGGCCTATCCCAGAAAAATGAAGGAAATTACATTGAGAGCTAAAATAATTTCAGCATCAATTGATTTAGATGAAAGCGTTTTTGATGGGTTATTTGGAAAATTATCTCAATTTATCAACTTTATTTGGCTAGCATAACTCGTGTATGTGCAAGTATAATTTTGAACAGGAAGAGAGCTTGGTTGAATTGTCACTAAAATATCTCTGGCACAAGATGTTATACAAAAAACATAGGGTGACAGAAACAATATATCAGAGGAAATGACATACAGCTGTATATAATAACAGAGCATTCCTGAATTCACCATTCACATTTTTTTATGCATGAGAAAGCAGAATATTAATACAGGAGGGGCTAAATAGTTGCAGGTCAAGGCTGGACTAGATCTCTATTCTCCTTAGAGATAGAGTCCAACTTCTCATTTCACATATGGCTCAAAGAGGTGGAGAAGACTTGCTCAAGATTTCAGAGATGGGATTAAAATCTGGATACCCTTGACTCCTAACTCAGTGATTTTCTACTCCTTTCATTCATAGGGAGATATATAGAAAGGTATGTGGAGGAGAGAGAGATGGATAAATACATGTTCTCTAGTTTTAAGACGCAATTATTCTGTCTTCAGATTGAACATCCCATAGGTACATCAAAAACTCCCTGTAGGACATTTAAATTTCACTGCAGATTTAAAAACTGTGGAGCATTAAAAGTCCCCTGTAGCTATTAAAATTGTGTGCAGTGAGAAGAGTTGCCTTAGTGGCGACCAGTGGGGTTTCACTGCCTTCTACCACCATTATATATAGACACTGACGTAGATATAGGTATACATATATATACTGTTGCATTTCTAAGCAAGGTGTCCAGTAGTTTTACTCCTGAGGGAGGGAGCAACTGCTGACCACTTTTTTCCCCCCAAACTGCATTAAAACTTTCTTTTGTAAGAAAAATGAGAGAAAAAAATCAATAGAGCATGAAAAGGCATGAAAAATGCATTTTAACCCATATTTTTTTCCCTAACAGTGCAATTTTTTAAAGCTCTCTGAAAAAGAAGAGTCAATGTGATTCTCAAGGAAAAAAAATGCAGCACAACCCTGAATTCAGGAGCAAAGGCAAAATAAATCCTCAAGAATAATGAAGATCTAAAGATCTGACCTAGTAATTTGAGGCACAGATGAAAAATAGTGTAAGCCTTGGCCACCTCTGGGACTGGCAGGTCAAAGGGTACGTTAAATGTGATGGGGAACAAATTCTGGTTTTGGATAGTTCAGCATATATCCATATAAAGGCTTTAAGTCTCCCAACTCTGTGAAATTACTCCCAAGGAAACATGTGTTCCCTTATGGACCTCACCACGCTCCTTTTTTCTCCCTCCAAGAGAAATGGCATGGCAGAGAATGTGAGACATCCCTTCCAGGGCTCGGGTGAAAGAAAAGGGGAAAAAAGAGTCCAGGTTAAATGCAATATTAAAGACGATCTCTCCTAATCAGTGTCTCTTTCTTCCTTGCAGCTAAGCAATCTTTGTCAATTACAGGGCATTACTCTGCAGGCCAACTGGCAATTACAATGGCATCATTCTTCTCATCACTGACAGGAAAAGGAGGAAGCATTCTGAGTCCAGCTAAGTGTAAAGTGGGAAAGTGGAGCTCATTTCAGAGGTAATGTAGAGAGAACCTACAACCAGGATGCAGATGCTATATGCAGCTGTTATGCAAAGAAGCTCCTGCTCAAAGAGCTGATGTGTTTATTTAGACTACTGCTAAAGCTGAGTTAATGCCAATTTCCAGAGAAGATTAATATACACTAACGTAGAATTATTGAACCGATACACACATCTGGAAATGCGTGTTTGAACTATTTCTTTTTTGTGGCTGCCAGCTGCACTGGAGAAGCAGCTGATAAAGTTTCCATTGCTCTTGAGGCCCAGCTGAATGGACATCATGCTGTTGGGATAACTCTAGGCCCTTCTGATCAAGACCATGGCCCTCACTCCCTTCTGATCCTTTCACTCCTCTTTCTCTTTGCCTGAATGTAAATTTCCCACCTTCATTTTTTAAGATCAGGCTGCAATCTCTTCCATTTCTCCCAATTCTCTCACTGCCAAACCACTTTCCATGCAGCCGTGCCTTCTCCCAAAAGAATGGAGAAATAGCCCGAGAATCAAAAGACTGGATTTCGCCTAGATTTTTTGGGTTCAGTCATTTAACCTGACACAGTGCTGAGTGAGCTGTCTGAGAATAATCCTTTGGCAAGAGACCACTTAGATTAATGGTAAAGACCATCTCAAGGACTCAGCTGATCTATGACCCAGAAGCTTTCATCTGCAGAGATCTACAACACCGTGCCCTTACTGAGTGGCTGGCCCACTTTCATGCTTCCATCTCAGAATAGACCATTACCTCCAATCTCCATCTCAGTTATTCAAGAAGGAAGCCATGATATTTATTGGGAAGTGTTGTGCCTAAGGAGACCCCTTGAGGTAGACAAACTAAAGGTATGAGCTATTGTGAAAGTAATCTGGCCTACCCTACCCCTCTCCATCACTTCTCTGTGCCTAGTCTTTCTTGGATGTAGGCTCATCCAGGTGTGCAGATGATCATGAAGCCTCCTAGAAAGGCTTTGCTTATTTGACCTTGGCTGCAGATGCAAGGATTTGCTCATCAATAATTACAATGCACATGACAATGCATAGTGCCCTACCAATATCGGCCATAAAAGCTATTTATATTTTGAGATTCTGCTGGGGGCTTTCAATGACTGTTGGCTTCGGCCCATCCACCCCCATCTTTTGCTCTCTAGATATCTAACTGTTCAGATAGATCCCACTGCGTGAACATCAGTCAAACCATCCGTTCGTCTCTGGCTCTCAAGCACCCTGCAATCATTTGTGCTTTCCTTCAGAACACCTCTTTCAGTGCCACATCAGAAGAGCTCTTTAAACACTAACAAGAACCAATATTTCAGATTCTACTGCTAGGCGCTTCAGCTCAAGTCACTTTATTGTAAAATTAGATGTCATTGTGAAAAGCATGGATATAAATATAAGAGCAAAAGGCCCTTTTCTTAATGCGGAAACCAAGGTAACAATATCCAATTTTTCCTTGTCATCAAAAAGTTCCTTTTTCTTTTTGATAGCTCAGCCAATATAATGCACTGCATATTTACAGTTAGCATTAAATAACTATTATGCAAAAGTACTCCACAGTAATATCTAAGTATATTTATGGAAAGCTAAATTATATTGCCAAGTTTATTTTAGACCAAGGAAGCCCCTGGGAAGGGATATTGTGTATTTTAAAGAGTAAATGTAAACTATTAAATAGAGAGAGCCTTTGTGGAATGTAACACATTCTACCTAGGTAAATCACAGAGCAATTACACAGTAAACTTTTCTTTGATGAAGCACTGAAGTGATGACATGTAATTACTTTTCCAATGCTGCACCGTGTGTTTATCAAAATGTTAATGCAAGCATAATAACAGGCTGTATGCTTGCGCCGAGAATGTCAGAGCCATCCAGCTGTCAATCACATCTGAAAATAAAATCGCAAATAAGCAGGCAGCTTGATAACAGGAGTGACAGCCAATACTCACCCAGCTGACAAGCACTTTGCTCCCTCCACCAATCACAGTGCCAGTGTAATGTACCTAATAGGAGGAGTATATCTTTTATTAGCCGGAATGGAACCAAGTGGCACAAATGGGCTGAACTTTGTGTGCGGCTCCCTCTCCCCACTCCCCATGTTCTGCTAATGGGTCCTCGCTCAGGTGCCAGCTGATCCCATTTCCTTTTGCCATGCTCCTTCAGAGCAGTGTCCTTGTGAAAGGCTGCAGAGCCCGCAAATGAGCTGGCATTATGAAAACTCAATTCAGACCAGGCTTTCCAGCCCAGGGGTCTGGTCCAGTCAGTTAAGAACAAGCCCTGCTGTACTTTCCTCGGTCATGATCACCGAGACAGGAAGTCCTAGGCTGGGATCTGTCTCAACAACTGGCTCAGCTGGTTTTGCTTAAAGCTCTTAATGCAACTTAAAAAAAAAATGGTGCCCGGATTTCAAAAACAAGTGCCAAAACTGCTAGGGAAAATCTATTTATTACTTTTCACCAAAAGCAGGATGGGCTAAGCAGTCTTGGCAAATAGAAGACCCCCTCAGGAGCCTTCCTGGGGTGAGAGGGTGGGGTCAGCTCCTCAATAGGCCCCTGATAAGGTCATTTTCCGTATTATTTCCTCGTACTCTGGAACATCTGGGAAATGAACACTTTAGTTCTGGAAACTTTGTGTTCACCCTGACTCATGCCCTCTTGACATTCTCTGAGAACACTTTTCACTGAGGGATCCTTTCAAATGTATCTAAAAATTGCCAGCCACTTGTTAAAGTTTGAGCAGGTGCACACATCATCCTCTCATTTGGATTAGTAATTCCAGACCTCCTTTTCGGTAGGTGGCACATTTTAGAATTTCAGCTTGCTTATGCACAGTAAGGCATCTGGTGGGAATAAATCTAACCCTATAGCTACAGTATTCACTTCCCTGGTTAACTGAACTCACAACGCAAATCATACCCATGCATTTGCATTTTGCTCTTATAAAACGCTGGGATGGCTCGTCTACCCTGCCCTTTGTGCGAGTGTGCGATTGTAACCAGGGGAAACGCTCTGGTTCTCAGTACAAAGAGAAACAGAATAGGCATCCCAGCAGAAAGCACAATGGAGGGAGAAACTGTCCCTAAACCCTCTGCTCTTCAGCAGTCTTATTTCCATTATTTTTCATGCTTTCTGGTGATGCCAACAAATGTTGCAGTGGCAACGGCCAATCTTTGACGTTCTTGACTGCCTGAAGTGCAGCAAGATCTGATTTTACCCCTCTCTTGTGACTATAATGACTGATGGAAAATTTTCTATCCCATGTTTGGACTGGCTGATGGATGCATTTTCAGTGGCAGCTTTCCAATTCTGCAGAAACTTTAAGAATCACCCAAATAAAGAAAACTTTGGAGTTTCTAGGTTCAGAGACTATGAGTTCAGAGACCCTCACCTCCCTGGATATGATCTGCTGGATGCTCAATGGCCGTGCAGTAGAGAGGAGAGGTGAAAGTTTAGACAGACCCTGGAGCTCTGCCTGCTGAGCCCATCTGCTAATACCCTAACTGCAATGGAGATGCACGCTTCTCCTGTTAGAGCAAGTACCATTTTAGTTAAAAGTGATAAATCTCCTCTCGTTTAAGTGAAAGTACATAGGGTTTGTTACTTTAACTTACTTTGCTCTTCTCTTCCACAAAGGGACTGAATCGGATACTGAATCTGGGGCCTAACTCCTTAGCAGTTGAGCAAGACAGAGGAGAATCATCACATGCTGTAGAGAGTCCTTGAGAAGCCAGCAATAGTTAAGAGGAAAGTGAGGCAACTCGGAAAGGCAGAGCAGGTCACCAGAGGTGGTAGGAGAGACATCTTCAAACAGCACAGCATTTAAAGCACTTTACAACCTGTTCCCAACAAATGCCTCTCCTCTCACTTCCCTCTCCAGTATCCCTGTCTACCTATTTTCTATACACGTAGGACTTTGCGCTAGTCTCTAAGTACATGGTCACCATCACAATTTCTATGACCCTATGTGTGCTGGCCCCCCTGCCTGGAATGTCCTTTACTCATCTTCTCCACTTGAGAAACTCCAGCACTCACTCCAATTTCAAGAAGAGTGCTTTTTCTGTGGTGAAGAAGTCATTGCTCCTACTTTAGCACTCCCATGACACCTCTATTTTAGCATTTACTTCCCTTCACATAGAGTTTTCTCTTCCCTGCATCACACTATGAAACTCTCATGGACAAGCATTAGGCCCAAAACGTAGATTTGGAATTCCAGGGCCTAACACAGGTTGACTTACGGATTCATAAAGGGTGCTCAAAAATGCTTGCTGATTTGAATTTATGATTCAATATTAGAAAGCATGTTGTATAAAAGAAGGGCTCTTATATATTTATTCAGAGTCAAAACTGGAACTGAGAGGTGAAGAAGTAGGTTTTGAATCAGTACGAAGAATGTTCTGATCATTAGAACAGCTCAACAATGGAAATCTCTTGAAGTCATGAGTTCCCATCGCTGCGGGTATTAAAGTGGGGGATGTCTGGCCTCTTTGGGAGATTGACAAATGACCTCAACGATCCTCATGATCCTTTTCAATTTTAAGATTCTATGAAGTATTAGGCCTTTATAGATGGATAAACAATTGTTTGGGTCTACTAGTTGGAAAAAAGTTCTCTAGTATCGTGGTTATCAGTGTGTTTAAGGTTTACTTGTGGAGCTTGTTAAAAATCCTGGGCTTCACTCCCAGAAATTCTGTTCAGTAATGTGGAAGTGGTCACAGAGAATTTGCATTTTAAACAATCACTCCAGATGATTTTGTTGGAAGCAGCTCCAGGATATCATTAGAGAAACACCGTTCCAGAGGGCACCAATCAACGGCCCCCGAACCCCGATATTCATTAAATTTTTCTTTATGTTGACATGAAGTCAACCCAACCTTCAGGTGTCTCCCAATATACATGTGTGAAAAAGTTTGTAATTTGGGCTCAAAGTCCTAGCACAGAGAGAAGTGTAAGTCTACAAAGCCAGGTTGTCGGGACGAAGGGCTAGCCCAAGGAAAATGTACTTGAAGAGTTCTGAGGAAGTCTGGGCAGGTTGGTAGCAGACACATGCATGAACGTGATACAGGTCTCATGTCTCTAAAGTCAAAGAAAACACAGCGCTCTGTGGGGAAAATAACAAAGAGCATACAAGCAAGGATTGCAACCCAGGAAACTAATTAATTGGTCAACTAGATGATAGACTTTGAGGCACATTCCTAGAGAAATGAGACAAGGATATTTGCCAAGGTTGTGAGAGAGCTCAAAAGCAATGATGTCACCTCTCAGTAGAGGCTAATGAAGTGGAAAAGGTCATCCAGAAAAGCACAACAACCATATTTTAGCACAGAGGTGGCGTGGTCAGTAAATATATGAGAAATACAACCAGCGGTTGCTTGGCAATGGGATAACTTCAGATCAGACAATCAGTACACGACAGTGTTTGCAATAACATCATCTGGAGTTGATAATTTAACCCAATCCTTTTTGAATAAATGTTGGGTGAAGGGGTAACAGGTTAAGAGGCCAATATATTGTTTTTAAATATAAAAACACTTCCATGGATTCAATGTTAATACAGAAGATCCGCATTCAGATTGGGCAGTGGTAGGAAATAGGGTCATTTCAAAATCTGCTAAGTTCTTGAATATGGGAGAGAAATCTCATGCCAATAGATGACCATGGGCACTATATTCTTCAGTCTTGGACAACAATCACTTCATTTTTACATTTCAGCAGTGAGAAGGATCCCCAATGCAGAGATGTGTCAAGTCTGAAAAGATTCACTTTCAAGTGTACCTGGATCCCAGAGTAGGAATATGGTGGGAAACGTATGGAATCTCAGTACGGTGACATCTTCTGCGATGTCCATGTTGGCTTCATTATCAGCACAGCCTTCTCAGAGAAAGGATGGCGACATGAAAACTTAGGGTGTGTTCCCAAAATGGATATTCTGAGAATGTTTCAGGCATATTTTTATCAAATGTATTGAACTTCTTAGGAAAGACAGATTAAGTACAGATCATCCTAGCACCCCAGCATCCCTTAGATCTAAGTTTTGTCTGGATTGTTTGTGAATGCCGATGATCGTATTAATCATTATCACCCTCATTGCCAACATCATCATCGTTACCATCATCAAACATTCTTCTCCCAACTGGGAAAAAGCCAGCAATACTGAATCTGCCTTATTATTTTCTTGGAAGTAATTCTTTCATGGTAACTGGGAGTCCCTTCTTTTCTGAATAAGACGATTTCAGTTAGCTAGAGCACAGAGCAGAGGGCAGCTGGCTGGCTCCCAAGCTACCTCAGGTTGTACGTCTTAGGCATGCCCCATTGTGCCGTCTAATTCTAGGGTATTTGGGGCTTTGAAAAGAGGTCTCATTTTTCTATTTGGCAACAAATGTTTTGTCTAAAAATTGTGAGCCTCACAGGATAAGCACCATTTCACCACTGTTTGAATTCACTGATTATGGGTTATTGAAGCTAATCAGTAAAAATGAGGAATGGGACTAAAGAAGAGTTCCTTTTCTTCCCACGTTCAATCTTCTCCTCTTAATTCTATGTTCTCTCTTCTCTATCAGCTGTCCCTCTTCCACTCTTCTCCACCTCGAGACCCTGACTCTTACACCCTCTCCTCCTCACTGTCCTTCGACACTTGTTTCCCCCGTCTTGCTTTCCCTAGTTTTAATGAAGATACTAAGTAGTTCTGACCCATGAATAGCATTTAGATGGTGGTGCAAGCCCAGTTTGAGGGAGCAGGCCAGATGCAGAGGATGCAGAAACGTGGTGATGTTCAAGGACAGCCCTGAAATACACAAATCCTGGCATTGCTCCCTCCATAATATCATGTACTTATTAATATCCATTTTAAGCAGCCCCTTTTTTCCCCTTCAGAATCTCCCTTGAGGACTAAGTGCATGGATATTTCATTTACTGGCTTCATTTGTACTGCTTCAGCCCCCACTTTATCTCCTACTAGTGCCAATAAAAGGGTATGGTTCATCAGACAAGAAGTGGGCTTCACTTTTCTCACTAAAGACAAACTTTTTTCTTAAACTGAAGGTCTTCTGCCTGAAAAGACACCCATGTTTTAGCTCTACATTCCAAAACAGGTGTTGGATAATTCAGTAATTAGTATGCACATCGAACTCCATGCAGCCTCTGTTGATCTCTCAATTATAGTTAGCTGGGTCCCCTGAAGTTTGCAGCAGTTAATTAGAGCATTATTGAACAGTTGGGCTGGAGAGCCAAGCTCTGCAATCAGTCGACAGCTTGGTCCCATGCACTCAGCATTGGGCTGGTCCTTGACTGGGGAATGCCAGTCTGCAGGGTGACCCAGTGCCAGGAGGGCTTAGATAGTCTTTTGAATAACAGCTGGAGGGAGGCCTCTTTTATGAGTAGAGAATAATGGTCACATTCTTTATTCTGTCCCACCCTTGACAGGAAAATTCACATTCCAATGGCGATCAGTTTCATAAATGTCTCCTCAGGGGAAAAAAGAAACCTTCAACATTCAGAAAAGAGGATAACGGTTCCAAGTAGGTTCAGGAAAGTCAAATCTAAGGTTAATACATGAGTTAGAGATCATTCTCCCTGTCCCACATTACTTTGCATTTGGGAGAAGAATTTGGGAAAGGCAGAGGGTGATGGTGGAAGGGAGCATGTAGGGATCCATGCAAGGTGAACTGCGCACAAAATTGTAGAAGGCAATCGGGGAGCAGTTGCTTCTGAATAATTGAGGTATCATGTCATCTGTAACATCTGAGTCTGACTTTCCAAAACTCCTGGTAATTGCCCAGGTTCAATTTTGAATGTAGCCCATGAATATTAGAGCAAGCATGCATTCATCACTCTAAGACTAAAAGACAAGCATGTCTCATCAGTGGAACGGTGGCGAGATGCTTTGGGGATTGGAGACTAAGGAGTAAGGAGCATTACTGATTATGGTCACGGTCACTGTGCTTTCCAAGGAGGATTCTCATGTCTGCCCAAATTTAGCTTCCATGCTTTTCTTTTTCCAAATTCATGAAGTCAAAAGGATCACTGATCTTTTCTCAGCAAGCTGTGAGGCATGTTATTCTCCACCCATCCGTCACCACAGGGAGAGAATGGGAGAAGCAGGGATCTGGGTGGTCCAGTGAGTAGGTTTTCATTTCCCAGGCCCTCCTCCCCACCACAACCCCCAGGGTCCCCAACTGTGGTCAGGAATGTAAAGGCAACAGAATGACACACAGCTGAAATAATGTTTGAAATGAACCAAGTATTGGGGATGAAATTGGTATAGTGGAAAGAAGGCTGCATTTGGCAGGATCTAATCTCTACTCAGCTGTTGTGTGACCTTATGTAAGTCACATTACTTCTCTCGATCACATCTGAAAAGTGGGAATAGGCATAGTGTTGCCTTCAAAATCAGTTAACCAGAGTGAGGTCATGCATCTCGCTGGGGACGGCATGAGGAGAAAGAGGATGGGAACAGACGTGAGAAGGTAGAGGCTTGATTCTTCTCTCCACTCTGTTCACTGAGGGATCTTGACAAATCTTGTACTGACACGGGCATAAAGTCCTTTAACCATAAATAATATCCTAACAGGATCTCTCCTACACACCCCACAGAACCAAGGTGAGGACTAAATGTGATGCCTATGGGAAAGTACTTTGGAATCTTCAGAGGGTGACATAAACAAACACGCAGTACAGGCTGGAGTGAGGCAGGTGTGTGATCAAGTGGGCCGAACTGATTGCCAGGAAGCTAGGGAGAAAATTCTGCGAGTTTGAGACACTAATCTACACAGCAGCCACAAAGGCTAGCATCAGACACTTTACAGTTTAGAGCTCTCTGGGGCCTGGAAGAGTCTGTGAAGTGAGGGGGCTCAGTTCAGCTCCCCCTCAATTCCACTTTGCGGTGCTGTGAACTGAAAGGGCTCTTACCAGGTTCTTACCAGGATCTCTACAGATCAATTCCTACAGAGGGGAAGAGTAGACGAGCACACAAAAACTCTAGAACTTTCATCTTGATCACCCCCTCACCATTCTCTCCTTCATTAAACATCCTTTCTAAAGGTGGGGCCGCAGGCCCCAAATCAGGTATTAGCCATCATCATGTCTCATCTATCTGAAGTTAGGACGCAGTGCCAAGGCTCTCCTGATGTCCTCCCATTCTAAGATGTACCAGTGCAGGATTCTATGATTCCCAGATCACGACATTGACACAAAGATGTGACATTCCCAGAAGTGCAACGAATGGATAATAATTAGACTCTGTGGTGCCAGTCAAGGTTTACTAAATGTTAAATACCAGATGTCCTCCTTCAGTTCAATCAAACCAAGATTGAGTACTGGCTTTGTGCAAGGGAACAGGTGAGGGTCTGAAACAATAGAATTGATCCCTTGTACTTCTACAGTGATTAAAGTCAATGAAGTCCATTTGTGAATTTGTTAGTATGCATATACCCGGATTGTTGTTTTTCTCATGTTGGTGTTCACTACACCCCTATGGGGTAGCCCGAGAAGGGCTTATCATTTCCATTTTACCGATGAGTAAACTACCGCCCAGAGAGGTTAAGGTCATATACCTACTAAATGGTGAAGCCAATGCTTAACTAATGGACGTGTGTCTGCTTTTACAGGTTTATTGAGGTAAAACTGACATACAATAAACTGCACATATTTAAAGTGTACAACCTGATAAGTTTTGACATGTAGTCACCCATGAAGCCATCATCACAATCAGTACTGAACATTTCCATCACCCTTCAAAGTTTTCTCACACCCCTTTGTAATCCCTTCCTTTTGCTCTCATCCATACAAGTGACAGAGTGATCTGCTTTCTGTTTCTAAAAATGAATTTGCTTTTTCTGGTACTTTATGTAACTGGAATCACATAGTATAAACTCCTTTTTGGCTGGCTTCTTTCACTAAGGGTAACTATTTTGAGATTGCTGTATGTTGTCATGTGTATCAGTTGTTCGTTCCTTTCTACTGCCGAGGAGTATTCCATTGTGTGGATGCACCACAACTTGTTCGGATTTGATGTCCAATGATTTTTTTTTAACTGCCCTCTTAGAAAAAAGAAAAAGGAAAATTGAAAAAAAAAAAGGTCAATTCCCTCGACACCTCCTACAACTGTGGATAATAACAATTCAAGTCTTGTTTCTCAAATATTTCCTGATTAAATGGACAAAGGTATTAGAGGCTGCATAGGACTTCTGAGCCAAGAATCAGGAGGAGACATTTCGAGTAGGTTTTCCTGGGACCTCTACATTGGGATGACAGCTTCTTTGCTTGTAGACAAGGAGAACTCACAAAGGCATAAACAATAGAGAATTTTGGAAAAATTATGAGAGCAATTTAGGAGTGAACGATTAGATATCTTTTGCAGGGTGTTTGGGAAATTAAATCAGCTTTGTTTTTAAATGAAGGTTTGGGGGGGTCACTTCATAAAAAATATCACTGCGACTGACTATTTTTCTAATATTCGTTGCCTTCTTTCTTGCATATCCAAGAAGGTGGCACTTTTAGCCCTTAGCTGTGGCAGCCAATCATAGCCTATAATTGCATTCACTGCATAAATTGTCAGTGTCATGAATAATAAAATTAGTTTAAATAAACCCCCAGCCACAATCACAAATAACTATCTAGTGGAGGACCCCCACATCCTTTCATTCTAGGGGAAAGGGTCAGTGTAATCTCTGTAGTTAAATTTTTGAATTAAAATGAAGATATAATTATCAGAGAAGGGAGGGTGGAAGAGAAAACTGAGGAGTGGAAGTGGGAGGAGAATGATCTGTGTTGTTCGGCAGGTTAACAACAGAGAACTGGCCTCCCTACTGAGAAGCCTTCAGAGACCGCTTTGTACCTGTAATGGACAGCCCTGACTAGCCAAGATGGCTAAGAAGTGCTCTGCACTGGCCATCGAGGGCAAGCCCTCACTTGCCCAGTGCCCTCGGCTCTTCTGCGGGAGGAGTCTAGAGGGAAAAGCACGGGGCCCAATCACTGAGCAGTCTGTCTTCATGCTCCTGCTGTGTCCTAATGTAATCTCTCCATAGGTTACCCAGCGGCCCCAATCTGCTTCTGAAAACTCCACGCACTGGTCTGGCACTGTGATTGTCCAATATGCTGGTCAGTTTTCAACTGAACCTCTTGAAGAACTTTCTCCTTTAATAGTGATTGACCCCCTAATTTCCTACTCCCTGGCTGCACACAGAGGCAACTTGAGGGTTGCAGAGGACGCTGCTCAGCTTCTGTCTGACAGGGTGCCTGCGCATACTGGCAAAGGGCTTCAGGGAGTTCATTTTGATGGCCAAGCAGTTTGTTTAAGCCTCTGTCTTCCTTTACAGGCCCTGCTCAAAAACTCTGCCTTCTTTAGAGGTGACTGAAGCTGCTGGGGTAAGTAAAAGGGGAGCCAGTGATGCCGGCTGTTAAACTCAGAGCACCTCTCAGCCCGCAGCTCCCACTCCTGCCACAAGGCCAGCCCCGTCACCATCACCACAGTAGCCCGCCTGTGCCCTGTGCTCTCCCAGCATCATCCAGCCAACTTTCCTTAGTGCTGCTTCTATGTGGGTCATGTGATTTCCAAAACACAATCCTTTCAACCCCAACCCCAGCTCCCTGACAGAGTCAATTCTCAGGCTGATTCTTGCCCCTTCTGTCCCTCACTTGCCTTATTACATTTCTGAGCCCATTCTGCTGACTTTATTTAATGAGGTTTATTGTCTGTGCTTAGTAATTTTCAAAGGCCCATCACCCTCTCTGAATTCACCCTCAGATCTTCAGCCTGCCAAAGAAGTGGGCTTTTGAAGCTACCTTCATTAATTCAGAACCTAGCTTCTGCATTTAACGGCACCTGGGTTTGAAGTGTACATAAGCCACAGTGGAAACATCTGAGAAGCGTCCCAAGATACTGCAAATTATAAAGGGTGATTAGGACCTAGTAGGGCGCTCTATCTTCTCCTGCCTTAGAACTTTATTCCTCATATCAAAAAGATTCTGGGATATCAAAATATCTCTGTCTGACTCTGATAATGATTTCCAAGAGTTTCAGACACTGGTGGAACAAAGAGTTGATTTTAATTATCAGCAACTCCATTTTTTTTTTTTAAATCTTCAGCTATTGTAAAGGGCAGGGGAGCTGGGAGGAAGGACAGAAGAGGAGGAGGAGGGAGGTGAGGTAGCAGCACCACTGAAGTCCTGTGTAGCGGCTGCCTGTGACAGAGCCCCGCCATCCCCGTGTGGAGGGACTCCTGGGCTGCAGATGTGGGGTTGCTCCAGCTCTCAGTCTGTCTTGCTGGCGCTAACACTGTCAAGCAGTAAATGGCAGGAGCCTTTCCCAGAGAAGCCAAGTGGCCTAACAATCCAGGCAAATGGACAGACTCCAGGAATCACACTGAGGCAACTGAACTTCTAAAAACCCAGGCCTGACCAGCTGAGTCAAAGAAGAACTGCTTCCAGGGTCCGCCATCCTTAGAGAGGTGGCAGCGGTGGAGCAGACGTTGGGGCAGCAGCAGCAGCAGGCAAAGTCTAAACTCTCCCAGTGAGGACCCTGTTATCCTTGTAAGGTACAGAGGAGTGTGGATCTTGGGAAATCCAGGCCAGGGAAAGGAATCTTATCTAAGAATACCCGCAACAGTAAGGTCGGAGTTTGACATGTTTTAGGAAGACATGTTATGGATTCTAAGCCATCACCAACCTTGGGAGCAGTTGGCCCCCCTCCCTTTCCCCCCACCCCCAACCTAGAGACAGAACACAGGAGGCCTGAGATCTGGTCCTGGCCCTACCAGTCTCTGGGTGCAGCCTTGAGACAGTCGCATAGCCTCCCTGGTCCTCAGTGGCCTCTTGGTGATTTTCCAGTGATTTTTAGCAGTGGAAGCTTTTTCTTTTCCAAATGAAAATTTTCATGCAAACTCCATATTTAAAATAGTTAAGCAGGGCTGTCCTGATGGAAGGAGGTGCCTGCCTGCTGTGTTTTCCTTTGTCCCCCTCCTCCCCTCCCGCCCCAGCAGAAGCTGAGGGACCTTCGAGGACCCCTTGCCCTCCTCAGAACCCAACATGAAAGCAAAGCTCTTAACTATCTTTACAACTGCTTCTGGCTGTAAAATGTCATGACTTGATTTTAATCTGTACCATTTAGGATATACTCAGGAGGGGCTCTGAGAGAGGTACAAGTGACAGACTTTTTTCTTGAAAAATCAGCTATCATTTATCCTTAAGGAGGAAAAACACATGACAACCCAGGAAGATGATTTCCCTTTCACAACAACCTTCTTATGAATACTGAGCACAGCTGGAAGCAAGGTGTGTGTGAGTGTGTGTATGTATGTATGTGTGTATCTAGTGGGTGGGTGTGGTTGGAGGTTCAACCCTTTTTCCTATTTTTTGGTGTCATCTGCAGTAGCAGGGTGAAGAGGGACTGAGACCCGACCTGAGTTTTGTGCTCCTGGCACTATGGCCACGACAGCCCCCAGAGAGTAAAGGGCTACGAGTTTCCTGACATTCCCATGTGAGTGCGTGTAGCACCCTGGGCCTCCTCATGAGGGGAAGAGAGAGACTCAGATAGAGCTCATATAGTGGACAAATCTACTCCCGGACACCGGGCGCTGCCTGACATGCCAGCTGCAGGGTTGAGCTGGGATAGTCTGAACATTCTAAATCGCCTGTGGGATATGATTTCACGGTATCCCTGCACAGCTGTTTTCATGCTGGGGATGGATTTTGGTGCTAGAGTAATTTTCCTCTATTGTTTGGCATCCCTGCATTCACATTAGAGAAGGGTAGGAGAAGAACGGTGTTCTCAGGAGAAAATTTCAACATTTAGGATTCACACAAATAAATACATCGACAGCCCATGCTTCCCCCACTTCCCTCAAACCACTCACAACAATTCAGATAAACATCTTTTCAAAGGGTTCTTCTCCTATAATTTCACTTCCTTTAAAAATGGTGATGGGGTTATAGCTGATGCCCCGGAATGTCCATCATGCATTTTTTTTTTATCCAGCTCAGTGCTAGGCAGCAATTAGCAAAGGTAACACTAATTAGGTTTTACAATGTAACATGTGTCCCTCTAAACTTAAGTCATAACACTTTAAGCTTCTAATGAAGCAAGGTCATTTTGCTATTCTTCATAATAGCAGGGATGCTCATGAGTGTATTTGGTATGCATGGGGATGCCCCTGTTTCCTCTTGGGGCTTAACAGCATTTATTGGGGACACTTCACTTAATTTATTGCTGAGCTCATGCCCTAAACAGAACCAGTGAACTAGCCACCTGAAAGGCTAGAATTTTTAGACCCTAGTGGCATCGACCCTCTCTAAGGCCTGGCTACCCGGGTTATTGTGAGATAATCATTGGTTTTCCCCTGGACTTAGAAGCTTCACATCCTCTTTGTCGAATCATCTTAACTGACCAACCTTCATCTCCCACCTCCAAATGCACTTAAACTTACTCCTTCCTCCCAAGAAAAATATTATGTTACTAAACTACATATGTTATAAATACCTTAACGTTCATGGTTTCATGTTTCAATCACACTGCTAGCAGATTCTGAATATATTTACTGGAATCAGTTACTATTTCTTAGACCGTAGGCTCTTGGGAGGCAGAACATAAACCTATGAGATGGTCCCTGCAAATGTCTATCCCAGAGCCACATGTGACTCCGTGTTTTATGTGGGCTTCTGGATGCTGCTAGATAATGAGATGGTGGGAATGATAATGATGAGATTCAAGTAGCCTAAGCAGAATTCTCCCCTGGTGTAGCTGGAGGACATGATAAAATATATTTCCATGGCTGACATGTGTAAATCATCGTGTCTGAGGCAACCTCAGAGGATGATGTGGTTTTGAGAGATACTGTGGGGAATCAGTCTTCCTGCCTTTCTAATAAGGGAGTGAAGGGAAGTGATGAATTGAGGGATATATATGCAAACGATAGAAATAGGTTGTCTTTATTTATTCACTCGGTAATTATTTATCCTGGTGTAGGGATATAGTGGTGACCAAGTATGATCCCAGCCTCTCAAGCCTACTGAAATAGTGTGGGGAGAAGATAGCCAGCAGCAAATTCCCCAACTGATTCTTTACTTTCAATCATGTTAAATAAAGTCAAGAGGTGTGGGGTACTACGAAAGAATAGTCATACTGATCTACTCAGTGGGGTCCAGAGAGTCCTTGAGGAAGTGACACTTCAGCTGAGCTCTGAGGGATAAGCAGGAATTATTAGACAAACTGGGGAGGGAAGGGCAGTGCAGGCAGAGAGAGTAGCATGTGTGAGGGTCCCAGGGCAGAAAACAGCAAAGAGCTAAAAGAACAGGAGGACGGTATCCAGTCAGGCTGGGGTTGGAGCACAGGGAGCTCTGCAGGCCACGTCACAGCACTCCATTTTTACCCTTGGCCATGGGATGCCACTGGAGTGTGAAAGCAGGACAGTGACATGATAATTAATCTGTCCACCCCCCCAATATTTTCTTGACCAGTGATCAGAGAAGAGCTCTTGAGCTTTCCAGGTACTAATGTAGGAGTCATTTTACCCACCAAGAGTGGGAGATGTAAAGATCATTCATAATGCTCTCCATCTTCTCTGGGAATCAGCAGGGTGTAGGACTCCAAAGCGCTCTGCGAGAATGAACAGATCAGCATGGGAAAAATCGAAGAAAGTCACTCCCAGAAGCAGAGATTGTCAGATGTTGCAGCTTGTGACCTTTCCTAGTGCTTCCATGATATCTGTCTCCCAACAAGGATCTTCTTGCAGAAGGAGGAAGAAAAGGGAGGAAGGAAAGCAGAGGGGGCCTGAGGGGAGAGGTGGGAGGAAGAAAGGAACCTCCAAAGCAGTGCTCTCTGACAAGCCCTTGGAATTTTACTGCCATATCTTTAAGGGAACTGAATGTCGGACTGTGAAAGAGAGAGATTAGTCCCAGGTCTCAGACTGAGCAAGCTACTGAGTTATGACTCTTCTGGTTATTGAAAACCTGCGTGAATAGAGCGCTGGGTTCTCCAGCCTCTGGAGCAGGCGGAGGTTGGACATTTGTTCTGTCACTTCCCTAAGCCTCCCTTTTACTGCTGTCCTGAGCCTGATACAGAACCCCTTCTGTCAGGAGCCACAGTGGCCGCACGACCCAGCTGCCCCTGTTGGGCGGGCTGCCTCAGACCCCGGGCAATAAACACTACTTGCAGCATACACTTAATATGACATAAAGACAAGAAACTGCAGTGGCTTTGTCACTAGAGCGAATGGCACATTCTCATAGCCAGATAATGCAGAAATAAAGTGCATTTGTAATAGACAACAAAAGGATTATCCCCCATTCATTTCAAAGCACCCTTCATTCCACTCAGGGATTATATTTCTCTTTACTTATCTTACGAATAGCTTTTTTTATTCTTGTTTTCTCTCAAGAGCACATGCATGGCTTATGGCAAATATAAAATGTAGCTGGGCCTTTTGAAGGAAGGCCTCCATTAATCACAGGGAAGTCATTCTCCAGGACACTGTGAGCCCTCTAATCCACTGCTCGGCGTCTGGAGAGCTAAGAAACTAACCCTGTTCCATCCAATGCAGAACTGCCTCTTCGCTAGTCTGCAAGAAGGAAAATAATCCCTGTGAAATAGGAGCATCTCAGAGCAAATCTGAGCTGGTCAGGAGGCTTCTCTGAGTTCTCCCTATATTAAGCTTTGGGCTCTGACACATGCTTCCTGGCTCTCCTCCACATCCCCTCCAGGCACCTGTGCCCCTCACAGAACCACTGACAGGCAAGCTTTTTAAAGACTTCTCCTGCTCTTTAATTGGAATGGAGAAAACATCAAAATCTGAGAGGCAGGCAGAGCTGACGTGTTCCCAGTGGATGGAATAATGGCACAGATGCCCTGGAAGACTGTGCGGAGAAAGGCGCCAGTCCACGGGCTTCAATGCCTGCCATTCAGGATATGGGAGACGGAGTGAACTGGCTGGGACTTTAATGCCACCAAGAGCCCTGACTCTGTGCAGACAGCCGGGTGAGGGGTGTCGTGATCACAGTGTTCACTCTGGCATCTCTGATACTTGGGTATTTGCTCTACCATACGTTTCATCTCTACAATTATCTGCCTACTTAGGTCTTATCCATGCACATTTTCTCCCTCTTTTTTATTGTTTACTCCCTTACCCCTGATCACATACAATCATGTAATGTACTCCACGCAGTGGATACTTTAATAAGCCTTGCCATGGCTTTTGTTTGATGTTTCAGGCTCCTTTCATTGGTTCCTCCAAGACTTTGCAGTCACAGGACACCAGGAAGAGGTCAGGGAAGTAGCAGGAGTGGGTAGTGGGCCCCAACCATCTTTCTTGTGCTGAACTCCCCCAACCATGCTGTCTTGCCACTCTCCAAGTTATTGACACAAGAAGAACATCTCACAAATATGGACTGCAAACAACTCCACAACTGAAACAAACCCTCTGGACACACTGGATCAGATAAGTACATGTGGCCCCACTGGGAAGAGCAGCAATTTGGCCTGAGACCCACCAGGTTGGGGGTGGAGCCCGCTGAGTGTTCTTCCCAGGCTGGTGGGAAATCCTATGATGAGGAGGTCAGCCTTAGAATAAGGCCAGTCTTGGATTGCACAGTTTAGGAAGATTTCCTTCTAAGGTGCTCAAACCTTCATAGAAAATTAAAAGCCTTCTCCAAGCATTCTCTCATTTTGGAAAAAAATAACAAATGAATGTGCAATTCAACTGGAGCTCAGCACAGTCTATCATGAGCTTTAGATTCTTGTCATTCACCTCTCAAACTCCTAACCAGCCCCACTTTTTCCCTCACTGCCAATGGGAAGGAGAGCGAATCCCTGCTTCCACCGAGGGTTAAATTCATAGCCTCCTGCTGTTTGTGTATAACAGGACCATTAGGGTATTTTTATTTCTCCTCTCTCTGTGTTGCACGATACCACATCAAAAATACATTTGCAGTGGAGCTTATTTTCTGAAGATGGATAATTTAGTTAAGTCTCTTCCACTTTGATTTCATCTCCAGTCTCAGATGAGCAGGAGTACAACATGCAGCAGCAAAAGCCCATTTTATTCTCATGAAAAAGAACTTAATGACCCTCTGATATAAAATTGATCCTCTGATAAAATGGCACTTGTGGGCTACTTTGACAGAAATGTTAAACTAAGTGAATCTGCACATATCCACTGATGGACGACACCTAGATTCGCAGCCGGGACTGGGGAGGACGTGTAACTTTGCCTCTGCTTGGGAAGGCGGAGTAGATGCTGGTGTTGTCCAAGCCGGTCAAACACTATCGAGTGACTGAATTCCTGCAGAATCTGAGCAGTCGTTACGAGGCCTGTAGCTCACATAGGTTGGAACGTTTGGACAGTTGCCTTATAGAGCCAGGCATTGTATTTCAGGCATTCCCAGGTTGTATTTGCCCTGGTTCTGCTCTCTGATGGCACACTTTCCTATCTCATGGATAGCTGAGAGTAAAGATTTAGCATCAAAGTTATTAGTAATGAGGAAAATGAAAATAACAATGAAATACTACTCTCTACCAATTAGGTTAGCAACAATTAGAAAATGGAGAACACCAAGGGTTAGTAAACCTGTGGGAAAACTGGAACCCCCATGAACTAGTGGCGAGAATGTAAACTTGTCAATTATTTTAGATTACACCCAGCAGTACTCAAGGAAATTATGAATCCTAAGACCCAGAAATCCTGTCTGGTGGTATGAATGCCAGAATTCTCAAACAGGTCATGGGAGTGGGGAATGGAATTAGAAGCAACCTAGAGATCCATCAAAAGGGAACGGATAAATAAAACTTTGTAAATGCGTCAATTAGAAGCAATAACTTCAGTATGAACAATTCTTAAAAGCAGAGTTGAGTGGAAGAAGAAATAGAATTATGTATGTAGCACAACGTCATTTAGGTAAATTAAAATCATTCACATGGAAAATGTTACATATTTTACATATATTTTCAAAGACATATCAAACATAGAATAGTTACCTGGGGGTAGAGGAAGAGAAATAGGAGTGAGGTCCAAGGATAAAGGTAGAAAAATATGAAAAAATAGTGTTCTTGTTAGATGGGTGATAATGTGCCATAAGCTGAGAAATATGATTAACCCAAGTCTTTCCAGGTTTCATTCAATTTAAAAAATAGGACACAACTTAGAACACAGAGCAAATACTGACATACGTGGTGATTCTGATGGTTACAATCCAGGCTCCCTTTTCCAGCTGTCCTCTGAACCTGCTTGTCTTGTACAATCAGTAGGGATGCTGTAAGATGAGGGGATTCAGAAGCAGGTGGAAAATCTCTCCCATTCCTGAGCTTGCTGTGACTGTAGGTAGCAAAGGCTAACAGAAGGTGGAAGGTCAATTAGAGTCAATGACAAACTAACTGACCCATCAGGATGGAAAAACACCCAAGAGATGCACTACAATCTTGTAAAATGGAGATTTCCTATATGTTTGACTCTAATTTGGGAAGTGCCTTGACTTTTTGACTTGGGTATAATGATCATCCGGAGATGCTGATCAAAACAAGAGCCTGTCTGAATTCTTTATAGCCTTTTACTCCTTGTAGACATGAAGATAGCTAAGAACAAGTGAATGGAGGTCACCAAAGTCCTTTGCACTTGTAAAATGTGACCCAGTAAACATTAAACACAAAATCTCTGATAATAGCAGTAAAGAAAAAAAACTGACAAAGGAACGGAAGGAGCTGAAAGTCAGATGTGGAACGCTGATAAGCTTCCTGTTCCTGGAATTATAATGGTGCCCACTTTTCTCCCTCCATCTAACCAATCTGCAAGAATGTAGGGGAAGACAAAACTTCTTCAAAGCTGGATCATCCCTCAAACTTTGGAAAGCCATGCCATTCTCACCAATTGGCATATCTGACCAGATGACTCCTATGGCTGAGGTTCTGGAAGCAGCTGTAGTGAAAGGTGCTATCAAGCAAAAGTGCTGAGTAGGGAGGTTGATTAAGTCTCAGGCTGGCAAAGAAGCTGTTTCTGAAGTTCTATAACATTTAGATACATCATTTCGTTCAAAAGTGATCCCCAAACCTGGCCCACAACATGTCATGGAAGCCTAATGGTTGGGTTTTACATATTAGAACAGAAAAAATAAGCAAGTAGAAGCCCTGGAAGGGGTCCTAGACATATGGCATCTTCTTAGTGACTCTCTTGGGGTTCAAATCTCCTTCTACAAAGTCCAAACCACTCCTCAGTGAAGCAAATTTGCTGGTGGGGGGAAGCAACAAATAGTCATATTAATTGTTTGGTGGTTGGTGTTTTGTAAAAGGAATAGTCAGTTGATAGATCATTTTCTCTGCTCTTCAAACCAATTGTTTTGCACCATGGAGACACATTGCCAAAGTCAAGAAGCTAAATGGGAGTGTGTCTGCTCCCATGTGTGTAAACACACAGCTCTCGTGTGCCTAATTTATAGCAAGTAGCCTAATACCAGAACATTCCTCCCTCAGTTACCGGTCACCTGCATTCTTCAAACCAAAGACCCCTTCGTCACCAATGATCGAGAGGAAAGTGGATTCAGTTGGGGTTCAGAACTACTCAAAGGTTGCCTTGACTGCAACCTTTGCTTGTGAGAAATGCAGAGAAGCATAGAAATAGAAATGACAAAAAAAGAAAGTTCATTGATGGCAACCCGATAGGAATGCATATTCATTTTCCAATAATGTCCTCCCACTCCCTTTCCTTCTGCAAAGGGTTAAACAAAAAAGTAATTAAACAATGATTTCTTTATAAGTGCTGGACTTCTGAGGCTGTTTTCTCTGTTGAAAAAAAAATAGATTTAAGATAATGGCCCTATTCTCCTCAGAATAAATTAAGCTCAGAGATAAAGAATTCCATTACTAATGCCTTTCAGAAAAGCCCAGGCATCCTTTAAAGTCAAACTTTAAAGTATAATGTGCCGTGATCTTGTTGAAATCTTTCCTGTAATGATATTTAAGTGATGGGCAAGGGTATCAATGGTTCAGGCAAAGTATTGATTGTATATCTTCAGGCTGTAGAGTTCTTTCAGAGTATTCTGTTGGAGGGAATGCATCGCACTTACTTAAGACACTTTCAAGAGCAGTTGCAAGTTAAGTCAAGTAACTGCTTTTTCTTGGAAGCTATAGGAAAATAGGGCAAGTTAGGAGTGGAGGAGAGAAAAGAAGGGAACCTGGAGGAGACTCAAGGTAGAAATCAATGGCAAAGACCGAAATATGGAACCAATAGCCAGACTCTGGAATATTGGCTTGAACCAACACACAGTACCTGCTTCAAGTTACAGGTTCTTTATAGTGCTCAGTTCTCATCATTTTTCTTTTCTGTGGGAAGAGCTGACAAAGGAGTCATCTTCATCCTTGCAGCAAGAAGTTGCCCCCTTTCCCATAGAGAGAGGGGGCTCCTTGAAGAGGAGACAACTAGTTGCTAGTCTGAAAAATCTGCACAGTCTTAGCAAATCCAGCCGCACTCTCTCGGGAAGGCAATGTGAAGAGTCAGAGGGAGCCCAGCGACAATTCAATTAGCAGTGAAATGGGACAGTGACTCGAGAAAGAATGGGTGATGGCTTGGGCAACCATGGCCCTGTGGGAAAACTTATAATGGGGCTAAAAGTCCTGGACACGCCATCCAATCATTTGAATCATGGCCCTATTTAAGTCACAATTTGAGTGTCTAAAGCCATCATATATGATGCCAACAAGTTGATGACTAGCCCCAAACATGGATGTGTAATTCTAATTCATCTCCCCTACATGACTGTAGTCTTCTTGAGGGTGGAGATTGAGAGAGTCCTTTTCTCACTTGACAGTCTCAATAAAACACACGCATCTGGAGGGTGCCCAGTACAAAGGCCTTATAACTGGCTGTCTTTAAAACAAATAAACAACCAATGAGTTTCTCTGGCACTGATGCCATCCTGGAGTTCACAGCTAAGGGGACCTGAGCTGGTTGCCAGGTGGCCTCAGGGACACTCCATTGCAGTGTGAAACTGAAGAATGGTGGAGCAGAGCCTCTGCAGCTCCACTCTTCTCTTCCACAGGACAATGAATAACACCCCCCAGTGCCCGGGGCTTTGGGGTCTGCAAAGCACACCCTGGCTCGTGGGTGTCACCTTTCCGTCAGAAATAGCCACAGAGCCTTGCTTCGGTGGTGGTGTTACCATCATGGAGCATGCACAGGGCTCTGGGGACACTTGGACAAGCAACTGGCCCACCTAAAGGGGCTCTCATTGAGACTGACAAGGGAACACCACTGTGTGGAGAGGTCTAGATAATTGACAAAAGAGACCCAGTTCCTGGCCAGATGGAACACACTTTTGTGTCTATACTACAGAGGAAGAGATTCCTTCCCATTGTCTAAAATTTCTGGCTTACTATTAGTTTGATTCTTTGTATTGAATTAATCTGACTATTTGAAATACACATATGCACACATATATACACGTATTTATATAATATATATTCGCTTATGACTTTAAAGTGTTTATTTCTTATGAAATTAGTTTAAGGCTTTATAAATGATAATTGAAAAGAATGTATCCATAACTATACCACCCCAATGCTGCAGATTTAATGAACATTTGTTTGGGCCTTGCTACGTGTCAGGCAAGCTGCCAATTCCTGTGGATACAGAAGTAAAATGCACACGCCTCTTCCTCGCGAGTCCACACTCTGTTGGGGCACATGAATGAGCAAACGCACAGATACAATGGAGAGTATTAGGAAGTGGACAGAATGCTGGGCAAGCACGAGGACACGGCTCCCTTCCAATAACCCAGCTCTCACATGGTTGTCTTCATGGAAGAGATGCAATTTTGTACTCCATTTTCCTCCTTCCTGTGTTTTAATCACATTCCTTCTCAGGATCTGTGGATGTGCCTTCCTTCTCTCACAGAAGCTTTTCTTTAAATAAACAGATATCTAGTTACCAAAATACTACCACTCAATGTCTTTGCCTATATTTATTTCATTACTTCATCTGAATAATAATTTTTTAAAAAGGAAGTCCAGGATTCTCCGACCTTGTGAAACAAGCAAAAAATAGTATTATCATTCACCCAGCAACATATTGTACCTCTGCCTGTTGTTTCCTTGCTGGTCTAATTATTCCAGAAAGAATAGCTATGGTAGAGCACTCGCTTATTGGCAAATATGCTTTTGATTTAAGAAATTATTATAGAAAAATGCTGGAAGCCTTGTCGTCATCCTCGTTATATTTAGAGAGAAAATAACATTTCGCTGCAATTACCATTTGGTATGAAGGTTAGGCATTCACATTTTTCTTTTTAATAAACTTTTTTTCTGGGTTAACAATGCGGGGATCATCGTTGGGCAATTATTAAGAAGAGGCCACTTAAATTCCACCCTCTGCAGATACAGTGTCTGTGTCCATGTTTAATTAGAGATTAAAATTGAGGAATTGAATAATTGAGGTTGCTAATGAATTTGAAAACTCAGCAAAGCAAGGAGAGCTGAGTATTTTTCTGGCCTTGCTTTTTTTCTCTCTCCCTTTTCTCATTTCCCCCTATTATCACATTTCTGGCCTTGACTGCTGAGTTTATTACTACTCATAACCCTGGACTAAGTAGAAACAAAAAAGTTGAGCCTCTTTGCTGAGCTCCTGGAGCCATTCAGTCTATTGGATTGATGACATGTTCAGAGGTTGCAATTGCACGAGGATGACAGTGATGAAAATGAGATATGTTAGGCCACCAACACTTTCTGTAATCACCTTAATAGGTCAAAGTAACAATGGATGTTGCTGGCTGGAAAAATAAGATGGTCCTAAATCAAAAAAATTTAATATATCACAAGTCCTACTGCCACCCCCTCTAGGGAGCCTGGGTTATTTGAGCACCTTGCTTGTTAGGCTCACATTAGCTGCAGGTGCCCAACAATGAACATAGCCCCTTGGTTCACCCTGGAACAGAATCAACCCTCCCCAAGATGACCCTATAATAGACATGCCCTGGGTAGATAGCCCATTTCAAACCAAGCCTGGAGGTAATTCTCAAGCAGGGACTTCTGTTTGAGGAAGAGAGGAGGCTGGATTATAAGCCCCTGAAGGTCCTTTGCAACTTTAAAATCCTGCAATTTTATGAAGATGGCATAGGGCAAATTGCCTGGCTCTAAGAGGACCATCCCCTCTGAAACCTCTTTTTAATACAAAGGCAAAGCCTTTAGGACTATTTTTGTCAGTTAGACACTGTACTTCAGATGATACATTTCAAGCTTCATTTGGCACAAAATCTACGTGGTTTAAATCAACATTTAAGGTAAAATGTCTGCATTTTTATGGCCAAAGGCCCCCATATTTGTGATTATTTGCTATTTTGCTGTTGCTGGTTAAATTGTGCCTTGATATTTACTGCATCTCCGACTCCAATCAGACTGATTACTTGTAGGGATATTACAGCTGATAAAAGAGACTTGGTCTGAAGCAACAACAACATAGCCGACTTTCAGTCACAAAATCTTTTATGAATAAGAGGTCATTCCTAATAACATTTCCTTAAAACTTCTTAGCCACACTTCTTAGCTCAGCCACTGATGGCTTTCTACTGATGACTTTAAATATATGTTTTTGACAGCAGGGTAAGAAATAATCTGTCTTGTAAGACTGTTCTGACTTGGACCAAGAAAATCTGTTCCCTGCTACTGCTTAGCACATCTATAGCTTGGGGGAAAAGGGGTCAAGGGAGGACACATTTAATGTACATGTTTAATCTTGCCTTATCTATTTTTATTCCATGTTCACTCAATATTTGTAACACTATCTTTGTGTCTGTAAGTATCGATGCTATCCCTCTGAGACATGAAGACCCCAGAGAATAGAAATTGTGAACATGTTCTTTGAAGGTGTCTAGGACAGACAGGACAAGAATAGTTAAGTATATAATAAATAATTGGCTATAGGTGATGATGATGCAGAAAGAGTAGGTCACATAAAAACCCACCTTTAGATGGGTATTTGTAGCAATGCTTCAGAGGAGAAAGCAATATGGAGGCATCTGGGTCATTCCCCGGCTTGGCAAAAAAGGGCAGTATTATACTTGGTGTCTATGAAGTTTTGTGAAGACAACTTTGTATCATCAATGGAAGGCTGTGATGCCACACGGCTCAGTTTGTAGAGGGGGACTAGGCTTGATTCAGAGAGTTCTCTCCTTGAAGGCAGGCCTTGGCTTACTTCAGTAAACTGCCATGCTCAGATGGGGCCGTAGGAAGGATGGTTAATGTTTTCCACTGAAGGAGATGCTCGTGCAAGGGGCTGCTAGTTGAGGATCTGAACCAGGTATACGGGCTTCCTGTGAGATTAATGGAAAACATCTAACCTTCAACTGCCTTGTCTTCTCGTTTGCAAAAATGGTGTCAAGGGGTAAACAGCCCAAAATAATTGCAATTCATCAACTTGGTGGAGGGGCACACATTACGTAGGCGCTTCCACAATGCCCTTTCTCCTCTAGATTCTAAGCCTAGGAGACAATGTGTTGTATTTACTGTGCATTGCTCAGGGGTCAGAGGGTGGGGAGAGAGGGTCTTTCTTTTTAGGCCTTATCGGACCTGTCCCACTTGTGACCTGCAAGCTCATCCCAGGCGCGGAATGGGCGTGCGATGCAGTGTGCTGACCAGCATCTCACCATTGTCCAACCTGTCTGCCTGTGAACCCTGAACAAAGCACCAGAGATGTATGTGAAATGGAGTTATCGCCCACTTCCACGGCCTGACAACGCAGAGGCCTATCTGTGGCTGTTAATCTGTGCTGGACAGCTGAGGAGCACACTGGGGAGCCGCTGCAGCAGGAATGTGACTCCCCAAGTTGCTCCAGGGGTTCCCTGGTCCACACCCAGCAGTACAGAGTTCCTGGTGCAGCAGAGCACAGTGGGGGAGCACGGCGGGGACGAAACCAGCCCACCGGCAGAGGGATTCTGCTTGGGGCTTGTGCACAAAGTCAGTTCAGGTCTCCAGGTCAAAAATCATTTTATCTGCTAAACCAGATGCTTTGTAGAACAAAATGCAGGTGGACATTAAGGCTGTGGGGTGTGCAGTGCCCCAGGCTCCGATCGCACTGCAGCAGGCTCCAGCCCTGTTCTGCTCCTCTCTCAGTTCTCTCACTGCAGACGCCAGGCTCTCTTCCTTCCCATGCTCTCCATTTCCTGCGAGAACTTTTTGACAGGCCCTCTTTCTGCCCGCTGACCATTCAAGAGGCAGGAGGTTCAAAGACATGGCTCCCAGTCTCTGAAATCAAAGTTGTCCTGCCTCACATGGCTGCAGAGGCACTTTTTGTTGGTGGTGTTGATTTTGTTAAAGAGAAGCATTAGAAGGTAGGGAGGAGACAGGGGAAAGGACTGGGATCCTGATTCTTTAATCAATAGAGGGAAACAGGCTCAGAAAAGGGAAGCATTAACAGCAAGATTACTCCTGGAGAGACAAGTTATGGACCCTACTCGACGGCAAGGACCTTAAAAATGATCTCCTCGCTGCCCCTGCCCAATAACTGGACTCTCCCTCCAGCAGATAAGTGGATGGGGATCCTCCTGCCACAGGAAACAGTGTTTTCAATTCAGACTTCATTTTCTTTCACTGTTTTCAGCATGTATGGGAACATTATTTTTGCTAATAATCAGGAATAGTATTAAAACGGAAGGTGTGAATTGCACACATTATAAAACAAATTAGATCTGAAAGTTTATAATCGCTTCAGACCCCAAAGCTGTCCTGGGTAGCCCCAAGGGTGAGGGTGCATTTGGCTTCCCTCTGGGATGTCTGCCTCATCCTGGATGTTCTGCCTTCCTGAGGTCCATGGAGGGAAGTCAGAGTGGTTTGGCTGAACTCCAATTTTCTGCTTCTGAATTATCCTATTCAGTAGAGGAAAAGCATGAAGAAAGGTTCATCGTTTGGATATCCAAAGAAACGAAGGTGGCAAACCTACAAAAGAATCCTCTGTTCTCTTATTTTTTTCAAATGAGGGCATCTCTCTAATTGATATATGTCAAATTACTCCATGTAGGGCCTGACCCACAATCAATGAATCAATCAGTAAATGGTATCACTATTATGGCTGTTGTTGGAGCACTTGGATTTCGAATTGACACTTGGTCAAGACCTAAAGGTACCTCTCTTCCAGTTGGAAATGTCCCTTGAACTCTTTCCCCAGATGCCCCATTGATGGAATATGGTGACTGAGCTTGAGCGCCACATGCCTCCCATGTCTGCAGTGAATTCCTTCTGAACACTGTGCCACCTCCTGAGAGGGAGGGCGCTGCACTGTATCGTATCATTATCTGTGTCAAATGTAGTCAGGTTTATTTCCCCCAAAGAATATCAGCATTTCCCCAACACTTGGTGATGGCTGCAACAGAGAGGAAATTGAAACAGAAGGTCATTCCCAGCAGCACATAACACAGTGAAATATAAGAAAAAGATGATAGCAGATGCCAGGCCAGGAAGGGACATTTCTCTGGAAGGACAGGTTGAAAAGCATAAGAGAACTTTGGCAAAAAAAAAAATCTTTTTCTTATATTTCACTTTGCTATGTGCTGTTGGGAATGACCTTCTGTTAGAACAGGCATGACATGGGGTAAGCGTTAGAGAAGCATTGGCTACTATTACTGTTATTAAGAAAACTGAAGTCCACAAGAGATAAGCAATTTGCTCAAAATCACTCATTCATTCATTCAAAAAATATTTGAATGCCTCCTTATATACTTATATACTAGAAACTGGGGATTCTGCAACAGATTAAATAGAATAGTTCCTGCTTTTATGGAACCTGTAATCTAAGTAGGGGGATGAATGTTGAACAGAGTCATGCAGATATAGAATTACAATCTAGATGAGTGCTATGAAGACATAGGGTACCACGACCCTGAAGGAAGGGAGACCTGTGTTATCAAGGGGCTGAGGGGAAGTGGGAAGGCATCCTTAGGGAGATGACATGCATGGTTAGACCTGAAGGCTCAGCAGAAATTAGCCATGGCAGGGCAGGGAAGGAGTGGAACTGGAGAGGAAGGAGTTAAGGGGAATTGTCGAACTAAAACCTAGGTCCTGGCCTAGGGCTCTACATCATAGGTACATGGCCACCGGATTGAGTGTAGACTTCTTCACTAGCCTATTATTTCCTCAAGGCAAGAGGGCAAGTACACTATGTAGTCATGAAAGACTCTTTGTAGTTGTAGAAAATGCCTGGCATGGTGCACAGGGCCCCCAGGGTGCCACGAGTGAAGGCAGTACCTGTCCCCTCAGCACTTGCTATGCACCAGCTCACAGACATGGCTCTGACAGCGAGATGGTGTTCTAAGCTCAGATGTGCATCCTCCTCCACATACACCCTCTGGGTTATTTACAACTGAGAATGGGCTCAGCTGACTGCGGTCACAACAGCACTATCTCTGTTGTGCCTTCCATTCTTTCAATAGGCCAGGAGTCTCCTAGGAAGCCTGCCAGAGGAGGGGACATGCTCTTTGCTCTCCATAAACCCAGAAGAGGCAGTATCCTGACCTCAGAGATGACCTTTTGCTACTATTGTCTCAGCATTCATGGAAATAGTTGTGCATGGGGCTGAAGCATCACCATTACAAAACACTTGGTTAAAATATGGATTAATCCCTGGGAGAGTGTTATGCAAGATTCAGATATATGGTCTGTGATATGGATAGGATATATTTTTTTATTGCAATAATAAGTTTCTCAACTCCTAATGGACCCTGTATTAACTGAAGATGACAGGGAGCGAGGAATGGAAAGCCGGCAATTTGTTAAGGTTGCAGAGCAGCAGTTCCAAGGTTGTAAAAGATAAAACATTCCAGAGTCATTAAAATCACCCTAAATTGTCTATCTGAACTCAAAGCAACAAACATAATTCAGGCCTGAGTCTATTACCACATATCTTTTTCTTTTCAGTGTTTGGACTCCTCTGGACCTGGCACACAGTTCAATCTTCTACTCCCAGGAGCACCCTGGCTTTGAAAAGACCAATCTCAGACCTTCCTGGAGGAGGTGGACTTTGCATGCTCAAGAAAGGACAGGAGGCAGCTATCTGATGGATACACAGCCCTTAGTATAAAGGCTGTCATTTAAAAGAAGAGGAAGGGTCAACCAAGGAGCACTCGTCTGGCTCTAGAGAAGGGATCATCTGAGGAATCTTAAGGCCTTTTTGGAGTTAGTGGCTAGCACGTAGAAAAGGTCCTTAAATCCTTGATCGGGACTTCATAGTTGTCTATATGGGGAGAAGGGGTATAACATGGTTTGAGAAGGACTATGGTCAGACTCATGAGTCAATGGGTAGTCTTAATGATAAATCTTGCTGCTATTTACTAAGAGCTTACTAGGGCCCAGACCCCATGTTGAGGGATTTTCATAAACTAATCCATTCAATTCTTGTAACAATCCCATGAGGTAAATAATAGTATCTCATTTTATGGATGAAGAAATTGGGCAAGTTTCTTAGCCTCTCCATGACTCAAAATCACATGGTTAATAGGGCAACTGGGCTGGGGCCCAAACCCTAATGAACCAGTCTACATTAATGCACTAGCCAGAATGTGCGCCTCTTCCCAGGAAACAGTACATTTTCACTGGTGGAATGCAGTAAGTTCTCAACTCTTCAGGCCCCATTCAGCTGGTAGAGGCAACACCTCTGACAGAGTATCCTTGCTTTCAGATGATGTCAGTAGCAAAAGCAGCCCAGCAGTGATGCTGGACTGGATCCTTGGGCTTAGTAGTGAGCAAGATAGAAAGATGCGTGTTCCAATTGCCAGGAGGAAGGAAGGGTGGGCTTTATAATACCCCTCTGCAACTGTCCTGGGCCCCAGTGACTCTTCCTGTATTTTATCCTCTGCAGGGGAGAAAGTCACTGTGATCAGAAGGAAGTGTGGCAAAAGGGGATGGGAGGAAGAGAAAGCAACAAGAAGCATGAAGCTCCAAGGGATGACAGAGAGAGAGGGTGGTGCTGGTGATGACAAAGATGATCACATATTCCCAGATCCACCCTTGCTGTCTAAGTAGGAGCCACGAAGGGGGAAGGAGGCAGCCAAAGAAAAGTCAGTCACCACGCTGAAATTTTTTCTTTGAAAATGGCATTGTTGTCAAATTCAGAAAACAGTTTCTCACCCTGAATAAAAAACTGACATTTGTCTAATTAAAAAACCTAATGGAAATTTTGCAGACAGAGGGAAGCGGCCAGTGCATCTGCTGGTAGACTCTCCATATGGCCTGATCCAGGGTGTTTTCTGTTGCAGAGACAGAGCAGGGCACTCTAGTATTAAAGCTGCCCAGCCATTAAATTACCTCCGCAGCCTTGCTGGCCAGAGAAGGGAAGGCTCAGCCCAGATTTCCATTTGCCCCTCTCCTCCCCCGACAAGAGGAATGATTTGACATGTGGACAAGCCCCTAGGAAGCGGTAGGGGTGGAGGGTGGAGGGGGGTGGGTGGGTAGAGGGACTACTATGAAAGAATTTCCTCTTCTGGACCCCAGCGGATGGTGGGTGTTTTAATAAGAACAGCATGTGGAACAACTCGCTAGAGACTGGGAAAGAAGACCTGCAGAGCTGCTTCCAGCCCTAGCACCTACGGAGAGGCCCAAATCATTATTCAGACCCCTAGCAAGAGCTAGGCTGAGTCTGGAGGCCCAGATGAAGGGAATCATGCCTCTGGAAGGTCAATCTGCAGACCAGCTCTCCATTCAGAAAGATAAGGTAGGATGAAAGCACAGGCAGTCGGTAGTAGGGCTACTTTCCCTGGAGATGTGCTCACATTCTGCACCTCCAAGCAAGCTAGCCTGGCCCTGAGTGGCCCTTAGGACCTAAAGGTGCTGCCCGCATGGGACTCAAACTAGTCTTCCCTCCCCACCCTTCCTGTCTCTTCCCCTCTCTGGACCAGGTCTGTCACTTCTGAGTATTTCTCACTTCTCTCCACACTAATCACCCCTTCCCATCTCACACTCCTCCAGCGAGTTTGTTTAAAGATTTCAGCATTTTCAATGGCCCCGGCCCTGAGCACCTCTCACACCAGGCATCAACCAAGAAGACATCACAAGACATACAAAACAAGTGACCCACCATGAACTGTGAGATAGAAATAACTCATCTTGTCCATTAGTTTGGAATAAGATCCTGATGAACAGAGGAAGGGAGAAGAGCTTTGCCTTCCACCACGAGGCCATGCTATGTAGCTATGGGGCTCCTGCCCTGCCATTCATTATGTTTCCAGGGTCTTTGTTTTGAATCTGAGGCAACAGAAAGCATCCTGCTGTATCAATCTAATTACCAGCCTCTCTCTCTGTTTCCACTGGTGTGGCAGGTGAAGCGCAGCCAAGAGGGACTTGATGTGATAATGGAACCTAGTGGTGAACTTCATTCATTATCATAATCACCAATACCATTTTATCGTGATGACACATGAGGGGGTGCTGAGTCGTGACATCTGGGGTGCTCTAATCAGTCAAAGCAGGCAAGAGAGGTGATGCCTTAGGGAACCACCAGCTCCCATGAAAAGGCTCTCAGCCAAGCAAATGTAGTTAACAGAAGTGGCTGGTAGGCAGGTGAAATTTAGAATGTGCCTCAGACCTTAACCATCAAATGAGATTAGAAGGGCTGGGCTCATCTCTCCTATCTTCCAACATCCTTTCTCCATGAGATATCTGGGATCAGTGGTGACTGTAGGTGAGACTAGATTTTCCAAATGTGCTTGTAGAATGTAGTTCACTCCCAAAATCCATTCTATTTCTCCTCCATTGAGTAGCAGCAATACAGTTTAGGGAAATCTCCAGCTTACTGGATGAGCATGATTGGTCTAAGGGCTATCCAATCCCGCTTGTCAGTAATCACTTCAGAACTGGGCTAGTGACCCTATTTACACCAATGGGATGCAAGAGAGGATCGCTGAAGGGTGTTTGAGAACTCATCTCATTCTTAAGAGGGAGTGATGGAAAGCTACACACTCTCTCCCACTGGATGTGAACCCAGAAGCATATTGCCCAGGTTGCTGTTGGCAGCTCTTATGGCCAAGAAGGAGGCTAGCTTGGGGAAAAAGGCAGCCCACGAAAGAAGAAGGGACTAAGACAAAGACAGAAAAATAGACCCAGTGCCTTCATTCAACAGTGCCTAACTCTGGATTTCTGGTTATGTTAGCCAACAACATTTCTTATGGCTTTAGCCAACTAGAGTTTCTATTATTTGAAGCCCAAAGAATGCTTTCTGTAAGAAAAAGTACCTCCTCTCAAGCCTGCTTGGGAAGAGACCACCACCTAAGAGCTGACCGAAGAACCCTAGAAGTGGCCTGGTACAGTAGAGTGCATGTGGATTGCGAGGGTGGCAAAGCAGAGGAGGGGTCTCTATGATTGATATCCATATCTATATAACTATATCAGTATATCCATATCTATATCCATATCTATATCTATGATATCTATAGATCCCTCTCCACCTCAAGTACAATGAATCAGCAGTACTAGGGTAGACTATATTTTGTTCCTGACGATTCAAACCCCACCCCATTGCCATGTGACTTATGGTGTTCCTTCTAGGTGGAGATTCTTCCTCCTTAGGCTTGCACTGGCCTTTGCTTTGTGACTTGCTTTGGCCAACGGAATACAAGTGAATGTCATGTATGCCACATGTGAGAGGATGATTTGAATGCAGGTGTCTGCTTTGGCTTGGTCAATTTCTGCCCTCCGTCATGAGAAAGGAAAGTCTCAAATAGGTGCTACTCCTTCAACTAAAATGAAAAGTCACACGGAGTAGAGCCACAGCCTGTTTGTGACATGAATGAGAGGTAAAAATATTTCTTGTTGTAGGCCACTGAGATTCTGGAGTTGTTTGTTATGGCAGCCACGCTAATACAAGTAAATATCAAGCATGACTATATTCTTAGGACTCTGCAGAGTGGTTTGGAAGACACAGAATTATGAGGCACGGTTTCTGTTCTCAGAGAGCTTACAAACACAGTAAGCACCAGAAAGAATTATGGAGAGTACGGAATTCAGGGATACCTTGTGTTCACGGACTGTGGGGGCCATCAGAATTCAGAGGGAAGGAAACCAGAGGTGAACGCACTAGCTGGGACAGACTTCAAGAATGGATGAGACTTGGAAAGTAGTGGATAGGGTTAACAATAGGTAGGTGCCAAGGTCTGAACAGCTAAAGATTCTCCACTCACCTTGTCAACTGGCCTCTGTGAAAGGAGGGGCATTGCAAATACCTGGGGAGCACACACCACTTCACTTTTTCTTCTGCCTGCCAGAGGCAAAGATGCTGAGACTTTCACTTTCATGTCTGAATGAAAATATCTTAGTGTACAAATTATCACTTTACAATTAATTACGCAGAGCAAGCAATACACACGAGACTTCAATATTATGACAGCTTGGAAATTTACTGTTTTCGAACTTAACATGCAACAAGTCTTGCCAAATGTATGTTGAAAAGTAGCACAAGATTAGACAATTAACATTTTAATTTTATATATTCGTGGCACATCTGTGGGTCAGTGTAAACATCACCAACAACTCAGTGTGTAACTTGACACCCCCCAAAGACTGACCTTAAAAACCAACACTCCTTAATTAGGCCTTTCCTTCCCCTTCTGCCTTTGGGGAGAAGGGATTGTTATGAAAAAGATACGATTACACCATATTGGCGTTCACCAGGCATCTCAAATGGATTGAGTTTGATAAAAAACAGCAGATTTCATTGCTGGCATCTTCCCTCCAGAATCTGTAAGCACCATGTGGATATCAAGGGGAATTTCATCGTATGTTTCTGATTCCTTTACACTTAAATCATTAAAAGATTTTTGAGGGTTTTTGAAGTCCAAAAACTCTCCTGAGCCACTCTTTTTCCCCCAGCATATTTTTTATTTCTTTTCATAAAATTTAGGAAATTGAATTTTAGCTCTGGATTTTAAGAAAAAAAGAAGCTGTTTGTCAATGATAGTGGCTAAGGATTAAAACCCTAATTCCAAAAATTTTGTCCTGGGGTCCACCCATCTGATGAACATTTATCGATTCTCATTGGGTCTATATCTCAGATGGTAGAGGTTTGGCCAATTACGATTCCGGAAATGAACTCGGGAATTACATGCTTTGTTTTACTCTTTGTAGTATAGAGTTTTGCGCAAGACAAGCCAGAATGGTTGACTGGCATGAAGAGGGTAGAGCTGTAGTATCACTAGCTGGGTGATACCGAGCACCATCCATCCAAGTCTCCTGCCCTGTCACGGCAAGGCTCAGCTCGACAAGTTTTCATTCTCTTCCTAAGTTCTGTCCTGACAGCTAATACTGCTGTAGTTGCACTGTAGTCCACTCATTCTTTGTTACACCTGACATAACCTGACCTTACTCTCAGGTAAAAGCATCTCACATTTTCTCATTCCCTTGAGAGATCTGAACCTAATCTTGAAATGGATCGTATAACTGTTTGCAAATATCCAAACGTCTCCCAAAGAATCCAGTCTAGAATGTAGGCTTCACGGCAGCAAGGACCTTGTCTGTCTCCTCCATGTCACATCCTCCAGATGTGGAACAGTGTCTGGCACACAGAGATGAATAATATTTGTTAAATGAAGGAATGAATAAAAGTCTAATCATATGTCTAATCAACCTTTTCACAGCACTTCCATACCTATTGATGAATTGTATTCCGTTGATACTCTGAATGGATAACCAAGGTAAAGTCATTCTTAGTTTATTTATAAAGCAATTGAGACCCGGATATTGAGTAACATAAGATCTTATGGCTGGTCAACAGGAGAACTGGTGATTCTCAGCATGTGCTACTTTTCACATGGATCAGTGTTTCCGAAGGTTTAGCATGCCTCAGAATCACCTGGAAGATTTATTAAAACACAAATTGGGATCCCACCCCCAGAGTGTGAGTTCAGTAGGTCTGGGGGGGCCACCATAATCTGCATTTCTAATAAGTTCCCAGGTGATGTTGATACTACTGGTTCTGGGACCACACTTTAAGAACCACTCATTAAGATCTGATCTTGTCAAGAGCAAAATAAAGGCACATGAGAGAGACAGACACATCTGAACATTCTCCGAGACTATGAAGGGATTATCAAACTCAACTGATCAGTGTAGAAGGCCAGACTGTGCATTTTAATTGCACAAGTCTTTTTTCTTCTTCGTTAAAAACTAAAACAAACCAAGAAACTTACTAATATAGATCATGGTATAGGAGATTCCAACTTAGCCGGGACTTTTCTGAATGTGAATTTAGGTCTTAAATAGAAATTTTGGAGCTGGAAAGGACATTAGCGATTACGTGGTCCAACCTCATTTTTACACCTGTAAAAAGAAAATGAAGGTTTAGACAGGTGACTATGCCTGGCCCAGAGTCCCAGGCTCTCCTTAGGCCTGATGTTTCCCCCGCAGGCCGTAACAAAAGGGAGGCAGGGTTTCTCCCAGCCTGCTGCTCTCATAGCTGTTCCTGCAGGAGAGTTCGTCGCCAACAGGTGTAAGTTTTGTGGGTAATGGTTAATGATGATCTGGAGCAATCTAGTTCCCAGTATGAGATTTTTGGTGGTTGCTACAATTTCTGGTGCCTTCCACTAATTTCCTAAGCTTAGGAATGGACTTTAGAGTCAGGGTGAAGTTTCTGGAGAACGGGATGACAGAAGCAGCGGGATGTCTATTCCTCCCTCCAACCCAGGAACCCAGGCATGTGTTCCTGGTTAGGCCTCTGGTAATTGCTGAACTCCCTATTTCACTCAGAGTGTGATTACACAGCTTACGGGGAGGGGGCAGAATTTAGATTCGGTGACTCATCTCCCCAAGCTGGGCTTCCATAAGACTCTACAGATCTCTGGCATGTTTATTGTGCATTCTGAGAAATATGAGGTTAGCACCTAATTACATACACGCCTCTCACAGGGAAGACAGAGAGCCACGGTATAGTAGTTGAAGGACACGTGACTTGAGTGAGATGGTTGTTGTTGAGGCAAAAGAAATATTTGTCATTCATTTGTTCATAATGCTGTTCCCTCTCCCTTGTATGTGTCCAGCTGAGCCTCAGAAACATTGCTGGATGCTGGGGACATCCAGTGAATTGCAAGTAAGCAAATAAACATGATTTAATGGTAGAAGACAAGAATTTGCCACACTACAAAACTTCCTCCTTCATTTATTTTGACAATTTGGTGTCTAATATTTATGACAGTGCTTTAGACTATCCAAGTAGTTTTAGTGTAAGGAGTAAAGTCTTTGTAAACTGAGCTGCTTATTCTCTGACAAAGGGATGAGCAAGCTTATGGGGTAAAGGGCAATCATCAGATTTTAGCTAATCAGTTAAAATATCATATGTCTGCATAAATATTCTTCACCATTGTCAATAACTCATGACATATGTTAACAACTTTCACCTAGAGAACTAAAATGATACATTCCCTGCCTCCTAGAAGTTTATAATCTAAGAGAGGGACTGCAAATACATAGAAAACATACTTCCATTCTTCATTCCTATGTCCATGGCAGACATTACTAATCAGACGTTAATGTTCTTTTTCAGCATTTTTTCCTACACTGAATACCAGACAGCCACTACCAATCGATTGCAGTGTGTGTGCAAGGCCTTCCTGGTCCACGTACACTAGAGAGAGTGGAGAGAAATTAGACCTGGAAGACATTCCTAGGACACTAGATGTGGGGAAGGGGTGTACTATTACAGATCAAAGGACATACAATTTTGTAGCATCAACTTAGGTTTTCACATCTTCAAAGTAGCAGATGAACGCGTAACTTGTAGAATTGAAGCGTAGGAGCTTTATGGGTGTCAGTAAGTCTGATCCCTCAGTGTGGGTGCTCACGTGTTGTGGGTAGGAGGGAGCACTGTGGTGGGTATAGCCATCATTAATGTCTTTGCCCCTAAGATGGGAGAATTCTGAACCTTTTGGTTAAACACTGATCACAGCCACATACTCTCTTCATTTCCTCCTCTCTGTAGTTCCAGTTGAGTAATTAAAATCACTTCTGTTAAACTAGTGTGGTTGGCTCAATAAGCCAAGGGCAAGTTTATGGATCTGGAGAATGGAAACTGCTTTAAACCTTGGCAGTTCTGGCCACGGTGAGGAATAACAATTAGAGTAATTGATAACCAGGTCCTTGACGTTGAGCCACCACCCAAGGCCTCCACACATCAGCGGCGAACCTGATTCTCTGGCTCGGGTAGATAAGAGCTGAGATGGGGCTATTCTGGCTGCTTAAGCTGCAGTGGTTGAGGACGTGCTTCAGTTCAGTGAGGCCAGCTGTGCAGAAGGTTTTTGAAGTCACACAGTCAGTTGTGGTCTGGAAGGGAAACACTTTCCCTGATAGGGGCTAAATAGGAATGCATGACTTTCAGATTACATGCTAAGAAGGTTTAGAGTTTAAGGGTTCCAAAGAGGACAGGAAGGAGCTGCTGGAGCAGGCAGGGGTAAATTGGCAACTGGCTTAACTGGCAACGTCACATGCAGGCCGTAGGTGTTGATACCTAGAGATGTACCCTAGAGTCTAACTTGCCCTTCTGCCTTAAGCAGTGACAATACTACTGCTATCACTAATTGCCATTTGTTGAACAGTTACTACATGCCTGAAATGATGCTAAATGTGTTTATAATTCTATCCTTTAATGTCATCATTTAATTATAGCATTTAGTCTTCATATGAATCTCATGACATACTTCTCATTCTCCTTATTGTATACAGGAAAGCTCTGGAAGATTAAATAACTTTCCTAACGTCCAACAGACAACAAGTAGCTAGTTTAGGAATTTGACCCCAAAATTCATGCTCCTAACTACCATGTTTTATTGACTTTACACAGCCTGATATGCCCTCCCACTGCTAACTTTACCTAGAAAATGTCTTTTTTATCAGGATAAGATGCATCTGTAGATCCCAAGGGATCTATTGATTAGACAAAAATCAATGCACAGCACTATAATAATGCTATCAAATCACTGTACTGATGAACAAAAAGTAGAGTTCAATCCCTCTAAATGCAAAGATCCTCACTGCACTGTGGAATGGATCCATTTGATGTGGATTTGGGATTCCCATTAAAGAAGTCTTCATGGGTAGAGACACTAGTGGCGTTCATTATTTTCTTGTGGGGAAGTGCCATAGCCCTTTTCTCTGAAAGAGTAAATTTAGATGCTGTATTTCTTGCCCACAGCTTCTTAATTTTCCTGATCTTACTTGGCTATTCCTCGGTATATGTTTTAAGACAGATATGTTCTTAGATATCATTGAAACCTCCCCTCTTTGGCTCCTTTACTTTCTCCCTTTTCTATAGACCCCTGCACGTCGACTTTCTCTCCTCTCCAGCTAACACCCCATGGTCCACCACGCTGCCCACTACACTTATCTTTTGTCCTCACATTTTACCTTCCTCATAAATCCCAACCCCAGACCACTTCATGATCTGCCTTCTCTGTGTCTAATTCTGGGATGCTGAGAGTTGTTGGACAAAATTACCCCAACACTCAGTTGGCTCCATTTGTATGTGTGATCTCCAGCCTCAACTGCCCCCCTCCCCACACCTCCAATGCTCCTATGCTTATGAGATCAGATCTGTCTTCCATTCTCCACAAAGGCTAAATCAAACCTTCTCCACTCTTCCTAAACTTTACTGCTGCCTTCCCTGGCTCCCACCCTCAGCAGATAATCTCTCCCTACTTCTCAGAGAAAATAAAAGTCAAACATAAGTATTTTCTCAACATCCTGTCTCCAAACCTGTCATCTTGACTTCCTCTGTACTCATCCTTTCCACCTTCCCTCCTGTTACACGAGAAAAGTGTACCATCGCCCATATAAGGCTAGTCTCTCCATCTGTGCTGTGGATTCTCTTCCCTCCCACCTCTAGGGACCTTGTCCTATCAATTTTACCCTCTCTCCTTCTTCCTAACAGGATTAAAATATGTGCAAGTCTCTCCCACTTTAAAAACAAACAAAAACTAGCACCAACAACCCTCCTTTCACCCTGTATTTCTCCACAGCTACTTCCCCATATTCTCCTCTCTATTTATTACCAAACTTCTTGAAAGAGTTGCAAACATTTACTGTATCCATTTCTTCCTTAACCCACAGTGTTCTGGCATCCATGTCTACCCTTTCTCCTAAACATCCTCCTCTGAGGTCTAATGACCTTGTTGCTTTGAATTCCAAAGGCCACTGGTCAGTCTTTTGTCACTAGAGTCAGTTCTCTCTCATTGAAACACTCTTGCTTTGGCTTCCATGACAGCATGCTTTCCTGGTTTTCATCCTACTTTTCTGGATTTTTTTTTTCCAGTTTGCCTTGTAGACCCCTCTTTTTAGGCCCCTTTCTTAAATGTTGGTATTCCTTGAGAGCTCTGCCCAGATTCTTTCCATAACCCTAGAGCAGGTTTCTCTCCTCAGCTCCAGCCCCACAGAGCCAAATATTTACTGGGAATCTCTACTTAGAGTCCCCCTAAGCAATTCCAGTTCAGCATGTCCAAGATGGAATTCAGGGGCTTTGCCCCCAAATCTTCTCCTCGCCACATGATCCCAATCACCATGAATGGCTCTTCTGTCTACCCATTTGTTCAAACCAGAAACTAGGGCACCAGTCATCCACGGCTTCTGCCTTTCCCTCAGCCCCTGTGACCAATCACTCACTAAATTCTTTTTATCTTACTCCTATGTATTGTTCATCACTCTAACCCCAGCATTTGTCATGGTACCTTTTAGGTAGTGGATACTCAGTAAAGAGTGGCTTTATGGCTGGTGGATTAGACATCTCTACACTCTATCCTCTCTGCTCCTTCCCCACTTTCTTGGTTTAGGCCACCATCATCTCTCACTGGATGAATCCACCCAATTGGTTTTCTGGCCCCTAGTTTTTGCTTACAGCTCATCCATTCTCCTCTCTGCAAACACAAATTAGGTCTTCTAACTCTTCTGCTTACACCCTTCAGCGAGCTCTCTCCCAGCACCTAGCATAGTACCAGGCACTTACTCAGTGCTCCAAAAATATTTGTTCAATGAAAAAAAATGATTGGGATCTAAAATAAAGAGGATTTCCAGGCATGCAGGAAGTCTAATACCCATTAGTTTTATGTCCTGATTGTATTTGCCCATTTGCAATAAGGTTTCCCACATCAGACCCACAGACTGCTCTTCAGCTTCTGTTCATTTCCTCCCAGAAAGTGGCCCCAGAGCAGCATTCATTTAAAGGCAGGGTCGTTTGGGATTGGGAGAAGAATTAAAGAAAAGGAGCAGCTTGCTCCATTGAAATCCCTGTCTCTCCAAGCAGAAGTAGTTGCTCCTATGTTCACCCTCACTCCCACTATTGCTTGGCTGTGGTGACTAACTGCATGCTGGCTGTGTGCTCATCCCTGTCCCTTTGACATCCTCACATCATCTCCCCATCCTTCCTGGTTAGCTTCTCTGGATGTAGAGAATGGAAGTTGTTATTAGTGTGATTCACTCCTAATAGCACAGATATTCCGTGTGACTGTGGCTCTGTGCTTGTGTATGTGTATAGTGTGTGTGTGTGTGTGTGTGTGTGTGTGTGTGTGTGTGTGTAGTGTGGTAGAGAAGACAGGAAAGAAATAAAAAATATTCTTAGGAGTGGTGCTCTTAGGGAAAAGGGAAAAGAGTGTACACACTCTGGAAAGGACTGTCCTAGGGAGAGATATGCCCTCTGTCACAGCTCTCTCCTTCCACAAGAAAGAAAAGGGGTGAGGGTCTACAGGATTGGGCAAGCCCTTGCAAAGGTTTGGCCAACGCACCTCTGCCATCCCTCCACCTGCCAGACACCCTCACAATCCGCTGGTGTTGGAAGGCTGTCCTGCCCCGTCCCCTGGCTGTCAATGCCGCAGGGATCTACTGCGCATGTACCTGCGTCCTGACAGGTGAGGGAGGCCCCACAGGTGTGATGAGGCTGTCAGGCAGCAGCAGGCCTCCATTTTTCTCCAGCATACAAATCAGAGGTGGGGGCCTGGGAATGATGAAGGGATGAAGTGGAGAGCAGAAAACTTCAGTGGCTGCCCCGTGACACAAGCATGGAGTCACAGAGGCCACCTGAGGCATGCAGGGGGGACTTACAGATTAAATGAAAGAGGCTGTCAGGCCTGACCTGAGCTCAGCATGAAGGGTGAGCTGGAGAGCAGATGTCAGGGACTGGGAGCTCGCCCAGCCTGCCCTCTCCTCCTTGGCATTATGTCTTCCTGCTGTCAATGACTGCCAGTCCCTCAGCTTCATTCTCCACAGGGCCCATGATGGCCAACATCCTGGAGTCACCACCGGGGACTCGGCTACAGTGAGAACATTAAAATCACACAGCTGCCTCTTGCACCCTCCCATCTCCTCCCCTGCTCCCTGGCGGAGCCGGACAGTGGTGGTGATGCAGCAGCTTCCCCGCAAGTGCAGGCACCTGTCTTCTCCTCCCCCTTCTCCCGTGGTGTGTTCCCAGACACTCACTCCTCCCCACTGTATCTGCAGCAGTCAGAGAACAGGGCTCCCTGCCACAGCAAGGCCAACAGAAAACAGACACGCCTGGATCTGCGACATCCATGTCCAGAAGGGTAACCTGTCCTATGCACGGCAGTCAGAGGGCTGAGATGCCCTGTCTCTCTTCCTCTTGTGTCCTTAATATGACCCCAACCTTGTCTCCTGCCCACTCCACATCCCCATGCCTCCCCTGCTTGTCTGCACATCACATCAGGCCCCAGCCCGCTCTCCAGGAGTGGAGGAGATATTGGTAAATAGAACATTGGGAGTCCACACTGACCCGTCAGTGATGAAGGGCAAGAGCCTGGCACACCTGGGTTTGAAATCTGGATCGACCACCTGCTAGTGTGCACCTCAGCTAAGCAATCCTGTTTCCTCTTCTGGAAGATGGGGAGATCAAGCTGGTGGGCTATGAGAATGAGAGTTAACATCAAACATTCCTAACACAGTACCCAATATCGCCGTTGAACCTAGTACCATAATTTGAGGATTTTCTTGTCGTATGGTGATCATGTGGCTCTCTGTAGAGCCACCCTAAAGTCCTGCACATCTACCGCCCCCCTTCTGCCGACACAGATCCACAGCTCCGAGGGAAAGTCTCCCCCGAGTAGCCTGCACAGTCAGCGGCTCTCCCCACTTCATTCATCTCTCTGCATGCCCTCTTTGCCTCCGCAGAAGGCCCTCGACTGTTGCCATCACTGCCCCAGTGACTTGCTGCCAGAATCACACCTGGGAGTGTGATGGAAGCCACCTGGCATCAGCCTGAGAGGAACTGCAAAGTCTCCAGTGAGCATTTCTCTTCCCACTCTGTGGTTGGGATGCTATGCACAGCCGAGCATCAGGGAAACCTCTGATGTTTGGGTGGCTTCTGAATACCAAAGAGGATGGGAAAAAATGAAAGAAAAAGGAGAAAGATGTCTCAGTCAGAAGTTTGTCTAATCACTATGGATTTTCCCCCGTTTTAGTGGATTCGAGAGAGGGCATAGGAAAAGGAAGGGAAAAAAATCAAAAGCAGATTATTACCCTGAGCTGCTCCTGCTTTTCATCCTGAGCCGTGACAGCAGCTTTCAGCTGCCCTATCTGCAAGATAGAGGCTGAGGGACGAGGCGGGCAGCATATTGACAGCTGAGCTGAGATTACAGGGGACTCGGATCTTGAAAGATAGAATCAATTAAAATGGAGCTTTCCACTCACCAGGTAAATTAGCTTCTGAAAAAAAAAATCTGCTTCCCCCCTCACTGTCCAGAATGTACTAAAGACAGATGAGATGGCATCATACAAATTACTGAAAGGAGAAGCACATGGCATTTGTATGTGCATGCACACACACACACTGCACACTTGGTACACAGTGGTAACTCAGTGAACACTGGTTGAATTTATGATTGCATGTGTACACACTGACATATTTACATGTACTATCCAATTATCTACACCTTTCCATATTTGTTCCAATGCTAGGCATGAGATCTGTCAGACTTCTATGACATTCTACCAGGCTTACAGTTTTTTTTCTCTCCTTTTCATGAAAATATTACATTATTTTAATAAATAAAAAATAAAAGTTCTCCTTTACCACTCTCCCTTTGGACTACTTTTACAGGAAAATGTGGACATGACTTTCACTACAGTCACCTAACAATAGAGTAGAAAAGAAACCAGAATTTCAAGCGTTTTTCCCACCCTCCCCCTGCCCTCTAACTCCTGAACCTCCAGCAACATTCCCACAAGAGCCAGGCCCAGGAGCTTGCTCAGTCATCCTCCTGAGATCTCTTGTGTTCTCGAAATCTCTAAAATATGTGTGACCTTGGAGAGAGACGCTCATCCAGAGGGGACTTCTAAGCAGTATTTCCAGTAATTCTACCTCTCAATTCACATAGCCTTTGCCACCTTTGGAATCTACAGTCTTCAACAGGTTCTGACGAAACCTCAGAACTTTTCCATTGATAAGTGGAGAATTTAGTTGAGGAAAACACTAAAACATGAATAAATAATAAAAAAAGAATAAAGCTTCCCCATGTTGGATGAGTGTTCAAAGACGGTGCATCTCAAGGAGTTCAGAATCTAACAGAGGAGCCAGAATATGCACAATTACACACAAGGTTGTGGGAAGTGCTACAATAAAGGTATTTTTCAAAAGAGTCCAAAGAAGGGAGATTCGCTCTTCAGGGGGTTTCAGTGGATGAGTAGGAGTTTCTTCCTTCAGGGCTTGAGGATGAGTAGGAGGGTGCTAGGTAGAGAAGAGAGAAGAGGGACTCCGTCAGAGGGACAATCAGGAGCAAAGGCTCAGACAGACGGAAGTGCAGAGAGCACGTAGGGAGCAGCAGATACACAGCTACATCCCAGGGGAGCAGCCGGTAATGAGGGTGGGAAAGTTGACTGAGGCCAGATTTCATTGGGCCTTGAAAGGCTTCCTACTTCATTCCTTAGGCACTGGGAAGCTACTCCAGGTCCACAGGCAGGGATTGCCCTAAGGAGGTCTGGGTTCTGGAAAGACCACTCTGAAATCAGGGTAGAGAAGGGATTAGGGAAGGGAGACCCTGTAGACTGACACTGTTTCCTAGAGAGCTGTACATGAGCTGGAGAGGATGGAGGCTGGAACCACAGCAGTGACAGTGGCAGCACGAGGACAGCGAGGATTGTGAGCTATTTCAGAAGTATTATCCATGTGTGGGGAGAGGAGGGCGAGGTCCTGACAGACTCAAGGGCCCCTCACCTGTTTGACCAGCTGGAAGATGCCATGTTTTAATGGCATCGGGAAATAAAGGAGAAGTAGAGTTGTTTTGTTTATTAACATATATTGCTTTGTTTTGTTTCATTTGTTTGCTGGGGGAAGGTGAAAGTGGGACAAGGGGCCATTCAGGAAGAGGGAGAAATTGAGTTTGGTTTTAAAACAAATGGTTTTGTGGTGCTTAGGAGCTATGTGGATGGTGATATCTAGTTGGTTCCTCTGAGCTCAGGTAAGAGATTAAGGCCAAACTATGGGCTTGGGAGTCATGAGCAAATCCCTGCTTGGTGAGACCGTGAGAAAGAACGAATGAGGTCACCTGGAGAAAACATGGAGAGAGAGAGGGAGAGAGAAAAGGGGAGAAAGGTCAGGTTCAGATGTACAGATCTCTTAGGATTTTTTAAGAACGTGGGCAGGGAGCAGGGGTCAGAGAGCAGGGAGGATGCACAGCCAACTGTGGCTCCGTGTGGTCAGAGAGAGGAGGAAAGGCACACAAGAGGAAATTATCCTACTAGCAAAGGAGAAGAGAGTCTCAAGGAGGACCATGTGGTCAGGCCGCAGGAAGTCAAGAGAGATGATGCGGCCACAGTGTAGAGCCGAGTCCTGGCTTCTCCTCCCAAGTCTGAAATGCTCCTAATGACCTGAATGCCACCCCGACAGGGAGTGATGGGGAAAGGTGTGGGCGTGTGGGTGATGAGGGTGTGTTCAGGAGGACGGACGAGGGTTGCGGGGAAAGGGAGACCTTTTGTGTATAGAATCAAGGAGGCCAATTCCGCCCTTGACACCATCTGGAACGCAGGATTTTCTGACTTGCCCCAAAACATGCAAAGCGAAACACCACCACCACCACAAAGGAAGTTAAATAAGACAGAACAAAACCACACAAAGTCTCTTCAAGCTGGAGCAGTACACGACCCACTTTCGCAGCCGGGAGACCCAGAGCTCCAGCAGGGAAGTGGGCTGCCGAGTGAGTCAACCAGGCCCAGAAACTAAAAACCCAGGCTGCCCGGAGTCCCTGTGGGTATGAAAGTTTCTGGAGAATCTATTCATGGCTCCCAATTTCCCCTCATCAGACTGCACATTTGCCTAAGAGCAATTCCACACTAAACGTAACTCAGCCCAGAAAAATGCCCCTCTGTGCTTTCTTTTCAGCCCTGAGTTTTAGCTTGGCTTAAGCAACACCACGTGACACACACAAAGACATACACAAAGAAGCGCAATGAGAGCTCCTAATTGCATCAGAAGGCTATGGGAGAGCCCCTCCCCCACTCCCCCACAGGCTCCTAACTCCACTTGAGGGAGGAGGGAGGAGGGAGGAGGGGCGTGTCATTTGTTCATTTCTTACATTTTATGGAACACTTCACTTTGCTTTCAGCATAATTACTGTTGTACTTTTTGCTGTTTCCCATTTACTGTGTTTAAAAAAAAACCCTTCACTCCCCCCACACGCTTTTCTTAATGCATTAAAATTAATAACTCGTAACAGTGACCTAATTTGCTTTGAGTACTGTAACTCGGGGGTTTTTTTTCTTCCCAGATCTGCAAAACCCTTGACATGTTCCTGTGATAACAGGAACAACTTGGTAAGTTCACGAATGAACCCCACTGTGCATTCCACTGGCTTCTCTTCGTGGGTCTTTGCAATGTTTGGATCTCCCTGGGGGGCCCTGTGTTCAGTGCACTGGAGTGGGGCTGCTCCCAGCGGTCTCCACATCCATGCCTGATGTCCATCTCTCACTGCCCCACTCTAGAGTTGGGTGCAGGGCTTCCCTTACTTTCCTAAGCTCTCCAGAGCTCTTTGGCAGGAGTTTCCCCTTCCTTTCTCGAAGTTTCTCCAAACTTGAAAGCTTTCACTGTTATACATCCACTTTCTTGGGTTAAATCTTCTCCCCTTCCCTGCCATAACTGTCTGGACCCAATGCCAAGGAAGCCTGCTGAGGCCAAGGGGTGGGTTCCTGGATTCTCTTCGTTCCCAGGCCACTTGGTCCAGGCTGCTATCCCCTTCACAAGAGCCTCCTTCTCATCTCCCTGCACTGAGCCCTGCTGCCCAGAACCCATTCCACACACAGTGCAGTCACAGGGGTCTCACTAAACTGCCAATCTGGCCGTGTCGCTCCCTGCTTAAAACCCCCCATGGCCCTCCTTGCTCTCAGGAGAGTGTCCCAAATCCTTCACGTGGCCTCTTACCAGGCTCTTCATGATCTATAGGCTGGGTATCACGCTAGCCCCAGGCCTGCCACCCTACTCCACACACACTCTTTCCCAGTACCCCGAACAACGTGGAATTGCCAGACTATGCTAGTCATTCTTCTCCAGGCTTTCTACATTTTCTTCCCTCTGCCCAGCTCCCCCCACCCATCTTGCACTTTGATACATGGCGAGTGTGGATGTCACCTTCTCTCAGAAACCTTTGGGGAGTTGAACACCCTACCTTTGAGCTCCCACAGCCCTCTGTGCTCATTCCAGCAAGGAGCTTGTGTGAGCCATCTCTGTTTGTCCGTTCACATCCATTGCCTGCCTCCCCAGCTCATCAATAACCTCCTTGAGGGAAGGGCCTATTTCTTGGGCACTGCTCTATCTCCAACACCTATCGCAGTGCCTGGCACATGGTATGTGCTGAAATCAAGATCAAATGATGAATGGACAGACTGGAATCTATTACTCATCTTTCCTTCCTCTCTCCTTCCTTCCCATCTCCCTCTCTTCCACCTTTTTCCCTCCTTGCCTGTCAATCACTCCACAAGCATTTATTGGTACTTATATGAAAGAGAAGGGGGATGCAAAGAAGCACCTCCCTATACTCTGGGAGTCCACAGTGTTGTGGAAGCCAGGCTTGGAACAATCTTAAGATCCATTTCTTTTGAACTCTCCCCTAAGTAAACCCTCTAGGATGGCCGTCCTAGAGAATGAACCTGTTTTATGTCTAAATGTACTTTCTAGCAGCAAGTGTAAGGGTGAGGATCTTGAGTAGTGCCAGTTGTCCAAATAATTCAATGCAGAACGGAAACAGTCATATACCTGCATTCACTCTTCCTTACAACATCCAAGGAAAGACTGTCACCAGTTTCTAAATGGTAGCAATGAGGCAGGAAAGGTGGATTCAATCCCCTTACAGCAAAGAGCAAAGATGGTGACAAACGACGCAGAGAACCAAGGCATGCTGACACCCTGGGAGTGCTGTGCATGCACTCTGTATTCTCACCTGGCTGGGTGTGGACAGGGCACACTCCTACCAAGGAGAGTGTAAGGATTTCATTTCCACAGCTACCTGGAGAAGGAAGTTCATCATCACCCTCAGCAGACAGCAAGAAAAGAAGAAAAAGGATAAGAATGTATCAGGGAGGCTTGGTATTGATTTTAAAATCCTGGCTGACAAGAAAATGATTTGAGTCCATTTCCATTTTGTGGCTGAAGCCTGGTGCTTTCTCTGCCTCTGTCTGACCTCCCAGAGCAGAGTTCATCAAGAATCTCCCTGGCTGACACTCTAATCCTGACTTTCAAATAGCCTCTCGCCTGTTTGTCTAGAATAAGCAAGGACATGTGTGTGAGGGTGTGGTGTGGCTTCCTGGGTCTCACCTGAGAAGCAGTCAAGCAGGCCAATTTGGGGGGCCCTATTTCAAGACTGACTTAGAATAATACATTTTAAAAGCCCTGCTTAGCCTCACACAGATACGACCATGACCATGACACTCAACATTCCTGTCCTGATGGAGGTTTTCAGCCCACACAGAAGGGCAAGGCTTAATGCATCCAACCTAACAAGCATCAGCCTCTTGCCTCGGGCAGTCCCTGCTAAGGCCTGCTCCCTGCTGGTTCCTCCCACCAGGAGCCGTGCATCTGCTGTGAATTCCTCCTCTTCGCATGGCCAGAATTCTAAGTAAGGGCAACAGCCTATGTTTTTAATTTACTTGTAAGTGAACAGCTTCTGTGTGTTAGAAAAAAATTAACTCAACCTATGAATTTGTAATTGCTTGAGATTTCACCTCCTGGCCACGCTTCTCTTCCTATGGAGTTATTAAAACCCACACAATATGGTCTAATAATTTATTAATAGTCAACATAAATAGATAACAGCTCACATAGCCATAATAGCTATTGCGTGTTAAATAATGAGGGATTATTTAAAAGGCACTTCACTGAAGAGGAGGAGGCAAGGTTGTTAAAGTTGGGAGTTAGTGCTGTGGTGGTAGATAAGCTCATGTACACAAGGCCTTCTTGACTATTCAACTGGCTACCTTTGCATCACTATTTCTGCATCTTCATTTGGAAGGGGTGGGGTACCAGCCAGACCCTGCTTGGCGTAGATGGGAGTCCAGATTAATGGGAAGGGAACAAACCCCTTCTTCATGGAACAAAGTAAAAATATTAGAGTAGTTCACTTTCTCTGAAAGGGGCTCAACAATAATACATCTTCTGCCTCACCATCCAAGTCCCTGCCATCACACCTGGGCAGTTCCTTCATCCTAGCACCTTGGAAAAGGAATAAGTGAGCCTAAACTCTCTGCAGCCTAATGAGGGACTCCTTGGTCCTTTCGGCTACTCCAGCCCCAATTTGGAAGCCCCGCCTCCTCCAAGTCATCACATTATCTTCCCTGGGGACCTCCTCTATACTATTTTTGAGTGTCTAATAAAATCTCAAATTTAATAACAGATACTTGGCAACTAGATTGGAAGGAAGATGGAAGGAAAACTGTCTTTATTTGTAGATGATCTGATATGTAAAAGATCCTAAGGAATCTACAAAAAAATTTACTAGAACTAATAAACGAATTCAGCAAGGTCACATAATACAAGGTTAATATACAAAAATTAATTTTATTTTATATACTGGCAATAATCCAAGTATGAAATTAAGAAAACAATTCTACTTACAATGGCATAAAAATAATAAAACACTTAGAAATAAATCCAACAAAGGAAGTGAAAAATTCATACACTGCCAACTTAAAAACTTTGTTGAAGGTAATTAAAGAAGTTCTAAATAAATGGAGAGACATTCTGTGTTCATGGATAGGAAGACTAAATGGCAATTCTTCCTAAGTTATCTTTAGATTCAACACAATTCCTATCAAAATCTTAGCAGGTTTTCTAATTTTTTCAGAAGTTAACAATCCAATCCCAAGATTTATATAGAAATGCAAGGAATCCAGAGACAAAACAATTTTCAAAAAGAATGAAGTTGGAATACTTACATATCCTGATTTTAAAACATGCTATAGAGCTAAAATAAACCATATAGTGTGGTATTGGCACAAGGATAAACAATAAATCAATGGAACAGAATTGAGAGTCCAGAACTAAACCCTTACATTTATGGTCAGCTGTGTTTTTAAAAAGATGTCAAGACAATTCAGTGGGAGAAGAACAGTCTTGTCAACAACTGGTGTTGAAACAACTGGATAGTCACATGCAAAAATGTAAATTTAGACCCTTGCCTCATACCACACACACAAATTAACCCAAAATTGATATATATCTAAATGAAAGAGCTAAAACTATAAAACTTTTAGAAGAAAACATAGTAGAAAACCATTGCAACCTTAGGTTAGGCAGAGTTTTTCGATACACACCAAAAGCATGATCCATAAAGGGAAACAAGAATTTGGACTTGATTAAAATTAAAAGCTTCTGCACTTCAAAAGACTCCCTTAAGAAAGTGAAAAGACAAGCCACACAGTGGGAGAAAATTTTGCAAATGGTATACTTGACAAATAAATGACTTGTATCCAGAACACATAAAGAACTCTTCAGAAAACTCAATAATAAGAAAACCAACAACCCAGTTGAAAAATGGGCACAAACAACCCAACTGAAAAACGGACAAAAGTCAAGAGAATGAGAAGACAAGTCACAGACTGGGAGAAAATACTTGCAAAAGACATATTTGATAAAGGACTGTTATCTACAATATACAAAGAACTCTTAAAACTCAACAATAGGAATATGAACAACCTGATTAAAAAATGAGCAAAAGACCTGAAACCTCACCTAAGAAGATATACTGATGGCAAATAATCATATGAAAAGATGCTCAACATTATATGTCATTAGGGAATTTCAAATTGAAACAACAATTAATACTACTACACACCTATTAAAATGGCCAAAATCCAAAATATTAACAACATCAAATGTTGGTGAGGATGTGGAGCAACAGGAACTCTCATTCATTGTTGGTGGGAATACAAAATGGTACAACCACTTTAGAAGACAGTGCGGCAGTTTCTAAACATGCTCTTACTCTGGATACGATTCAGCAGTCACATTCCTTGGTATTTACCTAGATGAGCTGAAAACTTATGTTTACACAAAAACCTGCATGTGGATGTTTATAGCAGCAACTTTATTCATAATTGCCAAAACTTGGAAGTGACCAAGATGTCCTTCAGTCGGTGAATGGGTAAACAAACTGTGGTACATCCAGACAATGGAATATTGTTCAGCACTAAAAAGAAATGAGCTGTCAAGCCATAAAAGACATGGAGGAAACTTAAATGCATATGACTAACTGAAAGAAGCTAATCTGAGAAGGCTGCACACTTTATGATTAACTATATGATGTTCTGGGAAAGGCAAAATTATGGAGACAGTAAAAAGATCAATGGTTACTAGGGGTTGGGGGGAAGGAGGGATGAGTAGGTGGAACATAGAGGATTTTTAGGGTAATGAAACTATTCTGTGTGATACTGTAACAGTGGATACACGTCATTATACACTTGTCAAAACCCATAGAACGTATAACACCAAGAGTGAATCTTAATGTAAACTAGGGACTTGGGTGATTATGATATGTCTATGTGGGTTCATTGATTGTAACAAATGTACCCCTCTAGTAAAATGTGGAAAACAGTTTGGCAGTTTCTTAAAATGTTAAACATAAATTTATCATATGACCCAGCAGTTCCACTCCGAGATATCTACTGAAGAGAAATGAAAATACAAGTCCACAAAAAGACATGTGCATGAATGTTCATAGTAATGTTATTCATAACAAGCAAAAAATGGAAGGAATTTAAATGTTCATCATCAACTGTAAATCCACACAATGAAACACTATTCAGCAATAAAAACTAACTATTGATACATACTACAACATGGAGGAACTTCAACAACATGTGGAGTGAAAGAAGCCAGATGCAAAAGACCACCTGTTGTACAATTCCATTGACATGAAATGTCCAGAAAAGACAAGTCTAAAGATAGTAAGTAGCTTAGTAATTCCCTGGAGCAGGGCAGGGTGGGTGGTTGTGGGGATTGTCTGCAAATGGGCATGAGGAATCTTTTTGGAGAGATGGAATTATTCTAAAATTAGATTGTAGTGATGTAGTGATGGTTGCACCTGTGTTGATTTACTAAAATCATGCAATTGTACACCTAGAGAACTTTACAATATATAAATTATACCTCAGTAAAGCTGTTAAAAAATAGCAAATGTTTATTAAGGATGTCATGAGGGGACATGAATGGGAGGGCACACGTTGAGGAGACTACCTATGATTAACGTAACATCACCCCATGACTGGTGACTGAATCTTTCAGGAATACCTCCTGCTGGTACTAGAAGTTTGCTGTATTTATCTAGGACGTAGCCTCATACTTACATCAAGCAGAGACGATTGAAGCTACAAAGCCCCATTCAAACATCATCTCACCCCCAGAATGAAACAGGGTAACCTCCAGCTTGGTTAGAAAGAGGATATGACCTATAGGCTAGAACTAAAACAATCATGGCCTTCCAGATGCCTTCCATGTATCTCAGGGTCAGTTAACAGGCCTTAACAATATAGCTATCCCTTACCAGTCGACTGGCCTCTCCTCTGTACAGGGCTAGGGTAAGGATAACAACTTACTTTTGTAGAGCACTTACAAAATGCTTTAACACACACCAGCTCATCTGTTCTCACTGCAACCCTACTAGTAGATGTGGCCAACGCTGTTGGTTGACCCTCATCCCAGCTGCGGTCAATGAGATGTGAGCACAAATTTGTTGGGTGGGCTTTGGGGAAAGCCTTTGCTTCTCTGACACAAAGAGGCAGATCTTCTGTCCCTTCCTCTCCCTCTTCTCTGTGCCATGAACAAGGATGATGCCTCAGAGGGACAGCAGTCATATTGGGACCATGAAGGGAGAAGTAGGTAGAAAAGGCCAAGAGAACCCCAGAGTCATGGAGACGCTGGTCCTGACATGGTTAAGCTGCAGAACCAACTCTAGCAGCATCTCCCCGGAAGGCTTGTTAAGTGAGATGAATGAGCCCCTACTTGTTTAAACCACTGTGGTTGGGTTTTCTGTTTGTTGTTGCCAAACCTATTGCTGTCTGGTAAGGTAGAAATTAGTAGTTGCACTTCATAGATGCCAAAACTAAGGCTTTGAAAAACTAATCAACTCATTCAAGGCCAAACTGCCAGCAAGCAGAAGAGCAGGAACTTGTACTCAGCCTTCTGAATCTAGTAATATAATAGTAATAACAATGACAACAACAAAAACCACCTATTGAGAGTAGGTACCAGCCCTCTGACTCCACCAGGCACTTGGCTTTCATATTTTCTCTAATTCTTACAACTCTCCAAGCTAGGTATTATTATACTCATTATATGGATGAGCACATTGAGATTAAGAAAAGTCAAGTAAATTGCTCAACGTCACATAGCTAATACTCGGTGGGGCCAGGATTCGAAACTGGCATGTATCTTGTCTGCTATGAGGGAAGTTTAAAGGAATAAAATCTCCACTGATTAAAAACATTATATACGAGGAAATGAGTCTGGATGATCCCTAGTGGGATTCAGGTTAGCTAGCAAAACTCATAATGCTTGTGTGTGTGTTGCAATGTTCATACTTCAAACTGTAACATAAAGAAACTTTCTGGACACAATTGTCTTTTCACTGTTTATAACCACTTTCGTACATCCAAGTCCACCTCTCCCAGGAAACCCACACTAATTACAGTATGTAGAGGGCATGAAGGGAGTTGTCTATGGGAGGTGTGAGATTCTACTTTTTTCTAGAGAGGCAGGTAAAATTAAAGCACCACTTTTCGGCAGCACTAGGCACAAGGACAGCAGTCTGGGGCCCAGAATAAACAAGAGAAAAGAGTCTCCATGTCGAGGGTAAAGACGGGCTGCCTGCCCGGCCAAAGGCTTCAGTGAGAGAAGAAGCTGTTAGCCAGCAGCAGGCACATCCTGCACGCACCACAAGCAGTGGTCAAGATTGCTAGTCTTGGTGTAATATGGGTAGTTGGTAGCATAGTTGAGCTGTCACGGGGGTCTGTGCATGTTGGGTTGGAATCGGGGAGGGTGGTAGAAAGTAGTTCAGAGGGATTTAGAGATGCTAATTGGTGACTGCTGTCTCCTCACAAGAAGTAATCTCCCCATTCTGAGATGGGCTGCAACATCATTCATCTCCATCAGGCCCAAATGGGTTGCTCAATTTTTAAGAGCTTAATTGGTTTTTCTTTCTGGGTTCCCTGCCTCCCCAAAATGACTGAATAGTTGAATCACTTAGACAAGGGGTATCCAGAATCGATGCCTCTTCAAGGGCTCATGGAATCCCGGACTAGGGAGAAGACAGCCCAGGGAACAGCTCAGCAGAGGCTTGATGGGAGGATGCCCCACTTTCACAGGCTCCAACGCTCACGGGGCCTCTCCTGACCACCCCCACTGCTGCCTGCTCGAGAGAGGCCCTCTGACAGGCTGTGAGCATCTCTCTGATTTGTGAGATGAGACACAACCGAGAGCTGGACTTGGAGAATCGTGCTGTGCCTTTGTGAGCAGTGTCTCTCCCTCCCTCAGACACGGTTGTGTAGCCAAACTTGTCCTCACTCCTCCCAGATAGGGCTATTTCCCTATATGTGATTGATTCAGCATTTCTACTTTACAAGAAACTGAGAGTACAGCAAATCTTATCTCCATGAAAGCAATGAATCTTCCTGGCCAAGTTATCATCCCGTGTCCTTCAGAGGCGCATCTTCTTCCCCAGGGTCACTCTGAGTGAGCCACAGGGTCAGATTAGGGCCTTGGGAAAATCATTAGGAGAAGCTCAGTAAAAAGAAAAATCTGATTATGCTCCTGGGAGCTTCACCGTCTCTGACTTCTCACCACCCCCTTCACTGCCACCCTCCCCCAATCTCCTGCCCCTTCAAGCTTGAAGCTTTCCCCGGAGTCCACCTCCAGGGATAAAAGTGGGCTCTTTGAGCTATTGAACAGACCATCAAATACCCACTCCCCCAGGATGAGAAGCAGTTTGGACCACAGGCGGGTCAGAATGTCCCGGCACTTCTGCAAACAGCCCTCTCCCAAAGGAATATCAAACGTGAAATATACCAGTGTTCTCCCATCAAAAGCATCCTAACTCGTTTAACATTGAGAGTATTTTTTCACCCTTTTTCTTAGATCAGAAAAACAATAGTTGTTTCTTTTTCCTTTTGTTTCAGCAGGGTTCCAGATAATAAAAAGATTTATAATTAAGCCAGTAGATTTACTTTTGCTACGCCGCCCTAGATTATGAAAAAGTATAATTATATGCAATTAAAAAATGAACGGTATTTCTTACTCGAGTGAAGCTTTAAAAGTCATTATGAATCCATTAGCTCAGCAGACCTTACAAATGGCCTTCACTACTCTGGACTTCATTTAAATTTACAACAGAGAGAAGTAACTTTTCTCTGTTTCTAAGGGGGGTGTGTGTGCATGTGTGTGTGTGCACGTGCATGTTCACTCTCCTCTGCTACATCAAGGTGGCCAGGCACTCATTTCATGTGCTAAGGCCGTGTTCTCAGTATTGAAGTTGTCATGTTCCAGTCACACGGCTCATAATGCTTCACTTTGGAGCCTGCCAGCTGGAAAACTGAGAGATGACCTCAGAATTCTTCTAACTTACCCTTGACCCTACCTCTTTGCTCCTACCGGAAGTAATTTAGTCCTTTAGTGCCTACAGCACCAGATGAGGCCAGGATTGTCATGAAGCTCTTTGTTCTGCACTCTGGTTCCCTCCTCTCCTCCAGCTACATCAGCCTGAGTTGTCACTTATGGCTGGGTAACTATGGGATTGGTTTTTGCTATTATTAGTTGCCTCACTTATCCAGATAATTACCTAGCCTGATGGAAGCTTTATCTGTTGACTACCAGGGATAACGCATATAGGAAAATTGATCTAGATAATTCAGACACCATTCATGATTTTATTTCAATTGAGCCTTCATGTTTGACAATAAGTTGTAATTATTAAAAACTTTATCTGCATTAAAATAATGGATCATACCCATAAGGCCATTTTCTCTTGTTCCTCAGTGTTGGAATCACCCTCAGTGTCATTCTTGGCAATAGCCCAGGAATTGTATTAAAAAAAAGAAAATCCCCCAAAACCATACGCCAGCTTCTTTCATTTAACTGGTCACCATTGTCACTTGATCTCTCCAGCCTCCACGTGTTTGCCTGATGACACTGGGGCCCTCAGTAGTGGCTCCAAATCTGACCACTAATCAGAATCACTTGGAAAGCAATTTTTTAAAATATAGATGAATTGTAACCTAGACTTACTGAATCAGAAGTTCGGGGAGCAGGGCTTAGGGATCTGCCTTTAAATTGCTCTCCAGGTGATTCTCAGTCAGTCAGCCCAGTATGGCGCATAAACTGGCATTTTCATCACTCCCACCCCAGCACGGGCTGGGCACGCTCAGATGGATAAGAGAGAACGCCGATCTCCCGTCATTTTCCCACTCTCTCCTTTTTAGTCTCCAGATACAAGCTTGGATGAACAAGGATCCCAGGGCCAGACCAGACACCTCCAACTCTTGCAGCCTTCCCCGAGTGGGCTGGGAGGAGGTGGCTGCCCCCATGTCGGACGGTGCACCTATGGGGAAGGTGGCAGGCTTCCCAGGTACCTATCTCCACGCAACTCTAACTGCCCAGTGGACACAAGCTTTCCGCATTGGCTATTTTCCAATTTTTAGATGTTCTAGTTCCATTGTGCACTTAATTCACTACAAGCCATCAACAAGTTACTTAAAAATTAAAACCCTGCAACATTCTGAACTGAAAGACATTGAGACAATGAGTGTGTCAAAGTGAAAAGAACAAAGGACTAGGATTCAGAGGAACTAGCCTTTAATATCAGCTTTGCCATTTTTCACTGGGTTAGCCTGGCAGAAGTCACCTCAGTTTCCCAGGCTTCAGCTTTTCACCCCAGTAATAAGAAAGGTTGTGCCAAATGATACGTAAATTCTCTTCTGGTTCAAGTACTCTGTAATATGACATACTCCAAGGGAGTTCTGTGTGTCTTCTAACGATTAATACATTTGCACTCTACATCACTAAGGAGCTTTATAACCATGATCAAGTGATTAATCTCTTTGAGCCTTAGTTTACTCATTAATAAAAACAGAATGGTAGTATTATCAAGCACACAGTTGAGTAAGGATTAAATGATACCTACATCTAAAACCCTGGTGCCATGCTGGCACGTGGTATGCACATGTTCCATCATGGTATCATCATCATCATCATCACTATCATCATCATCATCATCACTATCATCATCATCATCATCATCATCATCATCGTCGTTGTCATCATAACATGACCCCCAGTGTTCCAAAGGGCCCAATTCACACTGGCCACTGTATCACCTTGTCAAGGTAAGAAAGTGACCTCAAGAATCTGGTAACAAGGGATCAGGGCATCCCCTAACCCTGGATTCAGAAAACAGGGGCTGATTCACTCTGTGAAAGCCCAGGTCCCACGCCCTCCCTTGCTCTCCCAGCTGGAGAGGGTCGCTCAAGCACCACAGAGTGGCAGCCAGATGGGGACAGTGACCGGCATTCATCCCGAGAGTCGTGTGGCATGTGCTGGAGGGTGTTTTGTATATTATTGTAATGAACGGCGTCCTTCAGAGGAATGCCATCTCAGAGAGCTCCCCTGGCTGTCTCCGTGCGGCCACTCCAAGAGCAGCAACCCTCCCAGGGGGCTCTCCTGCAGTCCTGGGGCTCACAGGGAGACTGCCTCCTCCTCCAGTCTTGCTGTTCTTCATGCAACCTCATCTTCCTTCTCTCTGAGTATCTCAAAGCCAAGTTGTTTGTAAACTCCCCCCAAAAAGGCTCCTACATGGGCTCAGCTCATTAACATGCAGGTAGTAAAATATGATAGGTGCTCCAATTTGTGATATCAAGGAGGCTATATTGCTGTGGAGAAGAACATTAATAAAAGATTTTATTCTAAGATATTTCCTCAAACCCCCCACCCACTGCAGACAAAGTCTCTTGGGACAAACCTCTGCTTTGACACAGTCATTTGCACAGATTTCTGATAAATGTTCCCATCAGTGCCATCGGCCCTGGTGCTGCTTCAATGTGCCTTTCCCTTGGGGGTCTTGGGGATTGGCTTTTGAGATGGCTTTGGGCCTTGAGCAGCCCCCATGGTAAAACATTCATCTTCATCCTTTCTCTTCTCTCACCCGCTCACTTACAGTGAAAGCCCTGTCCCGGGAAGGTATGGAGGGAGATTCCATCTCTGCCACTGAATGCCTCACTCCTGGAACTGATCACAGCTTTTCTTTGCCCTTCTAGGTACAATCTGATATCATTATCACCAACATCATCAAAAGAAAGCCCCTTTATAGATTGTATTGTACAAATGGAATTGTCTAGATATGGCCGACTTTGCCTATTAGGAGCGTACAAGCATATTTACACAGTGCCATCGAGCACGGGTGAAGGACAAGCCCAGGACAAGATTAAATCAGCAGACCCAAAGATAAATGAACAGCAATGCATTAATATCGAATACATCTCTGAGCGTAAGTGCCATGTGGGGTGGAAGGCAGGGAAAAGGGCAGGATAGCACGGTCAGTGGGACCAGAATGACTGATGTGGGGGTCAAGGGCAGGCGTTTCCTCTAAGGGAAGCATCAAAGAGCAATCTCCATAAGTGAATGGTAGGCCGTTCATGGTCCCATCTGTCCTCTTAGTGTCATTAACATCCTGTTCGAATGAGTGAAAACAAAGTAGGGAAATGGCCAGTTGCAAAGTTTGGGGGGATACATTATCATTGAATTCAGGCTGGGTGGGAACTTTTTAATTTAGATTTCAAGTGCCAGGCCAGGGAACTTTGTCCAGGGCTCACTGTGAAGGAAGAGTCACGCTCAAGGTTGGCAGGAGGAAAGTGAGAGAATGAAACCAAATTCTCTCTGAGGGGATGGGGCTCCTTTGCCACTGAAATCTTCCAGAAGAGCTAGGGCTTACTGGGGCCTCCTTGGAGCTGACTGAACCGAGACAAGCCACAACTGAGGCCCACACTCTGACTTGAGCGGGGAAGCCCAAGTGGGCTGCCCTGCACCCTGCCGCCTCCTCTCAACACTTGCATGCCCGGAGAGAGCGATGCCAGCCTCCCATGGCTCCTCTCTCACTCTAGGCTGGAGCTGAGTCGCAGAGAATTGAATTCCTTCCTCCATTGCTCCTGGGGCTGCTAATTCATAGTTGCATTAGCTTTCATTTGGATAACAGCATGGGGGATTGTCAGATATTGGCTCTGACCAAATTTAATCTACAGGCTGTGCTCTGCCCTCTCTCCACTTGTCTTTTATTCAAGAACTTAATGAAGAGATTTATCTGATTGGTTTACCAGAGTCCTATCTGGAATGAATAGCTCCAGCCCTCTGCGCTTCCACCTCTCTGCTGTCCACTCCAATCAAGAACGGGGGCCCTCGCAACTCTCTCAGTTCTGAAACAAATTAAATCTCACTGACAGACTCTATCTGCCTCGAGTTCTCCATTATGCTTCGCTTTTGGTTTGCTTTCGCAATGACAAAACTGCTTTGACACGTTCCCAGATTCTCGGGGCTGTGTTCTCTCCCGCCCCAACCCCCACCCTGCTGCTGTCCAGTGGAATTTTTGTAATGACAAAACCATCGTGATCCTTCTGGGGCGTCCCAGCGTCTATAGCTCTTCAGCTAAATATCAGCGACATTTAGCCACGAGTGCGGATCTGACGGCTGTGTGGAGGCGGGAGAACACCTTCACTTACTTCCTGGAGGGACCACGGAAGGATTTCTGCACCTTCTTTCTTTGCCCTCCTTCCAGCCAGGACATCCAGTCTTTTTGAAGAAGCCATTGTCCCTCTGAGTCTCCACAAGGTCTCTAGAAGAATGTGGCCTGGGGCTGTTCAGTATCATTTTAATCCGTACTTGCAATTTAGCAAATCTTTAGATACATTCCCCAAGGCTGTGGGGAAACACATCTCAGGTTTCCCCTGGTGCCTTCGGGGAAGCTGCTAACCTACCTCCACCCTAATGGCTGCAGTAGACTCACAACAGGTGTTCCCCTCCTCCACTGAGGCTCCCATTCTGAAGCCTTCCAATCTCCTCAGGACAGATGAAAAAGAGGGGGGAAAAATCCCAGGCCATCATCATGATGGTGACAACAATAAACACGTTGATGGTTACAAATTCTGCATTTTCAAGCTTCTGTTAGTGCTTTGAGAGTTGCTCTATTGGAATTAATAATTGCAACGATATGGGTTATATTCATCACTTGAGGTCCATTAAGGTCCCTTTTAGCTCTAAAACTCGATTCATTCATGGGTTCATTCACCATTCATCAAACACATATTGAGTACTTGTCATGTGTCAGGCCTTTTGCTAAGAGTTCCCCGGACTGAAGTCCTGAGGGAATGGGCTGCAGTAAACCAGGGTACAAGGGGAAATGAGACCAAATGCTTTCTGGAGGCAGGTCCTCACACACCCTTCTCACTTCTTGCTTTGGTGTCCCCCATAGTCACTATATCTTCTCTCCTCTGGTCCCTGTTTCTGTGCAAATTCCCTTTGATCAACTCTGCATACCAACCACAAAAAGTAGCGATGCACTGTCCAAGGAGAACTACCAATTCCTCCCCAAATGGCCCTGACCTCTTTCATCTTGTTCTTGGCATCCTTCATGTGCTCTTCCCACAACCTATGGTAACTGCTGCTAAATTGGGACTGCTCCAAATCTCAAATCCTGAGCTGGTGTTTTAGATATTCAGATAGAGTCAGGAATCCTAACCAGAACTACCAAGAATTCTGAACTGAACCCCAGGGTCCTAGAACTGGGCTCAGGCCTCTGTGAGCATGAGAACCCTGAGCCTAGAGCTGGTACTCAAGTTCCTGTTCCTCCCTTGAAATGACGGTAAAGCCCCTGAAACTACAAAATGTCTCACCTCAGACAGTGGGCTCCAGGCTCGCAACTGGCCAGCCACCTTGTGCCCTGGAAGGGAAGGCTTGGTTGATATGACATGCCACCATACTGGATATTACAAGACCTGGGCTATAATTCTAGTCTGGTCCTCATGCACTGGGGCCCCTAGCCCAAATCACCTAACCTCTCTGGGCTCCAGCTTCCTCTTTAATAAAATGCTCTTCTGCTTTATTTATGCATGCATGGTCAGAAGAGGATTTATAGGCTATGCCTATAAAATCTGCAGGCTAGACTAGATGCTCAGTCAGGGGACTTTCCATTTTAAAATTCTACAAATTAATTGATTTGTTTATTTAACAGATCTTGAGGACATGGTTTATGTCAGTCACTATGAGAAGAGCTCACAGAATATGTTCCAATATCCATAACAGGAAGGACATCACTTAGATAATAAGATTTAATAAGATTAAATGACTACAGAAAATCAAATGCTTGGACAAGCTAATAATAGTTATAATAACAATTATTGCTATTATTAATGTTATAGTTATTATATATCAGGCAATACATTAAATGTTCTACATGGGTTTTTGCAATTTATCTGCACAAAACAACCATATAAGGTAGATGTCATTGTATACACATTGTTCAACCAACATTTATTGTGTGGCTAGGATGTGACAAGTCTTGCACTAGGGACTTGGTATAATCACACAGATGTGGCATCTCCAGGCATAGAGGGATTAGATAACTCCCCAGCCACATAAGCAAGTGGCAGAAAGAACGATAAATTTGGTCTGCCAGGCCCCAGAGCCCAAGCTCCTTGCTGCTAACTATCTTCTCCACCTCAGCTCGGTTGATGATCTTCATAATGTCGGCCAAAGCCAGCGTTTTCTGAGTCAACAGCTTGCTCACTCCCATTGTCCCTTTCCCACTCAGCTTCTCCCATTCATGAGCTAACCTTCCCCACAGCAGTCCTCTACCTATGAAATAGCCACTTGGTATTCTCCCCGCTTCACTGGCTCTCGTTTTCAATTGCCACCTGAACACTGCTATTTTCTACTTGTCTTCAACTCTTTGCTCTCTCCTTCACCTCTCCTATAACTCCGTGAAATATCTGTGAATTGGCCAAACTGAAGGCCTCTACCATGGTCTGATTCTGGAGATGCAAACTGTGAACTCCTTTGAAAACACCAGCTGCACATTATAGAGCCCAGAGAGGAAGTAGAGACAGGGAACTCCAGGAAAACTTTCAGTGAAGCCAGACGTGTGGGTGTCTTGGCAGGTTTTGAAACTGCATGGACCCTTCCTATCTTGAAACCACATTTGATTGGACAGTGTGGTGAAAAGGAAAAGCGTGAATAGCAACTGAGTTGAGTTATACGCCCACACAGTACATACAAATATCTTTTAAAGATATTGAGCTCTGAGACAGGTTCTCACATATCATGAGGGAGAAGGTATGGCAGACAATGGAGAGATGGGTCTCTATAGATGGGAATGAGACCAAAAAAGGATCCCATGGCTCTTCACATTACTTAAAGAAATCTGTAGTTGTTAATTTCATAACGCACAGCATCATCTCAGTGAGTTCTTCAAAATAATGAGTGGCTCTTCCAGATCAATCTGATGTCACTGCAGTCTTTGATCCCAGTCTAGATGGTGACTTTTAGAAGCTGTGTGGTCATTTAAGCTGTTAGGAGGCATGGTCCTAGAATGGGAAGTGAACCAGCCTCACACACCACGAAGGTGTGAGATGCTATTTGATGAAACATGGCATCATGCTCCTCAAGAGTTAACTCAGATGTCCCAACTGCTGCTTGGCTATCCCAAAACTCCAACACAGCTCATTATTTCATAAGAGGTGTTAAATATGAATTGTTCATTAAAACACATATTATTGGATGTTTAACTACCGTGTAATTGATTTTCTTTCCATTGCCTAGTGGTTAACCCTCAATAAATGCTTTTTGTAATCAACTTAAAGTACAATACCCACCACGCTTGATCTCTTTCTCCTTTGATTTAATAAGAAACCAATTCTATATTATTGAAATTGTACTTGACCATAAGAAAACCAGTCAAGTTTCAAGATCAGCATAAGAAAAACTCTCTGGCATGAATCTATCCCCCTTCATAGAAGGGTCCCAGTGCAATTGAGAGCTGAGGAGGACCTAGATCCTGTTCCAACCATTGTGATGTTAGCTAAGGCCCAGGACAGTCAGATGTCATGCTCATAGCTAGAAAGACAGTGGAGTAGGACTAGAACACCAGGCTGAAAGCCTGGTTCAGAGTCTCACATCCTGATTGATAGTGCAGCTCCTCCACAGGGTTGAGAGACCAAGAAAACTAGGAGGGTTTCAGGCTTCCCAAAGAAAGTCAAAAACAATTAAGCATTAATACGTATTTAAAGGACACAAGGGGTTCAGTTTTCCTTCTTCAGAGCTTTTCCCAGTGATATTTTCCCCTTTCTTCAAAGCCTTCTTAAAAATCCCACCTCCCCAGGGAGCCTGCTTTGACAGGGTAGGAGTAAAAGGTGACCGACCCCATCCATAGGGTAAGCTAAGTAGGGAAATGTTTTTCTCAACTCCAGGAAGGCAGATGGCTGGGGGTGGGGACAGCAATTTAGAAGCCAACGTAGGGTATATGAGCGAGGAGACACCACTAGCTGTGCTCAAAAACTCTAAAGTGTTCACAGAATACCCAACCCTCCCAGCTTCCAAAACACACTCACATGCACACACATACCACAAAATGTGCAGGGCTGAGGAAATAATAGAGGAAATAATACACGTAAAGCTCCCAGAAAAGGCACAGAACAAGTTTGTAAAATGTTAGCTATTACTGGTTTTCTATATTAATATTTATTATTCTACAACATGGTTTTTAATTCACTTAATCTCCTTACTACTGCACATTGAGAAGAATGTTATACATTTATTTATTGATTGATTCATTTATTTCCTTAGATAAATTCCTAGATATGAATTTGCTCGGTTTGCAGGTGTCATTTTTGTGAGTTTTAAGACATATAACTCAATCTCTCTAGAAGTGCTATACATAAGTGGTGTATGAACTTACTGGGTACCATGGACTGGAAATCTTTGTAAGGTGGTGAGTCTTCTGTCAGAAGAAGCTAGCAAGAAGAAGCAGAATAACTCCTAGTTGAAACTGCTGTAAAGGGAGTTTAATGATTTGTAGGCAGTTGGACTCTCAGGTCCCTTCTCGTTCTTAAATTTTATGATTCTGATTCTTCTGGAACACTGAAATGGTGATGTACATGCATCTCCATGTGGAGTGACATACAGGTGTATTTCAGACTCAAACCATAACAGGCTGCTCAGCTTCTTCCCTGGACGCTCTCATCCTTGGAGATCAAAGGCTGAGCATGTCCCCATTCAGTATGTCCCCATTCTCTGTGACAAAAGAGAGAGATTGCCTGAGCAGCATGCTGTTGTTAGACAAATAGGAACCCTCTTCTCAAAGAGCACTCTCTTCTGCATAGTGAGTGGGAAGCCCGCAGTATTTAGGACACATTCCTAAAATAAAATTCAGTGGCCACCAAATGACTCAATGTAGGAGCCTTCTTTCTCCAAGAGAGAAGGAGGGCTGCTAAGAATGGCAGGAACCACCCACAGATGGTCTGGGTACCAGTTGCATCAACAGATGCATATACAACACAGCCCTTTTCTTGAAAGCATCCAGCCAAGCTCACATCGAGTTCCCCACTGTGTACATTAAACCAAAATAAATAATCCAAGAAAATCTGCACATGTCTGTGTGTTTGGGGTCCAAGATAAATCAGGCAGTAGGCTCAAGAGGAATTTAAGACATTTGGCCACTCTTTTCTTCTTCCTTTTGATTTGTTATTTATGGAAATCTAAGCATTAGATCACTTTCCAGCTTTAAAATATACAAGGATACGCAATGCTGCTAACACCAAAGCTAATCTCTGTTGGCTGGTGGTTAACATCCTTTGGAATCTGACCCCCTTTACTTAGCTAACTTCATGACTCATAAATGCTCCAGCTTAACCAGGCTGGTCTCCTTATGATGGTCACCTTTCTCCCAACACTCATTCTTATTTCTACCTTCAGGTCTCTACTCATGCTTGGTGCATTACAAAAGAAGCTTACACTTTCCTCCTCCATATAGGAAGATATAAAATCCAGCTGGTGATGCCTTTGCCAGCTGGTGCTGATCTGGGTTGATCTCTCTCTTCTTCCATCTCACAGTACATAGATGCGGGGGTGGGGGGTGGGGGGGGAACCACACATCTGCATACTTATGTTAGGAATTCTGGGAAGCTTGGACTGGTTACTGGAGTACCATTTGCATAGAGCACCTAAACTTCATCACCTAAAGTGATGAAGTAGACCTGGGCTCAAGGCTTTTTGGAGAACAAAGATTGACCTTCCAAATGAAGGGGAGTTTCCAAGACCAGCCCAGTTTAGAGAAAAGATGCCTGCCCCATGAGGGTGGAGAAGTTACTCAGGTAGGAGAAAGTTCAAAGGTATATGTACTGTTCAGAAAAAACAGTTTCTGGATGGCAAAGACAAGTGTTCCCAAGTTGAGTACAGTCATCATTCAAAGCATCTTTCACAGAGCCCTAGAGTCCTGTTTCCAGATACCTGGGTTTGAGATGGGTGTGGACAAAAATGTTTACTATATAGTCCCTGAGACCCCTAGTTCAGAAAAGGGGCAGTTTCTCCTGCGTGAGCTTGGTCTGGAAGACCTCGTGTGCATAGAGGTATTTCAGCTGAACACTGAAGGAAGGGTGAGTTTCAAAGAACTGGTACAATAGAGAGTGCCTCCCTTTGAGAAGAGCTGGTATCTTCTCTTGGACAGCTCATCTTTGAGATGCACACACTTAAATATATTCACTCTTTGCTTTAATAAGAGACATAGGCATGATAATGGACTTGGGCCCTCAGAACCCCCAAAAGAAGGAAGTCAGCTCCCTATATAGATAGATTCTGAAAACTTGTCCAAAGAAGAATTGAGAATTCTGGTGACTAATAGAATGTTGAGGGCACATTTTAAATCTGGTTCACAGGCAGATATGACCTCTGGCTGGTTGCATAGCCTCCATGAACCTAAGTTTCCCCATTTGTGAAAACAGGGCTAAGATCCTGTGGGGTTGTTGTGAAGACTAAAAACATCTAACAAATGGTAGCTATTATATAGAAGAGTCTAGCATCCAGTTGGAAAAGTGATGCTGGAGTTGGAAGAGAGGGCAGAGCAGAAGGTACAAGTTTAGAAGTTGTCCACACCGGGGAAGGAGTTACACTGTGGTGCCATGAGCACAGCTGAAGTCCAAGAAAGAGAGAGAGGAGATTAATAATGAAATACTAAAGATAGATAGATAGATTTGACAACTCGTCTTTAAGGTTAGGAAGGAAAATAAATGAGCAATTAGGGAGAAATTAGGAGAGCTGCACTAGTGAAGGAACTTAGAAGCCAAGAAAGAATCTCCAGAAAGAAGTTGATCAGCATGATTAAATGCTGCAGAATTTCAGAGCATGCAGACTGAGGAAAAGCCAATGGATTTAGTGACTACAAAGCTGGGGGAGGGGGCGGGAGAGGCAACATCACTAACTTCCTTGAGACTGGTTTCACAAGTGCGGTAGGTGCCAAAGACCAGTGAGTGGACGAGGGGCCCCAATTCAGCAGGTCTGTGGAGGAGCCTGAGCAGGCATATTATTTAAAAACTCCTCGGGTGATTTTAGTTGTAGACAGATTTGAGAATCACTGCCACAGACTATTTTTAAAGTAATTTGGCTATAAAAGTTTGAAAAAAGAAGATAGAGGAACAATGAGGATTTTTTTAAAAATGGAGTTTTGTTTATTTGTTTGTAACCCAAACACATTGACAGCCCATAGCCTATAGAAAAGAAGATCAGAGATCAAAGATGCAAATGTGGGTCAGGTAACGAGGGATGGCACGATTGGTGTGTTAGTTTCCTATTGCTGCTGTAACAAATGACAACAAATTCAGTAGCTGAAAACAGTAGCAATTTATTATCTTACCGTTCTGAAGGTCAGAAATAGAAAATAGATTAGCAGGGCTGTGTTCCTTCTGGAAGTTCTAGGGAGAATCTATTTCCTTGATTTTTTCCAACTTCTAGAGGCTGCCTGCATTCCTTGGCTCATGGCCCCACATCCCTTCAACCTCTGTGTCTGTTGTCACATCCCCTTCTCCTACTCTGTCCCTCTTGCCTCTTTCATTTAATGACTCTTGTAATTACATTGGGCCCACTCACATAATCCAGGATAATCTCCCCATCTTAAGATCCTTAAACCAAATCTCATCTGCCAAGTCACTTTTGACATGTACGGTAACATATTCACAGGGGGTTAGGATGTGGACATATTTGGGGGCCATCATCTGCCCACTACAAGAGGTAAAGCCTTGGAAGGTATGAAGATAGCTTTGCACAAGGGCTATGAAGAGGAGCCACGTGTACCTTTTGCTTTAAGATAAAATAAAAGAAACAGAAAAAGCCTGACAATCGAGAGACCTGAGGTTAAAGAAAAGAGACAGATGCATCAATAGAAACACTGGGCATTTGACAACGGACTCTCATATTTTTGGATTTTCTCTAATTAGAACATAAGCTTCAGAGGGGCAGGAACCCCTTACATTTTCCAGTTTATTGCCCATGGTATGAGACTCACTGCAGAACATATAGTCGATGCTCAATAGCGCCTTACCGACCCACGTGAGTATTGGGCATAAGGCGGAAGTTATGAGGGAGTCTGCTACTGGTGGAGGGGTGTATTCTACTTAGGAATGACTCAGAGAGTAGTAGACAATCCTGAACAAAGAGATTTTGTTGTGTCACAGGACTATGATTTGAGGCCAAGTTCCCAATGAGGAACACATGCCCACCTCCTCATCATCACGGAAGGACTAATTGCACTTCATGTATCAAGACAGCTGTGCCAATCATCACGTTGGCATATGAGATGCTGGAGACAAAGCAACCAGAAGGAAAACCACGCCTCTGAGTGATGGAAGGAAAGGCAGGAGCTACAAATCGACTGGTATCCAATCAATCCTGTAGAGAGGCAGAGGAATTGGCCAAATGCTCTCTGGACATCATTTCTGCTTTATTGAAGTCTGTAGCAATGAACTCATCTTGAGGAAAGAAGAAACTGACCAAAGGAAAAAGGAAAGAACCGAAACTATGCTTTAAAAAAAAAGCCAATCATCAGAAGTCCAAAATTAGCTAGGATGAGTATGTATGTATTTTCCTATATATTTGTCTTAACAGGACAAGGTTGAAAAAAAAAAAAGGAGATACAGAAATAATTAGAACAAATAGAGTTTTGTTTATTTTTTTATGACTTAAACATGTTGGCAGTCCAAAGAGAAGAGCCTGTAGAAAAGATCAAAGAGGCAAATGGGAGTTAAATACACACACACACATTTGAGAGAGAGAGAGAGAGACCCACCAACCCACTAAGTACGATGACAAGACAGAAAGGCTGATTGCTGACAAAAAATAATCAAATCAGTCACTGATTTTTCACAAAAGAGTAATTCTTCCAGATTTAAACTACAAGCTAGGAAGAAAGAGTTTTCATGATTTCTGCCTCTCAGAGGTCTCTCAAACAGCTTTTCTGATATACTGTTTTTATATAAATTCTGCAGTGACTTTTCCCTGGTGTTATTAGTTGTTTGGGCTTTTCTCCACCTGCCACAGGCTTATTTATGTTATTCTGATTTAGATCTTTTCTTTTCCCCTTTATTTCTTTGCTGAGGCTGGTTTCACAGCACAACCTACTGAGTGGCATACAGACAAGTTCAGGTCTGCCAGGTGTGTGTGCACGCATGTGCGTGTGTGCGCGTGCATGTGTGTGCGTGCGTGGGTGTGTGCGTGCAGAATCAAAATTCTCATCTGGGCTGTGAACGTCTCCCAAAGCTTATGCAATTCCTCAGAGTTTCCAAATGCGAGGGACCAAGGTATGGAAGTCATCACCATGGGTACCGGAGGGTGTAGAGTTGGCCGTTGTCTGCACCCAAGGGAGGATTAGAGAGGAATTCGGGAAGTTCCGATCAGGTCTCTCAAAATAACAAGTCTGCCTCAGATTTGACATTTTATTTTATAGTCACATTAGAGTTGAGTTCAGACATATTTTGTGCTATTATAGCTGATCGATTATTTATCACTTCAATGGAGAATTTATTGATTTACTTAATATTCATTGCTGATAACATAAAGATCTGCAAATTACAAATTGTCTGGTTCATTCTGCCCTGCCTTTTCTTGCGCTCTCCTATCTGTCTCCCACCCCCATCACCACGACCCCATTCATCCTTTTATACAGGCCAGGCAGAACAGATGGCCCAGAAAGTACACAACTTAGCCTTTCTGTCCGTGGAGGAAGGGAGATGGTCTTCTCAACTCAGCTCAAACCTCAAAAGACAGCTTAATTTGCAACATTATATTTCAACCTAGGAAAGGCCCTTAAAGGTCATCGAGTTGAACATCACGAGTGGTTCATTTTAACAATCATATACTGAGTGTCTACATGGTAGGCTTCGTATTCGGCCTGCCTCACCCTTGAACAGCTCTATCAGAAAGTTCTTTCTCATAACAGGCAGAAATGTCTCTCCTGGTGTGCTCACTGTCATGGAGTGAGCAGCTCTTATGCAATGGATGCAAAAAAGAAGAGTTAACTGAGACACATTATGCAGGAAACAGCCCTGTCTTTTGCCTTCCCCCTTACTGGCACACTTAAACATGGTTGATATAAATATGTTATATGTGCCTCAACTCAGCCGAAGCTGAGAGGTCGGAAGGAGCAGGGGAATTGACCCACTCACTACACTGGCCCTGCTCTGATTACGTTAGCACCCAGAGAGCATGTCTGTCTAGGGGGTACTGCTGTGGGCACGTGGCATTTCACTGTAGCCTTCCTGTTGCTTTTGGTTTGAAGCATGAACTAGGGGAAGGGGCCGGCAGGGTAATGAGGTGTTGGAGGAGATGGAAAAGTGAAAAGTAAGTTGCTTTAACCCCCAAAGAAAGAATTTCTCTAGCAAATAGCAATCGCTTTGAAGGCAATTGACAGAAAGCTGGCTTAATCCTTGCTCTGGAGATCCTTACAGCTGCCCGCAGTTTTTAATTAATACACTGGGCTCCCTAACAAAGGGGGAGGTTGGAGAGCATTAACAGATTGACTTACCCAAGCCTAGGAAAGTGCTTTGGAGAAAAGGCCCTGGCCGTCTGTGGGTCTGGATCTGCCTTTGCTGTTCCTTCCCTGCGTGTCAAGGCCCTGGGGTGGTCCTTCGTGGACCCCAGGGGGAAGGCAGCTTGTCCTGCAGTTTGGGTAGGCCAGGGAAACTTCCCTGGCTACATTTCATTTCACCCTGTCCCAATCCATTCCTTCCTTACACACGGCATTCCACAAATATTTACTGAGTAACTCCTCCACAATGAGCAGGCACAGCGTCTAAACTGAGGAACGATGTTTATGCCAAAGGCTTGAGCGAGGTGCTGAGGCTTTAAAGAGCATAAAAACAAACATGATCTTGTCCTCAGAAAGCTCAGGTCTAGTGAGAGAGATGCATTCAGGGCTTATACTCTGGATGGCCGTACTGGTTTTCAGCTGGTGTCCATTTCTGATTGTGTCTGTTCTGGTTGGTCCGTGTTCCTAAATAGTTTAAATATTACCCTGGAAACACGAATTGAATAATTGCAGAAATAAATGCAAAGTGTACAAAGTTCAATGAAGAAGGGGACATGGAACTGTGGGCCCACGTTGCCCGAGGGACGCACGCCGAAGCCTCCAGGCTGTGGTCTGGGTTGCGTCCCACATACGCTCACCTGCTCCCAAGTCCTGCATCCCGTTGCCACCAGCTTCCCAGACTCTGGGCTGCCTCTCTGCTTCAGTCACTCATCTGTCTTGTTCCTTCGTTTGTTCATTCATTCATTCATTCACTCCCCCATTCCCTCATTCAGCCAATGAGCACTGGCTAGAAGCTGGGCATTGAGCTGTGCGCTAGGAACACAATGCCTCCTGGACGCCTTCAGAGATGGGGCAAAACTCTCCCCGCCCATGGCAGGACCTTTCTCCTTCAGTTAGCGAATCTGATGTCAGAGTCATTCCGTCTGACAGTCTCTCCTCGTCTGAAACTCCCTGTCTCCTCATATCTTCATCAGTCCATTTCCACATGTCTAAGCATTTTAATGGCATATGGTTCCAGGGGGGAATCTCCAAATGAGAGAAAATTAGCAACTGTGCTTATTGGGCTAAAGAAAACGACTGGAGGGGAAGTTTTCTTTAAAAATACCCACAAGAAGCAGCAGCCCAAGGAGATGTGACTGCAATAAAAATGATGATTTTTGTTGGGGGTGGAGGGGTGGTTTATCAACTGCATTTTCTTTCCCCTGGAATGCGTCACAGTCATTAATTTGTTTAATTTATTTTTTGCCTCTTCCCTAGTGAAGCAGCCCAATTCACTGTCGGCCTACCCATCAGAACAAATTATACTTTGGAAATATCCGAGTGCTTCAATTTTCCATTAAATATAATAAGAAATCACAATGCACTGTTCTGGCCTGATGACTCCTCACCAAGGATCTACAAGCACTTGTTATAATTGCTACCAGGCAATTTTAGTTGCCATCCTTGGTGACACAGAGGCAGGAAAACAGGCCCATGACCAGCAGGCTCTGTATTAATTTGCACTCATGTGGGTGTCTCTTGGGTGGTGTTCCTACTCTACTTTGCGTGTGTATGATCTGATTCTGCAACACAATTTCAGAGTCTTTGTAGCAGAGGCCACTTTTCCTGCTTCTTTGGATCTCCCCGCTGTGCCTCAGTTAACCCCACGTGGCCGAGCCAATGGCTGCTGTCAACTGATGAATTCATAGAGCTAAGCCCCAGGAGGAGAGCTGGCCAGTGGTTCACGGAAGCTGGCCTTCTGCCTTCCAGCCTCTGTGACTTATCACAGGGCTCAAATGTTCATCTCTCTTCCTCTTCTGACTCTTCTGCTTCTTGCTTATAACCACCATTGCTCAGATCGTGTAAACTGCTCACTATTGCAGATCAGTCTGTCTTAAGGAACATTGTTAATTGATGATTACATTTCATTTTCAGGATGTTATATTACTTGCACAGATTGGAAATTGAAATGTCCGGGGGTTATACATATGGTATGTATGGCTTTTTCAAGTCAGAGATTAATTTTCAAGTGTTAATATTTAACTTTTTTATTGCAAAATCTTGTCAAAGGTTGTCGGGGAAGGTGAGAGCTCAGACCCATCTTACCTGATGGTCAGCAGACCCGACAATAGAGCTTCTAGCACTGCCTGCTCTGCAATTTCTGAGTCCAAGAAGGAGCATGGGATATAAAGAAAGGCTGGACCATCGCAGTCTAGTGAGTTCTTGGATGGGAGAAGTTTCTAAGAAGCAGGAGACAGGTTGGCCCTGTTGCAGGTCACAGGCTGCCTGCTGAGTCAGTGCTGACTTCTGCCTGGACAGGAGAGAGAAGTGAGGCCAGGCCTTGACCTCTTCCTCCACAGGCAGTTAGGGGTAACCGAGAGGACCAGGCTGGCATCAGCAGACCTGGGTTTGCTGCCAGTTTTACCACTCACTAGCAAGTCAGTCTCAAGGAACTTTTGTTTCCTCCTCTGTAAAATGGGCAGGGTGCCATCTATCTTGAGGGCCTCCGAGTCCCTTAGTAATAACACTGTTCAACTGTAAACTGCTACTTTGCAAATTACAAAGCACAGTGAAGAACAGGTGTCCTCTGTGGTCTCGAAAGTCTTGCAGCTTCTTATGATCTCTGGCAGCTTGAAGTTTTAGGCTTGTTGGACGGTCTCAAAGGATTGCTGGAAGAGTTAAAGGAGATAATGGATGTGGGGCACAGTGCCTGGCACTTAATAAATGTTAATTTGCCCCCTCTTCTAGTTGCAGTTTAGAATTTTAAAAAATAAAATAAAATTCACATCTAGGAGTGTGAATATGAAAGAATAATTATGTGATCATGACCATTCATCAAACACAGAGACAGAACATTGGAAATGTGGAGATGTCCCCAGAGAAGCCCAGATCCTAAATGAAGTTGCAGGGCTGGTGCTCTATGAAAATACCCCCCTTCTGACATTGGGCAAATGTCTATTCGAAGCTCCTCCATTTGAGCCCACTTCCCATCCTCTGGCTTGGGGGACCTGTCCCCCACTGGCCAAATTAAGTGATGATGTATAACAGAGCTCCACATTCAGGACCCTGAGACTGGCCAGCGCTTTCATCAGCCCCACGGGCACGTTCATTCACTCTTCCATTTTATCCATGGATACGCCTACCTCTTTCACTAAATTTGATGGTGTGGAATCATCTTCATCTGTAAATCCTCCCACAACACCTAGCACAGTGCCTTTCACACAGAGCTTTTTGCTCAATCATGTCAATGTGTGCACATGAATGCAAACACTCACGTAAAACCTCCCTAGCAAAAGGTGGTTAAGGTGGTTTTGGGGATTAGTCATACAAATGAGAGAATTTCTCCTACCTTTTTTACCTGCTCTCTCTTTTGTTTTCTTCCTTCTCGTCTGCATGCCCCTTGTGATGGTTAATTTTATGTGTGTCAATTTCATTGGTCCACAGGTGCCCAGATATTTGATTAGAAAGTATCCTGGATGTGCTTCTGAAGGTGTTGCTGGATGAGATTAGTATTTAAATCAGCAGACTGAGTAAAGCAGATTGCCCTCCCTAAAGTGGGTGGGCTTCATCCAATCAGTTGAAGGTCTGACCAGAACAAAAAGGCTGACCCTCCCATGAGTAAGAGAGAACTCCTCTGACCTGATTGCTTGAAGACACCAATTTCTTTCCTGCCTTTGGACTCGAAATGAAGCACTGGCTCTTCCTGGGTCTCACCTTGCCGGCTTTTGGACTGGAACTTACACCATTGGCTCTACTGGTTCTCTACTTTACAGATGGCAGATTGTGGAACTTCTCAGCCTCCATAACTGCACGAGCCAATTCCTTATAATCAATCTCTTTCTGTATATATACCATCTTACTGGTTCTCTTTCTCTGGAGAATCCTGACTAATACATCCCTAAACGGTGGTTTGGGGGCTTTGTCTTAGCATTTTTTCTCCTCACTCCACATGCTGTACTTGGATAATCTCATCTCCTCCTATGGCTCCTTGTGGCTCCACTCCTATGGCTCCATCATCCTTACGTTGAAAAAATCCAAACCCTTCTCTTTAGTCCAGATCTCTCCCAAGCTCCAAGCTCCAATATCATACATTCAGCTGTCAACCTGATACCCCTCCTTGAACATCTCCAAGGTCCTCCTCATTCAACCTGTCCAAAGGAGGTGACAGCACTTTCTACACAAACCTGCCTCCCTTCTATTGGTCCCTAATCCAGAGAATGCCCCACCCGTTACTCTGTGACCCACACTTGGGGCCACCCAGCTGATGCTCCCTAAATCCCACAGTGCTCAAGGATAGCAGCCTTGACCTCATGACTCCCCTCATATCTAAACCCTCCCCTCATGTCCATTAGCACTGCTTTAGGTCATTCTTCATCACCTCCTCTAAGTGATCATTGCACATGTTTGTACAGGCCTGTCTTTCTATGCTAGATTCTGTCCTTCTTCTGGGCAGGAATCCTCATTAATCAATTTTTTTTAATCCCTCAGTTCCCAGCGAAGTACTTGGCAAATATCAGATACTTAATAAATGGCTGTTGTCTGAGTGAATGATTGAACGAATGAATGAATGACTTCCCTTGGAAGTCCATGAGGAGTAGGGAAGAAGGCAGAGCATCTGATGATAACTTGGCATGGTTCAGGAGACAAGAAGCAAACAAAGAAGTTAGTTTATTTGCCATGAATAAATAAAAGGCAAATTCTCCTTGAACAAATTTGAAATGGAGAAAACAGCAACAAGCAGTTATTTTAAGAGCAGGGCAGCTAATACCCTACCTACCCCTGCGGAACAGGACAAACTCTGCTATAAAAGGTTTTGTTTGTTTGTTTGTTCTTCCTTCCATTTGCCACTTTCAGAAATGGAGCCTAGGACACGGAGACAAACCCACTCTTTCTAAAGAGGCCCTGGGGTGTGTTTAAAGCTCTCCTAACGCACACCGCTTGGGATCTTAAGGCTTCGATTCAAAGGACCAGTGCAGAGCAAGACTTCTGAAGCTCAATTAATCAAACTCATTAAGATGGATTTGATTTGAAATGTGGTTCCAGGCAGCTGGTAACAGTCCAGAGCACAGACTGTGGAACTGGCTCCCGGATGGAAACAACTCAGCCCAGGATACCCAGAAAAATGCGGATGGAAAGCTGACAGTAAAGCTAAGAATTCAGGCAACAGTGACCCTATTTGTGAATACCTCTAAAGCCTTCCCTTTCACCTTTTCATGAAGGTATTGTCCTTAACTATTTGGAAAAATTTAGGCCAAAAAAAAAATAGGCTTTTATAGCCTGAATTACTGACAGGACTGACAAAATAATGGAGAAGAGAGGAAGAGCTGTGGGAGAGATCTCACCTTCCAACACTTAGTCTTCTGAAATGAATGAACTGCTAGCGTTCTCCCTTACCATTCTTCACCAAACACACACACACGCACACACACACACACACACACCCCTGAAAGTTTGGAAGCACTTCTGCTTGCAAATGGGCCCATTAAAAGCAGATAAATCAATGGAAAATGCATAAAAAAGTCTCATTTATCATAAGACGTGTTGGACAGCGTTTTGAGTTTTACATACATTTATTCTAGAAATCTGTTTATCCATGCAACATTTCTGAACAAAATACTTTGTGATGAACCATTCTCTCTACTTGAATCTATATGGAAAGCAATTAAATTCAAACCCCAAAGACAAAATGTGATGAACACAGCAGCCTCGCTATTGATTCGGCATCTCACCACTGCCCTTCTCCCTCTTGTATATCGTCTTCTCCATAGGCCCTAAAAGGCAGACACCTCCTAGTCTTATGAATCGTGTTTCTCATGTCTTCAACCAAGGCAAATTCCCCGACTATTCCCCAAAGACTGCAGATGATGCGATGCTGGCAAAATGTCTGGAGGTGGTTAGAAGTGCCATCCCTGGAGTGAATGACCTTCCACAGTCCTGTCAGCATGTGACTCCAATGCTAAAGATTTCCACATGCACCATCTCCCAGTCTGAACTTGTTTACAGCAGGAGAGGCGTGGGTGTGAGGTAAGATATAAGAAAAGTGGGGAAGCCATTCAACTGTGTCCATACTATAGTGACAGGTCCCTCAGTGCGAGCACTGTGTCTCATGCATTTTCTATTCTCAGCCTCTATCAGGTGGTGGGCAACTGTGGGGCCTGAGAGAGAGTAAGAACTTCAACTGTGCAAAGGGCCTGGCACAGTAGTTTCTCAAAAGATAGTCAACAAACACGACTTGAATCACTAAATCTGCACATGTAAAACAATAGCTCCAGCTCAGTTGATAGACTATTTCAGGCATGTTCATGCTTTGGAGTGAAAGCTACATGGTCTCTTTGGTGATGAAGAGCATTACTGACTACAGTCAGCATGTTCAGATTAACGTCTAATGCCCAATGTCTACACAAGACTGGGCTGCATGTACACAGCACCCCCTTCTCCCAAATATATAGATAGCCTTCAAATATTCAGCGAATGCAATTGTCCAGTTTGATAGACTCCATGAGGAGTTTGCCTGGTCAGCACTTTATTCCCTGTTGGGTAGGCCCTGCTGGAATGCCCCTCCCTGCAAGAAGAGAAGTATGAACATGAAATCAGGAATTCTCTTAGAAACATTCTGAGAGTTTCACTCAGCATTTCTGCAAAGTGCCCAGGGATACCCCCAGCCACTTCACCCCCAAGGGCATGCGGACAGCTTGTGTTATAAACTCCTGCAAATAAGGATTTATTAGAACAGAATCAAGTGACAGACTTGGAACTAAGGCAGCACAGATGAAGAAGATCCTGAGGTTCGGGGGAAATGTTGACTTTTATCAAGGTCAACATCAAGATTTATTGATCTAAGAAGTAAGTATTGATGGAGGCTCAGGAGGTCAATATTTGCCCCAAGGAAAAATAAATCTTCCCAGTGACCCCAAACTGAAATCTGTATTCAGTAGACTCAGTTCCAAAATGAATTAGCTGTGACATAGATTAAGATACCATTTCATTAGATGTCTAGGGCATTAGAAAGCAATATTAATACCAAGCACTTCATGTTCAAAGTACTTTGCAAACATTCATTAAAGTGTACCATCCTCTGCCAGACGCACGAGAGCGTTGCTCTCCCAACTCAACAGATGGGTCATTAGAGTCAAGGAAAGGTTAAATAATTTTACCTAGGCTACAGAAACAGCAGCACAAGAATGGGAAGATGGATTGGGAATAAGGGTGGGTTGGGAGCTCTGGGGGGACTCACAAAGGTCTACAGGTTGGTGCCTTAATTAAAGTTCCTGGTGAAATTATAGGTCCACTTGATTTAATTATTTTAATTTAGTTAATTTACTTCCACTGTTGAAAAATGTACTTGGGCTGATCAACTGAATTGCTTATTTTCAGGAATGATTTTGGGTGTTTACACGTCACAAGCTCTATCTGTTGCACCTTGGCATTCAGCTCTTAAGAAGTGAAGTGTACACTGGTGGTCACTGGAAGGGAAGAGAGTCATGGTCTATTCTTCTATTTGCATAATAGTTATCATCAGATTCCAATTTGCAGCAATTCCTTGGCTTTCACCGTCGGGTCCTGGGATGCTGGTACTGAGAAACAACAGAAAATACTAACATACAAGTAATTGACATTTGAATGCATGGATCCAATTATCCTTTTTGTCGTGTTGTCTCAAAGGTGAATTTTAAGTATTATAAAGTTTTGATTATCTTTGCTAATGGAGAGGACAGAGACATAGATAATTCCAAAACATCAGCCAACCCAACAATCTTATTTCCTTCTGACTTTGGAATACATTATTTTCCTATGTATCATGTTGGCCTCATTATGTTTTTCTTTGGATATTTACCATTGGGAAATAATGAGCAATGCCAGAGCACCAGCAAATGAGAGCCAGAGAACAGAAGAAAGCGACATGTTCTGGCTATCAAGACAGTGGCCTTGATGATGTGCTCTGTGTAATCCACACACAGCTACTTGAGTTGATGGGGCTTAACTTTTAGAATTTTGAAGTTTCAAAGTGATTTCAGTCAACTTTAAATCTGTTGGAGGGAAGGAGTGGGGTCCTAATAGCATGCGCATTCCATTCACTTGTAAAGAAAACAATTTGATTTGAATAGACATAAATGGTTAGCCGAGGCCAGGGTCTGAAAAAAGAATTCAGGAGTCCTGACCCCCAGCAGTTTAGGTACATCATTGTTTTTTCCTGCAATAGGATTTTGGAATTGCCCAGGGAATAAGTGACACCAAAACAATTTGATACTGTTACAAAAGGGTAATTTTGACTGACAATATGGTGCAGATAAATGAAAGTGTTTACAGGGTTTAATATTTAATAATGTAAAATGAAAAAGTCTGCAAGAGCAGGCGGGAGATGAAAAGATCTGTAGCGAGTCAGAATTTCTGCCGAATGTCAGAGCAGCACGCGTCTCCTGGGGGTCTGGATAAGCAAGGAGCTGTTCTGCAGAAATTGTTATCTTGGGTGTATTGATTGTGTGTGCTCCAGTCAAACTGTCAGCTTCTCCCTCCTGTCTTTATTTTTTATTTTTTACAGCACGGCATCCTCCTAAAGCTCTCACATACCACTTGGCCTTCAAACTTGAGGCTGCAGGGCTGTGGAGTGCTCAGCAATGGGGGTAAGCCCGGATGTGCTAGTTCTGTCTGTGAGCGGCAGGCAGCTCAATGGTCGGCTCTTGGCACAGTACTGGGCTCCTTCCCCAGGTGCCCACGTGCTTGGAGTCCAGAGGAACGCCACAGAGCCTCCTCTCCACCAGCTCAGATGAGAGACTCACAAGTTTGCTCTTACAAACAGCACTTTCTTGCTCCGTGGCGAGTTACTTCACCTGCAGACACCTTAGCATTCTCATTTGTAAAATGGGAATACAGAACTGTCTGGAAGACTAAATGAGATAATAAACCTAAAATGCTCAGCACACTTTCGGGCACAGAGCCGTCCCCAGTGAGTGGCAGATGCTGCTATCAACGTTCTCCACAGAAATCTACAGATTAAATAAGGGAGTGTCTGGATTCCAGAATATCTAGCCCTAAACTCAGAATCCTAGAATTCTTGAGCTAAAAGGGCCCTCTCAAGGTTATCTCATCCATCCACCTGCCTTCCCATCAGCTCAGACAGCTGACAATCTCTTTACTTTTAAAAGACCATTAGAAAAGATTCTGGAACTTTCTCTGACTTGGAGAGTAGTGTTTATACACCCCACAGCAGCTTGAGTAGTTCCAACACCTTTCCACTTGTTATGGGGAGCAGAGAGGGTACGAGAGGACACTGGAGCCACTGTACAGCCCTCCGTCTTATGTATGTAGAATTATTCCATCTCCATTAGCCATTCCTCAGCAATTGTGTTTTCCTCAGTGCTCTTTCACCACGCCCACAGATGTCTCTAAGAAACACTGCAACTTCTACCTGCCCCTCAAGCCTTGGAGGTCAGGTCAGCTCTGTGCTAACGAGGTCAAAGTCCCAACAGGGAGTGGCTTCCCACCATGGCCTCCAGACCGCAGGCTTTCACTTCAGGAGCCACCTTGCAATAATAACAATAATGATAAAACTCACCTTCCTAATGCCCTTTTCTATATTTGAAAATCTTCCACATCTCATTTGATCCTCATGGCAACCCATCTCAGAGATGAGGAAGCAGGGGTAGAGAAAAGCCAGGTGCTGTGGCCAAGGTCATATAATTAGAATGAGGAAATGGCCATTTAAACTCAAGTCTTAGAGGCCAAGCCCTCTGCTCTTTTCTTCACGTTACACAGCAAATGAAAATGGCAGTGGTTCTCAACTGGAGGCGATTTTTCCCCACTCCTTCCCCAGGGACGTTTGGCAATGTCTGGAGACATTTTTGTTTGTCACAGCTGGAGAGGGGGAGTGTGCTACCAGCATCTAGTGAGTAGAGGCCAAAGATGCTGCTAAACATCCTACAATGCACAAGACACATCGCAACAAAGAATTATCCAGCCCAAAAATATCAACAGTGCCTAGCTGAGAAATGCTGCTCTAGACTTATCATAAGGGGCAGATAACAGAACCCAGTGACCCATCAGCCCAGCCCTGCCTTCCCGACTATCCTAGTGGGCTTGCCTGCTTTCCCCAAAGAAACTTCATGGACGTTTGCAAAGGACTTCGGGATACTCAGAAGAAAGTTAATAGCTAAATGTAGAGTTGTTGGATTTTGTGAAGCTGCTGGGAAAGTTATTTTCATTTTGCTTTTTAAATTAGTTTGGGAGTTGGTGTTCTTCTTTACATAATTACAAGCTGACAAACATGCTTCTGTATTTTTTTTTAATTAACAGATATTTGTATTCAAGTTCTCCAAATTACATACCGCAGCTTGCACATTACAGGACAGCTGCCGTGCTCCAGATGTGGGCAATAACCAGAACATGGTAATGGCAAAATGCAAAAGAAAGAAAGGAAAAAAGAAGAAAAAGTTAATGTATCTGGATGGAGAAGAGCAATTTTAGTCAATGTGTTTGGATTTTTTACGGAGATGAATACCTTAGATTCTCCCCAATTTTCAGCTCGGTTGGAACATTTGGGACGAAGCCGTCTGGGTCATTCATTGCTGCCATCAAAGGCTCACCAGCGGCTTGTAAAAGCAGATTACAGATAAAACGGGGCACATATAAATGTTAACAGCGCGCCGGAGAAACTATTCAAATTGCTCCTGTTTACAAGCACCCTATTAAATGCGCTAAGCTTCTCCTGAAGAAAGCTGCGCTAAGATGGGGAAGCCGTCATATTTATTTATTTATCCCATTTATAAGACTGCACCCATTTTGCTCATTTTATCCCAGGAGTAGGCTCTCAGGAGCCCACAAATCAGGAATTGTACACAAGAGGACTTTGCAATAGAAAAGGGGCAGGGGGTAGGAGATGAGAGTTCCAGCTGCAGGCCTGCCGACAAGCCTGCTGTGTGACTCTAGGAGAGGGGCTGTACCTCTCTGGGACTAGTCCCCTCATTTGTGAAAAGAGAGGGTGTGACTGGACAATCGCTATAGTCCCTCCAGATTATAATTAGACGTGTTTTTGACAATCTTATCAGACACAGAAAAATTCTGCCTCGTCTTTAAATAAGTCTCTGAGGGAGAAAGTAACTTCAGGCTGAGGTGTCTGAGAACTGATGCCCTGTGATCTGCATATCAGAGAACCGGGCTCACAGCACAGCAAACTTGTGCTCAGACAGAAGAGGGCGCTCAGGTGCCAGTTAAGCCACTCTGGGAAAAATAGGTTGAGGGCAAAAGGGTCAGTAGACAGTGTGGTCATGGGAGATTCATTTCATTCACTTATTCAATAAACACTCACTGAGTGCTTCCCATGGGCACAGGGAATGGAGAGATAAGACAGATTTTCTATTTTTAGGAACACCAGTCCTCCAGTCCCCTGTCTACCAGAGAAAATGTATTGTCAGTTCAGTATGGTGTGGCAAGTACTAAGATGGAGGGAAGCATGGGGTGCTACGGGAACTCACAGAGAGGGAAAGGAAGCCACCAAGGAGGTGACACCCAGGCAGAGGCCGGAATAATGAGCAGGTGAACCAGGGCAGAGGGAGTAAGAACACCTTGTCAGGGTCGTGGGGCTGTGTGTAGGGTGATGATGCAGCACCCTGTGTTCAGGGCAATGCAAGCAACCAGGTTAGAGTCTAAGAAATGTCCACATAGGCCAAGTCTACCCAAGTAAACAAAGAGAAGAGAGGCCTTTAAGGAGTGAAAGAGCCTCCAGCGGACTGTGACTGTGGCCCTGATGCAGTTTCATACCACTGATGGCACAAGGCTAATTTGAGTAACTTAGTCATGGACGTGTCATCCTTGAATACGGCTCCCTTCTGTGGGTCTCTTCAAAGCTGGAGGTGGGCTCCTTCCAGGAGGCTCTTGTTGGGTGAGGAATGAGGCAGTGGGAGAGCCTCTCCATGTCTTCCCCTTCCCTTCTATCGACTGCCCGAGGACTGCAAGACACTGGGGTCCAAGTACATGAACAAAATAGTTGTGAAGGGTTGGTGTTAAGTTCCAGTAAGACCAATAAGGGGAAACAAAGGAAGTTTTATGTTTATATGATTAATGTAAGACTCTACCTGAGTTAAGACAACACAGTACAAAAGAAAACCTGGCTGAAATTAGCCTTCCTTCACCCAAGTCACAGAACAGCCAAGCTGCCCTAGCTTGATGCTGCCACCTAGAGGTGGAATAGGGAACTGTGCTTCCCTACCATCCCCCTCTCCTCTCAAGGATTCTATACATTTGAAAAATTCTCTCTTCTTCCAGTTTTTCACTATTCACATCTTAGCTAACTCTACTTCAGGCACACTGCTTTCCATATTTATACACACTTCTCTTTGGCTCCCTTTTAATTTTTCCTAATTTAATTGAATTTTCTAGGAAGTTCTCTTTTTTCTTTCCTTTGTTTTATTCTATCATATTCTGTTTATTAAACAGCATTCTAAATATCACTGATAGATAAGTACAAAGCCAACTGATACAGCTGTATCAATTAAATAGAAAACCATAAGTTTGAAGCAAAATTAGACATAAAAAACCAGAATCATCAGCCTTTAAAACCCTTAAAAGTACTCTGTCAACCTCTCCGAGGGTCCAGAAAAGTCATATATTGCACCAATGTATTGTCATCTAAAGAAATCTGATTTTTATTAAGTACCAAATTACAGAATAGTTTTGATTTTACCTTCGTTTATTCAATTATTGAATTGCTAATAAGTTTACTGATATTGTGACAGACTGTTTTCTATTATACGTAAAATTATAAACTTATAACGTTTCAACTACATTCCTAGTTAAGTAAAATTTTGAGGATTGGCTAAGAAATACAGTTTAATTTAGAACATTGCTTTCATGAAAACGAGGTTTGCTGAGTTTCAAATAAGTGAAATCTAAGGAGCTGTAGAAACACTTGTGCGTTAGTATCTGATGAATATCGAGTAGGCGTCTACACATCAGGGGAGGGACAGACGGGCACTGGGGTGGTGCTGTTGTCCCTACCTCGGATTCCAGGCTCCCTTACCTCCCTCATTTACAGCAGCTGCGAAGGGCTCAGGTACTTTTAGGATTTGAAATATTAACCAAATATTGCTCTTCAATTTTCCTTTAACTTACTGTTTATCCCCCCAACATAACAGCTTTTGCCTTTCTTCGTATCTCTTTATTGTCATCTCCTGCTAAGAAACAGATTCTTATTTAGGTGGCTTTTGACTATTTATGAGTATATTATCTGCATTTCTGGTGACATAAATTCCAGAAACAAAACTGAGTAAACATCATGAAAAGTACAATATTTTGGAGGTTACAGCATTAGTGAAAAATCATTTTTCTGATTCTTGAACGAATAGGGGTTGCAGAGGCAAACCATTCTGTGCCCGTTTTCCCAGCCATAACCTGAGAATAACAATCTCTATCTAAAAGATTGTAATCATTACAAATTGCTTGGAAATTCTCAAAAGAGAACAGCTAGATGTGAAAATGAGAGTTAGAAGCCACTGGGAGCTGGATAGGCTTTTTATGGTCTGTTCTGGGTGCTGTCTTCCCATTCTGTCATCTGACCTTTGGCATATCATGGAGACTCTTTCCCTTTTTGCACCCATAAAAATAGGATCACATTACCTTAACTCAGCAATCCTAGGAGGGGGAGTTACTGTAGGAGGAGCTCTGAAAGGAACCAAGGAAGTAAAAAAAATCAGTCGGATTCTCTGCTTTGAGCTCAACCTCAGATATTATAAAGAAAGGCACTCATCGTAAATCAACGTCTAACCCAAATTAGCAAAGGGCACCAAGGCAGTCCTTCTGCATCTTTCCTCTAGTCCATCCTGTAAGGCTTGCAGGTAAGAGGCAGGGAAATCCTGTTATTTATCTTAAAAGACTCTAATGATTCACTTGCAGTGATTTTCCAAATACGCCTGTTCTATGTGACTTGGGTTCAGTACACTGTACAGACAGGATGACCAGCAACTGAACCCAATGAGGTAAGAGCAACGTCTGAAAATTCAATCAGTCTAGGACAGACACATGGTAGAGAATTTACACGGCCCCTTCTCCAATTTACGATTATATCCCCACTGCTGCGGAAGTAACACAGAAGCTCGTTTGGTTTCTCTTGTTTGGAAAGTTGAGAACTCCAGATGAGTTAGATGGTATGACACCTCAGAGCCTTTTTCACTGAAAAATATCACTGGGTATAATCAATTTGTACACATTTCCTAGACCTGGCAATTGTGCAGAAAAGGCCCGGTAGAGAGAGAAGGATTGCACATGCACATTCCTTCACATGCTGTGTTTCTCCTGAGGGTCAGAGTGAAAGCCCCATCAGGTGTGCCCGTGGTGGATATTTATTATTCTTTTTGGCTGCCAGCAGTAATAACCCTTCCTATATTGGGGGGAAATTCATCACTCTATGAATCCCAGTGGGAAACAAAGACTCCTTCCAGCTCCAGGTGGAAGCTGTAAAATTCTAGATCCTGGTCTTCCCAGCCTCCCTTGCAGCTACAGTACTGGCCCAGGACCTAGTCACTACTAATCTGACCCACTTCCCAGATTCAGCCTCAAGAGTCAGCGATGCTGAGAAGAGGTTAGCAGAGCATCCCTTCCAGCAGGGCTGGCAGCTGTGGCAAAATCAATACAGAGATCAGCCATGTTTACTGGCAGGAGTGGGAGTTCTGACGATGGTTTGGGGTATTACTTAAACCACCTCAGAGTCTTGTTCATCAGCACTTCTGGTAATTCGGTGAGCTGCCCAATATTCTTTTCTGTTAATATCAGCCAGTTGGCTCCTGTTGCTTGCCACTAAGGTCCCTGACTGATGCAGTGCCCACACATGCATGCATGTATGCCACACATATGTACACACACCACACCCACTTTCTCTTCCTTCCCCGCATGTTATAGTATAGCTAGCTGAAAACAGCACAGAGGAGTGGACAAAAAGCCCTTTATTCATTTCCCCCATCATCCACATAAAAACTGACAGAGAAGAAGGAACAACATGCTGCTCTGATTGAGTAGATAGACTTAAATCTACCCTCTCTTTCACTCAAGCAGGACGCTGGCCAAAGTCAATGGGAATTATATTTGTATAACTAAGGGCAGAGCTGAACCCATAGAGGCTGGAGAACAAATTTAGCCTATAACTTCTTCCACTGCCAACTCTAAGTTTTGAAAAAAAAGAGGCAGAAATTGAGTCCTGAGGCCAATCTGCATGAGTATGTCAGTCACGGGCTTCTCAATAACAGGCCGAATGTCCCCTGGCATAGAAATCTGCTCATTTTTATGGTGGGGGAGTCTTCTTAGGAATTCTGTATCACCACAATTACCAGCCCCACATTGCCAAGTTCACACTGATCCAACCAACGTTGAGGTAGCCTGAGGGGCCCCACACAGCTGCAAACAGAGAGCTGGCTAAGGCACACACTCTTCTGTGTGAAGGCAGAGGGCCTGCAAGGGTCAGCGGGAACCAGTCAGTGGGTGGAGCATGGTCAGCTGCTGGCATGTGATGAAGAGCTCTGGCCTCTGCTGAAATCGCTGTTCAGAGCTGAGGTCGGGACCCAGTTCTGTTACAAACTGTCAGTGTGACCCTGAGCAAGTCGTTTCACCTCTCTGGATCTCAACTGACTCGTCTGAAAACAGCTATCTAGACTCGAACTAGTTTAGGAGATAGGTAACTCAAGTTCAGGAGCTTCAGCTCTGTTATTTACAAGCTTTAGGACCTTGGGCAGGTAACTCAATGGCACTTCCATTTTGACATCTGTAAAACAAGGATAATAATACTTTTCACAGAGTTTGGAAGAATTAAGTGTAATGACATATACAAAGTATGCTATACACTGTCTGGCAAGGAGGGATTCAAGAAATGCTAGTTTCATTCATTCGTTGATTCATTCAACAGATGTTTATTGCTGCTCCCAATGGGCCGGGTTCATTCTAAGTGCTGGGAATGTGGCGATTTATGTGACAGAAAATGTCCTTTCCTTGTGGTACTCACATTTTCTTTCCCTACTAGAAGAGTTAGATTCACGTTCTGTGAGTCTGTGGGCGGAACTAGGGCTCAGGACCTCTTCAGTTATCCTGTGAGTTCCCTGAAGGCAGAGACCAACTCTAACTCTGCTTCCCATCCATGCACAGTAGGTGCTCAATGAATTAAGTTACAATGTAAAATATTGCAGGTGCCATATCCACAACTAAACCATTCAGTGCTTTATGTTAAGTGCTTCTTCAGACTTGATGATCTCTTTGTATTTCAAATGTGTGCTTCTTACTCTTTTCTCTAGTGCTCGTCACCATCTTTCCTCTCCTACCTATACCTCTCGGACTCCATTATCTCTGTACTGCAGTCAAATAATGTTTTCAATATATAGTATTTCTTCAACTGAGTTTTAAGAATGTGGAAAGTGCTGGAGGTCACCTAAGTTGAACCTCTCTTCCAATACAGCAGTCTCCTTTATGCCATCTCTTATGTATTATTATCCAGTCTCCCCATAAAGATGGGTGTTGAAGGCCACCTGCTTCATTTTCAAGAAGCTTTCATTCTTACAAGATTCTTTCCTCTACTTCCTTGTAATTTCATTAAACAAGTATTTGCTAACCACTTACTGCGTGCCAGACACCATATTAGGAACTAGAGGTACAGAAATGAGCACCCCGGGGTCCACCCTCCAAGGGCTGACAGTAGAGTTGAGGACTTGTTGATTAGGATTCTGTCTTCTAAACCACATGGGAGAGTAACTTTTATACCTTAGGACAGTAATTTTGTTCCTTCTAAGTCATGCTTCTTAAAATATGGTCCTTGGACCACTGGAATGAGAACCACCTGGAATGTTTGTTCAAATATAATTTCCCAGGCTCCTCCTGGGATTAATGAATCGGAATCTCTATGAAATGACTGATCGGAGTTGCTGGAATCTGCAATTTAAACTAGCACCCAGGTGATTCTCATGCACAGCAAAGCTGCAGAACTCGAAGTCTTGCCTTTCCTGCCTAAATAATGTCAAGTTCCTTCACTCTTCCTCATATTACATAATTCCCAGGCTTTTCACCATCCTGGCTCTCCAAGTCTCCTGCATAAGCCTTCGTTTGTTAGTGGCTCTTTAAGATGTGGCTCTCAGGGTTAGCACTGCCATCCTAGATGTGTTCACATCAGCAGAGAGCACCGTGGGGTTGCTAGTGTCCCCAATATGAACACAGCGCTTTCTACTGAGGAAGCCAAAGAGTCCATTATTTGTAACCATGTCACACTGTTAGCTCACACTGAGATTTCAGTAAATAAAACTCCTTCAATTAAGACTCTGGGAATATGCCTGATGGAGGAAGATTTGTTTATCAAATTTGTGAATAATGCATCACAAAGGAGAGACAGATTATGAAATTATAGTGCCAATTTTTTTTCTTGAATGAGATGTTAGCATGACTTTGCTTTTAGCAAGCCCAAGGTAGTTTCTCATGACCACAGATGACTTTCTGGGTGTTCATGACCATCAAATTAATCTCCTGCAGATTTTTTTTTCTGGGATCTATATGAAGATCTGTCCATCTATCTGTCCACTGTTCCCAGAATCTACTGCCATCTACTCCTTTACTTTAAAAAAACAGAGTATTTTTCCAGACTTTCCAATTTTCTAATATTTCTTGACTACTGTTCACCCAGAATGGTTCCAGGATCACATCTTCAAAGTGTTTCAATATCCTAAGGTTCATTTTGTTGGGTCTAGTAATCAGATTTGTTTCAAACATCTGATCATCATCAGCATCATCATGATAGCTAACATTTATTGAAAATTTTTTATGTGTCAGACATTGGGTGTTTTACTTGCATCATATCTTTTAATCTATACAAGCGATCTATGACATACATACTCTTGTTATCTCAATTTTCAGAAGAGTAACTGAGCCAGGAGAGGTTACGACTGGCACAAGTTTATTAGAGGGCGGAGCTGGCACTTAATCCTTGATCTGGGTGACTCTAAACCACTATCTTATATAGTCTTTTACTGTCACACCACCTATCTCAGGTTTCAATTCTTTCTCAGCCAAGTTTATTCTCTCTCAGATACGAAAAGCATGATGGAAAAGACAACACTGAAAGAGAGGTTGAGGAGAAGTTCTCTGTAACTGATTACTATTATGCTTATTTCTCAAGGAGTACTGTCCTTTTTTATTCTTCCTCTTTCTTGGAGCCTAAAAATCTCCATTTTGTCATTTCTTCTGGTTCTCTCCTTTTTCTTTTTCTGCAAGCTTAGCTCGTTCTGGGTCTTATGTCATCTGGCACCTTTGTTACAGGCCCCTTCTTCTCTCTTGCCCTCACCCTGTGCCTTCCATCCTTTGTACGTATCTTTTTACAACCTGAGCTCCTTGGAGAGCTGTCCACATGGCCACGTTGGCTCCTCCAGGTGCTGCCCCTTTCCTTCTCATCAGGGTAATTCATTTGTACCGTCAGAGTAAGTTTTGCTTTTTGAAGCATCTTTCTGGAGCCACCTTTCCTTTTGATCGCCCATATTTTTATATCTTTCTTGTCTATGGATTTCAGTGATAGTCCTAAAGCCTAGGATAGGTGTCTGACCATGCCCAGTGTCCTGTTTTTATTATAATTCCTAAGATTAGTATTCATTTTCCTTCAAGGTTCCCGTTACATTCGTTCATTCATTCCTGCATTCTTCCAAAGAACATTCATTGAATGTCTATTACGCTTCTGTTGACATTATCAAGAGCTTTATGCTTTGTTGGCACAATGCCTGGCACATGTTGGGTGTTTGATAAATATTTGTTGAGAAAGTGAAAATTAGTTAGACTTGAGCCCAGAGTGGCAGAGTCCTTCATTGATTATTTTTCCCTGACTTTTTATGCAATCAAGCTGCTTACAAGGCAATTAAAAATATGTCAAGAACTCTGCTTTTTGCAAGAGTAGCCTTCCTGCCAGTGGCCAGAGAGTTGAAATAGCCACCATGGCTGTAACTTCCTTCTGTAACGGTTTATACTTTGTACTAGGAAAGAGCATCCGTATCCTGTATACCACATAGTCAGAGCAATCACTTCAGTTTCTCTTTTCTTTGTATCCTCACTCAGATTCTGACCATCCTGCACCCCGCCCCCTGAAACATGGATTTCTGTACTTTGGTCATCCTTCCTGGATGCCCAGTCTATTGACAGCCATCTTCCCCCTCACTGTGGCCCACTCAAAAGTGCCTCCTACCAAGCCTGTGACATCAAGCCCAGGGGATAATTGTTAACACTTTGGGGTGTTAGATTTTAATGCTATCTAAGTTTAATATTGTGCACTGTGTATAGATAATAAATCATGTGGTTCTTTCAGTATTGCTTCTGTCTCTCTCCAATATTTTCTTTGAAGGGTTACTATGTACTTCTTGCTCCACTAATGTTCTTTCTGTGTCATATCTGTTGTCCTCTCAGGTGGGTATGTTATGTTCTTCATCCTCCCCTTCAAACTTCAGTTTAAATGACTGTTAATTAGGTTTCTTCCACCCCTATGTATGGATTCTCCGTAACCAATCTGAATTGGTTTACTTCCTTTACATCTTAAAGGAAATTTCTTTACATCCTAAAGGAAAGCACCCTGGCAACCTTGCATCCATTACTGCTTCTCCTATCCAACATAATAGTTACACTCCCTGGCCAGGAAGCTCCCTACCTCTGGTTCTGTGCACAGTGCATTATACCACTGGCGCTAGCAATGGCCTCAAAGTCCCTTGGTTCTGGCTACACCAAGCTCCTTGCAGCTCCCTGACTGGGCTGCACTATCTCATGCTTCCAGAATTTAGCACATGTCATTCCCTCTGCCTGGAAGTCCCTTCCTTCCCCTAGGCTCCCTCCCCTGTCCCCCACCCCACCCCTGTTCATCTTCTTAGCTAACTTCAACTCATCCTTGCAGCCTTGATTCATGGAGGAATTTTTCTCTGAGCGCTCTTCCCAGAAGGTAGGTTAGCATCCCTCCTGACTGCTTCCACAAAAATACTCTGTGCAGACCTCTCCCTGGTCCCCCTCTTTCTGCACTCTGAGTTTGTTTTCTTACCTGCCTTCCCTTTATGCCCTGCACTCCTGGATACATCAGGATACATAGGAGTTTACTTGCCTTTCTGAACATCGGCACAGTTTCCTGTGTGTACTGAGAAAACAACAGGGGCTTACCAGAGGTGGGAAACACAGTTCCAAGGGAGCAAATGGTGAATGCATAGCTTGCAAACAAAACTGAGCTCCCCAAACACAGTCAAAAGCACAAACTCTCAGACAGGTAGCTATCAAGGACACAGAGTCCAAATTCACCCGGAACAAAAGACCCATCTATAACTACTATTTATCACCCAGAAAACACTCTTTTTGTTCCATTGTCAATGCTCCACAGACCACATCTGCTTTTGGACAGAGGAGGAAGAGAGAGAGAGAAATGAATAGAAATTACAGTATGAGTTTCATTTATTTATTTATTTTACATATAAATCAGCTAATCTGTTTAACATTCATATTAAAGTTGTAATCACCTTTGCACACATTAAAATACAAACTAGCACAAGTAATAGGCCTTAAGAACAACATTACAATAGCTATTAACATATAACAGCTACCTTATCAACTTACAACATCCCTATAAAATAATAACTGCATCCGGGATTGATCTGAGGGATGCTCATTCTCCCCGAGCACTGAAGCCTGACACAGAGTCTGGGGAAGCTGAGAGTCTGGTTGCGTTTGGCTGAGTCAGGAGGCAGCTCTGGGGTAGTGGGAAGAACACTAGACAGGAGTCAGAGGTGTAAGCTTTCCTTTTGGCTCTATTATCCACTGGAGATATGACCTGGGGCAAATTTCTTAACTTCACTGAGACTCAGTTTCCTCACCTGCAAAATTGGAAACACAGATCTTTTCATTATGATGTTTTCTGTGGAGAATTAAATGAGATCATGAGAAAACACCTGGCATAGGGAGCAGATGCTTAATAAATATGTTAGTGTCTTTTGAAGACAGCCAGGTGCTGGAGGGGGCAAGGGCTGAACCGGATGCTGTGGAGAACTGGACAAGCTCTAAACCACATGGTATTTTTCCACGTGTTCATTTCATTTACTCACTCATTAAACATTGTTGAGCACTGTCATAGATGATCAGATGATATAAAAATGTTAAAACATTAGAGTTTCTCTCCTAATGAGACTCAGTTGAGTTGGTAAGATAACAAATGAACAAGAAGCTGGACGAGACTGAACACATGATACAATAGAATATATACATCGTGTCGAGGGAGGACAAAGAAAGGAGTGACTCTGAGCAGGAAACAGGAAATAACTTCATGGAAATGGTGATGTTTGAGCCGAGCCTTGAAATGTGAAGAGTATTTCAATAAAAGATGAGAAAAGAATATTTCAGGCTGAGGGAACAGCATAAGCAAAGACATGAAGGCATGGTATATCTAGGGAAAATCAACCTTTTTTTTTTGGCTAAAGCTTGGAGAGCAAGGAGAAACACAGAGAAGATGGCGCTTAAAAGACAGTTGGTGCCAGATGGTAGAGCACTCTAAATGTGAGGTGATGGTGTAGACCTCAGACAGCAGGTGGAGGTGGTTGGTCTCTGTTTTATGGGCAAAGGGTAGCCAGTGGACCTGTCTGAGCTGGGGAAGAATAAATCTGACTTGTATCCTGGGAAGATACAAGTAGTGAAGAACGATGGTGGTGAAGGATGACGTTGGAAAAAAGTGAGAAACTTGATAGGATCTATAATAATTTGGGAGAAAACGATGAGGATAAGTCATGACAAGAGATCTGATTGGATATGGGAGATGAGAAAGAGGCTAGTGATGACTTGCGTTTCAGAACTAGGTACTGGGAATATGGGGGTACTCTTCACTGAGATTAGGACCACAATGGGAGATAAAATGATGAGTTTAGTTTTCAGATTGTTGAACTGGAAGTGATATTGGGATATACATGAGAGCCTGATGGAGTCAGAAACTAAATGACTCACGAGTATATCTTCATTGTTACTTGCTCTCATAATTAGCCATTAGAATGTGTGCTAGGAGTGTAAAGTTGGAACTAACCAAGATTCAGGTAGGATAAAATGAAATAATTTTTGGATCACTTAGAAATGTTGACCCCCAGTACTTAGGCAGTGAATGATGGTATATTTAGAGCTCTGTACAAGGGACTACTGTAAACCACTTATATTGCTACAAAGTGCTATTCTTACGTGATGAGCCTACAGATTTTGATGCTGCGTTTCAAATATTTGAAGCCTCATACCACAGTCCCACCTCAGTTACCTAGGTATCTATGCCAGCCAAAGAAAAATGGCCAGTTGAGCCCCAGTGGGGGCTTTCTTATGTTTACAAGTCATTCTATCTTATATATTCCTAAAGTCAGCCCAGGGACCACGCAGCCTACAGATGTTAATGCTGATGATGTTCTGCGGTGACCAGTATCAAGTGATTTCCTACCAGAGCCTCGAGAAGGACTGAAGGCCTTTGGGCCCACTGAGAGCGTGTTGACTAATTGCCATCATCCTACAGGAAAATAACCAGGAGGTGTGATATGTGCTACAGCTATAGGACTCCAGCAGAAAATAGGCCAGCACCTTCCTAGGTCACCGAGGAAGAGCTACACAAACCTGCACCCCTCTGGCTAAAGTGACTCTGCCCCTCACTACCCAGTTCCATGAGGGAAAGGCAATTAGTCTTCTCTCAATGCGGGGAACATCTTGCCCTTCATGGCATAGTTAAAACCATGTGTTTGGATGTCTGAGGAGCTTGGTCCCTGGGGAGCGGTGGGGAGGCCTCTATCTCCACCCCAGAAGGCATCCCTCCCCCAGCCCTGGGTCCTCCCTGGCCTCTGGTGGTGGTGCCTGGTGGTGCTGGTGTCTGGGGAGATTTCTGAGCTTCTGCACCACACACTCCCTTTCCAGGGGACTCTGCCAGGGATGGCAGCCTTTAAACACCTTATTAATATTCAAATCTATTCAAGTCATTTCAATTTGAATTCTATGCATATTATCAGATAGAACAAAATGCAAATATATACAAATTTATCCATATGAAGAAATAAATAGGGGGAGCTCTGCATAATGGGATTATAATCATTCTCAGGGCTTGTCTCTCTCCTTTAATTCCCCAGAGCCCCGAGGCCCCGGGCTGGTTGTGGTGCTCTCCTGGGACCGTTTAGCAGCAACATAACCTTCCCTGGACACAGGCTCTTTGAGGGTTGAACATTTTATAAACCTGTTTAAAGCTGGTATCATTGTCCACTGATTGTGTCTCTCCCTGGTCTTCCAAGGTAGAGTTGGGGGGGATTTGCAGGGTGAGCACGGGAAGGGGGGAGACTCAGAGGCCCATCTGGGGCCTCACATTTTGTCACTCTTAGAGGTCCAGGAGCTGGGTCAGTCACTCAGGCCCTCACTGTGCACCAGGCAAGGGGCCTAACAGCACCAAGTCTTCCACGGAGTCTTGAGGAATCTGGTGGTGGTGTGGGCGGGGAGGGGCTAAGCTTCCGAACTCCTAAATCTCTAACCTGAGGGAGACCTCATAAAGCCTTTCAAGTACATTAAGGGAATCTCAAGACCTAGATGATCCAATGGTGTGGTGTCTAACGCTATCACAATATACGTTCTCCTTTGCTTTGCACATGGTAGGACACACAAACTTACCCTTGAGCCTGCAACCCCATGTTCACTTTCACACACTGTTTGCACCCACTCCCTCATGCCTCCTTCCTAGCCAGATCCTTGGTCAAGAGCCAGAAACTCAAGCAGGCAGGAGGCAAAGAGAGAAACAATCAAAGCGCGGGCACTAACCCTCCTACCCTACAGCAAACCACACGCAGAATAACACAGTGCCCATTTCTCCTTTGTTTTACACTATTATTGTTGTTGTTTATCTCTGCTCATTTCAGTCACTCCAAAGATAGGAGGGGGCTGAGCTCTATGGTATTTTAAAGGAGAGTTCCCATACTCCATGCTAATGAAGTCAAAGTGGATCACTATTAAGAATTATTTAGTGAGGCTTAACTACAGAATCTAATAGATGCTCCCCCTAATCTCTCCCCACGGGACCCAGTGACTGTTGCATCTAGTAGAAGCTCTATTGATTAATGTAAGCATAATCTATACCAAGTCATAGTATAACATTATAATAACCATTTCATACTAAGCACCTTTTACTTGATAATCCCAAGTACTTTATAAATATAAATGTGGAGGGGGGGCCGGCCCGGTGGCGCAGCGGTTTAGTCCGCGCTTGGCAGCCCGGGGTTCGCTGGTTCGGATCCCGGGCGCCTGCCGACGCACTGCCTGTCAGCCATGCCGTGGCGGCGTCCCATATAAAGTGGAGGAAGATGGGCACGGAAGTTAGCCCAGGGCCAGTCTTCCTCAGCAAAAAAAAGGGGAGGATTAGCAACGGATGTTAGCTCAGGGCTGGTCTTCCTCACCAAAAAAAAAAATAAATAAATAAATAAATATAAATGTGGAGGAAGATCATTCTCTCTAATTTAAACACAGGGAGACTGAGGCACAGATTTCTCTCACTGAGAGGTAGGACAGGAATGCCTATGTTTTCCTGAAAGAGAGGGGTGCCCAGCTCCACTCTGTCTCTGGTCCTGTGGTAGGGAGAATGATAAGCCCCCAAAGATGTCCATGCCCTAATCTGTGCATATATTACCTTACAAGGCAAAAGGGACTTTGCAGATGTGATTAAGTTAAACGATCCTGAGATGGGGAGATGATCCTGGATTATCTGGGCGGGCCTGATGTAATCACAAGGGTTCTTACAAGAGAGGAGCAGGAGGACCAGATTCAGTCATAGTAGAGGTGATGACAGAAGCAAGGGGTTGGAGTGATGCAAGGAACGAACCACAAACCAAGGGATGCGGCTGCCTCTGGGAGCCAGAAAAGGCAAAGAAACGGATTTTCCCTAGAGCCTCCAGAAAGAACCAATTTAGGCTTCAGCCCAGTGAGACTAATTTCAGACTTCTGATATCCAGAACTGCCATACATTCGTGTTGTTTTAAGCCACTAAAGTTTGTGGTAATTTGTACAGAGCCGTAGGAAACTGATATAATCCCCATACAGCCTTTCTCAACTGAGGTTTCTCTTCTGAACCAAAGAATCCAGAAAATAATACAAATAACTACTTTTCCCCTTTTCCCAAGGATAGCATATAATTAGCACCATTTTAGATGCACAGGAAATAATGTAGTTCATTAATACAGTGGATGCCTTTAGGGCCTTAGAGTTTAATTCTCCTGATGAACCCTGCCGAGAAAGGTTACCCAGCATCACCCAGAAAGCAATAAAGTATCTTGCCTGGAAAAGAGACTGAGGATGCTGAGCAGATCTAGTCTGACCTTGGGCACCAGCCCAACACATCTGGACACATCGAACCAGAAGATGGCAAATACCTCACCTCTGCACGCACCCTTCATACTGTGTCAAAGCACTCCTCAATAAGGAACAGCTCTGTGAGGCAGGCAGGAGGGGAGGCCTGAATCCTTTTGCCTATGAAGGCCATGCCCAGGGCCATGCACAGGCACCGGACAGAGCAATGGCCTCCTCGCCTCTAGTCCAGGGCCTGTGTCACATGCTTGGAGGCTGAGGAGTTGTGGTGGGTGCTCTGGACACCCAACAAGTTCTTCCTCTACTGACAGGCTGACAGACTGACACTTCAAGGCGGATGCACTGTGGGTGAGGGGCTCGGCCAACATGCCCAATGAAAGGCCGCCCTGGGAGGAGCTTCTAGGCCACTGCCAGGCACTGTTAAGTCTTTACCATAATGGAGCTACTCGCTCTCTTTATTATGCCTCATTTACAAGAGACAGCCTCAGTCCAGAGCAGTTTTTTTCACCAGCCTCCGCACAGAGATCCTCATGCCTTAGTTGGACACAGCCCTCACTCCTTGACCAGGATCACGGCCCGAGCGCTCCTCACAAGTTGCCCTCCTGCCTCTCGGTGCAGGAACTCACCCCACTGTGCTCCATGTGAGGATGCAGGAAATACCCCCAGGGGCCCACTCGGCCAAGCACCGTCTAAGTATACACTTCTCAGGGGCAGGAACCCAGCAGGGAGACATGCAGCAGGGTGAGTGGAGGAGTCACTGGGCCTGGATTTGGAGCTCTTACCTTCTCCCTTACTAGTGGTGTGACCTTGGAGAGGCCGCTTAACATAACTTGGTCTCATTTTCCTTGTTTTTTAAAGTGAGGATGAGAGTTGATCATAATAAATGTGAAAGGGCTCTGGAAACCATAAAGTATTATATAAATGTGAGGAGGGATTAAATTATTACCACCTTTTCCCCAAGGAATACTTGGTGCTCACAGGTGCACTAGTTGCAGAGGCAATAATAATGATAAGTAGACCATATTCTCTGATAAAGCACTTCCATGGGTCGGCGAGTGAAATGCCGGGCACAGAAGGTGGAAGCTATCCAGAATCGCTGACACGTTACCTTCTTTCCTTGCATGAGAAACGCTGGTCGGGTGCACTCTGTACCCAAGTCCAACAGAGGCTCTGCACAAACTGAGATCAACAGGACCCAGCCCTTGCCTTCCAGAAGCTCACAGTCTGGAAGGGAAGGAAGAAAGGAAAAAGCCGCTCCCACATATTGCACCCTAAGGGGTGGAAGGAGGGAGGAAGGGCACTTAAATTGGCTTATGAGGAGGGACGTCAAGGAAACTTCCTCCAGGAGGCAAAGTGAGCTGGTCCTTAGGGTAGACGTTAGCTGGACCAACATGGCAGAGAGGGGAGGTCCTTCCAGAGGGGAAGAAAGATAGGTGAGAAAGCCAGGAGGCGTGGGGGAGCAGAGCACACTCAGAGACGACAGCAGGTCGGTTTGGCTGGAGTGAAGGGTGTGTGTGAGGGTGTGGGGGAGAAGAGAGAGGCCAGACCTCTGGCCTGAAGATCTTTGTCCTAAAGGTGTTGGGACACCATCAAAGGAAGAGACAACCGTCCAAAGACAAAGACCTCTGTGCCCCCTGAGTCTGGCACATTTGGCTATCTTCACGGCTAAGCTACTGAAGTACTCCACTGGTGAATGGAAACTTCAAGACCTTCTTGTGTATAAGGAGTGTTCCCTCATGGTCGCCATCTGGATCAGGGAGAGTTAAAGCTGTTGTTTTGAACCCAACAGTCTTAAGATCTCGGGGAGACTAAAATGTCTGTCTCCCACACACATTTCAGCTTGCTCAATCTTTGTCTGTCCATCTGTTTATCCTTGCTAGCTCGACAGCCACACACACCTGTGCGTCTCGCCCCTCCTCTCTTCTAGCACTACGTTATACAGACATCTGGGACTGCTCAGAACGCATGCACAGCAGCCACAGTTGGGTGATTTGGGGGGTTGTGAGGGAACCTTTAAATCTGGCACTGGCTCTGCCTCTCTCTCTCCTCTCCATCGCTGTATTCATCTGCTCCTGCGTTTGGTTTCCCATTGGCGATTTGGGTTGAATAAAAAGGCCCAGAGGCCTAGTGATGAGAACATCTTTTTTTTTCAATTGAAAAATAAAATGACAGTAAGCAGCTAGGAGATCCCAGTTCACAAGGAAGTGAATATCAATGTCTGTGGTGGTACTGACCTTGAAGATTTTTTTTAAACAGAACAAGAATTCTCGGGGTATGTTATTATATACATTCTGAATCTCTTCACTGTACAAAGCAGAAAATCCATCCTTTATGGACACGAGCATCTCTGGTGGACAGCACTGACTTTAAATAAACCTTCTAAAGTGCAGGTGGAAGAAAACCTGTGGCTAGTCTTAGCGACATTCTTCCCTGTCGGCACAGAGGATCGCATGACTTTCCTGGGCTCTCCAGAGGGGCGACAGGGCTGAAAGTCACACGGAAAGGAAAGACTTGCAGAGTCCTCAGTTGTGAGGAAGGGGGTGATGCCAGTGACAGACGGCAGTGCTGCCACGTGCCAAATTGCGTGTTCCTGACCTCATCCCACATCTGGTTTCCTACGCTCTGAACCCGCTCAGTGATTCCCGAGTCCATCCTCACTGAGCAAGGCACCCTAAGATAACGTGATGTGAAAACTCTTAGAAGTCCCATGAGTCACCTCAACTCCTCTGGTTAAAACCGCTCTCAGACTCCACGTACAGCCCACGTTAATATGAGTGGTATTCACACGGCGGGGAGCAAGGTGTGGCAAAGAGGAGCCAGGGATAGAACACTGTTCTCAGCATTAACTATGCCTTAGAATCACCTGGAAGCCTTGTTAAAACACAGGCTGCTGGGACAAGCCCCCGAGTACCTGATTCAGGAGGTCTGGAGGGGGTCGGAGACTCTGCATTTCTAGCAATTTCTCAGGTGACTGCTAATGCTGCTGATACTGCTGCTCTGCCCACCCCACTTTGAGAAGCACTGTGATAGAGACTCCATGAATTCAAATAACCCGGGAACCACATTAAGGCCCAAATACTCCTCTGATACAGGAAACAGTTGCCTGTCAGGTACACAGATATGAAGTCCGTGCTCAGAGGCAGGGGCACATACTGACCTGCTAAGATGTCTTTCCCACCATCATTGTGAATGAGAAATCTGGTAGAGTCTGTATCACGTCTAACATGGAATGACGTCTAATATGGAATTGCATCTAATATATAATTTTTTAGTTGAATAAATATTTATTAAGCATGCACTTTGTTCCAGTCACTCTGCTAGGCACCCTCACTGCGTGCTATTCCCACAGCCCCGTAATCCTCTCAGAAATTAAAACCAAGAAAAGGAAAGTTGTCACAATCCTACAAACTGGGGGAGGGGAAGGAGGTAGAACAGATGCAGGCGTTCCCGTGCCAGAAGATGCACCCACCAGAAACTTGTTTTCTTTCTCTGGAGAAGTCTCGACTAAGCAGTTGTTTTAAGGCGTCTCAATATTTACTGCGAGGGAAGCTGGGACCTCCATGCCCCATGCACTGTGCCTGGTGGACAGGCCAACACTCTGAACGCCAGTCAATAAAGGGAGCAAAAGGGCCTGGTGTCATGGAGATCCATACCTGGATTAGAAAACACTGTTTTCAGTTCATATGGTTGCAACAGCCCTTAAGAAACATCCCTGCACTGACTGTGTGAACGCTGAAGGTGGACGACATAACATAACATAGGAAGACTGAGACTAAGACTTCAACAGCGTAAGAAGACTAAGAGAATTGAACTTAAGAAATACAGCCGTATATATATAATTTATTTTCCTTGGTACAGAACTTAGAAAGTAAACATCTGCTGCTGCTGAGAGGGAAATGCAGATGTCCTATTATTATTAGCAGAAAAACAGGGGAGGAAAGTAATACGTTTTTCTGGGTGGTATTTCTTGATTCTGATCAGCTCAGCATTCAAGTGTTTTCACCTAAGTATGGATTTCTATCTGCGAACACCTTTGCTCTAGTTTGATGAAGAGAAAACGCAAAGCAGAGCTCATGCCCAGAGAAAGGGGCCTCCACATGGACCTGGAGCCCTGGTAACGGCTGACAATGCCCCACCGATATGATCTGTGTGCTCCACGAGGGGCTCAGACTGTGGAATAAAGAGAAGGAATTTCACGTCTTGTGCGTGGAGATCTATCGCCCTGCATTTTTCCTCTGTATTCCTCTGATTCGATCTAAAGGAGCTTGAAAACTTCAAAGAACTTTTACATTTTGCTGGTTTATCATAAGTGTCTATCTTAAACCAATATTGTGATGTTAAGCCTGGCCTGGGTAGATACATGCCATCTTCAGAAACGATTTCTGACACAAGGTAAGATGCACCTACTGGAGCCAAAGTGAGGAGAATCAAAGGTTGAACGGCATCAGCCTCTCCTACACTCCAAGACTCCTTTTCATTTCTCCCTAACGATCACTACTAATCATTTCAGAACCATGTGGTCTCTTGACATTTTTACTATTCTAGACTTGACAAAAAGTAGGGTTTTGATGTCCTGGAATGCCTTTTTATGTAGAGCGGCTCCGTTCTTACAGCTAACACCAGGCCAACATTTCCCTAAGCAGAATGAGGTTTAATTTTTTTTTTTCGAATCCACTGAAGGAAAGTTAGGTGGCGATGGATTCTTATTAAGAAATCAGTATTTGACTTCCAAAATGTTAAACTAAACTGGAACTAGGTTGTGGAGGTAAAGAGCAGCTGCTAGCCATGTAGCAACGCTTCTCATGTTCTTACTCGGCTTTTGTATTAGGGAGAGATTTTCTTCCATTGTTATCAGCTCTTCTTTCCAAGCCCTACAAGTTATGAAAGAGGAGGACCAGAGGCCAGGCCAGGGGTTTCCGTGGCTTACTGCCAGTCACACAGCTGTCGAGGCACCGGTGTGGTGGGAATTCCTCCGGAAGGGACAGGCAGCGAGGGATCTGGGGTCTGCATGCAGGCATTTGCATGGCAGTTCCATCACTCGCCAGTTGTGAGACCTTTGGGCAGGTTACGGAACCTGTCTGAGCCTCAGAGGTTTTCATCGGCAAATGGGGATGACAGTCCCTGCTCTATCAGTTGCTGTGAGGATGAAATAGGGGAATGCATGCGAAGCTCTGCAGAGGACCTGGCCGTAGCCTCAATAACGCCTCCCCATGGCTGCCTCCAATCCAGCAACCACAAGGCGTTTGTAGTGGAGAGAACGAGGCCAGCATATGGAGACGTTACGGGTTTGATTCTTTTCTATTCTCACCATTTCCTCTCTCCCAGTTTCAGCTTTCTATGGAGGGACCCCAAAGCACTAACAAAGGTCATGTTTGTGAAAGGAGAAAGGGGAGAAAGCTGCCAAATCGAGGGGCCAGGAAGGCACCAGGACCCACAGCACACACCACATTGGTATAACAGCTTTTTGCACGGGGATGCTCATTTTTACATGAGCTTTTTACTCAGCCTTGATTATTTTTAGCAAATTCTCAAATTATGCATTGCTGTTTTTCCCCTCTGACCTGTGTAGTATCAAATCCACAGTTTGAAATAAGGTTTGGAAGCCTTACGCAAAAAGTTTTCGTCTCTGACATGAGATGCTCAAGAAGTCACCCGCCATTTGCAAATGGAACTACTAGTAAAATGGACAGAGCAATCTTACCTTCTCTCCAACTCCTGCAACCCACCCCCACCCCCAGAAAGACAGACAGTGTGAGGACAGACAGATGGATGGGGCAGTTCACCTTGCTCCTGAGAGAGCAGAAAGGATTCTGATGGTGAGTCAGGTATCAGAGGCTGCTTGGGTTTAAGCAAAACTCATCTAAAATCCTACTGGCAACCAAAACCCAAAGAACAATCAAATAATGTCTGATGGCTTCAGGCAACAGAATTAGCCAGTTCTACCAGCCACTCAGGCCACACAGAGAAGACAAGGAGTGGACTGCTCCAGCCATGACCTCACCCTTCCTTCATCCCGTGAGAGGGCGGGCGTCAGCGTCTAGCACCTGCCTCAGGATCTGGTTACCTTGCCTGGAAAAGACGCTCTTTCCAACCAACAGCCACGGCTGCTGGTGATTTGTTTTAATGGTGCCTGTTTCTGTCCAGAGGTGAAAACAGAGGAGCACCTCTTCAGCCTGCCCAGGAGATCAGGAATAATGAGGACTAATTTTAGCATCTGTTTGTTATGCTTTTTCAGCATGAGAGGGGAGCAGCCGCAGAAACAGTGGCTCCCGGATCGTTAAAGGGGCAAACACCTGGGAGAGGGGCAGTGGGCCAAGGTCGGGAGTGGGCTCGTGGGGAGAATGGGGGCTCCTGGCTGCCAGCCGCCCTCCTGGGGAGGACTGCCACATTCATCACCCCCAGGGAGACATCTTGGCAGGGAAACCCACACTAGAGCTGAGGTTTCTCTCGCTCCCTCTGGCTGTAGCTCTTTAAGCCCCTTGCGCATTTTTAATTGTACCCACCTACCTCTTGCCACTCTTCACGGGTACTTCCCTTAACACTCTGCCAGCACACCATCAGAAAGAAGAGGGAGGAACCGAGCCCCTGCAGGAGCTGCTGCCACCTGAAAGGCCTGCTCCTCCCTCCTGTGCCTCTCTGCTTCATGCTTGGCTGCCCCAGCCCCCCCGTCCGGGCAGAGAAGGGCCCAGGCACCCTGACCAGAGCCCTGCTCTCTTCCTACTACTCAGGGGCCTCCCTGGGCCTCTGGCTCTCAGCTCCCTCCTGGGCTTTGCAAGCGCTGCTGCTGCCACCATCAGGTGGATGTAGGAACTGCAGGGCTCTCCTGGCTTAATATCCCAAACGTTTGGCCAACTCCTGGCTGACAAGGTCCCAAGGAGAGAGCAGGCCCTCTCTCTCCAGTCGCCCTTAGGCAGGTGCAGCATCTTATGTAACACAAAGGCTTCAGAGTCCAGCTCCCTGATGAAATGGGACTCCCTTTGGGCGTGGGGTAGATCTCAGCGTCCTTAAGTGAAGTGTGGAAAAGTGCAGGTCTTAGGATATGGAGAACAAAGCCACTGAGAGATTAATTAATAATTTCTTTGTCATGAGGGCAGTGAGGCAGGGAAGGGTGACAGTTGTTTCTTGTGTGGCACCTGGGATAGGTCTCCAGGAGAGAGCTCTAAGTTTCTGTCCCCTGGATGCCTGCATGATGAGCCAACAAGGTCCCAGTGTCAGTCTCAAGCTGTCACAGCTCCCAGCATCGCCAAGGGTGACAGGTGGACTGTCACACTGCACCAGAGCTGAGTCACCTGTGACATTTGCAGGTAACTGACAGAAATGGGAACTGACACGCATTAAAGAACAGAAGGACGTGATTGTTTCTTGCTGAAACTGAAGAGTGGGTGGCTTGCCAGAGGATGTTTCTCTTGGCAGTGTTCCTGGTGACCCAGTGGTCATTCAGGGCCTTCCTCGGAGAGGAACAACCTCCTACAGGGCAAGATCACACTTTGAATAGTTGAGTTCTTTCCTCTGCCTCCTGGGGAGCCCTCTCAGCATCTGCATGTGGTGATGTCGGAGCACTGATTTCTTCTCCTCCTTTCATTATTCCTCACAGTTTATTCCAATATTTCAACATTTATTCATAGACATCTATGTGCCGAATAGTGTGCTAGGGACCAGGGGGGATAAGAGAAATGGATATTTTAATCAACCAATTAAGAGAAGAAAAGTCCCTGCACTTGCTTTTTTTCTTTCTTCTTTTTTTTGTTTGTCAGAAGAGCCACAAAAGGGGCTACCCAAGCAACATCTCCCTGATTGCTCTTCAGTCCAAAAGGCTGGGCTGTCATGTCCCCTGGAAACCATGTGCCCTCAAGGTAAAGCTGAATGCCAGAGAGGTGGAGGAACCAACTCAGAAAGAGTCTGGATCAGAAGGAGATAGAGCTACAGTGTGGGGTCACTGCTCAAAGGTCAGCTCCCCAGTTGTCATGGGGAACCCCTAAAACCCTCTTCTATGCGTGGACACTGGGATTCCCACCGATTACGAGAACATGACTCACCTTACGCCACAGCTTAAGATCTTCTCACGCATTTTCCAGTGTCGAAGATTTGGGGCGGCTGCAGCTGCCAGCGTCCTAGAGAAGTATCGAGGCACACGGAAAAGTGAACCTGATTGGGAGTGACTTTGGTCAAGCCACGTAACCTGTCTGAGGGTACAACAGTGATGATAGCTGCCTCGCGGTGCTGTCGTGGTGATGAAATGAAGTAGTGCTTATGAACGGCACTCTGCAACTTGTGAAGCTTTATACAGACGCTCGTTATCATCATAATCATCACGAGAAGAACGTTATTATTGCCACCACTACCGCCACCAACAACAACCAGAAGAATGTGCCTGGCACCTACAAGAAAATGTGCTGGACAAAGAGATCTAGAACACATCATTGACCTTCTAGGAATCTATTATCCAGAATAAATAGATTGTTGCTGAGAGATAATATTCAGGGAATCTTAGAATTGGAGAGGATTTGGATGTCATCTGGTCTACTCTTCAATCCATTTCTGACAAATTGACTCTTCCATTCTTGATGGCCCAAATTCCACTCCTAGTCAGAACACTTTCAGTGATGGGAGACTGTTCAGTGGGCCAGCTGTAGACACTAGAGTTAGAGATCGACAGACTGGGAAATGTCACTATCTACTTCTTGCAGAACAACTGAGGTTTTTACTTCACTACTAAGTTCTCCCTGTCAGCCCCCAACAATTCCCGAAGAGAACAGACCAAAGTGTGGGACACATGGGTGGATCTGATGACATTCTTCACTCTTGAATGAAAGGTTACTTGGCCCTGGAGACTCGTAAACATTTCTAACATCTTCTGAGTAAAATCACTTAGCTTGTAACCTTGTTTTCCCCAAAGCCAGTGCAGCTTAGCTTCCTCTTGAGAACAGCAAAGAAATCATCAGCAAAATGTCCCTAGGCATCTCTTGTTTATCTCATCCTTGTCCTTGTCTCCCTTTCCAGGTTACAATTTGCCCTCAATGTTAGGCTGCCTCCATCTCTGGCTAGCCTTCCAGGAGCCCTAGAAACTGGCAAATCCCATTTTTTGGTGCCCCCATCCAACTAACCATCCAGTGTACACTCAGCCATCCCTGCTTCTGCGTGCTCCATGTTCCCGTCCACATTCTTTATCCAACACAACACTTTTACTTCTACCTGCTATCCTTTCTCTGCCTTCCCTCTGGAATGTAGACCAACCGTTAAGGTCAGTTCCTCCATACTTACTCTCTGGCTCACTTTTCCATCCCTTTACACACTAGCTATGAAGGAAGATGAGCTAGAAAGAGCTAGTATATTTCCATTCAACTCTACTTTTTTTTAAAGCTCCATGTGAAACACAGGGAATACCAAGAAGAATGAATAACACCTTAATCTTTTTTTTTTTTTTTTTGTCCATGGAACCCATGGTATAGGGAGGTCTACAAACCCATAAGCTACTAACAATGTTTCTAAAGAATAGACTTAATTCTGACAATCTATTCTCAAAACATTTAGCATGGTATGCACGACCCTTTACAAGCTGACCCTTCCCTTCCCTGGCTTCTTCTCCCACTCTCCTCAACAGACTGGCATTCCAGCCATCCACGCCCAGGTTGCTTCTGAAGATACCGCATACTGTCCTACCTTCTTGCCTTTGCACACTCTCTAAGGCACAGCCTGGAACACTCTTTTTATCCTTCGTCTGGAGAACTCCTAGACATCCTTTAAAATCAAGTCACCTCCTCTGCACAGCCTTTTCTGACAACCTCAGTCATTCTTGCTGCTCTCAAAACACTCTGGCAGCTCTGAGCCTATCATCTTGTAGCCATGAGTCCAAGTGTCTGCTCCCCAACTGGACTGAGAGCTCCCCTGGGGAAGAAATATGGTCTCAGTCATCTTTGCATCAAAGCCCCTGGCACAGTGCCTACCACACAGTAGGCCCACCATGAGTGCTGGCTGAGTGGACAAGGGCTGAGCTTTGGTGTCATAAAATGCTATTTGATCACAAAGGAAAGAGTAATAAACATGGCCCACTGAGTAATATTTATATTCAATAAATATTACTGAAAGAGTAATAAATATGGAGCCCCTGGGGAAAAAGTGTAGGATGGAGAAAGTGATGTTTGGTTGTCATTGCTGCAACTCTCAGCATCAGATTTCAAATATTGTCTTCAAGGCATACGTCAGAAAGAACGTGAATGTGCCACAACTGTCCAGTGAACATAGACCAAGCAAGCAGACCATCTAGATAATTCAGCCTGATACGCACACACCCTTTAATACTGACAAAGTATGCCATTGCAGTTTTAGTTTCAATTATAAAAACCAAAAACAGCCTCAGGTAATCTACGTCACTTTGCCTGTGAGGCACCAGAGCGGGGATCAGAGTGAGAGCTCACCTCCCGTCGGAGGAAAATGGCTGATTTGTTCTAAATTCTGGACATCGCTACACTTTAGCAATAAGTGGTGTGTGTGTGCAGAGTGGGGTGGCGGATGGGAGGAGGCTTGGAGAGGGCATGGTAAGGCTTCTAGATCGCCAGGAAAAACCTCCCTGTGACATGTGGGGAGATGCCTACATTGGCCACTTCTTTGCCTTCTTTTCCAGGAAGGAGATGGATGGTGTCTACCTCCCACTTTCCACACCCCAGCCAGGGCTGCTCCAGAGTGACTCTGCATGTAGCAGGATTCACCAACCTGGCCACTATTTCCGTGGCTTTAACTTGTCACCAATGTACCCAGGGAAAGCTGACATTTATTTAATCCTCAGAGTGGTCTTGACTGTGTACTCAAGAAAACATTGGATGCTTATAGAAGACATGTGTTTCCAAGCAGATTATGTGAAATTGCAGTGATATAAAGGAAACACTTATCCAGTATTGACATTTACTGACTTCTAGAAGTATACAGCCAGAATACTCTTTTTTACCATTGGGAAAAGAGGAAAAGGAAAAAAAGCATACCATTTGATCCCTAGCTCCTTCAGTGGGCCAGAAGCAGGAAGTTAATAAAACTGAACGTTAAGTGTGGTGGTGGAGATCCTCACCCTCAACAGTGTGGATTCTGGGAGAGCGTGGCGCGCGGCAGCCCTTCCACGCTTCATCTGCGAGCTTTGGCAGAAAGCAGGACGTAGCTTTCCTTGAGTGAATGGGAGGGAAGTGTTCCAATGATCTGTAAGGTATCTATATTCTTACTTGACGTGCACAACTAACTGGGTAGATTCTGGCTTCCCCTAGGGAAAAGAAGACGGCATGCGATGACATATGGAACAGTTGTGTGTCTCAGCGCAGTAGACTCTGCATCACTCCCCTAACCGGAAATAAAATCCCACTCCATTTGGAAATTCAGGGTGGAGCTATCACAGCCTGGGCACTGGATACTGGCTAGCTTTGGTCCTCATTCCCTGTGGACAGCAGGGATGTGACACAAAACCCGAGGGAGCAGACATCCCCAGAGCAGCAGCTCCAGTCGGACCCTGCTCTGTGAATGCTGGGGTGTCCACCGGCCTGAGAGAAAACTGGAGCCCCAATCCCTCTGCTCAAAGAACCACCATTAAAGTCAGCATCGCTGTGGTGGTGAGAGTCCAGGTGTGGACTCCAGCCTGTTCACGATCTTACTGACCCTCTCTGCTGCTGAATTCGAAAGTCCCTGTTCCTAGGCACAGGAGGAATTCAGCGCCTTGCTGTTTCTAGGTTGACCCCTATTGAAAATGCCTGCACTAGTTTTTCACCTAAAAGTCATTTCAACATTTTAGAAGGATAAGGACTGTAGCTGAAAAATGATGCCTATGCCCATGGAACTCCCTCCCCACCCCCGATTTACATCAAGACCCGAAAATGAATGCTCTTGGCCCTCCTCCCCACTCCTCCATCACAGGCAATTTTCTTTTCTGAGTTCATGTTTCCAAAACAGTTTATCTTTTTATCTCCTTGGAAGAAAAGTACTCTGCAAATCAAAGGTATCATTAGTATTGTTATTATTTTGCCATTGAAATCTCTTGAATTCACTCTGGATTATTCATGTGCTTTTTTGGGTCTGCAATATAATGCTGCCTAAGTCACCCCCACTGGGCTGAACAAAAAAGAAAAATTGCATCTTCAGGCCTAATCCCCTGCTCCACCCCGTCTCCTGCTGGCCCTGGCTCCTACCAACACAGGCACACCAGGCAGAGCTGCTCCTTGGTACCATGCCTAGCTCACTGCTGCCACATTCCAAGCAAGATCCTCCTTTGTAACCCAAGAGGGAGGCCCCGTGGTATCCTCTAAGTGCAGTGTGAAGGCGTTGACCCCACCCTACAGCCCCCTCCTCCTGGGGAGTTTCTCTTCCCTCCTCAATAGGTCTGACTGGCAACTGAGAACTCCCTGCGGGGCAGCATATACTGTGACCACCCCCATGCCCAACAGCCATGTCCCAGTTCCCCTCACCCAGAAGATTTGTGAAAGAAGTCGTTCCATACCCTTGGCAGCTACGCATTGAACTTCTAGGACAAAAGAAGCGATTCTTCCTCCTCTAGACAAGATGTCATACCACTTGGGGTGCCAGTGGGGGGAGCATCACACTTATTACTTGCCTCATCTTTTGTTATGACATTTCTGGATAAATGTTTCCAAAGTTGCTGTTCACTCCCAATTTCCTTTTCTAGTCCCTTCTCAGCTTGTACCTCCTACGATCCCCTCCATTCTCTGGCTGCCTCTGATGTGCTCTTGCTAACTTCTGATGCCCCTTTCCCCCCTTCCCATGGAGCTTTTGGGAGTGAGAACCTCTTGCAGTTGCTCCTCCCTTTCCATGCTTCCCATCATCCCCACGGCTCCCCTTGCCCTGGCCCACTCTGTCCACTCACACTCTACCCTTCTGTCGGCTTGATGCTCGTCTGCTCCCTTGGAGATTTACGTCACCATGAACCTCTGCCCCTCTGATGGCCATCCGACGGCCCCTTTTGGTGACTCCTGCCAGCAAGTCAGGAGAGCAAGTCACTTAGTTTCTTCCCAACAGGGAGATGACAGCCCCGATCAATCCTCAACTCAGGGATGTCGTTGACAGGTAAATGCAAGGTTTTACTTTCATCCCAACACATTCAGAGCAGCACGGCGCTCATATAAACCCAACAAGAGATCTGAGTTCACCAGAGTTAGAACTTTCAGACCCACAAAGTTACTAGACAGGACAGGACACTCTGGGAATGCAAAAGCTCAGAGAGTGAGAAAGATAACACCTTCCTAAGAGCGTCTGAGGTAGAAGACACCAAGTTTGTACCACTACGCATTCCCCAAATTCTCTCAGAACTCGAGATCCGATGGGAAGCAGGGAGTCTCCAGTCCTGCTAGCACATCATTCCTCCACAGTTACTTAAGACGTGGATCTGCAGGCTTGGATGGGATGGGTCTTGAAGATGAAGGAAGGACAGAAAGAAATAGTTGTGGGCAAACTGAAATGATAAAGGGCAAAGATACAGCAAGTTCTAAGTTTATGGATGAAAAGAGAATTGATTCTTTTTCACCCAGGGGCAGAACATGCCTCTTCTCTGCAGGAGGCAAATTGTGCTGTGACATTATCCCTCTCTGTACAAAGCACGTGGTCCTGACAGCTGAAGGAAGAGGCATCCCCAGCAAGAGAGAAACCCGCAAGCAGCACACACTGGCAGCTCTCCATCTCCTGTGGGCAGCCAGGCCCGGGGACGTTGGCAGGGGCAGAAACAGAGGAATGTCATTTTGGCCTTTCTACCGCCACTTTAAGAAGGATAAATAAATATTTAATTTCAATCTACACGAAAATCGCAAACTTTAAAAGAATAGGGGTACAGCACACCACTGACATTAATTATCCTTTAATTTTACTCTCTAAAGGGTTATGAAAAAAAGTAAAGGTGAATAAATGTTTGACAGATTAGGAGAGAAAGGATGATTGAAATGGACTTCTTTAAGAGTTTACATAAATGTTTTGCTTTTAAAGTCTTCAGAGCACTCCCTCTGTGTAGGAAGTAACACAATCAGGAGCGGGAAGCACGAGAATTGTGTTTCCAGAAACTCCAAAACGACATGAAGCTTCCCACTGTGAGAGGTTTTGGGCGGCAGATGGATGTGTCACCAGAGTGCCAGATACGGCCCTAAACAGAACCCTGGACATTTGTTTCCTCTGAGTGGAGGGCCACCCCTGAGTCTCTGAACATTTCCTTGGAAAGCATCCCAGGAGGAAGAGCATGTGGGAGTGGGGTCAGACGGATGTCAGGTGGGGTGCAACCTCAGGCAGGGGGATGGCAGCGGGTGCCATCTAGAGCCTGTGGGCTAGTCCTCTCATGACCTGTTGGAAGTGGATATGCTCTATCCAATAACTTGATAAATATATGGCACCAGGTAGGGGTTGGACACAATATATGATCTAAGCATACATGTGTAAAGGGTCAAATAGAATCTTCTGGGGAATAAACAATACTCAAAACAACATCCACATTAAAATAAATGTCCACAGATCAAGTTAAAAGATATTCTATCCAATGAAGTTGATAAAACATCATCCCACTTGACCCTTAATTCCTATGGTCAGATGCTGTCTATTCAAGGGAGCATCAGTGTCCAGTGATGTAGGGTATTCTGACTGGCTCTGTCCACTTTGGTCTCACTGTCTTTCTTTAGACCCATTTTGGAGTCCCGTGGACTATGCATCTCCATTTGGTCAGGTGGACAGTGGTGAACAAGCTCAGAATACTCAGCAATAACAAGGAACTATGAATTGCAAGATGCTGTGGTTTCTTCCGAGTGCCCTCAGGGCAAAGGGTAGATGAAACAGAGCATTCAGCCTCCATAGGTAAATATTTAAAGATTCATATGAGGCAGTCAAGAAAAGCTCCGTACTGAGACAGGAATAAGCAAAGTGGAAGAAGCACACTGTGATGATTCAGACAGCCAGAGAGGCACTTAGACACCTATATGTTTCTTTTGCCAACCCAGAGAAGAATCATGGCTCAAGCTTCGAAGAACACAAAAGACTAATTAAAATGTGCACTGGTCCCATGACTATGTGTGTAGGGGGGATGGTTGGATCCTCCTTTCAGGGATTCTACTTGCAACTTCCTGAGTGTTTTGGTAAGAGGCAAAGGAGAATGGGAATGAGTGTGTGTGTTTGTGTATGTGTGTGCCCATAAGCAAGCACACATATCCGAGAAAGAGGGTAATCCCACAAAAATAGTAATAGCACCCAAACTGTTTCTATACCAGTGTCCTAAGAGAGTTCTTATTCATTCAGCCTGAAAACTCTGGGGAAGGCAATTCATCTTCCTGCTGCTGTAGGGAGCCCCAGTGAGATGCAGACAACCACATGAATACATGGGTGTGTGTGTGTATGTACACATTATAGTTATATACAGGCATAGGTAGATACACACTCATATGGGGGAAGGGCCCCCCAGGTTTAATCAGGATGGTCATAAGCAAAGTTTGATAAGGGGAAAATCTGCAGCGACCACAAGTACCAGAGGAAGAGCTGAGGAAGGAGGCGTGGGGTTTTGCTTACATTTGGCTTCTCCCTGACAGGGAAAGAAAGGCAGACATGCTGTTTGCTTGCAAAGCCAGCCACTCATGGCGGTGCTCTGCTTTCTCGAAAACTTTTACCCTTCATTTAATCAACAGATGGACGTGCTCTGTTGTGGATTTTTCTGAGAGAGTCCCATCCCTCTCAGAGCTGGGCTGGCTGGCACAAATGCAGCCTCAGATGGCAGAAGTAGCCCTGGCATTCCCAAAGAGTGGGAAGGAACCGATTTACTTCTCCCCTACGGACTCAATTCCACAGGTGACTCTTGATACCTTTGGCTAAGCAGGCATCCACAACCCCTCTCCCGAATTTCCTCTTCCTTCCCTCAACCACTACCAGCCGCACCAGTGGCAGGGAGTCCAGAGGTGGCAAAGTTCTATTTGGAACCTCCACCAGTTTCTCTGCCCCTGCTAGGCTGCAGAAAGGAAGCAGCACCAGGGGTGAAATTTCATTTTATACCCTGAATCCAGTGCTGTGTAGGACTCAGAATTCAGTCTTATTCAGAGAACTCGATTAAATTCAATGAAACTCTTTACAAGCCTTTCCCAACCACTGCAAATTACCGCCACGGTACATTCGGTAATTGCAGCCCCTTCTGCAACTGTGCGAAGGCACATATTCGCTTTCAATACACTCACGCAAGTCAGACCGTATTCGAGCTGAAAGATCCACCTAAACCCAGCTCTCCTTCCCTACCCTCTCCTTCTCCAACCGGGTCTGACGGAGAGGAGAGGAGGTGCCCAGAACTTCAGAGCGGCATATCCACATAGACGCCGCCTAATTAATATACTGGGAGCATAAAGAACTCATTTGCATTGGAGAGTTTGAGCTGGATGTTGACAAGTGAGAGGAGAAAGTCATCCCCCCTCCCATGCCCCTTCCTTCCAAAGGACATAAACAGTACCATTTTGTTGCATTTTCAAAGGCAAAGAAGCAATGCCAGTGTATCTCGGCCGGGCAACGAGAGAGACATCAATCAGACGAGTTTCCGAAGCCTGCCACATTCCTGCCCTCAGCCTCCCGCGCCCTGACAACCCGGCCGACTTTCTTCCAAGTCCAGCCGCGCGGGGGTCCTACCTTGACTGAAAAGGAAGAAGCAGACGAAGAGCAGATTGAGCTGGAAAGGTCTCATTCCTCAGTGTCGCGAGGGAGAGCCGGCCGGGCAACTTGGGTTGGCAGTTAGTTTCTCTTCCTCGGCGGCTCGCGGTGCTCAGCCTCCGCCGCGGTCCTCTCCGGCTCGCGCCGACCATCTGTCTGTCCGGCGGTCCCTCCGGGTGGCCTCGGTCTCTCCGTGCTCCGGGTATCAGCAGCCAGCAGAGACAGGTTGCCTGTTTCTAGCCGCCTCGGGAAGCAGGATCGTCAGCAGCGTCCCCTCTCGGAGCAGATCCATTCTCTGGCTCTCGGCAGCCCAGGCACACAGCTTCCTCCGGCGGGCTCCTCCCACAGCGAGCGAGCGGGCGAGTGACGAGTGACAGAAGGGCTCCTTTCACTGAAGCTGGGGCGGGGGGAGAGGGAGGGGAAACAGGTCATAATTAAAGAGGAAACACTTGGAAAAAGGAGATCTGTGCAAAACGGAGGGTGGGGGGAAAGGCTCTGTTCTTTCTTTCCTTCTTTTTTCCCCCTTACATAGGGGAAAATTCAGCTTTTGTCACCATTATTGACCAAAAGGCATCTTGAAGAGGGAGCGGAGCTGTCACTTTTTGTGCACACGACATAATGTTGTTTAACGGGAGTGAAGTTAAGGATGACTATATGCATGTGCACGCATTAAAATATGCATGACTCGCCCTTGCACAAGGGACTGGAAACGGGGCTGAAAAGGGAAAAAGGAAGAGGTGGGGGGATGCATCTTGCCCCAGGAAGGATTTGGCCAGTGTGTGCAGCTGGAGCCTCCGAGTTGGGCAAGAGATAAGCATGCTCTGCATTTTTGAGACTTTCCTAGGATGGGTAGGTAGGTAATAAAACCTGAGCGTTTAAACCTTAGTTTGCTTTGTATTACTCCAAGAAAACAAAATGAAAGAACTAGCGGGAAACCAAGTAGATCTGTGAAACATGCCCATGCATTACTATTATCCTGGTTTGTGCATTTCCTAACAAGGACAGGGGAGCAGCCTGTCTTTGCATTTGGAGCCTCTCCTCTAATGAGCGCTCCATCACTCGGAGCATGTCTTTTCTCCAAGAAGTGCTGTGAATCCTATTGCGAAGGAGAGGCCAAGGTCACAGGCAACTGCTTCCTGAGAATCTTCAGGTCTTTTTTCTACCTGTCGTGAAACCCACACTTAAATCAAACTCTGTTTCCTCCAGGATATCAAGGTGAATTCATCTAGGTCTATGTACTTAATGGACACTTAGATATGCCTGATATAGGCAGGACAATGGGTGAAATAAAATCATAGGCACATACCATGCCTTCAAGAGCTCACAATTTAGTGTGGAGGCAGAGTATACACATAAGATACAAACTATAAGGATAGCTACAAAACAACATATAAGACACACAGCATTATATGCAGAAGAAGGGGAAGTAAAGAGTAAGGAGAGGACAATGAAAGATACTCCGCATTTGTGCCATCCAATTATAAAATCAGTCGTTACTTTCTTCAGTCACTGGACCTTGGAGCCTCTTTTGGGAAACTCTTAGCCTTTTTTCCATCAGTATTACACATCTTGGAGACCTTGCTGACTGCAAGTCACCTTCCAGCTCCAAGTTTCCAAGTGTGGATGTTAACTTTAAAAACATCTCCCTTGGTGTTTGTGAACAAGGAAGAGAAGTAGAGGCACATGTGAAAGTGTGTGCTGGTAGGAGCTGACAACTGGTAGCAGACAAGATCTGCAAATTAGTAGGTGCCTGCTTTGTTGACTTTTCTATTCTTAACTTAATAGTTTATTTAACTGCATCCCTTAGAGGCTGTTAAACATATCAAAGGGAAATTTGTAAGCAAGCTTTGGGGGAAAAAAGTAGCGCTGAACAACAGAGGCTAAGAGGACCCAAAAGAGGCACCCCATCAGCTAAATTAGCATACAAGGTACAGAAGCAAAGTGTCAGCACAGCCTTAGTCCATTGACTTGCTGTAACAGAGGATGCAACGACACAAAAGAGGCAAGTCAGAACACATGCAAAAGATGAATAATAATTCTAAACAACATATGCCAAATACCATATTAGGAGTGGAAATATGGCATGTATAGTGCTGTAACTTTACTAGTAGCTTTTAAATCCATGGGGGTGGGGAGAAATTTAAGGCCCGGGTACCAGTCCTAAGGCCAACCTTGCAGTGAGTAAAACTAATAACATTAGAATGTAGAATGTATCATACAAAGAGACATTTGATGTTTTAATGAAACATTTACCCTTTAAGCCCTTGTTTAGTTTTGATGGCTAATTCCTGAGTGGCCTGGGGCCCAGATTTGCTTAATTCAGCCCCTGAGGGAAATATTACAAAACCTGGGTCACGAGGCTAGTGAACTGTGCAATACACGAAAATCAGGCCCACGTGCAGGCGTGTGCGCAGCACACACACTCACTCTTGGACAGAAGAGGGGTGGTGGGAGTCTGAGGTTGGAAGGACCTTGTTTTGTTCTCCTACTGGTCCCTGAGATAGGCTTCATGATCCTCAAACTGGCTCCGATCCCCCCAGGCGGCTGGGCCTGTTCCCTCCCCGCCCCCGCAGCCTCCGGTCTCCAGCAGAAAGGAAAAAGGCTTGGATTAAGTGATGAGCTGCCTGCCTCTAAAAGGACCAGAAGGTGTTTCAACCCTGAGTGCCGGAAAAACCACGGCAATCTTCGGCAGCCACCACGTGGGGCAGCGAGAACGACAGCGGTACCTGCAGGACCCACAGCCAGCCGCGCTCTGGCGCCAGCCCCGACGGCGGCCTCGCCATCTCCGCCCGGGCTGGTCCTTGGCCTCACCTCCTCCGGGGGCTCGGTTAACCTCCTGGCGCTGCAAGGTGCCTGCGCGCAGTTCTCTGGCGAGGAGGGAGGAGGGAGACGGTGAGGAGCGGACGGCTCCACCTGATGGAGAAGAATGGAGAGTCTTAGACCTTGGAGCGCGGCGAGGGGAGGGGAGGGGGAAAGGAAGACCGTCGTCCCTGGTGGGAACCTCCGCGTCCGGAGCGCGGCGCGCGGGGCAGCGGGTCTCTGGGCACGGCCGGTGGAGGCGGCAGCCCTAAAGAGACAGCAGAAAACCACCGCTGGAAAACTGCCCAAATTCTTGTTCCTTGCACATCCAGGCTCCAGGTCTCTGTTGCGCCCACCGTGCAAGCCGGGGTCCCTCGCCAGCAGGTGGCATCGTCTCCAGCGTTTCTTCTGGCTTGTAGCCCAGGAGGCCGAGCTCATCAGTCCCCAGCACCCACTCCATGCCTTCAGTGCCAAGTGCTGTGTTCTTTGGACCACCCCACCCCACGCCCACCCGAGCGGGCAGGAGAGGGATCGCCAAGAGCTTTGTGAGGCTGGAGCCCACAGAGAGCGAGGGCTGGCTCCAGATTCTGCTGCTTGCTGACCAAAGAGTTTCAGAAGGCAGATCTCCACAGGAAAGTTTCCAAGCCCTGCTCTCCGGGCATTAGGCATGTCGCTGGAGTTTTCTAGGTCTGGGACAAGGAGAGTGAGGCAGGAGGTTCTGGTCTAGGTACAGAAGTGTGGGGGTACCTATGCTCAGTGCCTTGAGCAGACCTGGCTCATTGCTCCTTTCCAGTGACCTTCCTCTTGGCTGTTAGTCCAATGTCTGTAATATTTATTATGTCTTTCATTTGTGCAAAGGCCTGTTTTGGGTACTTAATAAAGATGTGTGGAATTAATACATCAATTCCTTTTCTTGGAAAGTTTGTTCGCTAGTTGGGGGGAAGTATGCACAGGTGTATACATGGAAAAAAATTGATGAAACATCTCATTGGCTTTTTAATAAGACAGAAATTGCCCTGGAGGTCATCTGTCAGGGTGAATCCTTTCTAGATGGGTCCTTCTAGGCCCACTTGCCTGTGGCCCTACAGGAAGCTGCAGGGCTGAGATACAGCACAGGGCTCAACCTTCAGTTCAGGGTTTCTGCTGCCCTGCCCTCCTCGCTGTCTTGCACCACTCGTGATGGTCAGGCACCCTCTCACTGTCTTCCTGTGTTCACGAGGTACCATCACTATGAGGAGGGAGAGAGAGAGAGAGGCTGTTTTATGAGACAGGCAGTCATCATGAGTGGAGAATTTCCTGTTTAATGCCTCCTCACAATATTCGTCCCACAGATACATTATAAACCACACTTCCTTTCGTTTTTCATATATCCTGCCAGGGCTGGTTAAAACCTCCTTGTCCAGGGACTTAAATACATTTTGAACAGGCCCCTTCTGGGAGTTCAGGGCAACCTGACTCTTGCTCCAGGCTACATATACTTCCAGAGGCCAAAGGTCATCAGAGGTCCTCCCGAGTGGCAGCCTGTCTGACCTGCGCTCTCCCAATCTTCTAGCCTATTTCTTTTTCATCTGTCTGAACCAAATTTCTGGCTCACATCTGTATAGGTGGATTATAAGACCTTAACCTCTGTTCACGGTGGTCAGTCTCTCCATAGTAGCACAGAAGGGCCCAAAGAACCAGCTATTCATCTTTCACAAGCAGCCCCCAAAGGCAGGGCAAATCTGCTCCACAGATTCACCCAAGGCCAGGCCTGAGCAAGGGGGTCATGGCGAACCTTTTGACCTGAGCTCTGGCCTGCACACTGCTAACTTTTGTAGCCACTTAATGAACCTAGGCTTATCTTTCTTCATCTGTAGAAATGACTGGTTTGAGACAGTGGCTCTCTGGGATCCCTCCCAATCCTAAAATCCTAGTGTCCATTTTCCAGAGGCCACACCTCTCAGCCTGGAGAGATTTGAAGGTGCTTCCCCAGTGCCCCAAGTGTTAGGTAGGTTATTGCCAGAGACTGATCCCCACCCCCAAGAAAACATGTGACAGCCCTCGAATCTTCATGGACCCCTCTCCTCTCACTGGTAACAACTTTTCCCCAAACTGTTTCATGTACATCCTGTTTTGAGTGCCCTCAGTCTTTCCCCAACTTGCTCAGCTTGTGATTTCCCTCCTCTCTTTATTTTCCCCAGAACCATGCCCCACATTCAGCCTGGATTCCAGGTTCCAGAAGAGATTGTCTTCAATGTATGTTCTATAATTGTATTGGATGCAAATCTGTTATCAAAGTAAGGGGATACTGATGCCAGGGGGTCTAACTGTAAAGACTCCCTTTAAAGGCAATAAGGACCGTGGTGCCTTGTATTTTAACTCAATCTTAACATGAATCGTACCTGACTATAAACTTTGTCTGACTGTGCATCTTCTCCTGGCAGCTCCACAGGGTTGGAGCAGCGCCTCTCCAGTTCATAACTGTGCTCCCAGCTCCCACCCTCATAGGCAGTAGGCTCTCAATGTACATTGTTGAATGAATGGTAACATTTTACCTAGTGCCCCACATCCCATTTCCTGTTTTCTGAATCCAATTTAACTTATTCTTCACTCTGTTATTAAACCATTGTCAAACATCTGGCATGTGCCTGCCACTGCTCTGGCTGTATTTTATGGGGATGGGTAATGAGTTGAGCCTATATATAGTTTGCAAAATGTGGAACACACTTTAAGATGCATAGCGCTATAGAAATGAAAGATATTTTTATCTCCTTGGCATCCTTCTGCACAAGGAGACAATTCTCTGGCAGCACTGTTTAAGAACAATAGACCTGTTTAGCCTTGACCCACTCATGCATGCAGGGCACTGGGTATTCAATTCACACGGGAGCAGCATTATCTCTCTCGGCAAAGGCCCGAAGAGTGTATAATTTACAGGGAAGAAAAGACACGAGAAACGTTATGAAAGGAGGTGGCAATGCCCCCATGCCTTGTCTCATCACAGGCTGAGTGCACAGGCCAGGACCTTCATCTGTGATCCAGGCATGGCACCGAAGGCGAGCATCAGCATCCCTCTTCAGTGCTTGGGACAAGTCTGTGGCATTTCGGAATATGCCATGTGCTCTTTTTGTGTATATGAATAGACTAATGATGTGGAAAATATGAGAAGACAAAGTGAAATTCCAGTTTATGACTCATTTGTGGTATTCAAAGTCTTAGAAATTATACTGCATTTTTCTTTTTCTCCATTATTATTTTTCATAGCCCCCTCCCCACACAAACATACACACACACCGTAGGCTTATGTCATAAATTAGTAAACCTTTATAGCAGCCAAGAGAACAGCTGCATCTCACTTGAAGTCCCTTTAAGCTTTCTTCCTAGATGACAAACTTTACTTTCTCTCTTCTGTTTGTTGCATACAGTATTTTTCCTTCCTCCCTTCCTCCCTCTCTCCTTCTCCTCCTTCCTTCTATCCTTCTCTCCATATAATAAATTTATATGTCTATGAGTATAACTTTTATATTTATCTATCTTTATAAAGTTATTTAACTTTAGGAACATATAAAACTTTACACACACACAACTTTTCTATTAACATGCCAGCAATGGGCCTCCTACCCAAATATTCACAATTACTGAGCCCTAGACCAGGTTTTCATCATCTCTTCCTGAACTCATAGCTTCCTCAACTCATTGCCTAGTCTACAGACTAACAAAACCACTCTCCGTTGTCTAACTTGCTGTTCTACCACATTTGTCTGTTTGAAATTCAGTTCTGTAATATTTTCCCCATGCTTGAAAATGTGGATGGTCCCCAAGACAGAGTATAAACTTCCTGTCGTGATATATGGGGCATGTCAGACAAACATACATTTCCGTCTCATTGCCAGGCCCCTCCTTCACAGTCCACACCTCAGTCCTGTCAAATTACTCTTTATTGATTAGAGACAGCAGCAACTTTTACTTTTCCATACTCTCTTGTCCTGTTTCCTCTCCTGGCACACCTCTCCCCCTCACTCACCCCTTTGCCTACTACACAGGTGCTCATTGCTCAAGAATCAGTTGGACTGTCACCCCATGAAAAGTTTGCTTCAACGCTTTCTCCCCTCAGTCAAAATGAACAGCTTGTTCATCTGAGTTTCCACAGCATTCTTATGATCTTTTATCATATAACTATTAATATTATATTATAATTATTTATTCACATGTATATATTCCAAACTATATGTCCTTCAGGGTCAAGGACCATTTTTTGGAATTTATTTTTGCATATCTCAGAGTGTATTGCTCAATTCCTGGCATATAATAATTGCTTGCTAAATGGTATCTAAATGAAATAAAATTAGCCCAAAAGTCCTGAAGTCCCTACTGTGACTGTCCAATCTCAAGCTTGAGATTTTCTTTCTGATGCCTTTAGACCCAACCAGATCCAGGAAATTCCATATTTATCTTGTGGACCTAGACTCATCTGAAGGACTGGAGGAAAAGATTTCTGACTCTCTATTTTGAACCCAAGTCTCAAGCAAATATGACAAGTGGTACCATCAATCTATGTAAATCACCAGCTAACTTGAGCTCTTGTGTTAAAAGAACAGTTTGAAATCCTGGTTCTTCACATTGCTAACGGCACACTCCCAAACCAGTTGAGAAGCTAGCACTTTCCATAACAATTATATGGACATGGGTTCAAAGTAAATGACGAAAACCTACATTGATTTTTCCTCAACTCAGTCCAATTTGAACTGAGTTGATGGTTCAGTGCTTTTTCTGTTATCTGTGTCTCTTTTCTGTCTTTTCTTTTTGCTGCTGTCTGTCTGAGATCGTGGACAGGCAGAGGTAGAAACTCCTTCTCCTCCACCTTGCTTTGTTGTGCCAGCCCAGTTCGGATCCACCTGATTTTTTTTAATGATATAAGAACAGACAGTATAGTATAATACAGTGGCTCTTGATGTGGGGTTCCTGGGCTAGCAGCATCAGCATCCCCTGAGAACTTGTTAGAAATGCAAATCCTCAGGCCCTACCCAGACCTCCAGAGTCAGAATCTTTAGGGTGGGGTCTAGCTACCTGTGTTTTAACAAGACTTCCAGATAATTCTGATGCATGCTAATGTTTCAGAACCACTGTTATTAGAACTCCCACGTACCATTGCTCAGCCTCAACAATGATCAAGCCATGGCCAATTCTGTTTCATCTGTCCTCCTTGCTTCCTCCCATCTCGCTGAGTTATTTTGAAGCAAATTCAAACATTAGATCCTTTCATCCATATGTATTTCAGAATGCGATAAAGGCCTTTAACGTGGACAAAAATAATACTTTATAGTATACATTTGTTAGATATCTGAGCCAGATCATTCATCTTTAGACAATTCATCCTTAAAATACACTCAACAGACTTCAAATGGTAGTTTTTGGCCAAAAAAGGCAGCTCAACTAGGCAAGACAGAGAAAGATCCTTTTTCTTTTTTGGATTAAGATTTTGTTATTCAGAAAAGGATGAGTCTGGTCATTATGATAGGAAAGAAGAATTAACATGAAAGAAGCAAGCCCCAGTTGAGGCTCCTAATGAAATGATGCCTGCCTTCACCTTGAAAGAAGCTGACTCTTTACAGTTTATAAAGGTTTCATGCTCCATCCTATTCATAGGGTATGTGGTCTGATTGTTTTCCCAGAATTATGATAGATTCACAATTTTTATCCATGCTCTTTAGCCTGATCTTCCTCACGGTCCACTTGCCTTTGTGTGAAAATTGGCCAGAGTTAAGATGTAACTCTTACCTTGCTCTTACCTGAAGAGGACAGGGAGCACACCCTTGACCTTGTTCTTACCAGCTGAGTGTGCTAACCTTCCAAGTCAACAGCCAGTCTCATCACTGGGGTATGTCCTTGTCTGGTCCCCTCAAGTCCTATGCGAGTACTTATTAGACTCTGAGAAACTCAAGAGAATATTTGCTCCCCTTTTAAGACATCTGTGGCAAAAACTGACACTTGCATGGAGCATGATTTGATAGCAATATCTGCAAAGTGTCAGAAAGGGGAGGGGATCGATACACTTAATTTACTTGGAATAATTCATTGCCTAACAGGAGTTTTCAGCGAGGGCAGACAAATTCCACACTAAACTAACTCACCCACCTGGATTGAGAGAAGCACAGTGAATCCATCTTTTGAATGAGATGTAAAACTGAGTTTCTTGCTTTCATTAATGACTCCCCTGGCCCTTCCTACCTTGAGACTGGATGTTCATTCCGTCAGCCATTTTGCAAAGTGGGTGATGTATGCTATTGACTGGAAGTTCCCTTGTCATTCCTACCCGAGCTGATTGTTTCACTCTCTGCCCTTATATTTGGGTGTGTTGCTTGCTCAGAGGCTGTCAGTTTGGAGTCGTATCCCACCACAAGAGGAAGAAAAAGTGGAGATATTTTTCTTTGGTTCAGGATTGTGGTGGTGATTTTTCTTTCCCTTTGAGGCTAAACCAATAGGAAATCAGTTTGTCATGGGACTGAAAGTTACAAATAAAGAAGAATTGCATATGGCACTGAGAAGGGATCCTCAGCATGGTGTACTGAGGTCACAGCATCTCTTCGAGATAAATATTGAAGAGACATCTAGATTTAATGGGTTCACAATGATCTCTCAACCTCTCATCTCATTTATCCGGCACCATGTGCAAAATGATTTAAAGTAGTTTTCCACATAGTAACAGTGATGGCTCATGAGTTCTGAGTTTTTGAGAGAATCCATTAGAGGTTTCCTCCCTTACTAAGATAGAACCATCTCTGGTAAATGCTTAATATTGGCCCAGTGGCATTGCATTGACACGGGACAGGAAGAGGACAGGAACCAGAGATCCCAGTTGAAGCAGCAAAAGGAGCTTGGGGAGGAGGGTTGTAATTATAAGGCACCTTCAAATAATTATGCTATTACTATCTAATTATGAAGTGCCACTTTCTACTTTAACTACCTCAAATTCAGGGATCACTCAGCAATGGGCTCTCTACTGAGCTTTGGCATGCTCCCTGAAGGTGAGGGAAAGTACACAGTAAGAAAACACTGGGTCCTTGAGGCGGCCAGAAAGGTCCTGAGAGAGTAGCCTGAAGAGGTCAGGAGGTGAATTTCTATTCTCATTTGTCAGACCTTCTCACCTTTCCGTGTCTTATTTGAATTATCTACAAAACGAGGGAAAGAATACGTCTTTCCTCCCCTGACTTGTCAAATAGGCTGGCAAAAAAAAAAAAAGAAAATCAAGATATAAATCTCTGTGAATATTGTTTATCATTCTTTAAAATAGGAGAAGTCACTCAACAAACATTCGTTGAATGCCTACTTTTCTTGGGACACCGTAGGGGGTGCAGATTTAAGCCATAGGCCACTATCCTCAAGTACCTTCCAAAGCAGTTGAAGACACAAAACAGACGACCACTTGATTCAGCCGACCACTTATTCCTTCATTCAATGTTCATGCGACTCATGTTTATTGACCACCTACTTTGTGTCAGGCACGGGATGCAGGCATTGGCAACACAGAGATGAGAACGAGTTACATTCTGTCCTCAAGGAGCCTGTTACAGTCTAGTGAGACATAAGGAAAACAGTGTAAGCTTTTGAGATAAGCAGAAAGTGATTGAGTGACACAGATGCTCTGAGAAGCGAGTGTCCACTGTGGGCTGGGTAGACATGGAAATTTCATAAAGGGCCTCAGCTGGAGCAGGAAGGGACAGGGCTCAAATCTGACATGAGCCCAGTTAAGTTAGAGACCCTGATGCCCAGTGCTCCCTTATTCTCCACTTCATGTTCCATCTCCCAGAACACAAGCAATAAAACTCAATAGGAGAAGCGTAAGTATGGTAATAGAGGAGGAGATTAATTCCTAATTTTGACTTCCTTTGAACCATTTTTACTTGACTGAGTCAAACTTGCTGTGGAAGATGATTCATTACTATCTATTTTAAATCATAATCAGGAAGCACAATGACACCCCAAAATGACAGAGAATGTGTTTCAAGTGAAGAAATCACAATTTTTTTAAACTTTAAAAAATTAATTTGGTTCTTCCTTGTAGAACATAAGTGAAAGAGCAAACCTAAACAAATTGTTAAAGAATTCACTACTGGTGATTGAATTCATATATTAAGTAAGCAAAAACTGAAAAAGATTATCTCATTAAAAAAAATTAAATACTACAGAAGCATATAGAGGAAAATGTGACCACCTTCTTTCACCAATCCTTGCCCCAAATCTACTCCCAGAGGTGACCACAATTGGCAGTTTTGTGTGGACCCTTCTAGTCTTTTGTTATGTGTTTACACACACGTAGAACAAGCACTCTCTCTATGTATGCATAAATGAAATCACACATAATATACGTTATTCTGAAATTATGTCATCTTTGAGTTTAACAATACAGCTCATAGATTTTTCCAGTGATAGTCTGTTTTAATATGCCTGAAGGAAACAGAAATCGAAGCATTCATTTCCTTTTGTCCTCTGCTTTTAAAGGGAAGACTTGCTTCTTTCATCCAGATCTGATCCAGGCTCCCTGTGAAGCAGTGATTGCTGTCCGAGTCAGGGAAAGGGGCAGGAGGCAAAAGGTGAAGGCACAGGAGAAGACATGGGCCACACTGAGTCTCCAGGTTTTCAAATCTGGCCCAGATATAGGAAATGGGAACAGGATGAAAAATGAACTCTTGAAACTTTTAGGCAAACAATGATCAGCTGGCCTCGGGGAGCAAGACAGCCCTGGCCTCAAACTGACCACCATCAAGCCCACCTTTGTTCATCATTTTCTATGTGCAAAAATGTACTAGTGCTTGAGTGATATTCTTTCCACCAATGCCTCTTTTCTGCAGCAAGAAAGGAAGGAAGGAAGAAGGGAGGAGGGGAGGGAGGAAAGAGAGCATGAAAAAGGCACAAGTCAGATATCTCCGCCCTCTGAAGGCTTGAGGGTGAATTTCTCTGGTGCCCTCCCAGGAAGAGTTTGGAGGCTGCCACTCTCTCAGCCCATCTAGGAGCACACAGACAAAGCAGAAAAGGGTTTATTCTGAGTTCACGGTGAACCATCTGATGTTTACTAAATCAGCTCTCCGCATTCAAACCTTCCAACTCCGGAGAGAGATGCAGTCTTTGGGGAAGCACTCTTGAATTTATTGGGTTTTAGACCCAATTAACCAGAGACTTTAATATCTTTTGAGCCCTTATCCCCTACCCCACACCCCATCTCCCCAAATATAAGCAATCAGATCAGTGTTGTTTTTGTATCAGGAGATTCATTCTGGAAGGTGCAAGTTGTAGAGCAGTTGTAGAAACAGAACGTCTGAGTCTTTGGTGAGGATTCACTGAGTCCTCGGAGAATGCAAGGAAAACACTGACCAGGGCCTCCTGGAGACTGTTGTAGAGAGAGTGTTTGTGAAGGCAGGTCAAAATTCTGAATAGTTCTTATCATGTTGAAGAAGTTTAATGCAGGTCATGGAGCAAGGGCCTTTGCAACCATGCCAGTCTGTATCCTGGCATAAAATAAGGCACACTTCAAGGGTAATCTGGAGGAAATTTCGTCGACTATGTATAGAAGTATGGGCAGGATTAAAGGAGCCAATAAGAGGTGATATTGAGGCACCCACAGAGGAGGAACAGTGGTTAAGCCATTTTATCACCGTTAGCCCTGAAATAGTGAGGGGAGGGACCAGTGTAAGTGGAGCCTTGGAGAACTGAAGCCATGGGGGAGGGGCCACCTGGCAGGAGCTGTAATCCTACAGGGACAAAACCCAGCACTGAGGCAGAAAGGGTGCTGGGGAAGAAATACTCCCACTACTCTCTCTCCTCCTGCACTCCTATCACTTTTTGGTGACTCTTGATGGCTGAACCCAATTGCAAATCAGAAGGAAAAGGAATCTGGAGATGAATTCCACAGAGTCAGCACCTCAGGACACAGAGCAAAGTGGAGAAGGTCAGAGAATGAATCCTGGTGGTGGTGATGGTGTGAGGATTCAGGAAATAGCCATCACTTCAGCCTGATGGAGATTTGGACTGGAAACTGAGACAGCTCAGGGCAGAAGAACTTGGCAGAGCTTCACGAGGTTCAGGATCACGTCAAAAGGGCAAAGAAACTGTTGTCCATGTCACCCTATGTCCATGTCAGAGCTTGAAGTGTGCAGAGAAAACCACCAGTCACTGAATCTGCAGAATCCTGATCCTTTGGGTGTTAACACCATCATAGACCCTACAGGCTGGAAGAGAATTCCAGAATTCATCCTTCTTTCTCCAAGGAGGGCAGTACTAGACTATTGGAGGGAGATGGGAGGTCACAACCTTTTTACTTACACAGTTTTATGGGATGTTCATTTTCATCCATCATTAGCCAGGCAAGCAAAATGAAAAAAATAATTTCAACTATAAACACTCAGAGATTTACTATGGGACATACAGCATTTTAAACTTTGTACTGGATATGGAGACAAATAGATATGGTCCTCGCTCTTCTGAGGCTTACATTCTGCTGCATGAGCCAGATATGTGCATAGCAAATTATAATTCAAAGTGGGATGTGATTAGTGCTTTAACAGAGATAAATACAATATGTTATGGGAGAGTAGAAAAGGTGGAGGTTAATTTTGACTGAGCATTAGGAAAAGCAGGGTGGTGGTTCAGCTGGCTTTTAAAGAAGAGGTAAGCTTAAGGAAGTGGTGGGCAGGGAGGTGGGTAGAAGCATAAGTGTGGAAACGCACCACGCCTGCTTGGGAGGACCTGGAGAGCTGTGGGATGGCTGGAATATGGAGTGAGTGGCTGGGGCAGTCAGACGCAGGACTGGAAAAGTCAGCTGGGGTGGGACTGTAGAATGTCTGAACGTCAACACCAAGGTGTTTGAAGCTGAGATTGCCAGTTGCCTGTTCAATATTCAATCTCTTCTTTATTCTTTTTTTTTTTTTTTTGTGAGGAAGACCAGCCCTGAGCTAACATCCATTGCCAGTCCTCCTCTTTTTGCTGAGGAAGACTGGCCCTGGGCTAACATCCGTGCGCATCTTCCTCCGCTGTATGTGGGACGCCACCATGGCATGGCTGACAAGCAGTGCGTCAGTGGGCATCTGGGACCCAAACCCGCGAACCCTGGGCTGCCAAGCACAAACTAAACCACTGCACCATCGGGCCAGCCCCCTCTTCTTTATTCTTATTAACAGAATCTCAGTTTTTTTCAGAGTGGCATTATGTCCATTTAAAACTATGAACTTCCTCAGCTCCCTTACAGCTAGAGGGGCATCATGTGACCTAACTCTCGCCTACAATATGTAAATAGAAGTCTACCAGATGGGGTTTCTGGGAAAGCTATTGTGTGACTGATCAAAAGGGACTTGCCTGGACCGTCCCATGCATTTTGCCTTTTGCTCCTCTCTCCTTCTTCCTGATTAAAATGTGAACTTGAGTCCCAAAGGTGGAGCAGACATCTTGTGACCAAGAAGCAAAGGCCCATGCTTGGGAGGGCAGAAAGGGTGAGAAAGGACCTGAGTCCAGGATGACTTCCTGGAATAGCAGCATCAGTCCTGAAATGCCTACCTCCTGACTTCTTGTTAAGTGACAGAAGTGAATCTCAATTTTTTAAGCCTCTAGAGTTATATTTCTGTTATATAAAGCAGCGTATAATAGTCCAGTGTTTGAGTTCATTCTGTAGGATATGTGGAACCACTGAAAGCTGATAAGTAATAGTGTAGACCTGGTATTAAGGGGTCTTTGCTTCAGTCCAGCTGTATCCCTGGACATACGTAGTAGTATAGACCCAGTATTCAGTGATCTTGTCCAGCTTCTGGTCCAGTTCTACTCCTGGTTAGCAAGGTGACTCAGAGGGGTCACTTAGCTTTTCTGGGAACTGTGTCCTCATTTATAAAATATAGATTTTCTTAGAAGATCTCTGAAGGACCATTGAGCTCCACAGTTTCCTGACTGGAGCAACACATTAGGAAGATGACAGGAGGTAATGTGGAGGCTGGCTGCAGAGGTGAGAGCCCGGAGAAGAAAAGCCAGTTACGTGGTTGTTACACTTGGAGAGAAAGAAGGGAGTGAGGCCTTGAACGAGGGGTATAGAGATACAGGAAAAGGAGTTGACTGTGCGGCCAATAGGTCTTCCGGATTGATTGGATGGAGGCTGTGTGGTGTAGAGGGAGAAGTTGTAACTGACTGATCCAAAAGGTGAATAAAACACAAAGAATGTGAAAAGACTGAGTATCCTTCAATATTACAAAGATTTCAAAGAGATTTTCAGAGATGCTGAAACAGCGTGGCCTCATCCAACACTCCTAGGAAATCATTGATGCAGAAGCCAACAATAATAAAAATAACTCCGATTCATGTCACACTCTCCCCCTCAAGAACCCAAAGCCTGTTTGTATAGCTGTTACCAGTTTATCATTGCGACGCCCTTGCATGGTGAAAAAGGGAAGACTATGTCATCTCTCCCCATTAGACTGACAGAGAAACTGCAATCTGAAGGAGTAGGGATCTGCATAAGGTGCCAAGGCAAGTCACGGGCAGAGTTGGCACTGAAAATTAAGTCAGCCTCACCCGCGACTTGGGCTCCTCAGGGCCTATGAGACATGAGAAAACCTAAGATGTGGGCGCTCCCTCCCCTGACACATTACTAGTTCCAGAATGCATACTTAATAAATGATCTCTCTACCTCTTATTTCTCATGACACTCTGTGTTTCTCTCCAGAGTCAGATCTGCAGGCACTGGAGCACTGATGTCCTACCCAAAGATTGAAAATTCTACGTGGAAAACAAGAGTGAGGCATCTTGGCCTCGGTTTCCTCACTGATGGGTTCTGAGAAGGCACTGCAATCCCTGGAGGTGGGTTTCTTCTCAGCTTGCTCTTCCAGTTTGCTTACCTGTTGGCTTTGCCTATTCTGAAAATTCGGTCTCCATTCCCTTTTTTTTTTAAACTTATATTTCACTTCGGTCCAATCTCAAACACAATTTCTTTTGTAGATCTCTCTTACAAACAATGGGGGCATAACTGGTATATTTTAATCCCAAAATGGCATCCAAAAGCGTTCTGCAATGCCGCCAAGCCAGCACTTTTAGAAGCATCTGACGATATTAATTTCAGTCTATTTCCTGAGGTTTGCAGGAAACTAAAATGTAGAAAGTGCTGTGGCAAAGAATTAAAGCTTCATGGAAAAAAAGGAAGATTGACAGGAAACAAGGCTTCAATAGGACAGCTTGCACCGAGTAGTGCTGTCCTCCTTTCTGCATATCAACACATGTGTGGGGAAAAATAGCTCTCTCCTCCTTGCAGCTCTGTGATTGGGAACGGGCCTTGCCTACATGCAGTGGGTGTGCATTGATTGGAGAGACACAGGAGGCTGTGCCCTGGGTCCTTTGCACTGGGCAGTAAATCATTGCCGGTGGCCAGACTTTCCCGCAAAAACAGTTACATCTGATTTTCATCCAATTAAGAAAAATCTAAGGAGACAATAAGATCAGTTTTCTAAAACTCATGCTTATTTTGTGCTCCTTGAGTTCCCCATTTTTATCTTTCTTTTTTCACATTTGAATCTGATGTTTTAAATTTAGGTCTTTCTGGAAAGAAGTTCCTTCAAATTCTCCCATGTGCCATGACAATTTGAAGCAAACTCTACCACCAAGCATACCATCTTTCCTTTTAAAAGCACTTTCCTTCATCTGGTTTCTCTTTCTCCTGATGTTTGGAGTGCGGGTTTTCTTGACGTTCCCTGCACGGCAGTGTTAGCCTCACCTCGCTGGGCTCCATCAGAAGGTCTCTTCCTTTTTCTCACCAGTAGGTGGACACAGTCCTGCTCAGCACAGACAGGATTTCCAGCATGCTCACTAGTAGGCCCTGCACAGGCTTATGAATCTCCAGGAAGAATTACTAAGGGGGCCATTGGGCGGTTACCCCCAAGCCTGTGATAAGAGGGGGGAGGACAAGAGCCAACTCTGCCGAAGGGAGAACAGTTCTACTGCTCACCGGCACTGGGACGTGAGGCCCAGTCCTCCCATCTTCCCCGCTGTCTTTGCTTGTTGCTATGAATCAGCAAGGGTGAGAGGACAAAACCTGGAGGTGCTCGTGGGTCTGCAAATTTGTGGGTAAGACGAAGACACCTTGGATTTTAGGGAAAAGCTAAGGAGTCACCGGGAACCATGGAAGAGGCTGTGGGCCTGCGAGGCTGGGCCTTCTGAGGGCGCGCGCTGCCGTGCAGGTGAGTTGGAAGAGCAAGTTAGTAAGGGATCGGGGGAGGGAGAGATGCAGAGGGCGCCCAGACTGGGCTCGAGGGAGAGCCTGCACACCCTGACCCTTGTCTGCCCGTTCTGTGTTGCAGCCCAAGTGAGACTTTCTTTTTTCAGATTTATAGGTGCAAGACATGCCCACATGTCACCATGGATAGCGTTAAGCCTATTATGATTTGTTGTTATTGAGATGAGGCGAGAGATGAGGTGGTGAGGAAACAGTGCCACCTCACTCCTCGCTGTGAGTTTTAATATAGACAGAATCAAATTCAGCAAACCCTCGGGCCTGCGGCAACCGCTTTAAGGACAATTCTCTTTCAAATATCCCAGTAACCATACGAGGTTTGTGACTAGTATGATCCCCGTGGTACAGACGAGAAATAGAGGCTGAGAGATGTTCCCAAGGCCAAGTGGGGACCCGATGGAGTGGCTGCTAGAACCCATTCTCAGCAGAGCGTGTTGTTAATTGCAGATGACTCCACGCACCTGGCTCGTTACTCTTCTCAGACAGGAGACCTGCACTGTGAGCGATACCAGTAGCACCTGGGCCCACTGGCTGAACAACAGGATGAGAACCAGACTTTTGAAAAGTCATTGGGATTCCTCCAGGCTTTGCTCCTCTCCGATGTGAGCCCAGATTGTGTCACTATGGTAATCTGGATCCTGACATCGCCTTGGAGAGCCACAGTGACATGTGAGACATGGGGCAAGGGCACGGGATGGCCCTCAGAGTGTCTGCAGAAGGAAGGGGGGAGTGGATGAGTGACTTCACTAAAGCTGGAGTTTCCTCTGGGACCACTGAACCTTTATGATTCTGGCGAGTATATGAAGGTGTACCCATTCCCGTGGCTCCTGCCCTACCTCCCTGCTCAGGCTCTGGGACATTTAGTCCTGGCTTGATGGTTATTTATACCGATGTTAAAGGCCATTAGGGGCCAAAATGGAAAGTTTTTCTGAGCTTAAAAAGTAAGTGTGGGTTTGGCTTATTGATCTGAGCACCACAGATAGTACAATAGTAGATAGTCCTGTGTTGTGAGACCCACAAAGGCATTTGCCAAATCGCATACACAGTAAACACAATTTGGGAGTGTGTGAGTGGCAGGGGTGAGCCAAGGAGAAGAGCCAGTGGGTGAGAATTCAGGTTCAGAGTTTGGAGAAGTAGCTTTCAAGATTCTAAACACCGTATAAAAAAGTTGGTATTTTCAAGCCTGCTTTTCTAGAGCAGATTTGGACCATTCTATCTTCTGCTTTGACTAAACATTCAGAATCCCGGCTTCCAATAATTATCTTTGATATGGTGTTGTCTCATTGATGTGCCTAGGGGACAGTGCTCATTTGAACTAATTGTTCTTAGTTACAGACACTCTGGGAACTTGCATTTGTTACCCTTCCATGGGGTATCCTTATAAGAGCCAGGGGGCAGAATACAGAGCCTGAAGCGGATGGGACCAGCCATGGCAGGTCTGTCTGTCTGACTGGTGATTGAATTGCCTATGCTCCGTGATCCCCTTGCATGAACTGCTCCTATTTCAGACCCAGGGAAAATCATTTTAAAAGCTGAAAGCTTTTGAAGTAACAAGTGGCTGCTTTTTTCTCTTCTCATTTCAGGCATGCTGAGTTTTAGTCCAGGGTGGTTGCAAAGGGACCTCCCCATCATAAGTCTGGAAACCCTCGATCATGAAGGATTATTTCACAGATTTCCTAAAAGTGAAAGAAAAATGGGAAAGGTAAAAATTTGATGTTTTCAAAATGCTTGACCTTTGAAGCATATGCCAGTGCTGCACTTTCTGCAGGAGCATTTTCCTCAGAACTTGTTCCTTTCTTACTTCATAAGGCTCCTCATTGATGCCACTCTCTTACTTCCTAAGCCTCAGCCCATCCACACCCTTACCCAGGTTGGAATTCTGATGGGAGTTCCAAACACGCATTCTTTTCCTTTTTTGTCATCAGATATTCTTGTTAGATAAAAAGGAGACAGAGGCACCATCTTCCCCAGAGTCTGGGATCTAAGACCATGCAATATAAGAGGAGAAATGAGTGGCTGGAATTGGCATGTTATGACTGAGGAGCACAGGTGGTCTAGATCTGCACTGCCTAATGCAGTCACCTCTACCCACATGTGACTGTTTAAATTTCAATTAACTAAAATTAAAAATACACTTCTTCAGTCGTGCTAGTTACATATTAAGTGTCCCGTAGTCACATGTGGACAGGGTAGATTTTATTTTTGAACATCACAGAAAGTTCTATTGGACAGTACTAGTCTAGTCTCTTTATCCAGTCAGTTTTAAGCTGGCACTGTATGGGAAAAAGACTAATAATCAGGGTTTGTCCCTTATGAATGGTAGTCACAGAAATGGTCAAACTTTAGTTTGATCACAAAATTACTTTTGAATAGAGCAAGCCAGAGACAACTTCACAAAATTAATGGTGTTCCCATCTAGGTTTCCAGGCCCTGATGAAAGATTAAGAAACTTAGATCCCTTTTGAAATAAATGAGGGGACACCAATGTACCGTGACTGCTATGGCCTGAATTTTGTCTCCCCAAAATTCTTATGTTGATGCCCTAACCCACAACATGACTTGTATTTGGAGACAGGGCCTTTGAGGAGGTGATGAAGATTAAATGAGGTCAAAAGAGTGGGGCCCTAATCTGATAGGGCTGGACCCCTTATGAGAAGAGGATGAGACGCCAGCACTCATTCTCTCCACCTTGTGAGGACGCATTGAGAAGGCGACCGTCTACAAGCCAGGAGGAGAGCTCTCACCAGAAATAGACCATGCCGGCACTCTGATCTGGAACTTCTGGCCTCCAGAACTATGGGAAAATAAATTTCTATTGTTTAAGCCACCCAGTCTGTGGTAACCTTGTATTTGATTTGCTGCTACTAATAATGGCTAGCATTTGTATAGCATTTTCAAAGGTGATTTTATGTATCTTGTTTGCTTTTCACAAAAGCACTGGAGGCTGGTATTAATTTTGCGATTTCACAGAAGAAAAGAGCCCTGAGAATTCTCAGATAATCAAGGGTCAAAGTGAGTCTAGAAACCAGGGCTTCTGAATTCTAGCCCAGTGCTCCAGTCTTTCCGCCATATTGCTTTAGAGATCTATTGTGATTGCCCAACACAGACTACACCTGGGCAACTCTGAACACAAGGGCTTATCTGTGGCCGCTCTCACATTAGCGTCTGCCCAGTGGAAATAACTAAGAGTTCATGGAACATAGAAATCAATAGTGCATAGTTAACAAGGGGTTAGTTTCCAGAATATTAAGAATATTTTCAACAAATATGTTTAAAAAAGAAGCAATAGAGAAACTAGCAAAGGCCATAAATAAGAAATATACAGAGAGGAAATTCAAAGAGCCCATAAACATGTTTAAATATGCCAACTTGTTAGTAAAAATGAAAACACATGTTAAAACAAAAAGAGGTCAGTTTTACACCTATCCAATTAGGAAAAAAAAAATTAAAGTCTTGTAATATCAAGCACTGAAAGGGAAACAGGAATTGTCATAACTTGGACATAGGAGTGTAAATTAGTGCAGCCTCTTTGGAGGACAATTTACCAATATCTAGCAAAGTTGAATATATACATGCCCTATGATCCAGGAATTGACTTCTAGACATATATCCTAGAGAAAATCTTGCACATGTACATGCAGATATGATCAAGGATATTCATTGCAGTCTTACTAGTAATTGCAAAAACAAGCTAAATGTCCACCAATAATGTAATGGATAAAGTGTAGTCCATTCATACAAAGAAATATTTTCTAGTAGTTAAAATGAACTAGATTTAAATGTATCAACATTTATAAGTCTCAAAAACATGATGTTGAGTGAAAGGGTAAGTCATGAATCTATATGTGCTGATGATACCATTTATATAAAATTTAAGAACAAATTAATATATATTGTTTGTGAATACAAAAATAGTAAAAATATAAACAATGTAAAGATAAAATCCAACTTTAAGATGGCGATTACCTTTGAGGAGGGAGGGAAATGGTATGAGGCGGTTCAATTATATCTAAATTTGTGCTTTACATTTTTTTTCTAAAGCAGATAGAAAAAAACATTTAACACGTCAGATCTGGGTGGCACAAGGGTATCTGTTAAATGATTCTCTGCACTTCATGTATATATAAATTTTACATAATTTAACAACTCAAAACAGGGGCCAGCCTGGCATAGTGGTTAAGTTAGTGCACTCCGCTTTGGTGGGCCGGGATTTGCCGATTTGGATCCTGGGCACGGATCAACACACCACTTACCAAGCCATGCTGTGGCAGCGTCCCATATAAAGTAGAAGAAGATGGGCGTGGATATTAGCCTAGGGCCAATCTTCCTCAGCAAAAAAGAGGAGGATTGGCAACGGATGTTAGCTCAAGGCTAATCTTCCTCAAAAACAAAAACAAAACCAAAAAAAACCTCAAAACATTTTGCAAGATCAGAGTTATCCTGATCATTTAGTATGAGCCCGTGTCTAAGCCTTATAGTCCCCAGAGCTGACAGACAAGGGCAGAAAGAGGTACCCAGAGACTGGCCTTCCAAGGGCCTCCGCCAGGGCAAAGGTAGAGCTGGAGTGTGACATCGTAGTCTTGGGACAGGCACAGTGCTCACCACGTGCTAAACAGGGACCCAGCTAGGACACTGAGATCTTAAATTCCCACGGTGTTAAAGGGTCAGGAGCAGCTCCCCTTGGCTGTGCTTCTCTCCCTCCTGGATTAGAACTCAACACCTGGCTTCCATATGACTTGGCTCTAACACTTGCTTAACAAATTGAAAAACAAAGCCAAAACCAAAACTTAAAACTAATTTTGAAAGCAATTAATGTTAGACTCAGGCAATTATTTTCTTGGATTTCCAGAAAGCTCAGCAATGCTAAAAGCGGTTTGTTTGTTTTACAGGGATAAAAAGAATAAAAAAATTAATTAGTGCTTCACGAGTCACCCAGCTGACACACACCTTTTCCTTTAAAAAGCAAACCACTGAGACACCTTTGTCATTAAACATCTCCCCCTTCACTGCCACCTCCCTCTCCCCACCCTGATTTCAAGTCTTTCTCAGATTTTTGGAAACTTTATGGGATTAGATGTTCGACATTTTAGTCATCTTCTTAAAATATGTCTTTTCTAGATTATTCCTGGATGTCAGCTGACTTATCCATTGGAGTGAATAACTGAACATCTATCGAGCAACTATTATGTGTTAGATGCATGCTCACTACTTATTTCGTTTGGCTTTATTTGATTCTTACAACAATCTTTCAAAATAGGTATAATCATGAATATTACCCTCATTGCAGAATTAAGAAAACTAAATCCCAGAAAGAGCAAGTGACTTGTCCATGTTTACAAGGCTACAACCCTATTAAATGGAGCCAGGAATTAAAAGCTGCACTGGGATTCAAAGTCTTGGTGCCAATTACAGATCTGCCACTAATTATGTGACCCGATGTGGGTCACTTTACCTATCAGAGCCTTAGCTGTGTCATATCTGAAATGAGGAGATGGGACTAGATGATGTCTAACTTTCCTTCTAATTCCTAGGTCTTTCTCCCTGACCTTTTGTTACACAAAAAGACCAGAAGCGACAGCTTATCTTTACGATCTCTATTTCTTTTCCTGCTTCTCTGTGGACAACAACTCAAAGAATGAGTTGACCAATTGAAAAAAAAGATCAGCGATCAAAAAATACTTTGGTTGACCAAATGCTCAATGAAGCCATAATTTCTCCGGGTGGGACTCCTATCTGACTCTCTGTTCTCTGAAACATGGTACATTTGGAAATCAACCTGTGTCATTAGAATTACTAAGTGTCTACTGAACACAAAGAATGGGGAGCTGAAAAAGGCCCTATGCACACACAAAGTTGGAAAGCAATGCGTTGAACTGCATCTACTTGCATTACTTTGAAATGTTCTTAATTCAGAGATGAAGGGACCTCCTATTCATAGCGTGGAGGTGTTGACTTTTTTCATTCTAGCTATTTGCCCACAGTGCCAGGTTAATATCAGAACTGGAGCTGGACAATACAGGGCTCAGGAAAATAAGTTTTAGATCTGGAAGGACAGCCATCTATTTACTCCAGTGGTAAATAGACGCTACAAGGGGTTGAACTTGACCTGGATCCTAAAGGAGAGGTACAAGTTGGATATTGTTTCAGAAGGTGGTATACATGTGTGTGGGAGGGGTAGAATATCAAGACCAAGGTAGATCTTGATAAAGTCCCAATATATGCAAGAATGAGACTCACCTCAGTGAGGAAGAAAAAGGAAACAGAACAGAGGACACAAAGATGATATGTAATTAGAAATAATGATAATGTTAAATTTTTCAATAGGCAGTTTAGAGTAAAGACACTGGCATTAGGCTACTTGGGATGGAATTCTGGTTCTGCCACTTATTAAGTCTTGGCAAGTCATTTAACCTCTATGCTTTAGTTTCCTCATCTACAGCATCTACTCCATAGGGTTGTCATGAGGATTAAACAAGAAAATGCCTATAAGGCTTTTAGCACAGAAACCTCAATAAATGTTAGTCCTTAATAGCATGGGGTTAGGAATCTTGGACATGGCCTTCAGGGGAGAGTACTGAAGGTTTCGAACATGGGAATGATGATTTCAAAGTGATGGCAGAATACAGTTGAATTTAGACGGAGATGGGAGAATAGTTTGGAAGTCATTGTAACGATCTGAGGTAATTGGGTCATGGCTAGGAATGATGTTAATGAGAATAAAAGGGAAAGGGTAATTGTGACAGTCATTTCAGGATTTAAAAAATTGGTGAATAAAGGGGACAAAAGAGAAAGATGAATAAAAGTTGATGTCCAGGTGTTGGACTTATTCTACCAGAATAGTGGCATCACTGAATAAATGAAGGGTCTGGTTTTAGAGGAAAAATCTATTTGAGATTTATTTATTAATTTTGAGGATAGGGTGTACTATCCAAATGGAAGTCTCCAGGAGGCCATCAGGAGTATTCATCCACCAAAGAGAACTGACTACATTTATTATTTGAGGGTCCATGCTTATTCCCTAAACTTCATTTGTGTACTACTTACATTTTTTCTCTATTTCACACTTCCTATGGTATTGTATATTTAATAGTTTATTTTAACTTATTTATTTGGTTTCATCTAAGTAATAATATCTGTGAAATCTCAGGCTTTATGTGCTACTTATATTTTGTGTAATACACATTAAAATAAAATCACAACTGTTAAAATAGAAATATTCAGTCACGTACCTTCTAACATCATTCCCAGTACCATCATTGTTATACATACACTTCGTGAAATGTGGATAAAAATGAAAACTAAAGCCATAGAAGCACTGATTTTCTCATGGAGATAGAAAGAAGATCAGGAAGCTAAAGTGAGGGAGAGAAAGTGGCCAACAGCCTACAAAGAAGGAAGAACCGGGGAACCAGGGCAGTGTAATGTCATGGCAAATATTGGGGGTAGAATGAGAGGGAGTGTTGTGAGAAAACGTCAAAGAAAGGGTGGTAAAAATGCTATTAGGGGCATGAATTCTTGAAAAAGTCATGCTATCTAGAATCAGATAACCAAGGGAGCGTCAGATTCTGGATATATTTTGAAAGTAAAGTCAGCATGCGTGATTTGCTGATGGAGTCAATGCGGGGCATAAGAGAAAGAGAAGAGACAAGAATGCTCCCAAGGTTTTTGGCCTGAGTCATGGGAATGTTATAGCTGCTGTTAACTGAGATATGGAAGATTGTGGGTGGTCCAAGTCTGGGGGAAGGGGAGACTAGGAATTCCATTTTGGACATGTCTAGTTTGAAATGTGTATTTGTCTTCCGAGAGAGGGTTTAGAGATATTAGGATAGATGGAAGTTCAGGGCTCAGGATCAGCCAAGACATAAAATTTGGAAACTGTCAAAATATAGGTTGTAAGTAAATTCACAAAACTAAATGTTTTCATTGTATCAGTTAGAGTGGTCTTGGCTGTACTAGGTAACAAATACAGTCATGCATTGCTTAATGACAGGGATGCGTTCTGAGATGTGCACCGTTAGGCGATTTCATCGCTGTGCAAACATCATAGAGTGTACCTACACAAACCTAGATGGGATAGCCTTCTACACACCTGGGCTATATACTAATCTTGTGGGACCAGCATTGTATACGTGTTCCATCATTGACCGAAAAGTCATTATGCAGTACATGAGTGTAGTCTCCCTTACTCTCCCAAATCTTAGTGGCTTGTAACTTCAACATTTTCTTTCTTGTTTATGCTTTATGTCCATTGTGGGTTGACTGTGAGCTCTGCTTCACTTTTTGTCACTCCAGGACTCAGGCTGACAAAGCAAGCAAAGGGAAAAGAGAGCTCTGGAGAGGCTTGCATTGGCAATGAGATGTTCTGGCTCAGAGGAGACACGTGTCACTTCTGCTCTCAGTCACTGGCCAGAACTAGGCACACAGCCTCACTCCACTATAAGAAGTGTTGAGAAGTACAGCAAGCACAGTCCATGTGCCTGGAAACCAGAGAGGCAGAAACTTCTGGAGTGCCAGGTGGTCGTGGTCTCCACAATCACCGAGGGAGAAGGAGAGACGGACAAAGGATGAGCCTTGGGCACTCCACATTCAGAGTGTGAGGGGGTGAGAAGCACCAGCAAAGAGACTGAGGAGGAAAACGGGGAGACTGTATTTCCCTGGAAGTCAAGTGAAGTTTTGGTCACTTGGATTTAGAAACTTCAGAGAATGAAAATGACTGTTAGGAGTGAGTAAAGCTGACAAGCCCCACAACCCGAGACAAAGAAGAAAGGATCCTGGGAGTTCCATTAAGAATAAGATGTATTCGGTACCTTACACCACATCAGAACACCTGGGGAGCCGTGAGCACAGAGAATAAGAGCTCCAGCTTCTAGGTGACAAGGACCTGGGCTAGAGCCCCAGCTGGTACTTGGTAGTGTCTTGGCAAGTCTCTTAACCTCACTTTCCCTCATCTGAAAATGGGCCTGCTGTGAAGATTAAGTAACAGACTACCTAGTCCAGCCCACGTGGGGAGCATGCAAGCGGTGACTAGCATCACCATGCTAGTGGGAAGGGAAATTGCTACAGCCATTTTGGAAAACTGTGTAGCAGCATCTATGAGAGCTGAATGTATGCATAACGATTTGGGAATGACAACCTTATGTGCGTGCCCAGTAGGCCTGTGAACATGTTTCACCAAAAGGCATGTACTGGAATGTTAATGGCAGTGCTACTTATAATAGCCCCAAACAGGAAACACCTCAAACGGCAACAGCAGAATGGATGGACGAATTGTGATATCGTCACACAGTCATAGTACCCAGCAGTACAAAAGCACAAGGTAAAACATAACACTGTGGGTGAGTCTCACAACATCATGTTGAGTAAAGAAGACAGGCAGAGAGTACATTCCCTATGATTCCATTTGTATAATAAACAAAAATAGGTAAAACTAAGTTGCAGGCAGAAATTAGGACAGTGGTTACTCTTGAGAGGAGAGGGACGAGTCACTGGAAGGGGTAAGAGGTGGACTTCAGAGGTGCTGGATATATTCTGTTACTGGTGTTAGTAAATGGATGTATTCAATATGGGGAAACTGATCAAGCCACACATTTGTGATATGTGCATTTTCATTAAGAAGATAAGATTTTTTTCAAGGAAGAATGAAAGAAAGAATCAGATGCATTGTAGCTGCCGGTAAAGCTAGGTTACTTTCCTTACTTGGTGGAGACACCTGATCTCACTTGTGTATTAATCACCTGTTGCTGCCTCCTCTGCCAAAAGGGCTGGTTTGAGCTACAGGAGTAAACATTTGTATAAACAGGATGTTATCATTTTGGCTTGATTGGCAGTTTAATTAGGCACATGTCTTTTCCCTGCATTGTAATTAGGTTGGTGGAGAATCCAGAAATTCCAGTTTGCTGCACTTGTCTCTTGATTGCTGGATTTTTTTTTAAGGATTTATTGTACTTACAAACATGATGGTAGTCTTGGCATGGAGGAAGCCATACTCACTGCAGTGAGAGGCTAATCTTGTTATGTCAAAGAGGAAATTGTAATCCTAAACAAAGAGGTAGAAGAGGGGAGAATTGCCCCCTAACCCGGTACCTTTTCTGCTCAGTGTCAGTCAGTAACAAAACAGGGCTCCTAGAACATGAAAACTGCCTTAAATTTAAGAGCCCCAGCAAAACGCAAGTGAAAGTCCTTGCCAACTTTACAAGGCAATCTCTGCTCTCTTTCGCTAGTTTTTTTCTTCTTTTACTGCAGCTAATTTAAAGTGATGCTGTAACTCTAATGGTTACTAGGAATCAACACAACCCAGATCCAGCAGAGCTTGTCCAAAATGGTGAATGTAGACTCAGAAAAAAAATTGAGGGGCCATCTGGGTCACACCCCTGGTTCTGGGCCAGATTGTTTGGAAATCATTGCTCAGGAACTTGGTCACCTGAGTTGGAAAGGCAGGCTGCTTTGTTCTCTCTCTTTGCCTTCTTTGACTCTTTGGGATTTAGCCTACATTGTCTCAAATAGTTAATTTTAGTTTTGTATAACTAGGACTTAGGGAATGTTTTTTTATTTTTTTAAAACAAGAATTTATTTTCCTTTTAAGATAATTTTACTTAATGTAGGGTAGATAATTAGAATCCCATTTTCTCTCAGAGCGAGATAGAAGGTGTTTGGGTATAAGTATGTTTATGTTTGACATTTCTATGGAGATTTCATCTCAAACGTACACACTTTATAAATATATGTTTTTCAGATATTAGTCATAATATATTACTTCTAATGCAAAAACTAAGCATGGTAGTACGCCTTGCATGTGAAATTAAGTAATCTTTAGAAGACATCATGTGGGTAAACTTTTATCACTAATTCTTAGCTATTATTTATCACATCTTAACCTAATTCTGATCTTAACCCTGATGATCCACGGACTTGGAAATAAAGGCAACCAGTTCAATTCACTGAACATTTATGATTGTTTACTATATGTCAGGCACTATACTTGGTATTAGAGATGGGGAATGAATAAGAAACTGGCCCATCTCAAAGGGGTTCAAATTTAGACAGGAGGGCAAACATATAACAGAATGTTAAGGCATGAAAATAAGTATAAATCATAATATAGTACAGAGGAGGGAGGAGTTGGCTTTAAAGGTGGAAGGATTCTAGGAAGGTCTCCTGGAAGAAGGGAATATCTGAATTTGGTTTCGAAGGATAAAGAGAAGTTTTCCTAGTAAGCTTCAAGACAGAAAGAATGCAATGAGCAAAGGCACAAATACTTGAAACAGCCTAGCACATGCTGGGAACTAGATGTAGAGGCTTGATAAGTAGGTAGAGGCAAAATGTACCTTTGCAGAAATCTGGGACCTTATTCTGATGGGACAAGTATGAAGGTTTCCAAGTAGGTTGCACAATTGGATCACCCTGGTGTGGATGGACTGAGGGTGTGCCTGGAGGTGGAAATGCTATTTGTTCCAGATATGAAGAACAGTTAAGAGGTGGTTGCTTTAGCTTAGCCTATTGATAATGAGAATTTGGACAAAAATGTTAGAATGTTTGGAAACGAGAGGACAATATGAGAGACATTTAGAAGAGGGACCAACAGTATTTGGTGAGAGATAGCTTTAGTTTAACAATCTAGCCTCCAGTTCACCTTAGAACCTTTGCAAGATTTCATTGGCTTCTCTTTGTCTGTGATTCCCAGTCACATAGCAATACTATCCAGAGAGTGAAAACCCCAACTTAGTCTTTTCAAACCTGGAAGTTTTCTCAGGCACTTGTTAGAAGACAGGTAGAACAGCCTGGACTATTTCTCTCCATCTGCTCTTTGAGCCTTTAGCTGGCGGCTGCTGACTAGGTGTAACATCATTTAGATACTTACTGAAGAACATCTTGGGCTCGTGATCTGACTTACTTTACAGAATTCCATTTATACACCTAAAGACACATTAGAATAAAATCTCTCTAAAACACATTTTCACAAAACAGGAAACTGAGCAATTCATGAACAGGTTTTAATGGGTTTATTTATCTTTTTTAATTACAAAAGGAAATACTGAAAAAAATCCATTTAGATGTTACAGTTAGGACACTCTGTGTTGCAAATAACAGAAAAGTTAACTCAAAGCGGATTAGGCCCCCAAAGGAATTTATTAGTTTATGTCGCAGGGATAAAATCATGGCTTAATCCAGGCAAACCATGTCATCAGGCACAGTCTCTACTTCCTGACTCTCTTTGCCAGGTTGGCTGTATCCTTAGCCTCCATCCACTGGTCACAAGATGGCAGCCAACAGCTCCGTGTCCACACACACACCCGGTTTAAGTCTGAGGGTAAAATTGGAGCCAGGTAGATTTGGTACTCCAGGGAAAGTAGAGGATTTCTCCCATACTACTTGGACTGAAAGTGGTAGAGAAGTTGTCCCTCAAAAGAAGTTCTGAGTACTGGTATCAAAAGGGAGAATGAATGAAAGCAGGTAAAGATTGGAAATATCTCCTGTACTAGGAAATCAAAAATTCTGAAAGGAGCCTGAGATTTTGAGTTTATTGTGTCTACTGCTTCATTTGCTATCTACTCAGCAACTCACACAATGATAGGTGCATGATACGTGCTCATTAAATATTTGTTGAATGAGAGAATGAGTGAATGAGTGAATACAGTATGCTCTTCCCGTCAGAACTGCTACCTGCCTTCCCGAATCTGAAAGAGGAAATTGGACAAGAGACTTACTGCTCTGTGTCATGAGTGTCATCCCTCCTATATTTAACAGCACTACCATAGAACTATGACACTGTATTTCAGTTGTCTATTTATTCATCTACATCTATTCCCCTAGACTATAAACCCTATGAGGGCAGGAGCTATGTCTTTCCTCTTTGAATTGTAAGAACCCAGCATAGCGTTGGCACAACGTCTATACTCAGTAATTATTTGTTGCATATATGCATGTATGAATAAATAAATTAATTAATTAATATCAGTTGAGAGGCAGCTCTTCAGTCCTTCAGAATACTAGTTTCTCTCTCAACTCAATCCGTGGACTCAATATACCCTATAGCAGTGATTCAAAACTTGTTTGCACATTAGAATCACCTTGGGGTGAGGAGTGGAGTCTTTAAAAAATTTCTAAAGCCCAGGACATTCCTGAGACAAATTAAATTGCAATATTTGGGCGTTATACCAAACATTAGCAATTTTTGAAGCTCCCCAGGTGACCCCAAGGAACAGACAAACTTGGAAAGCACTGTTCTATAGGTTTGCTCAGAAACTCGGTGAACTATAGAGGATATCTACAATCATCTTTTCTGGTGGGACCACAGGTTATAGTAGAGTAGTCCCTGTGCCCTCTGGAACTAGGTGAGAAATCTCCTAAGCTTTTACAACCAGGACTGGGGTATATCTCTGTGGACACGGAAAGGTAGAGAAGGGATGCTTATTAGGTTTTAAAATTTAAACTTGTGGTTGCCTTAATCATCTGCTTCCTTTTATTTATGTCACCGCAGAAGTGTGAGCTGGGACAGACCACTTATTATAATAGCCAGCAAATTGGATGTCTTCTCTTGATTTCACTACCTCTTCAAAGCTTGGGTGATGTTAAGAGCCCACATGAATGGAGTCAGGATTTTGCATCTCTCAAACACCCCCCTCTGCCAAGGTGAGGTGACCTACAGCCATCCACAGATCTTAGAATTGAAACTTCAGCTGTCAATGAACTTGCAGAAACCACACATCCAATCTCATTGCCATTCGGTCCTTGCTGTTTGAAGTGTAGTCAATGGACTAGCGGTGTGGGCTTCCACTAGGAGCTTTTTGGAAATGTAGACTCTCAGGACCCACCCCAGACCTACTGAATCAGAATGAACACTCTAACAAGACCTTCGGGTGACACGTATGCGCATTTACATTTGAGAAACACAACTGTAGACTACCTCGACGGGAAAAAAGAAAAAAAGTTTTGACATTTTCCCCATTCCTCAGAAAAAGTCTAAACATCTTTTGCTTTTGTGGGACTTTGACTACATTGTGTCTCTACTGAAAAATGCCCAAGGTACCTACATCCTTTGCTTGTGAAAAATAGGCTTACCTGTAGGGATCTCAAAACAGCGGCAATTCCTGTGTTAATGTTTTGATGCCTGATGCCTGCATTTGACTAGAGGAATTCTAGAATCCTTATTTCTAACTGTATTACACTGGCAACTACAGTGAAGTGGGGGAAATAATTGAATGCGCCTACACTGGAGGGTTCATGTCCTCGTCATCTGTCTCCTTTATATTTGCACTGTAACGGTAACTTGGTTTAGCCAAGAAAAAAAAGATCTGAATAAATGCAAATCTCTTCTTGGGCAAAGGGATTATGGAACAACCAGGACCAGAATGTAGAGGTGTAATTTGCTTGATTTGTGAAAAGAGGGGGTTAAGGAGATCAGAGTTCAGAGATCAAAATTTAAAGCTAAATCCAGGTGGGGTGGGAGGGGCTGGTGGGAGTAGGGGTGTGGTAGTGACAATTAGATTGGGGAAAGTGGGATGAGTGTTCAGTGGTAAACAAGGGTTCCATGGTTCTCAGGTATGGAATCCAGGGAAATGAATTTCCACCAGTGTTGGTACTGCCTAGAAAACCTGAGGGATTGCACATGGAAAGCCCTGCCATTCTTGGAGAACCTGCCTTCAGGAGCTAATCGGTTTGATAATGAAATGAGATGTATAAGAAGTTAGACTTCTGTGCTTAGAATTTAATCTGAATTTGGTTACAAGCTCAATATGTGTGTATTATTCTGCTAGAGCCGGCATAACAAAGTACCACAGATTGCGTGGCTTAAACAATGGACATTTATTTTCTCACACTTCTAGAGCAAGTTGTCAGCACGGTTGGTTTCTTCTGAGGCCTCTCTTATTGTCTTGTAGATGGCTATCTTCTCACTCTGTCCTCTCACGCTCTTCTCTCTGTCTGTGTCTATGTCCTAATCTCCTCTTCTTGTAAGGACACCAGTCATGTTGGATTAAGTTCCCCCCAATGACCCCATTTAACCTTAATTACCTCTTTAAAGACCATATCTCCAAATATAGTCACATTCTGAGGTACAGGGGGTTAGGACTTCAACACATGTATTTTGAGGGGGATGTAATTCAACTCATAACAATGTGTAAATTACCCAATTAGAATCATAGGAAAGAGGGAAAGGAATCTAAAAGATTACTTAGCCCAGTATCTCCATTTTGCTTATAAGGAATTACAAACCATCAGAGATGAAGTGACTTATTTTCTCACAAAGGTTGTCAGTAGTAGTCCTGGGACTAGAACTCAAGTCTTCCCTGTAGCTTTCCACTCCCTCAGGTCTCCTTCTCCTGGAACAGTATGCAAAGCAACAGAGGTAAGACTTAGGGTAGCATTTCCCAAACTAATGAGCACACAGATCACTGGGGGATCTTAAGTGCAGCTTCTGATTCATTAGGTCTGAGGTTGGACTTATGATTCTGCATTTCCAGCAAGCTCCCAGGTATTGATGGTGCTGGTGCTGCTGCTGAGGCAATGGTCCTCAAGCTGTGGTTCTGGACCAGCATTACTTGGGAGCTTGTTAGAAATGCAAATTCTCAGGCCCACTCCAGATTTACCAAATCAGAATCTATTGTGGTGGGGCATAGCAATCCGTGTTTTAATAAGTCCCCCAGTGATTCTGATGCATGTTGAAGTTTGACAACCTCTGCTCTGGAAAAATTTTCCTTCACCTTGCTCTGTCTCAGAATCACCTGATGGATTGGTTAGAAAGGCAGACCAACTAAGTCAGAATCCATGGTGACTGTGTATGTTTTGGGGGTGATGGTGAGGAAGAAAAAATATCTATATATTTCTGAAAAACACTCCAGGTAATCTGGTTAAGCAGCTAGGTTTGGGACCCACTATCCTTATTGTACCCTGGAATCATCCAGGTTGAAATTAATCTTTATAAAATGTTCTATGTATAGCCAGCTGTTCTGTGAGCACTTGATTAACTGAGGGTACTTCCTTTTTCCTCCCTCCCCATTCCATAAGCCCCCAACCTTCTTTTTCCAACTGGGTCATTCTGGACTTCAGTTAACACCTGCCATTAGCAGAATGTCATTGAGCTGAATTTCATCATGTTCTGACACATTTGCTCTGCAAGTCTGTGATGTTCTGTTGCTCACTTTTATGTTAAATTAGTTCTCATCCACCTGAGTTATGAGTAGCTTGCCCTTTTGCATTATCTTTGTCCTTTACCATCCTGTCCTTTACCATCCTGAGTTCCCCCTCCCCACTTCCACATGCACCTCAGCCCCATGGGTTTGCCGGCTTGGACAAGTCATGCACGGTATAGCTCTCTTACACTGCAGACAGTTGGCACATCATAACAAAGGCAGAGACAATATCAGAATGGTAACAATGAAAAGTTTGATAACACTCAGTTTTGGAGAGGTTACAGGGAAACAGGCACTCTTACGTACCATCAGGAAAAATCTAAATTGGCATAGCCTATTTGGAGGGCAATTTGGTAATATCTCTCAGAAAATTTTTGTTTAATATTTAATTTTATGAAATACATACTCTTTGGTTCAGCAACGTTATTTTTAGGAGTTTATCCTGTAGAAACACCTATACAAAAGGTGTATAGGTAAGAATGCTCATTACTGGATTTTTTGTAATGACAAAAAACTGGAAGCTACTACAATAGTTAATATTAGCAGAGTGGTTATTTGTGCAATGGCAGAAGTTAACTAAGAGACCAGTGATATAAGTACTGGAGAAAGTTGCAGGACCTGACCCAGTGCTGGAATGGAGCCTCTCCAGCAGGGAATGTCAGGGAAGCCGTCTTGTATGTGGCAGCTCAGGGCTCCCAGAGAGAGTGTTGGATGAACATGGTAGATGCTGCATGGCCTTTTATGCCTTAGCTTTGGAAGACTCACCCTGTCCCTTCTGTACTTGTCTATGGGTAGAAGTAGTTGTAAGCCTACTCGGATTCAAGGGGAGGGATATAAACTCCCCCTTTCAGAGGGAGAAGTGTCAAGAATTTGTGACCGTGTTTCATAACCACCACACCATTGTTACCTCTAGGGAGTAAGGGGTGGAGGAAGAAAATTTTGCTTTTCATTTTATACTCTCCCATACTATCTGACTTATTTAAAAATTGTTTGGAGCCAGCCCTGATGGCCTAGTGGTTAAAGTTCAGCACACTCCACTTCGGTGGCTTGGATTCTGTTCCCAGGCATGGAACCACACCATCTGTCTGTCAGTAGCCATGCTGTGGCGATGGCTCACATAGAAGAACTAGAAGGACTTACAACTAGCATACACGACTATGTACTGGGGCTTTGGGGAGAAAAAAAAAAGAAGATTGGCAACAGATGTTAGCTTAGGGCGAATCTTTCCCAGCAAAAAAAAAAAATTATAAAGTAAAACATAAAAATGTTTACATTACTTTACAGATTAAAAGAGAGACAAAATAAGAAGGAAGTAATTGGAGGAAAAGGGAGGCCATTGGTAGAAATTTGCAAGTGGAGGGAGGGATGGAAAAAGAATAAGGAAGACAGACGTGGAAAATGAGGCAGCAGAGAAACAAACATGGGCTTGGGGAACGTGGAGGGTGGCAATATGGCCTTGTGCTTGTGCTAGAGGCACACGGGCTAGCCGTCTGCCAACTGCCCCACATTATCTGCCCTTGGAAATACTACTCATCCTTTGAGGAACAATTCAAATATCACCTCCTCTGTGTGACCTTCTTGGTCCCCTCCCAGCTATAGTGGTCCCTCCCTCCCTCTTCTTTACGTCCACGGCGTCTGTGTAAGCAGATCTGCATATAGTAAGTACCAGCCCTACCCTCTTAGTTGTTTAAATATACTTCTGTGAAACTGTCCTTAAAGGCTAATGTATTTTGTTAATTTTCTACATTCCCACATTGCTCAGTGCGATGTATTATGGTGAGCAGTGGGTATTCTGTAAATATTACTTAAATTAAAAGGTCTCTTCTTTAATAAACACTTACACAGCATTTACTATGTGCTAGGGAATGCCCTCAAATATTAACTCATTTACTCTCTCATAACAACCCTGAGACAGAGATGATCATCACTCCCATTTTACAGAAGACAAAGTAGATGCATAGAGAGGTTAAAAGGAGAAGGTCACAAACCTAATGGATGGTAGAGCATGGAGTCAACTCAAACAACTTGGCTCTAGTTTCTGTCCTCTTACCACTGCACTTTCCTTCATCCGTGCACACTATGGCACATGTCTAGGTTTCCCCATTTGAGAGTCAAGAAGAGTATCTCTTTGTGTTTTGTAAAATGTACCAGCAACCTGATGGAATTGAAATTCCATAGCCAAACGTCTCTCTGGATGCCTGTGCAGTAAAGGAAGTAGAATGGCACTCAAGTAGTTGATTAGAGCTTGAGTCATTTAACCTTCTGTCTCTTCATTGACTTCCGCCTCCCAGGAAATGTGCAAAGCTCCCAGAATCGTGATCAATGGCTCAGAAGGGTCTACAGAGAGAATGTTATAAAAATGTCTGAAGAAGTAGCTTAAAAGAAGGGAACAGAGGCGCAGAAAGTGATGAGATGTGGGTAGGAAATAATCTGAAGGAAACAATCATGGGGAGAATGTGAAACTGTTCTGTAGTTGAAAACTCCAAAATAATGAGGTCACAAATTTATTTTTACCAACCTATCCTTATCCTTCCAAGGATTGCAGAGCTACTATTACATGAAGAAAGAGCAAAAGTAATCAATTTCAATATTTGTTATCATGGCTTGTGTTAAAATAGAGCAGGGAACGTGGGCAAGCTACTCACTGTCAAGTGTTACAACATTGGAAGGAAATATGGTAGTCAGAGAGTTTCATCGAGCCCGACTCAGCTTCCTTCGGAAGGGAGTTTAATTGAGAGGTTGGGATTGGTACAAAGGTTAGGTCAAACACGAAGGTGCTTTGTGTGAAGTTTTAGTTCCACTTTGCCATGAGGTTCCACAGAGACAATAAAAATATAGGCGAGTTGAATATGAGCCCCCTTGCTTGCTTATTGCTTTTTATCTTCTAAACAACTCGGTGCTAATTTCTAACATTCAACATTTATGGACTTCCAGGAACTCATAAATGTCACATCAGGCTGCCTCTTGGTGAATTTTTAATCAAGGGGGAGAATTTCAGCTACAAATAGACCAAGAATCAAGAGGCCCAATATTGATCAGTCAAAGTGGCACTTATGAACCTGAGGTTGAAGTAGTTTGGATAAAAGGATGCTGGGCTTTCGATGGCCCCTGAGCCATCTTTTTCCATCCAGGCCAGGTGAGTATAAGATATCTCCCTAGAGTTAGTGAATAGCAGCAAACAATATGAGGTCTACTGAACACCTATACTAATAGCTACAAATATAAGAAGGAAAACCTGAAACTCTGACCCAGGCCAAATATCATCTCAGTTAGAAATCCTACAAATATCATATCTAATCCCAAAGCAGACTGTACTATTCTTCCCCACTTAGGGCAGAAGTTCTCCTTGGATGGAACGGGCCAAGGCCAAGATGCTCTGGTTATTCTGCTCTGTACGGGGTCCGGCCTCTGAGTCTGGGGCCTTGAATTGTCCCTGCAGAGATACAGAGCAGTGCTTGTTATGTCAGGGATCACTCAGCCCAGTGAGTGATGTCTCTCACTAATGCCAAGCCATGAATCACTGGTCTGTGGTACTGTAAAATTAACATGCGCCGCTATAAATAACTCATCTGTAATGGGCTGTCATTGATGGCTTTTTGGAAAGGCTTGACTCAGGAGTAAGGGTTTTAATGACTGTAATTGAAATTAGATGAAAAGCATCAGTATTGGGCTTTTTTTCTGACCCGTGCGAGGACAAATTCCATCATATGTCAAAACAATTATGTTGTGTCAAACCTGAGGGACATGATGAGCCAGCGCCTCTCCTCCAGCACCTTCAGACAGCGGTCCCCTGAGATGTCTCCTGGTGAGTGACATGGCACAGGCTGGTCAGTGCTGTTCCTTTACAAAGGGCCTTAACAGAGCCAGGCAGTGCTGGAAGAGCAAACCCTGCCAGCTCCCAGATTAGAGCTATTACCAGCGGGAAGAGTCATGATTATTAATAACAAGGACTTTCCTTTGTATAGCGGAATATGGTTTACAAAGCTCTTTCATGTCCATTATCTCATTTGAACCTCACCAAGGCCCTGGGAGGTAGGTCAGACATTATTGCTATTATCATCCCCAGATGTCTGAAGAGATAGAGGCTCAGAGAGCTAATGACTTGCCCAAGGTCACACAGCTAGTAAGTGATGAAGCAGGAACCAGGAACCTCTGGTCCAAAGCATGTCCACACTCTAGGGCCTCGTGACCATGGTCTAGTGCTTGGTGTCAAATACCCCTCTCCTCCTGTGTGGCCAGAACGCTTCTTGCCTCTGTGAAATACTTGACCCTAAGGAATCCCGACAGACCCTGCTTCTCCGTAACTAACAGGAAAATAAAGACAGCTGAGGACAAGTGCAAACGCAGTCTGTTTTTCACTGACTGACTCAATTCTAAAAAGCTTTTTCTAGTACAGTTTGAATCATGAGTGGAGGTGCCAAGCCAGTTAGTGGAGAGTTTTTGAAACAGGCTAGACAGTGCTTCAGTGCTGTCTTCTTGTTTTGCTTCTGGTGTAATAGAGAGCTTCCAGAGTTTCATTTTTAGGGATGCTGAGCATTATGGGGGATGAGGTTTTCACAAGGAAAAGCCTCAAGATTGGTGCTCAAGGCCCCGAGGGATGCTCTTTCTCCAAGGCCCAGCCACCTCTTGGTTCCCTAAAATCAGATGGGCTCTACAGAGAGATTTCTGGGTCCCCCACATGTGTGCTGGGAAGGGAGCTCTGAAGTCACGGCTGGGCCCCCCAGCCCTGAGGTGGCTGCTGCAGGCCTTGCCCTCAGCAGGCAGAAAACCATAGAAGCAGTAGAGACCATATGCTTCAGCCATTGTCTTCTGAACCTCTGGGCCCCAGACAGTTGGAGGAGCTGAGCCCACGTGTGCCTTCAGCCCTAACGTCTCCCCAGCCGGGCCTGCGCCACGCCAGCAGAGGTTTGCAAATGAACATGCAGCATACCTTTGTTCCTGCAGCATGTCACCATTCCCCACCTGGAGACAGCTCCATAATCCTCCTGTGCAAAAATAACAAGTCCCACATAGGATTGCGTACATGGTCTAATTACACGTAACAAAACATCTCCTCTCAGGAGAGAAGGAGTGTTTGGTAGTAAATTAAGAGACACAAAAAACCACCGCGAGCCGTGCTGATTAATCCAGTTCTCTAGCCATGGGGGAGGATCCTTGAGAAATGGGTTTGCAGTTTAATGATAATTATATGCCCACTATGGAGGCCTTTCACGTGCACTGGCTTTGCTGTTGAAGGGAGGAGTGTGACTGGAATGGAGACTGCAGAGCTGATTCATTCAATGTTGTGTTGACGGAATGGAAATTGCTCCAAAAAACACTAATACTTATTAAACGGTTAAAGCCCAGGGGAGCCCACTTGCCTGGGCTTTCAGCACCTCTTGAGCAGTTTCAGATGGGACAGCAACTGTGCAAGTCGAAACGTCTGTCCAGCTGTGCTCTGAAGACTTGTGGATTTATTTGACTTTCCCTTTCACCATCAAGCTCAGAGAGCCACTCTGGGCTTCAGTCTATGGGGACCTTATCGATGAAAGGGAAGACAGAACAAACACATTAGAAAACAGAGAAAAACAACTAATGACAAAGATAGACTCTGTGTGTGTCTGTGGGGGAGGGCTCGGGGAGGTCCATGTGCATGGGCACATACATAAAGTTTTATGGTTAATACAAAGTGCCTAAGATTTCAAAGAAGATCTCTGTTTGAACTTTTGGGTTTGTCAATTCCTAGCAGCCATCTGACCTCTTTGGGCCTTAGTTTCCTAATCTGCAACATGGGATTAGTAATTATTTCTGCCCTTCTTGCTTTAGGGGTTAGTGTGGAGATCATACAGGAAAACAGATGTAAAAATGCCTTGCAAACTGTAAAGCATTATACACATGTCATTTTCCCTCATATTAGCACAGTGTCTAGCACATAGCAAATGTCTAATAAATACGCTAGTTGATGGATGGGTAGACATATGCTAAAGGGTGAGAATGGAGTTATTTGAAACATTTGAAAAACTCAAGGGAGATTTGCTATAAATCATGGATTTTCAGAGAATTTTTAAATGGGGAGGGGTGTTGAGTCTTGCTAGGAAGAGCAGAGGAATACACCTGACTGTAGAGATGAGACAATTTGAGTGTGAACAGCATATTTCCTTGGCTAGAATTTGAGTAGAATAGAAGTTGAAGGGAATTAGGTAAAGGGCGGAGAAAAGGAGGAGAATTAATGGAAGACAGAGATTGGTGCCTAGTGGAGCTTGTCATTGAGCAAACAGCTGATTGCATAAGCTGTTTGCATGCAAAGAGGGGCATCCATGGAAAAATGTGCATCCATGCAAAGATGGCATCCATGCAAAGATGGGCATTATTGCCTGGGTACAGAATCCAGAATTCTAGTGCCTCCAAAATCTTTTGTGGTGGTAACAATTGGGGGTAGTGGAGAGGGGATAGTGTGGAAATAGGTAGGATTGATTGTGAACTAGAACTCTGCCATGTTCTGATGAAGTGCCTCTTGGAGAATCCCATCCCAATCAAACATTTCAGTATCTCAAGGAATGGAGCAGTTCAAGCATGTTAGCCCAGAAACAGTAAAATCCCCAGGGAAATAAAAACAGCCTGTGAACTTCCCAGGGGAGCTGTACCCTCACTCCCCCATCCCCTTTAGCATGTGTACTTCTACAGAGTTGTAATCCCTAAAGATGAGAAAAAATACATTTCCACTACAATAGAGGGAACTTCTGTGAGAACAGAGATGTGTTTTGAATGTTTCAATATACAGCAATTGATACTCATCTACTTCGGTATTCAAAAATCCTCTCTCCGGAATAGAATAACAATGCTTTCTTCTCTATATTTTCCTTGCATGCTGCCACAAACTGCTGTTGTGAAGCAAATCCTTCTGTCGCAATCCTTCATTTTTACCTCCCCCCCAATTTGTAAATCACTTTCTTTCTCTAAAAGATTAAAGTGTGGTAAAAACTGCTAAGTGACTAAGAGACGGACTCTTCTGAGTCAACAGATCTGCCCCCCATGTATCTTTGAGTCATAGCTGCTAACGTTTCTTGACACAATCCGGTTTTTCATTTGATTTTTTTTTCCTCTTCTGGTAGCAGAGCTTACAGAAAAATTTCCAAGTGTTTAGGGATGGAATGTTGCCCCAGTGCACGAACCGCCCTTACCATCGTGGGGAGCTCCTTGTTAAGTAGCACGTGAATCTGACATGACACGTTTATTTTTTGGCACAACTTGGGTATCACTTTGCTCCTACTGCCAAGATGTTTTTGGGAATTATCAACACTGCTTGGTGTGCCTCCAAGAGTTCCCAACAGCCATTTGTATATATGTGGTGACCACCCACTCCCTGTGTGTGCACATCCTGCTACAGAGAGAACAGTGTAGACTCAAGTCCAGATCCTCCCCTTGCTAGCTGAGATCTTTGGAAAAGTCACTTTCTCTCTCTGAACCTCAATTTCTCATCTGTAAAATGGAATGAAAATATAGAACCATTGAAAGGTACAGATTGTTGGCAGATAAAGAGTGATACCTGGGCATTCTTGACACTTAAGGGTCAATAGGTATGAGTTCAGTTTTCTCCTCTTTCATTTAAAGCAATTCATTTCCTCTGTCTGTGTGAGTGTATATTATGTGGATGGATTTGTAAGAAACTGACAGTGGTGGTGGTTTCCAGAGAGGCTGTAATCTGATACAGGAGGATGATCTTACTTTTCACTGTTCAACTTTTTGTACTATTTGAAATTTTTGTCATTAGCATGTATTTCTTAAAACTATTAAGCAGAATATATGTATTTAGAAACTCTGTGTTCCTAACTTTTGGTCCTTTTTTCAGTGTCTTCCCTTCATTTCAGGGTTTGGCAGTATCACACTGAATAGGCACAGAAAGAAAATGCTGTATGTGCTGTTTCTGCTTTGACATGCCTAATATTGACTGTGAGACGTGTTGAGTGTAGAAGGCTTCCAAATTCAAGAAGGTCTGGGAAATAGATGGACTTTTTAATAAAGGGTTGGACAATTGGAGAGCCATTTGGGAAAAGATAAAAATGGATCCATATCTCCCACCATCTCCCAAAATACACTCCAAATGGATCAGAGATTTAAATGTAAAAAAAAAAGGAACTGTACAAATACTAGAAGAAACATGGGTAAATTTCTTTATAATCCAGGTATGAAGAAAGCTTTTCTAATCATGAGTCAAAATCCAGATTTAACAATAAAAAGATTGATAAATTTGACCATATTTTAAAAAACTGAAACTGCTGCATGGTAAAAAATTACAAAGTCAAAAGACAAGCAGTGAACTTGGAGAAAGTATGTGCAATTACATCATAGATAAAGGACAAATACGTCCCTAATGTATAGAGAATATTTGAAAATCAAGAGATAAAAGTCCAAAAACCTGGAAGAAACATGAGCAGAAGAAACAGACACTTCAGAGGAAAATATACAAATGGTATTTAAACATACAAAAAGCTGCTCAAACTTACTCTTAATAAGAAAAATGCAAAACAAAACTACCCTTTGATACTATTTTTCACCTGTCACACTGGCAGAATTCAAAAGGTTGAGAACACACACTTTTAACTAGGAAGTGGGGAAACAGGTACCTATAAATTGCTAAAGAGAGAGCAAAATGATCAGTCACCATGGAGGAGAATTTGGTAGATTGAACAAAACTATGCATTTACCTTTAGAGCTACCAATTATTCTTGTTGGGATTACCTGAGATACATTTCTACAAATATAAACCACTTGTGATAAGGTTAGTTACTGTGATATTATTTATTGTAAGAAAACATTGGAATCAATTTAAATGCCCTTCTACAGCAGGATAACCTATGGTACATCTACAGAAGAGAGTACACACAATGTAAAAAAGAATGAAGAAGCTCTCCATGAACTGATATGGAATGATTTCCAGGACAGATTGTAAGGAGGAAAAAGTAAGGTGTGAAAGAGTACACATCTCTTATACGCCTCTTACAGAAGAAAGAAACAAGAAAACAGGTACTTATTTCCTTGTTTTTGCAGAAAGAGATGCAGGAAGCATAAGCCAGATACTAATGAAAATGGTTGCCTCTTAGGGGCTATGTGAGAATAGGGCAGCGGGGATTATTGGGAATGATAGTAAGACTTCTCTGAAGAAACCTTTTCATATAGTTTTGATTTATAAATCATATAAATGTTTCATATACTTTAAAATAGAATTAAATCAAATCAGTAAGGGTGAATACAAAGCAGATCTTAAAGCTGAATACAAAATGAAATAAAAGAAGCCAACCACATATCAAGCTGAGAACATAACCATACTGAAAATAAATAATTAATTCAGAAACTTGAGCACAGTGTTCCAACTGTATACCCTGGGTTATAAAAAAAAAAAGACTATAAAGACACCTTGAACTTACTTAGTAGGTTTGTTGTTGGTAGTGGTATTGGTACAGTAATTTTAATAATTTCGAATCTATTGTAGGACTGGGCAAATGAGTTAGCTATATTGATGTTGATAGGAACCAGGAAGAAAGAGTATAGAAATATAGGACAGTAAAAGATGAGGAAGAATCCTGTGATGTTGGGTTTGAATTAGAGGAATCAGTCTGAATTCAGTTTTGTTCACTGAAAGGGCCTTGAAGCAATAGATTCCAGTAGCAATTAGCTCACCTGGTACCCAGATCTTATACCCAAATACCATTCTCCACTAGAAGAAATCAGGGCTTGGAATCAGCACCAAGGTTCCAAGAAAAAAAAAAAAGAAGAAGAAGCCAGGGCTTCTTGGAGAAATGGCTAATTACAGGTCTGGAGCCCGAGGCGTCCTATTATACCAGAAACCAAAGAATAGCTCAAAGACTGGCGGCTTATCAACAAGATGCATGAGCTGGCTTGCGGGCCTCTCACTAGCCAAACCTGAGACAATTTCAGCACCAAAAAGAATAATGATGGTAACAGACTATAACACAATGAAAAAGATGAGTCCAAAGTGATGCTAAAAAATTAAATTTACAAATTAAAAAAAGGAGAGAAATCCGTGTAAAGTCTGTAGCCTAGTTAATCATAATGGGCCAATGTCAATTTCCTGGTTTTGATAACGTGCTATGTAGGATGTTATCATTGGTGGAAGCTAGGTTTTGGGTACAGTGAGGCTCTCTGTAATGTTTTTGCAACTTCTTGTGGGTCTGTAATAATTTCAAGATAAAAAACTAACAAATAAGCATGTATGTGGTGGGTGGTGGGGTGGCATTCATTACAGAAGAATGCTAGCCTATATATGTAGAAGAAATGATAGAATTAGAAAAATCACCCCTTGCAATCACCAGTGCAAGAATTCCTTCAGACAAAGATCATCAGAGGATGGTAAAACCATTGGCTGATGCTGTTAGAGAATGGGATATTCACAGAGTCTCACTCTGTACATTACTTATTATCTACAAAGGGTAGAGGAGCTTTTATGGTGGACAAATCTGACAGACATTCCCTTAACCATGTGACAGAAAGAAATGTCCTGGTGACTGTCTCCTTCATTCTTGCTCCTGAACCTTCAATGCCATGTGGGAAAATGATCAGTATTGAAACAAAATGACATTAGGAGTTTCCTGATATGCTGGGATGAGAAGGATACAACATCACCTATGTAATACTTATACCAAAAATGTCTAATCCAAATTTGATAGTGAAGAAACAAATACCCAAATTTAGACCATAAGATATTCTATGAGACACTAGCCTGACTCCAAAACTATCAGTCATAAAAGACCAAAAAAAGAAAAAGTAGACTGTCCTAGATTAAACAGACTAACCAGACTAAAGAGAATGACATTTACATGGAATAGACAATTCTTGTTTGAATCCTGGATCAGGAAAAATGTTAAAAAGAACATTATGAAGACAATCGGGAAAATTTTTATATGGGCAATATATTAGATAATATTACTGCATCAATGTCTTGGGACGTAAATGTCTTGGGACGTAAATGTCTTGGGAGTGAAAAAAACACTGTGCTTATGTAGGATAATGCATTAGGAGATACCTTCTAAAGTATTTCAGGGATCAAATTTCAAGATATTTGTAACTAATTTTCAAATAGTTTAGCAAAATAATTAAGAGAGCAATGTCAAGTAAATAGAGCAAAATGTTAGCAATTGGTGAACCAAGTGGAAAGAAAGGTATATACATTTTCACTAGCATTATACTTTCAACCTTCTGTAGGTTTGAAAATTTTAAAAATAAAAACTTGGGAAAAATATGGTTAGCTGACATTGGTTCATCCATAAATTCTTTTTCCTATACCTGAAATGGAATTCCTCTCCTTTCAGCTCATCCCTTCCCCCAAATCTCAGCATGATGTAGCAGAGTCGCTTGGGGCCTAATGGTCCATGGGGGCCAAGGCTTTGAACAAGTCTGCAGAGAGGGCTCACCACTCGCTCCCACCTCTGGGCTATGCTGCCACACCAGCGGGGACCGTTAGCGAAAGCTGTTTGGCTCATCACTGAACTAAGGGGGTGTCTGGGGAGTTGTGCGGCCTCGTTGGCCTAAGGCTTGCTGAGCCCTTCAGCCTGAGAGAGGTGATTCCTGAGACTATAAACTGGCGTAACACAATGGATTTCTGCTGACCAACAAGAGCTGCTACTAGGTCTTCCATTTTAAATGGGAGACTGCAAATGGAGTTGATTATCTTCAGGAAGAGTGTCTACACCAGTTACTTTTGGAGGGACCCAGTGATTACTGTGGCATATTCAAGTGAGTCACAATCACCTAACCAGCCAATAGGCCAACCAATAAATTCACCCATTCACTCAACAAATATGCACTGGGATGTTTGCACTGTGCTCTATATTGAGGCTGCAAGGATACATAAGATTCAGTTCATGCCAGCAAAGAGTTTATTACGTTTTGGGGGAATGTAGACTTTAGATCACTGCCACACAATAATTCGTACATGCATGATAGCAATTTTCATATTGTAGCACTGAGGTGGTGTACCTTTATTAGGAGGGAAGGTGTGAGAGAAAGCTTCTTGGAGATGGTGAAGCATTTTCCTTTGGTTGTGAAACCATTTTCTTTTGTCTTCAATGGAGAAAATAAATCAGGAACTAGGGTCCACAGTAGGGGAGTGGTTCTAAAAGCTTCAATTGGCTGCCTTGTTTTCTCTATCTCTTCACTAGGGCTAAGGTGACCACCTCATACCCTATCTGCCTGGGACTGTCCCAGTTTTAGTACTGGAAGTCCCAAGTCCCAAGAAACAATTACTCCCAGGTAAACTGGGACAGTTGGTCACCCCATGACACTCCCAGCCCCACCCTAGCCCCTTAAGTTATGGAGGATCATGTGTGAAGAGCAAATCAGGTAACATGCCAGCTCTGAGAATTCTGAAGTGGACACAGAGGAAGAAGGAGAAAGAGAGGCAACCCCATTTCTCCATTTGCCATACAGATCAGACACAGAAAACAAACCTGGTGGCCAGAGGGATTGCTCTCTCCCAACTCTGTGCCCTTTCTCCTGCTCTTCCTTCCTCTTGGAAAATCCCCCTTCTCTGTCAACGTAACCGAGTCCTGCCCATTCTCCAGTCCCAGCTGAAATCACCTTTTCTCTTTCAAACTTTCCCAGCTGTTCTAGCTGAAAGTGATCTTCCCCTCCTGAGAAATGTAATGGTGCTTGTCTGTGCGCTCTTGTGGTACACATCAACTCTTATTTTAGAATTAGAAAGAGCCTCAGAGAGATCAGAGGGAATTCAGGGATATAGTCATCCATGTGTAATTCACTCATTTTTTTTCCTTTGTTCATGACTAGGTACCAAGCACTGTGCTGGGCACTGGGGATTCCAAGATGAATCAAGTCCTGTCATTAAGGAGCCCACAGTTGGCCAGGTGAGACGGCCAGACACGTAAGAAGTTATAACACAGGTAAAACGTGCTGTGATGGAGGCCAAGCATTCGTAAGCAAGTGTCATTGGAGCATCTACTGAGTGGCAGACACTGTGTTATATGCTAAAGGGTTGCAAAGCCCTTGCAGAGGTTACAATCAGTTTAGTGTCAGATGCAGATCCAAAAGCACATTATTTTAATACCATATGGTAAGTGCTACAAAAAATGTAAACCTAGGGTCTCTGAGGACACAGAAGAGAAACATTGAGCAAAACTAGGGGTTGGGTCAGGGCAGGCTTCCTGGAGGAACTGACAACTGAGCTGACCACTTGGAGGTCTGGGAAAAAGATGATAAGGGCAATGAGGATAGGGAGGGATTGGCAGATTAGAGATAAATTTAGCAGAGCAAATCAGTAGAGCTTTGTGACTGATTGTAGTTGTAGAGAAAATAATCTCAGACCTTCTCGTATCTTCTGGAAAGACCCTCACAAGACACTGCACATGGTGGGCATTTAACATATATCTGTTGACTGAATTAGGCAAGACATTGGGCAAAATCTAGAAGGATGTCTGACTTGATCATTCCAGGGAGATTGTGTAACCAGGGTTTCCTGAAGTATAGTTCTATGACAAGCTCTAAGATAAAAGATTAGACAAACAATGGGTCCTTAAACTGAGAAATGTTACTTAAATCGTGTGTGTGTGTGTGTGTGGTGTAAGCATTATAAAATGGAACAATTTTAGGAAATGCTGTTGTAGATTCTTCTTGGGATGAAGGAAAGTAGGAAGGTCCAATAAGAAAAATCCTTCTCTATATGCCTTTGTCCTATTTCTTTATTCTCTCCAAGTTCCATCCTCATTCTTTTCATGATTAAGAAGAAACATCAAATTAAAATAAGTGTCCTATCTTCTCATCCCTCCTATCCTAACACATGCTCATACTCACATACATGCACTAATGAACACACACACGCACAGACACAAACTCAGATTTATTATGTGTTTGTTTTGTCATCTGTGCAAAACTCCTCTGTGATTTCTGTAGTCAGATTATAAATTCCTGTCGTTGGGGCTGGTGTGGATCTCCATATACGGGCTTTAACAAATATGCCTTCGTGTTGACCTCCGGGGTCACAGCCTGAATTGCCTGTATTTGAAGACGAGGTGCTAGACATTGCCAGATTTAAATGAACAGCTCCAATCTCAAATTCTTTGCTCCTCTCCTTGGATTGCTGGGAGGGGTGGGAAGATGGAGCACAGGAAAGAGTTTCCCTTCTGCCTTGGCATCTGTGCCAGAGACTTCCCAAAGCCCTTCTCAATCTGTTCTCTCCTGTGAGTGCCTCCCGCCTGCACACCTGCCTGCTGGGCACGGCTGCAACATCAGCAACCCTGGAGGCTGGTCTTCTGGAGACAGCCCGGGCCAAGCAGCTTCAGGCCCCTCCCAGGCCTGGCTGGGGGGAGGGGATAGAAGACTGGGCCTGGCTGTTCTGTCAGAATTTGGGTTGCGGGAGGACAACTGCTTCTGTCTGATCCTCTTGCCTTCTATTTTGAGAAATACAGAAATCTTAGGTTGTTACTGTAACATCTGCATCTTGGGGTACTGTGGCTAGGACTCAGCTGCACCTAAATGATGTTTGGGACTTTGATGAAGAGCATCGTGCTGATCTAGGAATCAGAGGAGGCCAATCCTCTTTTCTGTGCAGTTCCTGGCTTGTTGGATGACTTCCCACTACGTTCTTGGTCATAAGCACCATCCACAACACACACAGAGTATTAGTAGCTATTGACCACTTCCAGTGTGGGGGACACTGGCTATGCACCCTACGTGACCATTTCATTTAATTGCACGACACTGCAGGACAGGCATTGTTATCCCTGCTTCACAGTGGAGGAAATCAGGGCTCAGGGACGTAAAGTGACCTTATCCAGCACCTCAAGGCCAGTAAGCAGCGGAGTCAGGATTTAATTGCAGGTTTGCCTGGCTCCAAAGCCTCTGCCCTCCTGTCTCCCACCACGCGGAGAGCACTGTGTTGCATGGGGCCGGGTAGGGTAGTTACTTGTCTCACATAGCTATCTCATGGACCCTATTAGATTGTCAACTGGATGAGAGTAGAGACCATGCCTTCTAATTGTTGTAGGACACAGTCTCATTACCCGTGAGAGACAGATAATCTTTCCATTTCTTCTTAAATGAGTTAATTCAAATCAAGTCTATGCAAGCCTTTGGAATTTGATGGAGAAAGTGGGACTGGGGCCCCAGCACGAAGATGAGCCTGTGCAGTGCCCCCAGAAGCACACCTGTGCCTTCTGAATGCCCGACTAGAGCTCATCTGGTTCTTCTGCAGACTCCTCCTGGAGCTCAGTGCCAGATAAACAGTCTCTCGAATTTCTTACATGTTATGAGGCATTGCAGATGACTCTGTATAATCAAATATGCCATTCCACATCTCATTTGTAATTTCACAATTTAGCTCTCTGCACCATTTAAGCACATATAGAGCCTCTAGAGAAACCCTTATTTTTTCCTAAAGCTTTTATATGTGAGCTTTGTGCTGATTTTGGTCTTTGCTGTATCTAATAAGAGTCTTACAAAGTTTTCTCACTACAGAAGATTTTACAAAATTTAAGGAACCATGGGAATAAGCCCTGGCCTAATAGAAGTCAATGTAGGCCAAGGAAGCACCAGGTAGGAGGCCCGGATGAGGGGCTAAATGTTCTTTTCCTCTCCCGTCTATTCCTTTTGTGTTGGGTTTGATGGGGTCTCTGGAGAACACTATTACTGTTTTACAATTACACAATGCTTGACAATATACAAAGCACTTCTCACGTAATGTTTGTTATCTGAGATTCACAACTACCCAGTAAGGGAGGCAGGGCAATTATTATTAACCCACTTTATAGATGAGGAAACTGAGGACTGAAGAGGTTAAGTGACTCGTCCAAACCCGTGCAGCTAATTCTAATTATTAATTAATTAATTAATTGCAGGGTGGGGCATCAAATACAGATTTTCCGAGTCGAAGTCCAGTTTCTTCCTGCAAATCCACTCTGCCTTCCAGGAGGCTGTCCTTTGTAGTCACTGAGTTGAGGTTTCAGAGATGACATTGTGACGCATGGACTCTACTGCCCATTTAGTTCTTGAATCCATCCACCACTCTCCATCCTCACTCTCCATGCCCTGGCCACTGCCATCTCTCACTTGGGTCACTGCCACAGAGTCCTGAGCTGGCTTTCTTCCTCCAGTCTCGACCCCCTCGGGTCCAATATCCACACTGCAGCACAATGACTTTCTTAAATGAAAACTTTATCATGATGCTCCTCTGCTTAAAACACTTTAATTGCTCCCATGGGCTTCAGGAAAACCTCCAAACTCCCTAACATGGCCTCCAAGGATCGCATGAACTGATGTACTCACATCCCCACACCCACCTCTTGTTACTCCTACTCCCAGAATCTGCATGCCAGGCCTTCCCATCACCAAACTCTCTTGTCTTGGGGCCTTTGTCATCTTTATATGATGCATTATCATCTGCCCTCTGCTTCACCTTTTTCTCTTTATAATGTTTTATAATTTTGGAGTAGTTTGTAACCAGCTCTGAAAAAAAAAAACACTTGTTTATAACTAATTAGTATTATCAGTAGTAGTAAACTGTTTTTGTAACATGATTTAGAGTTTATAAAATGCTGACATTATTTCCAATAATTAGCATAAGAACTGAGGTGGGCAGGGATCTGTTTTATAAATGAAGACACTGAGGGTTGGAGATGTTAAGTAACATGGCCACCTTCACATCACGGGCAAGTGGCAGACCCAACACTTGAAAATCAAGTCTTGATGTTCTTGTTCACACAAAATTATGCAACCCATCTGCATCGTTTCCCAGCTCCTGTAAAGCATTTGGGGATATGTAGTACAAAGAGGCACTACAGAGAACTGAGTTGCATGTCACAGACTAGAAGGACTCTTGCATGAGAAGTGTTCCTAGGCAGGACAAAGAGAGGCAAAAAGAAAGGGAGAAAAATGATTGCTGCTGGAACAGCCAGCACACAGGCTCATTAACCTCCCCCAAACACTGGCTAATCTCTCCTGCCTCCCTGTTGACCAGAAATAAGTCAGAGGGGACTTTGTGTCGCAAACTTGCACCTGCAGGGACATGATCTCCGGAGAGAAAAACATCACGAGTGGATAGAGTTTGCTGCTGTATGCTGAGTCATTGGGGGTAGTTCTTCCTTCTTGAAATAGCTGGGAATCATTCTCCTGTGGAAAATATCAGTGTCCCCAACAGTGTTGCCTAAATGACACGAACGCCAAGGGCAATACAGCTCCAGGTAAAACTCCCAACTTACCAAGAGCCTTTTCTAACTCTATCACTCATTTACCACTTTCTCATGCCACCCATACAGCAACAGATAGTAATGCACTGTCAGAGAGTCAGAGAACATTGGGACATAGTCCTCATGGTTATTAAACGTAAGTCATTTAAGAAGAGGAGGAAATGTACTCAAACAGAGGGAAAAGGTTGTGTGAAGACACCGAAAAAGTCAAAAACATGGCAGGTTCTACAGCAGTTTGGAGGATGGAAGTTACAGGATTGGTTATAGTTAAGAATTGGTTGAGCTGTGGGAAGATGAGAGGAAGGGACGAGTGAGGGATGGTTCCCAGGTGTCTGGCTGGAGTAGCTGGGTGGATAACTGTCATGGCATGAGGTGGGGATTAAAAAGCAAGTTCTTTATTTCTTCCCTTTATTCTTGCAGACCTGATGATAGTGCTGTTCAGAACACCTTGAATTTGATGTGCCTGTGGATATTTTAGTCTGGAACACTGAAGACAGCTTTGGTCTGGAGATATAGATTTGGACTACCTCAGCACACAGATGGTAACTGAAACCATGGGGCAATGAGATCACCTGGGAGAGAGTCTAGAGTGGAAGAGTCTTACCTGAGGAGGCCGAAGGACATATTTCTCATTTCAAAGTCAGAAATGGAGACAAGAGACACTAAAGTTACACAGTTGTAACTGGAAAGGCAATGGAATGTGTCATGTCTGAAGGGTGAAGCAAGAACAAAATAAAGAGCAACTGGAAAAATCTAGGAGAGAAAGAGGTAGTTAAGTGTCTAGGAGAAGAGAGAGAAGATTAGTGAGGGGAGAAGAACTGGGTGGACTAAGTGGCTCTGTTTATTGTTCTTGAGGATGCTCTAGACTCGAGAGGCCCTTTCACATGGTGCCTGGTATATGCTTGGAAGGTGATCACGGGCACATTGAAAAGCAGTGCTGGGCTGGGCACTATTATTCCTAACATTGTCAGGCGATCGTTATGAGGCTAGTTTAAAAGGAAAGGGCCCTCGGATTTGTGCTCTGGTGAACACCTTGTGCCCTGATGATCTTAGTTTCCCCAAGAGCATCAGTCTTTGGAATGCTGTTGACACAGTCATTTATTGATATTAAAGGGGGAAGAAAGCATAAGGTTTTTTGGCCCCCTTTGTGTGGGAGGCCACTTGCAAGAAGAACTCTCCACAGGCCCATCATAGAATGAAGAGCCACCTGTTTATAGCCTATGTAAAGTCAACAGTGCCTCTTGGGAACGATGAATCAATACTCATATACACCTTGACATGGCATAGATGGTTCATTTGTCAGAGTGCTCTGACTTCAAATATGCTTCTAAGTCTTAGACTCATGACCTTTTTTTTTTTTTTTTTTTGCTGAGGAAGATTCACCCTAAGCTAACATCTGGTGCCTGTCTTCCTCTTTTTGCTTGAGGAAGATTCAACTTGAGCTAACGTCTGTGCCAATCTTCCTCTATTTTGTGTGTGGGTCACTACCACAGCATGGCCACCACCAAGTGGTGTAGGTCCGTGCCCACGAAACAAACCTGGGCTGCTGAAGCAGAGTGCACTGAACTTAACCACTAGGCCACAGGGCAGGCCCCCAACTCATGACCTTTTGATGTTCAGGGAGCAGCAATTTTACAAGTCACAGAGTCTTCCATCCAAGGTCCTGATTGCATGCTAGATCATGCCCTAACAAACATACCTTCAAATCTCAGTTGCTTAATTCAATCCAAGTTTATTTGCCAAATAATATCAAGGTAAAGCTATGGTCCATGGACCAGCAGCATTGACATTACCTGAAAACTCATTAGAATTCAGTGTCTCAGACCTACCCCAGACCTACTGAATCAGGATCTACATTTTAACAAGATCCTCAAGTGATGTGTATGTACATTACCATTTGAGAAGCACTGCCCTAGATCACCAAAGTCCCCTTGGTGGGTGAACAAGATATTTCTCATGTAAAAGAAAGAGGAGGGAATCAGACTCAATGAAATAGAAACAGGGGAAAACAAAAAATTTCCTGACCTGCCAGGAAATCACTGAATTATACCAAACTATGTAAAGTCTGTTCCTAAAATCCCAGCACACTGGTGCTCAGTGCATGGGCTGTAGGAGCCGGCCTTGGTTCACTAGCCACTGCATTGCTGGGTTAGATGGCCCTGTCCTATGCCTGGCTTCCGGGGGACAGACACCAGGGCAGCCTGATTTCCATTACTTCAGCTTGCCTCTTTGCTCTTGCTGCCTGGGCATGCAGGTGGGAAGAAGAGGCACCAATCAGCTGCAGTAAGTCCTATTATAAAACTGGAAAATCTAGCACAGTTTTTTTTCCTTGTGGCACCCCAAAGTGCTAACATTAAGGGGGAGATTACTGCCCCTTTATTATTCTCATTTTGGTAAAGCTGTTTTTTCACCCCCACACCTATGCTCAAGGTTAATTCTGTGTTATTTTCTCCCTGCAGGCGTATGCTGACTCCCACAGGGAACAGCATTTAGCAACACCAAGCAGGAGAGGCAGAGAGAGCAGCATTAACTCCACACACGACTTGGAAACTGGCTTAGTCTGATGGCAGGAGAATGTGTGTTTTCATGGTGTTAACTGTGAAGGGCTGAAAAGCAGCCCATGCTCAGGAGCACCGGCGCATCTCCTTCCCAGGAGCCCTGGCACACTGAGGCTGCCACAGGGTGGCTCCTGGCTGCCTCCTCATTGTGGGAGATTCTGCTGAAAGGAGTGCTAAGGGGGAAAGGTGAGGTGCTTTGCTTTAGTAGGATGGGTTCTTGGGAAACGAGGTGTGAGTCAGTGTGCAGAGGGTTTGGGCTGAGTGCAAGGAATGAGTGGGGAATGCATTGTGTCTCAGAGGTAATCAAGAAAGGGAGGTGGGGGCAGGTGCCTGCTAGGGCAGAGCCATTTTGGACACCCATGCCTTTACCACATAGGCCACTAAAGCCAGAAACAGCCCAGAGCATACATGGGGAGCCAGCAATCACAGAACCAGTCCGGGCAGTATCTTCTGATTCAAAACCACTACCCCTCCCTTCTTTTAACAAAGACTCCTAGTTTCCCACCAATATCCATTCTCCCTTCCTTCCTTCCTTCCTAACAGAATCCTGATCTTATTCTGTGTAGCAAGATACCAAGTAAAAGGATGAGGTTTTCCAGCCTCCCTCGAGAGGAGGCGTGGCCGCCAGATGTGAACAGAGGTCATTAGGTGGGGCTTTAGACTAGCCCTTCAATGGGGCTGACTCAGCTGGGGAGGCACTTCTCTTGTGCTCTTCCTCCTTCTTTCTGCCTGAAATGTGGTTGTCAGCTTGGATCTGGAGGCACATTTGAAGAGAGAATCACATACTAGAGATAGGGAAACAGACATGTAGGAAGACACTGACTCCCGGATGACTGCCATATCTGCCTATTTCTGGACTTCTGCTAAGAAGCCACTTTTTAGGGCAAATAAATCTAGCTACTATAACCAACAAACTTCCAAAGCTCAGAAGCTTCATCCAATAAAAGTTTGTCATTCACATCAAGCCCAATGCAGAAATAATGGGTTGGCAGGCAGGCTTCCTGGGACCCAAGGGCCTGTACTCCTTCCATCTGTGTCTCCGATGACCTGTATACCTCCACATCCTCTTCATGAGGCAGCAGGTGTGGACACGGAGCAAGAATAGCAGCCAGTGGTTTCTATGGGCCAAACCCAGATGAGGTACAGTCCACTTTCACAGAATCCAGTGCACAGCCATAAACGGAGCTGGGGAGTGTCACCCAGTCAAGTGCACAGGAGGAGAGGGAAATGAGTTTCCATGAATATTCACAGCTTGCCGAACACACCCTTTCAATAGAAAGAATGGTGAGAGGGAGGGAGGGAGGAAGGGAGGGAGGAGAGGTGGGGAGGGAGGGAGGGAAGGAAAGAGAAAGAAAAAAAGGAAAAAATCGACAAAGGCTCAATTGTTCTCTAGAGCTAATTAAAGCATGTTTCCTGGGACACAAAAATATGTCAATGAGTAGAAAGAATGAAATCATGCCACCGGATTCCCAAATGGATTTATGTGTTACCCAGTCTTCTCTTCCTCCCGCAGGCTTTTATCCAGCCCCGCCCTGGTCAGAGCACCATGGTTGGCGTGCTCGGGGAGCACCGGCTCTCCGCGCGGAAGCCAGTGTGGGTCCACAGCCCCGAGAGTCACACTGGAAGAGGCTGTCTTACTCAATAGGGCTCCTGGTTCAGGTGTTGGGTAGATCTGCATTTGAATTTGGATCCTTCCTTGTAACTGTCCTTCTGGCTGACCTTGGGCAAGCAGCTTCCCTTTTCTGAGCTTTGGTTTCCTGGTTTCCTCACCTGGCTGCCCTTTGGTTTTCTGTCTTTGTCTTTTCTGAGAATGAGAGGAAATATGAGGCACCCAGCCCAGTGCAGAGGTTCAGTAACTGGTTATTTTCATCTACTTCAGCCTTCTCTTTAATTAGCTCCTTGTTATCTATGGAACAAAACTTCATGGTTTGGTGTACGAGACCTTTCTTTCTCTGGCTCATACCTACATTTCCAGCATCATCTCCTGCCATTGCCTCCATTTACTCTACGCTTCTGCTTCACACTTGAACTTCCACAACTCGATGACTTTTAACATGGTGTTCCCTTTACTTCTAATGTGGGGTCTCTCAACCTTGGCTCTACTGACATCTGGGGCTGGGTAGTTGTTTCCTGGGGGACTCTTCTGTACATTGTAGGACATTTAGCAACATCCCTGATCTCTAGCAGTTGAGGCCGGTAACACACCCCTCCCCCAGCCACAGCAGCCAAAAATGTCTCCAGACTTCACCAAATGTCCTGTGGAGATAAAATCACCCCCATTGAGAACCCCTGTTCTAGTGTCTTTCATTCCCTTCTCTCTCGGGTAAACTCCTACTCATCCTTCAACGCCTAACTGTAACATCACTCCCCATTGTAAAGCCTCCCCATGTTCTCCAGGAAGAATTAAAAATTAATCGCTTTGTCCTCTGTGCTCTCATGACCCTCGATTCATATTTTTGTGCTGGCATTTGCTTCTTTTATCGTAACTTCTCTGTCCACTGGACCTGGTGCTTATTGAGGGAATCTGTCTTGCTCATCTTTTTATCCTGAGCAACTAACAGTGTCTAACACATAGTAGATTCAACATAAAGTTAATGACTAAATCAAAGAAGGCTGAGTGAATAAATGCTCTCTCAAAAGATGGCTTAGTGCTTAAGACTAATTTGAATGGTGGAACCATTGTCTAACTGAAGTTAAACTAAAACTGCACGAGCTCCTGGGTACTGGATGGGTTCACAGGAACATGTAACTGACGAGGTGCAACTCTTTCACAACCCTGGGTTTCAACGGGGCAATGGAAAGATGCCCAGGATGTTAGAAAGGAGGGATGGATGGGATGACCATGGGGCTCAGGAAAGACACAGAAATCTGGGGAACCTTCATCTGCTTTGGGTAAAGAAAACACGAGTGCATAAAATGGTGAAGCTACAAAACAGGTGTCAAGAAGGTCCAAATGAGCCACTTCAGACAAGGCCAATATGGCAGTCCAAAAAAGGGTGGTCCAGTGGGGCTGGACCAGCTGGAGAAGAAAGGGCTTCTGATCAGAGGCAAGGCAACCTCTTTGACCACATTATTACCATGACAACACAAACCCTGCACTGGCTCTGGTCCAACCAAATTGGCCTTTTTGCTGTTTCTCAACACTTAGTGTGTTCCTACCTCAGGGCCTTTGCACCAGCTGGTCCCTCTGCCTGTCATGTTTTTCCCTGGCTGCCTAACTTACTCCCTCATTTATTCAGATTTCTGCTCAGATATCGGGCCAATTGGATCACTATATCTATAATAATATCCTTCTCAAGTACTCTCTACCCCTTACCCAGTGTTATTTTTATTCATAGTACTAAACATTTATCTGCTTAGTTTATCTACTCATAGAATGTAAGTTACATGAGGACAGGAATTGTTTTTTTTCTGTTTCACTCACTGCTGTATCTTCAGTGCCTAAAACAGTGCCTGGCACATAGTAGGTGCTCCAGAAATATTTGTGGAATGAATAAATGGATGAATGAATGGATGGAGATTATCTTGAGCTGGCCTTGAAATGTGGACAGAAGAGTGGGAGAAGAAGTGAGTGTAGAGCCAGCAAGTTGGTGTGGACGGCAGAGGCTGCAAACTCGGAGACTCAGCAGGCGCCCCTAATCTCCTCTCTGGGTGTCCGAAGGACCTCTTCCTCAGAGGCTGGCAGGCATCAGGGAGGGCAGAAGGATTTACATTTGGCCTGCTGCTTCTGCTGAGGCAGACGTGTTAGAAAGATAATTGCAAAATATCAAGTGCCATGGAAACACTTATTAATACGGGGGGCTAGTGCTTGGAGGGAGCCGGCGGCTTGCTCTGGCTCCGATTAACAGCCAGCAGTTCTGAAGCGCATCCAAAGCACTTGGTTTCTTGGACCAAAAATCACAATCCTCAGTACACAATGATTTAGTGCCTTCTGTCAGAGCGTCTCAAAGCATGTCCCCAACAGTACCCTGCCCACGTCCTTGGAGGAGGCGGCACTGAGCCGCAGGTGCCCAGTCCAGTTGGTTTTTGACTAATATGTATGTTGGAAGCTTGTGCCCCCTTCTCCGGGTCACAGATCCGGTTTTCCTCTCACTTCAGCCTGTCTCTGGGCTGTATCTTTGCTCTGACCCCCAACATCAAAACCTGCCCCCCACTGGCTGTTCTAGGGGTTCACAGCCCCAGTAGGATGAGGAACTGGGTGAAGCTGGCCCGGACACTTTGGTCCTTGTATTGCCGGCATGGGTGGTCGGAGTGGTATCCTCCCCAACACGACTCAGGTGGGGGTGGAGGAGAAGGGGTGGGGGGACGCACTGGGGACCAGTTTGCTCCTGCATGGTGCTTTGTGGATGCACACATGCTTACTCCATTTCCCAGCCAGGCTGCATTTCACCAGTGGAGGCAGGAGAGCTGGTGGGTGGGAGACAGAGGGGTAGGTGATGCCAGAAATAGGAGCCACTCAGGACAGTGGTGAGTCATACTGGCCTCTCACATTTTTCCCTGAGGGAGGAAGGAAGGAGGAAAGACACATTCACATAGGTTCTGCACTCAGAAATCGGAAATCTCCAAGTATTTCAGCCTTTCCCCACAGATGCTGGTTTCTCTTAAGGTAACTCCTTGCTTTGATGGTTCAACAGTGAGCAAATCTGCTGCCTTTCAGGAACATATTTTAGAACTCCAGAACGGGTAAATCCCACCTCCCTCATAACCGTTCTTCGCATGTATGGCCCATTTCTTGAATCATTACAGGGCTGGGTAGCTGTGTGGCCACCGGGTTCAGCAGAGGTGCTCCAAATGTGCTACTCCTGATGTGGTTTGGAGCCAGAACAGGTTGCATTATTTGCAGGGCACTAGCCTCTGCCCCTCTCCGTGTCTGTTCTGGACTCAGCCCAGATCAGAGAAGTTGGGGGTGGGCTCAGCCCACAGCGGTATCAGGTTCAGGGACCCCAGGCCCTCCGGGGGGGACTGACTTAGGAGAGCAGCTGCTCGTGCCAGGCCCCAGTGGCACGCTCGCCGCGGGCCAGCCTTGACTCAGAAGTGGGCACTGTTGTAATTCCAGTCATCCTGGTTTCAGTTTTAGAGGCCAAAGGAGGGAGGCGGAGGGAGGAGAGGCTGAGCACTCCAGGACCACAGTGCGAGAATGCTGGGAAGTCGTTGAAGAGTGGGCGGGTGGGTGGCTTATCCGACCTGTCAGCGGCCCCTTACTCCGCCCCTGCCCTCCATCTCCTTTATCCGCAGGCCAGCGCCTTCAGCCTGGAAACAGTACCCCTCTCCCTCTCCACCCCGGAACCCACCTCCTGCTATTCCTTTTGACGACTTCTCCTTAGTCGCCAGGAAGAAGTGCTCGTATCAGCAAACAGATGGCGACTGAGGCATGTAGCATAAAATATATTTATCAAGGCAAACAGCTGTAGCCCATTTCCCTCCGCAGACTTCTATTACAGTTCTGCAGAGCTACACGCCGCTCCGAGGCGGCGATCTGAAGGCAGCCCAGGGCGCCGGCTTTGTGCCGCTCTCCTCCCGGCCCTTGCTTCGGGCCGCGGCGCCGGGCTCCCGCGCTCCTCTGTGCCGGCGTCAATGACAGCGCCACCATCGCGTCGGCAGCCTCGCCTCTGCTGCTTCCAGCGCTCGGCTCTCCCGGCACTGGGACAAACAATGGGGACCGGCGGCCGCGCTGGACGCCTGTCCTGTCCTCCGCCGGGCAGAGCAAAAGTCCACGCGGAGGGGAGCCCAGCCGTCCTGGGAACCGTTAAATCTCTCTGTTCCCTGAACCAGCCGCCCTCACGCTCTCTTCCCCTGCGCTTCATGTTGTTGTTGCCCCTGACGGCCGGGCCGCCACTGCGGTTCTCCCTTCACTGTGGTTTAGAAGCGCGCTGGTCCGGGAGCCGGGGGAGCCGGGGGAGCTGGGGTCTACTCCAGACTCGGCCGTTAAATTGCTTTGAACTTGGGCAGTCCATTTCATTTGTCTGGGCTCTTTGTTTCTTCTTAGAAGGGTGGCATTGCATTAAAGGAGCACCTTTAGGGGCTGGGCAGGTAATACAGGAGCGAAACGGCCAGGTGTAGTCGGTGCCAAAGTCCGTAGCGTGTGCCTTTCCCGGAGGCATTCTGAAACACGAGAGCACTTCGGTGCTGTGGGGGCACATGTGGTACCCATGCCTTTTGTTTGAGACCCCCTAGACTTAGTGTTTGTTAACATGCTATCAAGCGCTAATGTTCTGCAATAACTGTTACAAAAATGACTATTTAGGGTAAGGTTGAACTCCATACAGGACAAATGCACATCAACAGGGGAGTCTATAGCAAAACCACTCTCTTTTACATTTTTGTTTTAATAGGCTTTATTTTTTTAGAGCCGTTTCAGGTTCACAGAAAAGTTGAGAGGACGGTACAGAAGTTGCCGTATACCCCCTGCCCCTACACAGGCACAGCCTCCTCCACTATCAACATCCCCCACAGAGTGGGACATTTGTTACCATCTTTGAACCTGCATGGACACATCATTATCACCTGCAGTTCATAGTTCACATTCGAGTTCGCTCTTGGTGTTGTACATCCTGTGGGTTTGGACAAGTGTATCATGACATGGATCCACCATTCTAGTATCATGCGGAATGGTTTCACTGTCCTAAAAATCCTCTGTGCTCTGCCTAGTCATCCCTTCTATTCACCCACTTTGCATCTTTTAAGAGAGGTAATGGAGTAAATAACTGGAAACTCTGGATATTCTGCCTATCATCATGACGACCACCCATCACCTTGAGAAATCACGTGGTTTAGTGGGTCAGAAATAGGGACTATGGAGTCAGACTGTCTGGGTTCAAAGTCTTAATAGCTGTGTGTGACTTCTCACAGGTTATTTAACTATACCTCATTATACCTTGGAGAGGTTATTTAAATATACCTCAGTTTCCCCAACTGAAAAATGGCAATAAAAGTAGTATCTATTTCATGGAGCTGTTGTGAGGATTAAATTGATCAGTCTGAATAATTCATCTAGAAGTTATGCCTGATATAGAGGAAGTGCTCAATAAATGCTTATTGTTATTTATCGAGATGACCTTCCAACTTTGGTGTGTTGGCACACAATAGGACAAGCATGCAATGAGTGGTTTTGTGAGCTAATATTTGCAAATAACTGGCAACTGCGGCAAGGCTTGTGTCCTCTATCAGATAGATCATTTTACGGCTTTTGCTTCCAGTCAAGACATCAAACTGAAAATCCCTCCCATGTATGATACTTTTACATGCGTCGTCTAATTAGATTCCTTGAAGGGAAGGAGGCAAGTAGTGCCTTCCTTATTTGACAAAGACAGAAGCACAAGTTCCAAGAGGTGACATAACTTGTTCAAAGCCACCGAGCTATCAAGTGTTAGAGTCAGGATCTCAGTCCAAGATATTGAATTCCCTTGATGGTGGTCTTTCCCCTTCACAGGATTGCTTTTCTACATGCTAACTAGTTGCTTGAGATTATGGTTAATTAACAGGTTATAGCCAGGATAGCTCTGTTGATTTGCAGGGTTTCTCAGACTTGCCCAAAGCATGACTTCAGGTGCTTGTTCATAACGCTGATTTCTCAACCCCAATCCAATCCTATGAATCAGGATTCCCAGAGGAGAGACCCAGTAATCTGTATATTTAGCAAGCAAACCCGGTGATTCTCCTGATCAGGACAGTTAGGGAAGCAAATCGTGGACCAGAGAATTCCACCTAGAATTCCAATCAGTCAGCTTTGCAGCTAGTCAGATGGAACAGCTGTCTTAGGAATATATGATGAGGTCATGAGGGGGTAGATAGAAGAGCGTGGCTAGCTCGAGGGATCAGAAGAACAAACAAAGCAAAGTCCAGGGTCTACTAATTTAACTCACCAAATAGGTATTGAGTTCTTATTTATGAGCAAGGCACCTTATCAGGTCCTGCATTTTGGGTCAGGAACATTATTATGGTAAACAAAAAAGCCAGTTATCAGAGCTGCAGAGCATTTAGTGGTTTAAAACAATGACTGTACTCACTTGCCTGACCTACTTCCCAGGAAAGGTACTGCCACCAGGTGAGGGTATCTCTCAATGTCTGTTAGATTATGTTCAATTAAAAGTTGCAATTAGCTTTAAGCTATTTTTTGGTCAATGAGCCCTTTGGGAATATGCATAGAATACAGGACAATATGCCAAGAGCTTGGTGTACAGAGATAAGGTTGTGCCCAGCTTCAATGAGCCTTCAGTTCAGTAGGTGAGAAAACAATTGGAATATGTCATTGCAAGATGTAATTCAGGACAATCGCAACTCCAAAACTATGGCACTGCAGGGAATGGTTAGCTCCCTCTTCAGTCAATGGTGTACTGTTGCTTTGGGAAGCACGAACGAGTCTCCCCACATGCCAGTATCCTGACACTAGTGCTTTCCTGCTTCTACCCTTTTGCTCATGCTTTTTTTATCTGGCATCTATTCCCTCATTCTCAAGCTCCACTCATGAAAATTCTACCAACGTTTTAAGGCTCAAGTTAAATCCCACCAAAATGAAATTGTTTCCATTCCTTGCAGTAAGGCACGACCTGCCCATCCTCTGAAACACACAGTGGTTCCTCCCTCATGGTCCTGTGTCAGGCCCTACAGTTTGTCTTCTGTGCTCTAAGCTTGTAGAAGCCTGGAGCTGGTCATGCTGGAGTTGTGCCAGCAGATATTAGCACACAACTCCACTCACCGCAGGTGTTAGATAATCGTAGAATTTATCAATTTGCTTATTTGCAGATGCCATAGGTTTGATCAGCCCAAGGCTCTGAGTTTGATTCTTGAAGGTGGGCTGTTAGCTGGACAATTTAGGTTGTACCCAATGCAAACCTAATTCAAATCATTTCAAGTAATATAGGAATTTAGTGATTCACATAACTGAAATATCTGTGGGGTTAGTTGTGTTAGCTTCAGGCACAGATAGATCAGAGTTTATAAATGTTGTCAGGAATCTATCCATCTCCATCTCTTAGTTCTGCTTTTTCCATGTCAACTTGATACTTGGGTGGTCTCTTCCCACATCAGAGCAAAGATGAGTCATAGCATGTCTGGGCTTATGTGCCACCCACTTAGCAAACTCAGAGGAAAGAGAGAGTCCTAATGAAAGTCCAAGCCCCGCCCCTCATTGTGAATATGATTGGCCACTCCTGAATCCAAAGGCGATTGGTCATTAGCTTCACCGGAGCCACCGGAATGGCGAGTGGGGATAACTGTACATTTCTCATAGAGTAAAAGGGGAGATGGATGCTGAGAAGGCAAAAGCAACAGATGTCCAATCCAGGGTTATTTAGCCTTCCATAGGAAAATGCTCAACAAACAAATTACTTTCTTAAACGCTGATTTCATTTCTGATGCTAAACAGGCATTGTAAAAAATGCACTCATTAATCATAAGATGGACTGGTCCCAAAGCACGTGAAAAGCTCAGTGCAACTTGTCTTCAGTATTGCATATGCACCTCAAATCACAATCTGTACAAATCTATCCCAAGGAAGTAGTCAGAGGAGCATGCAAAGTCAAGGCTGTTAATTGCAGCAGTATTTATATAGGGATAGCAACAAAATTGGAAATAACATAAATACCTCAAATAGAGAAATGGTTAAGTACACTATAGTACATCCATTAAAAGTGACTTTCCTGAAATGTACTTGATATAGAAAAATGCTCAGAAATTATGATACGATGTTAAACAAAAATGCTGAGATACAAAAGTATTTATATGTTACGATCCCAAATCTGTGTGACTGTCTGCAGTTGCAGTAGAGGCTGAAAGGAAATATACTGAGATGTTAACAGAATTTATCTTTGAATGGTAAAATGACCAATGAATTTTTCCCTCCTTTGTATTTTTCTGTTTCCCAGTTTTTGCCCAAGAACAGAATAATTTCATGATTGAAAGAAACGTTTTATATTCCTAAATTCAAGCCTCAGTGTCAGTGCAGTTGAAAACACATCCAGTTGAATTTATGGTGACTGCAAAGTGGGACAACCCATTCTCTCTGGGATAGAGCCTAGAATACACACAGAGAAGGACTTTGCAGCTCGTCCTGCCCCAGGCTAGGCAGGAGGGCACCACTTGCTTCTATTTCTTATGGGCCAGGTTCCCTGTTATTTCCATATGGGCTGCTTCTTCATTTGCTGCCCCCTCAGCCTTAAGGGCAGATACCCACCACCCTTCTTATTTATCAAGGGATGGAAGGAAAGAGGGAGGAAGGAAAAGGAGAGAGAGACAGACACAGAGAGAGAGAGAGAGAGAGAGAGAGAGAGAACTGAAATCTTTCCCCTCATAGGACTGCAATAAAGGAGCATATGTATCAACTAAAAAAATTCCTTGGCAACAAAAGCTTTTTAATTGAACACAGTCTCTTCAGCCAACTTATGTAAATTCTATCCCAATTTTGGGCATCTATTTTGAGCACAGAGAGAAGCAGTATGAATCTTGCCCTAAAATTGTGCTCAACAGAAGGGGTGACGCCATATGGATGCCATGTTATGGGAGCCTGTCACCTGCTAACTGAGATGAGAAATTATAGGTTATAATCGCCTTCCCGCTGCCTGAGCAGCCCTGGTGGGTGGGGAGCACTTTGGGCATCAAAGTATGGTGTGACAACCTCACACTTGCCTGGGGCTTTGTAGCCACAGGTGTCTGGGAAGTCGCAGGGTGAAGGATGAGGGAAGCAGCAGTCTCTGCATGGGGGAAAGCGCTTGCTTCTACCTCACAAGGAGCTGGATTTCCTTCTCAGCTTTAAGTGGGAATCTGACTCATCCTGTAAAACTATTACCAGCTGAGAGTCAATGGGTAATACGGACTAGACCAGCCTTGAGCAATTGTCTCACGTGGAAGTTGGGAAGGGGGGGGGCAATGTACCTCTTAGCGGAGAGGATGGGGAAGGAGATCTAGGAGGATGGTGGCCGACTCTGAGCAACCTCATCTGTGGGAGTTCTGAGCACAAACCCCTCCCTTGGTGTCTTAGAGAAGGACAAGTTTTGTCATGTGGCCATGAGATCTGCAGGAGGTTGGCTGCAAATCAGATAACAGAATATGGGAGGGAGGGACTGCAGGTTGCTTGTCTTTAGTCTATAGGTAGCTTCTAATAAATTGAGATTTTCTCTGGAAAGGCATTTATCACAAATAAGATAATTATTTTATTGTTTTTATTTTTTTATCTTTTGAATAATTGTTAAATATGATGCAGGAAAAAAACGAAGTGGACACATTTTACATATAACTTTTTCCCAAAGTCAATCCACTTCTTAGGCTAAATCAGAGACCAATTAAATTTCAGGTGTTTGTTATTTCTCTCTCCTTGCTCCTAACAAGGCATAAAAGCTGTATTGGCTAGTTGGATACAGAGGTGTTACCACATTGATCTGCTAACCCTGGATGGTTTAAGTAGTCGGACGCATGAAGATGGTGCTGTGGTCACCTGTTCTAACATAGGAGCTCCCAGAGGACAGAGCTCTGTGTCCCCAGTGCCTAGTAGAGAACCTGGCACAGAATGGACAGTAAAAACTGTTATTAAATAAATGGATACACAATTTCCATTGGTCCTACCCACTTTTGCTAGAGGAAATGGAGCATACAAGGAGCCAATGGGAATGTCCTTGAGAAGCGTTGGGTCCATTAGTTAAAGCAATGGGCTAGAAGTAAAAGATCTCTTTGCCTAAAGTCAACTGAGGATTTGAAAGCCATTTGTTTCACCAAGATTCCTTAGTCTTCTTTTTGTGAAACGAGGGTACTATATCAAGTGATTCGTTAGCTCAGTAATTCCAGATTCCAATACGCTCACTGATCTTGCTTTTCCTTTGCCTGGCTTAACAGCATTTGGCTTTTATGAGAAATAATATTTTCTATCTAAATAACACCTGGTATGTGGCAGATATTGCCCTTCCTTCCTTCCTTCCTTTTACCATAAATACTCATTGAACACTTACTGTATTCTAGGCACCGTGATGTTTATTTGGGCTAAAAAATGAATGAGGCATGCCTGACTTCAAGGAATTTACAGTCTAATGAAGAAAGTAAATAACCAAATCAATGATATGCGTTCACAGGGACATATGCAGGGTGCTATTGGAATACAGACATGAGATATCTAGGTCAGATTATCGACTCCAAAATAGTAAAAGAGGTTCAAGGATGGCTTATAAGATTCTGAGGGTGTGTGCGCGAGAGAGAGACAGAGAGAGAGAGAATGGAGGAAAAGTAATAATTCATACAATATATTCTTTGTGTAAGGTATCACTGGAGAGGCCATCTGTGATACTTCCTGCTTTTGAAGTTGTTTTGAGGAAAAACTGAGGAGATGTATGTGAAGTAGTTATCATAATGCTTGGTTCATAAAAATACTCAAAAATAGTAACTATGATAGTGGTTGTAGTAGTAATATCATTATATCTCATACAGAGTTCAGTTCAATTAACAATGTAAGAATATCTAGTATGGGTTAGGCACTGTATTAAGGTCTAAAGAAAATATGCTCTAGCAAAGAATATGGATATGCAAATAATTCATCAGAGTATAGAATAATATGTGCAAAAAGAGAAATATGAAAAAAGGTAGAGAAGTAGTATGGGAAAGGAATGCTTAAAATGATTGGGGTAGTCTGAGAGGGTTTTGAAAGATGAATAGGAGTTTGCAATATGGATAAAGAGCTGGAGGGAAGGGCATGGTAGGTGAAGGAATTAATCAACATGGTATATCTAAGGTATTTTCAGAGAATAGATGAGAATAATTGTTGAGGATGGAAAGCCTGTCAGCAATCGAATAACATTTTTTAACAAATTACTCTGCAGTAAGGAGCCACTGAATGCATATTTCTATTATCAAACTCATCCATCTGTATTATAAGCTTTCCACATATGTCTCCCCTACAGGATTGTGAGCTCTTTGAATGAAGGGATGTTTCTTATTGTTCTTTTTACTTCTAGGGCTCAGCATATACTACATATTCAATATTTGTTGAATGATAGATCAATTAAAATTAATTCCTTAGAGGAATCCCAGACTTTCCTCTATAGCTGTATGTCATTTCAGAGAGTTGGCACCCCTCTCAGGGTTTCACTGAGGATGTTGAGTGGCTGTTCTGCATGTATGAAGAGAAGGAGATCAGCCTGACATGCTTTAACCATAGTAGGGAGATTGGCCATTTAACATCAGATCATCACCTAGCAATAAGGTTTTATGGGGTGCCAAAAATGAGGTGATTGGGGGGTGGCCATGGGATAATTTTCTCAGTTTTTTTTTTTCACTTGTTATAGACAAGGAACAACTTTACTGAAAGTGTTGTGTTGGTGATCAATTCTAGCTGGAATGGCTCTGCTAGGAAACGGACTCTGGAGGCCTTGGTGAAAGGCAGTTTTTTTAGCAGGCAAATATGAGGTTGAAACAAAGTAGGGTAGGCTTTCAGTCTAAGGGCCCAGCTTTGACAACTGTGCCTGGAGAGCCCAAGGGAAGGCTTGGAGGGTGGGTTTGAGTGACCTTTCTCACATACCATCTTGGAAAGTGGGAATTTGATCCACTGCACTTCCTCCCTCATAGGGCAGGTTTCTGTGTTCTGGAGAAGTTCCGCAACAATGCCCGTGGTTTCCACCCATAGAGTCTAAGCATCTCAAGGGCAGGAAGGAAGAAGGTCTTCATTACCCTCTGCTACATCTCCAGTGCCTGGCTTGGTACCTGGCACATAGTAGGAGCTCCCGAAGTAGTCATTGGATTAAATGAATAAAAATAACAATTAATACTTGTGGAGAGCTTACTGCATACCAGACACTGTTTTAAGGGCTTTGATTGTATTAATTCATCTCATCTTCACAACAAACCTATGAGGTAGGTACTATTGTGAATAAATGCCAATGAGATGATGGGATGATGGTAGATGAAGCAAGCTGAGCATCATCTGAGTGCAGCTATAGTGACGATACCTACTATCTGGTGCTTTCTCTGGGTAAATACAGGGCAGCCTATGGTGGAGATGGCATTATTATGGTTGCTCCCTGACTCTAACCACTTGTTAAGGAGGGAAAGTTACCTAATGGCTCTAGGTGATCTGGGCCAGACGGAGAAAAGTTTATGCCAGCCATTTACACAGCTGCTGCAAAAGCCAGGCTAGTCTCAGGCTCCCTGTTGCATGATCACATCGATGGTAAACACACTCCTTTCCTTGAAAGCAAAGCCTTCTCTGAGTTGAGCCATGGGGCTGCGTGTGCGCTGGAGCCTCTAGGGAAGGCAGGTCACCCTAGACAGTTAATGCAAACACAGCTGCAATCCCCAGCGGAGAATGGTCTCTTAGTAGCAACTGCTGGGCCAGCAGCTGATGGATCTCTTCCAGGATAGCTGATGGGAGAGTGTCAGTTCTCTTAAGTGTCTCCTCCTCCAGGATAAGACCCTTCTGGATCTGAGGGGCAGAGACGGACTGACCTCTGAGCAGGGTTCTGGGAGAAGATGAAGGCTCTGGGTCTTGCACCTGCTTCCCTCTCCCCAGGAGACTGGTGGAGCTCAGGGAGACTTGAAACATCTTTGTTTGACACGAGTGTTTTCTCCCTGTGGCTCACCTTGACCTCACCTTGATGGACAGCAGAAAGGTACTGCCAACTTTTGATTACCCAAACCCAAGGAGGGAAGCAGAGGTGTATGTTATCCAAGAGTGGGCAACCCAAGGCCAATTTTGGCTTTGGGGTGCATTAGCTGTTTATTGCACATATATAGCACAGAAATTTAGAGATGAATGGGACCGGAGAGATAATTTATTCCAAAATCTTTATTTTACAATGGAGGAAAGAAGGGTTAGACAGGAACTGATATGAGAACATTGCTTCACTGAGTAGAAGCTGACTCCCAGTCCATTGCTCATTCCATTAAACTGTCATGTTTTCCAGATATAAATAAATGTGTCTATAGCAAATTTTTTCAGAATTACTGCCCTAGATGATTAGGGTGAAGAAAGTTCCTTGAATCCTTCAGCTTGAAGAACCCAGAAGTCTGCATTTCCCTTGTAGAGGAAACAGGTTTGCCATCTGGGCAGAGACTGGCCAGGGAGTGGTGCCTCTGGTCTGCAGAGCCCTAGGTGGCACAGATGGTTGGGCAGGGCCTTGTAGTTTGCTCAGCCCAGTTTGTATTCCACTTCTGCTGCTTCCTCACCTCCCTTGTGACTCTGGGCAAGTCAGTTCACTTTTCTGAACCTCAAGCTCTTCTTTTGAGTAAGTGAATGACATATGCCATGGCCCCGTTCCCTTTGTCTGCCAGCCCTGGTCATGTACAGCACAAGACACTCAGCTGGGTTGTTTCTACACAGTGTCTTACGTCATACTCACAATTTTTTTTAAATGAGATAGGTATTATTATAATCTCCATTTTACAGAAGAGGAGAGCCTGAGGTGTAGAGATCTCTAGGTTCAGAGCCAGGTCTTAGAGGCAGGCTTTTATTTTAGCCTGGATGCTGTACTTGGATGCTCTAGGCACTAGGAATCCTGAGATGAGTGACAAGGCCGGTTGTTTGAGTAACTCACACTCCGCCAGAGAGACAGACAAGTAAGCAAAGGGTTATTATACAGTGTGATAAGGATTATAATACAGTATTCAGGATTCGGGAAGGAGCACCTATCCCAGAGTGTAAGACCAGGGAAGGCTTCCAGAAGTAAGCGATGTCTCTACCGACTTGAAGAACAAAGAGAAATTATGTGGCTGCAGAGGTATGATATTGATATTCCAGAGGGAAGAAATAATTTCAAAGACCTAGAGGTGCAGATGAGCTGAGCATAGTTTGAGAACCAACAAATAGCTGTGAGTGACTGGAGTGAGGTTGGGGGTGGGGTGGGAGGGTAGTTAGCCAGCCGTCTGATCATAAAAAGTGCCACATATACTATGTTAAAGAGGGATCTGGATCCTAAAGCATTGGGGATCTATGGAGATTCTTAGCGGGGACATCATCAGACCTGAGTTTTAGAAAGACCACTACCTACCTACAAGATTTCTGCAGGAATAGTCATGGCCTATTCACAAACCTATTTCATATTATGGCCGAGCGTGAAGCCAAAATAAAATACAGGCAGCTAATGAACAGTTTTCCAAACCCCCTTCTAGATGTTCCCACTTCATCTGCCTGAGATGTCCCATCCCTTCCCGGCCTCATCACGGCCTAGTCTGAGAGCCACTGTACAAACCCAGGTTGGAATAGGAAAGAGCAGGAAGGTGGGAAACCACACCAGTGGACATTTACATCTCCACGGCTCCTCCCCTCCTGGAGCAAGGGAGCCTGAATGTACAGACTCGCAGGTGAGGACATCTCATATCTGGGCTCTCATCCATCCTACAGGGGGCAGCCCCATTAGCCTACTTGCTAGAGGTGCATCTGCATCTCTGCTTAATTGGATTCTCATCCTTTTAAAAATATATTTTTGTACTGTTGCCTAGAGGCATTCAGGTAATGGGTGCATTTTTAATAAACCCAATAAGTAAATAACTGTATTTTCTCCCCAGGAAATCCAGAGGGACTAGAGGGCTATTGCAGCTTTGAATACAATGATACCAGGAATGGGGCTGGGAGACATTTACACATTGGCTCTCTGGGTGAGTCTCATCATGGTTCTCAGATTGAATGAGACTCAGCTGTCCCCAAACACGCAGGAGTTAGCTCGGGAGTGAGCTGTGCTGGGGATGCCCTTTCCCAGACACCTGTGGGTTCACACGCTGGCAGCTAACCCCCTCTAGTGTTGATGAGAATGGATTATTTGCAGCTGTGAGAACAGACCCTGTATGCTTGGGTTGCAGACTTTCCATGGGCTCCCCACCCCCACACTCCACCCCCTGCATCTCAGGCACGCAGGTGAGACCCGCAGTTTAGGATATGCTAATTCTGAGTTCTGTGCTGACTTCATCATACTCTTGCTAACCTGCCCCTGCACCCAAGGCCTCCATCTCTCCCCATGCTGTTCAACTCTGTGATGTGATTTCCTCAGGCTGCACCGCCATCCCGTCAACTCTGTCCTGTGATGCCTACTCTTATGCCACACCTTTGTTCATGCAGCTCTTTCTGCCTGGAATGCCTTCCCCTCCTTCCACTCCACTTCTTCCCGTTCCGGGTCGACCTTCGCCTCCTCTTGGCCCCACACTGTGATAAGTTCTCCTTCCCCGGACAATCCTGCAGCGTTCAAGGTCAAGGCACCGACATCTTCCGTTTGGGATATACCACCTTGTGTCCTTTTGGCTTTTTACGACTATGGAAACTCTCTGAGGGGGGTGTTGACAGGTGTCTTGCATGTAGCAGATGCCCCAGGCTTGTTTATCCCGCAGAGCTGACATCCTGCAGCAACCTCCACTTATACCCTTGTGATAGCGACATCTTAGATACAAAGTGGCCTCTCTTACCCACACCTCACCCCCCCAGCTTGTTGTCCCAAATCTTCTCTGCAACTTTGCAGAAAATTCTGAGCTCATCCCAGACCTGTTTTCAGTTGTGAGAAGCATGCAGCTTATGTGACGGTGAAAGGATGGTGACTGTCTTTGGGGGTATGTCCCAGGGTCATGTAGTGTTTGATGCTGGGCCCATCCACATTCCTTCCAAGAATAAAACAATAATAAACAGCATAGCTCTCATTAGAAACTCTCCAGGCCTGGAACCTCAGGAGATGGTTTGGATCCATTTCACAGACGTGTCAGCTGAGGCAGCCATGCCCTGACTACATTTCAGGGGACATCCTTGGGACTACAGAAGTTAAGGGATTCAGCTTCGGAAGTAGCCAGGCCACCACCACTGCTTATCGGACCCTGAGCTTTCACCCCTCTTGTTTTGTCTTTGGAAGTAGGTTAATTCAAGGTCGCAAGAGCAACTCTTTGAAGCAGAGGGTCTGAGGTGGGGACTATAGACTCTAGTTTCTCATGAACACTACTGGAGCCCTTCTTCTTGGTAAGATGTAGAACGGCCCTGCCAGAACTCTCCATTCAAACCTCTGCAAAAGCCGCCAGCCACAGCTGTAGAAGCAGATCTAAGAATGTTTCTTTGGTGCCTTTTCCCTAATAAATGCCCTCTCTCCCTCGCTCCCTCCTTCTGCCTCAGGCCTCTACTCCACTTGAACCCCCTCTAATTCCTTCTTGCCAGATTTAACGATGTCCCTCTGGATCCTTCTCTCAGAGAATAGAAATCAGTCCAGGGGATGGTGCTGGGTCCCGCCGTCTGCAGAACCTCCTCCGCTGAATCCCAAAGAAAGCTCAGCGGCTGATGGGGAAGTGATTTATCATCCCAAACACAGTTTCTTTCACTGTTGGTTCCGGTTTCCTGCATCACAAATCGCTTTGCATATTAGCATTACATTGATGACATTCAAAACAGATGCAGCTGCCTATAGAACAGCCGCTGAGGCCCACTGAACGCTTCAAGCCGAGACCCCGGTGCGTGAACCCTCCTTCTGATAAGCTTCAGAACAGGTAAAATCACCATTAAAGGAAAATTGACTTGTAAGTGTGTGCAAGACTCTAGTCATTGCATCGAACTACAAAGAAGAGCGAGGCAGCGGCGGCCAAGGGAATCTTCTTTAAAAATGTATTCAACAGAACAACAGAAAAGAAATTGCCATCTCAGGAGAGTGGCGTGACACAGCTTTAAGATGCCAAGAAATCAGACTGTTTCTATTCTGCAATCGGGGGTCGCAGCCTGGAGCTGGCGCCTCGGAGGCAGCTTGACTCGGAAGGCCAGGGAGAGGCAGGGTGTAAGGTCCTACTTCAGGAAAAATGGGGTAAGAACTTGTATTAGGGAGGAAAGAAAAGCACAACGTGTCCTGGGACATCAGATTCAGAGCCAGCCTAGCTAACATAGGACCCAGTATGTCACCTCTCATAATGTGGGATCCTGAAGAGTAGTTTTGAAGATTTCTTCCATTTAAAACAAAATGACCTAAAAAATTCTACGAAAACAGGCTGGAACTCGGAAGCAGGGTGAGACTTGATGTGGTCCTGGGTGTGACTTCCACATGTGATTCGCATTGCTACTTTAATCCCTGAACTGCCACTTACAGTGTGCCTGGCTCAAGAGCATAATCCTCACCACATCACATCTGGCAGGTGTACGTCATCCGTCTTACCAGTGAGTAACCCGAGGGTCAGGGGAGTTACCACTGGCCCAAATCACACAGCTCGCAAGAGGCCAAGTCAGGATTTGAACACAAGCTGCTAACTCTAAAATCAAAGGGCATAGCCCTCTGTTTTGTTTTTTCTTGAATAATATGTAATTTATTTCAGAGCCACCACAAAGCAAGAAAACAGGGCATAGACAAAGCCTCTTGCATAATCCCCTACTTTTTCTTTCTGTGTATAAACAGCAAAACAATATCGCAAAAATGGTGGGAGAAAAATAGATGTTTTCTTATGAACCATATTTTTTCAAATTGTAACAGCTTTACTGAGGTATAACTGACAATAAAGAGCATGCGTGTAAACCAATGTGTAAAATATGAGTTGGTATGACTGTTCTACAATAAGAGCACCGTCACCCTGTGGCTTCAGATCCAATTGCTCAGCTATTGTCACACCTTCTTCTCCACCTGGGCTGTTCTTGCTCATGGTTAGGATGGGACTGGGACGGAGACATCTGCAGAACCGAAGTCCGCTGTGTGGGGACAGACTGAGCTTATCCCTTTTCATGTAATTCCTGACTGTCCTCCGGACTTCCTTGGTGGACTGTAGAGTCTTAGAGGTGGGAGGGACTGCTAGGGTCCCCCGGTCGGGGACCTTTATTTTACAGATGTGGAAGTCAGGGCCCAGAGAGATAAAGAGAATGACAACCTCGTTCTGCTGACTTGAGGATGCATCTTTGTATGACAGCCTCCTGATACATCTACATTGCAAAGCTTTGTCCTGGCTCTTTCTCTGGTGGGTGTGGATGATTGGAGAATGGTGTCACTTCTCTTCAAGAGAGACAACCTGTGTGGGGCTCTTGGGCCTCCCTCCTGGCCCTGGCAGTGATGGAGCACAGGTATCCTGGTCCGGGAGGAGGTCGGGGCCTCAGCAAGGTGAGGAGTGGGTCTTAGGAAGTGAAGAAGTCAGGGGCTCCTCACAAAGCCAGGCGTTGAGGGAACTGGGGAGAACACAGCTCAGTCAGTCAATATCTGCTTTCAAGCCGGCTATATGCATGGGCTGCAGGCCCTCTGGGTGAGGGCGCTGGGGCACAAAGACGGGTACTCAGATCGAGTCCCGGAGATCTCACTGCGCATGCGAGGAGGAAGACACCCACACATGAGACAGAAAACAGACAGGACATTGGTGGAGAGTGCTTGGCACCGAGAGCGAGTTCTCTGATGGGTGGGGGAGGCAGGCGGGGCTCCCTGTGGACAGGGTCCTTAGGGCGGCGTCACGGAGGGGCGGGGCTTAAAGACCTCCCTGGGGACAGCATCCTGACGGTGAGAAAGAAGGGCTGAGGCGGCCTTCTCTCAGTTTTCTCTGAAGTTCTCTCCCTTCTACAGCGTCGCTAGAGAAATTCACTGTGACCCTGACCGCCACTTGGGACAGGGACTCTCCCCTCCCTACTGCACCAAGACCTGCGCTGCATGCAGTGGTGTTGCAGGATGGATTCTCTGCTTCTCCTTTGTCTCTGAGAACCTTCCTGAAAATCACATTGTGCAAGGCTTTGGGGTTTAGCAGGCTCTTTAGTCTCCGTTACCATAGTTCTTCTCCAGCACAAGCTTGTGAGGTGGCTTGGGCAGCATCAGTATTATTATAACAGTAGAAGACATGTAGGTCAAAAGACAACGCTGGCCTTGAACTCGAGTCTTCTAGTCCCTGCGTGAGATCACATGGCCTCTTTGCTCCCGTCCTCCGTGCTGATCACACCCTCCGTGTTATGAGACCAGGTGAAACCTGAGTCAGGCTCTCTGGTGGCAGACTAGCCTGAGTGACAGACCTGGGATGGAGGGGGGGATCATGCAACATACTTCTTTGTGCCTCTTTTGTCAGACAGCTGCCCCAGCACAAGTGCCTGCCAAAAGCCCGTTGGACACTCGGGGGTCACTGGGGAGCATAGAGGGTTCTACTCAAGGAGTTGAAGTAGATTTGCTATTCTAATAATCCCTGTATTAATTAGTGGCATTTTGAGGATGGCCCACTGCACACTCTCCTCTGCTGGAGCCCCAGTTGGCAATCAGGGAGGCTGTGCTCAGTCTCCTTCCTACAGGCTGAGTCTGCCTTGCTGCAGGAAAAAATGTAATTTTGTCTCGAAACCTTGGGGAGGTCTCAAGGTCTCTCTGATGGAGAGGAAAACAAAGAGAAGATGGTCTTCAAGGTTCCTCCTGCTTTGTGCCTTGGCCCAGCGGCTGTAATTACGCAGATTAGAAGTCGTGGTTAAAAAATTGGCTCTTTCACAGGCTCCCTTCCTTGTAACCTGCTGGGCTCCGTTCACCCTCCTGACGAACAAATATAGGTGGGGGCCCTGCCCCGGCTCACCCCATTTACCTCTCACTATGGCATCTCCTCTCCCCTCGGGACTCAACAAATTCAGCTTCTGTACTTCCCTGGGCTATTTTCCTGACCCCCTTCCCTGTGGGCTGAATGCAGCATTTTGGGAACTTCCAAGTGAGAAGAGCCAGATAACAATACTTTGGGGGCTGAGGGGAGCAGTTCTAACAATAGGTAAGTGAAAATAGTAATGTTAATGGCGTTTGCTCATTAAGGGTAAGCCATTGCCACACACTGTTCTAAACACTTTGCCTGAAGTACCAGATTTAGATCTCACTGTAAGTTAGGTTCTGTGGTTGTTCCCATTTTAGAAATGAGGAAGGTGAGTCACAGAGAAGTTAAGTAAGCTGCCCAAAGACACACAGGTCATCATGCTGGAGCTGGGATTGGATCCAGGGTCGCATACACTGCGTTGTGTCGGTCCCTCCTATGATGTGCTTATCTTCTCCCTTGTCCCATTGCTGCTCTTTTTCCGGCCTCCTCCATTTCCTCCTGGGTCCAGTACCCTCATCATGTGCCCAGGGCCTTCCCCTTTGACCTCCTACCTTGGCAGGAATCAGCATTTTAAACATTTCCCCTTCCCTGTCTCTGGATATCACCCCCCACGCCCCTGCTAGATGTTTAGACAGAGAAGTGGCTGTCAAGTCAGAGTCCCAGCCCCTCTTCCTCACTGGAAGCTTCTGGGGGTAGGGTAGGGGTGGAGGGCTGAGGGAGCAGAATTCTACCCACAGCACCATATACCCACCGCTTTCTATGATGCGGCAGTTCATGTAAGAGAATGTGTATCCGCTACTAAAAGCAAATGTAAAAAAATTGCAACAGAGCACCCACAAATTAACCTAGCCTATATTATTAATGTTAATAAGGAGGCCGCTCCCAAATAATGTCTCCCTTTTAGGGGAAACCTTTAATGAGTTAGGCCAAACAAGAGTTTCGTTTGTGAATTTCAGGTACTGTGGTGAATCCCATAGGGTGTGGTATTCACAGTAATGGGGCTTTTGGGGGATCCTGCAAATTGTGCCCCCCTTGATGAGGCTGGTGCTGTGGCCCTCCCACTTCCATCCTAGATGGGCCAAAGGCTCGTGTACGTGGGGGAGATGGGGGAACAGTTTCTCCCGGATCACGTCATATCGTGAGCTTAGGCCTCTGTTCTCTGACTTTGTGTTTCCTGGGGGCTCTGGGTACACACCTGTTTATCTCCCTCTCTCCTCTACCCCGAGCAGCTTCCTATAGGCTCCTGAGCTCCTCCTCTCCACCTTGTCAAAGAAGAAAGCTGCAGCCATGTAATTATGACATCCTGGGGGTAATTTTAACTATAAGTCATTATTCTAAAACAACCCATGCAATCCCCATTTGCCAGCACAAAGAGATGATTCTCACTAGCCTGAACTCACTGTCAAACATGCCAGGAGAAATAAAAAGGTGCTAATGCAATATAGCCCAGAAATAGAAAATAAGATTAGAGGCGATGCTCGAGATTTCAGGCTGCAGGGGAAAATAGCACAGGGTTTAGTTACCAGCAGAACTGTCAGACAAAAAGCTTCTGAGGTCATTAATACCAGAACCTTCATTAAGCCAAGTGGATAAAATTAAAGGTTGTTTGGTGAGGATTTCATTTTTCCTGGAGGTTTGCTGTCTCTGAAGGGTGTTTGGGGCTGGCGGGGAGGCCAAGGCGGCAGGCCCTGGAGTGGAGAATCAAGATGTTGGAGTTCTCCTTCTTTGTCATCTTCCCAGAGCCCACTGAGAACAGGCTGTGGGAGGAGGGCCTGCTCAGCTCTGAGCTGCTGCAAGATCAGGGGACTGAGTCTCCTTGGCTCTAAGCCAAGTCCTTGGAAACAACATGGAGGCGCCAAGGCCCCACAGCCTGAACCACTGACAGATCAGCCTGAGATGGGTGGGGTGGGGGAGGAAGGACCGTGTCTGGCAAGGGAGCCTTTGGGGACCACATGAGTTTTGAGGCCAGTCCAGGTACCCAGAGCAGGCCCCGCATGGTGCGGGTGGAAACACTGAACCAGTTCTCGCTTCTGGCTAAGCTGGAGAGCAGGCATGGTAGCTTCTGCTGGCTTCTCACCGCTGCTTTTAGGGGTCCTCTCATACCTCTCTTGACTCTCCCTCACTTCATTCTAGTAGTGCCTTTGTATCAGCTGGTTGTCACAAGAAATCCAGTATATAAATTCCCTCAATCTTGTTAAATGATTAGAGTTTAAAGGTGTTAAACAGTCCTCCCAGGGATGTTTACAGTTTTAGAGAAACATTTTTCCTCTATTTTTTATTGTAATAAAATACACATAACATAAAGTTTACTATCTTAACCATTTCTAAGTGTAAAATTCAGTGGCATTAAGCACATTCATATTGCTGTGCAATCATCACTACCATCCATCCACAGAACTCGCTTCATCTTGAAAATTGAGACTCGGTTCCCATTAAATACTAACTCCCCATTCCTTGTTCCCCCCAGCCCAGGGCAACCACGATTCTACTTTCTACCTCTATGAATTTGGCAACTCTAAGTGCCTTATATAAGTGGAATCACTCAGTATGTGTCTTTTTGTGACTGGCTTATTTCACTTAGCACAGTGTCCTCTAGGTTCATCCATGTTGTAGCATGTGTCAGAATTCCCTTCCTTTTAAGTCTGAATAATATTATATTGCATGTCTATACCACAGTTGGAAGCTACAGAGGACTTACGATCCCAAAGGAATATGTTTTAAATGATAGAAAGCAGGCGTTGTGTGTGGTCAGCAAGGGAACTGGCCTTTTCTCTGTACTCTGAACTAAAGATGGGGTGAGAAGTCGGGGCATTGAGGTCCTGTCCTGACCTCAGTCCAGGCTGGAGTAAGATGCTCTCCCTCCTTGTGCCCTCCTTCTTCCTCGGGAAAGACTGAAGTAGTGGTACCTGCCTGTTCTTACCTTAGTAGAGGCATGAAGATGGTGATGAAGTGTGTTGAGATTCTTGGAAGAAAACAAGGAGTCAAGTTTTCTTTGTGCCGTAATGCAAACGAGCTTCCTCTGGAGTCTTGGTGTTGCAGGACTTTTGCGGGGCTTTTTAAGAGCCAAATTAATCAAAACAAGGAGTCTCTGCGGGCTCCTTCAGCTGGGCGATGCTGAGGTATAGGAAATATGTGCTTTGATCTTGCTTACGTGGAGATACAGAGATCTAGTGAGGGCCTGTGACCTTTGCAGGGTCACTGGGTCAGGCCTGAGAAGGCATCTCCTCCAGCTGTCATGCGTGTCGGAGCTAAAGACCACTCAGTCCTCACTAGGAGTTACTTGTGACATCTGTCCTAGAATTTTAGTAGTGTGAATTAAATAATATCCTGTCAAATGAAGAGCCAATAATCTAACTTTTACTGAGACAAGTCTTTCAAATCCAGCACCAATGGATATGGTGTCTAAAGCTCCGCTACTCAAAGTGTGATCCCCAGTGGCAGCACCAGTCTCTCCTGGGAGCATGTGAAAAAGCAGAATCTCAGGCCCCACCTCAGACTTGCAGAGTTGGGATCTGAATTTCACTGTGTTCTCCAGTTGATGTTTACTTTAAAGGCTTAGAAGTACCAGCCTAAAGCTCTGGATTAGGCCTAAAAGGGATGGATGCCCATCTGGGGATCTCTTGGGCCTCAGTTAACTTCTTCCATGGAGGGGGAACAGTGGCACCTGTGCAGCTCTTCACTGTAGTACTTGGAAGATCAAATGACACAATAAATGGGCAGGCGCTCTGAACATAAAAAGTGCTCGGGAAATGTGTGGCATTTTATGCCCATTGGCAGCTGGCCCATCCCCACCCTTTTAGCCAGGGAGTCCTCTTCATCTATCCAGCCAAATTAATCTATTTCTCTGCTCTTGCTCCTTTACCCTCTTTGAAACAACATCAATTTTGGTTGCTTTCATCCAAACTGCAAAGAGTATTTGAATTCACATTATTGCCTTTAGTGAGATTCTCTTCTTTGCCTCCATTTTTTTTTTTTTTTTTTTGACACACATTTGCTGTGGTGCCTGGGACCCAGTGCAGAGATTAGCATGATGTTCAGCCACTGGCCATGCCTCTGAGGAGCAGAGCTTTCTGTTTATCTCTTAGAAGCAGACGTTTGGATTTTATCCCGGGGGAATTTATCAGGGTACCCTGAATTCATTCATTCATTCACTCCCATATTCCTCCCCCCACACCCCCCCATGCACAGCTACATGTCAGCCATGTCAATGTTATTTGCTGTATATTTGAGAAGCTATTTTTCATATAGAGCCATTTGGGGATTGTCTGCAGTTTAGTTTTCTCCTTCTAAGCATGTTCTTTACCCCATCAGCGGCACCTTGAGTTGGCCCCAGTCCTTGTTCTCATATCTATCCAATGCATATGGATTTCTTCCAGTCCCAGCAGCTCTTTCATCTGGTCTGGCATTTTCAGAGGAACACAAGTGTTTTTCTTTCTTTCATACAGGTGCCCATACTAAGATGACTTGCAGGTTCCTGAGAAAGAGTCATTGGACATTTGTTCAAATAGTTTTTCTGTCTTTTTAAGCATGCGTTCACATGGGCGTACAATTATATACTCACAGCTCTCACTGTGGGAACATTGTAAATTTGTAGTTAAGTGATTGATTTGTATAGTGATTGATTCATATTTTTGTTGCCATGACTGGCTGCACGTTTACTGAGCAGGTATGAGCATTCACACACCTGTATTTATTCACATATGTATTCATTAATTCAGTGCATGTTAAGCATTTACTGTGTTGAAGGCACTAACTAGGCTGTGTTGTGCAATAAACAACTGTTAAGTGTGTGAAGATACTAGCTTTGCTTCCAAGGATTTTCAGTTTTCTAAAAGAGGCGAGACCCTATCTTCCAACTTGAATACAAAGTTAAAAGTGGTAAGGGTCATGAAAAAGACAAATAAATGAGATCAGACGAATATAACATTGTTTTCAGCTGAAGACCAGAGATGACTTCTAGGAGAGGATGGCATTTGAGTAAGAGATTTGCATCTGTGGAGATGGGCACTGTATTTTAGGCCAAGGGAGCCCCAGGAATGACGGCACAGAGATAGAAGTGGGAGTGTGCAGTCAATAACAAGTGGTTCAGTCTGGCTGAAATGTCCACGGTGGGTGAAGGGATCAGTGACAGATGTGGTCAGTTTATGTTACATTGTGAGGGGCTGGGGATAGATTAAGGAGTTTATTTTTGGACTGAGTGAATCAGGAGAAGTGGAAGTTGTTTAGGCAGGTGAGTAAGATGGTCAGATGCGTGCTTTAGGAAGTCATGCTGGCAGGGATTTGTAAGACGAATTAGAGACATAGAAGACTAGAGGCATCTAAACCAGTCAAGAGGCTGTTACAGGGACCCCGAAGGCAGGAGACGGGGGGTCTGAACAGGTGGGGGCAGAGGCAGATACAGAAAATATCATGGAGCCAACACTGACAGAGCTCAAAAATAAATCAGCTACACAGTAGAAGAGGAAGGACGATGATGAGGGTTTGGGGCCTGAAAGGATGGAGGTGTCATGACAGACACAGGCATTAAGCTGAGAAGCTCATTGCTTTTTTGATGGGGTATAGGAGGAATGGTGAGTTTAGATTGGGATATTTTGAGCTGAAAGTACTGGTGAGAACATCCAGATGGAGAAGTTCAGTAAGCTATTGGACATTTGGAAGTAGTTCTTGGGACTGATTTCAGAACTGAAGTTAAATTTGAAAATCAGACTTAGAGAGGTAATGGTTGAAAGGCTTATAAATGAATGCAGTTGTCATGAGAGAGCATACAGGATTAAATGGCTGATGGAGGCAAATTTCTATATTCAGGAAGAGGGAAGAGAAAAAGGAGAGCAAGGAGACAGAAATACATCTGTGTGTCCTTAACTAGCATGAACACACACACAGTTTAGATTAAAATGCAATAACACTCAGATATTGGTACATTCAATTCCACATGGTTGGAAGAAAACAGGAGAGGTAGTGTCTCAGTAACCAAGGGAAGAGAGATGCTCAATAATGTCAAATACAAGGAGAAGAGCAATGTGGGAAGATGGACAAACAGCTGGTTTTGAGATGAAAGTGGTGCGCTCACAGGGGCACAAGCACATGCATGCATGTGGGTGGACATCTGATTGTTTGGAGGGGAAAGAATTATACAAGCAGAGAATAGGAAAGAAATGGGGTGAAATTGTTAATGGGGAGACAGCAGTAAGTGGAATCATCATGTATCAGAATAGATGTACATCCAACTGAATATTTTCTTGATTGTTATGTTGATTCCTCGAACCCTTAACCTTGTTCTGAACCTTGATTAGATTCTGTCTGGTGTACTCAGCTAATTTTGCTTCATTTTAGCCTCCTAGTCTTTTATTAGGTACGGAATTGTCAGGTCACTTGCTTTGCCCTAGTTCTCATCTCATGTCAATGAGAGCTTTTCAGTAATTAGGCTCTTGATTATGAAATTCACTTTGAATAGAATGCTGGTCAGAGTATTTAGCTCGTTCCAGTCTATCTACTGAATGATTGGAATAGTGCTCTATTGCCAATTTGAATTACTCCCTTTAAAGGGGGGTGGCTGTGTTCCACTTGTTTTTCTGGTTTAGGAATCTCCTTACCTAAATTTAGCCAAATACACAACTCACACTGAATGTGGAGATGGTCTATTTTGGGGACAAGAAACCAAGGCAAAGAATCATTATGAGCAACAAATAGGATAATGGACTTAATAATCTCTCACCATTTTTTTTCCATTGTATTCCATCTGATTTCTTTTCTCTTTCATACTCTGATTTTCTTAAAGTTTAGTTAACATTACATTCTTAGAGCCAAGTCCCAGTGAGCAGTGGCTCAAAGGATGTAACTCCAGTCAATGTTTAAATGCCACTACTCCAAAGACGACGAGAGAGAGAATGAAAGAGAGTGAGACGATTTGGCCTATATATTGGTCATATGCACTTTGTCCCACAATTATTATTTTTCATTAACAGCATTTTATTGAGCTCTCACTCCTGTGTGTCTGCAAGAGTTCCCTTCCTCCCTCCCTCCCTGCCTCCCTTCCTCCCTCCCTCCCTGCCTCCCTCTCTCCCTCCCTCCCTCCCAGCCTCTCTCTATCCCTCCCTCTCTCCCTCCCTCCCTTCCATCTTTCCTTCCTTCCTTAATTATAAAACAACGTGTTAAAGATTCTGGGCCTGAAATCTCACTCCAGTTTGTAGAAAACTAAGTTCAAAGAATCTTGAAATTTTTACTCCTTTCAGGGACTTTTTCATGTATTCTTAGTTGATTTCCCTTGTGGCATGCCAGGGTCACATAGTGTGTGTGTGTGTGTGTGTGTGTGTGTGTGTGTGTGTGTGAGATAAAAACAGGCCTTTTTTTTTTTAATAAGGTATGGAGCAGGTACAGTATTTCACAGCCGGCTGACTAGTAATGAAATTCTTCTATCGGCAGCTACTTTTCTGGATCCTGAACTGATTAGCAGATGCAAATCCTACACTGCATGCTGAGGAAACTAAACCACACATGTCTGTGTATCTCTAGATGGCATACTTACACACAAACACTATTTTCATTAAAATCCACATATGGTCATATTACTGATATATTCACTTGTATATAGCTGGAAATCCTTCCCTTTGCAGTTTTAAAAAATAGTCAGGCAGGAGTTATTTAACACAATGAAAGGAGTTTCTAAGGAACCAAATAGTAAAAGGGGGAATTAGAAGTCTAGAGTTCTCTTCCCAAGGGAGAAGAAGCTCCATCAACCATGGGAGGGAATGTTGCTCATTCCTGTCAGCATCCTTTGTGTATCCAAGCATCTCAAATGCATGTGTATGTGTTTCTCTGGGTCAGTAATGGGGCTTCGTTCCAGGATTATCCCCTAACCCCTTCTCCAACATGATTCTTTTAGCAATTCAAACTCCAATTATGATTCTGTAATAATTTGGTTGTGTGACTATTTCCATTGCCTCCTGCTGTCCTTGGAAAGGTGGATAGCCAGACCTCAGGCCCTGGTGGCAGATTCCACAGACCCTCCGTGCTCAGAGATGAGGGCTGATTCAGCACTTTCACTGCTGGACAGCTCCAGATTGATACCTCTGACCCAAACGTTCCCAGGGCTTCAGCTCCCTTCCTCTGGTCAGGCTCCTTCCTGCCTGAGGTGCTGAGGCCCTGGTGCCTCTGAAGGCCAGTGAATGAGCAACGAGCAAGCTGTGCAGCCTCAGCTTCTCATTCTGTCTCTATCCAGACCAATTAGTAAAAAAAATGACACATCCAATCATGGTCTTATGGGGAGGACCCTGAATGTAGGAATTAAATGTATTTGGGATTTCCCTGAGGGTCATGTACTTCTCACAGACATTCAATTCAGGGCTGTCCCTTCCTACTTCAACTACGGCTCCTCCACCTTGTCCTTCTTCCCTTCCAGGATAGAGGAGGGGATTTGGGGTCCAGAAAAATGGGGACTTAAAGGGCAACTTTGCTGCCAAAATAATTCACGAGTGTAGGCCTGCTTGCCATCATCATCCTACATATTTTGTCCACCTTGTTGACCCCTCACCAAACTCCTGGCCAGTCTGAGGTAAAACATAGTTTGTATAAAAGGGAGGCACAATGAGGCAAACTTCTATATAGCTGATGCCAGGGCTGGGATTTCCAAACCTTTTCCGTGACCAAGAGTCTCTTTCATACTTTTGACCTATCCGTTATTCATAACAGTCCTCAGAAACACTCAGCACACTACCTGTTGCTTTAGCAGGGCCAACAACTCAAATGAGTCATTATTGTTATGTGGCCAACCCAAGCTAATGCATTCATTTATAGAAGTACAGAATCTTGACGGAGAGAGGTCATTTCCATTTTTCATTGTGATAGTTAGACCATAGCCATTTACATATTTTAGGGGAGATGGAAAGAGGCTAGATTCCCTTCAGACAATAGGATGCTGAAGGGATACAAATGCATTCTACATGAGAATGGTTGAATGAATTGGAGTGTCTGGTGCCACCATGTTAATTGTTAAGCGTCAGATGGGCTGACCTGTGGAATAGATTGGACTTACTCTATATGGCTCTACAGGTAGAGTAGTTGGAGGTGGGGTTGGTCAGGGAGGAGGATATTTTCAAAGTAACAGATTTAGGCTCAGTGTGAGGAAGAATTTCTAACAGTTGGGCTGCCCAGAGATGGAATATTGGTGAGAGTGCCCCTTCAGGGGGAGTGTCTGAACATGGGCTGCATGGCCAGTCGATAGAGACGTGTGAGCATCAGCTGAATGGCTGTATTTCCAGTCCTGGGAGTCTAACTAAAATCGCTAACAACCGCTCGATCCAAAGAACAGACACATGCCAGCCATGTTTCTCTAGGGTCATCATACTCATTCCAAAATGGGGCCCAAAGGTGGGATTTTCATCCCCTGACATTTCAGGTTTATGTGGAACTTATTCCCATAGGCAAGGGTCTGATCTCTTCTAAGAAGAACTCACAGAAAGTGTTTGCCAGACAGCTGGACCAAAAATTAGGTGAGCAGAGGCAAGGCCTAATCCCGTAGAGAGCAAAGCCTCACCTTCCATTAGCTCCACATTCCAGAGTGAGAAATCAATGTGCTTAGCTGCAATTCAAAGCAATTAGTCTTTGTTCCCACATGTTCTCAAAGAATGAACTAAAGAAATCCAAATAAATATTTTCAGAAAAGAGAGCAAATTTGTATTACTTAACCCAAGGAATGCAAACAAGTGTAATTAAAGTGAATACCCATAAATAAAGTAAATACATTAGTTAGGAAATGAATTAATTAGTGTTTAATTACTATCAATTACTAAAATCACTACAGAATTACTTGTAGAATGGATTGAATCTCTTGCTCCCATTAATAATTCCCATTGCTAATTGTATACAACTGTATTTTCTTTTCTTTGGGTGCATCTTAGCAGAGCTAATAGGAGGAAGGAACGACATAGTGAACAATGATGGGAACATTCTTTTTCTTTGTTCAGTAAAAAACAAAACTGGTTTGAAAAATATCTGCCTGGTCGTCAAATGCCAACGCAGGTGAGGAAGGTGGGGTGACCGCACCGTTCCCCGTGAGGGTGAGCAGCTGATATCTGATGTCTTAGACGAGGGTTTAAGGCGGGGGTGCATGCATGCACATGTGTGTGTGTGTGTGTGGAGGGGAGAATGATGGCTGTTGGGGGCTCACTGTCTGAGCTCACTTCCCTTATGCTTCGAAGAACCTAGGGACCAACTGGCAGAGTGTGTCTCTACACACTGGGCTTGCCAGGTGACAGAATAGTCTTGACATTTACCCGAAGGAGAGAGTACACCATCAGCTGCCTCCCAGGTGGAGAGCACATCTCTGCTGTCATGCTCTCTAACAAGCATAGCACTGGGCAGTGAGTGGGAAAAACAGATGCAGGTAAATGAGAGGTTGAGGGTAAAGAGAGTAACTTTCAAGGGACCCATGCTGGCCACTCATGGACATTCTCATTTTCCTGTTTGCACATCATCCCCTCTCCCCTTCCCTGTCCTCTCCTCTGTCTCCTGGGAGCCAGACTCTCAGGCTTCTCCACCTGTGTGACCTTGAGTGAGCTACTTAACCTCTCTGTGCCTCAGTTCCGTCATCTGTAAAAGGGGGAGAATAATAGTACCTACCTCAGAAGGTTACTGTGGGAGCTGAGATTGGGACTTGACACATGGTGATCTCTGTTTATATTAGCTTTTATTATTATTGCTGCCATGTATTGCTTTGTGGAGCAAAGAGCCCGATGGGAAGCATGCAATGTGGACGTGAACTAGTCGGGGGGTTGGAGGAGCAGTTTGAGAGGGAAAGGAAGGTGGAGAGGAAGGATTGGTTCTTACATGGCTGCTCTGCTTGCATGGAGCCAACGTGGACTCTTGCAGGACAGCAGTGGTAACAAAGCCTCTTTTGCCCTGACCCTCCGTCCCCACCCAACCCCCCCCCCAACCTTCCTGGGGTGCTATTTGTAGGATCTTTTCAGAAAGTGTCAGGGTCTTGGCTAAATGGCTCTGTGCATCAGTCTTCCCACAAGCTCACCTGAATCCACTTTCACAGAGACGGCGCTTGACTCCCTGGCAGGGCTGCGCTTACTCCTTCACAGAAGAGCTATGGTCTCTCCACTCTGCTGCCACTGCCTCCACTTTGGCTCAGAATGAGGTTAGTGTCCCCATGAACATGTGCACCAATGGGGGAATGCCACCTCCTCAGGTCAATTCAACATTCACTGAATGACTGGTTAATGCAAGGCTGAAGAAGACACTGGTTGCCTTCGAGAAGCTCAACTCTTTGAGCACCACTTTGCCACTGCACCAGACGCTTCTGCCCTAGACAAAAAGCCAGAGTGACCAACACTGGGAAATATTAGTAATAAGAGTCTCTTTGTCCTGCATGGCTGTTTCCTTACCTTACAGAAGCACCTAACAGTGATTCTGAGACTAAACAATGAAGCTGACCCCAGGCAAAATTGCCAAAGGGGCAAAACAGAGCTAATCTCTTGAATTGAGTCTCTTCTGTGTTTCAGGTTATTTTAGTCTCATTGTTAGTTCATTCGTTCATTCATTCATTCATTCACGTTTATGGGTTACTGAGGATATAAGAGTGGACAGGACATTCCCTGCCTTTAAAAAATACGCTTGAGTGGGTGCTAAAACAGGGTGATGTGTACACTGCATATGTCATATAATCAAAAGAGGCTAAAATAGGTGTGGGGTGAAAGGTCAGGGAGGCTTCCAAGAAGAAGAAATCCCTAAGCAAAGACCTGAAAATAGGTGGGTGAGTGGGGGTATCACTCTCCCTATTTACCCAATAAAAAAATCAGAGACAAGTGAGATGCTTGGGATCACACAAAGCAGGGAGATGACGTTAGAAGTGCGATTCGAATGGGGTCTGTGCCACTCTGAGGACATTCATTGTTCAATCACGTCATGCTCTCCTTTGTTCCTCTCCAGCCCCCCTGGAAGCAAAATATCCCCACCTCTTGTGTCCCCCTTCCCCCAACTTTTGCTGCTACTCTAAGCACATGTAGCAAAAGGTGAGGCGGTCAGACTACCTGGGTTTGGCTCCTGACTCCAACTTATTTGGTGTGTAACCCTTGAAACATTGCTGATCCTTTCTGAGTGTAAAACGTAATACCTGCCTCCGAGCTGCGGTGAGGATTAAAAAAAATAATAAAGGAAGGAAGAAAGATATTATTTGTAGAGAGCTTAGCATAGCGCCTGGTACATAGTAATTATTTAATAGATGATAGATAATATCATTATTGTGGATGCTAAGCCTCATTTTTAGTCTCAGTTCATTGTTATTAAGCCAAGCTAATGTGCTGCCTGATGAGGCATTGGCCTGAGTTGCATTTGTATTTGAGATGGAGACACTGGGGACAAAAATGTATACTGCCCTAAGCGAGGGCAGCCGTCTTCCGCCCTTCCCTGAGAGGGATACACAAAGACCGCTACACCCTTGCGGTGGGGTCAGGAAGGAGGGGAGAGATGTTTCTAAGCTTTCTAAATAGAAAACTCAGAAAAGTGACATTGCTCAGGGCCAAGGTTAACTGATCTGCCACTTTTGCAAAAGCCTGCAAGACACCCCTAGAGTAACAGTTCCTGAGAAACCTGGGCTTGCATCTTCACCCTTTGTCTCCCCTCTGTGCCCACGCAGGAAGAAAATCAGCCCCAGCAAGAAATTGGTCCTTTGAAATGTCAGACTCTAAGAAGTGAGGCTGAGTTGCCCTAAAGCATGGCTACCCCCAGAAGCCCATCTAAACCCTCATCCCATTCGAGGACCCTCACTGGGGAGGCTGAATTACCTCGCAGGCACCCCTTGCAAATGGGAGACCAATGGCAGCCATTAGTTTTCATTTGCTGAAATCAGCACTTTAATCCTAACTTAACAAGAGCCTGACTCTCCCCCTTGTGTGCAAAGGCCCTCCCTGGGAATGATCGAATTTCACTGGGTGCAATAAAACACAGGGCTTTTGCTGAATCAGGCCCTACACTCCCAGGCCTGTAAATCATCCCCCTTGCTCTTCAGGTTGGAGATGTTATCTCCACCACAGCCATCCCTTCATGTCTACTGCTATTTCCACAACCTCTCCTACCAAGGAGACGACCCCAGGTAATGCAGCCTCTTCAAACTCAAAATCCAGCACGACCCTGGATTCTCACTAGTAAAACCTGCAGCATCAGGGAGTTAATTCTACATCCCCCCCCAGCCCGCCCCCCGCCCCAACACATTGCCAGATTTGGTCAGGCTCAAAATATCCCCAAGTTGCCTGTTGCTGCATGTTCGCTGATGGGGTTGAGAAGAGGGAATGTAGAAAGCAGACCATCTAGAGAAATTCCAGTCCAGGTGTTCCCAAAGACTCAGGCCCTTGAAGAGGAGAGCAAGGATCACACAATCAATTCCCCGGAGACCTTTAGCTTAGCAGGGTGCGCTCAATAAAGGCTGTTGGTTAGGATAAAGCACAGAGCTAATCAGCCAAGAGAGATTTCGTTTAAGTGGGAGTTTTCAGAATCTGGTGTTCAGCGAATGTCAGGCTTGGGGAAGAGGTGAGATTGACAGAAGCTAAGACCCCCACGTCAGTGCTTCTCTATTTATCCCCAGTTTGACCTAACAGACAGTACATGCTAAAGCTACTCAGTCACCTTAAGAAGTCCAACTGTGTATTTCTCTGGGAAGCTCCGCTTGGGGAAATAGCAGAGTTGGAACACAGAGGACCGGGGCTGGGGATTCCCCTTTGCCTCTGACTACGACCCATGATGAGTTGACCTGAGCCTCCGTTTCCTTTCCCGTAAACTGGGGGCGGACTAGTTGACTAGACGATCTCTAAGGCCTCTCGCAGTTCAAACATTTACCTTGCCTCTAGGAGGCGCAGAGCCTGGGGTATCTGGGAAGCCAGGGAGTGAGAAACAGTTCCTATTCTTGGACACAGAGGCCAATGCAACCGGACTGTCTTTTTGTCCCTGTCTGTAAGCTGGCCTAGGAAAGCTGCCAGGTTTTTTCGGTGGAGCATCATGAAGCAGCTCTCAAAAGCCACCTGGCAGAGACCGTGGCAGTTAAAGAGATGGCTCCTTTCTCTGAACTGCCTCGGCACTCTCTCTCACCTCGATCCCACCTTCTGCCTCGGGGTCTGGTTATCTGTGTTCAGTGTGTGGCTGAGAGCAACAGCTCTGCTGGCAGAGAGCCAGCTTCGAATCACAGCTCCAGCGAACTGTGTGACCTTGGGCCACCTAGTAACCGCCTCAGAGGCTCTGAGTTAGGATGTGACATCTGTGAAGCACAAAGGACAGTGACGGGAGCTTGCTTCATAAAGATTAGCCCGGGAGAGAAAGGGTGATGCCGCTGCCTCTGTTGAGTGGTAAGCTGCTGCTGGGCAGGTCTGGTCTGGGTCATCTCTGCGCCCCCAGCGGGGCCCGCATAGTCGACCCAGCTGTGCTCAGCACCAACAAACAGATGAATAAACACGATTGGCTTGGCGCCATGAGTTTTGGCACCTGTCTCAAGATAGAGATCACTTGTAGGAGGAGAAGCAACTACGAAAAATGTCTTTTTGGTCCCCAAGAAAAGTTGCTGTAGAAGCTCTGTCATGTCTCAGTGAGGCCGACTCTCTCCGTTTCCCAGTACTCTGCCCGCTGCAGCGCCTTGACTGATGAGGGTGAGCAGGAGCCTCACTCAGCCTCCTTCTCCCCAGAAACTGAGCGCACTTCTCGGCAGGAACGGCCTCTCTGTTCTGTACCCTCTGAGTTATCTAAGCCCTAAATAGCAGGACAGGGCTTTGTAGAATCCCTGCATTAGGGGGAGGAAGGCCAGGGTCCTAGCACTCTCTTCAACCCTTGAGGAACCTTGGGAAAAATCCTGTAGCTGCTTGAGATCTTACTTACCTCAATAGTAAAATAAAAATAATCACAATAAGGATCTTTCTTGCCTAAATGCAGGTCTGATCAATGTCATCTGGCCGTGAGAAGGGCTTTAGCCTGGCTGTTGATCCATGTGACTGTCAACCCCCACCCCGAAAATTCTACTAATCCATCTGGCAAATCCTAAATTCTTGCAATGGCCCACCAGATGGTGAGGGGCAGGGATGGCAACATTCCTGGGACATTCCAAATGGACTCCTGTTGCCAACACTCCACCATCCACAGACAATGCACCTTCTCGTGTGTACAACTCCACAACACATCTGAAAGTTTCAAAGTCCTTTGCAGCAAAGCCAGGACTCAGAATTTGTTTCTCAGAAGGAAAAACAGTGGAATAAAGAGCTTTCTATGGGGCAAATACGGTGATGAGAGAAGCCTGTCCGGTTGAGAAGGTACTAATTTTGTGGTGAATTTTCCAGGCTGATAAACATGTGCCACCATCTCCCCTCCATCTGACACTACCCCCCAGAGAGTTGTGATTCCTCTCTTCAGAAAGCCAAGGGTTCTTTCACACAAACTGCCCTCACCCGGCTCCTCACAGAGCGCACCCCTCCCCACAGCCCACTCACCCACCTGCCCCTCCCTCCACTCCCTCACTCGTCTCCAGCAGTCACTAGGAAGGGTTTATGGGAACTCCCGGGCCCCCGGGCAATGCAGGTGTGAGAAGTGTCAGCTCCAAAAGTAATTACCACGACCGATGGTGGCAGGAGGACATCAGTCAGCACCGGACCGAGGCGTCCCTCTCTGTGACCCACCCGGGGGCCTGTCAGAAATAGAAATAATCTTAATGAAAAGGCACATTCCTCGGTCCTTCATGTGCTGACCAAGCAAACTAGTGGGGAGATTTTAATAAGAGGATGGGACTCTCGTTTAGCAGCGAAGCAGCCCTGGGGGTGGGGGGTGGAGGAGACTTAGAAGATAAAATCCTAGTGAAACCAGCAGTTAGCCATTGATGATTAAGTAGCTAGGAACTAAAGATCTTATTCCTTTTTGTAATTATTGGTTATAACTTTCAGCTGTTTACCCACCCATTGTTAACCGTGCTTTTCAGGCAATATGCTATCTGACTCCCACTAAGTTCCCGCAGATAGCATCGACCTGGAGCCTGGGTCACCATGGGAAGGGGTGTTTGAGCTGTTTTTCAGGAATTAGAACCCCTTGTCCACTTCAGGCAGGTTGAGACCACCAACCCACGAACTGGGCCCGTGCAGATCTCTGATAAGCGACCTTTTGACATCAAGAGGCTAAAAACTCCACCCTCAGGTCATGCTAATGCTGCCATTTTGTGGACATGGGTCCTATGAAGAGGCATGAAGTCTGACTACGCTTGCGTAGATCATCAGTTACCTCATCTCAAATCATCTATCTCCACATTTCAGACTACCTTGTCCCCTACCTCATAAATATCCCTGAGTCCCCATTATCGGGGAGGCAGATTTGAGACTTATTCTCCCATTTTCCTCACTTGACTGCCTTGTGATTAAACCCTCTCTCTGCTGCAATCTCGTCATCTCAGTGTTTGGCTTTCTGGATGAACGGCAAAAACGAACCTGGTTGGGTAACACTGGTACACGAGAACAGTTCCTTTCCCTCCCTCCTGCTCTCCTTTCAGTGATAGCAGGAGAAGGACAGGTGCCCTTTATCCCCATAAGTCAAGCAGTGAGCCATTTATCAGGGACAGGACCAGCCCATGACAAAAATGGAAAATCATAAAAATGTCATAAACGTGTGTCTTCAGCGTGTCTTCCTTGTTTTGCCCCTCCCACCCTTTCACAGAGTGCAGATTCTCTTTCTTCACTTAGTGCCCTCTTAGCCTAGGCAGCGAAACACACCAACTGACTGCGGGTTTCTCTAGGCCAGGACCCGCCTTGTTCACCATGGTCTTCCCGGAAACAGCACAGTGCCTGCCTGGCCACAGCTGCTTTTCAAATATTGTGAATGGAATGAAAAGCTCTTCTAAAAGCCCGCAATCATACCTAGATGTAACCGACTGACAACAGGTTAGAGCTTCACCTCTTCTGGGACATCTGTAGTTTAAAAACAGATCAAAGTAACATGGGAAGGAGTTCAATTCCATTGAATGTCAGAATTCCAGACAACCCTCCATCTTTTTCTTTGAGCAAAGGACCTTCTCCATCCCTGAAACCAAATCACAGAAGCCTGTGGTCTGTCAGGGCCAATGGAAATGGGTGAGAGTTGCCCTCTGCATCTGCAAAGAGCAGCTGTCAATTTTAATGCATCTAAGGCCTTCTCCTGGAGGGAGGGGTGAAAAGCCCACACTCTACTCTTTGCTTCCTGAAATCATTCCATTTAAATGCAGATTGGGAGCCCTCCTTCCTCTAAGTGGTCACAGAGAAGAGAGAACAAAGTTGAAATGATAATTTCCTTAAGAAGAAAGGGAAGAGTTTGGTTCTTTTCCCCATGGCACTGGCTGCCATTTCTCTTTACTGTGGCACTCCCTACCCCTACCCCCTCGCACCCCTTAGGTAGCCTTTCTCTTCTCCAGTCACCCCAGTTTCCCTTGCATCAATAGGCTCCTTTAATTATGCAAATCCCCCAAGCAGCTAGTATCTTCGCAGTTTAAATGGAAGGATCCAGCCCGAAGTCCTGCTGTTATCTCCTTCCTCCTATCTCTTTCTCTGCCCGATCCAAGCCCTTTTATACTGAACCTGGGGTAAGATGAAAGGCCACGTTGCTGGGAAATTAACCAGAGGGGGCTGAGATCATTAAAAAGAAGACCTTTCCCAACTTTTGATTTTCAAGAGACATTTGAAAAACCTCTCCATTCTGCACAGCTGACCAAGGCAAAGAAAACCTCTCCCAGAACAAAGCGGCAACTTGCTCTGGTTGCCTGGGAATCTGGACCCAGGGGTTCTATTCCTGACTCTCCCATGGTCTTGTACTGGAGAAGGACCCGGCTGGTTTCCGCTGGCTATTTTCATAACATTTAAGGGCTAGTTGGGTAGTTTGGCCCTATGTCTGTCTGCAGGGGCTAATGAAGATTTTGATGCAAGTCAGGCCCCTGGCTGAGAGATCCGCTGACTGGTTAACTGACTCTAAGCTCAGTCATGGTTGTAATGTAAGAACTGGATCAGTGTCCAAGAGCAGAGTCACACCAGATGACCCTGCAGGTCTCTGTCTGTTGCCAACCTCTGTCTGTGGGAGGAGCAATAACTAATTTCCTGGGAAATTCTAAGAGCTTGCCATGAGGCCTCTCCCAAAACCAAGTCCTTCACCTCTAGATCTCTGTCCTAAGTTGCAAGTCCTCTGACTCTCAGAAGGAAAGAGGTCATGAATCTGAGAGATTACAAAAATAAAACTCTTCATATTCCATCATTCTCTGTCGCCGTGGCTTCAGGCTCTTGCTTGGGAACATAACACTGAAAACAGAAATAGCTTCAAGAAGACTTCAGACAAGTTCACGGATAATAGAGCCAAAAATGATTACTAAAGGGAAAGTCAGAAAGATTCAGAGTTTTATCTTTGGATGGGTCTGTGGAAAGAACACTGAAAAATGGGAGTCAGGACACTGAGAGTTTAGTCCTGGTTTAAACATGAGCTGGCGTTATGATCTTAATCAAATCACTTTGCTTCTCTGGGTCTTAGTTTCTGCATCTCCAAAATGAATGGGCCAGCTACACGATTTCGTACTTTTCCAACTCTGACATTCCCAGAGTCTGTGAAATGTATGTGTACAAAACACTGCTGTATTGCTGCTGTAGGGGAGGGAAAAGAATTTTCCTCTGCCCACCTAGTTCTGTGGCTGGGGCCCATGAATTGAGCTAACAAAAGACAGATTAATAGACCAAAAGCATACAAATTTTATTTAATATTTTTACATGCATATGGGAGACTTCATAGGAAAAATGACCAGAAAGAGCAGTTAGTGTTATCGAGCCCTAAGGGACCGGTGACTGACAAGTGAGTCCTTTTGCCTGGAGCCACCCACACCAATAGAATGAGACTGGGTTCAGAATAACAGAGCAGAAACGATATTCATTGATCAATGAATGGAGGAGGCAGAGCTGAAGCTCTAAAACACCTTCTCCCCGAAGGGAAGGTGAGTAGGATTCTTACGGGATGTAAAGGCAGAGGGGTAGCCACAACATCGCTCGGGGCCGGGGGCATTTGGGGCATGTGCAGATCTTCCCTTCTTGCACACGTTTCCTTTTGTGCATGGCACCCCATCGCCATCTTGAACCTTTCCGGTTTGGACTAGTTCTGCTGTTTGGCCACCTGACATTGTTCTGCCTTGGTTCCTGTAAGCAAGCACAACTGAAAGCATTAGACATGGAAAATGTTTTAGGGACTTCCCTGGGTGACATTAGGACTGAGAGCTCATAGACATTTTTAACAAGGAAAGACAAATTTGTGGAGAAGTGACAAAATGAAGGAAATGGGGTTTAAGCTTCTAGGGGTGGCAAATTGTGAGAAAGTGACTAGGAACTATATGGGGAAAACTAGTGGAAGATCAGGGTTACTTTAGTAGGTCTGTTTGTACAGATTCATTTTGGTGCTGACTCCCAGTCTCTGGTGATGAATGTTCTTCCCTTCCTGGTACAGGGAGGGCACCTTTCTCAGGGGAAATGTTATGACCTGCTTTTAGGTCAAAAGCGGGAGGGCAGGGAGGCCTTCCTGCATCTGCTGTTTCTCAAGTGCCTTCAGCTCAAAATAATCAACATGCCAAAGTGGCATATTTTGGGGTGGCATGTTCTGAACTTCTCCCCTACCCACCTCCTTCTCTCCTGAAAGAATACAAAGGACTGAACACTGAATAGCCCCAAGAATGGTCAAGGGCCTGCTCTCTGAGAGTCTGGCTTTTCTGTAAACCTTTTCTTTCTTCTTCTCTCTTTAGCTGGAAACCCAACCATCAGACCTGTGAAATAGAGAAAGGGGAATGAAGATGCTCTGAAATGCTTATTTAGACGGTGCCAACATATCAAAAGAGGATTTGACACAAATGGGGTATCTAGTTACCATAGATCTTATGAAGCTCATTCAAAGAATGTAACGAAAAAAAATCAAATTATGAATCAGTCAGGGAGATGCAAAGGATCTCTCCCATTCTCATTCTTTTGTTCTCTTTGCTATCTCAGGAGAGAAAAATAGATGGGAAATTAGAGCAAGAAATATGAGCAAGTAAGAAATTAGAGCAAGAGGTAAGAGAATATTATAGGAAAGAAAGGGCTAATAGTGAGAAGGATGAAAAACGATCCAAGGTTAGGAGAAGAGCATAAACAAAGCCATGAACTTCTGACACAATACAGTGTTGATGAAAACAACACAGATGAAGATTTTCTTGGGGGTGTGTCTTTGAAACAATGGTGGGGAGGGAAGATTGTAGGGAAAGAGAAGGGTGGAAGGGCACACCAAGGCCCAACTTTCCTCCATCACTATTTTGCTGAAGGCCAAAGGAACTGGGTCTTCGACCGGTCAGGCATCAGTGTGACCCAACAGGGCATTGTAGTGTTCCCAGGATGCTGCTGGAGCCAACCTCACCGCTCCGCCCCGCACCTTCAGCTCAGGAGCCAGTTCTGCTTCTACGACATGAATCAGCCTATGCTGAATGATTGGCTCATCAAACCTGCACTTTCTGGACACCCCTTTTCTAAACTGCTTTCCAAAGAGCATGCCTCTCTTTGGAGATCAGTGTTCTCATCTTTGCGGCATGCTGTGCTGGAAAGTCCGGGGTGTGCTAGAAAGGATCAGACTGATCTGCCCTTGAAATAAACCCCTCGTGGCTGTTTGATTTTAGGCAAGGTAGTTTCCTCCTTGATAAAGTAATGATAATAATACCTTCCACCCTGAGGGCTTGTGTAAGGATTATGTGAGATCACGAATGTGGAAGGGTTTAATACAGAGAGGTGTTCAGTAAACCAGGGTAGTCTTCTCTGCCCAAGTCAGATGTAGCTACAGAGATGAGAAAGTAGCAAGAAGCACTGTGAAGATAAGAACTGTCTAAATATACTGCAATCCAGAACCTCCCATTCTGGTCACCAATGTCCCAGTGCCTTCCATAGGATTTGGATTCATAATGTCTAAGTCCCTCTGATGGTGTATATGTGATATGAGAAGATTAAAGGCAACTTCTCCAAGGTAGTGGGAGGCTTCCTGAGGAAAGTTTTAGAGCTTGTGCGCCCTCGAGTATATTTGCCGATCCTAAAATCAAGTTGTTCTCAGGAGAGTGAGAATAGCCATCCCAAAGTTGCCGAGGTCCACATTCTTCCAGGAGCCCAGGTGTCGGGGACATACCCTGCTGCTCACAGAATGCAGAGCCAAACCAGCATCCCTCCTCCCCTTCAAGAGGCTCCTTGCTACCTGTTTTCACTCCCTTCTTCTGAGGTGACAGGTGTGAGCAAGAGACAGAGGCACATGTAGACATGATGCCATCTCTATGTTCACCTTTTATCCTTTTCCAAGTAGGAGTTGCCATATGTACAATTTCAAAGCAATGTTGGGTCAGAAACAAGTGCCCTGCATGTGGCTCCTGCTGGGCTCTCCTGGGGCTGACCTGGGCTCCAAAGAAGCCTGGGCAGGAAATCAGGGAAGGGTAGAGGCCCAGCCTTTGTCCGGGGCCTTCTCCTTCCTTCTCAGAGTAGTCCTTCCCCTGGGAGGTGGTTGGGAAGAAAAAGGTCATGGACAGAACGAAACTTAGAATGGCATTTTATAGGACGCCTCACATTGTTTGCTTTAGTTTTTCCTTTATTAATGTGGATTACAGTAGTCCCCCTTTATCTGCCATTTCGCTTTCTGTGGTTTTAGTTACGCGCAGTCAAGTGTGGTCCGAGAATATTAAATGGAAAATTTCAGAAATAAGCAATTTGTAAGTTTTAAATTGCCCACCATTCTGAGTAGGGTGATGATATCTTGTGCTGTCCTGCTCCGTCCTGTCCAGGACGTGAATCCTCCCTTTGTCCAGTGGATCCACACTGTATACGCTATAAGGTCTTGGTTGTCAGATGGACTGTCACACTAGCTCAGTGTTTGTGTTCAAGTAACCTTTATTTTACTTAATAATGGCCCTAAAGTGCAAGAGGAGTGATGCTGGCAATTCAGAAATGCCAAAGAGAAACCATAAAGTGCTTCCTTTAAGTGAAAATTCTCAACTTAATAAGGAAAGGAAAAAATAGTGTGGTTGCTAAGATCTGCAGTAAGACTGAATCTTCTATGAATTGTGAAGAAGGAAAAAGAAATTCATGCTAGTTTTGCCATTGCACCTCAAATATGTATGTTGAGGAAAAAACAGTATATAGAGCATTCAGTACAATTCTCAGTTTCAGGCATCCTCTGGGGGTCTTGGAACGTATCCCCCATGGATGGGGGGGGGCTACTGTATTTATTTGTCCTCAGCTAAATTGTGAACATATCAAAACTCATGTTCTATATTCTGCCTGATTCATTACTACTTGATGGTTACTTCTCATTGCGGGAATGTTCATTTTATCTTCTCTCTGCTCAAAATCTGCTTATAACTCATTTCCCTCCATAAGTAAAATCTTTTAAAATAATGTCATATCGCTACCAATCCTCTCATTTGTCCCATCCCCTTAGTACATTTTTATGCTATAAAAATTAGTACTATTAATATATATGTGTATATATATATATATTCCTTCTATGCAATGACATCTCATTGTATTTTCTGTATGTGTGTTTTATGCATTTGCCTTGTCCATCAAACTGAACACAGAACCATTCCTAGCGGACTGTAAGGGGCCTGGGAAATTACCGCATGATTTTCTTATAGGTGAAATCTGATTAAACAACAGCGGCTGTCTTAATCAAGGGAGCCTGGAGAGTAAATGGCAGGAAAGCAGTCATCTGGCAAATGTGTTGCAGGAAGAAGATACTACAAAGTGTGAGAAACTTGGGGGCTTGCCAGGAGGAATAGCGCTGCTGCTGCATCTCATAGCCTACTTACTAGTTGACCTCTCCCCCTTTTCTATGGGGGAGTGTGTAGAAGCAAGGATGTGTAAAGCCTTGCCCATCACTCATGTTTGCTTTTCTGGAAGAGTTTTAATAGTAAGTTTTTTGCGACGACGGAGGACAGCCTCTGGGGCTGTAGAGAGATTGCTAAGGGCCTATGAAGGTAAGTGCATACCGAGTGTCGCCTGCAGATTGCACACACGAAAGTGCAACTACTTTTCTGTGAAGTTTCTAGAACTCTTTTTGGGGGTGGATATAGAAAGAAGTCTTCATATTTGAACAGAGTTGGGAATTATTCAGTAAGTAAAAGAGGAAAGACTTAGTAACTATGTAGGTCTGGGGTGGATTCCAGGTCTTGCCAGTGCTGGCACAGAGTAAGTGCTCAGTGGTAGCTGTGGTGTTACTATTTCCCCATTGTATACGGTTCCCAATACACTTCAATTTGTACTGACAGCCTTCCATCACGCTGACAGATGAAAAATAGTAACAAGTACACACGTCACTGCATTAAAATCTTGGCCTACCCTCAGTCCTTGATCTTGGTCTCGTGGTGTTGTTTCCATGCCTGTTTTCTCACAGGCTTCCTTTGTGCTCCTGCATCCCGCTGTCCACACAGGACCCTCTGTGATCCTGTCCTGGTCTTAAGAGTGAACCCTAGGGCCAGCAAGAGGGGCCCCCACATCCTTCTTAGCCCTTGTTTATTCTTTCCATACACCTACTCATTACTGTCTTGTGAATTGTCTCTATTCCCTCTCTCTCTTTTAAAAATCATACATAAAATGAATCAAAGTAAGAAAACGGGACAGTTGATAACAAAGCCTGTGGGGAACAGAGACTAGTGCTAGCATTCCAGTTCTGCAGGCTGTCTGACTGGCCATGCTGTTTAAGTCCTGTCTCATCCCACTGTAGTAAGTAAATTGGATTGCTAAGCAAGAAAAAAAGTGACATATTTCCCTTTTCAAGGAAGAACCTAAAAGATTCTTTTCTGATTTTCAGATTCTGGTCATGCAGCTAAAACCTCTTCTTATCTGCTTTTGTATATTTTTTTAACATCTCATGATTAGGTTTGATCTTCTTAAAGGCTTTGATTAAATAGCCTGCACTTCCCGATGTGCAAGTTCATCATTTTCTATGGGAAGATGTCTTGATACCTCATATAGACTTTAGAATGAAAATGTTATTTTCACCCTCACGCCATAATGGGCTTTTCATCATCAACATTATTATTATTATTATTATTTTATTTTTTGACAGAGAGACAGGGGGGAACGCCTCTCCCCGCCCAGCTGGGCCCTCCAGGCGCCCCTCCGCAACCCTAAGGCGGGAGGCCAGGGCGGTGCGGAGTCGTGCTCCACCTTTGCCTCTTGGTTCAACCCGCGGGCTCCTTAATGGAAGAAGCGCGGCACGCAAGTTCACGGGTAGAAGTGCGCCCCCGCAACCGGAGGCCATCAGCTGCCCACCCAGAACATCTAGGGGTTCCAAGTGCGTTTCGGAGGGGTCATCCGCAGTTTCCAGGACGTGCGTTTGTCCTTGTGGTATTTGGACTGAAGGACTCCAAGGGAGATCAAGTCTTGAGAGCAGTTCCGGATTCTCAAAAACAAACTACTGAAGTCTTACTCTGGTTGAAGTCGTGACAGCAGGAGTCCACACACCCCAGATGGTTTATTTGTGGCATTAGAAAAAAGGACCACAACAGTCTCCTACTAAGGCCTGGCCTAGAGGCCCGAAACTTGAGGATTTCAGCAGCGATTACGGTCCACACCCAGCGATCCCACAAGGGGACAGGTTGCCGTGTCTTTCCTTCTCTAACTGCTTTATGTACATATATTGCTTTGTTTCTTGACCTAAAATTGTTAGATCCTCCAGAAGAAGGGCTGTATCTCCCATTTTCCCTGTATGTCTATTTCACTCAGAACAATCTGAAGCACACAGTAGGGATTAATCCCTATTTGTCAGTCAGATCTTAGCGGATCAAGGGAAGCACTCACTCAGCACTGGTGACTTTCTCTGAGGTTTTGCAGAAGTCCACTTCCGTTGTTGACCTTCAGTGCATGTGAAACAGGCATCAGAGCTTTTCACCTGCCTCACAAGGTTGCATGAGCTAATGTCTAAGAAGCACTTAGCACATTTAAGACCCACGCACATGCACGCGCGCGCGCGCACACACACACAGCAGTGAGCTATTATTATCACCACCTCTTGGGCTTGCTAAAATGGAAGTTTCACAAGTTCTCTCTGGCACTTTCTCCTGGAAATAGTCTGAGGATTTGCTCCCTGCCCTTCATCCAGCTTTCAGCTTCAAATTTCATTGTCCGAAGTTAGCAAGCAGGAGTCAGAAATAATGAAGGGAAGGTTAACCAGACTTCATTGAACCTCAGATAATTAAGAGACCCACACATGAGGAATTATTCATCTCTCTGGTCTCCATCAAACTTCAGGGTATGTATTTTTTCTATAAGCCTTCCACTGCAATTGGATATACAAGGGGTATTGTCCTCTTCCTAACCTGCAACAACTGTCCAAAAATAGAGGCTGATTCAGTTGTGGTAATGGAAGAAAGCTAATGACCAGGCAAGTCTATTTCTCCGATGGCCATGAGCTCTTCGGGCATCTGAACTTGTCTCTTATCCTCATTCACAGCTCACATTGGGGCCCCCTATGTGAAGCTCCAGAGCCTTGCAGCTTGATTTTCCAAACCATGAGTGTGCAAGACCAAGGATGGGGCCCCGGGAGACATGTGCCTGAGTGGTCAGGATACTTGTTTTCCTAGGTTTTACCTGACTTGGGGTTCAGACCTGACTTGAGATTCAGAGAAGTTCAACAGCATGGGTTTGCCAACTCACATGCTTATAAAGCACATATCATCCAGCATAACGAACGACTCTAGAATAGTTCAATTCTTAGTCTGTGTGTGTATGTGTGTGTGTGTATGAGAGAGAGAGAGTGATTGTTGGTTTTGAAGCCATACAATGCCATGTCCTTTTATCCTGGCCTATGTCTCATAGCACATTCCAGCTGTTCAGAACCATGACTTGAAAAGATGGGCTGATTGAAATGCTGACTGTACACTAGACAGGCAGTCAATTCCATACAGTTAAAGAAAAGGGCCCCTCCCTGCTTTTCCCATGATTCTTATTTTTCCCCAAACTATTTCTTTCCTTCCAGAGAAAAAGGAAATGTGCAGAGAAGCAATTAATTATAATTATATATGTGCTGGAGTATGAGAGAACTAGTCACAAAGAATTTTCAAGTCCCAAAATTGTCTAATAAAGACTACCCAACAACGTCGTATTTTTGGAGGAAGTTAAATTTTTATAGAGTTTGGTGATAAGAAAAATTTGCTAAAAGCGAGCGTTCTTAATCACTACACTGTCACTTTGCAAAGTAATTGTGGAATTAGAAATAATTACACTCTAAAGAAGGAAAATGAAACAATCTGTCTTATGATGTTTTAAAATAGAATGATGATTCTGGTTTGTCCCATAAATCAAAAAGAAGCAAAGCATGAACTTGTGGGTGAGGTAATAACCTGAGGTCTTAGAAACTTAGGTTTAGTGCTTCAAGTTCCCGATGATGGACTTGAATTACTGAGTTATGGGTAGCTACGCCACCAGGAGATTAGGGAGAACTCGTGTGCAGAAATGTAGAGGACGTGGAGTCTTCAGGATAGAGGCCCGATCTTCTGGGGAGTGCTGTGGGATCCACTAAGAATCATGAATGTGAACTACACAATGAATCACTCTCTGTTTGCACGCTCCTCTGGTAAAACGTCCATATCTCTGCCAATTAAACTGTACTATAGCCGGCACCAGCCAATCCAAGATGATGAGTGTATTAGTCAGGAATCTTCAGAGAAACAGAACCAATAGGTCATATAAAGATATATATGAGGAGATTTCTTATAGGGATTGGCTCATGTGGTTATGGAGGCCAAGAAGTCCCACAATCTGCCCTCTGCAAGCTGGAGAACCAGGAAAGCTGGTTGTGTGATTCAGTCTGAGGCTGAAGGTCTGAAAACTGAGGGGCCAGTGGTGTCATGTCCCGAGGTCCACAGGCCTGAAAACCAGGAGCTCCGATGTCTGAGGGCAGGAAAAGATAGTCGTCCCAGCCCAAGAGGAGAAAGAGCAAATTCACCCTCCCTCTGCCTTTCTGTTTTATTTGGGCCCTCAACAGATTGGATGATGCCCAACATTGGCGAGGGCATATCTTCTTTACTCAGTCTATTGATTCAAATGCTAATCTCTTCTGGAAATTCCTGCATAGATACACCCAGAAATAATGTTCACCAGCTATCTGGGCATTACTTAGCCCAGTCAGGTTGAAGCATAAAATGAACCATCACAGTGAGTTACAGTAGAACAGTGCTGCCAGTCATTCTGAGGGTCCCTCTGTATAGACATAAAAAGTTCAATTTGTTCTTATACTATGAAAATGACAGAATAAATATTATGGGGATTATACCTGAAAAAAAATTTGTCTCTAATAATTCCCACCACCGTAGAGTGAAATTCAGGGCAATTTAGAAACCTAGATCTGCTCCATTCATGTTAGGATGTTGTTTCTAGAAATCTCCCTGAAGTATGGGACTGATTCTTGGTAGTAAAAGTGGAGAGGATTAGAACTACAACCTGGTCATCAGAAGACCAAGGGTTAAAAGTGGACAGTTGGCCCATTGAATGAAAGCCCCCAGCAGGAAATAGACAAAAATATAGGCATTAAGGCAATAATAGCTGAATAGTAATAATAATACATTATGTCAACAGCAGTGACAAAAGAAACACTCAATGTATTTATAGAGCTAAATAAAAGACAGATCCAGGTCCCACGTTTTGACTCTGAACAACCTTCTCAGTTGGATTTTGCTTCTGCCTAAGGATTATTTTGGAAAAAGCTATTATTATCTGTGATTTATCACGCTGCACTAGGGGGGAACTCCTACTTTCTAGAGAGACAATTATTGAATTCTCGCTGGAGGGTCTTAAAGGAGCTGAAACCTGTTCCAAGGGTTCAAGTGGAAAAGATGCTCCAACAAGGGGCTGGATCTAGCATGATGTGCACTACGGACCCCTTCCTTCTCTGTGATGCCTCAGGTTCTTTCTCAGTAAATGTGCTCTTCAGTCCCCTCGTTATGATAAAAGGGCAGAAGAGGAATTCACATTTATGGTGAGGCTCATGCAAGACGTCCCTTCAACAGATGCTCATCATCCCAAGGAGTCATGGCTGCAGTAACTTCTGAAGCATCATTGAAATGGAAACCAAGTCAAAGCCATGACCTAGAAAGACAAGAGTCTGGCAGAATTCTGGAAGCAGAGGCTTCATTTGAGTAGGTAGCTACTTGAACAAGCCCAGTGATGCAGCTGTGTTTGAGTGGAGGTCATGAGAGGTTTAGAAAAAGAAAGAAGTCATTATTAATATTAGAAAAGAGCTCTGAGAATCTGGAGGAATAAAAATGCAGGATTAGATCTAAGCAATAACTGTGAAAATAAACAATGATAAATACCATATTAAATCTAAAGCGCCATGTTAGTAGATAATAACAAGCATGAGGGCTAATAGCCAGCCATTAATACAGGCCAATTTATTATTTAAAACATTTATTAAGATTTAACAATAGCCAAATAATTTTTCTTTAAACAGTTATTAAACTGAAGGCCTGTATACATTAATCAACTGGTATTTATCATTCAGATTGTATCTCATTATATCCAAAGGGGTGTATATACTTCCAAAACAAATTTGGAAATTTAAAGTGAACTGTAGTTCATTTTTGCCAAGTGTAGATGTGTAAAGATTATTGCATCTGCCAGCTGGGTAAACAGACAGCAGCAGAGTGGACTTGTCTAATTAGAAACAATTGCTGATAAATCAATTCTTTCCTTTTATAGGACAATTAGAATTTGTATGTGTATGTGTGTGTTTTAAATTCTAATTTGATTTTGCACATTGTTCTGCAACCAAGTTAATTCTTTGAAGTCCTTGTAGATCGTGCACATTTTCCATAAAATATAAAAAGGGTTATTGCTGTTATGTCGGTCATGCAAATAATCCAAGATCCATCTATTCATTTATTCACATAATTCAGGCATAAACCTCATATAATTGCTCACATGATGCCCTCAATCTGGCTTACTATACTGAACCCCAAAATGACTTTTAATTATTTGCCTAATATTTTCTTGCTTATACTATTTCTCTCCCAAAGAATGTCCTCTTTTTCATGTTTGCCTATTAAAATCCTTCAAGCACAGCTCAAAAATCACTTCCCTGATTTGTCTCATTTAGATGTCATCTCTCTTAACACTTGAATCTCTGCTTTTCTCTCTCATTTTTTTCTAGCATAGTGCTTTGCACAGGGACATTGAAACAATAGATTTTTTGACTAAAAGAGTGAGTGAAAAACACAAGTTCCCTGAGGACGGGAGTGTCTGTTCTCCCTGCTCTGGCTACCGTGGAAGAGATAACGGGAGACAGACAACATGGGGGCTGAAGGAAGCTCAAATCCACTTGTGGCCAAATGAACTCAGGGGAGGGCGATTCACTCACAGGGAGAGGGGAGGATGAGTCAGCATCTTTCTTTCCAAAGCCTGTGATTTGACTGGCCATAATTGCCTCGGGGAAGTGTTTTTATTTTTTGGTTTGCAAATCTTAATCTCCAATAATTAAGGAGGAGAACATCTGCCTCCCACAGTATGGGGCGGCAAGGTCTCCATCTGAAAGATAAAGCATGGAGCCTCTCTGTGCACGCCTGCTTCCCAGAGATGGCGGTGGGTGGGCAATCTTTGTGCCAAGAATCCAGGTCAGGAGGCCTAGAGAGCCTACTGCCCCCTGAGCAATTATACTTAGAACACCACATGCTGTACGTTAGCCAATTAGTCTGCAAGAGAGCAGAGGCCCAGGACTTTAATTGCTCTCAGGGCCTGTTTGTGTACTGTGTGGGGAGTCATTTTAAATATGGTTTCTGGTTTACAGAACCTTGAATTCTAAGTGAATGGTATTTCGGGGACCCTCACAGATACTGGTAGCCGTAAGTGTCAAGGAAGAGAAACGGACATCGGATTTCAGCTCTATCTCCTGGTCAATTTCACCCACTAATCACCTTTTGGGGGATCAGAAGAGTCTGTCTTTATTTGGTGACATTCTGTGTCACTGGTTCCTGCCAGTGAAATCTTCTGTTGTGAGAATTTACATACCTGTCCTTTAGCAACTTGATCATGTTCTCTCAGTTCACATCACGCTGAGAATAACATAGGCTGGGTCAATCTCGTAAAATCAGTATATACAACTTGACCACTTATGACTATAAAAAGATGTGACTCAATATGATGAAACATACAGAAGCTGTCAAATCACCTAGATTTTATCTCCAAAATGTTTCAGCGCCAACTTTTCAATTGTTGCTTTCTTAGTTTGAAACCAGCAGCCATTTGATGATTAAGCAGCTAGTAACAGGGGACGATTGGAATCAGCCACCCCAAAATATGGCTCTGCCTGCTGGAAAGACACTTTAACCCCCAACCCCCACTAACTGATGGAAAGAGTTTGGGATGGGAGGCCCGCCCCCAGAACAGGCCATCACCATAAGCATCTCTGGGTATCAGGGGTTCCTTGCTGAGCCATTCTTAGTTCTGGTTACCCTTTGTAAGAGATATTTACATTTGCAAAGGAAATCTCCATTAGTAAAGGTATCTCCTTCCCTGTACCAGGAAGAAGGACGGGGATGGCCTAACCTAGAAACTTGTCAGAATGAAAAGTGAGGACTTAAATTTGCATGATAAACTTACCCGTTGTTAATTGTGCTGTCCAGGCAATATGCTATCTGACTCCCGCTAGGTTCCTATAGACAACATCTCCCTGGGGCCTGGGTCACCATGGTAATGGATTTTTTGAGCTATTTTTTCAGGAGCCTCCATTCTGTGAACATGCCTCCTAAGAGGCCGAAAGCCTAACTATGCTTGCGCAGATCATCAGTTACCTCATCACTCCTCACCTCCAATCATTTCAGACCACCTTGCCCCTACCCCAGAAATATCCCTGAGTCCCTGTTTTTGGGGAAGTGGATTTGAGATTCATTCTCCTGTTTCCTCACTTGGCTGCCTTGTGATTAAACTCTCTCTCTGCTGTGGTCTCGTCCTCTCAGTGTTTGGCTGTCTGGGCGGTGGGCAAAAATGGACCTGGTGCAGTAACAAGTTCAGGACGTATTACTTCTTGCTGATATTAATAAGATAACCTTTGCCTGGTCTCCCCACCTCCTAACTTTCCCCATTCCAATCCAGTCTTCACATTTTGTTACAATTGTCTTCTTGGAGTGCAGATCGGTCCCTGCTTAATCACCTCTAATGACTCTTCGCTGTGGTTTTCATGCTGCTGCATAGCATGGCTCCACCCAGTCTCTGATTTCGTTTCCCTTGTATTGTCTACAAACATTTTATTAGCTAATTCAATGGAGTCAATTCATTGTTCCACACTTTTGGTTTCATTCCTTTTCTGGTTTGTGCTAGTCTTGCCACCTGGAATTCTCTTGCCTGTGTATGAATCATACAACATTTCCTCCATCCCTTAAGGCTCATCTCAAACCATACCTTCCCCGGAACCCTTTCCAGAATCTCACTCACTAGAATATTTGCTCTCTCTATTCAACTTTTATATGTTGAACTTTACTCAATCAGTCTTAGAGGCATTTGTGTATTTGTTGTAATTCTCTAATCTAGTATTTCCCGAAGTGTCTTCCATTAGATCTGTGAGATTCTACACTAGTTAAGAGTTCTATGGTTAAATAAGTTTGGAAAGTGCTGCAAACCATCTTTTTTCTCTTAGAGTTTTGTAAAGCAAATCAGCAATATAAAGGTTCTGAGAAGTTGTAGTCAAGAAGTCTGTTTACTTTTGTTTAACCTGAAGATTCTGAAATTTATTTCTCCATATAACACCTTTTTCATAAAACACCTACTAACTCATATTCCATGGAAAGAATTCATTTTGGGAAATCTATTCTGGTTCCTTATAAGCTCTTTAAAAGTAGGGAATCTCTGTTGTCTTTGACTCCTCCATAGTATCCAGCAAAGTGCCTGTATGTAGTAGGTGCTCAGTAAGAGCTGAAATAAGTTTTATTGACACCATGAACTATTTGGGCTCCCTAGGAATATAATTCACAGTTCTGGTTTTGTAATTCATTTGCTGTGTCAACTTGGGCAAGTCATTTTTCATTTCTGTTCTTAATTCTATGGCATATTTTTCCATTTATGTATAAGACAGTTATGAAATTGTAATAATTATAATGATGTGCTGATAAGAGACATGAGAAGGGTTGGGGCACAGGAGTAATGAGTTGCTAAGTAAAGCATCACATCGCACATCACATTTCACTGAGATGATCTGATGTTTTTTTCTAGTTTAGTGGTAAGAGCAGTAGCTACAGTTCACAGAGCGGTTATGATGTGCTAGATACCACACATTTTACATGTATTATCCTATTTCGTCTTCATAAAAACCCTAAGAGATAGGCATTACCGTTCTTATTTTATAAATGAGGAAACTGAGGCTCATAGTGTTTGAGTAACGAGCCTCAGAGTCACAGGCTTAGTAAGGGATAAAGCCTTTTGATGCCCGAAGCCTGCTTTCCTAACCACCAGGCTGGACTCAGTCCCTGTGCTGAGCCGGGTGCCTCGTGGACATCTCTGCTTTGTCCTCATCCTTTCCTGTCACTCCCGCTCATCCTGAACCTGTTTCCCACTTGATTACTGAAGTACGGTCCGCCAGTGTGGGTACTGCTCAGCTCTAAACTGTACAGGCACCGAGGTCCCCTTCTCATTCTAGTTATTTATTAGCTGTGAGGTGCTGGGAGGGGCGGAGGAAAACACACCCTGGGCTTTTGTTATTTAAAGATAGCTGAGTTATAGACCCCAGAATAGTCTGAAATCTTTACATTTATACACAGTGTGGATCTGGGTTTTGTGATGTCTGAAACGTATATAATTTGGAGGGTTCTCTTTAAAAAAGAAGAATGCAAAATTACAAATAGAAAATCAGTTATAGGGCCTAGGAATGAGTTCTCACAAATGAGAGGCACTGAAATTAAAGATTTATTAGCTTTGTGTTCTCTTCACCTCTGTCTGCCCCCAGTACAGAGTTCTACACTGGAAATTCTGAAGAGTTTTAAAAAGTGGAAGGCACTTCCTTTGCCTGTTGAGAGTGAGTTTACTGTTCTTATGTAAACAGGGTTTGGGAAGAGCCATAAAACAAAAGGTCAATGAGTGATCATTGACTTAGTGCCATCAAAGAGATGCTAAGTAAAAGTTGGATAATTTGCCAGACTAGATAATCTCTCTGCTAAGAATAGAGCTAAACCATTTTAGACATGGGTGGTGGGCAAGTGAGAACATAAGAAAAAATGTCATGACTCTATTAAGAACTGATAGTCTTGTATTAGTCTCCCATATTTGTGATTATGAAACTTGGTATCACAATCAGAAGGGCAGAAACTTGACTTTCAGATAGTCTTTACAGTGCAATTTGCTGTTTCATGGGAGAGGCACTAGGGTTGGCTTTCCACGACTGTGGAAGATAATCTAAGCCTGTAGGAGCTCTGTGGCCTATTTGGAGGCATCTCTGAGACACCATGCTCTGACCTCTCAGGGTTTTCCCTCTAAGCCATTTCCATCAATGCCCGTGTACTGAGAAAGATGCCTATCATGGGGCACTCCAACGCTCATTTCAAGAACTAAGGCTCCAGTGGCAACTTCTACCAAGGATGCCTCAAAAGCAAATAGTTTTGCTCAGCCTTATTCTAAATCTCCAGAACCTTTCTGAAAGTCATGGAAATGTTACAGAAGATGGATCAGATGCAGCCAGAGGGTTAAAAACAACTGTTCCTACTGTGGAGGGTTCATTGCAACTTTGCTATACTTCCCTCATTTCACTCCCACCACCCCAGTTTTCTTAAAGCATGAGTCCTACAGGCTTGACATGGAGCCTATGAACCTTTATTCATATTTGTAGGATTCCTTTAATATTAAAAGAGGAGAGAGAGATTGACATCAAGATTATAGGCTCATAAAACATTCAAGGGAACTTGGAGATTGTCTGGTTCACCTCTCATTTGACCTTATTTTTAAAAATTTTATTTGATTGCTTTATGCTAAAAAGATGTAAGTTCAATCTGGCCGTATTATAGAACTTCAGAAAATGGAGAAAATAAAAAGAAAATCATTCATCATCCTAATGTCCTATGTTGTCAATTACCATACACGTATTTTACCAACTTGTGATCATAGTGTACAGATAAGGTTGCTTCCTTTTATTTGTATTTTTGAAATTAACTAGTCAGATGAGGTCACTGAGGCGCTGGATCCCACAACTATGTAATATCCATGATTTACGGTATTTATTTTTATACTAACCAAGAATACACATCTCAATTTCTTTTATTTCTCTCCCGAGGCTTCCTCTACTGTAAGTGCTGAGCGGACAGCCTCTGCAAGGAGACTGCGGGCCTTCAATACCCAGCCGCTTCCAAACAGCGTGGCATTCGGCAGGTCACTTGCACTAGTTCGTTTGTATATTTCCTCGTCTACGAAATGGGCATCGGATAGGGCTGGCATGAGGATTGAATGATATGATAGCTGTCAACACACTTCTTCTGGATTCATCTCCATTCTCGTGCTTTCTGGCTGGAAGTTGGGTTTGGTCTCTGTTGGACTGAGCAGAGTCCACCTTTGCACTTCATTGGGAGCTCTGGCAGGTGACGGAGGAAAGGAGGAGAGTGAGGAGTAATTCCCTAGCCTGTCTTCCTGCCAGGTAACCTATGGCTGGTTGTGTTCCTTGATCAAAGATTACTGCTTTCAAGACAGCCGACTCTAAAGGATTCTTTTTCACCAGGCTCCAATAACTGCTTCTTCCTTCCTCCTTCCTTCTGGGCTGGGAGTGACATCAGCTTAACTGCTATCAAGCCCCAGGTTACCGTACTATCCCTGGTGGTTCCCCAACACCCACATATTATGAACAGTCCCTTTGTAAATAAACCCTCCGGGATCTTTCCTATTTCGAGTACACCATCTGTTTCCTGTTGGGACCCTGGCTGATACAACATGTTAGTATTACTTCAACCCCTTTTCGATGAAAAATGAAACTACAGACTTTAAAAGACATAAAATTATGATGATCTATTTAACTTTTGCAGGATTTAGTAGTAAATCTCCTTAAAGGATGCAAAGCTGGTCTGCAGGGAACAGGATGTCCACACACAACAGCCACCAGAGCACTTCCTATATTCCGGGTCTGAGTCTAAGGCTTTGCATGTGTTACACCGTTTTTACCTGACAGAAAGTCTACAAGGTAGGAATTAGTATTATTTTGTAGAAGAAAAGATTGAGACAGAGCAAACATGTTAACTCAGCAGGGGGAAAACTGACTTCTGATTCCAAGACTGTGTTTTTTAACCGATACGCCAGTCGTGCTCGAAGTGTGGTCCCGGCCATGACGTCAGCTTCGTCTGGGAACTCGAGAGACATGCAAATTCTCGGGCCCCACCCCAGACCTACTGAAACAGAAACTTTGGCTTGGGGCCCAGTTATCTGTGTTTCAGGAACCCCTGCAGGTGATTCTGAAGTCTGCTGATGTTTGAGAACCTCTGCATTACACAGAATCACCTGCCAGGGGCTCGTGCTTCCTCCTCTGCTGGGTTTATTCTGAGGTTGCTCCAGAGCCTGGAACTACACTCAGGATGCCACATATTCATAAAGAAAGACAACACCAATGACCACTTTTGTGCAGCCCTTTGGACTTTACAAAATGCTCTCACATGCATTACTTCAGGAGGCAGTGTATCTATCCCATGGCTGAGTGAGTGGGCTCCGAGCTGTACTAGCTGGGAAGCAGACTCTGTTCTCTTGGGCAAACAGTTGTCTAACCTCTGTAAACCCCAGCTTCCTCGTCTGGAAAACGAGGACAATACCAGCGTGTGCCTCCTAGGATGGCTGGCAGGATTAAATAAGAGATCACTTAAAGCCCAGTGTTTGGTACATCGTAAGCACTCAATAAATGCCACCTATTATCATTTTCATAAAAACCTGAAGAAGTCGAGACGAATATCCCCATTTTATAGGTGAGGAAACACCAGCTCGGGAATGATGACTTGTCTAAACTGGACCCGGGATTCAACACCAGATTTTCTGACTTAAAATCCTCACTCTTTTTCCATACTCTTTTCAAAGCTGCCTTGGAAAACCTAGTTTAGCAGTATCCTTTCTAACTGATGGATAATGAATCTGAAGGGTAATATGCCCAAGGATACTGGAGGTCTAAATTGAGTTCTTTCGCCCACGTGAACAGCATTCCCCTGGGAGCCCTGCCCCCACCCCCCGTCCGGGCTGCTTGTTTCCAGAGGCCTGGTAGCTCCGGTATCGTTCTTGCAGTTTACCCTTTTCCCATCCTACTCTGCACTTCATGGTGACTTCTCAGGCCAGGGCTCCCAGTGGAGAAAGTGGAAGGCTCAGAGCAAACGGTCAGGGAGGAAAAGGTTTGCCCGGCTGCCTCGATACAGGAGCTTCTCAGATGTTTAGTTCCCAAGAGACTTTCCAGAACCACTGAGAAGGCACCAAACAGGAATATAAAAGTTAGTAATTTCCTTATTTGAAAGCTAAACCTTTCTAAACCTATCACATGCACTTTTCCTTATGGAGGATTAACGGCCTGACAAGGCTGAACTTTGAAAGAAAAGCTATTTGTGACTTATGGGGAGCTAGGGAAAAAAGGTCTTGACTTTTTAAAAACAAAACAAAACAAGCAAACCAAAACACGTAAATTTTTCTCAGGCCTGTAACTCACAAAGGGCACCTCCGCTCCGCCTGAAACTTTCCAAAATGACGCTCCTCCGAGTCGGTGAGCTGGCAGCAAGCGGCATCCCCACAGAATTGATCTGGTAATATTTATAAAAGTTGAAAATAAAAGTTCACAGAGGAATTGTTTTCAAAACCTAAAATGATGGAGCTGTTTCCAGCAATTCATGCCTTTATTTCCCATATCTGAAGGCGGTTATGGGAGAATGTGACCAACTCTGGCCACTTGCCTGCCAAACGCTTAATGATTTGGATAAGGGTTTGGAATTAAGTTTATTTTTACAGAGGTTTCAAAGCAAGTTAATAAAATAAATAAAGTTATAGGGAGTGAGGTTAAGGGCAGGAACTCTGAATTTAGAGTTTGTGTCCCAGTATTTATCAGCTGTGCACCTCTGGGAGGGCTACTGCTCTACCTCTCAGTCTTCTCCTCCATAAATGGGCATGAGTATAAACATCTGATGAAAGTTAGCTATTTCTGTTATTACTTATGAAAACTGACATTGAAAATTGCTTCAGGATCAAACGTGAAATGCCAGGTATATAGCATTTATGTTAAAACAGGTCCAATTCAGCTTTCTAAGAATACACTATTCTTTTTTCAATTCCTCCAGTCTAAACTAATGAGAGTTTTCTGTATACAGTACTTTTGTAAGCTTGGGGCATCCCCAGATGCTGGAGGAGCGATTGGAGTAAGTTGAATATATCATCATCATTATCAGCATTTCTGATATTATTATTTAGCAAGGCGAAGTTATCGTTCCTGACCACTCGGACTTTACAACATAGAACAGAAGGTCTTCTATTCTACAACATGGAAGAATCAAAGGTGAGTCGGCAGATGAGCACAGCTAATAGCGCGCAGGGCCACAGGAGAGCGTTTGGGTGGGAAGCGAAAAGAAAAGATCTGTGGCAATTGGTTTGGACAGAGTTTGTTTGGCTAACACTTTGCAGAATAGGTAGGAATTAAGTAGCGTTCTAGAAGAGAATAGCTGACATCAAAAGGGGTATCACCACCTATTTTACAGAAACGACTCACGAATGAGGGAGGACAGTGCAGTGAAAATCAGTGGAGAACCCACGTAGTGTATTATAGTTGACGGGTAAAACCTATGGTCAGAGTCAGTTCCCTTCCGGTCTTGACAGAGTAAAAAAAAACCTGAAAACCCTGAGTCTAAACTGAGAGAGGAAATGTACTAAGTAGGAGGGAAGCTGTGGTGGGAGATGGGAGAATTGCAAGGTTTTAAAGTTAATAAGTTAATAGTGCTCTGAACAGTCAAATATTATAACCACTATGTTTCTTTTTATCCAAAGTGCTTGAAGCAGTTTCATAAATCCACTAGCACCTCATAATTTGAGCCCATTTTTCTAAATTTTGAATTTTTTTTTAAATGTGGTTTTGTTCTTTTCAAGTACTTGTAATCCCAGGACTAGCAAGCAGGGCTGTGGGGGAGTGACTAGTTCAGTATTTTTCAAACCACAGGCTGCATCCCATTAGTGGGTCACAAAATCAATATTTATGGGTTTTTACTAGAATATGCTTATATTGTTTATTTGGGACTATTTCTATATTTTGTGATATTTAAAATTTGATCATATCAACATCATATTTAATATTAATTGCATTTTTACTTTATCATGTTATTTTGTAAATTTTCTATTGGTTTATACACATACATGCCCGTACGTGTATGTATGCACGCATATACTGGAATGCAATGTAAAATATATTTCTTCCTGGGGGTCATATTAAAAAACAAATTTGACTTTCTTTACTTAATAAGAATATGTAAAAATTAATTGATTAGAAGTTTGAATAAACAGAATTCCAATTTTTGAAAACAGATTGTGTGGTTTAGTTTAAACAGTGCCATTCCAAACTCATTTACACTATTATTATATGTACATGGCCCAGTCCAAAGCCGGGCTGCTGGCATAAGAATCACCTGTGTGGTTTAGCACCTGTGTTCTAAGGCTTACCCTTTGAAGAGTCGGGCTCAGCAGGTCTGGGTGGTTTCCAGGATTCTGTGTTTTAACGAGTATTTCAGGTGATTCTGCTGCGTAGCCAGGGTTGTACACCCCCAGCTCAGGCAACAATTTCTTCAAATAGTGGTAAAGTCAGCATTATCCTGGTGCATTTCCAAAATTTCTTAAAGTTGATTTAAGAATGTCCAAATTAATAAGCTTCAATTCTAAAAGTGAGACCCTTTACAGATAAATGAAGTGAAACTGAGAAAGAAGGATTTAGGATTAGGACCAAGGGCTGGAGTTATCAACAGGGGAATTCTGCAAACTTGACCACAATCTCCACCCTTGGTAAATCTTTTCCTGTTTTACTTCAGCCAACAAATCTCCAGTTAGTTTGTGTTTGGGATGGTTTATATATTTTGATAAGTTTCATAAGTTTTGTGGGAGGGAAAGATGGATGATGGAGGGGAAATAGGAAAGAACATAAACTATTGGTTTGCACAGAAAATGCTATGCAAATAAATGAGGAGCATTATAGAAAAATGTCAGAAAACCCCAACCAGGCTGAAAATGACTCAAACTTTGATCTCTCAAACCTGTATCTGTTAAAAGTTGTTTTCTTATTAAAGCCTAATATTGGCTATTTAGGACTTTCATTTATTTTTCTTTTCTTTCCTTTTTCTTATTTAGGTTTCTTGTTTGTTTGTTTCCACCTGGATGATAAGGTTACCAAAACATTTCAAAAATAGCAGTACTAATCACACATCTGGTTAATGTCTGTATTGATATAATGCAAGAAAACCAATAATCACTTTTTTTTTTTTTTTGGTGAGGAAGATTGGCTCTGAGCTAACATCCATTGCCAATCCTCCTCTTTTTGCTGAGGAAGATTGGCCCTGAGCTAACATCTGTGCCAGTCGTTCCTCTATTTCGTATGTGGGACACCACCATACCATGACTTAATAAGTGGTGCGTAGGTTCATGCCCAGGCTGTGAACCCTTGAACCCCCAGGCTGCCGAAGCAGAGCATGCAAACTTAACCACTGTGCCACTGGGCTGGCCCCCAGAAAACCAATAATCTTAATAACATACTTACTTACCTCTAATAAAGCAGTTTCTTCATTACTCAGTGAATTTTTATCAGGCGTCTGCCTTGGACAGTATCCTGTTCTAGGTTATGGCAGTAAAGAAGACAGCCAAGGTCTGCCCACGTGGGGCTCACCGTCTAGTGGGAGAGACAGAAAACCAATCAAGATAATGGCAGATAAGGTAGTTGCTATGAAGGTGATAAAACAGAGTGGTGGGATCAAGTGTAGGAGAGCAGTCAGAGACGACTTCCATCTGTGTAATGGGACAACAATACAAATGAGGACTGGATGGAAGGACCTGTGTAAAAGCAGCTATCACTTTAGTAGTCTTCTTACTTTCATTTATTCAGTAAATCCTTGCACAGTTCACAGCAGAGAGTAAGCCATCGTGGTCTTGCCATCTGAGTTAACTCAACGTGGCAGAGGAGGCAGACGTCAAACAAATAGTCACTCTGTGCCAAACACTATGAGTGAGATGTGAATGGTGTGCTGTGAGATTATACATAGGAACCCAATTGAGATGAAAGGATTAGGGAGACTTAAAATGAGGTTAAGTGTTGAACAAATAAGTAAATGAATTTTAGGTAATGAGAGAGAACTGTCAGAGAAAAGTTTCCAGTAAGCAAGGTGCAGAGAAAGGCTAGAATAAACCCTGTGCTCCTGGATTCATGCCAGACACATCATTATTAATTCATATTTTTATATATACACATACATGTATATACACACACATATATACAGATAGATACAAATATGTGTGCATACATGGGTTTGTATATGTACATGTATTTCCTAGTTCAGTTCACTGAGATGGCCTAGAAGCAGTTACATCCCAGTGGCAAGGAGCACACTCAATACCAAGATTTGGTTTCTATATACCATTCTCCAACAAAAGGAATAGGATTTCTTAGAGAAATGCTTGCTGATAGGGCTGCAGCAGGGAAGACGCAAGATCAGCTTGGAGCATATTATAGTGGCATAAGGCAAGGAAGTGTTAAAAATTTTAAAAAGAAGGAGAGAGAGAGATTGAAAGGAAGGAAGAAAAATGGAGGCATATCAAAAGAACATAGGAATCAACCTGAAAGAGCTCTCAACGGCCAAAGCTGGAACCCTTTGAGCAAGAAAATATATACCCAAAACAAATGTACATAAGAATAAATAAATGTTGGTGAAGGGACAGATCTTCCTTACAAATAAACTCTGAATAATATGTGCAAATACCCTCTCCAGGATGTGGAGCTTAACTCTCCTTGAGTGCGGTCTGGACCTCCAAAGAATAGAGTATGGAAACAGAAAGATTGAAACTTTACAGTGAAGAAACTGGAATACACCACTAAACCACGTGACCAAGGGCCACATCACCAGTGACAGGTCATGCTGATACCACGCATCCCCGATACATGATGAGAGGGCGCTTCACCTCTTGTGATATTCATTCCTAAAACCCATACCTCCAGTGTAATCATGAGAAAACATTAGATAAATCCAAACTGAGGAACATTCTATAAAATACCTGACTAGTACTCTAAAACTGCCAAGGTCACGATTAACAAGGAAAGACAGAAATTGTCACAGATTGGAGGAGACTAAGGAGACATGACAACTAAGTTCAATGTGGTGTCTTCAAACAGCAAAAGGAATGAATGGAAAAACTGGTGGAAAAAAAAGATTAAAAAAGAACAACATCCGAGGAAGGAGTGTTGAGTCCCAAATTTTCTTTCAAAGAGAAACTGACCTCCAAATGATATTTGCAAGTCTTTGGGGACTTAACCACACTTATGTTCTATTTACCCATGGAATATGCCAGCCCCTGGAACAGAGGAGGGGGAGAGGGCCACTGCTCTTGGAATGCTCAGAGGGCCTCTGAGTCAGCCTTGCACAGGTGTAAGACAAGTCCCCTGGGACTATGTAGGGAAGGACATGAATGTTAGTGTGTCTGAGTAGCATGTGAAAATTTGTAGCTGGAAATGAGGAGTTCCAGGCTGATAAGCTGCTGTGGCCAGTCCTGCTGCTTCTTTCCTATCCAATATCTTCCTGCATATGCAGACACTACACGACTGTTCATATTTGCAAATAAATAGCCTAATGTTATTTAGCTCTTTCTGTTTGCCTGTCCATTTCTCTCCTTCCAAATAAGCAAATAACTCTGACAGGGCAGGAAAAGTGTACTCACTGCCTCAGATCCCCTCTGATCTAGAGAAACTGGGGCCTGTGAAGTCACTCGCCACACCCACAGACGTGGCTTTGGCAAGTTGACCATTATGTAGATTTTTCTAAGATCAATGTTTGTCTCTGGGTTTATTAAAATACTGAAAGGATTTGAGTACATGTGTTCTTTATATTGAACAGTAAATTGGAGAAAGTGGAACCCTAAAAAGACAAGAGCCTTGTTTAGGTCAGAGGGAAGTACAAGAATGACTAAGGAGCAAATTTCCTGAATGCCTAATCCACCCCTTCTCCACACCCCTATTCCACCTCTCTCTGCATTTATAGGTGAGGGTTTCCCATCTTTCCTGGGGTTTCTATGACTTGTTTATCCCAGTGGCTTTTTAAAGATGTATGTTCAGTGGGAAGAGATTGTATGTTTTCAGTCCCCAGCCCAACAGTAGTGCCCCTGAATGTTAAATGTTATTACAGGCAACAATAATAATGATGGCGATGCTGGCAGTGCTGCTGCTGATGGTGATAATGGAACCCACAGAACTTTGTTACAAAACCATCACCATTATTATTATTGTGTATGCCACAGCGCAAAAGTGATTTCAAGCGCTGCAGCCTTAGAAAGATCCCCATTCTCCCCCCACTTTGAGGAGCCAGAGAGAAACCTAACAAAAAGATGTTGAAAGGAACCCTCCGTGTGGTCCCCATCACAACACTAAGCTGCAGAGCTGTAACAGGTACCCATCTCAGCAGATGTTCAGCCATCACGTCTCATGGCCAGTGGAGCACTTGGTCATTTGGGGAGCTCTTAAGACCACAAGGCAGAAGTGAAGGAAGGAGCAAAGGAAATGACCCAACACAGGAAAAGCTGGAGATGCTAGACTCTAGACTGGGGCCCAACAGTAGTTGTGGAATTTTCAAAAAGTCCATCCTCTCCGCCCATCTGTTTCGGCCCGGACCCTCTAAGTTATATTATGATAACTAGCAGCTCCCTGAATCACACCCATACTACATGCCTCTTGTGTGCCTTCAGGGGGCTCTGCTCCATTTCGTCCTCACCTCTGGACCTGGGCTGATGGTGCTTCTGCCATCTGGAACATCTCTAGATGTAGGGGAGGGAGATGAGAAGATACTAAGAATTACACACTGGCTCATAAATACTTTCATCTGGAATAGACACACATCACTTCTGCATGCATGTTATTGGCCAGAGCGAGTTACCTGGCTGCACCTGTCTTCACATGGTGAAGAAGTACTATTCCTTAGTGTGGCCGGAAGGGGAGAAGAACTAGGAATATTTATGAGCAGTAATAATGCCTATCCACTCCCTTGCTCTGCACACCTGAGACAGGTAAAGCTACAGGCAAGCTGAGGGAGGATGCCACACTTCAAGCTTCTCAGCCTGTGGCAGATGTTGCAGGTTGATTCAGCACCCACCTCAACAGCCTTCTGTGTTGCCCCCTTTTCTACAGAGCCTGGAAAATGGAACACTTGACTTCCCAGCTTCCCTTCTACCCATGAGTGGTCAAGTGCAGATTCTGGGGAAACCAGATGTAGGGGGGAACTCTACTGGGAGAGCACCTCTTTCCTAAAAAAGAGAAAGCCTCAAGAAGAGGAGGTTCCTTGCTTATCCCTTTGTTCTTGTGTGGAACGTGGATGTCACACCTAAAGCCAGCAGCCATCTAGGTGACCATCAGGTGGCAAGATGAGAAAAAGCCCAAAAGAATTGCAGAGATGCTGATCTTGATAACTACAAACTGCTGAACCAAAGTCAAAAGCCACTTATCTCTAGATTCCTCATGGAGTGACACAAAGAAACCCATTTGTCCTATAACTTGAAGCAAAAAGCATTCCTAACAGTTACAGAGTCAGCAGGAACTTTTGAGATCACAAGGACCTGGTTTAAGATAAGAAAACAGATAAGAGACCCAGGAAGTTAAATGACATGCCCAAGGCTCACAGCAAAATTAGCAGAAATGGCCTAGGGGTTAGAAATTTTGTGATTCTTTGATGGCACTTGCTTCTTGTTCTCCTTTGTTCTCTGGGTCCAAACCAACTCTGCCATAACACAACAGACATCTCTCCTCACATCTCATGTAATGTTTGCATTTCTCCTCCGATACCTGGTCTCCTCAGCCCATCATAACCCTCTCCCCCACCCTGAACCTCTCCAATCTGCTTAAAAATTCATCTACAGAAGAAACACCATCTTCCCAGTCAGAAGCGAAGACATATATGGCTCAGGCAAATGCAATTGGTCTGAGGCAGGATGTGTTGTTAATGCTCTGAGAAGTTTTCCACCTTCAAATTACTACTCAAATGTCAAGGGCAAGAAGAAAAGGCAACTGGAGTCGGTATGCTGAGGTGTAGCTCATGTCACAACAGCATACACAATATAGCAGAGAATCATAATTGATTTCTAATGGCAGAGAACATTTAACCTGTCCATGTGCAGAGAGAGGAACAGAGCAAGGAGGAGAATAGAAGCCAAGCTCCAGCTCCCACTTAAAAACTTCTTGAAGTCTAAATTAATTTGGTCCTATCTCACTTACAAGGAAAGTATCTATTTCACTTGCAGCCAAAGTGAGCATTTGTTTAACCTCTTGGGGGATAGGCTATAGCTGCACGTAGACCTCTGCAAGAAGTGGCACGGTTATCCAATTTCCCTCTAATTGCCCTAACAAGGATGAATTAGGACTTTCATCAGCAGGCCTGAGTGATCAGTTTGGAGTCAGCCATGGGCGGTGAAGCCAGTTATTAAACAAAACTACAGTGTTAACTCCTAATAATACACAGTGAGGGCAAATTAAGCAGAAGACAAATATGCCATACTGGTGACACTGGAGAATATGCTCTCCCGACTTTATGTTCTAAAGTGATGCTATTATTAGTGCCGTCCAAGTTCATTTCTAAGGCATAATAGGGAAGTAAATGTTCGCTTGGGCTTTCCAGCAGTTAAAAAGAAATCATCTGACAAGGGAACACGGTATACTGTTTAAATATCCACTTGGGTTAGGCTCCACTTTGATATACATTAATTATTCCAGTAACACTGCATCAGAACTTACAGAAAGCCTGAGCAATACCATGCTCCCTGGATAACTGTTCCTGGCTGAGGAGGACTCTGGTTACCACTGACATTGTTGTCTTTGCTCAAAATGTCACTGTGCTTATCCCAAGGTAGCATACAAGAAAACGCTTCTATTTCTACCCGGCTTGTCTCCAGCCACACCATCCTGTCACTGACTCCCTTTCTCAAGTATCAGTTACAGCAGACATGCTGATTCTGGGAAGAGAGGGCTATTGAAAATGCAATTTGAGTTAAAGAAATTGATCATGTATCATGAGAGTGGTGGAGGGGAGAGAGAACCATTCTCCTGTCTCATCAAAACCTCAGAAGCCCATTCTGGTAGAACCTCGTTAATTTGCACTAAGGGCTGGGATCGACCTGACTAATTACTGAGCAGTGAGCAGTGTGGATTGGAGTGTATGGGAGCACACACAATTTAGAAAGCTGGGATCATGGATCAAACAAATGGACTTTATTGTGCAATTAAAAACCTACTTGAACACTGACTGGAATGAAATCCAATAGCAGAATAAGTGCTTTAATAATAACACTTTCCAGAATGAGGTCTGGGGACAAGCACAGCGCCTTTGGGAACCAGCGTCTTGGCGTGGTAGAACTTGCCCAACCACTGAATCTCTGTGACCTGCCGAAAATGACTGGCCTCTTCTGGGCCCTCTTTTTTTATCCTTTGGGGAAGAGCAGGTGTGTGGAAACCTTCTTTCCATTCCACTTATTCTTTAGTATTCATGAATTAGTGTACAGAGAGCATGTTGAACTTGGCTACATCAAGTATATGCAGGAGGCTCTTCCCAAGAGAATCTGTTTTCCTTTCCCACTTTTTAAATTTTTATACACCCAGAAAAATCAGGATTAGAGTTGTTTGTCTGTTTCAGACACACCTGCTGGTCATCCACCACCTGAACCCACAATCGGGTATTTGGACACCGCAGTGAGTCTTGCCACAGAGGCGGTTGTGACGCGGCCAGCAGAGGATTAGCGCTTCAGGTGGGAAAAAGCAGCAGGAGACGTTGAACATCTTAAGCAGTAAAGATCCTGTTTTCCTCTTCAGAACTCCAGTAATAAAGGCCAGTGGCAATACTCTCACTAGTACCAGCGTCTTGATATGGATTACCTCCCCCCGAAACTTTTCAGCCATCATTCAGCAATGGCTGTCTGCTTTCTCCTCCCACCTCTTTTTACCCAGTTGTGTATACACACTAGACTAGGAGGTCACCAAGAGCTAGACTGTGTTTCATACAAAAAGTCACTTTCTTGACCCTACCTGCTTGCTTGTGTGTTGAACTCTCAAACTCCCAGAATTGTGCTGGGCCAAGTACAGGCAGTGGGCAGCATGCTTAAGCTTCCCGGGAACAGGTGTGACATCCACTGGACTTCTTAGATACTCAGTCAAGCATCACGAGAAGCTGGCAGGCTTTGGGGTGGGGTAAATGGGATAGAATTATGCACCCATGTGACTTTGCAGTGCAGAATATACATCCTCTCCCTACTGACTTTGGGTTTGGCCATGTGACATGCTTTGACCAATGGCTTGGGAGTGAATATGACAGGAACAGAGGCTTTAAATGTACTTGCATGGCTTAGTCTGACCTCTTGCTCCCCTGATATTCACCAAAGGAAAGGCTTGCCCCAGGTAGCCGCTGCTTCTTCAGTCTGGGCCCCAAATTGAGAGACCTGTGGAACAGACATGAACTCAGCCCCGAGAACAGTTGCCCCAGCTGACTGTCAGACCCACAGGTGAGGAAAGTCAATGTTTGTTGTAAGCCAGTGCAACTTTGGGCATACTTGTTATATATCATTAGAACAGGAAACTAATAGCTGAAAAACCTGACTAATACAGGAGGATACCAAAATAAATCAGATACGTAAACCTTGCCCTCAAGGAGCTTGCAGATGAGCTAGGAAAATAAAAGAAATATAATTTAATAGCAAAAATATGAGATAAAATGTGATAAGTGCCCAAGAGAGTCAGTGCTCAGGGAGGTTTCTTCCAGCATGGGTGTGGGGATGAGGAGGAGGGAAGAAGATAAGAGAAAGCTTCATGGTGCCATGGCATTTGAGCTGGATTGTGAAGCATGGAGGGATAGAACATATGGAAAGGCAAGAAATGGTATCCGGGGCAGAGGGAATAGCATGAATTCAGGGAAAGGCATCAGGGTGAGAAATCCCTGAGAAAGATTGTAACTACCAGTTCCATTCTGACCAATGCAAAACACAACAGCCAGTCTAAAGATTTCTATAGATACACGCATGCCTCCTTTACCATTCAGATTTCCTAAATACTGTCCAAGTTTGAGCCCAAGTCTCACTGAAATGGAGAAGTGGGACGGACATGAAACACTCTAGAAAGCTAAGTCATTATATCTTTAAAGAGAAGTATGTTTTTCCTTTCCACTTTGTTCAGTGTGTGGAATATGAAATTCATCTCAGAAAGCCCCAGAGATGACTCTATCGACTGTCCTTTAAATAGAATTAAAATTGACTCAAGACATATCTGCGAATCTATTGAATTATGTAGTCCACAATTGAGCTGCAGCTGGTCTTGCAGGAGGAAATTAAACAGATGAGGAGAGAAACAGAGTGGATAGGCTGGCACTGGATGCTGGCGTTTCTTGTAGAGGGGATGGACAAGCTGAGTCAAATGTGGAACTTGTATCACCCTGGGAGACTTCAGTTGATTTGCTGAACTGATGGGGCTAGATAATTTTCTTTCATTTATGTGAAGAAACACAGCATTCATCATTTTGCGTTCTTCCCCTCAGAGTTCAGAAAGGTATGGTTGGGTTTAGAATGGAAATCTCCTCCAATATTTTCCCTTTGTAACATTGCACATGTTCCATGTTCTACCTCCTATGACAGGACTGGAGACAAAGTAAGCAAGATGTCATCTCTGTCCTCACTCATGTATTTTCTTCCTGCAGTCATTATCTTTTCTGACGTCCTCCCACTCCACCAACAAACATATCATGAACCCCTACTCAGTGCTGGGCACTCTTCTAGGCTTTGGGGCTGCTGGTCATGGCAGATGCCTTCTCTGAGAAAAGCTCAGCCTCCTCAGTCAGGCACAGGCCTGGGCTTGCACACCATGCATTTTATAGCAGAGTAATGATAGACTTAACCTCCTTGAAATGGGTCCAGCCAGTCATTCCCTTGACTGATGGCACAATGGGGAGTGATAGACCTTCCCTGAATATCTTTTGCTATGAGTATGGTGGCTCTGCCCTGTGATAGGATGAAACTTCTACCTTATACTTTACTGACATGTAGAAGGCACTCAACTTTCTTACTACAGCTATTATTATTACTATTAGAGGTAATAGTGTTATTCATGGTAATAAAACTTGAGATTGGGTTTGCAGGGTAGGGCAGAGGCAGTTTTTGCCTATGGAGGAGCAACTACATAGTCCCTGGGTTTCCTATTTGTAGGGAGAAGGAATGCTTTACTGAGGTAGCTCAGTTTAAGCATTCCCAACACCATGCCATGACATCCCATAGACTTTTCTTCTTAATTTGTTCATTCAATTCAACAAATATTTATAGAATGCCTATAATGGGTCAGGCACTGTTCCAGGCATTGGGCATGAAAGCAAGGTGTGAGCAAACCCATGATCACACCTTGCCCGCCTGAAGCTTACAGCAGCAAGTGACAGATATTAAACAAGCAATAGATCATTAATTACAGCTGTGATAAGTGCTATGATTTACATGAGAATAGGTAGAAATCCAGTCTACACATTGTGCTTTTGGCTCTAAGAGGAATCTAACCTGGGTAACTGAGTCAGTTTTCCCATGAAGAGAATTTTGTTGGTATGACACTTCCTTGGAAGAGTCTCCAATAGTGCTCAGCTTTTTTAGATTAGATAGGTTTTATTACAGGGAATGTGTTGGAGTGACCAAGTGTCCTGGTTTGCCCAAGTCTGAGAGTTTTCCCAGGACATGAGACTTTGAGTGCTAAAACCAAGATAATCCTGGGCAAACTGAGACAGTTGGTCACCCTCGTGTGTGTGTGCCTGTGCATGTACATTTTTAAATGTGTGCACATATATGTGTGTGTATGTGTTTATGCATAAATTTGGAAGTCTCAAGTTTCCTTATCTAAAATAAGAGGTGGGAAAACTCAGTTTGCTTTCAGCAAACTTATAATTTTTATAAGTGTCTATGCTTCCTTATGAGTACCTGAAGATGGTGTTTAGTAGTCTCTATATTCCCTAGGCTGTTTAGGAGAGCCTCTCTCTAGTTTTAGGTGTATGCAAGTTGGTTGAGTATGGCCTGCATCCACATGGGGGAGTGTGGTACCCAGTGTGTGCGACACAAAACACAACCTCTCCCCATCAATTTGTATGAATTGCAATTGAGTGTAATTTCTACGGGAGCTTTGAGCCTGATGCTAAACAGTTTAGCTCTCTTTGTGCCATACTAATCTACTGTACTAGATTGTAAATGGGCTGGCATTAGCCTTGTTGTGAGAGCTGAAAAATCTGTGTAATTGCTTAGTAATTTTTTTAAACTTTTGAATGGCATGTATGCATGTGTGGTTGTGCAGAGCCCATCTATCTATAGGCCGTCTAATGGGTTCCAATGGGAGCGGGCACAGCATACTTCGAAACTGGCAACTCGCAAACTCATCAGTGCTTCGGGCATGAGTGGCATTTTAAAGGACCTTTACCATGAGTGGAATTAGCATGCACTGTCCCTCTGGATCCTGTTAGCTTTTCAATTCTGACCCCCATGGTGAAAAATAAATGCATGTAATTTAGTTGGAAAAAATGTCTTTAGGGCATTTCTGCTACTCTTGGTTCTGCTCTATAGAACAGATACTTTAAAAAAAAATTTTTTTATCAAGTTTCCAAATGGCAGTGGTCAAAACTAATGTAGGTCACCATCCAGGAGGACCAGAATTTATGGCAGTGCTGACCTGTCACCCTCTTCCAGGGCACTTACAATGGCCTTTGGGTGTCTGTAACCCAGCTTCTACAGATTTGGGCCTCTGCTCTCATCCTCCTCTGTGTGGTCATGAGTCTATAGCTGGTTCCAACTTATGGGTGATAAATACAGTTTTTCAAGATTCAACAAGTGCAGAAAGATGCTTAGTTTTGAAAACTGACTATTTCCAAGGATGCTCAGTCCTGGAGCAGGGACTAGGCTTCATGGAACTGGGAGTTTCTGGTACCATTTAGGATACAGCTCAAGTCTTCCACCTTTGAATTCCTAAGGTTATTGTGCTGCTTATTTAGTGCATTTTCATAGATTGCCTGTGTCAACCCTTTTTAAGTTCTTGTTGAGCTCCTATAATATTTAACTGTTAGAAATCATGCCACACCTCAGAGCTAGAGTGATTCTAAAACTATTTACTACCTGCCTCACCTCCAGCCTTCTTAAGACTTAGGGTCATCCCATCTATTACAGACTGGGGCACGAAGTATGTTAGCTCCATTCCCAACTTTTCATTCTCTTATTAACACTTTCTTGGATGATGACATGATCGAGGAGAGAGGAAGTATCAGATGGTAGATATTAAACAGTTTTGGAATCTCTGCCTTACCCCAGGACAAATCCTTGACTGAATATATTTTCCTTACAACTCTCTAAGACATTAAGGAAAACAAAATGCTATCCACCAAGCTGTGATTGTACAGAATTCTTGTTATCCCAGAATCCATTAGCATAGTCACCAAAATGGAACATACACATGATATCTCTGAGAATTTCACACAGATTATACTAAAATGGCCTTCTCTGGCTTAGTATTTTATTTTTATGCATTTTATCAGTAATTTTATTACTGCTCCCTTCCAAACCCCTTTGCCCCATCTGGCCTTTAGTGGAGGGAAACAGGGCTAAGATTGCAGTGCATCCAGATTTATATCCAAATACAATCTAGTTGCATTTGGAGCTCTAGAGAGTCAGTCAAGGCTATTATTGGCTGCCAGGATTTTTAGAAAATACATAAATCTCCCTTTGTGCCACAAATACATTTCTGCGTTTGGAGCTCAGAGAGAGACCTCATTATACCACATCCTGAGAGAGGGAGACGCACATCTCATTCCGAGTGACAGGTGACATGTTCTCTAGGAACATGTAAAAAGATTGCAACCTAGTTTAATTCCCTTCTCCTTTTTAACCATGGTTGAAATAATTGTAACCGTGCAAATGATGCTCGGCAGCTTGGAATGCAGGAGTTTTTGAGCTAGATATGTCTAAAACTCAGGTTGAGTTTGTGACCATATCTCGGTGGCAAAGGTCTTTGACGATATGCCTCTGTTTGTAAACGGCTTGCTGATTCTTGGATGAAAGCTTGCTTAGAAGTGCACGAGAGCAAGGTCTAAAAACTAAGATTATCCAGCATCGGGGTTCTCAGCCACTGGCTGCAAATTAGAACCACCTGGGGAGCTTTAAAAGGTACTGGGAAGCTTGTGCTCTACCCCAAAGGATTGCATCTTAATTGGTCTAAGGCGGGTCTTGCATCCAGGATTGAGAACCAGTGATCTAGTGCAGTGGTTCTCAAATTTATTGTGTATCAGAACCATCTTGTTGAAACACAGATTGCTGGGCCCTGCCCCCAGAGGTTTTGAGCCTGTATGAAGTGGGGTCGGAGAATTTGCATTTCTGACAAGTTTCTGAGTGAAGTTGATGCTGCCGGTCTGAGGTCTATACTTTGAGAACCACTGATATAGTGGATTGAGATTTTAAGGCAATCAGTCTGGTGCAGGGTTTGAATTATAATTCAAATTTGGGTTGAATTATAAATTATCTTGATAATTCCCTGCTTTCTACTTTGAGTTATGTCAGCCTGTTCTATTAGTAATCACTCTAATCAAATAATTAGTCATTTTCCTAAAAATGGACTTTCTGGAACATGTCTTCTTACTCTAAATATCAAAACAAAAACTCAATCTTCCAAATGTCTCTATTTGGTTATGAATTGGAAAATGCAGATGACAAATCCTGTACTTTTGAGAACACGTATAAATAAAGTTCTTATAAGAGATAAAAATGCAGAAATGCCAAAAATAGCCTTTCTGCCTTACCTAGATCAGAAGAGGTATCCGTGGCAGAAGATAATTTTCTAAGACCTGAGGTCAATTCTTTTTGATCCTTCTGAAAACCTCAGCATCAAGCACTCAATAGGTTGGAAGAAACCTATCTAAAACATGAAATCTTCAAAGTCAGTGTCTTCATTTTCTTACAGGGTGTTTGTACTTCTCTCTACCTTTCCTCATTTAGGGATCTGTGTATTGGAGTCATGACAGTCAAGGGAACCATTTCATATCTTAGGGCCTCTTAATATCCTTTTAAAGTCCCTGTAGCACTCTTAATGTTTCCTAGCAGCAGGGTCCTCCAATAATAGACACCCTTTAGCTCAGAATCATAGCCCTGATCAATGTTGTAATGTTTTTGGCAACTGAAGTCCAGGGGCTATGACTCAAGGATATTTTGGAATAAAGCAGGCCTCTCTCCACCTGCACCTATTGGAAAGAATTAAACAGGGAAGAGATAGGCCTGCATTTGCAAGCCATTATGGGGTATCTGGGAGCTGATTCCCAATTTTGAACACTGATTAACTTTGAGTTCCTTGACCTACTTTGCATTGGGGTCACAAAGGAAGGCACGTTCCTTGGAATATCAAAGTTTTGTTTCCTGTGATAATCTCTAAGGCTCTCCCACATCCATTCAAGGGCCAGGAAAATGGACTTGAAATAACTGGGTAGCCTCATTTGCAGCTGAATGACTCACAGCTGAAATCAGATTTATCATTAGCTGCCAACCAGTATCAGGGGGTGGTCAGGCAACAAGGGAAGAATCCCAGGTCATTGATTTTGTACTCCATGTATACCTTTGGGGAGGTAGAAGAAGGACAGAGGGATACACACTGCTTGTGGCCAGTACTGACCTTAGACCCAGGCAAGATAGGCCTCTTTTGGACTCTATCACTGTGCACTCAATTCATCTGGGGAATCTCATGAAAATGCAACCTGAATTTCCCAGGTGATGTGGATGACGCTAGTCTATGGACCACTTTTTCAAGAAGTAGAGTCCTACCTCTCCCCATGGGGCAAGGAGTCTGTGGGGCTGACTGTGTATACTTGGAGACTTCATCCCTCTTCTAGATCATTCTCTGGGTACCCAGGATCTCGAAATTCTCCAAGCAAATGGCTCTTAGCTCACATACTGCATCTGAAGGGGCCTCTTTCCTGGTCTGTCCTTCTGAGGATGTACTATGCCACTGATGTGCACACTACTAGGCCTGCAGGACCAAGGGAGGTTGTTGGTAGTAGCGGGGATGATGCTTGGGTGTGTGGACTGGGAGCCCACAGATTTGTGTATGAGGTTCTTTGTGTTGTGGGTCAGAGCCAGAGGTAGGAAGAGAAGGGGTCCAGGTCAGGCACTGGTTCTCTCTTTGCTGCCAGGATGCATCATAGAATGCAGAGGAGTCCCACAATTCTAAATTCAAATCGGATCTTTTAGGTCATTATCAATTATGTTTGTGAAAGTAGGAGAATAGAACAGATTTTACTTAATAGTTTGTTATTTGGTTTAAAGCTTTTAAATATTTAGGCATATATGTGGTCTCCTCTTGCATAGGGTCCCACAATACTTAGAGGCAAGTCTACTTCTGGCTGATGTTATTTGTATCTTGTGTATGTGAGTGAGTGTGTGTGTGTGTGTGTGTGTGTGTGTGTGTGTGTGTGAAGTTGATGTATATCTAACCAGTATTTTCTAATTCAGAAAAATAAAATAAATCCAATGAATATTTTCTGACCTGCACATGCATCTCACCCTCATTGGTAGAAAATAAGCTGCCATTTCTTCCCCCTTCAAAATCAACCTTCTTAACTGGTCTTTAAGTCTCTTCTAGTCACTGTCCAGCCTGACAGGCCCTCTTTGTTCTACTGAACCCATTCTTTTTTTAAAAATTATTTTATTGAGGTCATAATGGTTTATAACATTGTGAAATTTTAGATGTGCATTATTATTTATCAGTTTCTGAACAGACTGCATTGTGCTCACCACCAATAGTCCAATTTTTATCCATCACCATATATATGTGCCCCTTTACCCATTTTGCCCGTCCCTCAAACCCCTTCCCCTCTAGTAATCACTAATCTTGAACCTCATTCTTTATTAGCTTTACTTATTAGGAAATTTGATTCACGTGTAGGCACAACACAAACCAGAGTTAAAGTGACTACAAAGAAAAGAGCAAATCTAGATCCTCTGCCCTTTTCAAGAAAAATGAAAAAGACAGAGAGAAGGCAATGAGGTATTAGGAAAAGCTGTCTAGTGTTCAGGGACCACTGTGCTACGGTTATCCGTGTTTGTGATACTAAGCAAGTGTGCATAGCAAACAAAGGGGAGATGACAAACTATTCTGAACAGAGTAGAGGAAAGACATCAGCAGAGAACAGCTGGATAGCATCAGTGGACGATGTTGAGATATACCCCTAAACACTCAGATATGTGCCAATGTGGACAAAGGCTCGAAGAACAGGGTGGGTGAGTGTAAGGAATGGGTCCAGTGGACCAAGTGGGAGCAGAAAGCTTGTTTGGGGGACAATATGGGTCCACCCTGTAGGAGACAGGCTCAAAGAGGCTCAGTATGTTGTCCAGGTTGAGTGTCAGCTTCCCTTCCCCTCAATCTAATAAGATGGCAAACTCCTTGAGGACAAAGACTGTCTTCTACTTTTATATCTGGAGGACTGTATTAGGATCCAATAAATACTTGCTGAATTGAATTGGATTGAGAGTAGAATTTGTCTCTACTTTTTCCCTCTGGGCTTACCGACAGAGCTAATGCATCTTTTAAATTCCTCTGAGATCATTCCTTCTAAAGGCAGTTCCCAGGAGGGAATCAATGACTCCAGTCCCTGTGGGGAATTGATGATTTCCTAAGGATTTCTAGGACTGAGAGCTATCCATGCTTCATTGGCATTCTGCTATGTATTATGCAAGACTATGCTAAGAAAGAGGTCTTGTCAAAAGCAAATAAAGCCTAATTGGAAGATAAGCAGATTAAAAAAAACTGTTACAATCACTATACAATAGATTATAATTGCCCCTAGTATGAAATACCTGCTACCACTCCCTTCCATCTAAATATAGCTGTCTTCTGCTTTTCCTAGTGTGTGTCCCTATAGCTTCAGCCTGTGTAAATTATAAAACACCATTGTCACAAATTTTGCAATTTCTTTAAGATGTATCAAAAAAAAAAAGAATAAAAAAATTAGGCTGATGCTTACCATAGAGTGGTGTTGTAAGGGTTCCATTAGCTACAATATCAGACACTGTCTAGGTTAGAGTCAGGTTTGTAGAAAGCAGTTAATATCTAATTGGAGGTGCTCATTGATCAGAAAGGACTCTAGTTATTAATTATTACTCCAGCTGTACCAACTCATACGCACGATTATCAGCCCTGGATATTAACTGGGTCTCAGGTCTTTGCTAGTTTTTTAACTTTGCATGGTTTTAATGGTTAGGAAGACAGGACTGGTTAGCAATTTGATTTAAGTCTTTTATTGATGTATTTCAGCTTAGCATCAAGGGATGTAAAAAGGTCACTATTAATCTAGAATATTTGCAATGCATATGCTGTCATTCTGGATAATTTAGGTTCCTCTTACCATCACCATTACTCTCCTCATACTGTTTGATATAAAACCATCTGAAAATTTCAGGCCCAAACAGCTTAGGATAGATTCTAATATATTAAAATAAAATCTAGCTTCAAGATCTTGTCTTCCATGTTTTAGCTGTGCAGTCCTTGTTGAGACTGATCTTTAGTTTTCTGACCATAAAATGAGAAGAATAACAAGACCAAACTCATAGAATTGTTTAAAGAGGACCTAAGTAAAATATTGGGTGAGAAAGCGTTTTATAAACTTTGGTGAGGTGCTAAGGAAAATGTCAGGTTATTATTGTTGTAAATGACATTTGTCAAGAAACTAGTATGTCTTTAAAAGACCTTGATATTGCTGGAGGAGAGGGTCTATATAAACACAAACTCTTACTATTATTTCTTGAATTTGGGTCAAAAATTCATCTGATCCAAAGTTTATTTGGGAGGCTTGAAAACCCAGCCAATTTCTATCACTAATTGGTTGATATCACTGCGCTGTGAAGTTTCACACTTTCAAAGCACTCCTGGCAGGATAAATTCCCTGGATCTGATCAGAATCATTTAGTGAATGTACACACAAAAATGTAAATTGCTTCCAGTGTTTAAAAAAACCCACATTTATTCAAACCTTTGAAGTGACTATTTCTAATAAAAGATGATTCCCTTGGGAAAGCGTGAAGTTTGAAAGTTTAGTTTTGTTTGAATTATTTGTATGCAGAGATCCCTGTGGGCGAAACAGAAAATAGCTATTTCCCTGTTTGTTATTAGAGAGAAAGAGAGTATATTTTCCAGAAAGCCAAAATAACTGATTATACATGAGAACTTTTTTCAGGTTTGGTCAGCTCCATAGCTTCTCAACAATTTTCTGCCATTAATTAGCTAATCTCTACAACATCTACCTCTTTAAGCTTCTAGACAGCAGGGACTGCACATCCTCTGGGTTATAAACTCTTTAAGGGTTTTGGGTTAATACAAGATACCCAGTGGTTGCCCCACAAATACTTATTGATGACAATGACAGTATCAATGATGACAGCAATTGAATGGAAATTATTAAGAATGAGAAGCCTGAAATTAAGTTGAGTGGGTGATAGTGGAAGGACAGCTGGGCCTAGGATTCTGCATTTATTTAAAAATGAAGGCAAAATATTCAAGCAAAGAGAGGGTACAGGGTTTGTTAGCAGAGATTGTTAATCTATGAGGTTCCATTTCATTAGATAGGCTGAACTCTGTAGAATCAAGTTCACTGAGGAACAAGGCTGTCCAAGTGAGTATTTTGAATTTACAAACTCAATAAATTTTTGTTATATGAATTAATTAGTGAGCAAATGTTCAGTGTTGTCCACGTCTCATGTTTCTTCTCCATTCTTCTGCCACTTTCAAAATAATCCACCAATAATCCAATCACAGAAAAGCACCAATGTTGAGTGTGTAGTGTGCATGCGTGTGTGTGTGTGTGCATGCAAGTGTGTGTGTCTCCCAAATGAACCAAGCGGGTGACTTCCAGGATTTCTAGTGACAGGTCTTTTGGCAGTCTCAGGGATATATGAGCATAAATGTCGCATTCTCCTATGTAGGTTACTCTTGGAGATACAGATAGAATCTAATTGGCAGAGACAAGGTCGTGAGACTATAGTTGAAAAGAAACTTTTCAGCTAAGGGTAACAAGGTGAAGGGCAGTCTAGGTGAAAAAGGATGTTTAAAGAGTATGAGGAAACCTGGCCAAATATGAGCTAGATGGGAAAATAATGACTCTATAACTTAAAAAATTATGATGATCTTTTTCAAGAGGTCAGTGTTATCTGAGACTGCTTCTTCTCTGACTTCTGAGCTATTGTTTCACACCAGAAAGTCTAACTTCAGCTACCCAGTACTACAGATGGGAACAAGTGAAAATAGCAAATAACTAACAGGTTATTCTCTTGTCTCTGGGAAAGGAGGGCTGGTGTGTCCTTGAATTTAGGTTTAAATCACACCAATGATGGAGACTGCTTTGGTGAACCATGTGTCCTTTACAGGACGTCCAAGGTCATATTGTGTATCCAGCTAGATTCTGTGCAGTTTCCACCAGCTCTTTGCATCCTCTCCTCTTTGAGTCTCACTAATCAATCCTCTGTTCCTGGCAGTGGTACCCTTGGCATGTCTCAGACATTCATCATTTAGCAAGCTGCCACACATACATCCCTTGTTTCACTCTCCCCTTGGAAGCCAGCTCCTCCATCGTTGATGAGTGTAGAGAGCAGGGCATTCTCTGAGGATTGGCAGAATGCCCTTGGGCCAAGTTATAGTTTGTGTCTCAGTTTGCCCTAACTGGGTAGAAGCTTTAGTGATTTTTTTCCCTTATAAAGCATTTTTGTGATCACTGAGTGAAAACAAAACAAAACAAACAACAACAACAATAACCAAATCTCCAAATAGCTGTGTTGCCGCAACTGCTTTTATGGCAGCACTTTAAGAAAAAGGTATCCGAACCCTGATGACTATTTACTCTTTGAAGTTTCTATGCTTAGAAGGAATGTTTTCTTTCAATGTTAATAATTAAAGTAAATTCCAAGTGCATAATACAAGCTCTTCAAATAAGCATATGCAGAGAGGGTTTTAAAAAACTTTTCTTGATGACTTGGTTTTTCCTCGTCCCTTTTTTAGTATTCTATGGAGCACTTTAATCTTTGTACTACAAAACAGCTCTCTTTAAGATTCAGAACTTGCCAACAGTTGGATAAGATGTAATAAAGTCTCTTGTAATAGTACCCTGCTGACACAGGCACTGATCTAAAGGAATAGGAGAGAATTAAAGTCTTCTGGCAGAAGGTTTATATTCTTTACCGGAAGTTGAATCCAGTACCAGGAACCCATGGAAGCTTGTTACTGCCTCTGAAGAAAAGAGAAAGTGCTAAGGCTAGCTTTTTGGGGGAAGGGGGTAGAGATAAAATCTCATTGAACATAATTGCAGATATGCAGACGAAACATCTGATCTTCTTGTGATTGCTGTTATTCTCCGTTGATAAAATGTGTCTTGAAATAGAAAAAACAAGAGGAGATCAAAGAAAGCTGTAAAGCCCAAATCCCAGATCTTCCTCCCCAAAATGAGAACGAAAGGAAGTGATTATAGGCTGCCATCTTAGTTCTGCGATATCCAATAACTGCCCATGTTGATTGGATTTTGAATGCAAAAGTTAGTTTGGGTTATGTGGCTTTCTTCTTTTTTGTCTTGTGAGGCTCAGGTTGAGCAATGGAAGGGATGATTACCAAGTTTCTAAGGGCCTGTAAGGAGCTGTACATACAGAATTCTCTCTAACATCTTTTCATTTAAACTGGGTCTTCTTTTTAGTATTATCTGCTACCATCAGTAGAATCCTTTCCCTCCAACAACCACATTTGAAATCTTGTCATTAGGCTTGAGAGTTCCATCTTCTTCCTGTGTGGTAATTTATTCAAGCCAACCGGTTTGTCCTGGGTGAAGTCCCCCCGGGTTCTCCCCTTCCCTTTCCATCATCATCATCACTCTTGTCCTCTCCCTCAGAGTCTCATGCTAGGATTATTCAAACGATTCCCTAACTCTTTTTTCTTCTCATTTTGAGTTTCTCCTCCACTAGTTGGTTCTGAACACCACCACCAGCCTCTGTTTCTTTCTGCTCAGTGGGCCAGTTCCTCAATGATAGGCCTACGGGGGATTTCTGTAGCCCACACCACTGATTTTCAATTTTCTTTTTGTGGTAGAATCCTTGTAAAACAATATATTAGTGAAGAACCCAAACTTTTAACAATGCAGAGATGTTCTATTTAAGGACTTCGAGGGGAGGTCTGGAGTATTTACTGCTTGGTAGCCTCCAGTCTCTGCTGCCTCTTTAGTGGTCACAGAGACCCTTGAAGAACCCAGTAACAGCCCAATAACTTAGCATGGTACATGTGAGAACCATTGTCTAGCCAGGGATTGACAAACTTTTCATAAAGGGACAGAGAGTAAATATTTTAGGCTTTGCAGGCCACATACCCATCTGTCACTCTGTCATGTATTGTTATTATTTTTACAGCCCCTTAATAATGTAAAGATCCATTCTTAGTTCATAGCCTGTACCAGTACAGGCCATAGTTTGCCAATCCCTACAGAGGATAATCCTAAATTTCTTATGGCACAAGGGACCTTCCACAGTCTGCCTCTGAATTTCCATCCTTTATCTATGAGAGGCAGATGAGTGAGGCTCTTCCAAGCACAGGCTCTGGAGCCTGACTGCCTGGTCTCCACCTACTACCTGTGTGACTTTTGGTAAGTTAGGTAGATTCTCTGTGCCTTGGTGTTCTCATCTGCAAAATGGAGCTAGTAGTAGAGACCTCCTTGGAGAGCTGAGGGAGTTCAATAAATTACTGCATGTAGAGTGCCCAGAGCAATGTCTGTCATAAATCTTTGATAAAAGTCAGCTGCAAAGGTTGTATTGAGTTACTGCTCCCCTATCAAACTTCTTCTGCCATCATACTGCTTCTTACCCAAGAGCTTTGCTCATTTTGTTTTCCTACTTTCTTTCTTCTCTCCACCTTCTAGATTCTAGAATCATAAAATAGGTAACCCGCACCTCACCCACCTGTTTGATGGTTAGAAGCATGGACAACACTGATGTCCAAGAGCAGACCATCAGCCTCACCTGAAGACTCCCTTAGAGGTGGTTCTTCGCCTGATATTATTGGGGCAGAGGGGCCAGAATCAGATTGCTGAAATGACCTTTGCAACCAGTGGAAACCTTGTTTGAGAGCAAATGTTAAGAATTTGGACCATGGTAATGAAAGGGACAGGCCCATAGCTACCTGGGGAAGTTACTTTCAGGAGTGAGATAGTGTTGACGCTAATGGTTAAATGTGTGTGGTTGGGAGTAGGGAGGGTCTCACATATAAATGTGCGACAGGATGGTAAAATGTGACTCCTTCTGACTCAGTCTTCCTCGACACCTGATAGGCTGAGAAGAATACAATTAAAGGCCAAGCAGTTCTGCTTCCAGAACGGAGTTTCCTGCTAGGAGGTCCTGAAACTGCTTCTTCACAGGTGGGGGTCGCCCTCATCCATCCCCTAGGAGCAGTGAAGGTTGGAGAGGCTGGGAGAGAGTTTTCGGAGTGCTGAGGCGTTTCTCTTTCTTCTTATCTCAAGGCGGGTGAGAAAAGCTTCAAGGGCGCCACTTAGAGAGCCTCTCAGGAGCCCTCTAGAGCTTGGGAGACCCAAGGACTGGCACTTAATTTCTGCCTGAGGAGACCAACGTTGAGGCTGGAGCTGGTTGCCTGGTGCCAACACAAAGAGGCTCTTGGGAGTAACTTCTCTTCTTCGAATACAAAGGGAGATGTGTCCCAGGGCCCAAATGTGGAATCCACAGGGGAGCTGACTTGGGGATGTTTAAATGGGATTTTGCTTGAAGGGAGCCAAAGCCCCACAGTGAGAGCTGGGTGGGCTGGGTTTCTGGAAGGGTAGTTCTAGGTGGTCCTGGGAGGAGAGATCTCACTCACATCAGGGGGGATGCAGTGAGTGGTCCCAGCAGGAGGTTTTTAAAAACAAAAGACAATAAACAAAATACAGCAAAAAGGCTAGCAATCGTACATCTGCTCCCCAGAGGGGGACCATCTCCAGATTATAACTGTACCTCCTATGAAGAACGGTGTCTTTTTCTTCTCATTCCCTCTCATCCTGGGCAGAGGTGGGGCATAGGAAGAGGAGAGCGGGGCGCGGATAGAGAAGAAGTGGTGCACACCCACTGGTGCACTTAGAGCTACAGGCCCAAAGGAGCTCCGATTTGGCCTTAAGAGAATTCAAAAGTTGAATGAAATTTAGCATTTTGATGATTATAGGGTACTGGATGTTTTTGGACTCAATTACTGAATTGAGACTGCTTTTGTGATTAAAAGGAGCTTGGACAGCTTTAAGACTTCCTGAAATTTTATCCCAGGGATAAAGAAGACTAATCCACAGTGATTTTGCCGGAACTGTGGAAGAAAGAATAAATTTACTCTTTTGGCCTTATTACCAAGTCCAGTTCATTCAAGAAAATAGTTACACAGGTGAGACTGTTTTTTGTTGTTGTTTATTTTTGGGTTTTTTTTGTGAGGAAGATTAGCCCTGAGCTAACATCCCTTGCCAATCCTCCCTTTTTTGCTGAGGAAGACTGGCCCTGGGCTAACATCGTGCCCATCTTCCTCTACTTTGTATGGGACGCCGCCACGGCATGGCTTGACAAGCAGTGTGTCAGTCCGCGCCCAGGATCTGAACTTGTGATCCCCGGGCTGCCGAAGCAAAGCGTGCGAACGTAACTGCTACGCCACCAGGCTGGCCCCTGTGAGACTGTTTTTTAAGTAATATAGAAGTTTTTGTCACTGAAATATAAATTCAGTCAAAAACGTGTGTGTGTGTGTGTGTGTGTGTGTGAGAGAGAGAGAGAGAGACAGAGAGAGAGAGAGACAGAGAGAGAGACAGAGAGAGAGAGGGAGAAAAATAAATCGTTCTAGAATCAGAAAGGTCTTCCTACTTCTTTTGCTTTGCTAGTAATTTAAATATTCTGAGTCTGGGTTGGTTTCTTCATCTGTAAAATGGGCATAATAATAATGCCTATTTCGTGGGGATCTTGTAAGGTTTGAGATAATCCTTGTAAAGCATTTAGTAAGGCACCTGTTACACAGTAAGCACTCAATAAATGTAATATTATTATTATATTTATAATGGTTATCTACTTCTCATCCACTTCTACCCATTCCCTTCACCTTTCAACTCAGGCACACATCCTTTCCCACCACCACCTCCAACCAACATCCTTGCTGGAGCAAACAGCGTGAACCTAATTTATCTCTTTATTCTCAAACTTTTAGAATATTTAACATTCAGTAAATGTGTCAAAAGAGTGATATAAAGATGAAACAAGCACAGATTCTGCTCTAAAGATCTCATTACTAAGTTAAAAATAATTAGCTATAGTAAATTATAATGACAACTACCATAGAAAGTATAGACCAAGTGAGAGTTCGGAGGGATGATACGCCATCCAGCTCTGGTTAGATTGTGAGATGGTGAATTCAAGGTTCCTAGAGTGGTTTACAGTTGAATGTCACAGGAATTTTCATTCATTCCCTCATCCAAAAAATATTTGAGCGCCTGGTCTGTGTTTACAGTCTTCCGGCCACTGGGTATAACTGAACAAGTCAGATGTAGACTGCTTCTTTGGGATCTTGAGTGTTCCTTGCTCAGGGAAGTGAGTTAGGAGCCACAGGCTGGAGGAACACAGCTCAATAATGTGGGCCATAAGTTCATGGTGAAGTTCATGCTTCTGGGGCATGCCTGGGTCAGCTAGAAGAAGGTGGGAAGAGGCCAAGGCCTGAGCCACCCACAGGATGACTGTTTGGATGATGAGCAGCCCGTACTGGTCTGCAGACGGTGAAACAGCCCTAGGTCAAGGTCATCCTGGCAGGACAGCCCAAATCTAACTCGCATTAAAGGGAAGGAAGGGCAGGGTCCAAACCAGAGCAAATTCTATGACCATATTTTTAGGAAGAAGTGTTCCTCCTTCTTTTCTTTCCTTTGTTTTCTGTAAGAGACGTTTGTGTCCTTTCTGAAAGTGCTGATGGATGCCCAGTGAGAGAGCAGGGCTTGGTGTCTGTGCTGTCAATATGTGAGCCATCTGTCTGTCAAGCTGTCAGTCCTCGTGAAGGTACCGGGGAGTTCTCCTAGGCCAGATCAAAGGCCTCTGAGTGCACAGAAGCCTTTTTGGACTTCCCGGCCAGTGGAGAGGATTCGCCTATAGCAGTCAGTGAACCAGATGACCTCAATGATTTTAAATTTCCTATCCAATCTGTCAAATGGCCGATCACCTTCCCCTGCTTAGCTCTATACCTCACTCTCAGAAACACTCATAGCCCAAGTCACATCAGTTTTCTTTGCTCCTTGCCATCTGTCCTTTGGTTTAAACAATCTTTTTTCCTTGAAGAAGAAAGCTTTTAGGTCAAGATTTCAGATTTTTGAGTGACTCCAGGCTATTGACTATTAGGCATAATGCAAACCTTTCTTGTTGGTGCCAAACCAGCTTGATAGATAATCATTTTTCTGCCATTTATATGTGCTTTAGAAAAATGTATATTTATTGACTGTTCTTTGAGAATATAGTGTCGTGCAAAATTTTTGTTTAAAAGGTACATTATCCCTCATCCATTGGCATCCTCATTAGGAAACAAAAAGAAAGAAATACTTCACAAACAGAGCTGCAGGGGAGCTAATGGAAAACCTGCACTTCTAGATTCAAAAATTCCCTTACACCTTTCCAGCTGGGGAGAGGCCCTGGGTTGGTGGAGAGCCCATTGGCCTGGCAGTCAGAGACCTGGGTTCTTTCCCTGTCTCTTCCCTTGTCTGGGTGACTTTGATTTAGAGCACATGAAAACGACAAGTGACATCATGGTACGAGGAAGATAACTAACTGAATTCTGAGTTTTCTTTCTATAATAAAACTCTTGGACTACCTTAAACAGTGCCTAAAACCTTTCTTCTCTAAACTGTTGAAGTATAGAATTGATATTTTCAACAATTCAACTGATTAATTATAGTCTATTCTACTTTGCTATTTTCTTTTGTTTATTCCTTCAGGAGTCATTTATGTGCTTATTCACTCGCGCAATTATTCATTCATTGTGCAACAATGACATCATTTGTTTTTTGATCAAATAATGGAGGCACCTATAAAAGGGAGGTTGTGAGATCAGAAACTCAAATTTCCTGCCTTTCTCTGAAAGCTGCTTTAAGAGTACAGCCCTTAGGTTTGATGGACACATGTCTTAAGGCCTCTAAGGAAGCCTCATCTCTATTGGTACTTTCAATTTTAGGTAGTGAAGGGTACCAAGGTAAAGACTGTTTAATTAACAAAAAAAGGGAACTCTTTACAGATTGCCAGTAACTTAGTTGCCAGGATGGGTATTTAACAGGTGATACTAGAGATGAAGCCAGTTAAGTCTCAGGCCAAAGCTTGAATAAGAGTATTTGCTTCAATTGAGATTTGACAAAAGGAAAACAATTCTTTGTGATCCTTTCAAAGGTAATAGACTTGAATTGAGGATCAGGTGGTGAATTGTGAGAACAGAAGAGAGGAAAGGCGCTATTATCTTTCTTACAACCTGGTAGAACTTGATGAATGCAGAAAAGGTCAGAAGGACCCAGATTGAAAAGTTCATTTGGGTCCAGAACATTTACCAGGGTCTCAGTCTACAAAGGAACAATGGCATCCTAAAGCCAATGCAAGGGAGAGAATGGCGCTGTCAGAATTTCTAGGGAGAAAATGACTCAGTTCTTAGTACAGAACCAAAAACCTTGCAGGACTGGTAGAAATAATATCGATATTTATTTACCTGAGGAAGGAACACATCATGACCAAAGGCACCCTAAAGAAAAAGCATCTCTGCCTCTACCTCTCTGGGTCTTGGTGTCCTCATCAATTAAAGAAAAAGGAATTGGAGTTGAATCTCAATGACAACAGGCTCACATACCTACAATGCCCAGCAGGGGAAGAATGTACATTACAGTAGGGAATGGGGGGGACTCTGCTGAATTGGAAGATGGGAAGATGCATGCCAGATGTAGAGAGATTTCTGAAGCCAGTTTCACCCTGACCCTGGACCATTAATTGACAACCCTTGGACTAAATTTATTTGTTTAGCAAATATTTATGTTTCCCTATTTCTCTAATTTTTCATCATTAGAAATCTATCAAATTTCTCTAAATTTAACAAGGTGGGTTTGTCATCACATTGCTGAAAATAATCTACTGATCAGAGTTAGATTTTATGGGCCTCAAACAACTTCCCTGTAGTATCCTTCCTCAGGAAAGTCATTCTGCAACCTCAACACTTTCCATTCCCTTGCTGAATGACCCAGAGGAAGATTCCAGGTAGAAAGCCAGTCACTGAACACTTGGTCTAAGCAGGCGTTTGGTTGCCAAAAATCATCCCAGAGCCTGGTTTGTGCTCTCACCCAGAAGCCTCAGCTGTGACTCCCCTCTTTATCACAACAGACCCATCGCCAGCTCCTGCTTCATGAGTGCAGTCTTCCCTCCTTCCCCCTCCCTGATCTCCAGTGGCAGTGGCTTAGTTTCCACTACTGGTGCCATCCACCTTCCAGATTAACGTGCTCTTTCTAGCTCAGCCCCATGTATCTCTCTGGGAGCTCAGCAGCTACAAGGCCCACCATACATCCCAGTCTAGGCACAAGGAATCCCCTTCAGTGTGGACTCACCTTTGCTTTCATGGCCACAGTTCTGTCACTCATCTAAGGCCTGCAGCAAGACTCGCAGCTCTCTAAACGTCCCTGACTTTTCTCCTCGTTGGGGCTGCTCGTATACTCCACCACTGGGGCCCTGGGCTCCTCAGCCCCAGTACAAAGGAGCCGTCTTTCTTACCGCCATTTCTTACACAGAGGCTTGAAGACACAGACAGGGAGGGGTTGGTTCCTACTTGCAGCACTTCCGTGTTGGAATTCTCCAGATTTCCCAGAAAAGCCAGTGGGAGGTTGATGAGCTAGTTTTTTCCACACACAAAATCCCAGAGACCTGAGCAGCTTCTCGGTAAATAAATATTTTCCTTGGATTCTATTGGCAAATAGAAATGCCTCATTTTTCACCTCTGGATATGAGACTCTTTTCTTTACTCTCCCTAGCAGGGCCTCAGATCTTTCTTTTCCTGGCTTGGAGATCAGCCAAAACATCTCACCTTTCCTCTTTCTTTTCATTTAAAAAGCTAAAAGAGATGGGAGGAAAAGGTTGGCACTTTAACCTTCTCCCTACCCCCACTTCTTTTTCTTAAGTTTGGAGGTGAGGAGGCTGAATGATTGAAAATACCCACTGGGCATCTTCATCTTCCCAGCAGTTAGAACAAAGAAGGAGGGCTCAGCCTGGAGGAGTACTGTGGGTCCTCATCAGGCCGGAATGGGGGGAGCAGGAATCTGGGTACCATCAGTGAAGCCAGGCACGATGTTATATATGAGGTCTCATTTGCATCTTTAGATGTAATACGAGGGATTTTTTTTGGGGGGGTGGTAATCTTTCCTATTTGGAGGATTTCTGGCCTTTATTGCTGAATTGTTCTTTGGGGAATTTGCAATATTTTACAGTTCAGGATGGGTTTTCTCTGGAGGTGGAATTGATGGGAGTGTAAGACCTGATTAGTTTTATGTTGGTTCTACAATCTTTGCTCCTTGAAAATATGTTACTTTGTTCTCAGGATGTTACCCAGTGCTTCTTGTGGGAAGTCTACTCACAAGAGTGTAAGGATCCATTCACAGGTGTGTAACTAGGAGACAGAGTCTTCAGGGTTGGCCCATGGGGAAACCTTTGGGTAGGACTCTGTAGATAATTTTCTCTAGGTAGAAAATGGACATAATACATTATATCTTCATAAATCTGATGTTTGGAAAAATATTCTTGGGTAGCATTATTCTGCGTATGCCGTGCCTACCTGTGTTCACTCATGTATACACACACACACACACGTACAACCAGTGCAGGAACAAAGTCATTTTTTGTTGAAGAACTTGCCTGCATATAACACCAAGGTACAGGTACTTTTATCTAAGAAAGAAAAGTTGGGCAGAAGATGGTGGTCTATGCAGCTGCTGACTATAGTAGTAGTAGTTCTGGGTTGAATTCCTGGCACGGGACTCTCTTTGGACTCTCACTGAGAAGTTGGGAATGGTTCTGTCCTTCTTCATTGAGAGCCATACTGCACAAGAGGCTCTCATTCTTTCTGCTCAACCCATTTAACAGGTAGGGAAATGGAAGCCCAGATAATCAGAAAGCTAGCTTCCAAAGTAAAACCAGGAGATTGGATTTTGTCCTAATAGCCGGCAAGTCTGAACTTAGACAAAATGTTAAATTCATACAAGTTAGCTTATTAAATGAGTTTATGGCTTATTAGAAATGAAAGCACATTAGAAATCATGTAGGCCAGCTGCCTCCTTTTATAAATGAAGAAACTGAACCCCAATAAATTTGTCTTTATCCCTCTTGTCATCACCTTTCTCTAACAGTTTCTGTCTTTGTGCTGTTTCCCCTCACTAAAGTTCTCAGTGCTTCCATTCTGCCTATGGAAAAACCATATTAAAAACTCAAACTTAGAGGCTGGCCCAGTGGCATAGTGGTTAAGTTTGCACACTCTGCTTCGGTGGCCTCAGGTTGGGGGGTTCAGATCCCGGGCATGGACCTATGCATGGCTCGTCAAGCCATGCTGTGGCAGGCATCCTATCTAAAGTGGAGGGAGATAGACATGGATGTTATCTCAGGGCTAATCTTCCTCACCAAAAAAAAAAAAAAAGAAACCCACACCAAAACTCAAACTTCACAAGATTTTAATGGTGTTTCTCCACCTAGAGGTTTTATATTCAAAAAGATCAGTAAGTAAGGGAAAAATTTTTTTACAAAAGATATGTAATCTTTACGTGGAATTTTGATTTCAACAAGTGAAATATGTTAAAAAAAGGGGATCTTTATAGGTGTTCTTAAAAATCACATTTTTAACAAAAGATCAATTGTGATGATCCAATTTAATAATATTAGTAATAATAACTAGTATAATAATGAATGGTACTTATTGGACATTTACAATGGCATAGCATTGATTTAATGCTTTAAATGTTTAAGCTCCTGTGAGTTAACTATTTTAATTATCCCTGTTTAAAGATGAGGAAACCAAGGCACAAAGCCAGTAAGAGACATGTATTGTGTACTGACCATGTGGCAAGCTCTGTTGCTAGACACAAAGGATACAAGGATGAGTCAGGTGGAATCTCTATCCTCATGGAGCTTGTAAACCAGAAACAGAGTGAGACTGGAAACAAATCATGTCCCAGTATTGAACTGACCCCAACCCAGGGTTGTGGAGGCTTCAGGAAGTTAAAGTAAAAGTGATTCAGAATCTACCTGTTCTCCCTGCCAGGGCTACTTACTAAAGAATAAAGACCCACTAGTCAAGTTCCAGGAGAGGCTGAAGGGAACACTCAGCTGCATTGTCACCTGTATATCCAGGAGAGGTGTGTAGGGCAGAGTCGCGATGGTGGGGGTGGGGGTCAGCAATTAACCTGCCCCTGTTCTACTCTTTCTCTTGTCCCAGCTTTGCCTCTGCTTTGGCCCCTAAATCCCATCCTTAATTTATAGAAGTTTCTTAAAAATTATTTGCCTTCAATCAAGCCAACCCTGGCATTATGAAGAGAAAAAGTGAATAAAGGTTGGAGATTTCTGTGTGTCTTGAGACCTCTTTCCATTCATTGCAGGAGGGGGTGAAGTGTTGTGTGTGTGTGTGTGTTTGTATAGCTTTAAAACAAGCTCCATCAAATTGTCAACTAGTCATGGGCTCTTCTCATAGGGATTCCAGCTGCTCTCTCCATTGGCCTTGCTAGGAGCTCTTCAGGGCTCTGTGATCCAAGGCACCTTGGCTTTCCTTTCCGTTACTATTGCTTTGGAGTTTTGTGCTGTTTCAACTTGCTGCCTTCTGGGAAATTTCCAAAAGTAAAGAAGCTTCATTTATTATAATTTTGCATTTTGTTATTTATACTAAGAAGCCTTTGGGTGTGAGCAGCTGCGTATTAACATTTATTATGCCTGCAATCTAGTGCATCAACATTTTTAAGAGCTGCACAGGATTTTCTTTGCACCAGTATCAACAGGTAGGGGCAAAAGGGAGTGCCCTATGGCTACAGACAATGTTTTTATTTCATTCCCCTTCTTCCTGATCGAAGACAGACAGGCAGAGCATTGCTAGAGCCATTCTATAGGGATATATTTACCAGTCCAGTACATTTCCTCAGGTCTTTAGCTACTCAAAAAGAACAGTTCTCTCTCTTTCAGTGCAATATTTCTTCTGTCCCTTTAAAATGGACCACTTTGGCAAAACCTGATAGTATTAACTGATCAGCAAACTTGATAGCAAGAGAAGCAGTTCTTTCTGAGGGGAGGTTCAGTAAGTATTAGAGATGCTTGGGAGCTATTTCTCTATTATCAGAGACACTATGGGGTGAGATTGGTGGGAGAATCAATTAATCAAAAAGTGTTTATCTGTGATAGGCCCTATGACTATACAATGATGCATAAAGCATGTTTTTAATTGCAGAGAGCTTGAAATCAATTGGATAGTGCAAGATGTATACTCCACAAAACCCCATACGACCCAAGGCAGTGCCTGCTTGACATTTTGTGGAAATGTGAGATGGTGGATTGAATGAGGAAGCTTGAGCTGTGCCTGGAAGGAAGAATTGGGTTTTGATGTGTGCAGAGGAGAGGAAGACTTTCCTGTTAGGAAAAATGCTGTGTTTGTATCTTTGATTTCTCCTTTACTCCCTTGTTGCTAATTAGTTGATAGATTTGTCAATTTAATTCCTGGAATGTTATTCAATCCATTCTCAAATGACTGATTTCCTGTTTGTTTTTCCTGAGCCCAGACCTCAGTACGTGCTAGGTAAAGTGGGAAAAACATAGATAGAGGACTATAATCATATGGTCCTGAAGAACTAGAGGATTCACAGCAGCTGGAAAGTGAAAAGGAGGGGAATCCTTGAAAAGAGAGCACCAGAAAGGGGGAGTTCCACATTCTATATATAAACAAACTTTGCCCAAATCTGTGACTAACCTCTGAAATATGGCAATCCTGTAGAACAAACAACCTAAGAATAACTGCACAAGAAGAGAAGTAAGACAGCTTCATTTTGCCTGCATCATCCCTCTCTCCAAGCCAGCATTACTCAGTGCCAAGAGGAAACTTCCTAGTTAGAAAATGTTCCCTTTGGCAGGAAAGGAAGAGTGGGGTAAGCAACCAGCTTTGCCAGCCTTTCGGGTCACTGCATGAAGGTCCTGCTTTGGTTTTACCATACCCAGACGGGAAAACTGAGATGTGTAGAGACAGCTAGGAACAAGGAAGAAAAGCATGGGCTACCAGTAGCAACCAGGCAGTGGGAGCAATTGCAGTTCACAGTGACCTGCTCTGCAGACATTCTGCAGCAGATTTCACCACCAAAGAAGCCAATGGCCAGCACAGCTGCGATGGACTTCTGCAGATTTCACCAGTTTTTACTCCACAGGCTTTTGCATTTGCTGATGCCATCCATCTGAGTCCCTCCCTGCTCCCTACTCCCTAACCCAAGGAACTGCACTAGCAGCCAGCTCAGGTCTTTGCAGCTGTGCAAGTATAGGACGTCAGCCTAGATCCCCACAGCTGACCCCCACTGCCATGCCTGTGCTCGGAGGTAGCCTCTCCAGTGTGCACTTGCACACTGCTGGCCTGATGCCTATGACTGGCCTCCACTGCAGTGCACACACAGGGGGATGTGGGAGACTATGCAGCCACAGGAGAGCACACCAACAGCCAGGGCCCAAACAGAAGCTTGTGGGCTCAGATCAGGCTCTGTGTCCTGTCACTGGCCTGCACATCTGTGCTTACCTGCGGTTAGCTCCATGAGCTGTGCACCAGCACACTCCTGGCTTGACCCTTGTCACTGACCTCCACTGCCATCCACCCATGGTGATACCTAGCAGCTATGGTCAAGGACCCCACAGTTTTTGATGCTGTGGATCACAGTGGCCTTGAGCCAAAGAGACATCATGCCCACCACCCCCACACCCTGGATCTAGTGCTACCATACATGCCAGCAATTAGTGCCCTGTAGCACTAGACCCAGGATCACAGCATGCTGTAGCATGGTGTGACCCACAGGTGAAAGTCTTCCCTTGCTGAAGTCAGTCCATGAAGTCTAGAAGAGGTGACTGCTTCTTCAAATATGTATATATGTGCACAAGTCTGTAGAGATGACAAAGAATCAGGGAAACATGACTCCATCAAAAGAAAAAAGTAACCTCAAGTAACTGGCCTCAAAGAAATAGAGATACAGGAATTGCCTCTCAAAGAATTCAAAATAATTGTTCTAAAGATGCTCAGAGAGCTACAAGAGACCACAGATAAACAATTTAACAATATCAGGAAAACAATACAAGAATAAAATGAGAAGTTCCACAAAGAAAAAAGAACCAAACAGAAATTTTGGAGCTGAGGAATACAATGACTGCATGGAAGAGTTCAATGGAGAGCTTCAACAGCAGACTTGACCAAGTAGAGAGAAGAATCAGTGAGCTAGAAGACAGGTCAATTGAAATTATTTAAAGGAACAAAAAGGAAAGAGAATGAAAAGGAATGAAGAAAGTCTACAGGACTTATAGGATATCACTGAAAGAAACAATGTACACATTATTGGAGTGCCAGAAAAGGAAAAGAGGGAGAAAAAGGTTGAAAGCTTATTTAAAGAAATAATGGTTGAGATCTTCCCAAACCCAAGGAGAGATTTAGACATCCAATTTCATGAAGTTAATAGGTCACCCCAAAATTTCAATCCAAAACAATCTCTAAGACATATTATAACAAAACTGTCTAAAATCAAAGACAAAGTGAGAATTTTAAAAGCAGCAAGAGAAAAAATAATCTCAAATAGGGAAACTCCCATAATGCTATTAGAGGATTTCTCAGCAGAGACCTTGCAGGCCAGGAGGGAATGGTTGATGTATTGAAAGTGCTAAATGAAAGAAAATGACAGAGAAGAATACTTTACCCAGCAAGCTGTCTTTCAGAAATGAAGATAAGATAAAGATTTTCCTAACAAACAAAAGCTGAGGGAGTTAGTGACCACTAGACCTGCCTTACAGGAAATGCTGAAAGCAGTCCTTCAAGCTGAAATGAAAGGACCTAATTCATAATATGAAAACATATAAAAATATACCACACACTGCTAAAAGATAAGGATATAGTTGGATTCAGAATACTCAAATACTGTAATATGATGGTGTGTTAATCACTTAATTCTAGTATAAAGGTTATACTCAAATACTGTAATGTGATGGTGTGTTAATCACTTAACTCTAGTATAAAAGTTAAAGACAAAAGCATTAAAAATAGCTATAGCTATAATAATTTGTTAATGGATACACAATATAAACAGTTGTGAATTGTGACATCAACAACATAAAAGGGAGGGGAATAAAACAGTAGAGATTTGGTATGCAATTAAAGTTGTTATCAGTGTAACATAAACTGTTATATCTATAAGACGTTTTAGGTAAGCCTCATGGAAACCATGAAGCAAAACCCTACAGTAGATGTACAAAAGATAAAGAGAAGGAAATCAAAGCATAGCACTACAGAAATTCTTCAATTCACAAAGAAATGTAGAAAGAGAGGGAGAAAGGAACAAGGAAACTACAAAACAGCCAGAAAACAGTAAGATGGCATTAGTAAGTTCTTACCTATCAATAATCACTCTGAATGTAAATGGACAGAATTCTCCAATCCAAAATCATAGAGTGGCTGGATTGATAAAAAAAAAAAAAAAACAAGGCCCAACTAAATGCTGCCTACAAGAGACTCACTTCAGCTTTAAGGACATGCATAGGCTCAAAGTGAAGGGATGGAAAAAAATATTCCATGCAAGTGGAAACCAAAACAAAGCAGAAGTAGCTATACTTGTATCAGACAAAATAGAATTTAAGCCAAAAATGGTAACAAGAGACAAACAAGGTCATTATATAATAATAAAGGGCCAATTCATCAGAAAGATATAACAATTGTAAATAAAAATGCACCCAACATTGGAGCACCTAAATATGTTAAGCAAATACTAACAGATCTGAAGGGAAAAATAGACAACAATACAATAATAGTAGAGGACTTCAATACCCCACTTTCGACAATGGATAGATCATCCAGACATAAAATTAACAAGGAAGTATTGGGGTTGAACCATATTTTAGACCAAATGGACCTAACAAACATATGCAGAGCATTTCATCTAACAGCATTAGAATACACATTATTCTCAAGTGCACATGGATCTATCTCCAGGATAGATCATAAGATAGGACACAAAACAAGTCTTAACAAATTTAAAAAGTTTGAAATCATACCAAGTATCTTTTCCGATCACAATGGTATGAAACTGGACATCAATAACAGGAGGAATGCTGAAAAATTCACAAAAATGTGGAAATTAAACAGCATACTCCTGAAAAATCAATGAGTCAAAGAAGAAATCAGAAGGGAAATAAATAATTATTTTGAAACAGATGAAAATGGAAAGATAGCATATCAAAACCTATGGGAAACTGAAAGAGCAGTTCCAAGAGGGAAGTTTATGGTGATAAGTGCTTACATTAAGAAAAATTTCAAGAAAGGTAAAAACATAAATTACAGGTTCAAGAAGCTCTGAAGATTCTGATGATAAAGACCAAGAAAATCTCACCTACACACATCAAAGACAAACTACCAAAAACCAAAGGTTAAGAGAAAATCTTGAAAGCAAGAAGAGAAAAATGACACAATACTTAGAACAATTATAAGGTGCCTACAAAATTATCATCAGAAACAATGGAAGTGAGAAGACAGAAGAATGACATCCTTAAAGTATTGAAGGCAAAATCTGCCAACCCAGAATGCCAAGAATATCCTTCTAAAATGAGATAAAATAAAGATTATTTTCAGATAAACAAAAACAAGAGAATTTATCACCAGCAGATCCCCATCACAAAAAATAATAAGTGAAGTTCTTCAGGCTGAATGAAAATTAGATCAGATGGAAACATGGATTTCAGGAAGAATTGAAGGGAAGTGGAAATGCTAAATACATGAGTCAATATAAAATTTCATTTTTGAACTAAATTTTAAAAATACACATCACTATGTAAGCAAAAATTATGACGTTATATTATGAGGTTTTTTACACATGTAGATATAATACATATGACAATCAAAGCAAAAACGACCAGCAGGTTGTAAATACATCCAAATAGTTGCAAGATTCTTACATTTTAAATGATGTGGTCCAATATTAACTCTAAGTATATAGTGAAAAGTTAAAGATACAATCATGTCTTGTTTAACCACAGGAAAGCATTCTGAGAAATGTGTCATTAGGTGATTTTGTCATTGTACAAACATCATAGTGTGTACTTGCACAAACCTAGATGGTATAGCCTACTACACACCTAGGCTATATGGTACTAATTTTATGAGACTACCATTGTATATGTGGTTCATCATTAACTGAAATGTCAATGTGTGGTGCATGACTGTATATATTGTAATCCCTAGCAATTACTGAAAAATGAAAAGAGGTATAGCTTAAAGAAAGAGTAGACAAATTAAAATTGAATCTAAAACAAGAATAATAATAAAAAGTCTAGAAAGAAGAAAGTGAGAAACAAGAAACAGAGGTGTGAACAGGAAGAAATATAATGAGAGACTTAATCCAACTTATTGATATAGAGATTAAATGTAAATGGGCTATAAACACTCAGAATAAAAGGCAGATATCATCAGAATGGATAAAAAAGCAAAGTACAATTATTGCTGTTTATCCTGCTTTGGTTTCAATGTAAAGATACATATGGGTTGAAAGAAAATGTATGGATAAAGATATAACATACAAAGAGTAGGCATAATAAGGCTGAATTTGGGATATTAATATTAGATAAAGTAGATTTCAAAACAAAGAGTATTGTTAGAGATAAAACAACACATTTCATAATGACAAAAGGGTCAATTTATACATACTGCATTGTATAATGATTATAAATGATTATGCACCTAAAATAGAGCTTTAAAATGTATGAATACGATACTGACAAAACTTAATGGAGATATAGAAAAATCCACCATACTGGATAATGATTTTAATGTTCCTCTCTTGGTTATTGATAGAACTATTTGACAAAAAAAAATTACTAAAGATATAGAGTATATGAACAGCAAAATCAACCACCTTGATCTAATTAATATTCATAGACTACCATACTCAAAAACTGCAGATAACATTCTTTTCAAATGCAGTTGATGAGTACCCCAAGATAGATCATACACTGGACCATGGATCAAGTCTCAATAATTTAAAAAGATTGAAATCATACAGAGCACGTTCTCTGACTACAATGAATTAAATTATAAATCAATAGCATATTTTAAAAAGTTGAATATTTGTTAATGAAACAACTAATTTTTAAATAATCCATATGTCAAAGAAGAAATCACAGAGGACATTGAAAATATAACTAAATGATAACAAAAATGCAATATATTAGAATTTGTTTCTAAGGCAGTACCTAGAAGGAAATTTATAACATTAAAATGCCTCTACAATCATGCACCACATAACTATGTTTTGGTCAATGACAGACCACATATATGAAGGTGGTCCCACAACATTGTAATGGATCTAAAAAATTCCTATCACCTAATGTCATAGTGCAATGTACTACTCATGTGTTTGTGGTGATGCTGGTGTAAACAAACCTACTGCACTGTTAGTCGTGTAAAAATATAGCACATACAATCATCTACATTATATAATATTTGATAATGATAATAAAGACTATGTTACTGGTTTATGTATTTGCTATGCTATACTTTTTATCATTATTTTAGAGTGTAGTCTTTCTACTTATTAAAAAACAAAAGTTTACTATAAATTAGTATGCTGTAAAATAGTGGTACACCGGCAGCGGCCTCATAAATCTTGTGTTTACTGAATCTCTTGATTACATTATTTTCTATTGTGTGTGATTTAATCTCATGTTGTTTTGTTCATCATGGCCACTAAGCATACAAAATCCACTGCTAATGTTGCCAGGAAAGGCCGCATTGAGTAATTGACCTGGAAACAAAATTAAAAGTGATTAAGGACTACAAAGGTGGAAAATCAGTGATAGTTATTTCACGCCAGTCAGGCATGTCACATTTCACCATAGCTACTATCTTGAAGAACAAGAACAAAGTGACAGAAGCTATTAAAGGATCTGTTTCAGCGAAGTCAAGAAGAGTGACAAAAATTTGTGAAGGGCCTATATAGAGAAACTTCTAATGACCTGGACTGAAGACCAGACACAGAAGTGTATCCCTTTCAGAACCATGATGATAATGGCCAAAGCAAAGAGTTTGGTTTTGGTGTTGAAAGAAAAGGCTGCACCCAACTACAATACTGAATTTACTGCTAGCTCTAGGTGGTTTAAATGGTTCAAAAGTCATTCTTCACTACATAATATGAAAGTGAGTGGTGAGTCTGAGAGTGCTGAAGTAAAGGCAGCTGAAAAATTTTTGGAAGCTCTAGATAAGCTGTTTATGGAGGAAAATTATTCCCAGGGAAAATATTCACTATGGATGAAACCTCCCTATTTTGGAAAAGGATGCCTGAAAGAATTTTCATCCATAAGGAGGCCAAGTCAATGCCAGATTTCAAGGCTTCTAAGAGCAGGATAACAGTGTTGCTTGGGGGCAATGTTATAGGATACAAATTGAAACCCTTTGTGATCTGGCAGTGAGAAGCCCAGGGCCTTGAAGTTTATCAGTAAGCACACACTGCCAGTGGACTACAAGAACAATAAGAAGTGATGGATGACCCAGCTCTTTTTCCAAGATGCCCTCCTTTATTGCTATACCTGTGAAATGGAGAAGTACTGTTTGGAGATTTTGCTTATTGCTGATAATGCTCCTGAATATCCTCCTTTTATTGGTGATCTTTATCCCAATATCAAAGCAGTGTTTCTCCCTCTAAACACCACCTTTTTGACCCAACCAATGGATCAAGGAGTTGTAGCAGCTTTTAAGACCTATTATCTGAGGAGGACCTTTGCCCAGGCTATTGCTGCAACTGAGGAAGACACTGAGAAGACACTGATGCAACTCTGGAGGGATTACAGTGTCTATGACTGCACCAAAAACCTCGCTTGGGCTTGAGATGACGTCACCAAGGAGTGTATGAATGGCATCTGGAAGAAGACACACAAGAGGTTCATTCATGACTTCAAAGGATTTGCCAAGGATAAGGAGGTTGGAAAAATCAACAAGGCTGTGGTTGGCAAACAACTTTCACCTGGGTGTGGATGAGGATGACATTGAGGAGCTCCTAGAGCTGGTTCCTGAGGAACTGACTAATGGGGAGTTGTTGGAACTGGAGCAGGAACACATAACTGAAGAAGAGGCAAGGGAAAAGGAAACTGCAGGAGAAGAAAAAGAAGAAGAGCACCTAAGAAATTTCAGTGAAGGGCTTAGCAGAAGTTTTTGCAGACCCCAACAAGCTCCTTAGGGAGTTTGAAAACATGGGCCCCAGCAGCAAAAGGTTTTAATTAGTCGAGAGGATTGTTCATGGTGCATTATCTGCTTACAAGCAAATCTACGATGAAAAAAGAAACAAACCAAGCAAACCACCACGGATGTCTTTCTGTAGAGTGACACCTCCTCAAGAAGAGCCTCAGGCAGGCCCTTCAGGAGGTGTTCCAGAAGAAGACACTGCTATTATAGGAGATGATAGCTCCATGCGTGTTATTGGCCTGAAGACTTTCCTGTGGGACAAGATGTGGAGGTGGAAGAGAGTGATATTGATGATCCTGATGCTGTGTCGGCCTAGACTAATGTATGTGCTTGTGTCTTAATTTTTAACAAAAAAATTTGAAAAAGTAAAAAAAAGTAAAAATTTCAAAAATAGGAAAAAGCTTTTAGAATAAGGATATAAAGAAAAAAATTTTTTGTATAGTTGTACAATGTGTTTGTGTTTTAAGCTAAGTGTTATTACAAAAGAGTCAAAAAGTTAAAAAGGGGGCCAGCCTTGTGGTGTAGTGATTAAGACTGTGTGCTCTACTTTGGTGGCCCAGCGTTCATGGATTCGCATCCCGGGTGCAGACCTATGCATCGCTCATCAAGCCATGCTGTGGCAGCCTCCCACATATAAAATAGAGGAAGATGGGCACAGATGTTAGCTCAGGGCCAATCTTCCTCACAAAAAAAAGTTAAAAAAAAGTAAAAAGTTTATAAAGTGAAAAAGTTACAGTGAGCTAAGTTTAATTCATTATAAGAAAGAAAAATATTTTTGTGTAAATTTAGTGCAGTCTAAATATACAGTGCTTGTAAAGTCTATAGTGGCTAACAGTAATGTCCTAGGTCTTCACATTCACTCACCACTCACTCACTGACTCACCCAGAGAAACTTCCAGTCCTGCAAGCTCCATTCAAGTTAAGTGTCCTCTACAGGTGTACCATTTTTTATCTTTTAGGCCATGTTTTCACTGTACCTTTTCTATGTTTAGACATGTTTAGATACAAAAATACCTACCATTGGGTTACAATTGCCTACAGTATTCAGTACAGTAACATACTGTAGAGATTTGTAGCCTAGGAGCAACAGGCTATACCATCTAGTTTAGGTGTGTGGTAGTCTATACCATCTAGGTTTGTGTAAGGACACTCTATGGTGTTCACACAATGACAAAATCACCTAATGACATGTTTCTCAGAACGTATCCCCATTGTTAAGCAATGCTTGACTGTACTAGAAAAAAAGAAAGGTATAACATCAATGGCCTAAGATTGTATCTTAAGAAGCTAAAAAAAGAAGAGCAAAGTAAACTCAAAATAAGTAGAAGGAAGGAAATAATAGATAAGAGCAGAAATCAATGAAATAGAAAATTCACAGATAGAGAAAAATAACAAAGCCAAAAGTTGGTTCTATGAAGAAAATCAACAAAATTGATAAACTTCTAGGTAGACTCATCAACAAGGAAAGAGAAGAAACAAATCATTCTGAATGGATGATATCCATTCAGAAATATGAATGGATATCATCATAGCTCATATTTACATATGTTTATACACACACACACATATATATAATATATATTATATATAAAGTATGTCATATGTAATGAATAACGGAATATTACGAACAACTTAATGTCATTAAATTTAACAACTCAGTTAAAAGAAACAAATATTTCAAAAAATACAATTACCAATGTTGATACATGATGAAATAGAAAATCTTAATAGCCCTATATCTATTAAAGCAATTAAATGTATTTTCCCACACGGGGCCACCCGGTGGCGCAGCGGTTTAGTCCACGCTTGGCAGCCCGGGGTTCGCGAGTTCGGATCCCAGGCGCCTGCGGACGCACTGCCTGTCAGCCATGCCGTGGCGGCGTCCCATATAAAGTGGAGGAAGATGGGCACGGATGTTAGCTCAGGGCCAGTCTTCCTCAGCAAAAAAGGGGAAGATTGGCAACAGATGTTAGCTCAGGGCTGGTCTTCCCCACAAAAAAAAAAAAAAAAATGTATTTTCCCACAAAGAAAATTCCAGACCCAGATTATTTCACTGGTAATTTCTCTCAATATTTAAAGAAAAAAATAATAACATTCTTCATGAACTCTTTCAGAAAGTAAAAAGTAACTTTTATTGAGTGCTTATTTACCAGATGCTGTGCTAAGAGTTTCATATATATTCTCTTATCTTATTCTCCAAATATTCCTATGAAGTAGGTCATATATCACCCCCATTTTACAGATGAGGAAATAGGCTTAGAGAGGCTAAGGAAAGTACCTCAGGTCACATGATTAATAAATGGAACAGCCCAGACTTGACCTTGAGGAGTTTAACTTTGAAACTTGTACTCAACAAACATGCCCCACTGTTTTCCCTGTGGTTCACCGTTATGCTTTGCATAATATATTGTCTGACACGTAGTAGACTCACAGTACATATTTGTTATGTGAATGAACAATGGACACAACTGAAATCTTTTTGGTAAGGAAATATTTATTCTATGACTTAAAAGATAAGAATGCAATATACAAGGAGCATAATACCCAGCGAGAACCTTGAATTCTCTCCCACGGCTCACTCTTGTTTCTCGACATTTTGAAGTAATTTCTAGCCTCCAGGTTCTTTCAGTCTTTGTACCTTAGATGACTTTGCCCTTCCACCTGCGTGTCTCCAGACCATAAGAATGTCTCTGTTTCCAGGACAGCCTGATCCCCCGTGCTTCCTGCATCCTCGCTCTCTCTACTCGAGTCAGGGAATTTCCACTTAAAAACACTTTATCTAGTTGTTCAGAGTTTGATCACAGAGAGGGGTTGTGGTGTCATGTGTTAACAGCAGATGCACTCACTCAAAAATTGATCATTGTTACTTGAGGCAGAAAGGTGATATAATATAGCTCTTTACCAATTTGGTAAATATAAAATTAGAAAAATGCCATTTATAAAAGTGGGATTTTTTTATAGGTTATTGCTTAAAATCTCTGTTTCTGGGAAACTCTTGCTCTTCCTCTGGGCCTTATAAATCACAACTACGACTCATTTACTCTGTGTTTATGTTACAGCAGTAGAGGTGCCAAGTGTCAGTGAAAGTGAAGAGTTGAAAAAGTTGATGAGCTAAACATGATGGCACTGCAAATGGAAAAACTGTAGATGTCTGACTGCAGAAAAAAATGTCAATTTAGTTAGTTAAAATTAGAAAGGAGTCTATATCCCAAAACAGGAATTACTTGAGAGTGGTTTTCAAGTGCTTTCACTGGGATTTTTTTGGGGGGGAAGAGGGGAAGGTGGCAAGTAGTTCTTTTTGTTTTTTAATATTTTATTGGGGAGTGATTTATATATCATATAATTACCTATTTTAAGTGTACACAAATGGTTTTTTTGTAAGTTTACCAAGTTGTACAACCATCAACATAATCCAGGTTTAGAATAGTTTTATTGCCCCAATAAGATCCCTCATGCCTATTTCTCATTAATTTCCATTTTTACCCCAGTACCAGGCAACCACTAATCTACATTCTGTCTCTATAGATTCACCTACTGTGGACATTTAATAGAAATGGAATTTTATAATATGTGGTCCTTTGTATCTAGTTTCATGTTTCAAACTCAGCATCATGTTTTCAAGGTTCATTCATGTTGTAGCATGTATTAGTGTTTCATTCCTTTCTATGGCTCAATAATATTCTACTCTACGGATTCGCCACATTTTGTTTATCCATTTATCAGTTGGTAGATAGTTAGGTTGTTTCCACATTTGGCTGTTATGAATAATGCCTTACACTGAAGGTTAACTTGTTGTTTGGTTCCCAGGCTAGAAGGCCAATAAAGCTCAAACATACATTTAAATGTAAGGGAATATGTACTACATTTGGACAAGTGCTTTACCAGAAATGAAAATGCCTTCTACTAGCAACATTCAACACACATGTACTGAGTGCATACTATGTACTGAACACTATTTAATATTGTGGGGAATACACTTAAGATAAAAATGGTCTCTATTCATACAGAGCTTCCATTTTCTTTGGGGAGACAGACAAAAAGAAAAGAGAAAAAGAAACAAAGGAAGGAAGAGAAAGAAAGAGAAGGAAGGAAGGAAGGAAAGAAGGAAAAGTGCTACGGAGACAATAAAATTAGTTAAGATTAATGAGTCAGTCGGTGGCTACTTTAGAATGGGTGGTCAAGGAAGGCCTTTTTGAAGAAGTAGTATTTGAGCTGAAGTCTGAATAATATACAGGAGTTAGCATGGAGTAATTGGGGGAAGAGTAATATGAACAGAAGGAAGAGTTGATGTAAAGGCCCTCAAGCAGGTATGAGCTAGTCTTATTTGAAGAACAGTAAGAAGGCCAGCCAGGCTGCAGTGTAATGGGCAATGGAAAACTAATAAGGTGTGAAGTGTGAGAGGTAGGTGGGGCCCAAATTACATAGGGTTTTGCAAGGCAGCATTACGAATTTATATTATAGTCTAAATTCAAATGGAGACCATTGGAACATTTTAGGCAGGAGAGTACCATGGTATTCTTTAGGTTTAAAATTGCATCTCTGGCTTCTATGTGTGAAGAGTGGACTGCCAGGGGCAAGAGTAGCAGCAAGAAGACCAGTTAGGAGTTACTGCCATCATTGTACAGGGGAAATGAGGGTGGGCTGGGTAGAAGTGATGGTAGTAGAGTTTCAGACATGTTTTGGGAGTAGAGGAGAGAGAACTGCATATCACAATATGGGAGTGAGTGGATTCAGTGAATAGAAGAATTAAGTTCTTATTCTTAAGAATAACCTCTAGTTTTAAGGCTTGAGCAATTGTTTGGAGAGTGGTGCCATTTATTTCAATGGGGAGGGTAGGTGTGGGGAGAAGATTTCTACAAGGGGAAGGAAGACAGGGACAGAAATGTGTTCTGTTTGGTCACTTTGTGTTTAAGATGGCTATTAGACATCTGTGTGGAGATACCAAGTAGGCAGTAGGAATAGGAATCTGAACTAGGGATGGATCAAGGTTGAAGTTGTAGATTTGAGAATCACTGGCAGGTAGAGTGAGAATCACTTGGCACAGGATTATTTTATCTGGGGAGAGAAGGTAGATAACAGAAGAGAAGGGGAAGAAAGGTGGAGCCGGCCCCTCCATCATCTAGAGTCAGCCATCTTCTCTTTCCCCAAGGGAGCCTACTCACAAAAAGTCACAAAGCTCCATTCTTCTTCACCATAGTCCTGGTAATAACACCATTTTCTTAGAAAATCTGATATAATTGGATTAGTTCTTTTATAGTTTGTGACAGTTTACTTCACTGGCTGAGGGTAGGTGATTAGGGTTCTCCATCTTCTTTAAGTGTACAGTTCTGTGGCATTAAGTATATTTCCATTGTTGTGCTGCTGTCACCACCACCAACCGTCTCTAGAAGTTTGTCACCTTTCCAAGCTGAAACTCCAGACCCATTAAACAATAACTCCCTATTGCCCGCTCCTCACAGCCCCTGGACACCACCATTCTACTTTCTGTCTCTGTGAATTTGACCTCATATAAATGGAATCACGCAGTGTTTGTGATTTTGTGACCAGCTTATTTCACTAGCGTAACATCCTCAAGGTTCATCCATGGTTGTAACATTTGTCGGAATTTCCTTCCTTTTTGTTTCTACTCATTGTAATGAAGACTGTATATTACTGTGGTTAAAAGTACATGCTTCGGAGCCAGAATGGTGGGCTTGAAGCCTGTCTTGCCATTTACTAGCTGTGTGACCTTGAGCAAGTTACTTGGACCTCAATTCCTTCTCTGTAAAATGGACATTATAACAGTTGTAACACCTAAAATTTGTTGGAGGATTGAATAAGTTAATATATACAAGGGGCATAGAACAGTATCTGAAACACAGAAATAATTAAATTAAAGGTGGTTGTTATTATTTATCAGCAGCTTGACAAAGTCAATTGAGGATAAAAATAAGAATTAAATATGAAGACCGCCCGAAGGAAGCTTATTGATTGAGAAAGGAAATACATTGTGTTTAGAAGTAGCAATAATACAAGGAAAAAGTTGCTAAGAAACATAAAAGAGGTATAGAGGAAGGACAATATGGCTCAAGGAGGGATAAATCAGTACCACTTTCAGGAATAGGGAAGAATTGTTTCAAAACTAATTTCTAAGTTGGGCTTTGCAGGATGAGTAGGCAAGAATTCTAAGCGGAAGGGATGGCATGAATAAAAAGCACCATGGCAAGAAAGCATGAAACCAGAAAATGTACCAGTCAGGGTCCTGGCAGGAATCATCCCACTCAGACAGGATAATTAGGGAAAGTTCAATGTTATGGGCAGGGTTAAGTGAAGTCAGCAAGTGTTGTGATGCTGTACCTTGGGGCTAGCAACAATAGGGAGCCATGATCACCCCTGAACCTGAAGGAGCAAGAGGAGGGAGCAGTCACTGAAACACAGAGAGGGGAGCTGTGGGGAAGGGCTGCCTGACAGGGACTGTAACTTTCTGTAGATGGATGGCGTTACAATGGCAGCCTTGACCTAGCATCCTTAGAATCTTTCTCATACATTTTCTTACACAGTCTGCAATATAAAGAGGTAAAGTCCTCAACTCTTTCTGTGCATGAACTAAGTCTTTCAGGATCAGGCTTTATGTTTCTCTGTCTGGGATCTAATTCTTGTTGTGGTCCAGGAGGCAATGCAGGGGGATGGTGGTGGGAAGGTATAGTTCTTCAGGACGACCAGTATTGCCTTGTAAAGTAATTGCCTCATGTAAGTCACTATAATGTTCTATGTGGGGATGGCAGGTTCTATCAGACAAGGGTGGGGGTGAGGGGTAGATGCCTCTGCTGGTGAGGGAGGTTTAGAGGGATTTTGCAGATTCAGAGTTCTCAGACTCTTCCGATTCATCTGCCTAAATGTGCTCATCTCATGTCATGGTATTCCACTCCTTTCCCACTAGTGTTCTTACCTTGACGTCAGATACCTGGCAAATTTTGAGATTTAATTGTCACTGTGACTCTGCTCAGCCGTATCTGCCCTACAACTGTAGGGACGAAGGCTTCCTTCAAAGCTGTCATGGAGCCGTTCTGATTTTCCACTCAAGTACTGAGTTGGGCATTGAAGGACTTCAGTATGTCCTTTTCCCTGGGTACTCTCTCTGTGGCTGGCAGGAGCAATGTCTTCTGATCTCACAGCTTTAGAATTACTATTGTTATTATAGTCCCACAGCTTCCTGATTGCCTCCTGTCCTATGCTACCATGGTTATTAATTTGAGTAATCTTAATGCCATTAGAAGCAGATAACCAGTGCCCATTTCCCTCTTTCAAGGTTGTCCATGTTTTATTCAAATTCATCTCCCGAATCACACTTCTAGGTTGGTTTTTTTGAAGTCATTCTTGGTACATGTTACTGTATCTGCCAGGGTCCCAGCAACTGATGAATGCAAATTACTCAAACTGTTTAGTTGAAGAGAGTTTAATAAAGGGATTGCCTACCTAAGGGTGGTCAGGCTTTAGGAAAACCTTGAAGGGATGGTCTAGTATCCTGGGTCTTGACTGAAGAGCAAGGAGAGGAACAGTTACTGGAATGTGAATAGAGAGACCTGTAAGGAGAAGGCTTCCTGACAGTACCTGTGGCTTTTAGTAGAGGGACCCTATACTAACTTCATTCAGCTCTCTGATCTCTTGTTTGTGCTTTCCAATGGCCAATCCCAGCTAGAAACCAGAGAGCAAGAAATCCCCCTGGGGTTAGCTTACTGGTGCACAGAGAAGGCTGGAGAAGGTAGAGAGTGCTTTTGGAAATATTGCACGAATATGCAAAATGAAAATATTCAACATAGCTTAAAAATCCAGCTTGGCTACCAGAGACAGTTAGTGAAGAGAGTAGTGGAAGATAAGTTTGGAAAATTAATCTAGGACCAGCACATGGAATGCTTTAAATGCTAAGAACATGTCTCCCCACCCCTGCCTTAGGTAGGTAATGAGGTATCATAGAAGACTTTTTTTTTTGCAGGGAAAGATTCGCCCTGAGCTGACATCTGTTGCCTATCTTCCTCTTTTTTTTCCTCCCCAAAGCCCCAGTGCATGGTTGTATATCCTAGTTGTAAGCCCTTCTAGTTCTTCTATGTGAGCTTCCACCACAGCATGGCAACTGACAGGCAGGTGGTGTGGTTTCATGACTGGGAAGCGAACCCAGGCCACCGAAGTTGTGAGAGTGCCAAACTTTAACCACTGGGCCACCAGTGTTGGCTCAAGAATTTCGAGCAGGGAAATGACATATCAGAGATGTGCTTTTGTTAGATTAATATGGTGACAATGTGTGGGATCAATTCAAGTGTTAACAGACCAGGTGGGAGCCCTTGTTGGAGGCTATGGTAGTCGTCTAGACAAGAGTTAGTCTACAGAGTGGTATACAGAACAGAGAATGGGAAATTGATATAAAGGCAGAATTGACAAGCATTGGAAACTGACTGGTTGTAAATGGCAACAGAGGGGGAAAAATCCAAGAGGACTGTGATACAGTCTCCAAAAAAGAAGGGTTGGAAGCTTGTCTGATCCGTGCAATGTGCAGACTAATCTGGCTGTTAGCATTCTCATTAGGAAGAAAACTGAAGTCTTTACTAGACAAAGTTAATACAGTTTGATGGGAAATTTCCACCAGCCTAATTTGACTTTCCTATCACATTATTAAGATATTAAAGAAAATGATTAATAATAGAGAATCCTATAACGTGGAAGAAATCTCAGCTTAGAGGAAACATTCACACAATGATTTTAATCCCTTGATATGGAGATGACATCTTTTCCAGAACTGAATGAGCATATTCAAACATGGGCTGTTAATATTTGACATTCCAATTGAAATATTTGCAACCTATGCTCTGAATATGCTGTGAATATGATAGGTTCTAGACATTTTCCTAGTTTAGGAGGGCCACATGTTCACTGACATTTACCGGGTCCCTAGCTAGGTCTTTCAGCTTTAAAAGTTAATGGGCCTTTGAAAGCAAAACTTCCTTCTTTTTTTCCACACTGTTGATGTTGAAAAATAACAATAACAACAATAGTAAAATTATAAAAGTTAATTAATGTTTATTGACTATTTACTATATACCAGGCACTATACTAAGGACTTTCTTATTTAATCCTCACGCATCTCTCTGATGTAGATACCATTTTTAGCCCAATTTTACACATAAAGGAGTAGAGGCACAAAGTTAATTGGTTACCCAAGGTCGCACAGCTAGGAAGTGGTGAAGCCTAGTTAAGAACCCAAGAGATGGCACTTTACGCTACCTGATGGCAACCGGGCTTTCCTTGAGATCAAGGTATGAAGCTAGAGAGAGTAGGTATCTGAAGAGGATAGCCTGACAAGAACAGTGAGCTTAGGTAGAGGGAGATAGTCAACTAGTAAGGAAGCTGGGGAAATTAATACTCTGGCTGCAGTCTCCTCCTGTCCTCTGGATTTTCTGTCGATTCCTCCCACTGGCTGAACGCAGCTAGAAGCTGGAAGGGAAGGGGGTCAATCTATACAGGTGGACTTTTTGTAGCACAAAGCATCTCTGGAAACATCCAAAGCCTTCCTAAGACTTTAATGAGTTTCTGGAGAGGTGTGAACTTTTGATTCCCTTCCCCTGCCTTGTCACTATCTCTAAACCATGCAGATCCAGAAATGAAACTCAGCACTTCTGCCAGTTCTTCTCAGACTCTACTCCTACAAAAGCAATAGGGTGCAACATAAGAATAAACATACTATTAGATAACTCTGTTTTCTTAAGTGTCTACCTTTATTCCATTCAGCCCCCAGGCTTCACAGGCATTTGTCTTCCCTTCTAGGTTGCCCTTCTCCCACTTCATTGTCTGCTTACTCTTTTAGTCAGTGTAAACTAGTTCTCTCTTGACTCCAAATCCTGGACTCACACTCCTTCAAGTAGCTCATCAGATCAAAAGTCCATCTGTTTCCATGTTCAGTCTCTTTAGAATTACAATACGTTTTCCTGCTACATATAGAGTATAGCATGTATGTATGGGAATTTGATATATGATGTCTCCACTACATCAGGACTGAAGGAGAGGTGGTTGAACAGAAAGTATGATTTAATGGCTGTAGAGATACTCATTGTCCCCAAATACTGCCTTGATCTTGGACGGGCAGCATAGAATAGTAGAGTATGGAATGTAGAGTGAAGAGACGTGGGTTTAAATCCTAACCCAACCACTTACTAGTTTTTGTCACGTGGAATAGGTTGCTTAAACTCGAGCAAACCATAATTCCTGATCACTTTAGTATTGTGAGGTAATTTTCCATCAGTCTGTTGTATTTCTGCACATCTTGCAAACACAAGTACTGACTGCTTTTGTTCTAGACCCTTTTTTTAAAGGATGTATGCATAGCAAACATCCCTCTGGAGAGAAGGGAGGTTTCTTACTGTCCAGTATAATAAAGATAATGTCTCCTTCCAGAGCAAAGGACAGGCATGTTTAATGCACATTATAAAATGCTTGGGTTCCCTATAGTTACGGTTACTCTCCCATAGTGGAGCTTATTGCATGTTCAGGAGTCAGCTGGCCCAGTTCACTGAGGGAAGTGGGCTATGGGAACTGGGGATAAAATGCTATTACTCTGGCTATGACAATTGCTGTGAGTAATAGTCCTTTGTCTTTGAACCAGGAGTTTCATGTGTTCTGCCAGCATCCATGAGACTCTGGCAGTCTAACTTGTCAGCTTGCAAATAGGGTAAAATTTGTCCCATTTAATTTCTCAGTTCTTGACATCTAGCATCTAGGAATGTCACAAGAGATTGTAGCAGAGAGAGCACTGGACCAGGAATCAGAATAGCTGGCTGTGATACTTCCTAGCAGTGTGACCTTGGACAAGTCACATAAGTGCACTGAACTTCAGTTTCTTTGCAGGAGTGTGGGGATAAGAAAATATGCCTTATCTACCTCAGAGTATCTCTATGAGAATCAAATAGGATAATGAGTGTGCAAATATTTTGAATAGTAATGAAAGTAGTTTATTATATTAAAAGATAGTAGTTTTCCTAACATTCTCTTCAAAGGAACATGCTTCTTCTAGTGTATCTAGTGTATTTCGGGAAGAACCGCAGTAGCCGCATAGTAAGCACCAATGAGAATGGACGTTTCTCAATATTGCATTTGATTTGTCTCATACTAGATTTAACAATAATGTCCAATGAATTCCATGTCCATTTAACAGTCTGAAGCAATAATTTCAAAGAATAAATATAAGTGAATTGCACAGGGCACTTCCAAAATGAGAAGAGATTTTTATGATTTAATTGCTTATAGTTCCTAATGAGAAAGGTACTTGAATATATGTCAGGCTATAAGAGTGAAGTGCCACCATGCTAAAGATCAAGGGGGATGAGTATTGTTTAGAAGCTCAAAATGAATTCATTTTTGAGTGAAGATGAGCTGTATGGAGTATCACGGTGACCAAGCCACTTGCTAAAGAGCGATTCTAGAGAAGTATGATTTAAAAAAAACAAACTGGTTTAGAATGAAAAGAAAGGCCGGGTCTACACACCGAGAAATTAATTGGGGTAGTGTAGATGATCAACCCACACCTATGCTACCCCAATTAATTTCTCATTGTATGGATATGACCAATAACAAATTAACCAGATTCAAGATCAGTTTTTATGTTCCTGTCTCCAAGAAGAGAGTATATGCTTCCCTTTCCTTTCTAGGAATAATGATAACAGTAGCCTGTGGCCCCTTGTTTTTGTACTAGTTTATGCGTTCTATTGCTTTCTGATTATTTCTTTGACCTATATTTTGTTCCCACAAATAGACTAAATTTCTTGGTTACATGGATTATGCCTTATACTTTGCTTATAACTCCCAGAATGACTTGCACAACACTGGAAATATCATAGGCTCTATATTATTCAACTGAAGTGAACTGTGTAAAAGAAAAGCTGCTGGAGAAGCACAGAAGCTCTTCTTAAGCTCAAATAGAAGAACTGCAATGAGTAGTGCTAGAGAAGGTGCTAGAGAAATACAGAGGAATCAGAGTGATTGCAGGAGTGTTGGTTCTGGCTGCAGTCCAAGTGGAGTAATTGCATCCTGTGTACCAAAAGCCCCCTGCAGTCCCCATCAGATACAGTACTCAGCTTCTCAGATCTGTGCTGTGATACATAAAGGCTGCACCAAGGAGTGGGGGAAAGGCGCAGGAAGCTGAGTAAGTGTGACAGGGAGCCTCGATGTGTCCCTGCAGTTCCCTCATCCCCACCTTGAATAGCATGTCTTAACTTTCTCATTCTTACCTTCAGGAAGGTGGCTTGCATCATCCTCTGAAGATAGGGAATAAAAAGAGGGGTAAAAATTCTGGAAGAAACCCCATTTTGGTTAAACAGTCTCCCTCCCTGCAGGACAGGATAGTACAATTATCTGATGAACTGTGAGTCATACACATAGACAGTAGGTTTTGGAAATTCAAGGCCTCCCACCAATTGACTTTTGCCTAAATTATTTAGACACTTTATCTAGTTCTGGTCACAATGCTGCTCTCAAAAAGACGGAAGAGAGGAGAAGGGGAGTTGGACTCTCCCACCCCCATAACACCCCCATTACACTTAGGTCCATTAGGAACAAGCTCCTCAATGATTTCCGCTTCTTGGCCCATAATGAAGTCAAATTGACTCTGAATGTCATCAATAATTAATGAGTCCAATGGTTCTCTGCATCTCCAGGCCATTTGGCAGATGGCATTGTCGATTTACTATTGTGCTTGCCATTCTGGAAGCTTCTCAAAGTGGTTTATGTTGTGAAATCTAGTTATAAAAGGCTTTGCACTTCAGGCATTCTCCAGGTGTTGACATTCTCTGTGTTACTTTTTCTCCCTGTGACTGTGGCAGAAGAGGAATAACCAAGTTATATTTTCAGAGTTCATTTTTTTCCCCTCTACTGCAAGGTGACTAAAACAAGAAAGCATATATGTATTTATACAGCCAATGAGAAAATATGCTGGTTAAGATAAATGGCATTGTAGGAAGGTATGAAGCACCTAGTGACCCAATATCAAAAAGAAAGATTTATTTTAAAGGTTGACGTGTGTCCAAGGAGCAATATTCAACCAAAATTTGAAGGTTTATAAGCTTAAAAAGTGTTTTTTGGAGGAGGCCAAGTTAAGATAAATGGCTCAGGTACTAGTGAGAGCTGAATGAACCCAGGTAAAAATTTGAAATAAAAATAACACACCAGGAGTGGTATCTATCTAAGGTATCAGATAACCTAAGGGAAAATGAGTACCATACCTCTTAGCATCACCAGGGCTGGAGTCCTGGAATAGGATATTTGTTTGACTTCCTATAACGTTAATTCAGTATTAGAAAAGGATCAGGTGAGGTGGGGTGCCCAATGGAGTGTACCAAATCTGCAGCCATACCAGACAAAAATGTGCCCTGCAATTGTAAAGTAGACCTAGGATACATCCTAGGTCCATGTTACAAACCTATGTTCCCTTTTCAAATTTCTTTTAGGAAATGAAAATGTGTGAAATGCTGACACACACCGAAGAGTATTACCTGAGATTTTCTTGTTTGGAGGTGTTCTTCTGTCTATAACACATGAGTCTGGGGCTAACATTTTTGCTTAGATGCTTTAAAAAAATATCTTCCAGATATTTTTTTAGAGTTCCAGAAACATCAGGTCCAAGAATAGAATTTTCTCTGCCCAGATCCTACCTCTGGGGAACAGGTTCAGTCCTGGCGTACAAGAAATTTCTCTTTATCTTCTGAGCCCTTGCTTAACTTTGGCAAGCGCTAGCTTCCCATTAAGCAGTTGAATTAAATTTCAAGTCATAGCTTCATAGGAGACCTACTTTCTGACCGTGATGTCACATTGCACTTCCTTCTGATTCAGCCCACAATGTTTGGAAAGTTTAAAATACTTAATCTTCCTCTTTAGGAGGATACCTTTGTTTAGTTTTCTCAAAGCAGAAACCTTCAGTATACCTTACCTAACATAGGAAATGTCCCAGACCAGCAGATGGAAGCAACAAATAATGGGACCAAGATGGTTGGATTGAGAGGATCGAAGCCTTTAGTATATGAAAATATAAAACAAGTGTAAGGGAGCTTTCCCCACTGTGTTTGGGAAGGTTGGGAACTTGGTAGTGAATGAGTCAGTGTTTGGATAGAAGTTGTATCTTTTAGAATAACAGTGAGCATACCAAGATACAGGTTTAGCACAGAAAGGAGGTGTTTTTCATAAACCTTACCTCCTCTTTGTCTGTTACCAGGTACTGTCATCTACCCAGGTTATCCTTCTTTTGCACAATTCCGTGAAGGCCTTGACATGTTAGCTCTGTCAATTTCACACTGGTTAAAACAATTGGTTAAACCTCCCTCAATGATCAGTGAGCACATCTCCTTCAAGAAGAAGTAGAAATGAGTCATCTATAGACCTTTGTTGTCAGATGATTGAGAGAAGATGTTAGGAAGTTCACATGAATTATGACTGTGGACATTTCCCCTTTCGTCTGCCTTCTACTATATGGTAACCCGTTTTTGGACTTACTAACATAAAGCCCCAGTCCAAATTTCTGCACAGAGAGATGAAGTTTTTGGTATTTTAGAGAATGCAGGCATTGGGATCTTAGATCTGATATCCTGGAAATAAAGTAACTCATATGCTCATTGGTGTCTTATGGGTTTTCTGTCCCAACATTCTCTCACTGTCTTAAAAGAACTCAATACTATTGGTAAGATGGGAGTGAGGAAGGGTACATATAGTTGTTCCTGGCCATTGCAATCTTTGTTTAAAATAGCATTTTATGTTTTTTTTAAATTATGAAAATATTACTTAATCATTATTGAAAACTCCTAAAAGCAAAAAATTATCAAAATCAACCATAACCTCACAATTCATAAATAACTGCTATCCATACTTTGGAGGACTAATATTTTGGATATTAATATTTAGAGCACAATAATGTGCAACATAACAACATTTCAGTCAATGACAGACCACATATATGACGGTGGTCCCATAAGCCTAGGTGTGTAGTAGGCCATACCATCTTGGTTTATACCATCTATGATGTTTGCACAACAATAAAATCGCCTAACGATACCTTTCTCAGAGTGAATCTTCCTTGTTAAGTGACACATGACTGTGTTTATATATATACATGCACAATACAAATAATTTAACTCATACTATATAGGCAGTTTTGAATCTTGCTTTTAAAACTTAACAATATAACAAGCGCATTTTGTCGGGCTATTCAAAATCCTTAAACAGATAATTTTTAAGGGCTGCATGGGAGGTATTTCAATATAGGGCAATAACATGTTTTATTCTGTTCTGGTAATTTCGAGAGGTAGAAGAAATAGCTATTGTTGAAACAAGACATTTAGGGAGGTTCCAGAGTATTGAGAACGGGAATTCAATTCAATTATATTCCACAACAATTCATTGATTGCCTACCATGTGCAAGGTCATCTGTTGATTCTGGGGCCACAAGGATGAGTAAACACATCTTGTCCTCAAAAAAGATTCCGTGAGTAGTAATAACAACCACCTTATTTTGTATAGCAGCTTGTAGTTATATTAACTTCTCCCACATACCATTCATTTGATCTTCACAAAGGCTAAGAGGTAGGTAGGGTTTCTGATGCCCCTTTTACAGGTGAGGCACACAGAGTTTAAGGACCTGTATATAGTCAACAAGCAACTCAATGGCAGAACCTGTCTTCTTCCTAGTCCCAGTGTTTTTCTATACATCTTGCTGCCTCAGCCCTGTGCTCTTTGCTTTCCCCAGCAGTGTTCTCTGTCCCCATTCCTGCTTTTTACTTATCTTTCATCATCTCTTGCCTCTGGCTAATGGGTTGCTGTGAGGAGGAATAGCTAATCTCCTGACTCCTCTGGTCTTCATTCACCACAATATTCACCATGTCCTCAGGATGTTGCTCTTGCTGAGAATTAATAGCACGTGGATTCTGTAACAATAGCTTATGAAATGGCTGAAAGGAAAAGAGGCCAAGGCTGTGAAGGGAAATCTTTCAGGCAGGGAGGGAAGGAGAGAAGAAGGATAGGAGAATGGAAGGAAAGAAAAGAGAGTGTGGGAACCTAGGCAGACAGATGGGGAAAATAAAAACATCGAGGAAGAGGGAGAAGACTGATTTGGGAGGAGGAAGGTGGCTGAATAAGAGAGACAATGAGAAAGGGAAGGAGGCCTTCTTTAAGCCACCTCAGCATTCTGAGCCTTGGGTTATTTTGTTGTTATATTTTAACGGGCTTTGGCTCTTTTTTTCTTTCTCTCTCACTGCATTAGTGGTACCATTCAGATGGGAAAGAAAAAAAATAGGAAAATGGTAATAGTCAATTTCGGGGGAAAAAGGAAACCACACACAGGGAAAAAATCACCAGATGCCAGCACAAAGATGAACTCACCTTTTCATACAGGTCTCTCTGCCAGCTGGTACAGAGCTGACACAGCTCTCCTCAAAAAGCAGGCACAGAACAGCAAGACAGGGGCCCAATGGGAGGCCTGGGGAAAGGGGCAGAAATGGGGGCATCAAAGGGCAGAGGAGGCAGGTAAGGCAGGATGAGAAATTGGAAGGGTCCAATTGCTGATTGTCGAGAATGTCTGACTGCCTTCTACTCAAAAGGCAGAGTTGCCATAAAGTTAGAGTTGGCAGAAGAGGAGCCAGGGAGAAGGAATACCCATAGACATGCCCAGGATATATTTCTTGTCTGAATTCTTGATGATTGTCACTGATTTCTCCTTCCTCACTGACTTTGTTATGATCGTTGTCGTCACCTTTTGGTCTCCACTGCTAAAGATTTTCGTTGCCAGCTGAGTAATCTTATTCATTCTTCCAGATGCCCTGTACCCAAGAGGACCTATGACATGCCTGGTGTTAAAGTCTGGCTCTTTAGAAATAAATGGACAGAGAGGAGAGCAGAATTCCTATTCTATTATTAAATCTTATTATAATTTGTAACATACAATATTATTGATCCTAGTGATTAAACATATTATTAATGGGTGCTATATTATTAATGTATGCATGATGATGATGATAGTTTACATTTCTGAGTTTTTAGAACACCCTGGGAAAGCTCCTAAATAAGCTACAAACATTATTGAATTTACTTTTTATAATTATCCTATGAGGTAGGTACGATTGTTATCATCATTTCATAAATGCATAAACAGAGTCCTGAAAATGATAACTTGACTCAGCTATTAAGCAAGATAGGCAGCCATTGGAAGGTTTGAGCAGAATAGTCACATGATCTAGTGTATTTTAAAAGGATCAACTCGGCTGCTATCTGGACTGTAGAGGTTGGAGACAGAAACCCAGAGGTCATTCAAGGGGTGAGAAATGATGGTGGCTTGGCCCAAGATGGGAACATTATAGTTGATAGGAAGTGGTTACATTCTCAATGGTTCAATGGTAAATACAACAAAAGTTCTGATGAATTGGCTGTGTGGTGTGAGAGAAAGAAAGAAGTTGTGGATGAAAACGTGGTTTTGGCCTGAGCAAATAAGGGATGAGTTGCCTTTAAGTGAAATGGAAACAGTTGTGGGAGGAGTGGGTTTGAGGAGGAAGATAAAGATGTCAGTTTTGGACATATTAAGTTTGAGATGCCTACTAGATATCCAAGATTTGGAGTAAAATGTAGGTGTCAGGGATGGCTATATAAATTTGGGAGTCATTCATGAATATGACATTTAAAGCTGCCATGCTGGATGACATCACCAAGGGAATGAATGCAGATAGAGAGCGAGAGGACTAAGGCTCAAGCCCAGGGACATTCAAATGTTTCAAGATTGGAGAACCAAGGAGGAACCAGAAACGGAAATGAAGAAGGATCCACCAGTAAGGTTAAAATATATATATATATATATATATTCTTTTGAGTCCTGGAAGCCAAGTGAAGAGAGTGTATCAAGGAGGAAGAAGTGATCAATCCTATCAAATGCTGTTAATAGATCAAATGAAATAAGGACTGAAGATCAGAAGTTGGATTTAACCACTTGTTGATCACCGTTGACCTGGATAAGAGCGGTTTTATTGGAGATGGACAGAGGGTGTGAAAGCCAGATTGGAAAATGTTCAAGAAGGAGTAGAAGAAGAGAAATTGGAGACACTGAATATCGACAATACTTCCAGGGAGTTTTGTTTTAAAGGAGTGTACAGAAAAGGGTCAGTAGGTTGAAGGAGATGTAGGTGTAATTTGAAGAGAGCCTTTTTTTTAATGTGAAAAGTTACAGTATGCTCGGATGTTAATGGGGACAGTTCAGTAGTAGAGAGGAAATAAGCAATGATGTGTGAGAGAGAAGAGAGTCTGTGTAGTAATATTCTTGAATAGGGAGAGGTGATGAGATCTGGTGCTCAGGGTTAGGGCTGGTTTTGGCTAGTAGTAAGCCCTGTTCATGAGTGATTAATATAAGGGAGGGCAGAATAAGGGCTCAGATGTGAGCAGACACAGCTTTATGAGAGGGCTTTTCTACTAGTTCTCAGAGAAATAGAAAGGAAGTCATCAGCTAAGAGGAAGGAGTTGGTGGAAGTTGGAGAAGAGAATAGAAGATATGAAGAGTTAATATATTTCTATTGATTATTTTTTATTTTCTATATTTGACACTAATTATTTTATGGCATGAAATAGAAATTAAGTATGAAGATCTTTTTCTTTTGAGTTGGATGCATTTGGAGTTTTTCCAATGGTCAGCATATGTATTTGACATATTGTGCTACCTTTCACTGCATGCCACTCCTTCTTATAGGGCCCAAGTGTAAAGCCTGTGGATTTGATTGCATCACAGGAAGACCCCCCATAAAGCTACTACTGCAAAATGCTCTTATGGCAAAGGGCCTTCAAGGGCCAGGTATGAGAATTGTGTAGCATTCTCTTGGGCCTTGAGCTCTTTTTTGGTTTTGGATTGAATTGGACATTTCTTATTTGGGATTCCTGTGGCTTTCATAGTGGTAACTGTGAAGCACAGCTTAAACAAAGATGTAAAAGGCTGTAGGGAAAAGCCAACACTGAGAACACAAATGTATTGCAAGGAGACACTGCTGGGAGCAGCTGTTACTGCGTTTTAAAGTGCCACTTATTTTAATTGAGAGGCAATAGGATAATAATACAGTTCAATAATGGTGCACTTTTGTGTGGGACCCTTGGAGACCTCCCCATGTATGATGTAATGTGACCCCATATCTCCAAGGGAAAAAGCCAGGTATAGTTGCCTTATTTTGCAAAACAAATGAAACTGGGTCATATACTGAGCATGCCTCTCCCAAGAATATTCTGAGAAAGCTATTTCTCTGGATTCCAGAAGTAGTTCAAATAAGAGAGCCCATGTAGAGACAATTGCTATTGGGTGACTCTCCAGATAATAGGGGTCAGAAGTAGCCAGGAGAGTAATCAGCTATGCGGGTAAATTTATCCCCAGGTAAGTAGGTTAAAAGGTAAATTTATCCCCAGGTAATATGACAAATAGTGAAGTGTCAGAGATTAGGGCAAGCAAAAGTTCTGAGAGCTGCATAGAACAAGGAACTTGAACCAAGAATGCAATATAGAAAAAGACCATGGGATTTTAGGAATGCAAGAGACCTTACAGATGATCTAGGTTAGGTCTAGTTCATTCCCTTTCCAGCTCTATGAAGTCTGTTTCTGAAGCAAAGATTTCCCCCAACTGTGGTCTCTTTGTATATGTTCTGTCAAGGCAAGAGCCAACTGGGATTGAGGTAGACAAATTGATATAGGCAACTGGATGGATGTGTTCAGCAAGGAGTGAGGGTAGGTACTTAGGTAGATCCTAAAAGTCACCTTGGTCCAACAGTGTAAAGTAGAGCTCTCCTCTGACAAGGTGAATTCAGGACTATATCAATGGCAAAACGATTTCCTTCCTGAATTATTCTAGACCAGTGCTTCTCAGATATTAATCTGCATATGAATCACCTGGGAAACTTGTCAAAATGCAGATTCTGATTCAGTGGGTCTGGAGTGAACCCAAAGATTCTGCATTTCTTACAAGCACACAGGTGACATGGTGCTGCTGGTTTGAGGACCACAATTTGAGTGGTGAGAGGAGAGGCGATTTTCTGGTCTCCATTTCCTTTTAACTGCATTTACTCTCCCACTAGTTGTTTGGCTGTGTATTCTCTTCCTCAAGGAGGATCCATTTGCATGAGACATTTTTAACCAAAACGTTCCTCTTGTTACAGTACAAGCAGCAACATTCCTCTTTCCAAAGGGATGGCAATGGCTGGGAGCAGTTACATCACATCCTCTGTTGTGGATCTGGAGCCATTTACTAGCTGCCACCTATTGGTTGCATGACCTTGCGTGACCTTGGATAGGTCACAACCTCTCCGGGCCTCAGGCTTCTCATGTATGGGAATGAGATGAATACTCCCTGCTCCATTTACTTCACTGCCTGGAAGTGATCATGTTAGGTAATGGATGCGAAACTACTTCACAAAGTAAAAATGTGTTCTATAAAGAGAGTCAGTAGCCTTATCATCCTGTCATTTATGCCCAGTATCCAAAGTCAAAGCCCCTTCCTGATTGAAAGCACTTGATAAGTTTGTAACCTGTGACACAGATGTAAGACATAATAGTTATCACTGTTCTAGATGCTGCATATTTGACTCATTCCTGCTTTCAAAGATGAGGAGCTGATCCTCCTCATCTTCATCTCTGTCATTTCTGATCTTTTTTGTGGTGGCAAGTCCATCAGGACCCAGATCCCACAATCTGATGAGGGTTATGATTGTGTGAATCATCATTATTCCACAAGCTACATTTTTCTTCTTGCTGAGGAAGATTGGCCCTGAGCTAACATCCAAGCCAATCCTCCTCTATTTTGTGTGTGGGACACTGTCACAGCCTGGCTTGATGAGCCGTGCATAGGTTTGCACCCAGGATCCGAACATGTGAACCGTGGGCCACTGAAGCACATGAACTTAGCCACTACATCACCGGACCAGCCCCTACCATTTTTGAGTCCTAGGAGTAGCTAGATGTTTCATATAAAGATATGCATTTTTCTAATTATCTTAGAATATTAAGCGCTACTGCTGTTTCCCAGATGAGGCAGGAGGGGCCTCAGAGTTTAACTAAAGCTGATCTACACTGCTACAGAATTTCAAGTCTTAGCATGTCTGACTTCAAAGCCTGCCTCGATTTCATCACGTCAAGCTATTTGTCCCTCTCTCTTGTCCAAAGATTTTCACAGTAGCGACTGGTCATGAACCTTAACCCCAAACCTTGATCCCGATGACCCTGTGGTAAGGCAGTGAGAGAGCTTTTAGGGACAGGAGGGCTAGCTGTGTGACGACAAGTGCTGTATTTGAAGTCACTCACCTCCACGTGACAAGGCCTGGATTTGGGAATAAGGGAGCAGTGTTCCAGCTTTTCCCCAGGGAGCAGTAGTCAGTGACAGAAGGAGAGCACTGTCTCTCCTAATGGGACTAAGTCCATCTCTCACAAAGTAAATGAGAGCTACTATCAGGTAAGGGAGAGATGAACTCCACTCACGTACTGAATAGAAAGAGACTGGAGAACAACCAGAGAGGTTTCAGGGAAATGCGTGTCGATTGGATTCCCTATGGGAAGCCAGGCGGTCAGTGTAACTTCAGGTATTTATCTTCCCAGTGGTGGTTTCCATCCTTGCCGCCATGTCTGTTAGTCACGTTGCATTTGTCTTCCTCGTTCAGACTTACTTTGTGGGATGTGTTTTATTCACAATCCTTCTCAGAAGTGTGATTTCTATGCTTTATTGCCCTTTGATTATCTTACTCACCTAGTTTCACCTTTTCTTCAACTATCGCCTAACGTTTTAGAGTTTTACTTTCTGTATGGCCCAAATTTATTTCAACGTTTGTCTTGTTCTCCCAACATGTTTCACTCTCAGAATTTATCTTTCTTATTTTGAAAATATGTCTCAGAATATGATCTTTTTCTTTTCCCTACTTGGTCTTTATTTGTTTAATATTTTACGTCTTTTCTGTGTTTTGCTCCCAGCCTGAAGCTTGGGCTTTCTGCAGGGCGATCTCTCGGGTAGGAAAGGCCTGGCTGTTCCCAGCAGACCCGGTTTGTACAAGCTGCTTTATATTTCTGTGCACCTCAATTTTTCAATCCATACAAATGGGGGATATTAAAAGCCCAAGAGATAAACCGTGATCTCTGCTTTGGCTGAGAATAGCTTTGAGAGTTGGCAAGAATGAATATTTAGTTTGGAGACAGCAAAAGAGCCGTTGCTGCTAAGGATATAGCCCATTTTTCATTTCTCTTATCTGCATTGGGGGAGGGCAGGTCTACTTCAGTCATGTTTCTATAATGTTCTTTTTGACACATCTAGACTGCTGTGGGGTTCCTCAGCAGTGACTACAGTTGTAACATCAGCATTTTCATAGCTTTTAATGAATATGAGAATTTATGTACCAGAATCACCTTTTTATCATACATGATGATAATACCAATTATCAACATTAACATTTGAATAGCTACATTTATAGCTTACTAGGCACATCCGTGGGCCTTCTCTCCTTGATGCTCACAATAATCATGTGAGTTAGGATTATTATCCCATTTTCCAGGGAAACTGAGGCGCAAGGAGGTCAAGTAACAGCTAGTAAGTGGAAGAGCCAGAATTTAAACCAATTTCTTGTCGTTTCCAGTTCTGTGCTCTTTCCCAGAATCATGTTGTATTCACATTTATTTTGATCTGTGGTGTTGGATATAATTTTTAAAACTACTTTCCATTCCTTGGGCTTTCTTTTGTGGACTTCTTTGTCTGATTTCACTTAGCCTCGTCCTTTTTCTTCTCTCTGCCCCTAGTCAGACACTCTTGCTTGAGCCTAGCAACTTTCTCTACTGGATGTGACTGGCAAAGATGCTGGAATGGTTGATGGTGGCTGTTCCTACCTCCCACCATCATTTATTTCCAGTCTCTTTTCACACTCTCCACTCTGGAAAATGCTTTTTCCCTTCCTGATCATCTAGGGTTTTCTCTGATGGCTGACTGTAGAAAAGTTTCCAGGCGGGAGAAAATACATAAAACATCTCATCCTAAAAGCAGCCTCCTTCCTGGCTCACACTGGCCAGATTATAAAAGTTCAGCCTGACTTTCTGGGGATGGTGGCTGCCCAGACCCAGCCTCCCTTTTGCTCTACGCCTTTAAAATTTCTCCAAGCTGGGACCCGAGCTTTCATAGGGATTGGTACTCTACTAGAGACCCTGCTGATGTTTAATAAAGATCAAACTGCTGCCCTGATATCCCTGAGCAGTTGAAAGGGTCTGCATGCTGTGATCAGACCCTTCAGTCCTGGCTATGTTTTTAGCACTTGACCTTACTCCTGGGACAGCTGTGAGGCGAGTTCTGGCATCACGCCAACAGGGGCAGTGATGGTCAAACTCTTAGCGCATCGGCCTAACTTTCTTGTCGTTTCAGAGTGAACCCTGGCTGTGAATGTCTCAGGGCTGCTTTTGTTTTCCTAGTCATGCTGCAGCAAGCTCCCACATTTACTGGAGCTCTGATGTTGTAGGTCTCCACCCTCAGGGCTCCTGTCACTCCCCGGTCCCCCGTCCCACCTCCAGGCTTCCTGATGTGACTTTGGGGCAATTTGCAGAGGAGTCTCCCTGCCATTTCCTTCTCCATCCCTCCCCTGTACTCTCTATTGTGCCCTCTCTCCTTCCTTTCCCATTGCTCCCTTTTCTAAGAAAGGAGAAGAGGTAGAAAGAGATGTACTTCAAACAAATAAAAACATATGCACATTTCATAAACTTTCGCTTACACCTAGGAAGACTTTCTTCCCCAAATTCATCTTCCAAAGATATTGTTTTGCTCTCTCGCTCCAGGAGTTGGTACCATATACCCCTCCTAATATCATCCGTCATCTTCATCTACGCACTCTCCATCTCCAAATCTAATTCAGAACTTTCCCCTAGGTTCACAGAACTCTCCACAGAACTGATCCTCCTAACATTTGTCTTTAGGCAGAAATGCTTCTAAGCCTCAACTCCCTTCTTTCTTCACTCCTTCCTCTCACTTTTGTTTATTTGTTTCTTTAATTCCATTCAAACCCTTAGCATTTCCTTGGTCTTATCAAACTGATAATGAATGTAACAATGCTTTGTAAATATTGAGTGCTGTATATATAGAACTATAACATTGATATATTATTACAGTGATTATATATATTATTATATTCAGGATACTTTGATCTGACAGCACTTACTCCTTTTAACAGGCCAGCGGCATGGACAAATATTACTCAAGAAAGGCTCAGAGGACAGCACATGCCCCCAGTCAACTGGAAGGGTTAGTAGTCATCAAAGTAGGTTCAGATCATAACTGCATTATCATTAAGACTTTACAGGCCTGTTTTGTGAAAGTGTTAGATTGAGTGCATTAATTGTCTCAATTAATGCCCTCCTAGGATCCACATCTTTTGCAACTGACTTTTCCACTCTCATCAAGGAATGAAGTCTATTTTCCCATCCCTTGAATCCAGTCTGGTCTTCTGACTTATTTTGGCCAACGGAATGCAGTGGAAGTGATGTTGTGCTGGTTCTGAGTCTAGGCCTCAGGAGACCCTCCATTCCCCCTTTTGCTTCTTAACCTTCACCATTATAACATGCCTGTGCTTCCCCGAGAACAAGCCTGGGCTAGCCTGCTAGAGCGTGAGACCAGCCTGCCCGCATCTGACACTCACCCCTGTGAGAGAGCCCAGTGGAGCTCAGACCTGAAGAATTGCCCACCTATCTAACCACGTGGATTAGTCAGAGTTCTATAAAGAAATAGAGCATCTATCTATCTGTATTTGCAACTATCTGTCTGTTTTTCTGTCTATCTATCTGTTGAGAGAGGGAAACAGATTTTAAAAATTGGTGCATGTGATTGTGGCAGCTGGCAAGTTTGAAATCTGTAGGGCAGAACTGCAGGCTGGAAATTCAGGTGAGAGTTGATACTGTGGTCTTGAGTTCACGAATTCCTAGGGCGGGCCAGCAGGTGGGAAACTCAGGCAGGGTTTCTACGGTGCAGTCTTGGGGCAGGATTCCCTCCTCCTCAGGAGACCTCAGTATTTGCTCTTAAAGCCTTCAACTGGCTGGAGGAGCCCCCCCCCCCATTATAAAGGGTAATCTGCTTTACTGAAAGCCTACTGATTGTAAATGGTAATCACATCGACAAGATAACTTCACAGCAACATCTCCACTGGTATTTGACCAAACAACTGGAGACCATAGCCCACCCAAGCTGACACAAAATTAACCATGAACAATTATAAAGTTTATTTTTAAGTTCCTGAATTTGTTATATAGCATGATTGTGACAAAAGATAACTGAGATACCAAGCCAAAACACTTCCTTTCCTTTTATAAGCTGTTTGATTCTCATTAAAAGGCTGATTCCTACTGACACAGAGTTCAGTATCAAGTCAAGCCTGTGCCTAAGTTTTATCTACTAAAACTCAGAAGTGCTAAAACAGGGTCAGGGTAGGAGCCATTGGTTGCTTGTTCTAATTTCTAGCAGAGGGGCCTGGCATCAGGAGGAATGGCACTGTGCATTTTCAGCCCAATACACAGTACAAGAGCCGCCAGCCTAGGATTGGCCCTATCTGCTCTTTCATGGCCTTTCTGAACATGACGGTGTGACTGCCTTCTCTCAGCAATGCCTTTTTGATCTGCAGAACCTAATGCCTCCATTTCATCCTTCCTTTTCCTTCTACCACAATTAGTTTCTAAGACCGAGTTATCAGTCATTTACTCCTTACTATAAACTGTTTATATTCCAAGGAATATTTGCTTTTTACACCTTATCCCTAGGTATGGAGTGAAAAGCTTCGTTCCTTACAAATAATTCTCAGGCGATATGAACAGGTGAAGGAGATCTTTTTATGGAGATAAGGGGCAAAACAGGCCTTCCTTGGACCCCTGAAATCACCCTATTCTATTTTTAAGTCAGGAAGGACAACTGCCCCTTAGCAATCCAAGGCTGTGGTGCAGGGTTCCCACTCATTGTTTATGATCTGAAGACCATCTTTTCTTTTTGGATTACTGAATTGAGTTTCTAAGGGAATGCTCAAAAGTCAACCTCCTTACAAAGTTTTGTCTGATTTTTCCCCAGCAAATAAATCACTTCATTGGAATTACTGAGGAATGCTTTTCTACGTCTACTTAGCACTGATTATTCTGTCTTGAGTTGTGGTTGCTTGCATCATGCCTTCCCTACTTGTAGAAAATCCTCTACTGTATACTGGTGCTGGGCTTGGCCTCAGGAGTAAAGATGTAATAGAGCTTTGAGTTTAAGGAGCTCAATTGTCATTGGGAGGACAGTCTGGTACATAGGAAATTGTAATGCAACGTGATGAGGGCTATGGTAGATACTGATTTTAGTTTTATCGTCTATTATAGCAAAGTACTTCATCTCTGTATTGGGGCTCAATATAGGAAAGGGAATAATTCACTATTGTAAAGCTTTTGTTTTCTTTTTCCTTTTATCCTAACCAACAATTCTCGTGAATTAAAAACAAGTTGTTTTTCTTCTTCAAGTATATAGTAGAGGTCAATTGTTTTTTTCTGGACAGTTGACCTCTTTTCTCCTGGGAAACTTATTTGAAATTCCATCTATGGGCTACTATGCAATTGAGTCCAACTGGCCATAGGGGTGGTCATATGATCCAAGCCAGGCCAATTAGAATCTTTCTTTAGGAACTTTTTTTGAAATGAATCCAAGGAAAGAGACCATCTTGCACCTTGGCAGGAAAGATGAGAAGACATGAGCCCTAGAACTGCCAGTGGCCATGGTCCAGACTCATGGAGAAACCTAGCATGAAATATTGAAATTGATATTCATAAATAAACATGTTGAGAGCAGGAGTCCAGTTGGCATCCAGTCTTTGAATTAGTTGACTTAGATCAGCCTCCAAACATGCTCTATCTGTGGTCTGATAATAGGCCAATGACTTCCTCATTCTGCCTAAGCTTGTTTAAATTAAGTTCCTTGGAAAACAAAAGAATTTGACTCATACAAGGACAGACCCATTAGTTTTCCTCCCAGTCAGCCAATACCTGACTTTCCAAGAGCCCACTTCACACCTTGAGTGTCAGAGGGTATGCACTCTTTTTAATGAATAGTTGATAGGGATGAATATTTTATATCTTCTTTTTTGCAGACTTTGTGTCAGGGCTTAGATTAAATGGTATATTACAAGGTCTGTGATAGAGCATCATTTGGCTTTTAAATTGTTTGTGGAACAATGAAATATGAGCAGGAGAATTCTTGGATTTGATTTGTGGATTTCAAAAGAATTAGGCTTTTCAGCTTAGAAGACAAGTTCCTGAGAGCAGAAAGGCAGACATATCAATATATTTGATTACCCAGCCACAGAGAAGAGAGAGCACATGAGATCCTCAGTTGATACTGAGGGAAAAAAGAAAAGGGGATTATGGAACTCAAAAAGAAATAAACTAACAAAAATGTATATTTAAACAATGAGCAGTACTGCAGGTAAATTTCTCTAGTGTAACTGCTATCCTGTCTTCAGTACCATGGAGTAATTTACAGTAACTCAGGTGTCCTAATTTGGACATTAGATGCAATACATTCTGAATTCATGATTACATAAGCATAGTTTTATTATTATTGTCTCCGGCCCCACAAAGTTATTGTATTCTTACTGTTTGCTTAGTTCTATTTCAGGTCTGGTCATGTAGAAAGAAATATATATATATATATATATATATATATATATATATATATATATATAATGGTTTTTGCTCCCATATTTCTTTACATAGCATTGAGAAGACCAGACATGCCCTAAAAAAGATAAAGGAATTTGCAAGTCAGGTTAAACTAGGTGACAAAGAGATCTTCGCTGCAAAGGTGTTGAAAAGAGTGGTCCAGGGAAGCTAATGGAAGTGAAACTTGAAGAGCAGGGCTTGACTGGACAGAATACAAGGAAAATGGCCTGTTAGCTTGGGACGTAATACATGCGAATGCATGGAACAGAGCTGTCCATGGTATACTTGGGGACTCATGAGAAGACTAATTTGGCTGGAGCAAAGTGCGGTATCTGGGTAACAGGCTAACGAGAAATTATGTTAGTGAGGCTGAATTGGGTCAGATTGTTAAGTATCTTGAATGCAGACTCAGTCATTAGGATTTTATCCTGAAAGACAAATAGTTTTTATCTTATGTAGTAACTCTGGCTGGCTCTGGGGAGGTAAACACAACAGGACATGGGCCCTCACCTCATGAGGCTTCCAGGCTGGTGGTATATACGGAGAGATGATTAAACAAACAACCTAATTAGCTAACATATAGTTGAAATCATGTTGTATTTATTAATCCCCACATTTACTGGGTGATGTCAGGTGCCAGGCACAGTGTGAGGCTGTGGGCGATCTAGTTCAGAGCTCTCAGTCCAGCAGGCACCATGGGCACTAAGAGGCACATACCTATTTCAGTAGAGGAGAATAACTGTGCAAATCTATCACCTGACTAGAACTGATTTTTTTTTTTTTTTGAGGAAGATTGGCCCTGAGCCAACATCTGTTGCCAATCTTTCTCTTTTTTTTCTTTTCTCCCCAAAGCCCCAGTACACAGTTGTATATCCTAGCTGTAGGTCCTTCTAGTTCTTCTATGTGGGACACCGCCTCAGCATGGCTTGATGAGCAGTGCGTAGGTCTGTGCCCAGGATCCGAACCGGCCACTGAAGCAGAATGCGTGAACTTACCCACTACGCCACTGGGCCAGCCCCCTAAATTTTTTTTAAAAGAATATTTGAATAATTATAGCACCTAATGCACAATATTTAAAAACTATTTTCTCACTTAAATAGGTTGTGAAGATGCTCCTGATTTTCTTTTTCATTTTCCTTTCTACGATATTATCAGAGCCCGCTGTGGGCCCTTTTATTCATCGAGTTCTACTCTGGCCACTTTTGGATTACCATCACCCGGTAAAACAGGCTGAGTGCTCCCCATGTCCTCTTCTCTCTTCCTCTTTGATTCCATTTATAATATTCATTCACTTAACAGATTTTTTTTCTTCATAGGTGGTACCAAGGTAATTTTCAGGCCTTCTGACCTTGGAACCATGACATATTCGTAGTCAATGGAGTCCAAATTTCAGGTCTCAATACTTCATTAGAATCTGTACCCTGTGAGACTCGCTTAGCATTATGGAGTCTCTCATTGTTCTGTGTCTGGAAACAAAGTCCCCCCTGTGCAGAAGCATCATGGGACAGGAGAATGAGCCTGGCCTTTGAAGCTAGACACCTGGGTTTAAATCCTTCTTCTGCTGTAGACCAGGAACCTGTGCTCTCGTGGCTGGTCCTTGGGAATCCAGGTCTGGGTAAAGGAGCTGGCACATGGGCTCTTGGCTGCAACAAAGGGAACAAGAGAAACTGAAGGCACATCACAAATGAAGGTGGGCTTTGAATCAAAGCAGTGACAAATCTATAGGAGGCCAGCAGATGCAAATGGGTCCCAACTGAAGATCATAGCAGGCGCCTGCAAGCCAGCAGGACGCGGAGGCTCAGAGGGTAGGTAGGAGGGGTGACTTGACCACTTCGTAAACAAAGAAACAGCTTTTTAAAGGGCTGCTATGGCCTCACTCAAGTTAGGGGGCGGGGATCCTTCTGAAGACTGATCTTGGGCAGGCCACTCTGATCTCCCTGTGCCTTTGTATCTGCAAACACAGGTGATGCTGCCTACTTCACAGGCTCAGATGAAGTTATCTAGCACACAGTAGGTATAAAATAGAGTCAATAATCTCCCTCAAGCAATCCTACGTGGCTCTTCTCGGCACGTTTGAGAGGCTTCCTTTGCACACTCACCGGAAATCCCCAGAGCCGCTCAGAACCTCACGGTGGCCCGGGTCTGCTTGCCGCCGTCGCCGATACGTTTCGACTAGTTGGGCACAGCCTCCTGCTCCACACCTCTTCTGTCCTTTCGGGACTTTCCTTTTCTACCTCTTCCTTAAACTTTTCACCCTCGTTAAATTAAGCTCCAGTTTTTGGCAAAACTCTATTCCTGGGGGAATTCTTAAAAAGTCCCACATTGAGTTAAAATAAAATATTTCGTCTGCAAGCACTATGGTAGCAGACCTTGTCTGGATTGAAAGACCTGGAGTCCACACAGCCTTACGTAGCCTGGGACGCCTTGGTTTGATATCACTGAAAACACCGGGGAGGCCGAATTGTAACTAGTAGGTCCTTTTAAATTTGCTTTACTTCTTGGATAGAAGCAGCTCATTATAAATCCATTCTTTATCGTGCATTTGAAGGCAAGAGGGGGGGATCATGCCTCCCACACCAAAGTTCTTCTTTCCACACCAAAGCTCTTCTTTTCTTTCAGTCATTTGAGCTTTCTGATGTTCTGTCCTGCATCTCCGCCTGCACCTACCAGAGCTGAGAGAAAGCCCTGTCTCTTAAAGGCACAGATCCATTAGGCTAGCAATGTCACATGCTTTCAAACAAGCCTGTCCTAATATCTGTCTCTTTGGCCTTTTTCTTCTTCGCTAGTAACCATTGTGTTGGCTAAGCTTATCTTTTGTTATTTATTGTATTTTTGTAACACCCACACATCTTGTGGCCAGCGGACATTACCAATGAATAGTTACTATAACAATGCGTTACCAGGTCACAAGCCAGTGGCAGTTTATACAACTGCTGAGAATTGTGAGGAAATTTGAAACTGGTTATCTGTGCAGTGCATTGGAGCAATATTGGGGAAGAGGCTGGATATTTTGTGGGCTGCAACTCCTCTTCCTACCAACTCCTGTATTTCCTGCTGATGAGACGCCCCAGTGCTCAACCCAGGTTACTTCTTGTCCCTGGAGACTCCAGCAGTATATTCCTGGAGCCATAAATATAGCACGGTGGTTGACAACACAGAGTTGAATTTATTGACTCAAATAGTTATTCATTCATTCACTCAAAAGTTTCTCTAACACTAGCATTTGCCTGACTCAGTGCTGAGGATACACAAACAATAGTATCTTAGTCTAATAGGAAAAGAAACTGAATTATAATACAATGTGAAAATGAGGAGACAGTAAAAAATTTCCTTGGAAAGCACTGAATGCAGCACAATATTCTAGAATGGAGTGGTAGGCAGGGGTAAGAAATGTTTTCATAGAGAAGATGATTTCTGAATTGGGTTTTGGGGAGTGAATAGGAGTTCGAGACACAGCTTGGAGGTGATTTGTGATTGAGATGTCTGAGAGCCAGGCCCAAGTGCCCAGCCTCAGCTGTAATAGGGTAGAGTTCCCAAACTTGTATGTGGATATAAGTCACATGGGGATCTTGCTAAAATGTGATTCTGATTCTGTGGGTCCAGAATGGGGCCCAAGAGTCTGTCATTCTAACAAATTGCCAGTTAAAAGCCCATTCTTTTTTCTAATATATCTCTTGTCTTTTTCTTCTTTTTTTCTTGGAACTTCAAAAATGTTTTGGTATTAACTTAAAACTTACAGAAAAGTTGCAAGAATAGTACAAAAAAGACTATACACTTTTGTCCAAATTCAACAGTTGTTTACATTTTGCCTTATTGGCTTTATTATTCTTTCTCTACACATTTATATATGATATATATATTTTCTGAACTATTTGGTAGAAAATTGGTGACACTATGCCCCTCTACCCCTACATTCTTCAGTGTATATTTCCTAAGAAAGAGGATATTTTCTTACACTTATCAAAATGAGGAAATTTAGCATTAATATAATACTATTATCTAATACAGGCCATATTTGAAATTTTTCAATTGTTTCAATAATGTCCTTTACAGCAATTTTCCCCCTGGTCCAAGAGACAATCCAAGATCACGCATTGCCTTTGGTTGCTGTGTCTCTTGAGTCTCCTGTAATCTGGAGCAATTGCTCAGCTATTTCTGTCTTTCTTGACCTCGACAATTTTGAATAGTACAGGCCAGTTATCTTGTAGCATGCCCCTCAATTGGAGATTGTCTGATGTTTTCTCGTAATTCGATTCAGATTATGTATTACTGGCAGGAATACCACAGAGGTGATGTTGCATCCCAGACCACATTTTGAATAGCAGAGATCTAGTGAAAGCAGGGACACTAGTACTGGCTACCCGTGTGCCTTCCAAGGGTTGCCTCCCTGCCAGGAGCTTTGTGCTACCTGGTACTCTGCTCCGGCGATCCTGGCCGGGACAGACATGCCATGTCTTGGATTCACTCTGAACCTTTGAACAGTAGATCTTATGTTAAGCCAGTTCTTTCCACTTCCCGACTGGCCTCTGCACTTTGCCCTGTGGCTCTGTGTGCCCTTCCTCAGGTAACCCACCTCTGACTTCTTTTTAGTGACCTGCAGTCCTGGCAGTCAGGTCCTGTCTGTATCTTTTGCCTCATCTGGAGAACCCGGTCCTGGCAATCTAGGGTGTTATTACAATGGCAGCTGCGGGAAGACTGACTCAATGCCAGACAGGCTGGAGTCTCTCAATGGTTGCATTCCTCTTGTCTGTAATTCTTTATTCCTGCTGTTCTCTCTACCTAGAATGCCCTTCTCACTCCACGCCACCCCCACACTCCCTTCTCTACGAAGCCCTTCTCTTCCCAAGTCACCCACAAGTAATTCATATGCACTTTAGAGTTTGAGGAGCTCTGTATAGATTTCAAGACCAAGAAGTCCAGTCCTAAATAAGACTACAGTATTGGGTAGAACAGGCTGCAGGACAACCAGAGGCAGAGCTGGGAGACAGTGGTGTGTAAGGGGTTGAAATCAAAGGCTCCCAGGGGCCGCCCTGTGTCATAGTGGTTAAGTTCATGCACTCCGCTTCCTGCGGGAACCCTGGGTTTGTAGGTTCAGATCCTGAGGTGTGGACTGATGCACCACTTGTCAATCCATGCTGTGGCGCAGTCCCATATAAAGTGGAGGAAGATGGACATGGATGTTAGCCCAGGGTCTGTCTTCCTCAGCAAAAAGAGGAAGATTGGCAACAGATGTTAGCTCAGGGCTGGTCTTCCTCACACACACACACAAAACAAAGGCTCCCATGTCCGACCCACTGGCTCCAATACTTCCCGGCTATGAGAGCTCCACAAGAGATTTAACCTCTCTTAGCTACAGTTTCTTCATAAGTAAAATGGGAATCATACTACTACCTATCTTCCAGGGTTGTTGAGAAGAATAAATGAGAATAACGAAGACCACTTCTTTACAGACTAGATCAATAACTGTTGTCAGGATGGGAATTGCAGAAACTGTGACTTGATGCCGAGTTAGGGAACTTGTAGTCCCCCTGCTGGGGGACAGGATCTGTCTCAGAGCCTGGGGTAGGGCTGAACCTGCAGATAGTGGGAAAGTGGCTCTAGCCTCACAGATTGGGGATGTCCAGGGCCCGGGAAATAAACCAATCCTCAGGAAACCGTCAAAGCCTCAGCTACAAGGTGCTCGGAGCGGACCGTGCGCGTGCCAGGACACGAGCGCTTGTGTGGCTTATTGTCCTTGGGAACAGTGTTTTGGACCAGAAATGCAGGGACAACAGAAGCGATAGTTCAACATGATTTTTATGAGAATTACTGATAACTGTGTCAATCTGTTGTGAGAGTAAACTTCCTGCCGTGCCTAAGAGGAGTGCAAAGGAAAACGATTCTGATCAAAGCCCGGATTCCATTGTCACAGGCGTTTTCTCTGAGACGCACCCAAAGGCATTTTGTAAAATAGCAGCAGCTTCTGAAAGGAAGATGTGTTAATAGGATACGGTTTGGGTGTCATCAGCTCATTCCCAGAATGGGTTTCGCATTAAGACAGACATCAAAATAGAAAGTAGAGACGAATCCACTCACATGCTGGAACTTGATGGAGAAAAGGAGAAAATCAAATGTTTCAGTGGCCTGGATACTACAAATCTTGACATGAATATTTTTAGCTCCATTTAGCTCTCTCTGACTAATGGGGTTATAAAATCATTCTGCAAGAATGACACCATTAGTGGATACAGTTCTGTTCTTCTTTGAAGCTTGAAAGTAGACCAATTGGTGAATATTTACTGAGTGCCTACTATATGCTAACACTGCTCCACACAAAAGGGGATTGACATTTGTGTACAATGCGTTCTTTGGTGGTAGTTAGTAACGACAGTAGTAGCCACCACTTTTGGAATACATGTGTTAAGCTATTTCAAATCATCGTTTTATTTCGTCCAAGGTAGATAGTGTTAATCCTCACTTTACAAATGAGAAAACTGAGGCCCAAAGAAGTAAAACAACTTGCCCAAGGTCATACAACAAAGAGCTGGCTGGCATTCTCTTCTAGCCTATTTTCACTGCAACGTGCTGCCTTGGAAGAGGAGATATAGCGCTTACTAAAAGAAGCCAAGGGATTCAAAACAGTGTATGAGGAATGTGGGTAAAAAAATGCATGTTATTCTTTCAGTTAGGAGTCATCCCATTTAATAGATGGAGAAACTAAGACTGGCAAATGTGCTCAGTGACGTAAGAGAGTTTGTTATCGAAAGAAGAGAACTCAGGTGTTTTCACGCCCAGCACCGCCTCGCTCAAATTAGCCCTTGGCATCACTATGGTTGCTAGCAGGATGAGCTGTCTACTTTCTGGATATCTGTGTTCTGTGCACATGGTGTCTGGAGTGTTTAGTGTGACTTCACTCAGCTGCAGCTTGGCGGAGGCCAACGTCATCACTCATTCTAGGTGGCCCACCTCCTGCCAGGGTTCCTCGAGGTGCTGGAAGCAAAGCAGCTAAACATTGCCAGAGAAAGACTATCTGCATCCCTGTAAAGTGGATGGAAACCCTTTAAGGATGGGAAACAGACTGCTGGAGATTGATGTGCCATCCGCCCTGCACAGAGAGGAATAGCCCCTGCTGTCGCCGCCTCCTCTCTGCTCCCTGATGAGTGTAGCTTGGCTGTCTGGGGGCAGCATTGAGGGAATGTGTCTGAGTTGATTCAGTGAGGGGCATGGCTCTGAGATGGAACATTTCTGTCCAGAAGGGATGAGAGACGCATGTCGAGGAGTTGTGGTGGAGACACACTGCTGTCCAATGAATTTATCACTGAGCATCTTGTTCCCATTCCCTAGAAGAAGAAAGAGAAGAAAAAAAGCTAAACACCAGGCAAAGAGAGTTAATCTCTGTACAGATCATTTTGAAATAATAAAATCAGAGCAGGCTCACTGGACACCATCCATTTCCATTTCACGCTCCCAGAGCCTGAAGACAGACCGATGAGTTTGGCTGGCAGAGTTCGTTCTTTCTTTCTTTGGCTAACTGTCTAACTTAGTTTTTCCTCCTGGAATGGTAGGAAGAAGTCTGAGGCGCCTGGAAGTTTGACTTAGGAAAACAACCTGCCGGGAGTCGACATCCTTCCTCTGGCATCGGTGAAGCCATTCAGAAGATTTCAGCTTCCCTCTTCTCCTCTCAGTCTTCACTGTACCCTTCCGGGTGGGCTGGAAGGACACTATCTCCAAGGGTGAGATAGTGCTCCTGTTCTGATAAATCTCGTGAGTCATGACGGACAGACTGTCGGCGGAAGCGTGACTTGTGTGCAAGTGGCTCAAGCTCAGCTCAGGCACAGCTTGCTCTGGTGCCCAGGCCTGCCTGAAGTCCCAGAGTCTGCCACTCCTTGGTGCACTCAAGTTCTCTGATCTTCTGGGACGGGGGGAAAACGCAGGTCAGCCATAAACTGTTTGCTTCACAGGATCCAGCCAATTTGGATCCATAGCCCAAGGAGATATGGAATAATAAGAAAAAAAATCACATCCAAATCCTCCTTAATCAAAACATTTGAAAGGACCTGACATGCAGTCATTGTGCTCCAAATTTATTACTACAACAGAACTTGGGGAATACTAATGAAATAGCAATCCGTGGGAACACAATGCACTGTTTATGGAAATGCACTCTGTGCTGCAAGGAGAATTCAATGGGGTCTGAGTGTGGTGAAGGACCATTATGCTTTAGGGGTTGCTGTTGTCCCATCATCATCATCAGCGCCAGATCAACAGCAATAAGAGGTTTTGGGGGAAGGACCCTCCTTCCAGACTTTGAGGGAAGCCAGGCCCTAGGGCAGTCTTTGCTGTCAGAAGTTGGTGCCTCTGGCCTCCAAGGGTATTTGTGCATTTAGGAAAGGGATGGAGGAGGTACTTTTAATTACCATTAATTGAGGACTATCATGCGCCAAGATTTACATGTTTTGTTTTATTCGATCCTCACAATATTTCCACCATTCCAATTTTGCATATGACACAGTTCAAGATCATAGGTGTTAAATAATTTCTACCTGAAGTCACAGAACTTGCAGCTAGACAGAAATTTGAATTCTGACTTGTCTGACTTCAAAGCTGATGCATTTATCTTTTCCCCACAGATCATACAACAACTTCAGTTCAAGATTTTTGGGGCCCCTTTCAATAAGTGAATGTAAGATTTCTCGTGAAATCCTCCTGTCTCTGACTTGTTGTGGTGTAGGCTGGGAATGGAAATCCTGTCCTTCAAATCCCTTTTCATGCTGGGGTTCTTTCTACATGAATGACAGGGTTAATTAGTTAATTAATGAAACAACTAAACAAATGTTTATTGAGTACCTACTATTTGCCAAGGGCTGTGATATGTGCTGGCACTATCACATAAAAGAAGACAAAGTTCTATTTTGGTAAAAGAAATAACAAATTTTAAAAAGGCATTAAGAATGTAGAATCAAAACAAATAATTACAGCTTATGAGTAGTGCTACTTGACAAAAAATAAAACAAATAAAACAAGGTACCGTGATAAATAATGGAAATGGGGAAAACATTTTTAAATCGTGTGCTTGGGAAGCTAAGGCAAGGCCTGTTGGATAAGAAGCAGCCAAGCAGTTGCAATACATGGGAAAAGAGATACTAGGCAGAAGGAATAGCAAGTACAAAGGCCCTGAGGTGGGAAAGAGCTTGTCATCTTTCAGCTGTGAAAGAAGGCCTAAGAGGCTGGGCAGAGTGAACCAGAGGGAGAGTTGCATGCTGCGCAGGGAGACAGCACAGATCAGGTGGGACTTTGTTGACGTGCTATGGAGTCTGGAGTTGGCTGGTCTAAGTGAAATAGGAAGCAATTAAAGGATTTCCAGCAGGAAACTGATATGAGCTGATTTAGTGTTTATAATTATATTTTTAATAGAAAAACATGTCTATGATCCAAAATTCAAAAAAATAAGTTTTTATGGTAAAAGTGTCTCCTCCTCATCCCTGTCCTTCAGTTCCCCTGCCAGGTTGTACATCCTTCTGAATATATTTTATACATATCCAAGATATATATATACATAAAATATTTATTTATATATATTATATGTAAAATTAACACACACACATCCATTCTGTAGCTTATCCTGTTTTTTTTCTCATTTTATAATATATATTGGAGATCATTATATACCGGTACATATAGAACCACGTCATTCTTTTAACAGCTGCAGAGTCATCAGCGTAGCATAATGGTTAAGAACAGACTCTGGAGTCAGACTGCCTGAGTCGAAATCCTGTCTGTATGACCTTGGACAACTTAACCTCTCATTACCTAGTACATCGATATGGTGAGAGCACCTGCCTCATAGGAATAGTATCAGGAGTAAATAAGTTAGTACAGGTAAAGCATCTAGAACAGTAAGGAGCACACATGGTATAAATGTGCTGCTGTGGTTATGGATGTATCGGTCCTCTGTTGATGCCCATTTAGGTCATTCCCAAATGCTCTCAAAACTGTGACAATGAATATCCTTGTAGGTATGCCATTTCACTCATGGGTTTATGTCTGCATAATAAATATGTAGGAAAAAGATTGTTGGGTCAAAGAGAAGTATCTTTGTAATTTTGATAGATATTATCAAATTCTCCTTCACAGAAGATTTTTCAATTTACAAGTTCACCCACACTATATATCATCAAACTTTTTGATATTTGCCAACCAGATAAGTAAATAATAAGGTTATCTGATTGTAATTTATTTTCTATTTCCCTTAATTTTATTGAGTCTGAGCATCCTTTTTTATATCAAGAGTTATTGCATTTCTTGTTTTCTAAGCTCTCTCCTCAGCTTCTTTGTCCTTTCCCTCCGCGTTGTTGACCTCCTCCTATTCAACTGTATTTGTGTAGTGGGTGAGGGCATGGGTTCTGGAGGAAACTCTGGTTAGAATCATGATTCTGCCTCTTACTAACTATGTGATCCTGGGCAGATTAATTAATCTCTCTATGCCTCAGTTTCCTCTGGCTAATACAGTGTCTATGTCACCTGATTATCGTAAGGTTTAAACCAATTACAAGAGGCTGAATAGACAAATGGACAACGACCAGCCCATACATAAAAATAGAACACCCACAATCCTCAGTGACTAGTCCAGGAAGTCGAACCACAACCTCTGTGGCAATCGGCCCCAAATGATCAAGACTTAATCAATAACCAGTCCCATAAGTGACCCACCTCTGTTTAGCCCACCTGCTTGCCCATGCCACCGGCCTCCAATCAGAGCACACCTGGAGACTTCCCTTTTTTCCTCTGTGAAGCTCTCCACTCTCTACCTGCCTTTGAGTCTCTGCCAAATGCAAGCACTGATGACTGACTTTCTTGCCACAGCAATCTCTGGATAAATTGCTTTATCTCATTCGGTGATCTCCATTATTTCCATAACTAGGATATGCAAAATGCTAAGAAGAGAGTTTGATATATAGTAAACATAGTAAATGTTCAATACCACAGGTTGTTGTCGTCTTTCTGTGATATGTGATATTATGAATACTTTTCCTGGTTTGTCTCTCTAGAATGCAAGCTCCATGAAGGAAGACACTGACACTAAGACATTTTAAAATATTCCGCAGAGCCTAAAATAATGCCTTACACTTAGTGTGAGCATGTGGATTGAAGGGCTGCATGAATCCTGCCTGAATCTGGTGGGTCAGAGGATAGCAGTGATACTGCAGTTTAAAGCTTTAAGCCCCAATGTGAACCACAGGGAGGATTAGAATCAGGGCCAGCGGCTCCATTTACGCCAGAGTAGGGACAGAAAATAGATGAAAAGAGTTGAAAGATAGAAAGGGATTGTGAAGCCAGATGTGTGACCTCTGGCAAATATACAAACTATCTTTAGTTTCCTTCTGTGTAAATTGAGGATAATACTAACTGCACAGAGGTATTGTGAAAAGTGAACGAGATTATTGAGCAAAAAAAAGTCCTTAATAGTGCAGTAGACCATGGTCCTTGTTTTCTAAATATTTGTTAATTCATCTGTATTTGTATGATACTTTGTTGTTGTTAATGTCCTTGAACTGATTTCTACTGCTCGCGCCCCTGTGTACAGCAGAGCGGAGCCCTGCCTGGTCTTTTTGTGCCATCATCTCACCTTCCAGCACTGTATCAGTCAAGGCTCCACTGCTCTTCACAGGGTTTTCATGGCCAATTTTTCAGAAGTGGGTGGCCAGATCCTTCGTCCTAGTCTGTCTTAGTCTGGAAGCTCTGCTGAAACCTGTCCACCATGGATGGCCTGCTCATATTTGAAATACTGGTGGCGTAGCTTTCAGCATCACAGCAACACACAGCCACCACAGTATGACAACTGACAGGCAGATGGGTAATATGGTTCCCTGACTCGGAAACAGTCCCAGGCCACAATGGTGAGAGCACCAGGGCTTAACCACTTGACACCAGGGCTGGCTATATGACACTTTACTCTACTAAACACTTATCTATATATGAACTCATTTGATAACTACAATATACTGAGGTGGGTAGGACCAGAATCGTCATTGCCACTTAAGAGGTAAGAAAACTAAGGCTCTGAGCCATGAAGGGAGTTACTTGAGGGCCCGAGGCTACTGTTTGCAGATGGAGGCAGGGGTTAAACTCAGTCTTTTGATTCCAAATTCCATGTTTAGTCCACTAAACCATGCTGCTTCATAGCTCCTCTTTGAATATTTGTATGAGAATAAAAAAGAAGAAAGTTTCCTGGGCTCCCAAGACCCTCCTGGAGAAAATCCAAAGGCCAGTGTGCCAGCGACTATGTGCCGCTGCATCTCTGACGTCACTTCCATGGGGTCAGAATCAGTCAAGTAGGGACAGGTCTGCAGACCCCATCTGTGCCCACCACTCTTCGCTCGCTGCCCCTTTGATTCATTTTGTGCTCATTGCTGCTATTTCCCCCCAGGCCCTTGGCCACTGCAAGAAACAGCAGCTGTGGCCATCTAGTTCATATCACTAATTAAATGGAATTTATGCTTCAAATTTGGAAATGCATACATTCTTGCCAAAGCACCACAGCAATCTGAAATCAAGCAATTGAGCTCATTGAGCTTCAAAAGACCCTTCTTTGGCCACACATCCCGCATTCCATTCTAATCAGCATTTATTGATTACATGCTATGTGCCAAAGATACAAAGACTCGACATCCTTGCAAAATCATCCCCCCATTAATGTTTCTTGAGCACCCACATAGTGTAAGGCCATGTGCTGTGTTCATGTATGGAGAGTGTAAGGAGAAATGACTGAGGAAATTCAGAATACAGAGAAAATGGTGCCCCAGACTAGAAAGTGAGCCCAATGCAAAGTGAGATGCCAGGCTATGACAGTGCCAGAAAGGTCACGGGGAGTCAAGAAACGACCCAGATCCTTATTTTCTATCCGTGTGTTAAGAACTTGAATAGAAATGCAGCCCCACACCGTTTAATGAACCTCCAAATTATACTGCTTTTGCTTGCCTTTGAACCCTTGAGGACCATTCTAGATGGGGAAGCTGAGTTGCAGAGAGCTCAGAGATTCTGGAATCCTGTCACTCTGCTCTCTCATCATCACATCCCTCACTTGTGTCAGACTCCAGGCTAATTTTTTGTTACTTCCTCTCCTCTTCCCCAATTAATCTGTCTGACGCTATTGGAACCACCCATTTTAGCCCTTGGTCACCATGTGTCTCCTCATTAGAATGCTAACTGGTGAAGACAGACCCCTTCTTTGGGGCACCTGCACTCTGCAACAAGACTTACTGCATTCACTTGATCAGTGGGGTGAGGGAGGAACTTGGGGATCCCCTCCTCTCCTGCCATCCTCAATAGGTGTAGTGCTGTTCCATGCTGTCTGCTTTTGTGAATATCTGCAGGGCTTTAAATAGAAACCCATGGGAATAACTGCTTTTGAAGGGAAGTTGAAAGCGCTTGACTCAGGCAGGACTCAGTGTGCATCAAAGTTTTGTGTCTGCTCCACGGGGGGTGTCCTGTTCATTCTGCTCTGGTTGGAATTAACCACAAATGTCCTTTCACTAAGTGGTTGTTAAAAGCCTCATTTTTGAAACAGAGGGGGAGAAAAGAATATAAGGAAGAAATGATTCTGAAAGTTTTCTTCAGAGGCTACATAATGCCAAAATTATAGGAGTGCTTTCCTAAAATCATGGGAACGTAAGGACAAGGAGGAGGTAGGCTAGGTAATTGTGTTAGTCAGGCTTCTCTAGAGAAACAGAACCAGCATGTATATATGTGTGCGTGTGTGTGTGTGTGTGTGTGTATATACACACACATATATATATATATATTCTGAGGACTTGGCTCCTGCAATTATGGAGGCTGAGAAGGTCTACAATCTGCCATTTGCAAGCTGGAGATCCAGGAAAACTGTAATTCCAGTTCAAGCCCGAAGGCCTGAGAACCAGGGGAGCTGATGGTGAGAGTCCTAGTCCAAGGGCAGAAGAAGAGGAGACGAGATGATTCAGCTCAAGCAGTGAAGCAGAAAGAAAAAGGAGTGAATGTCTCCTTCCTCACCTTTTTGTTCTATCCAGGCCCTGAGTGGAATGGACGATGCCCACCACATTGCCGAGGGCAATCTACTTCACTGAGGCCACAGATCAAGTGGTGACTCATCCACAAACGTCCTCACAGACACAACCAGAAATAATGTTTAATCTGGACACCCTGTGGCCCAGTCAAGTTGACACATAAAATTAACAGTAATTATTATAGTCTTATATTACCTCTGAAGAAAAATAACTTGGTTAAAATCCTTATTCTTGCTGTTCCTAGCTATGTGACTTTGTGTAGTAACTTGACATCTCTGAACCTCAATTCTGTAATCCATAAGTGAAAAGAATAATTGCAGCTGCTGCATAAGTTTACTGAGTGAATCAATGCAATAAGCCATGTAAAGAACCCAGAAATAAGTCCTGACACACAATAACCTTTAATTAATGTTAGTTGCTCATTATCATCATCATCATCACTGCTGTCATCCTTTTCATGAATATTTGTCCAGGCTTTATTATATGTTAGTCACTGTGTTTGGTTCCATCAGATATATTCCATCAAGATACCAACGTGGTTCCCACCCTCAGGGAAGTTTAGATCTAAAAGGGAAGGTAAGAGACATACAGAAATAACATTAATACAAGATAGAAAGTGAGAGTGCAGCAAGAAATAGATATGAAGTGCAGTGAGAGACCAGAGCAGGGAAAGTTTAATTTCAGCTGGCAGTAGGATAGGAGGTGGGTATTGCGGGGAAAGTTTGATGGAAAACGACTGTTTGATCTGCGCCTTGCTGGATAGATAGAATTTGAAGTAGCGAGGGGAAAAAGTCATCCCACAGGGAGAAAACAGCATGATCTAAGCCATGGAAACTCAGAACAAATGGAAGGAAAAGTCAAATAATTCAGTTTGGATTGAGTATAGGATGTTTAAGGAGAAATGAATAGCGGGGCAGAATGGGGACAAATCATAGAAGCACCACAATCATTTTTAACAATCGTATTTTCATCAAAGACCCTCAGCATTTTATATAGGTACCCAATACTTGGAACCAGAGACGTTTGGCGGTTGTCCGCTCCATGGTCTGGTTTCTGGGGAGAGCCCTCCCTAAAGCCCTTAGATGTGAGATCAGTGCTGTCCTCTTCCTAGAGCTCTGCAGGCAGGATAGGCCACGTGGCTCGGAGGCACCTGTTCAGAGGTCTCAGAGACCACAGGGAAAACGTCACCCAGTCTCCTTGATGGAGATGTAGAGTCATCTTCCAAGTAGGCCTCCAGTCACCCCGCTTCTTCCTTCTGTTCCTCCTTTGTTTGCTTTTCACAGGACTTTATGTCTGTGAAGAACATCAGGGTGCTTGCCATTGACTTTTAGGATGGGAAGTGAAAAAGGGAAGGAAAGTAGGTTTTTGAGGTCCTGTTATGTGATAGGCCGTACCTTCTAGGCTTTCTTGTATTAAAGTTCACTTAATTGTCATGATTCCTCAAAATGTATATTATATCCCAATTTTTGTAGATGATGAAACTGATGCTCAGAAAGGGTAAACTTCTTGACATTCCCAAGGTCTTTTAGCCAACCGGAGGTAGAGGACAGATTTGCACGAAAATCTGCCTGATGACAAAGCCCAGGCTCTCCCCATCTGAAAGTCTATCACCGGGTCCTTCGAGGGTTTATAGTTTTTTCAAAATATTTAAAATGGATTATCTAACTGCCAAAGGATAGCCCTAGTGGGAGATGAGCAATATTTCTTTGTCCTTTTCCAGCCTATAGCTCTCCAACAACTTTACCTGGGGCAGTAAGTATGTTTGATTTGTTTATCATTATATATTTAGTACCCAGCATGTACCCAGTGAATATTAATTGAATGAATGAATCCTGGTCTCAATCCAGCTTCTGTAGCCACAGAAGGCAGTGTGGTATTCTGATAAGTGCATTGACTTTGGGACAATGGTCAGTGGTTCAAGACCTAACTTTACTACTATTTACCAAGTACACTTGAGCAATATTTAACCTCTCAGAGCCTTGATATAAATAAAAATACCTAAGCCTGTTGTATCTACCACCCAGAATTGTAGTCATGAGGGTTAAATGAGGTAATTCCATGCAAGAAATATTTTCCAAACTCTTGCTCTATACGGGATCAGGTCCCAAGCATGGACAATGATTACAAGTGATTGAACCTGTGAAGAAAACTATTTTATGCAAATAAAAGTCAAGGGGCTGTTATATACACAGAGCATCATCAGCTTAATGTCAAGAAAATCTCACCCCCAGACCTGACAGAGTTCCCTCCTGGATATTTTTTTCTCCCTGTTGAAAAATTGAGCACATTCTTTTTCTCATGACATTTCATCTAAATCAAGTTGTCAGGAAGGTGTAATTTCTTCTAGGTGTGCGTATGAAAATAGATTGGCTGCTTTTTCCTTGGGGTCATTAGCACTTACCTATTTTCTGGATGCCTGGTTTGCTGAAAGCAACAATGGGTGACATTCACAAGCAGAAAGACTGGCTGAACATGTTCTCTGGGATATCGTGGTTGTGTCTCTTGGCTTCCCCTACAGTGCTTAGTAACTTTATCCCTGGCCATAGCACATTTTTTCTCATGAACATTCTTTTTTTGGTGAGGAAAATTAGCCCTGAGCTAACATCTGTTGCCAATCCTTCTCTTTTTGCTGAGGAATACTGGCCCTGGGCTAACATCCGTGCCCATCTTCCTTTACTTTACATGTGGGACACCTGACACAGCATGGCTTGATAAGCAGTGCATATGTCCCCACCCAGGATCTGAACCTGCAAATCCTGAGCCGCCGAAGTGGAGTGCATGAACTTAAACCATTGTGCCACCAGGCTGGACCCTGAACATTTTCTTTTTTCAGGTTGGGACATAGCTGGAAATCAGAGATAAATATAAACCCATGGATAATATAGGTCAAAATTTCAAAATTAAAAGATAACTTGGTAATCATTTTGTTCAATTGTCTCATTTTATAGATTAGGAAACCCAGAACTATCCATCCATCCATCCATCCTTCCATCCATCCATTCATTCATTCATCCACCCATCCATTTATTTAATCACTGATACAACTCATATTTAATGAATCCGTACTATATGCCAGGCACTGAAGATACAATATTGAATGAGTTGGGGGGAGTCTCAATGCTCCAGAAACTTGATAATATTTGATTATCATTATAAAAACAAAAACAACAATTTATTGAGTGATCCATATGGTCCCGAGGGAGTGCTTTTACACACATTATTTTATTTGACTCTCCTAATTATATAGAGATAGGTACTATTATTGTTTCTATTTTATAGATGGTAAATCTGAAACTGAGGGAGATTAAGCAACGTGCCAAAGATCACATAATTATTAACAGAGTTAGCACTGCAACCCAGCTCTAACTCTAAATCCACACTTTTTACCTTACACAAGGGAGTCTGATGGTCCAGAGAAGTGGAGTGTTTGCCCATGAAATCATAGAGCAGCTTATTACAAGATTCAGCATCTTCTAAATCAAATTACTATGTAAATAAATGTGAATATGTGTGTTTATGCTTATATTTTCCTTAAACATTGCACTTCTCAATCTGTTAGGAATTTGGTACTTGATACTCATGCTAAGAAAGTCAATACTTTTATTTTTCCTTTCTATAACCTGTTAAACTACTCAAAGTGTTTCTTTGAGTGTGAGAGGAGTGAGAAGGAGTAAAGTTGGAAATATGTTGAGGTGATAATGTAATTTCTAAATATTTCTATAGAGAAATCATGTGGGAGTAGAAAATTCTTTGAGGAGTGCTGGAGGGCACATGGGTGCCATCTTTGAAAAATGTTTACTCTGAAAATCGCAGCCCCATCAATATCTGGGCAATCATAAGGCAAATCCTTAACCTATCAATTTACAATCATCTAGGAAAGCATAGGGTACTTTATCAAAAAATAAATTACCTAGAGCAATGGTTCTCAAACTTGAGTGTGCCTATGGATCATCAAGATTTTGTTAAATGCAGACTTTTATTCAGGAGGTCTGAGGTGGTGCTTGCAATTCTGCATTTCTAAGAAGCTGCCAGATGATGCTGATGCTGCTTGTCCATGGACCACACTTTGAGAAGTGAGACTTCCAGACCAATATGGTTTCCTGTTATAACTCTTAGATGAAGTAGACGGTAACATTTCTTAATCTCAAAAAAATCTCATTTTTTTTATTGTGCTGAAATGATATTTTCAGCTATAGGCTTAAAATTTATGATCTTAATTGTTAGTTGGATGAATGACTCTTTTCAAGACAATTTCAAAAAGTAGTTGATGTCAACTGGTAAGCAGACCAGATGTGCATTTCAAGTGGCATTTCACAGAGAGGTCACAGATGATAGTCTGGGTACTGCAGGTCCCAAGTACAGAATGTGAAAATAATCCTACCATGCATCTGATTGCAAAGAAAAAGAAAATTCAAAATGATCTTGACAAGTTAAAGCTGTAGTAAAGCTCAAAAGGAAGAGGTACAAAGTAGTACATTTAAGGCCAGAAAACCCAAATATAAATATAAGCTGTGGTAAGACTGGGAAGTATCAAAGAAAATCTCTAAAGGACACACTGAATCACAAGTTGTAGATGAACTGGCAATAAGATGCAACAGGATGGAAATAAAAGTACTAAGATATTGCAAAAGTTTAAAGTAATCTTTCACAAGAGCTTGCCTATGTTATTGGATTTTACATATTGCATTTTAAAGGCGACATAGAAAAATGGCAGAAGATTTAAAAAGTAGCAACCTCACATATCTTTGGGTCAGAGGAATTTCCTCCATCCCCAAAGAGTCCTCAGCTCTACCCTCTTTGCTCAAATGGTTTATTCCCCTTCTCTTGTCATTTATAACATTACATAAAACTGAGCTGCGGAAAACACCTATCCAACAGGAAACACTGTTAAACTTGCTGGTTCACCTGTAAAGCACGCACATCTGAAATTCAAGTTATATAAGCTAGTAAGTTTCCTACTTTGACAGTGCAAAAAGTTTGAGATGTAGTATGTTGAGTCCACTGAAAAAGAACATCGATATTTGTAGAATTGTCTCGCTACGACAGAGACTCGCAAAATTGGCCCAGTGTCTCCAACGGAATGAACTTGGGAGTAAATCCCTTTCTATCAACTGAATGACGCTTGACATTCATTCAGACCTTTTGGGCAGAATTGCATCAATGAACAGAGGTCCATTGGACATCTGGGAATTTACGTGGAAAGCCAAAACTCATGAAAGACCTTAGAGCCACTTACAGTACTTTTTGTTTTCAATTTATTTTGGTCTGGTTCTGGGTTGTTGTTGGGATACTCTCAGTGAACCACCTTGTAGATAAGAGCTTCATGGCTGAGTTGATTTAACTTGATTTTAGGCTGTGGGCGTTGGCTTCTTTCTGCTCCTTCCCATACAGCCAGAGGTTCCTTTGGGTTCTATACTGGTCTAAAACTTCCCTCCTTGCATAAAATTTGCTGGGTAGCAGGAGCATCAGTCTTGCAAGTAGCACATTCATCTACTGAAAATCATTCATTCATTCGTCCATCCACCTCTTCCTTCATTCAGTCAGTCATCTGAAGAAAAAATATCTGCTGGGTTTTTGTTCTTTAGTGGGAAGAACATGTGTTTCTGTCCACATATCTTTAACATCTTACTTTATGCCTTCTTGCTCAGCCAAGAAGAAAGCAGCATTTTTCCTTCTCAGAGGGAAACACAAGCACCCATGGGCAGATCCATCCATGGGGCCACATAATTGTTTTATTAGACTCAGGAGTAGGTCTAGAAAACTGGCTGGATTAGAGTTTTAAATGTTTTTAGTTCCTGAAAGACAGTGGCTATGTGGAGACAATGAGTGAATAGATAATGAACATTTTTTTTGGTCTTCAGTATGTCAGCTGCTGTGCTAGGAGCCTGCACTTTTCTTTCCTCATTTAGTATTCTCAAGATCCAGGAGAATCTTAATATTATTCTCCTCATTTTACTAATAAGGATGTTGAGACTCAGAGAAGCTGAAGTTGCCCAAGATCATATAATGACAAAACTTAGGAAAACTCATATGGTCTCATTTTCCCCTTCCTTCCTTCCTTCCTCCCTCCCTCCCTCCCTCCCTTCCTTCACTTCTTGAGTTCTATTATATGACAGACTCTCTTAATTGATGTGAATAAAAAGATAGTTAAGACATGTACCTTGCTTTTTAGGAACTTAGAACCTAGTGCTAAAGAGAAGCATTACTGTACTATTTTAAGTGCTATTATAGAAGTGTGTAGATATTACACTAGGAGTCTGGAAGAGGGGGTAGTTAATTGTTTTTGTCTGTGCTAAGGGGAGTCAGGAAGCATTTTATAGAAAGATGGATGATTTGGGTTGAATCTTGAGATGAGTTACTGTTTGCAGGTTGATGGTAAACAAAAAGGTGAGAATAAGAAGGATGTTTTGGGCAGGATATATAATGTTAGAAAAGAGACAGAGGTTTAAAAGAAGGTTTATTATGTAAATTATTAGTGATTTCACATGGCTAGAGATTAGAGTGGAGAGGTGGGCAAAGTCCAGCCACGGGAATGTCTCAGAGACCACACTATGGACTTTAGCTTTCAGGACAGTGTTTCTCAGACGTGATTAATGTATGTTGCACTTCTAAAAGGAAAAAGTAAAATCCCATTATTCTGGTTATTCTTCATTTCCTCCCCCATATCCAGTCTCGACCCTTCTTTGCCGTGTTCTGTGGCCCAAAAGGCTGTCTGCTATGAATTGCATCATCTGGATTCCCTTGCCCTCTGGCCTTTAGGTTATTGGGCCACGAGGGAGGCACTGGAGTGAGCAGAGGGTGGTGGAAGAGAGACCAGGTATTTGTTCCCTATTCCATCCCTGCTGCAGTGCTATGTTCTGGAAATAGTTCACTTTCTCTAGGCTATGGCTCCTGTCAAGCCATCTTTCTTCCAGGTGCTCTGCCTCTTGCTGCTCTCCAGGAGAATCCTTTTGCCCTTTCAGGCCACTATTGCTGGCTCTTGGATTCCTCACCAACCTTGGTTGGTTCCCTTAACCCTGCCCACACCTCTCTAAATAGCCCCTTCATTAAATTCTTTTCAGGCAAACTCTTCTACAAGTGCCATCTCTTTCCTGTGGGGACCCTGATTGATGTACCCATTACCCTCAATGTTGACTCAAATATTCTTATGATAACATAGCTTTATATATACAAACATATTAAAGAATGCAATCCTTGTAGCTCTAATAAAAAAATCAAAAGAAATATGTAATTAAATGTACATGAAACTGAAAGCCAAGACAATAAATACTAACAACACAGTTTAATGTGGTGCACCAGGTGGTTTGCCTAAATTGCAGCCATGTGAGGGTTACTGACTGTCACAGAGCAGGCTCCTTTATGTTTGTCACACTTCTACTACTGTGGGCAGTGTGATGACTCAATTCTTCCACTCTATCTTTCTGTTTGAGCTACTGGGAAATCTTCATTCATATGGTGAACATTGAGGTCATTTGACATTCCCTTTGAAAGAAAGCATAATTTATGTATTTAGTCGACCTCTGTTCTTTTCTCATTAGTTTTCAGTATTAAAGAAGTACAACTTGTCACCATCACTGTTGTAAACACAAACACAAGCACTTTAATTGCCTGGCAGTATTCTGTTATAAGGTGAGTGTCCTGGTGACCCAGAAAATGTTTATGTTAATTTTTATATTATCAGAAATAAAAACATACATTTAAACAATACCCCAATATTATTGTATTATGTCTGAAGACCCCCAGGTGTCAGCTACCTGGGTTCAAATTGGGAGCCACTAAAGATCAATAAAGCGGGGACAGGATGAGATGGGCATATGGCGTGGAGGGAGAGGAAATTGGAGGCGGGAGAACTAGGTGGGAAAACATTCAGTCCAGGCTCCTTCTAGCTATAATTTTAAAGTGTGATTGAGGGAAAACAATAGATTTCATCTTCTTTCCCCACCACCCCACCCCAAATTTATCAGGCCACACCCCTCATCTCCCTCCAGAGGAGTGGGAACTTGGGGACTGATGATTGGGCAACACTGCAGAATCAGTAAGACCTAATCTCTCAAAAATGGGAAATTACAGACCATAAGGTAATAATGAGAAGAGAGAGAGAAAGAGAGAGACATTGATTCATCAACAAGGCAATAGGAAAAACACTCCACAGCGTTTAGAAAGCCTGCACCTTTGAGGATTCACTCATTTCTCTTATTTATAAAATGGGGAGAAGGATTGAACCAGAGGATCTTTAAGATGTAGCTGTAGCATTATCACTCAAGTTTCAGTCAAAAAAATAAAAGATGATCCAGGTTTTGTGTGTGAGCAGGTGTGCCTATCAAGAGGTTCTCCCTAAATTAGCCTTTGAATTGGTCCCCAAACAAATGAGAGCTACTTGGAAATTTCAGAGTCCCCTGAGCACTAACTGTGTGCGCTCCTCTCCCAATGCTGTTTTCTCGGCTGCACAGTAAAAGCACCTCAAAAGGAGATGAGAGGTTCAAGCTGTAGAGGAGGTCAGAAGACACTGAATTCTGAAATAGCTCCAAAAGCAGCAAAGCCTCCTCACCATCCCCTTCCTGGGACGGCCCAGGAGGAAAGGAAGCTCTAGGTAAACCCCCGTCTTCTGAATTGCCCACTTGTTGGGGTGACTGTGTTGGAAAGGGGAACTCATTTTCCTGCTTTCCATTTCTAGAGAAGAGAAAGCATTTGCTACCTCTCCCAAACCGGGGAAATGTTGGAAAAATCACATCCAATCCCTCTGTCCATTTCCTTCCTCCCCACAGGAAGAGAAGTAGTTAAGCCAAACGTTTAGTGTTGGAGGTCCACCAGGTCATATTTGCTAGTGGGTGGATTATATACCTAGAAGGTAGGGGTCGGTCCAGCAGCATCCTTTTTCCTGATTGTGGTCAGGTGCAGTGGGCTCTTTCATTTCCTATTTCTCCAGGGTAGGCACACCTGGACAAGGTGTAGCTATAGGGTGGGAAGTAAGATGCTGCATTTTGACCTCAACAAAAAAGAAAAAGCTGTATTGTACAATGGAGTTTACCAAAAACCCTTTTGTGGTGGCTGTTGGGTAATTTCCCAGATTAATGAAGGAGCTATTCAGTTCTCAGTTTGCTGGTGATGTGTGTGTGTCTCCAGGTCTCTGGAGGGTACAAGGTGAAGGGTAGATTAGGAGACTTCAAAGCCCTAACACCTCACTGCTCCTCTACATGGATCAATCCCCACCCTGACTCCCCATATGTTGCTACCATATGGGACTGAGTACCCCTCCAAACTCTCCACGCATAGTCTAAGCCACTGAGCCTTGGCAGTCGGTGCTGCTCTGAGCTAATGGGGCCGCAGAGCGCCTTGGTAGGCAGAGCTTGGATTGGCTGAGCATTGCTGGCTGTCCACTCCCACCTCTTCTAGGAAAAAAGAAATCTATTATTGCTGTGCCTGATCTGCTCCTGGATGGAGAGCTAGCAATTACCATTCACCAGGTGGCCCTAAGCTTTTTCTTTGCTTTTAGGGGCAGAAGCAACTGACCGAAGCGTTAAGCTCATTAAATTTACCCCATGTGGTAGGGGCATGCCGTGGGTCTTTTTCTACCTGCTTTCAGGAGGCAAACATCTCCCCCTCTGTAATGCTCAGATGAGATTAGCTAGCTCCACGGCCCTGCACACAGGTATTTTCCTGGACTCTTGTACATCCTGACTACTGTTGCTGACATGGGCTATGCAGTCAGTCTCCCAGCCACATTCGTGGGGCCCCGTGCCTGCCGGTGTTGGGGATTAACTTGTGCTTTTCCAAACTATCAAACCCTCCTGAGGAGTGAATGAGTCAGGTGGTGAATTCTGTTTCCCACATTTCAAAACCATTCCTTTTAACCTGACCTGGTTTACATATATGCAAATAAATCCAGAACATTCTACTAGTTACATTCATCTATGTGTTGAACCCCCTACTCTTCAGAACACTAATCTCCAGGATCTTCATAATAGCCCCTATTCAGGTTACATTTTTTGTTTGTTTTTCTGAACTTTCTCCCTCCCTTGTCTCCCAATCACACTATCAAAGATAATCATTATTAAAATGATAAATATGGTCCTCCAATTTTTTCTGTGTGAAAACACATCTCATCACTATATCTGTCTATCTATCTACCTCTATCTATCTATATCTATCATTGATTTCTACATACCTACACACACACACACACACACACACAAACAGCTGTCCAGGTTTCAAAGCTTCTAGTTGATCAATATAGGATTCTGGGCCTCTGGAAAGTGAGGGCCAGATCTATTTCCAACTATTTGTCTATAAAAATGTCAGCCCTCCTCCCACTTCAGGGTTGGTAAGACTGAGCACCAGTTATAAAAGCTGCCCTCCCTGTGTGCCAGGCCCTGTGCTGATCGCTCCGTAAGCCTCCTCTCCTTACTCCTCACGGCTCTGGGACGGAGTTGCTGTCATTATTTCTGTTCTGTAGAGAGAACAACAAGGCTTAGAGCCACCTGCCTGAGGTCACGCGGGTGGGAAGAGGTTGGGTAAAGGATCAATTCCAGAGATCAGACGGCGCGGCCCGTGCTCTCTAGTGTGGTTGTTTACTGCATCTTGACTTGATTGTAATTCCTTGGGAGAAACCTAGTTTTTACACTATTTTATTTCTTATACTTACAGCAGGGAGCTGTAGTCCTTTCTTTTTGGTCACTCTAAGCTTAATGGTTGAGCCTAGAACTAAAACTTATCTGTGGCAAATAGTTTCTCAAGCATAAGGAGAAAAACAAAACAAAAATGCAGAAAGCCCTCAGATATATGCTTGCTGGCACAAAGAGCATTTACTTGAACCTAAATCACAAAAATCCTGCTTTTTTTCCTTTTACAGATGTAATTGTCACATATGTTCATTATGAATTCATAATGAGGGCCCAGAACAGATGGTGCAGACTTAAAATGACATACACTGCGAGCAGTGCTTGCCTGGAATGGGACTGCTGCTGCCCTCAGGGGCCCTGGGGCTGGGAGGTCTGCAGAGAGACCCCGAGTCTGGCCTAGCTTGCCTGGGGGCTGGGCAGGAGGCAGCTGGGCACGAGGCCATATTTAGCCGAATCTTGGAGCAGGATTTGGAGCTAGTCCCTATGCTTCTCACAGCCTTCTTGGCATCCTAAGAAATACCCTAGTGGCCAGAGAGGTAGGAGCCTGGGGATTTACTTAGTCAGAATTAGCTCAGGCAGACTCATGGAGTAGACAAGCAGAGATTGGGTCTGGTGTCAGACATCTCCTACCAGGGGCTCTCTCCTCTTTGCCCCGCATAGGGGCGCTCCATCTGGCCCCGCGGCCTTGGCCCAGCTCCTCTGAACTCATCTCTCCTCCCTGTGACAAGGTTCTGCTCTTTCTTTTATACCCAGGGTTGAGGGGAGAGTGGGGCCCTGACATGGGTGATCTGATGCACTAGTTCACGCTAATATTATGGAGTGGAGTATTGCTTGTTGCCACATGAGTTTTGCCACTTAATCCATACAAGTTCCAAATTACATGCAATTGTATGCATTTTAAATCTCATTCTAAGTGGGAGACACAAGGTTTGAATTGAAGTCCATTTGATTGCAAAGCCCATGAATTGTCGAATATAGTCTATCGCTAGTGTTAAGTTTTGTTAAAGGTTAAATTTGTAACCCTCTTCTCTGAGGATATTAATGGTTTTTTCAGGAGACTCTAAGAAGTGAAAATCCGAGATTAGACAGGTGACTGTTGAATGGTGGAGCTTCAGTTTTGAAGAATGAGAGTTATCGCTGGTTGGAGACTATGCAGATGTAATCCTCAAATCACATCACAAATACCGTGGTCCTTACACTTCACGACGAGCTTATGCGAGCTCTTCCGCACACCTCTTCTCTCCTTCGGGCTACCTCTAAAAGGCCGTGGTGTGCACTGGGAGGACTAGAGAAACCTGGCAGAGAACTCCTGGTCCACTGTGGGAACCTGAAAAAGTATCACAGGTCTCTCCAGGTTCTCACCCAACTAATCAGGCAGGGTGTGTGCAGGCTGGTTAAAGGAAGCACAATTTGGAGAGTGGGCTGTAACCACAATGGCCACATACTTGGGCTTCCTTTAAAACTAAAGGTGCTTTTGCAGGTGGGAATTTTAAAAAATCAGATAAAGAGATGGATGTTGTTTCTCCCCTCTGCCAGTACTTAGTGCCACTGAAAGAAGAAAGGGCACAGTCAATTGTGTGTGCTTGCTGCTAAGGTTGTATTCATTGATCTAAAGCATAAATTGTAGAACTTTTATTTATGTAAGATGTTCCTCACAAACTTCAAATTATTAGGTTCTATCGTACCATTGAGAAGGAAATAAACATTTGGTCCTTGTTATTTTCATAGGCAATTGGATGGGTTTGTAACAACATAAACTTTCCTGGAAAGCAGCAGCAATATCACACATCTAACATGTGTAACAGCGTGGCTGGACAGCAGCGTGGCCCTCCACCGGAGGCAGTGGACTGGATGTTAGGTCCCAAGGGTTCCAGTGTTGGCGTTGCATCCATGCCGCCTCAGACAAGTCACCACCACTTGAGCCTCATTCTTTGTGAAACAAACAAACATGGTGAAATCTGTTCTTCTTCAGATAAATGTTGTAAGATCAAATGAGAGAACATGGTCAAAAGCCTTTTGTAAATTTTAAAGTGCTTTACAAATATCTGCAATTTCTAGAATATTATATTAGTGCACGGTTTCACAATTTGAGCACTATTGACATTTTGGGCCAAATAATTCTGTTTGGGGAAAGATGGCTGCCTTGTGCGTAGGATTTTGAACAGCATCCCTGTCCTCAACTGACTAGATGCCAGTAGCACCCTCCTGCTGAATACCCTCCTCCACCAGTCGTGACAACCAAAAACATCTCTAGATGTTGCCAAATGTTCCCTGGGGCAAAATCTCCTCCGCCAATTATATGTGACCTTGTGTAAGTTACTTAAACTCCCTGAGCCTTAGTCTCCTTATCTGTGGACTGGGGTAATAATAATAATCCTCACCATGAGGATTAAATGAGATAATGCACATAAAGCAGTAAACAGAGTGCAAGGTACACACAGTACATGATCAGTAAATATTTGCTATGTGAAGAGAATGAGCTTAATGCAGCTTTTGAATATGAAGATGATGCTGCTCAGCCACCATCTCTAGAAAATGCAGCCCAAGCGTCCAGTTATGAAATGGTGACAGAATTTCTCCAAAGCACCCTCAGACACAGATCAGGAATGGGCATTGGCGTGTGGCTTGCCTAAGTCAGGCTACCTTTTTTGAGTACTCTTGCCCCCTGTTCCTTGTCTCTTCCTTTCGCTGAGTAGCATCATCTATTCCAATCTCCCCAGTAGCCTTCTATGGTTTGGTTAATTTCTCCTCCTCCTCTAGACTTGTTTCTAGGACAAGATCTGGTCGGCTCATTCATGTCAGAGCAGGGATGGCTATAGAGTTTAATATATACTCTTCACAGGTGCATTTGAAAATTTTAAAGGACTTTAGGTCAAAGAACTTACTTCAAGCATTAATAAGCCAGTGAACTCTGTATGTAATTAGCAAAGTTCCCTTGGAGATCTTTCCATGTGCTCTACTCACCAAGTTGGCCCTGAGAGCCTTCTATGGTTATGAAAAGAACCCATGCTGAATGGTGCAACTCTGAAGTGAGCTGGATACTGTAGTGTCAATGTTACTGGCTTTAGGGTGGGAAAAGCACTTTTGCTGCTAGTTAAATGTAGGGGGCCAATGAACTACCCTTTTATTTTCCCGAGTTTGAGATCATTTGAAGGATGGATGCAGAGGTCAGAGATGAAGTTCAAAAATGTCATGTGTTTGGAGATAAAACAGTTTGGAGACTGTGGCCTTAGCCTGACTGCCAAGGGCACTTGCTAAAACTTCACTGGAACCAGACAGACTTAATGTCCCTCATCCCCAGTCTTTGCCCTAGCTGCTCCAAGGGGGACATGAAAGAGAGCAGATCCAGGGAGAGGAGGGAGGGAGGCCAGATGCATTTCTCTACTGTAAGACCCTCCCCATAGAAATACAAGCCAGGGAGGCAGATATTGCCCCCTCAACACTTCAGCCTTTCCTGGTGACCTTGGCCCCTAACCCTGTCATACTCTGTATAGCGTGCATGCAGACTTTATGCCAGCATTTTCTAAATATGCTCCTATGAATAATTGTCATGTTAGGAAAATAATTAAGATCAGGGTGGGGAATACTAAAGACTGTGGTGAAATAAGTTTGGGCAAGTCTGTGTTTTCTTTTTGTAGGATTAGTGTGCAAATATGCACAGCAATTGCTCAAGTAGTTAGTTCACTACTCAGACTTCCCCACACTGATGTGCCTGTTCTCCTGGGGCATCAAATACACCTTGATGAATGCTGTCTTAAGCTGAATGTGGAAGAGGGGTTTTTGTTATTCTTTAAACTAGCAAACCGTTCAAAGAGGATTGGAAGTCTACTAATGGAAAGAAAGTCATGTAAAATTAGCTAAATTGCCCCCATTTAGCATGAAGGAAAGACTGAGACCGACAGCTTTTGGGGCGGTATTCTGTTAGACCAGGAGAATGTTTGTATAGGCACGTGCAATGTGGGAACTTGCTTATAGCTTTGAACCACATATATATATTATGTGTGTCTGTACACACACATGCTCAAGCACACACGTGCACTCGCACACGTGGTTTCCTGATGACGAAGAAGTGATTTATTTTTTCTGTTAGCTTTAGTCTACCTGATGTCTCATGTGATCACGTGAATTTCAGTTGTTCCCTCTGTGACTTGGGACAATTTACTAATTTGATGAAACTCCATTTGATCTCAGTACGTGGTATATGGAAGCAGATCAGTGAGGTAGTTTTTATGACTGTCGGAGAGAGAACCTCCTTTTGTGTTAATATTAACTACAGCTTCTTGGAAAAGAGTTGCATTTTACGCTGTGCTGTCTAATAGCAGAGCCCAATCCCATCACCTTAACTCTGAACTCGAGTGGAGTGTTAAGGTAACTGGCTCTGGGGTGATGGCTGGGGTTGCTCAGAGAGGCTCGGGGGCTGGCCAGGAGGGACTTGAACCCTGGTGAACTCTCCAGTAGCCCAAGGTTATCACAGCCTCCTGTGACAACTGCCTCAAGTCAGAGACCAGAGTCCTTTGTAATTGATTTTTCCCAGTGACGAGACTTCCTGTCTTGCACTAAGTTTTTCTCCATGAAACTTGTGTGTCTTTTTAATTGGAAATGGAAGAGACTGAGAGGTGATGCTCTAGAAGAAGATGACTGCATATCCTGGTTGTCCTTCCAAGCATCATTTAAATGCTTCTTCTTATAGTGCTTGTATTTGAGGACGGTGTCACACTTCTGCGGTAATGTAGTCACAGTTGCGATGGCACTTCCATTATAAACCCCTGTTTTCAGGTGCTCATGACAGCCTTGGGGGAAATCACTCTTTGGGCTGAAATTTCTCATACCAGTTCTCACCTCCGAGGTGAAATTCTTGTTTTAAAGTCTGGCAGAAAGCTCTGAATCTGTGACTGTGTAGGGCCTCTCAAATGACCCATGGGAGTGGGAGTGGGGGTGGGGTGTAGATATTTCATGGGAGCAAGATTTAGGAAATTCAGGGTCTTCATCTGTGTGATATTTGGAAGTAGGGACCCTGTGATCACTTTGTGGATTCTACTCTGGAGTGATAAGGTGATTTTGCAAGTGAAATTTATTTATTTCTTTGATTCCTGGGTGTTGAAGGGAGTTTGTGAATTCTAGAAGCAGGCAAGTGAAGTAATTCTGCAGGGAAAACTTGGTTCTCACCACATCCGTCTAGGTACCCTACGTCAAAGACAGACACTCGTCTACCGGCTGTAGTCTGGCCTCCCCATCACTTTCTCCTCTCCGTGCTATTGTTCATCCAGCTTTCTGAGCCTAGAATTCCTTCCCTGCCTCATTCTGCCAGAGCCCTAATCTTTCTATGAAATCCAGTTCTTATGCCACTTTCTCTGTGAAGCCCTCCACCTGTAATCCCAGTCAGATCGCCTCTCACTGTATATTCTTATGGCATGTTATTTGTAGCATTAATGTAGCATTCATTCTATTTTACCTCTGTTATAGTTATGCATATATCTTCTGCTTACGCCTCTCCCTTCCATTAGCTTGTAAGCTTCCTGAGGGTAAGGACTCTCAAACTTTTGCAAACTTTGCAATACCTTGTGCATACTGGCTACTCATTAAATGTTTATTACATCAATGCATGTCATTATCACCACTTACTGAACATCGGCCACATGCCTAGCACTCTTCAGAGTGATGGTACTCTTTGAGATTTTGAACAAGAAAACCCTAAAGGGATATGATTCTTGCTCTGTGCAAACATGTGATTTGGGATGTGTGTCAGGGGGGCTGAAAAAATGGAAAAAAAATAAAATATAAAGCTAGCAGACCACAGAACCTGACGGTAGAGTTTCAGCATCAGACCTGTCATAGGTAATGCCATTGTGAGTTGGGGGGAGGGATGGATTTGTGGTTGGAGAGAGAATCTGTGGGGAGGCCTGTTCTGGATCTTTCTGCTTCACTAAGGTCACGGAAAGCTTTTTTAAAAAAACTGTCAGTAGAGGTTATTCCAAACCATTTTCTATGATGCTTTTCCACTTGTTCATGCAATAAATCAACTTGCTGTTAGACCTATGGCAAAAGTTAGTCTTTTTAGCAGCAATATCCCTCAGGAGGACTCATTTTCTTCTTTAAAATGGGCCTACACTATACCCTTGAAAAGTAGTAATAACTCTAAATACAAAGTGTGTCTAAAAGTGAGGTTTAAAATATCTTCCCTTCCCTGTTTTCAGCATCTCTATTATTAATGTCTCCCCATCAATTGATTGTAGATGTTTCTCGTCTCTTCTGTGTCTCTGTTGTATTGAATTTGGTTTATTCTGCTGAGGAGACCCAGCCTGACAGGGAGGATGTGGAAAAATGATCAGAGCCAGCCCTTGCTCCTTAATTCTGCCTGCTGTGTTGCTCCCTCGAAAGACGCCAGGAGCCAGCACACAGATGAGCCATTGTAAGTTCCCATCTCTCTGCAATTGTTGCGTTTGTTACCCTATTGCTGAATAAGCTATCTCTTTGGATAGAGTGCCCCTACGGTCAATTTTCAAATGGATTTGGATGTTGGAAGATCTCAGCTTCTGTGATTAAATCCAACTCGGGATTTAAAAGCAGGCATTCTGCACATTGGGATAATTAACCAAAGCTTAGCCCACTTTATCCTAAATCCTCAGTGACCTATTTTAGGTGTAATGTTTCAAGAGTTGTGATCCAAAGGTGGAAATAGAGTCAGTCAGCAGCATCTTGCCACCCTCCCAATGCTTGCTCCTCTCTCAGATTTTCTCCTTTAATGCCTAACTACCCCACCTGGAAGTTAAACTGAGTTCAATGCTCTTTTTTTAGAAAGCCCGCCAGATGCAAGCTTGGCACTAGGACTCTAGTATAGAGAGCACTGAGACCCGGGGAGTCAGGGAGGTTCGGGTTCACCTTGAAGTCATTAAATGCTCCCATCTGCCCGACCTTGAAAATGTTTGAAGCACTACGAGAAAAGCGTCCCATTCTCCAGTGGTGTTAACCATTCCTACGCTGAAATCTCCCTCTCTCCTTTCCCTGCCCTTCCCCACCCCTTTCTCTCTCTTTCTATCACACACACACACACATGCATACACACACACATGCATACACACACACATGCAGAGTCAAGGAAGGAGAAGGAAAAGAAGTAACAAAGGAATCCAGCAGGAATGTCTGAACACTCAGATAAAACAATGTCCTTCTACTATCTCTCTATTCTATCTTTAACTCCAGAAGGGAAAATAAAACACAAACAAATGACCCGCCTAAATATACAGTTATGAAATAGGGTGAAATGGCATTTAAACGGGCGTCGAAAATTGCTCTTTACATAAAAAGTTTTACCGTTGTATGACAAGCACACCTGCTTTTCCTTCCTTTCCACTTTTTTGACCTCTGCCATTTATCTCTAGATTTATCAGCAATACTAGATGGCTTTTTCACATCAGTAAGCACCATCCAAAATATAACAATCAGAAAGAATCAGAGAAAATAAATCAATGTCCACAAACAACCGACCAATTTTGGCAAGTACGATTTATTCATAAAATCTACAGTTCACTGGGGATTCTCTTGTCTTGCATCCACAATGCCCTTGATTCAGACACCAGCGTGGTGAGTGCCAGGTGGCAGCCAAGATGGGAAGACGTGCATTGTTCCATCCGGGTGCTTTGTTCCCCTAATGCCTCTAGATCCCTCTCTTTAATCTCAGAGGCGCCCTTTATTGTAGCAATTCTATAGGATTGTTATCCTAACTAATTAAAGGTAGAAATTAAAGTTGAGAGAGCTTTGGCCTTGTTTTTTATAGGAGGTGCAGGAGGGGGGTTTGTAAAAAGAAGGATTCCTGGTCCTGTCGATAGGCTCACTGCTCTGAGAATTTCGCATGCCTTCTTCTGATCATGCGTATCATTGCCCCTCAGAGGTCACAATCGTGCACCGGCAGAAACCATCTTAGCAGAAAGACTTCTATATTTCAGCTCTATATTCTGTCTAGGATTAATTGCATATTTTTCCCAAAGGGACTTTGTGTTTCCCAGCTGACTCTACAGATATTTTGCCTCAGATCTCCTCTTATTTTCCAGCTTACATTTGCATTCATAAGGATTTTTCTTCCTCTCCTTAGGAAAGCCTGTTTACGTCTGGGGTGCAAATGGGGGGCTAAATGCTTTGCTTTGCAGTTAGGGATGTGAAAAAGGTGAAGAGGAAGAAAGGGGGAGGAGAAAGACTTAGAGAGATCATAGGCCATCACTGTGGGTGGGAGAAGAGGATGGAAAATATACAACAAAAGCACTCTTTTATCAGTAAACAAGGGCTCCTAGACCTGAAAACACAGAGTAAATAATTCCTCAGACAATAATTAATTAACAATAACAGTTTGCACTCAGAGCTCAGCTTTCATCCGGCAACCTCAGAGCACTTTACAAACCACACTTAATTAAAGCTCGTGGCCCCCTGTCGAAGGTCAGCAGGTAATAACACCCTTTCTGTAGCACGGAAACAAAGCCGTGGTGGAGTTCAGTAGCTCGTCCAGTGGCTTGTTACTCTGAGATTGCTGCTCAGTGGGGAAGAAAGGAGCCTTCAGTCAGGTTACCAGGGTCCACGTTTGTGTCACCCGAAGTGGTAGGCAGTGACCTGCCTGGGTGACCGGTGGGTACCCTTGGAAATTAGTTACCAACCTGACACAGACCTGCTGTGAATGTGATTCAGGCATCTCGATCTCACCTAGGCTGACTAGCTGGCTTGCAGCCTCTTATCTGGTCAGAGCACGAAAAATCTCAGCTTCCTGTTCCCAAAGCAAGCTGGGAGGTGAGCACTCCTGCACAGACAGTATTTAATTTGTGACGGCTTGATGAGGTTAGTCACCTTGCTCTTTACTGCTGTGTTCTCCTGGCCGTGTGTTCGCCAGACTCAGTTTCTGCTGGTGCCTTGTCACGGGGTTGATGGAGAGGGATCTGGGAGGAACAGAGGAGAGACGCTTGCGTCTGTCTGGGCAGCACTGCCCTTGCCCTTTCCTGCTCATCCTCCTGTTGGCCCTGGGCTGGCAGCTGCTGCTGCGCTCCCTCCCGGGCCCCCCAGATGGAAGGACGAAAGATTAGCTCTCCCTGCATCTCGTGCCAGGGCTGTGTGGTGGATTAGGTTGGCAGAGAGACCCGAATAGCTTCATCTTCGGGAGCAGGAAGATCTTTCTCAAGGTCACTCTGCAACGCGCATATTTTTCCAAGTTGCTCTGGGAAGCCGCCTCCCAGATCCACTCAGATCCCAAGTTCTGACTTATAAAAGTGATTCCTAAACCTTTGTAGTATTGGCATTGCTTTTTATGTCAAACATTTCACAGAACACACCTCTTGCCAATTCTGCCACTAAAATTTTTTGTTGTTAATCCTTTCAATACTTATTTTGTAGGAAAATGCATAATGACAAGCAGCTATTTCAAATTCAGTAATGATCTTATATAGATATAAATTTAATTATAACAATACAAAATAAACTTGAAAATAAAGCAAGTGTGGGTATATTTACAAAGCACTAATTCTTTTAGGTGAGAGATGACACTCGATGCACACTCACATTTGAAACCACTTACAATAACTGCATGTCCTTCAAGGGCCCTTGGCATGTAGGTTGGAAACTTTTGGTTTGTAATATAAGGTATATAAGAGTTGGAGTGACTAAGCCTGTGAGAATTCCCAGAAATAGACCTAATACATTCCCGGATGCTTGGACCATTTGGCTGAATTTCTAATACCAGGAGTACACCGGGTCCTTCCTTGAAGAGAAGTATAAAAACTGTGGAATCCACACAGGCCCATTTGGGGAAATGCCCTGAACCCTCAGGAAATGCCTCTTCCGCAAGTTTCTTTTACCACTTATTGCTCTTGGGTTTCTCTTGCATGTCTTTTTTTCTGACGGTATCAAAGTATTTTTGCTAAAAGTGACCACAATAAGGATCCTAAAAGCTGTGCAAAACAGGACGACGGTGGATCTACCGTGCATCAGAGGAGGCTGTAAATATTTTCCTTGTTTGAATTTGAATTCTTCCTGTGCACCGTCAAGGACTAGGAGGCCAACAGAGAGAGTAAGGAGGATTCAGGGCTCAGAGAAATCGTTGAAAAGAGAACAGATTGTTGTACAGACCAAGCATAGCTTGGTGCCACTCACGGTGAGCATTTACTGGGCTCCTGCTATGTCAATATATTCACAGAAATTCAATAACAAAGTATATGAAAAATGTATATATCACTGCTATTGTTATCTCTGTTCTGCACAACAATTGTGAAGGGCAGTTATCTTTAATCCCATTGTTGAGAACACACAAACTCAGTGTGATGTGCAACTTGCTCAAGGTCACAAAGCTGATAAATGGCAGAGCTGGAGTCAAATGCAGGTTCAACTCAAAATGAGAAGCTCGGGCTGGGGCTTGGTGTGTCTGTTAGGAGGCTCACTCATTCCTAAGAGTAATTGGAAGGTAAAACTTGCCATACGACCGTCAGAGCTGCCAGCGCCTGACATCCCCCACCATAGACGGCCAGCTGCCCCGTGTGCAGAGGGACGTGAATCCACTGGAGGTTCTGCCCCCCGGGAAAAGTAATCAAGTCTTGTGGAGAGTTTTCACAGAGGTGGTGCTGTGTAGTGGAATCAGATGCTAGTTTTGCCTTTAAAGGAAAAATCGATGAACCCAGAGCCAGGAGTTTTTAGTCCCAAATACACCAGTGTTTGACTTTTCACGCTCAACTTCTCCAAACCTCAGTTTTCCTTTCTTTAAATTGATGTTTCACTCATCCATCAGATAATTGTTTGAGTCTTGACCTTGAACTAGCCACAGTGTTGAGTGGTTGTTCTCTACCCTTTAGGAACTCAATCCAATGGCAGATGAATAAAACAAGGTAATAATAATTCAGTGTAACGATAAAAATAGAGACCTGAAAAAACTTCTATAAATGCCTGGTAGTATCAAGGAAGGGTTCGCAGAAGAGGTGACGTTTGAATCAGATCTTGAAGACATTCGAATTGACCAGATGGGGAATGCAATTCAACTGGGGTGTGAGTTTCTATTATGTACCAGTTCCCTTGCTAGGCTTGGGTATACAACTGTGAGTAAGACAACTATCCTATCCTCAAGATGCTTAGTCTGATTAGGGAGGGAGGTCACCACAACAAGGGAACATTAAAAGCTGCCATGAGCACACACATCAGGACCTCCAACTCAGTCTGGGGCAGGGGGAGGATTTCAGGCAGGATTCAGGACACAACAGGTTGTGTCCAAGTGGCAGATCATTAGAGGGAGCCACATGCCCCAGTGTGACAATGTGGACGGTAAGGCTGGAGAACAATGCGAGGGGTGGTAAAGGGCATTCATGCCTAGTTAAAATTTTGGATTTTAACCTGAGGCAATGGAGAACTTTAATCAGGGGAAAAGACCAAGTGAGAGCTGTTTTGAAGGGAGGAAGAGGGATTTCTTCTGAAACTAGAAATAATCGTCCAGGGGAGAGAGTCCAGGTGGGAGGACCTTTATACAGGAAGCTCCTGCAATGGGGGCAGCAGGTGGGCTGGCAGAGTGAGAAGAGCTGATCTAGGAAATGGCTCTGAATTAGAAGAGACAATGAATGGACCGATGTGGTGTGGGAGTGTAAGAAGGACTCAAGAGTAACTCAGAGGTTTCCATCCCGGAAGACTGGGCAGAGTCAGAATGGGACCAAGTTTTCCAAAGTAGATCAACACTGCAGCTGGAAGAGAAGGTCTGACGGAAGATCATAAATTCACATCTGGACATTCAGGGGAGGTGTCCACTCGGTCAGGTGGGGATTCATGACCAGACGACAGGAGAAAGGTGGGAGCTGGAGGTTTGGATTTGGTAATCATAGAGCTATTGGTGCAACTGTAGTGATGGGAATGATGAGAAAGGAGGGTCAAGGGTAAATCCTCAGTGAAGGGAACATTTGGGGGTACACTGAAATGGATTAGCTGTTGAGAAGATTGAGAGGGAAAACCAGAGAGCTATGAGAAAGATCAGGAAGGAGGAAGATCCTGGAGGTTGAGAGAGGAGGGGTGGTGGGCAGGGCAGCCTGTGCTGCAGTGCAGGATGGAGACGGAAAATGAATCTTTGGGTTGGCAGTCAGGGGACCACTGGTGAGGTCAGTAAGGACTAGCATCTCCCCTAGAAACTTTATGAGGCTGCTCTGTGGGGCTAATGAGACAATGCATGCAAAAGTAACAGTCCGGGAAATCCTAGACACATGTCAAGTACGTGTTCCCTGCTTGCATCTCTTCTTCACCTTCTCCACCCCTCACACACTCCCAAACACTATTTTCAGCTGCCACCCCTTCTCAGAAACAAAGCCACCCTATTGCTTATCCACCCCTCTCCTGTGCTTCCGTTTGTCTTCATTTTTCTGTTCATGCTGTTCCCTCTGCCTAGAAAGCCTTACCAGCCACATCTTGTGCTTTATTAGCTTCTCTGTATCCCTTGGGACTCATTTTGAACATCTCCTCCTCCGGGAAGCCTTCACTGATTCTCAGCAATGAAAACCACTCCCCAGCTTCCTCCCAGCACATGCCCAAGGCTAGGTAAAGTGCTCCTCCTCTGGTCTTCCACAACACCCTGTGCATCTCTGTATCATCACACGTCCACATTTACATCCATTATCTGCTTATAACATGTTCACTTCATGTCCGTTATCTGTGTTCTCTTTATGAACAGGAGCCTTGTCTTATTTCTCTTAGAATTCCCACATTCCAGCTCACCGCCTGACACTTAATAGACCCTCGATAAATAGTTGTTGAACATGAATGAACAAATAAGATGCAGACACCCAGGTGTTTTTTTCCTTTTTCTGGAAATCAGAGCACTCAACCTCTGAATAATAGCTTTCGACCACTCACCTAAAAAGCAAAACAGTTGGTGGAGAGTTGAGACCAGACCAGCCGACAGCACTAATTAAAACATCCAGCCCACGTGTATGCAAATCCAGAAACAGCGTGTCAGGGAAGATAACTCCTGATCCCAACTCATCCCCGGAGCTTTTCCTGAGCCCAGCTGTTTAGAAGCAATCTGCAACATGGCCACTTGATAAAATTATTTTTGTTTGGTAAGTGTGGGTGGGCGTGTGGGTGTGGGAAACCAGGACATTCAGGGCAGGAGCTGATGGAATTCAAATTGTGGAGACTTCAGGAATGAAAGCACAGTGAAAAAAATCCCTAGGGACCTCACCAAGTTTGGGGTTAGAGAGCATGAACAAGGGAAGAGATACCTGATTGTTATACTTCCTTTAGACTACCTGACTAATGTTCAACGCAGCATCGAGCCACGAACACAAATTCATAGGCACAAACCTTAGACAAATGATCTCAGCAGGCCTTGACCTGTTAGAACTGATGCTGAACTCCTTCCAGTCGCCAGGTTCAACACAGAGCAAGACCGTAAGTTTATTTGGCACCGAGTTGTCTTCTAAGAATCTGCAATGCTGTTCAGAGGAAGCACAGATGGAGAGATGGAGAGGGAGACTTGGGTTCTCATCCCAGCTCTATTACAAACTGGCTGTGTGATCCTGTGCAAATTGCTTGGCTTCTCTGGGCCTTTGTAACCTCATCCTTAAAATTAGCGATTTTGGACTAACAGATCTTTAGAGTTCCTTCTTATACTGTGACTATAAAATGCTACCCTCCCGATTCTGTAGAAGAGGATACACACTCAATCCAAGTTCATCCACAGAGGGAGAATCAGACCCTGGCATAGCTACAGGCAGACCATCTCCCAGGCTGCTCGTTTGGACCATTCTCTTCTCTGTAGACTCAGCCCCGGTTTTGTCGTGTCCATACGTCCCCAATGTGTCGTTTATATGGCTGAGTCTTTGTTATCTTCCTTCTCCTAGGCTTTGAAGAATCCCCCTTTTTTGGTCTGGCCTTTGGCAATGCCGCTGGGCAGTTGTGAGCATCTAGTCAGGTGATTGTCTAGTCTTGTCACGGAATATGTACAGAGAAAAGAAAAAGAAATGGAAATGCGGTACATTTATGCCAGTGCACCCTCATGGAACTCACGCAGCTCTCTGCAGCTGCGCACGAGCTGGGCCAGGATTAGCATCCAAAGTGCCTCCTGGAAGTGCCTACAATAATATTCGATCACAGTGTCAGACCTGGAGGAATTCACCTTTCCATGCGTGGGCTCGGTACTGCTCTCTTTAGGCTGACTTAGCCAATGGGGATGCCACGCTCTGCTCTGTGTGCTATTGGTCTAGGCGGCACTCTGTACTTTTTATCTACAAAGTGGGTGGCCAGAGTTTTCAAGAAGCTGGAAAGAATTGAAATCCCTCCTGCTCACAAGGGACAATGCACTGAACTGGTAACTCTCTAAGCTTCTTTCCAGATTCTCAATTGCTATCACCCTAACAGTTCAGCCTTCATTATCTGTGTTCAAAGGAGTCAGCAGGGGATCAGTAAATGATGAGAATCCATGAGATTTATTCGATAGCCTCAATTCATTTAACAAATATTTATTAAATGCCCACTATGTGCCAGCCCTTCTGCCAGATGCCAGGAATACAAAAATGAATAAGCCATAGACCCTGGCACTCAAGATTCTGAATCTAGTAAGAGAGCAAGTCAAATAAAAAGAGAATTTGTGATCAGAGATATGGAATAGTGAGTGGCTGTTGCAGCAAAGGAAGATGATGCCCAGCTGTTCTTGGGGACATAGGGCAAGTTTCCTATCAGAGGAATTTTTAAGAAATGGTGAGCGGCGAATTTTGCTGGAGGGAGGAGAGGATTGCCCAACAGAGCTTGCGCAGGTGTAAAAGGACAACTTGGGGACTGGTGGGAAGCTCATCGTGGCTGCAGCCTGGGGTGTGTGGGCTGCAGAGGTGGGAGATTAAGCAGGTCAGACTTTCAGCAGGACCACCTACAGTGGTTTGCTCTGAGGTGACAATGGAAAGGGAAGGAGTCGGATTACGGAGATTGTATGTGCCAGCATTGCGCAGGCTTTGCCTGGGGCTCAGATCCTTCCCCACCAGTCATGTCATGCAGACCAGACCAAGCTCTTAAAAATCATAGTAAAGGGGGCTTCCTCGAAGGACTGGTAAAAAGGTTAAACATAGAAACACTAGAGACTTCCGTTTCTGTCAGTGTGGGCCGGTAAAATGGGGCCTGGTAAACGTGTTGGTTCTTGGAGGTCCATTTGGAGAGAGCTGAGCAGAGACAGAAGCTGAGGAGAGAGAAGATTGTTCTTTCCTTAATACCCAAAAATCATATGTCTGTGACATAACGACACCTTGGGTACAGAATGAGAGATAACATAGAAGACTGCATTGGAGTAGCATGCGAGGTTCCGAGGTTCAGACCCTCCCCTCCAGGGTGGGCGTGGTGCAGGGGAGGGGAAGCACCACCCAGTGAAAGGAGAAGGTCAGCTAACATGCTTGCTGAGGATTGTTTCAGATATAGTACCAGTTACGTTCAAGTCTCGTAACACAACCACCATAGCAAATAGTGATAATAATATCCTCTACCATTTGCTGCGCGTCACCAAGACCCCAGATGCTATACTAAATCATATTTTACCATGTGACCTATTTATTTAATTGAATCCTCACAAAAGCCCTATGAGGTAGTGTTACTCATCCCCATTTTATAGAAAAGGAAATTGGGCTGCAAAGTGATTAGTCTATGTCTTAGGGTTACTCAGCTCAGGAGTTAAAAAGTAAGGATTCAGGCCGCACAGGCTTGTGCGTCTGGGAGGAGAAACCCAACAGCGAACAACTTAGGGGTGAGGGAGGGGGGATTGGAAGAAGGTGGTCAAAAGGTGCAAACTTCCAGTTATAAGGTAAATAAGCACTAGAGATGTAATGTACACTGCTGTATGATATACAGGAAATTTGTTAAGAGAGTAGATCCTAAGAGATCTCATCACAAGGAAAAAAACATTTTTTTTCTCTTTTTGCTTTTCCTTTTTATTGTATCTATATGAGATGATGAGTGCTGACTAAACTTTTTGTGGTAATCATTTCACAATACATGTAAGTCAAACCATTATGGTATACACCTTAAACTTACACAGTGCTGTATGTCAATTATATGTCAATAAAACTGGGGGGAAAGATTGAAGGACTTACTCCTAAAATGTGCCACAGGCCTCAGCCTTACTTCAAGGGGAGAGTCTGGTCTCGTGAATTCTCCCCTGCTTCCAGTGGGAGGAAGGGGAAAATGGTCTGTAATCAGGACTGGGAGTAGCAGAACAGCCCTGCTGAGAGGAGATAACTCTATAAACAGCCACAGAGTGAAGTAACTCAGCAAAAATATAACGAAGCCTCTTGGCCGAGGCTGCGGGGGGAAGCCCTGCTCTGCTAACCTCTCTGATGAGTGCTTGCTGATAACTGTGTATTACCAATCAGAATCACGGGCAGTAATTACCGGGCAGGAATTTAGTCTGAAGGGTAAGATTGGAGCTGGCGTGCTTGGTCCCCTCTCCCAGGGTTAACGTCCATGGACAGAGGATGGTGGATCCCTTTAGACCTAGAGGATGGCATGCATTTTGGAATTCTAGATGCCCTGTGTCCCTGACTGTAGAGAAACCTCAAACACCACCATCCAGTACTAAAACTGACATATTCAAAAATGCTTTTACAAAATGGCCAAAGCAGGATATTAGAAAAATTCAGCCTAATGTCTCTGCTGCCTCATTAAAACAGAGCCTTTTCAAGGGCCCCAGTCCCAGAACTTTCACTCACCCTGTTGCAGCCCCATGAGAAGACCCTGACCCCACCTTGGATACCCGATGGGTAATTTTCATTTTGACTTTTGTTTTCATTTCTCGATTTGGCTCTTACTGCCTGAAACTCGCTGTGTTTTGTTACATAGCTACTGCTATTTTGGGTTTATGAAGTCATCTTTTCTTAAGTGAGGAAGTGTGGTCAGACAGTGAAAGCCCACATGCAGGAGCTCTAGAATGTCCCTAGAGAATGAGACCCACAAAGCTACATCCAGTCTCCCCACTTCGCTGTGCAGGAGGCAACTGAACTGATTTTCTGTGGAGGATATGACAGGGCAGGGTGAGGCCACTTGGCAGAGTTTCCGAATAGGCATATCTGGACCCCTCAAGCGTCCTGCTCAGGGAGGCACTGTGGGGTCATGAGGTACAAACCTGGGGTGGAGACACTCTAGTTCTAAATGTCTTTGCTGCAGCTGCACAGCCAGAGTGTGCCTGCAAACCTCTCGAGCCTCCAGCCTGGGCAGGGACTGGTCTTTCCCGGAGTGGACTGGGTGTTCCCTTGACCCTAAAGACAGTGCTCAGCTACAGCCCACCAACAGCACATCCATCCAGACCTCAGGCCCCAGTCACCTCCCTCTTCTCCTTCCTGTTCCAGCTATAATTGGGAAAACGCTTTCCTGTCTTAAAAATGCATGGGCACAGAAGATGGATGGGGACCAAGAGCTAAATCCACTATTACTATTCTCCTCAACCCTGTTGTTTATTTTCCACGGAAACTAAATAATGGATCTAAACTGTTTGCTATTACTTTAAGGAGCTGCTGATGCATCATAGAAATCTTTGAAAACATTCTCTTTAGATTCATGATTCTACTTCAAATATAGCCATTTTCTCCCTTCCTCCCCCTCTCTTGTTTTTCTCCAGAATCTTTGCAAAGGAAGAGAACCTTGCTTGGCCAGGAGTTTCGGCAACAGTTTTTCTTCAACCCTGAGCTGGATCACCGAGTTTTAGCTTTGGCTTTGTCGATAACGTCAGGGCATAAACTCACAGCCACCAGTCTCCTTCCTCATTCTGGGGACTTGGGGGCTCTGCTGGCACCTGTTTCCTCCCTTGACTCATAAGCACTTAGAAGAGAAGAGACTTAGCCAAGGTCATACAGGAATCTGACGACAGAGTTAAAGTTCTTATTTCTTGACTTGATTATTATGATTCTTACTGCTTTGAATTTAACTATTAGGCCTTGAGACCAAGGACTGCTACTCCAAAGGGAAAAAATATTCAGCTCATTAAAAGTCCATTGCAGAATTGTTTAATTACATAATTTTGGTGTTGGTAGGGAACTTATTGATTATTTATTCCAACACTTTGTTATTACTGGTGAAGAAACTAAGATTAGAAAGGGTTCAAGTGCCTGCCTAGCTTAAGGACATCTGAGTAGGTGGTGACAAGACCAAGCCTGGAACTCAGACATCCCAGTCTAGTGTCTCACCTCCTCTTTCCCTGGACTCATGCTTTGCACAGGAAACAGGTCTTCAATAGGAATATTTGGTTACTTGAGTTGTACATCTGTTAGGCAATTGCTATGCAAAGAACAGTCCCTTGAAGTCTACTGCACTAGGTTCTAATGACTACAGCATGTTTAGAAGACACGATCCCTGCTAACTGGAGCTCAGAAAGTGAGAGCCCACCAGGCCGCACCCTTGCTTCTCCTCCACTCACTAAGACATTCTTAGCCAGGAGCTCAAATTCTAGCCACCAGAGGATGCTTTTTAAAAATGCACCTCCAATTACAGAATAGGAATTTCGGTGGGGAAATCTGAGGCATGTGCATTTTGCACAGCCTCCACAGGGGCATTTGAAGAAGCCCATTGTTAAGAATCACAGCTCTAGAGCAGCTTGATGATCTGCAAGGATGGTCATAGAAAGGAGTGGTTCTGGCTGGAGGGAGTGAGGTGGATAGAGGGAGTTTCCATTGGTAGTCTGGAGGAAATCTCCAGGAGAGAAGGACTGGTCCTACTCTTTTTCCTAATCTAACCTGGGAAATGTCCTAGATGGCGTCTGTATGTAGGGATGTGGAACCACCAAGTCTATGAAAAATTGTCCATTCCAGCCAGTCCCATCTCTCGACCCTTAGGGCTTCCAGGAGAAATAACAGGTGAAGACCAGTCTCCAGGTAGTTGGGTCTCTCCCAAACCATGAGGCATAGACTGTGATGAGTCAAAAGGTGAAACCTAAAGCATCCTCCTTTATTCTCTGTTTTTTGCTTCAGGCCTAACATTGGAAGATAAATCTGAATTGGGAAGGAGTCCTTGGCCTGCAGGGATGGTCAGCATGAGCCAAAGGCTATTTTCAGTTTCTAACCTTTAGGATAAAAGGCTTTCCCACAGAGAAAGGTGAAATTCCACCTAATTTGCTCCTGACCTGGTCCACAGGTCAGCAGTCTGCTGTTAGGAGATGCCAGTCCAGCCTCTGAATAACTAGGATGGGGCAAGCTCCTCTCCTGAAAGCTTAATCATACAATGTGGTTAGGCTCTGACTCACCGGAGCGCAGGGGAGAGGACACCAAAGGGGACCAAGCAGACACTTGGCTCATGGGATGCTGAGGTGGGCACCCTTGGCCAGGGATCCCTGCCAGCCTTCCTCTCAGTCCCTGGTTTGGGGCCAGCAGCAGGAGTGAGAGGGAGGAGGGAGGCAGAGGGGCACCACAGCAGGAGGAAGCTTTGGAAGCATCTGGAAAGAGAGAATGTTTCCAGCTGTGAATCAGCATTTCTTCCTTGGTCTCAGTGAGGGAGGCCTCCAGCTCTACTAGAAATAAAAAGCAGTGAGGTTCCTGAGCAGGCTCTGGTTCAGGCCAGGTACCTTTGGAGGGGTCTGGAATGTCTGAACTGGGCTTCCCTGGAGGAAATAATCACAAAACAACCACGCCACATTCTCAGGGCCAGGCATTTTCCTATGGAATAAAAATTGGTGGGCTGTGGGCCATATGTGATATCAGATACACATTGATCAAGTTTTTTTTATGTGAGGAAGTCTAGCCCCTCTAGAGCTAACATCTGTCGCCAATCCTCCTCTTTTTGCTGAGGAAGACCGGCCCTGGGCTAACATCCGTGCCCATCTTCCTCTACTTTATATGGGACACCGCCACAGCATGGCTGACAAGCGGTGCGTCTCTCCGTGCCTAAGATCCGAACCTGCAAACCCCGGGCAGCTGAAGTGGAGCACGCAAACTTAACCGCTAAGCCACCGGGCCAGCCCTGATTAGCTCGTTTAAAATTGAATTTAAACTGCGTTATGCAGGGCATGCACTTTCCAGTTTGCCCCGGTTCCTGGTTTCCCTATCATGTTACACCTGACCGAGTTTAATTTCTATATTGTTGCCTGGGCCATATTGCCTTTTAAGTTTTCTGACTCCTTTACGCTATCTGTGAATCCCCGCCACGACTGTAGGGGAAGGCCCTGTTATTATTCCCTTTCACAGGTGAGGAAGCTGAGGCTATGAGAGAACACTGATTTGGCTGAGGTCTCTTGGCTGGTAAGCAGGAGAGGCAGGACTCACACTCCTACTAGCAGACAGAAAAGCATTTACTCTCTCAGCCCACACACAACACGGTCTCTGGGGAATCATTGTCCATCCCCAGCCCAATGTCCCACTCCCTCCCTCCCTTGACCCTCTTCTACACACACACACACACACACACACACACACACACACACACACACACACACACACACAGGTTGTCTTGGCATCGTTGGACCTAGAGTACATTTCTCTTGTTCTTCCTTTGGCCTCAAGATGACTCAGAAACTAGGGAGGAAGATTTGCATCTTCCTGATGATTAGCAGTGTTGAGCATCTTTTTGTATACCTGTTGGCAATCTGTATGTCGTCTTTGGAGAAGTCTCTATTCAATTCTTTTGCTCATTTTTTTTTTTTTGTGAGGAAGACCAGCCCTGAGCTAACATCCGTTGCCAATCCTCCTCTTTTTGCTGAGGAAGACTGGCCCTGGGCTAACATTGTGCCCATCTTCCTCCACTTTATGTGGGGCGCCGCCACAGCATGGCCGACAAGCAGTGTGCCGGCAGGTGCCCGGGATCTGAACCGGCGAACGCCGGGCTGCCAAGCGCGAACTAAACCGCTGCACCACTGGGCCGGCCCCCTCTTTTGCCCATTTTTAAACTGGGTTACTTATTTATTGCTATTGAGTTGTCGGAATTCCTTTAAATTGAGAAACACTAGAATGGTGGTTGTCGGGAGTTGGGGAGGAAGAAATGAAGGATGTGTTCACTGGGTTTAAAGTTTCAGTTAAGTAAGATAAATAAGTTCTAGAGACCTGTTGTACAACATTGTGCCTATAGTTAACAATACTGAATTGTGCACTTAAACATTTGTTAAGAGGGAGAGCTCAAGTTAAGTGTTCTTGCTGTAATAAAAAAAAGAAGAAGAAGAAACTTAGGAGGAAGGAGATGGGCGCAGTAGGAAGACGACAGAATTAACACTGCATTTGTTTTCCGCAATCTTCAGACAAAGCAGCAAACACCTAAAATTGTTTGAATTGGAATCTATACACCTTTTACCCTTCCCAATCTTGTTACAAATGATTGAACCAGCCCTGGTGTTGAAAATTTGTCCTGAAAGAAATCAGAGCTGCAAGTGCAGGAAGTTAAACAATGGCTGGATTTGCATTTCACTCTAGGCATTCTCCACGTGTGGATGCACAATCTGGGGATGTTGTTTATGGGTTAAAAATCCTTCTCAATTTCAAAATTTGCATGCATCTTCTCTTGGGAGTGAACCTCACAGGAATCTGTGACAACCAGAGTAAGTCATCTGGTGGCAGGTAACGTGCAGTCCTGGCTGGTGGAAATTGCTAGGTTTGCCCTCTACTGAGCAAAAAGCTGTTGGACCCAAATTGCTTTCTGCACAAGTATGAACAAGTGAGCCTGTCAACCTAACCCTTCAGGCTAACATAGCTCAAAAGTCTTAACTTTCCTTATCACCCCTGCAAAGTGTTTTTTCTGATAAAAAAAGAAAGTGTGTTTACTTCCCTTTGAGAATCATTCTTTCCCCAGATTGAAGGCCAGGGGTCATTTTTTGGGATGGCAGTGAAGCATGGGAAGGTTTAATGGCCACTGGGATAAGGTCTGCTGGGGTACTGGGAAAGGTTTCACATGCAACTGAGTCAGATCCAAAAGAGGGTATTGCCCTCTCTTGTTGCCCGTATGGATGAATTCATTTTGAGGGGCTTATGCACAGTGACATTAGCTAGGACCATCATTTCACAGCAAAGTCCCAGGCTCAGGACAGATTTGCTGTTCATCTCACTGACAAATGACACATCCAAACCACCCCTGATTTCTCTGGTCCTGGTGTCCTTTGATGTTCAACCAGTCCCTCCCACCTTCTTGATTTGGTGATTCTTGCACATGAGAGTGAAAGCAGCCATGTGTCCCTTTGAAAGCCTGAAGTGGCAATACTGCTGACTTCCCGGGGGGTGTTTCAGCATCTTCCTGGCTGATCCAGGCCTGGCTGAGGACTCCTTCTGGGAACTAACCGTGCCCAGCAGAGCGGCTAAACCAGGGTGTGGACTGAAGAGAGCCAGACGTGGTTTCGGACAAGCAGGATCAAGTTTAGCACTATAAATAATCATTTTGTTGTCCAAAGGAGGTAGTTTTATCTCCTCAACAGACCATAAGCCCTTTGAGGGGGCATGTGTGCTCCACTCACCTTTCTCTCTCCATCCATAGGCTGTTTCCCGCCACAAAGTCCAGCAGAGTGCTGGACCTTCAGTAGACGCTCAGTGAAAAAGTGTTATTTGATTGCAGTGGTTAGCTGTCAGAAAGAAGGTATTATCTCTGCTTTAAGAGATAAAACAATTTGCTTCAAACTTGTCTGAGTGTTTGGAATCAGACAAGAATCCTTTTTAAAATGAGAAAATGGGACTTTAATAGGTCTTGCCCTCTTTCTTTCCCTACAGAAGATGAAGCAAGCATTTCATTCAGTTGGAGATGCCGTCTGCAGCAAATAGCCCTTGGGATTTGAGAGGGATTATTTGGCCACTGGAGGGCTCTTACATTTTTCCTTGTAATGCAATTGAAACCTATTCAGAATGACTAAATAATTAATGCCACATTGTACAAAGTGTGCTCCCCAGTTCTTATCACAATTTCTTAAAATGCAAAATTTCAAGACGAGACTTAATTTACTGTGTGTTTTGCTTCTTCAACAAAAACATGAGATGAATAATTTCCCCACATCATGGCTTTACATTTCCCCATAAATAGGGCATCTGTTAACACGGATTATTATGTATGTGATGCTAACGTGATTAGGCTCAAACACTCACTCAAAAAGCTAATTTTTTAAAGGAATGACTCATGAAAAATGAGAATGAGAATCAAGAAAGAAAAAAATATTAAGGAAAAATCTGTAAGGGCAAGAAGTTAGGAGCTAGCTTGGCATTTTGGGGTCAGAGGATGAGTCCTATTCATTCAACAATATTTATCATGGGCCCACTATGTGTCAAGCACGGTGCAAGCTACAGGGCATACAAATAACAGCTGATAATAGTAACAATAGCAGCCTCGCCCACGAAGGGCCAGGACTTTATCTTGTCCACTGCTAATCCTAGAACGCTAGATCAAAGCCTGACCTGCAGTAGGTAAACTGTAAAGGTAATGTCTACTGAACAGCCCATGTATGCCTTCGATTGTTTTTAGAACTTTACACGTGTTGTCGTTTTTAATCCTTATACTAACATTATAAGGTCAGTAGTAGTACTACCCTTATTTTACAGATGAGGAAACTGAGGCTAAGTTGCCTGAGGTCACTAGAGATGGAATTAAAACCCAAATCTGTTTGACATCAAGTCTGATATAAAAAATGTGTTTCCAATCATGAAGCTATACTCTATAAAGATGATATTCCTGCAATGTGAGTGTTCACACCTAGTGCCAGAAATAAATGTGCAAGCAAGTAGCCAAAATGAAAGTAATATAATTGGAGAAAGACACTTCTGTGGTATCACTTGTCTGCCTAGAGAATTCCAGAAAAGCTTCATGTAGGAGTTAAAATTTGATCTGGTTCATGAAGACAATATGAAGTAGAGCCATAGCTGATCCTCAAAAGACATGTCGCGTGGGTGAGATGTACACCTTTGATGTTATAGGTCAGTTGGGATTATTTAATAGTCAACAACCTATATTATTCTGATGCACCATGATAAGAAGGCTTCTTCCAAAGTGTAATAAAAAATAATATAGATACTTTTAACTTTTTTGAACTATAATATACATATTGAAAAGTGTGCGCGCAGGAAAGCGTATGGTTCTTAAGGTGGCTACCACAAATTACCAAAACCTGAGTGGCTTAAAACAACAGAAATTCATTCCCTCACAGTTCTGGAGGCCAGAAGTCTGAAATCAAGGTGTTAGCATGGTTAGTTTCTTCTAACCATGGCTCTCAGGGAGAATCCGTTCCATGCCTGTCTCCTGGCTTCTGGTGTCTGTCAGCAATCCTTGGCATTGCTTGGTGTGTAGATGCAATACTCCAACCGCTGTCTCCATCTTCACATGGCCTGCCCTTCTGTGTGTCTCAAATCTCCCTCTCCTTTCTATTAAAAGGACACCAGCCATTGGATTTAGGGCCACCCTAGTCCAGAATGATTTCATCTTGAGATCCTTAACTAAGTTATATCTCCAGAAACCCTATTTCCAAATAAGCTCACATTCACAAGTATCAGGGGGAAGGACTGGGACATATCTTTTTGGAAGGCACAATTTAACCCACTATAGTCCCCTTTTAGTCCCACCTTCCCCAAGAGCAGTCTTGCTCTGGCTTTTAACAGTTTCATCTGTTTTTCTACTTCATATAAAAGGAATTGTAAAGTTTACAGTATTTGTATTTGGCTTCCTTTTCTCGAATTATATTTGTGAAATTCATTCATATTGTTGTATATAGCTCAGAAAATTTCTTATCATTGATGTGTATTATTTCCTTGCGTGAATATAAGATAATTTATCCATTATACTATTATGGGCATTTAGGTAATTTTCACTTTGATGGTATTACAAATAATGCTGCTCTGAATATCTTTATACATTTTTTAGGTGAGCTTGTCCATGGATTTATGTTAGGCATATATCCAGGAGAGAAATTGCTAGGTCATGGGGTATACACATGATCAGCTTTAGTGGAATTTCCGGACAGTTTTCCAAAGTGGCTATACAAAAACTAGTTTAAATAGAGGAGTAGCATTATCTGATTTACACATTTAAAAGCTCACTGGCTGCAAGGACACAATGGCACAGAGGTTTGTTTCAAGATAACATTCACGAGGGAAAGGACTGGGAAGCAAATCTAAAAGAAAGCTGGGATCTGAGTATGAGGGTTCTAACTCAGCTTAGCAGTTTGGGCTCCTTTTGTTAGGGAAAATGCCATTTTTTAAAGAGAATGACATTATTAGATTTATTCCTGAGGAAGATGGATGGGAGCCAGTTAGGAGAAGATATTAGACTTTGAGGGAGATCCTAAGCATATGAATCCAGGGATGTGGTGAGAGAGATGCAGAGTGGATAGATGGGAGAACCGTGAGTGGAGCCTACAGACCCTGGCATTTCCAGGAATGTGGTGTGTAGGAGAAAGGAGCAACCTTCCAGGCTTCCCACATCTCTAGGACACTTGATCCAGGGGAGTAAAACTGGGAGTGGACTTAACTTTCCATTTTCATGCCAACACTGTGGATGGGGCATGGTTGGGTTAGAATGTATGCTGTCTTGGCCACACTTATCGAAGGATTTTGCTCCGGGGCAATGAATAGCTCTGATCACCAACATGTGCATCTGTCAGCATTGGACAGAGAGCCCTGAGGCCACCTGGAAATGTGCCATCACCTCTGTATTTCTAAACATCAGGAAGGAGAGAAAAACTAATCTAGACTCATTCAATCAGCACTTAAGAACACACTGTAAAACATAAAACCTCAGCAAAGTGTTATTTTGATCACAAAAGCATGTCAAGGAAATTAGGGAGTTCTGGAGAGGGAAGCACTTGATCTGAGTAGGAGCTCCAGGGAGGATGATGGTGGAGAACATTTCAACTGTGTTTTGAAAGATGAGTAGGAGTTCTCAGAAGGAGAAAGGGCTGGGGAATTGAGTCTGGAGAGTGGACTTGGGTGAAGGGCAGAAAGGAAGAGGTCATTTCCAACAGAGGAAATAGCATGTGCAAAGGAATGAAACCATAATAGCTGAAAGGTATTGTGCTCTTACGGTGTACCAAGCACTGTGTAAAGAATTTGATCTAGGCTTATTCATTGGATCCTGTCTATAACGCATCAAAGCAGGTGTACTTATTATTTTCATTTTGCAGATGAAAAGAACTGAGGCTTAAAGAGATCAAGCTACTCAGCCCAAGGACACATGGCTGGAGATAGGGGAGGACTCCTGACCCTAGGGCTCAGGCCTCTAACCACATGAGCTCTCCTACCCCTGAGAAAGAGGTTGGAAATGGTGTGGACTCTAATGCAGGCAGCTTGCATCTTGCTCACAGTAATATCATGGCAGATAAACTCTTCATCCTCAGCCATGACAACTGGTAGCAGATCATTTTCCAAAATTCTCTTCCAGTCCTTGCCCAGAGAAATAGAGGAGCTACATTACGACTTTGAAAAATGCTGTTGATGTTTACCTATGTTGGTACATCAGAATAAAAATAACCCCTCCTGACCCCCTCATTTAACCCTTTCTCTTCAGCTCAGCATCCCTCAATTTTGCCTCTGCTCCATTTTTTTCCCTCTTTGAAGATGCATCAGGTCTCAAGTTCAGCTTAATCCAACTGCTAGATGTATTATTCATTTCTACGCTTTAATGATGTGATAAGGTTTCTGGAAATAGGAAAAGGCTCATTAAACTGTCATTTGAATATAGATCACACCTAAATTCTAAGGAAGACAAAGTCTGCCAGCCGGGGATGCATTTGCCTTCCCAACACAGCTCTCTACAAACTGGGAAGGCAGAAAGAAGCATTTCAAAGACAAGAACCTCCAGATTAGCATGTATTCATGATTTATTCTGTAATTAACGATAACTCACAAACAGAATGAGAGATTCAGAGAGACAGCGAATGAATGCGGGCCGAAAAAAGAAAGAATCTGGGATGTCAAACACGGCGAGGTGTGTGTTTTCTCCCTGTCTGTGACCGGTGGTTTGGTCAGGCAGGCTCTATTTGAAGTCCAGGAATATGTAGGGATTTTAATTTATCTCGTGTGGCTTAGAGCACAACGTCATCCCTGGATGCAGAAATTGATTTCAGAATACAACTTGCCTGCAGCCCTCCCTCTCTGTTTGCCTTCAGGTTTGAGAAGATGCTGGAAAATGCAGGTGTGCGAGAGAGGGATTCGGTGCCAGATGCTGGTGAAATGGGGAATATGCTCAGCTATTTCTCCACCTCTCAATCCACGGGGATCTGAAAATAATGAGTTAACCTGTATTAAAAACTTACATTGTTCCAGACCTTGATCTAAGTGCTCAGCATGTATGTTCTTATTTGTTTTCTATCCGATCCTATGAGAAAGGTCATTAGACTCAGACAAGAGAGGCCTCTACCAGGACTCCCTGATTTAGTGGGCCTATTTTGGCTCTCCTCCAGGGGTGTCCCTCCCCAGAGGGTAAGAAGCTGCTCCACTGGGACAAGAGGACATACCCATCAGGCACCTGGGACTCTGGAGTTTCCTTCCCTAACATTCCCAAACCAGACTGAGGTTCTGAGCAAGCCTCTCATCTGAGTCTGTCCTTGCTGGCAGACTGTGTCCATAATGTGATCCTCGGTCTCCAAGCCAAGGGCTGGCCCTCTGCATGGCTTATGGCCACACAGAGAATGTTTTGCATGGACTGGGCCATCAGCAAACTTACTTCCCAGTGACTTGCAATGTGGGTTGGAGCCAGGGGTGGGAAAAGAAGGGGAGGAGAGTGGGCTGAGAGCCAAAGCCTGGGATGTGCTCTCTCCTAAACCATCACATTTCTGTTGGATTCACGACTTACAGAGTCCAAGAAATCTAATCTCAAAGCTTGTGCTTCTGGGTCATTATAAACATGAGTTTGTCAAGGTAGGAGGATAGAACGTGTTTTGTTTAGCGATTTGTTAGCTTAATCTTTACTTTTGAATATTTTGACATGTGGTATATAGGCTGCTATTTGTACTCTTGCTGGGGGCCCGAAAATTGTTAGGGGTGGCTCAATGTAGGGATATAAATATTTGTGTTTTACATATGGAAAAATGGAGAGCTTAGTCACTTGCTAGCAAATGCTGAAGTCAGGATTTGAATTCAGGCCATCTTATTGCAGGACCTACAATCTCAACTAGTACCCGATACGTCCTCTTACGGGGGCATCCTGGGGAGGGGCCCATTCAAGTCAGGCAATATCCTGACAGGATTAGAGCCATTAAAGAAACATGACAACCTTTCTCTCCTGCCATGTTTTAGGACAAGAAGTGGAATGGGACCCCTGGAGGCTCTGATAGGCTGAGCAGAGTGGGTGTGTGGGTGGAAGGGAGTCAGGGGAGAACCAGAGATATTGGAGACAAGGAGATCTGTTTGAATCACCTTATCAGTGTCCTTGTCAAAAATCTGTCACCTGACTTTAATCATGAGGAAACAGACAAACATGGCAAATCCAGAATGAAGAATGTGATTCCTAAGACGGACCCCCAGATCCCTGCCTTCTGTTGTGCGTGCCGTGCATAATCCCCCGCTTCGGAGGGGCAGGGCCTGCAGATGAAGGGAGTCACTCCCTTGATTATGTTACACATGTGGCAAAGATGAAGGGATTTTGCCACTGTAATTCAAGTCACTAATCAGTTGACTTTAAGATAATTAGTTGGAAGGAGACTACACTGGGTGGACCTGACTCAGTCAGTAGGGAGGCCTTAAGTCAAGGCTCAGCCCTTTCCCTGGGGAGAGAAGCAGCAGCTGACATTCTCCTTGTGGACTTGAAGAAGGACACTGTTGCACTGTGGAGAGGGCCGAGTGAGAGCTTCAGACCTACAACCATAAGGAACTGAACTCTTCTAAGAACCAGGGAGCTTGGAAGAGAACACTGAACCTCAGGGGAGATCGCAGCGCCAGCGGACACCTTCCTGTCAGCCTGGAGAGACTGAACAGAAGATCCATGCAGCCCAGACTCCTGACGTGTGGAGACCGGGAGGTAGGAAAAGTATGTTATTTGAAGCTGCTAAACTTATGGTAATTTGTTTCACAGCAAGAGAAAACTAATACAAGGGACATTTTACAAGACACCTGCTTCGTACTCTTCGAAAAAATCATTATCATAAAGCACAACAGGCGTGAAGGTAGGGAGAGGATTCTGTTTAAGAGCGACTAGAGAGCAAACAAGTTCACAGCCAAGAACCACTACCACCGCCCTCCAGGCTGTCAGTGCCTCATGAAAGTTTACTCACACCGAGTTTTGGAAACTCAATTTTTGTTTTCCTTCCTTTTGAATGTCCTTTTCTTACAGAGATCTCTGCTCTATGGCTTTGATCTTCACAATGTCCCATTGTGGACAGGGACGGTTACTTGAAACTAATTACACTGTCCTTTAGCTGTAAAGAAATGACCTGTCTCCACCAGCTGCCGGAAGGCCAGGATTTAACGGCAGTGCCGGGGTCATAAGAATGAATGTTAATGGCCCGCACTCATCCTCCTGTCCCATGGCTCTGAAGGTTTGAAGGTGGGGGACAAATTTATAGTGATAGCGCAAAATACTTGCACAAGGACAGTACATTTGCACCAAGGAATCTGTGCTCAGGAGGCTTCAGATGAGGTTTGTCTGCAGGACCCAGCTTGTCACTGCCCCACTTCTAGGACCCTCCTCCACCTAGCCTGCTCTTTGTCAGGGAGGAAAAAATACCTGCAACTGGAGTTTATGTTAAGATGTGAATGATCTTTCTATAGATCGAATTGTGTCCTCTCTCTCCCCAAATTCATATGTGGAAGCCATAACCCCCAACATGATTGCATTTTTGGAGGCAATTAAGGTCAAATGAAGTCTTAAGGGTGGGGTCCTAATCTGTTGGGATTGGTGGCCTTATAAGAAGAGGAAGAGAGAGAGAGAGCTCAGTCTGTCTGCATGCATGCCCAGAGGAAAAGCCATGTGAGGACTCAGTGAGAAGGCGGTCATCTGCAGCCCAAGGAGAGAACTCTCACCAGACACTGACCCCCTAGCACCTTGATCTTGGACTTGCCAGCCTCTAGAACTGTGAGAAAATACATTTCTGTTGTTTCAGTCTCCCAGCCTGTGGTATTTTGTTATGGCAGCCTGAGCTGATGGATATAGACTTCAATAAAGGGCTTTTGTATTTTAAAAAAGCTGAGTGAGCCCAATGCTTAACCGCCACGAAAATCTCTCTTAATGGAGTTTCAGTCTTTGTAACACCTTGGTGTTGAAAGTCAATTTAAAGGTCTCTAGAGAGTTTTAATTATTTTACATATGGGGATGGGTCTGTTAGAGGAATTGTAAAACATATACATGCACACACACACACACACACACACACACACACACACACACACCACCAGAATAGCTGGGTGCCAAATACATTAATTGAGACAGAAAAAGATTCGTGGGTAGAAGTATGTTTTATTCATTTATTCATTCATTTAACAAATAGGTATTAATCATCATAAATTAAGGGAATATAGCAAATATGGCATTTTTCTAGGCAGCATGGAGCATGCAAAGAAATATAAAGCCCTGTCCTTGAAGGGGTCCCAGACATACACAAATGCAAGACAATGCAACTGCTGTTTATTAAATGCCTAAAATGAACCTGGCCCTGTGCTACATGACTTCTCTTAGATTAGCTCATTTATATAACCAGTCAAGGTGTATATATAATTATTTCCATTTTATATGTGTTCTATTGAGTCCTGGAGAGTTTAAATAACTTCCCCAAAGTCACACAGAACCAAGATTTGTTTGCTCTCCAGTATAGCATTCTACATTAATCATGAATAAGGTGGTGTCTGATTAACCTGAAAGAGAGAAATAGGCTATAAAGTGTTAGAGAAATTCAGGGTTTGATATCAGAGCTAATAGTCAAGGAAAGCTTCGTGGAGAAAGTGGCATTCAACTGAATTTATACAGATGAAGCAGAAATGTGAGGGAGGACAATCGAGGTAGCTAGAAAGGGCAAAGCAAGGACACAGTGATAGCTATGAGCTATATGGGGGCAGTGAGACATCCACATTGGCCACAGCAGTAAGGACTCATTTAGTGGAGTAACCAGAGTCAAAGAGAAAAGGGAAGTGGTGAGCAGGAGGAATTCGGGGTGGGGAGGTTCTGGAGGCCAAATGGCCAGCCTCAGGCCTAGTGCCCTCATCTGGGCAATAGCCGGTGAGAGCTTAAATCATGGTGGGGAGGGAAGAGCAATGGGGGTGAGTCCTCACATTATAGCCAGAGTAGGACGGTGGGTCCTGATATGCCACCTGTGGGGCTGGGGGAAGGAGGGGAAAAGGGATGAGTTCTGTTAAGGATGGTGATGAAGATGCTGGTGAGGATAGGGATGACGTTTAGTAAGCACTTACTATGTACCGTGCCCTGTAGGAAGTACTGTTATGGGTAAACACATAACAACAGCTCTGTAAGATGGACACTGTTAACACCTCCCTTGGACAGATGAAAAACAGGCTCTGAGAGGTTAATTTGTCCAAGTTCTCACAGCTTGCAAGTGGCAGGAACAGGATCTGAGCCCAGACTTTTGAGCAAAGACCCAGAGCTGAAAACACAGAGAGATTCCCCCAGCTGTGAGATTCCAAATGTGGGAGGCTCTTCAAGGCTTCCTTCTATTTGTCCTCCTGAGCCCACACCAGGTGGGCCATGGGAATAGGCAGAAAATACCGAGACACCTAATTGATGAAAAGAGTTTTGAAGATGTCTCCATGTTCCCTAAAATAAGGAGCGCGGCTCCTCACGCTGCTTCAGAACTTCTTTATCTTTTAACCGTTTTTCCCTTCAGATTTAACTCTGCTGCCTTCTGCACTGAGGATTACCTAAAGGCCAAGTTTGACATTCTTAATCCAACCATTTCTGAGTTATCTGAGAACAGGAAAGGTACAGGGATAAATGCTTAAAGCATTAACTCTGGAAGTGCCAGAGGCAGCTGAGACGGGAAAGTTTCCTTCCCTGAGGACCCTGCAGGTCTCAGACCTGTGGGATCCCCCCATGAGCTGGGCAGTACTAAACTATTCTCTTAGGTCCCAGAGCCCCTTGTTTGTTTTGGCTGTTTTGAAAAACTGCCTACAGAAAAATTATGTGGCCACTGAAACTGCCGGGAAGATATTTCCCAAAAGGAAGTTAGCCAGAGGGATTGGAGCCATAAGAAGGCTTTGACAACCTACGCTGTCAAGGAAAATCAACAGGTGTTTATTTTGCAGGTACCTTCCATGAGCCCCATGAAGCAACGGACCAGGAAGAAGATGCAGAAGAAATATCCTATGGACATAATCCAAACCTATAAAAATGTTTATATCAATTCAGCCATTACTGAGCACCTACAATACAGCAGACACAGTGCTCTGTGCTGACCGGTAAATCGATGAGGAACAAAACAGACCTTGTCTCCTGCCCTCGTGGAATTCATAGTTTGGACTACTTATGCGAAATTCAACCACATTTTCTTTTCCATTGTATCCTGAATAGCAACAAAAAATAACAGGGAGGCACAGCAGAAATATATTCTTTACCTGAATTAAAAGGTAATATGAGATTCTAACACATTATTCATTGCATGATAGGGACAATGACAGTGGGCTATCACACAGGCACACATACACACACACCCCTTATCTCATGTGTGAAGGATATATTCTTTGTCTAGAATTAGCTGAAAGAAAGGTTTGCAGGTTTTAGAGTTTTAATACAGAGAGAAAATATAGGGCAAAATCTTCCCTATTAAGCATCTTACAATTGGGTTGAAAAGACTCTCGCATGTGAAAAAACTGGAGAACAATTCAAGACAATATAGTCAGGTTCTCCTATTACCCAGGCCACTTCTAGCAAATTCGAACACCAATTCTGCCTCCTTAAGGGAACAGACTGCTTCCAAGAACTTGGCATTAATTACTGGGATGCAGATGGGTACAAATAGATGCTGCCAGCTACAAATGAGTCTTATACTTTCAATAAATTAGGCCTCGTCAGGAATATGTTATATATCCCAAAAGTCATAAAAGTGCATTTCTTTATAAGTATGTCACTTTCTCATTTTATTTCTAAGTTAATCTGAATTGCTGGAGTTCACCCAATTAACCAAAACCCTACTATGTTCAAGGCATGATAGTATGCCCTGGGGTAACCAGGTGCATAAAACTCTCCCAGATGGTGCCTGTCCTCACGGAGCTTACATTCTAGTGAACAACCCAAGAACAGGTAAACAAACACATAAATTAAATTATTGCAAGTTGTGAAAAGTCTATGAAAAACAATAAGGCAAGAGACAGAGAATTATGAAAGAGAGGGAGAAAATATGCAGGAGAGAATTATGGAAAGGGTCTACTTTAAGACAGAGTGGTCAGGGAAGGCTTTAGGATGAATAAGGATTAGCAAAGTGGACAGCAGAGAGAGCATTTCTGCCATAAGTAAATTAGTGAAAGGACATGGTGTTTTCTAAGAGCCATAAGCCCAATGTGTCTGTTGGCTAGTGAACAAGGAAAGGTGTGGCCAGAAGTCGGAGAGAGGGGCAAGGGCCAGATCCTGCAGGACTTAAAAGACCATAGTAAGAAGTTTGGATTTTATTCTAAGTAGAATAGAAAGTAATCTGAGGGTTTCAAGCAGAACTGGGATATTATACAACTTGGAAATTGATGAATCACTCTGGCTTCTGTGTGGAGAATAGATTAGAGGGGCCTGCAGTGGAAACCAGACACTGGTCAGGAAGCTATCGCATTAGTCCGGGTACAAGAGGAGTACTGACCTGATGAGGGTTATGACCCTGGGGATGGAAGCATGTGGATATTCAAGAGACGTGTGAATCTGTTGCTCCATAAGTTGAGGGGGATGAAAGAACAGGAAGAATCAAGAATAATTGTTTTTTTAACTTGAGTAAATGGAATGCCCATTTGTAACAGGAGGGAAGAAGAAGAAAAGTGAAGGGAAAACAGATTTGTAGGTTTGATGTTTAGAGGATGAGAAACTTTTAAGTGTTATGGTTTCTATTTTAAAGTGAGATCCCTGATCACATTTTTGATGCAGAAAAAAAATAATTTTCAAAACCCATTGGCTTCCCTTCAAGCCCCCCAAATATTTTTTGGTCTACAAATTTTCATTGACTGTTTTTCCAATTTCCCCCTCTTAGCATTTTTACTGCCTCCTTCCCCCTCTTAGCACATCTGCCATCTCTTCCTGCTCCTGTGTCACTTAGTTGCGAGAACGCAGGCCTCTGAGTGCAGACAGACTCAGAGCCTTCCCTGGAGGCAGATGCTACTGAAACCCAGACCCAGGGGAACCACAGAGTAAGGTAGACAATGTTCAATTTCTTTTATTTTCATTGCCAGACTCCCATTTTAGGGCACCCTGGTTGCTTTGGGGGACTGTGGAGCAGTGCTTTCTCCCATTGTTAATTTAATGATCCTATTGTGTTAATTGTCTGTTTTGCCATAATATCAACTGTTCCTCCCAACTCTCTCAGAAAAATGACCTAACCCTTCAAACACTATCCCTGGAGGGCTTCACCATCCACCTAGGTAAAATGCAAATATAGTAGTTCCCCTTTATCCACAGTTTCACTTTCCATGGTCTCAGTTACCTGAGGCCAACTGAAGTCTGAAAATATTAAATGGAACATTCCAGAAATAAACAGCCCATCAGTTTTAAATTGCACACCATTCTGAGTGGCGTGCTGAAATCTCATGCTGTCCTGCTCCGTCCTGCCCAAGATGTGAATCATCCTTTCATCCTGGTGATCCAATGCTGTATACGCTACCTGCCCATTAGTCCCTTAGTAGCCGTCTCGGTTGTCAGATCAACTGTCATGGTATTTTGCAGTGCTTCTTTTCAAGTAACCTTTATTTTACTTAATGAAGGCCCTAAAGCACAAGAGTAGTCATGCTGGAAATTCAGATCTTCTCTTACTGTGCCTAATTTATGAATTAAACTTTATCATAGGTACATGTGTATAGGGTTTGGTACTATCTATGGCTTCAGGCATCCACTGGGGATCTTGGAACATATCCTGCATGAATAAAGGGGGACTATGGTATATCACACTAGTGTTTGCATGTGTATATGCTATCAGATAAGGCTACAGGAGGAATGATATTCTAGAAATAAATTGTACTATTACACTGTAATTTCCTACCATTATTTGCAAAACCTGAGATGTACCAGGTAGAAGGACGAAGGAACTCCAGTGTCGGCAGTTTGTACCGAGGGCAAAAACATATGGAAGAATGACAAGTGGAGATAGAACCTGGGTGAGGAGAAAGAAGACTTACAATCTGAGTCATTAAGTCATTCGTTAATTCTTTCATGTCTTACACGTTCATTGAGCATGTGCTCAGCGACTTCACCTTACGTTCTTGGCACTGGGAATTTGAAAAATGAATAGAACTATTCATAGTAGGAGAGGAACAAGGAGAGCTGAACTCAGTGTCACGGGGACTGATTTAGGAGGGACAGCTGTGCAGCTGGGAGGGAGTGTAGCGGTGTGGGCCGTGCAGCTGATGGTCAGAGAAGGCTTTTACAAAGGAAAGGACATCTATGTCTAGTCTCAGCAACGTTAAGTGGCCGTGGCATAGGGTATATGTGTGAGGAGGAGGGTGGAGAATGGGAAGAAAGAAGAGGTAAGTAGAGGAGATGAAGCAGAAAAAGCATGCCGGAGCTATTTTTCTATCTGGAGAGGTGTTCTGCTTTGCATTTCATAAACAACTTCTAGAGACATCTTGTAAACATATGTTTACAAGTGTTTGACCACTCTGGATATTATATCTCTATGCATCTCACTCCTCAATGTTTGTCTGCTTGGGTGTTCTTTTTCAAAAAGATGTTCCATGTTGTTGGAACTATGGTCACTCCCTCAGACAAAAGCAGTTCCCTTTCCCAAGGCTGACTTCTCACCCCGGTACTTGGCCCCTCATCAGTCAGCACAGTGTATTGTGCATATGCCGATGTGTGGGATTTTCATGAGGTGTGGCGGTGATGGAGAATTGAGAATAGAGGCAGAGATGCAGTCACCCGGAATAAAGAAACAGAAATCAGCACTCGTCCTTAAATTCCTGAAAATCTAATTGATAGGAGAAAACACACTGAGGTGAAGGGACTTAAGAGCTCTTACAAAATAATCTACAGACAGCTAGGAGTTCTTACAACCCACGCTGAGTACCTGGGTGCTAAGTGAAAGAAGAACAAAATTACTGGCTACATTTGCACTGTTGCTTCAGGAAGGCTTGCTGAGCTAACTTTGATACATTCTGTGTTTTTGTGGTGGTGCGAAGAGGGGCAGTGGGAGGCAGACAGGGTGACTAAAGGAAGGGACAGATGTCTGTGGACCCAGTGCTGGTGTAACCTACTCAGGAGCTCCGTGCACGCTGAGTGACTGGCCCAGCTGAGAAACTGAAGTCCATTTGTTTGCCTGACTCAGAATCAACATTCATAGCAAGATTCAAATAAAATAACAAAAAAGACTTAGTTTCTTTGGCAAACCAATAACAGGCTTTGGGATTTTGCTTTAAACATTTTGAATAATCCTATTAGTAGCTTAGAAAAACGGGATTATTTTAATGACAGAGTATATATATATATATATATATATGTTTTTTTTTTTTCCCATCCACCAGTGTCTGAAAGAGATTATCCGCACTTGCTGAAGCCTGCCCTTTCTGTGGGGTTTATCCCTGTCACCAGGTTTGTAGAGGCAGAAGAGGGAAAGGGCTGCTCAGACACTCTTCTGGGGCTGAATCTGCCCAATAATGTCTTTGCGCATGTGCCAACTGGCATGTAGAGTTCTCTTTGGTGTCAAGTCAGTCAAAGCCCAGTGGGGGCAGCATGGTGCATGGGCCAGAATCAAACTGGGGAGTCGGAACACCCAAGTTTATGTCTCAGTTCTGGCTATGACATTTCACTTAGAAAAGGGGGAAAACAGTGATATTCAAGTCATGGGGTTGTCTTGAAAATGAAACAAGACTGTGTAAGTGGGAACACCAGGTCATGTGCCCAGACCCCCAGTTCTGGTTGTTGTTTAGACTAGTCTGGAAGTCTCTGACATCTCAGAGCCTATTTTGAAGCTATTTTCTTGCCAAATCAGCTGCCTTGTCTTGGAGCAGGTGGGGTTTATTTTCTGGTCCATGTGCAGCCCTGCTGGGAAGGAGAGAGTGTAAAAGAAGACTTGTTGTGTTTTCTTCCAGCCTTAGGATCTGACCAGTGAGGTTTATAAAGCTAATCCCACTGTTCAATAATACCATGTCTGTATAAGAATATATAGATGAATTTTTGTGTGTGTGAATATGACTTGTATGATTTTTAGGGAAAGAATATTTCTACATGGTTGGATTTTCTTAGCAATCCTCTTTATGTTACCTATGCACCCCTTCCCCCAGCTTCAAGAGTTACGTGACCCCTGGACAGAGAAACATAGATACTTATGTGAGAAATAGGCCTGAATTTCTTCCAAAGACTTCCTATCTCCCTAATGTTACTTGCAGGGATCAGACATGTATGCTGCCAGAAACATTTCTTCTACATGTTGTAACGACTCATGCCCCCGGGATAATGAACAAGACTTGGCAAATGCCGGGCCCGGTACCTGAGCTAACAGGAGACATTCACATCAGAGAAGCTCATAATCAGAAGGCTCCACTAGAAGCTCCGTTAGAGATTTGCAGGAAAAAAAAAAAAAAGCCATTAGCCACCAAAATCTCTTTTGATTCAAACAAATGACAGGTCCTATATGTGTTTCTTAGAGGTATTTTCCGTATGATCATTTAAATTTCCAGTCATGAATCTTTATTTCAATTGGTAAAAGAGGCAAGCAGAGCTTTAGGAGACACTAATTCATAGTCAAGGATCTCGAGAGGCACATATAGACACCTTCTTTATTCTTCACTTTCATTTAACAATCAGGTAAGGTTAGTTTATATTGTACAGGGCTGGAGGAAGGAAAGGGGCGTGCACACAGGGCTGTGCACACAGTAGGTGTTGGGCAGCTGACAGAGGGCGGGAGGAAAAAAAGAGGGGATTGACGGAGGGAGGAAAGAGAGTGACAGGCAGAAGAGAAACAAGGAGTGAAAGTCATGACCACAATAAAGGAAAGGGAGGAAGAAGACACACGAGTCACTAGATGAATCTTGAGGAAAGTTCTGGAAGTTATACACAGCTCTCCGCTTTGTAGTTTCAGAGGGTTGTTGCCTGCTGAAACGTTAACTGATTATTTTTTTTTTCATGCTCTTCAAATGTGTTAGTCTTTAAACCAAATCCCCTGTAAATTGGATAACCATAGCAACCCAATCTAGTGTAAATTGTTCCTGGTGGGCAGCAGCCAGTAGTGGTGGCCAGAGGGCCAAGGAAGTCAATGTAAAGGTCAGAGGAAGCCCTTGAGGCAGAGGTCCCCACCCCAGGCTGAGGAAATCCCCAGTGTGTCCCTGGGACTCCCCAGACACTAGAGTCTAAATCTGTGGTCTACCCGGAAAAGGACCATCCCTGCTGGGCAGTGGGGTGGGGCGGAGGATTGGGTTACATTCGTGAAGAGACTTTTTCTGCTCCTGCATGTCCCACATCTGGTCGGCCTCAGGGTTCAGCCATGCTCCAGTGCACAGGACAATGTAATGGAAGAGTAAGCAAGAACATTTGTTATTTCTACCCAGGCAGAAAACAAACAGCAGCAAGAACAGCAAAAGATTCGTTGTAGGAACAGCCTACAAACTGCAGGCTGTAACCTCGATGGTATTGATTGAGTGCACTTGTCCGTCTTCATTTTTAACTGTGATCTTGATTGCTGCCAAGTTTATAGGCTTATGGGCTTAATTGGATGCCTGTGTTTTACTAGATGTAAGTGAAATTTATGGCTGTGGGGTTTGTGGTGCCAAGGTTTACCTCAGTCACTGCTTCCAGCTGAGAGCACTGAGGCCCTCAAGCCAATCCAAGGGAGTGCTGGGGCTCGCGTGCAAGGGAGACACCTCTGGGGGCTGCCTGCAGGCCGGGGTCACATAGAGAGCAGACAGGCCAGGACAGGAGCCAGGAGTTCATGCTGCAGCCGTGAACCTCCCGAGCTCTCTAGCCTCATCTGATACTAAAAGGAACTGGTAACAGACATCCTGGAGAAATTATTGATATTTAGTTAGGTCCCCGAGTGCTGGAAATACACAGAGAACTGCTCAGTAGGATGGCTGCTGTGCGTGTCCTTAGGAACAAGACCATTGTAAAGTGTTTAGGGAAGGCTTCTAGCAGAGGCTGAGGGGTTTGGGAAGTTAGAGCAGTATAGGGAAGCTCTTGAAGTCTTCGAGCATAGGCGGTTAGTGTGCTCATTATCTGCTACTTAACACCTTGTTATGTAAACGTAAATTATCATTTCAATTTTCAAACTGTGATTGTCCCTAATAACTCATTTGACCTTCAGAGCAGCTATTAATTCATGTATTCACTTATTCATTTTACAAATTATTTATTGAGCATCTAATATGTGCCATTCCCTGGGCATTAGGTGAGAGTAGGGGGAATTCTTATTTTATTTTGAGGTTGAGAAAACTAAAGCCCCCCAAATATGTGTACTTTACCCTGGTCACATAGAAGCCTCCTGGTAGATTCAGAACTAGAACCCAGATACCTCATTCCAAGTTCAGAAGGAATGTGGTCAGCTGGTGGAGGGTTAGAGAGTCAGAGCTGAGAAAACAAAGGAAGGAACTTCCAATTAGTCCAAGAAGTCTTGTACTTCTATTTGGCTGCTCAGAAAACCAGAGGGCTCATTTTCTAGTTTTAATTGATTTGGACAATTTTATTTAGTAAATTAAGTGGCCTCCAGGAAAGAGAGATTACATAAATCACTTGGCCAGAGTCTCCTGACCAAGGACAATAGAATACTGCCTGATGACCTTCAATCCCAATTCTTTGTTACATAAATGCATTGCTTTTTTATGCGGTAGGCTTGGAATAAAGATTCTTTGGGTGGGGCCCAGACTGAAGTAGCAAAGATCCATCAGTATGAAACAATTTGACAAGACAAAAATAAGAAGCATTTAAAATGTTACATATATGCCAGGTACTGTGGGCAGCACTTTGCTTACATTATCTCATCTGATTCTTAAAACACCCATTTTATAGATGAGAACCTTAAATATTAGAGAATTTGTGTAATTTTTCCAGGGCATACAGCTCCCAAATGGGTAGAGCTAGTATCCTATGGTGCTTTAATATGACCACATAGCCCATGCCTTTAATCACTACACTCTCTGGGAGAGTATTGAGAGGCATGTTGTGGTGGGCACCATTGTTTTATAAATGTACTGAAGACACTCTATTTTAAAAAGAACTTAAACTCTTCATACATTGACCTATCAGATAAGTGGATAAATGCATGATACAAGAAAAGATAATGCTGAAAAATTAGGGTGGATAAGAGCATGGAAGAACTAGACTGCCAGTTCCAAAAGGCTGGATTTGATTCAGTGGCGATAGACAGCCTTTGAAGGCTCTTGAGCGGAGGCACATTATGATGAGAGCTGGGTTGTATTGATGTCCAGTCAGAGGATTAGTGACCTAATTCAGCAGGAGAGGGAGTTCTGAGGCAGAGTTAGTGGACTTCGCCACAAACAGGAGTAGGCTGGTTACAGTAAAAGGCTCACTTTGGGGGTTTAGGTTGAGAGGTTGGGTCTGAAATGTTTGTGCCATTCATGGAGATATCCGGGAGTATTTGGAAATACGGAGATCAGGAGAAAATAGGCAGGGGCTGAAAATATACATTTACATATCAATTTGCATAGAAGTGACAGTTTGAAGGAACTTAGAAAAAGGAAGTGACCTTATGGGACCAGTGATGAAAGACCTGACCTCAGAGGTCTTTTTTTGAGAAAGAGGAATAGGAAAGAGAGATTGGAATGTAAGAGAACCAGAAGATCCATGTGGGGCAGAATTTCATGATATAGAGGATAATCAAAGGTTTCAGAGTCTTTAAAGAAATCAGAGAATGAGGACTAAGAAACAATCGTTGGCTTTAGCTATTCAGAGATCACTGGCATCGGGGGAACCATTTTGAAAGACTAGTAAGGGGAAACCATCTTGCAGAGTTCATCAGTGAGCGGCTGGTGGGATAGGAATGCAGGGGGATGATAGGGTAGCAGCTTAAAGGTAGTAAGAGATAGGTTAGCAGGAGAGCAGAAGGACATTTTATTTTATGGGTGGAGAGATAATCATAATAATTAATTAAAGAGAGAGAAACATGTTTGTAAATAGAGCAAAAATATCCAGAGAACAGAGAATGATTGAAGCTATAAAACAGGAGGTGGAGAGATTTGATACAGCAAGATCTTTGAGAAAGAAGAAAGTGGTGGGGAAAGAACCTAAGTAGTGAGCTTGGTCTTAAGAAGCAGCAGGGGGCTGCTTCTGGTGTAAGAGCTTCAAGAGAGTGAGCAAAGAAAGGCACTCTAGGCTCCTGGCAGATTACGTCAATATTCTTAGGGCCTTCTTCTGGAGCGTGGCTGGATTGGACGGGTGAGGAAGTAAAGCTTTCAGGCAACTTCCAGGAGAAATGAAATGTGGAGTTGATATAAGTAGGTGATGAGATTTCAGATGAGATGTAAAGGCCAGCTGAGCTGAATTAAAACAACTTGTGGTTAGCAAAGATTAAACATGTTTTCATAAAATTCTCCAGTTGCATTTCACAGCTGGGAGGGTGAATGGAAAAAGCAAAGGGTAATTTCCCAAAATTGAGAACTGTCAAGGAGAAACATGGCAAGGAGAGCAAAGTATTTGAGGGGGTGCTGAACTGACTCAGCATAGCATTAAGGTGAACAGGGAGAGGAGTGAGCTAAGAATGGAGTTAATGAATTACAGGGAATGGGAATGGCACGCTTACTGGAACTTATGGTTAAAATAAGAGCCACTTTAGTAAAAGCAAAGGCAAAAGGGAAATAGAGGATAAAGAGGGAGAAATCAGAAAGGAATCATTGCAAGTTTAAGACCGTAGAGTTAGGAGAGTCAGTTCTGAGTGGTGGTGATGTGTGGCTGTGGTGGTAAGATCAGCCAGTCTCTGAAGGTGCTAGAGAGTTACAGATCATCAGCATGAACGTTGGCATATAGCATCAGGGAACAACAGCAGAAGTCAAGGAGGAAACTGTGAGTGCCCTGGAGCTATAGTTAATGAGGACAATGTGGTATGGGCTTCAGAGATTAGCAGATGTCTGGGGATGGTGAGGGGACACTGATTTGGATGCTGCAGTGCATAAGCAGACCCCTTCTTCTGGTTCTGGGTGTCAAGGGTAGGGGAGTGCAGAAATGGAGCTTGTTGGGAGGCCTCTAGGGGAGACAATAATGCATGATGGTTATGAGAGGGGTTCTTAGTCAGACTACCTGGTTTCTATCCTGGTTCAGCTAGGCAGTCATGGGTGAGCTGCTTAATCACCCTGTCCCTAGGTTTCCTCATCTCTAAAATGGCAGTAATGGTGGTATCTACCTCCTAGGATCGCTGTAAGGATTAATTGAAATAATAGAAGAGAGTAGCATAAACCCAGTATGTAGTAAACATACAGTAAAGATTAGCTTTTATGTTATTATTATTATTATTACTGGAAAGGATATTCAGCAAGTGGTATCATGAGGGAGAAAAGTAGGTTTTAGTTTACGTGGCCATGTGGGGAGGAGTGTCTAAAGGAAATATCAAGGATGTAAGAGATTTTGTCTACAATAAAATTGGGGTTCCAAGGTTCACCCTGGTTCTGCTCCTCAGGAGAAGAGCAGCCTTCAAGAGGGAAGGGGAACAGCTGGCTTGGGGAGTGACGTGAGCTGGGGAGGGAGGGAGGGGTTCCTGCTGGGACTTCAAGAGTGAGTGGCCCATTGGAGGGATCCCTGGGGGATCAGGAGTCAGGACAGAGGAAAAACACATTTGATCAGAGCTTTATTTTTGGTTCCTCTTTTGTCTTGATTTGCCCTAAAATGAGTTAGAAAAACGCTTTGCTTTCTTTTGATGAGAATAATAATCCATAGCATTACTTTGAACATTTTGTTTTGAACGCAGAAAGTCTTTTGCCCTTGTTTTACCAAGAAATATTAAATTTAATGAAGGTCGTCTGTTCTTTTTACTAACCTTAGTAGTTTCTAAAAGTCTTTTTAAAAATTATGTCATTAATTTGAAAGAAAGCATCTTAAAGTATTAGTTAGTACAATCCTACTCTTGCCCTCTGCCTTGTAAAATGACAGATCTCAAAAAAGAGAGGGGGGTTCGCTGGCACGGGTTTTACTTGCTCTTCACTGGGAAAGGTACCACCACCAGGAAGAAGGGCTCCTGAAGGAAGAAAGAGGAAGAAGCAGGGCCCATGTAAAGAGAGGGTCATACAAAGAGATTTGTGAGAGATGAAAAGATATGTGGATGATAAATCTAGATTTTCCTGAGGAACAGAATTTTGGGGAAAGAAATGTATTTAAAAGCAGTTTTAAAAAAATTTTTGTTATAAAAATTTTAAAGATTACTGAAAAGTAGAAAACATAGTTCAATAAATAACAACATATTCACCATCTCTGTTTGACAATTTGCAATGTTTTGCTGAATTTGCTCCATCTATCTCCCTGGCTGCTTTTGTACCCATTTTGGGGGAACAATTTACAAGTAAGCTAAAGATATCATGGCACTTCATCCCTAAGTTCTTTAGCATGCATCTCCAAAAAATGTTCAAGACAGTTGCAGTGGCTATTTCTGCTTAACAAACCACTCCAAACCTAGTGGCACAGAATAGCAACTGTTTTATTACACTCACGGATTCTGTAGGTCAGGAACATGTGGAGGGATGGCTTGTCCCTCCTCCACAATATCTGGAATTTTAGTTGGGAGTATTCAAACGGCTAGGGGCTGGAATTATCTGGTGGCCTCTGCAGATAAGTCCAGGAATGACTCAAAGTCTGATTTTAGTTGATCCTGTGGACTGGAGCATGCATATGTGGCCCCTCTATGTGGCTTAGGCCTCTCACAGTATGGAATTTGGGTTCTGACAGGAAGCATGTCAAGAAAGCAGTGGCCATTCCAGGAGAACCACGTGGGACCTGCATAGACTTTTGTGATGTACCCATGGAACCATTGCAGCATCAGGTCGACAGAACCCTGTTGGCCAAAGCAGGTATAAACACACCCATATTCAAGGAAAGCAATGTACACCACTCCTCTCCATTGAGTGAGTGTCAAAGACTTTGTAGCTACTTTTAAAAGCCACCGCAAAGACAATCTCTGACAAAACACAACACTATTATCACACCAACAAAAATAAGTTCTGGATGTCATCTAATACAATTATCCCCCAATTACCTCAAAAGTGTCTTTAAAGCTGATTGGTTTTTTTCAAAACTCAAATCCAATAAAGGACAATGCATTAAATTTCTTATTCTATATCTTAGTTTAAGGAGGATTTTAAAGAAGTCTTCTGGTATAATATGCAATATAACATCATTCTCCATTTGCCCAAGTAGCTGACTTTTCAGTAAAAATCTGTACAACTCTTTAATGCTTCCAGGGACAAATTTGCAGTCTGTCTTTGTTTTGGATGTGATAAGTATGCTGAGACTGGCCTCAAATCAGACTGATTCATTTGAATCATTCATTCATTCATTTAATTATAACTTATTGGGCATACTATATTCTGGGCACTGTGCTAGATGCTAGGCATATAAACTTGAATAAGACAAAAATAATATGAAAGAAAACCAAAATCCTCACACTCAATCAACTCTCAAGTGGGCAGGGTAGACAGAAACTCAATAGGCAATTATGAATAGTGGGATACCTGGTCTAACAGAAGAAGTTTAGTTGGAGCCCGGAGAGCAGAGAGAGAGGAGGTTCCCAGTGTCGAGGAGTCAGTTCAGAGTCTGATAGGGATATAGATATGTCTGCAGATAAATCACAAGACAAGTGCTATAACAGATATAAGAATAGAGCATGGTGAAGAAGGTGCATATAAAAACATTTAATGACCCATTTCCCATAAAATAAAGTCCAAATGCCTTAGCACTTTTTACTTTACCTCCTCTTCTTTCGCTCTTTTCTGATTCACCTCACTATGTCCAAAAGTGTGTTCTTAAGAATCTTGGTCCTCTTGGATTTCTCTCTGGTCTAGGCCATTGACCCAATTGGCTAGTTTGTACATTTTATTTCATTCAGTTCAGACTTACCCCCCTTACATATTTACACTTTTTTCTGGACCCCCACACAAAGCCTGCAAATTCTACTCCCCACCTCTCTGCCTGCCTCCCCTTGGGTTTTTCCTGTAGAAGTTGGAAAGCGGATGGGCTCCCACAGACTCTGCCATTTTGGACGACATCACTGCTGCTCACTAGGGAAGCCATAAATCCTGGCTTATTTGCATGAATCTCTGCAGTGGCTCCTATGACCCCAGGGCTGTTAGGAACACTCATTAGATCCTCTTTAATTAAATATGTAACACACATCATGCCATCAAGCACAGGTGAAAAAAAAAGAAAAATACAAATCGAACAACGGCTCCTGCTCCTAATTAAAAGCAGGCTGTCTTTGCCTGAGAGCAAGCTGGGGATAGTGCTTTTATCCTGGGCACAGCCATGGAACCCCTGGTGCCAAAGACATGGGGCAGGGACATGAGGCTTTGGATGTGCCAAGGGGGCTGAGCTTTGTTGGGTGACACAGGCTCTCTCGCTTCCCAGTAGGTGGGATCTAATTTCAGCTCCTGATATGTGATTCAAGGTAAGGATGAGCTTTCAATTCCTTTTATCCCACTTTTCAAATGCTCTTCATACCATATACTGGTATTATAGGTAAACAGAATATGAGCACGGTGGGATGGTCTCACAAAGCAAAACCTCATGAAAGCTCAAAGAAGATGAGCCACATGCATCAGTTGCTTCTATGTGACGGCAGTAGGAAGTGAAGGAGCAGATTGGCATGGGGTCATAACGGGGAGGCTCTTTATTGTATGCAGAGCTGAAGTTTGAAAACAGCATCTATAGTAGGAGACTTCTTCATTCACCTTCTCATAATCTTGGTTCTTAGATACCCCTTGAATTTTCCTCCTCACCTCTCCTAGTCTCTTCTCATCTCTACTCCACCCTTGCCAATGCTCTTTCTTCTAGTGAAACTCAGCAGAACCTCTCCACCCCTACACTTGAGCTGCCTTTTCTATTATATCCGAATCTTGAAACAGCTTCCCCATGCTCAACTGAATCAAAATACCTCTTACTTATCTTTTCAATAGTGGTGGCTCCTGAATTTTTATAGTGGAGAGATAATCTTGTTGGAAGAGAGGCAGGGCAGGAAGGTGTCTGGGAAGGAACTTATCCTCATGCTACATATAGTTTGTAAGCCCAGTTTTTATTAATCACGTTTGTTTGTTTGTGGTAGCCTGAAAGGGATGATGGAAACTCCCACCTTAGGTGCTGCTCTCTGATTAACTAGGAATTCTGGATCCTTTATAAGATTCACTTGAAGTAGAAAGGAAGATTCTTTCTTATCCCTGCTATTCTCTTTAATTTTTTACTCCAATCCTCATCCAATATAGTGTCCTAATGGCCATCAGGGAGAGCAAGGAAGGAGGATGTTCATGGTATTCTTTTGCCAGGTTTGCTGCCAACTCTTTGGGCACAGAGCTGTTGAATCTATCAAGATCCCTCAACCATATACACATTCATTTAACAAATAATTGTTAGACCTCGTTATGTACCATGGCTTGTTTCAAATGCTAGGGACACAGCAGCAAAGGAAAAAATGCCCCTCCTCTCAAACAGTTTACATTCCAGTGGAGGGAATCAGATAACAAAACAAACACACACCTAAATATATGAAATGCTAGGTAGTGAGAATATGCATGAGGGAAAAAAGGTAAGTAAAGCAATGGGAAATGATAGAGGTGCTAATTTAGATGAGGTGGTTGAAAATTTGAGCAAAGACCTGTGTGAAGTGAAGGAGTGAACTACATGAATATCTGGGGGAAGAGGAGCACCATGATATCATGTTCAAAGGCACTAAGGCTAGAGCTTGGAGTATTTGAGAACTAACAAGGAGGCTACTGTGGTTGGAACAGAATGAACCAATAGGAGAGGTATTAGAATTCTTCCAGTTGATTCTAAAGCATCAAAGCCCAATTTTTAACCTTGCTACTGCTTTGGACCACACCTATGTCTTCAACCTAATGTATGAAGATTGGAGAAAGGAGATGATTGGCTGCTATCTGTTATATTCTCAGTTTGGTTGTGGTTAAACATATCAAGGCAGGAAATGGATCTTAGACTATAAGAAGGCCTTCAGGAGTTCAACGTTGTGTAATTCAATCATGGAAATTAGGGACACCATACATAGACAACTCTTTCAAGACTTTGAACCTTGAAAAATGGAAGAGAGATGAACTGAGGCAAGAGAGTGAAGCAGGAATAATAGAAGTCTGAAAACTTTAAGTCCATTTACATGGGTAGAGGGATGTGGTTTTGGATAGAAAAGGCTCTAGTCAATTTTTAGTACAGAAAAAAAAAAAAAGCCAAAGTAGAATCAGAGACTTGTGATTCAAAAGAAAAATAGAAAATAGCTGGAGGAAAAAATTGAAGTGGAGGTGTGAAGGATGGAATCAAGGACATAGGTTAGGTGTTAGATTTAGGCAGGCTACCACTTCTTCCCCTGATCCAGAAACGAGAAAGGACCTGTAGGTGAAGATTTAGAGAAATATGGAAGTTGCATCTCCAGTCCAGAACTCTCTCCCAAATTCAGGACTTGGATATCTAGATTCATATATCTAACTTCCTACTCAACATACCCAATTGATTGTAAAATAGACACCTCAAACTCACTATTTCCAGAACTAAACTACTGATCCTCTCTACCCATCCCCAGATCTGCTCTACCCTTGGTCTTCCCCATCTCAGATAAGAACAACTCCATCTTTCCAATTGCTCAAGCCATCCATAACCCTTCTTTTTCTAACACCTAAATAGCAGCTTCTGTTGTCTCTATCTTCAAAATATATCCCAAATCCATCTACTTCTTACCACCTTTGTAGCTACCACCCTGGTCTAAGCCACCATAATCTCTCTCAAGTAACTTACTGTGATTGCCTCCTACCCATTCTCCCTGCTTCTATACTTTCTTCCTCCGCTACTCCTAAAGCCCATTCTAACTCAGAAGTCAGAGTTAATCCCTTAAAAGTCGATGTCAGGTCATATCACTCCTCCACTCAAAACTCTAGAACAGCTTCCCATTTTTGTTGAAGTAAAAACCCAAGTCCCTAAAATTGTCAAGAGACTCTGCTTGGTCTGCCTTCTCCACACCTGCTTATGTTTCTGACTTCATTACTACTTCTCTCCACTTGGCTTACTCTGCTCCAGCCCCACTGGCTTCCCCATTGGTTGAGACACCAGGCATCCTGCCGTCCTAGGGTCTTTGCTCTTTCCCTTCCCTATATCTGAGCACCTGCCCCAAGTCTGCCTCACTAATTCCATCACCTCCTTCCAGTCTTTGCTCAAATCTCACTTTCTCAACAAGGCCTATCCTAACTCCAATTTTAAACTTGCTCTTTCCTGCCCTTGGGAACACCCAATGCCTTTAGTCTTTACCATAGTATTCATCATCATATAATATATTGTATACTAGTAATTTATTATATTTAGTTTTTATCCTCCTGGCAGCATGCTCCTCATGCTACTTTGTCATTTTTGTTTGTTTGTTTTAATTTGGAGATATATCCCACTTAGGAGAGTTTACATACTTTGTTTAATAAACTCAATAAGTGGGTAATATAGAATCCTAAGGGACTTGTACCCAGTGGACTTAATTTTCCTGATAAAATATGAGGCAAGGTCATCAGCCAAAAGTAAAGTAGATGGTCGAGGAAATGAAATTTGAAAAGATTTTGGAACTATCTCTGAGGAAAGGAGGTAGAGAGTCATCCAGGTGGAAATAAAAATATTACTATCAGTAGGGTTTTTGATTTTAAAAGATGCAAATGTAATATGATGCCAATATGCATGATCATATTACTGTCTTCAGAAATGCTTACCATTCAGTCTGTCATGGACTAAACGGTGGCCTCTCAAAAGATATGTTCCCATCCTAATCCCTGGAACAGGTGAATATTACTTTACATGACAAAAGAGTGAATATTACCTTTTATAGCAAAAGATGTGACTAAGTTAATCTTGAGAAACGGAATTTATACTGGGTTATTTGCTGGGCCCAAAATTCAGTCATATGTATCCTTATAAGAGAGAGACAGAATGGGTTTTGAGACAGACTTACAGAGGGAAAAAGAATAGATTGAGAAGGCAATGTGAAGTTAGAGACAGAGATTGAAGTGATGTAGCCACGAGCCAAAGAAAATCAAGAACTGCCAGCAACTACTGGCAGGAGCTAGGAGAAGAGCATGGGACTGATTCTCCCCAGAGCCTCTGGTGGACCCCGCCAACACCTTGATTTCAGATTTCTGGCCTTCAGAACTGTGAGATAATATATTTCTGTTGTTTTAAGCCATCCAGTTGCAGTAATTTGTCATAGAAGCCCTAGGAAACCAATACAGATTTTGGTACTGGTAAAGTACAGGGTGCTGCTTACTGAATACCTAAAAATGTGAAGGTGGTTTTGGAATTAGTTGATAGGTAGAGACTAGAAGAATTTTGAGGTGCATGATAGAAAAAGCCTAGATTTCCTTGAAGAGATGGCTTGTAGAAATATGTTGATTCTGGTAAGAGCTCAGAAAGAAGTCAGAAGCACAGTAGAGAAAGCGTCTATACTCCTAGACCATATATTTTATACATCATCATGAATAGAATGTTCATAGAAATATGAGCATTAAAAGCATTCTAGTGAAGAAGCAGAAGGAAATAAGAAACGTGTTATTGGAAACTGGAGTAAAGGCGATCCCTGTTATATAGTGGCACAAAGTTTGGCTGAATTACATACTGCAGTTGTGTGAAAAGCAGAATTTGTAAATGATGAGCTTAGATATTTAGCTAAGGACATTTCCAAGCAAAGTGTTGAAAGTGCTGCCTGATTTCTTTTTGTTGCTTATAGTAAAATGTGAGAGGAAAAAGATAAATTGAAGAAAGAATTGTTAAGTAAGAAAGGAATCAGAACTTGATGATTTGGAAATTTCTCAGCCTATCCAGATTGAAAAATATGCTAAAATTAGGAGACTCACTGTTAGGAAAGTGTGCTCTGGAGAGAAGGACAAGGCTGTGTCTGGACAATCTTTTGCTGAAGAGATTAGGTGTGTGACAAATGAATCCACTCAACCCATCTCAGCAGAAACAAGAAATAGAGGTGGAATTATAAAAGGAAGATCTGTGAAGGAAACTCTTGTCTAATGATGTGAACCCCCTTGGCATACATGGGAAATCCACAAGATTTTTGAAAATGTTATACCAATAGAAGTACTGCCAACTTGGAGCAACAGAGATAGAGGCAGGATAACATAAAAGAAAGTTACTGGACTCCCAAAATCCTACATACAGTAAACTAACACACAACACAAAAGTTGGAATTGTTATACAAACAGTAGCATTTACCCAAGGTTGAGGGATAGCAAAATAAGTGTAGCAGAACTACAAGAACGTGAACACTAGGACGCTAATGAAAGTACAAATAAAATAGCTTACTAAGGGTCCAGTCAAGGAGGGGAGGCAAACAGTTCCATGAGTATATAATGGATGAGAGAGGTCAATTGACTGGAGTTCTCGATGAAGTCAAAGAGTAAATTAATTAGAAGAGAGGCTGTGGGAGGAATGTAGGAGATTGGGTTCAAAGAAAGGATTTATTAAATTTGAAATATTGAGGGTCAACAGTTTTTAGTGATAATGACATCCAGTGGGATGAATCATACTATGGATGGCTGAAGCATAGTGGAGGTGAAAACCATTCAAGGGAACATGCTGAATGGTAGTTGAGAGATTCAGGTACATGGTAAATGGGTAATATGCATTTTAAAAATGGAAATGACTTTTAGATATCATATTTATGATACGGTTGATAGGATCAGGAGTGAACACCGTATATATTTTATCAGAGTCTTGTCCCCAAATATTTGGAGCTAAAACCAAGACAGGTTCAATATCACCCTCTCTCGATTCAGAGATTTAGCAGAAGAGAGGAGAGAGAAAAAGATGCTCAGATAAAAATCAAGATCAGATATAGAGAGAAAATATTGTGTAGGTCATCTTTTAAGACCTGGCTGTATTTAGACTCCTTGACTCTGTGATATACCCCTAGGGCCTTATATCTATTTTTAAATTATGATACCTGGTGTTTGTGTTGTGACTTAAAAAAACTTTATACATCCTCAAAGCCTCAGAATCACCCTCACTTTATTTTTTAAATCTCTATTGACATTAACCTAGTTCAAGTGTTAACGCTCCACTTCCCGGCCCCCATGCTGAAATACAAATAGGTTGCTTGTGTTATTACTTTTAATTCAGTTTTGCTTTAATCATACAAGGCCTAAAAGAGTTATAATATAATCTCATTGTCCCAAATAGCTTGATCTTTACAATGGCAAACGATTTTCCTTCTTACCGTATTATTTTTAAAATTCTATTATAAGTGTATATTTTAACCTTTTTATTTTGAAGTGCATCATACTACAGAAGAGTTTACATAAGACACACATACAGTTATTTTCATTTTAAGGAGTGTTTATAAAGCAAAACCCATTAACTGTCAGCCTAGTTAAAAATAAATTGTTGCCAGTTGGTTTTGGAATTAGTTGATGGGTAGAGGCTAGAAGAATTTTGAGGTACATGATAGAAACCCATGCCCGTGGGCCCTAAATCCAATTATATTCTGTTGCCTTTCCTCAGAGTAAAAATAATTTTTCTTCATGTTTGTGATAATCATCTCTTTTCTTTCTAGTTCCGTCTGTGTATGTATTCTAAGCAACATATTTTTAATATTTTAAATTTTGAAATTTATAGAAACTATGTTGAATATACTCTTTGGAATTGTTTCTTTGCACGATATTATATTTACTCTTCATTCCTGTTGATGCATGTAACAGGAGATCATTAATTTTTTCTAGGCCAACTTTAAGCACCATTTCCTCCATGAAGTCTTTCCAATCCTTCTACCAGATCAGATATGCTCTTTGAGAAAACATTTAATTTTTCCTTTGTTTCCAGGAGTTCCTATATTCTGCCTTGTGACATAAGTTTGTGTCTCATATTTACTCCTGGTTTATTAGGCCTTTAAAGCAGAGTGTTTGTCTCAGATTTCTTTGTATCCTCAATAGCACTAGACCCAGTGATTATGCATAATTTATGCCTATTAAATGCATGATGCTGAGACCTACAGTGTATATTTGGATGGAAGACCATTTACTACATATTCTCCAAATTCTGGACAGCTTAATAATGAATACATTTTATCTATTCCTCATCTTAGTAAGCCGCTGTGCATGATCTGCGTAGTGTTTGACTTCAATTATATTCTCAATAGTGTTTTTCTTTTTCATTTCTCAAAAGCCGTGTTTTGTATCTGCTAACCTGCATCTGGCTAATATTAAAATCTTTGCTCAAAAGAAAACAACTGGGTAAACAAAATGTAAGTGGGTGAAAGATTAATCAGAGTCAGGGCTCTTAATTCTATGCTTCTTGGGCTAAACAAATGTAATGAGAGGGAATCCAATAATAAAAGCATGAAGAGTAAGAAACAGCCCTTGAGAGCGTGTGTGGAGATGCAACCTGTTTACTGTGGTCCTTGCTGGAAGGAGCACAGTGGTTCCCGCAGCTTAAAGTCCCAGAGCCCCGGGATGATAGCCTTGCTGAAACACTTCTTTTGGAAGACACCTTTGCCTCATCTCAGCCAAAGAACAAGTGTATTTGGGAAAGCTAAAGTGAATTCCCTTAAGCTCAAAGCATACAGAGCAAAATACAACTTCCTTCTGAAAAGGAAATGAAGTGTTTTATTTCTTTATTTATTAGATTTGTTACTAACTGTACCCTGTGCCAGAGGCCCTAAGGCAGAAAAGCTTATTGTAAAATAATAGAGATAATTAAATTTTATATTATGAAAGAGCAATCAATGCAGCAAAACTAGTATCTAGTCTACTGGGGATATTGAAACTAAAGAGGTGGATTCTGCATGATGTCCCAAGGCCAAACACCACTGCTACCTCTATTCCTCTCTCCCCTCCTCATCCATTAATATTTATTAAAATCTGTGGTTGCTGGCTACTTCACATATGTTTTTTCTACAAAATAAGATTGAAGCATAATTATAGAAGCAACAAAGGGAAATCTCTGCTGGATAATGCTTTGGGTATTGACCCATGAAGAAGTTTAAGAGTATATACTGTCACCCTATGACAAATTTGTAGAACTGGTTAATTTTGTCCTCAGAGAGATTTCACCTCTTTGGTGCTGCTGTTCTCCCCTTGGAATCTTCTTCCTCAGAGGTCCCAGTGTCCACAGGCTACTCCCAGTTCATCTGTGTAGAATTCCACATAGAACTTCCTACATCTTATTTCATCACTTTTCTAAACTCCTCCATCTGCTTAGCAGTATTGCATTTGCATTTTTTAAATAAATATATTTGAACATCTATATTTCCCACAGGAATAATAGTGAAGAGATTAAGAACATAGGATTTAGTGGCTAGAAGACTTGGGTTTAATTCTGGCTTTCTCACCTAGGTCACCATTGACCTTGAAAAAGTTTCTTAGTCTCTTTTAGATTTTATTTTCCAGTTTCACCTGGAAAACAAAGTGTAACTTCACTTTTCTTTGGAAAGAAAAGTAAACCAAGAACTTGTTTATTGGCTATCAAAAATTTGTTCTCACAAGAAAAGGAAAGCACATCCTTTAAAACACAGTAAGCAACCATTTAAGAGACAGAGAAATTGAGGTCTGGAGTCATACGGATAGTTGCCCCTCTAAAATAATTGTAGAGTTGAGCAAACTGGTGAGCTAATGAGATCTTGAACATCTCATTCAAGAGATATGAAGGTTACAGAGATTTTTAGAGCATCCATAGGAATCCTTACTAATTTGCAAACCATCCAGTTCATTGACATTCAAGATCCCAAGGGGACTGTGGAGTATATGGTAGCTTTAAACTGTAAAGTAGGCTCTGTACACAATAAAGAAGTTGAGGCACAGAGAGTCTAGTTAACTTGCTGGAGAACACATAGCTAGTAAGTGGTGGGACTTGGAAGCACACACAAAGCTCTTTGATTTAAAATCTCCTCCCCAGAAAGAATCAGAGTTCCCTGACTTTTGTGTTGACTTGACTCAAAAGGGACTCAGTTTGATAATATAGACATCATCCATGTCAGACTTTGGACTCCTGGAAGAATGAGCTAAATGAAATTTTCAGTAATAATGACATTCATTTAGACAAGAATATAGTTCTCCATCATCTTCTCAAGTATTCACAAGTGGGCAGAAGGAATCTAACTCTAAGTTCTTCTATTTGAACATCACTTTACAAAGTTCAGCAATTTTCATTATCAATTAACTCATTTGTGGTATATCTCTCTGTCTATATTTCCATCACTGAGTACGAAGTATAACAAGCTAAAAAACCTACCTCAGAGATTCGGGTATTTTCTAATAGAGGACTAAGCCAAGATGTTTGCAGAAGCAGCAGGATCCTGTGCTACCCAGAGCAACAGAGGTGTAGGAATCCCTTTATGGGCTCAAGAGGACAGGAGGTATAACAGGCCAGTGAATACATGGCATGGTGAATCAAAAAGTGTGCTGCCTTCCTTGTGCACTTATATCACCACTCAGATCACTACTTATTTCATCTGTTTCACAAGGGGGAAAGTAGAGTTAAACAAGAAACAGAGAGTGTCTTTTTTGAATCTGAATACTTGACGAGAATACCTATGCTTAAAAGTATATATTTCTTGGGGCGGGCCCGGTGGCGCATCAGTTAAGTTCTCACGTTCTGCTTCGGTGGTCTGGGGTTCGCTGGTTTGGATCCTGGGCGCAGACCTACTCACCGCTCATCAAGCCATGCTGAGGCAGCGTCCCACATAGAAGAGCCACAACTCTACAACTATGATACACAACTATGTACTGAGGCTTTGGGTAGGAGAAAAAAAAGAGGAAGATTGGAAACAGATGTTAGTGCAGGTCTAATCTTCCTCAAAAACAAAATAAACAAATATATATATATATATATATATATATATATTTCTTCCCTGTGATAATAGCAATCAAGGGACATTAAAACAACTTTGGAAACATCATCAACAAATATGTTGCAGTAGCTAGAAGAGCAAAAGATTTGGAATCAGACAAACAGGATGAATGGTGGATCCACCATTTACTAGTCACGAGAATTCAATCTTCTTAACAGGGAAAAGGGGCCAGGAGTCCTCATCTATCATGATTGTTATGAGCATTACATATAACATACATAAAAAACATTAAGTCTGGTGCATCAAAGAAACTCAATTACTTATAACTGTAGTTGTTATTTTTATTATTACTAGGAGGAGTATGTGAGAAATAATCTACTGACTACACTAATAATAAGAAAAAAAATTGGTTTTCTGCATCATGGCTCATTATAACAGAATGATGTTCTCCAAGGAAATGATGGAGGACATCACTCAAACACCTGGAAGAATGTGGAAACACATTCATCAATGTAATCAAAATTTTAAAAAATAAACATTTTATGAAAAGGCAGAGAAAGGCCCAGACTAAACTGCAAAATTAATACCATAGGAAGCAAAGAGTGGTCTCGGGGGGGAAAAGGTATGAGAAAATAATGACTATAATAGGAACATTATCAATGGGCTTTAGATATCTACATGTCAGACACTGGACATTGTCAATGAATAACATATGTCTGTATATTTCAGTACAAAGTGATATACATACAAAGTTTTGTATATATACATATATATATACATATTTGATCTCATTGAAGTATCACTGAAATTTAATAGGGTTAAAATATGGCTATATATTTCAATGCAATGACAGGAGAATAGCACCATGTTAAGATATGCATTTTAGTAGAAATCTTCAACCTAAGGTTGGAGCATGATGCAACACATTTGAATGTAGAATAAAAGCAGAATTGAATAGAATTGTTATAAGGGAGAGGAATGCTACAGCATCTCTAAACCCATCACATAGATGCACCTTAAACATGGTACAGAAACTCCTCAGGGGAAGGATACTGACCTAATGGTATATTTTGACTATCCAGGCAGCACTTGAGAAACTGAATCTTCTAAAAGTGGAGCATCTTGTTAGAGCCATAACATGACTTGCTCTTATTTTGTGTTTTAAATGGTAAAGAAAGTCACAAGGAGGAATTGTTGCACTGATTTAATTCTGACCATTGAGGCAAATCTGGTCACTGTCATTAGAGGGGCAAGGATCTTGGAGAAAGTAATCTTGTGATATTCAGAAAAGTCTAGGAAGACACAGACTTGACCTCAGAACAGCACAGTTAAAAATAATCAGAATGTGTGTGTGGGTGTGTGATACCAAGGAAAGAGACTTGAAAGATAACACAGCTTATGGGAAACAGGATGGTAAGAACACTCAGAAAAAAAAAAAAAAAACCAAATGTATAATCAGAAATTATTTTAATGATAAAGAAAAGGATATAAATCTAAAGGAACTAATATAGCTAAAAGTCAAGTTCATATTTTAAAAGGACATATATTAAATATTGAAAGAGGAGAATAAACATCAAGAGAATATAAAAGAGCAGCACCAGGCTGCAGGAATAATGTTAGGTAGTCTAAATGTTAAAATAAGACAAAGATTTGAGAAAGATGCTTTAAAAAAGCATAAAATGATTGAAGAGCTATATGCAGAGCAAGATGAGCAAGAAAGGTGTCCCAGCCTGGGTTTCCCAGAAAGCAAATTCCAGTACAAAGGCTTGAGTGCAAGTAATATATTTAGAAGTGATTCTAAAGAGCAGGATTGAGGGCAGAGCAAGTGAAAGAGAGAAGAAAAGCAGAGGCAGGGATGTGTTGGTCACTGTTAACAGAGACTGGTGCTAGACCCCGGGGATGGGTCTCATGTCTCTCTGGCCTAGAAATGAAAGCTAAACATGTCATCTATCAGTTCCCATCTTTCAGTGGTTGAAGATGGTGCCGTGGGTGTTTGTTCCCCCACACTTCCAGGTTGTGACTGGGTGAGGACCAAGCTGGCTACCCTGGCCATCAGAGTGGACCTGGGCAGGAAGGGAGAGGGCACTGCACAGAGGTGCAGTGGTTTACATTGGTGGAAGGCTTCTTGGATCTGGTTGCTGCATCCTTGGCTGAAATAAGAGATGGCACCTAGAGGACTGGAAATTTGTCTATGAGGTGTTTGATAAAGAAGGATGAGGCAACCTGCTTGAGGAAGATTGTGTCATGTATGCGGAGAGCAGAAAGGAAAAGTAAAACAGCTCAACTATAACTTCTCTACTAAGGTAAAAAACTGTGAGACAATGAAGGATAAGCCAAGCATCATTAAGGGAGAACTAAAGCCATTTTAAAATATCTAGCTAGTGGTCTCAGTTTCTTCCACTGTAACATTCATGAAGACCCAATAAAAGAAGATGCACTAAAACTAAAATTAAAAGAAAAATGATAAAAAGCAAAGTACAAAGCAATGTGTACAGAAAGCAATGTGTAAAGATAGTATTTATGGATGCATTTCTATTTATGCTAACAAATGGGACATATTTATTGCACATATGCATATAACCCACTCATGTATCTTTCACTGTGCTACTTTAGATAAATTAACTCCCTCGATGCCTCGGTGTTTCGCTCCTGCTCCTAGAGGTCCTCCCACATCGCCTTCACTGCTATGTCGCCGGTACCTAGAAGTGAGCCTGGAGTGAGAAGCTGCTTAAACACTTGTTAAATGAATAAATGAGAAATTGATTGAAACACAATTCTTATAGGCAACTTTAAAATACATCTTAAAGACATAGACAATTATAATAAATTTTAATTCATGGAAATATTGAATTTTGTGTGCTACACCCAAACTACATGTCTTATTTTCAAATTTCAATAAACATTTATAAAAACTGATTAGAATCAAAGTCACAAATAAAATTCTGAAATCAGAAATTGAGCAGGAAAATGTTGTCTGGTCACAATATAGTAAACTGTAAATTAATAACCAAAATTTAAAAAACAAACAAATATAAAACCCAGCAATTTGATAATTTAAAACATTCTTTAAAAAACCTATTAGGACAAAAAAGAAATCAAAATTACAATAATAGGCTATTTAGAAAACAATAGGAATAAAAAAACATTATTGTAATGGAATGCAGCCAAAGTTATTCTCAGAGGCAATAATCTTAAATGCTTTCATTATTAAAATAATAATAAAATAAAGGAATTTAGCAATCGACTCAATAAGTTAGACAAGCAAACACAAAATAAACCTAAGAAAATGGACAAGAAAATGAAATAAATATAAAGAGAGATTTTTAATGAATTCAGAAACAAATGAATACAATTTCTCAGTAAATCCAAGAGCTATTTCTTTAAACACAGTGCACAATACCAATGGAAATGACAAAAAGCAAATCCCATCAAGACAAAAGAGAGAAAGCAAAAATATATTTTTTAAATAGGAACATAATAGAAGAGATTTTTTTTTTAACTCGGGGAAATATTACCCACAAGTTATACTAAGTAATTTAAAAACTACATTAAATGGTTGATTTCCTAGGAAAAAATACCAATGGTCAAAATTAAGGAAAAGTAGAAAATTTGATTTGAACAATAATATAACATAAAATATCAAAAAATCTTCAATAACAGATCAATGATCAAAAATTTTACTGTCAGAATTTCAAAGAGGAGATAATTCCCATGCCACATGAACTGTTCTAAAGTACTAAAAATGACAGAGTGGCATCTACTTCATTTTCTTAAGCTTGAATGCCACAAAAAGACCTGTATTAGAAAGCTCCCACCTACCAGGGGAAAAAAAAACCTATAAATGAATTCACTGAGAAATATTCACTGAGAAATATTAAACTGTTAGCAAATCAAATTCAAAATATCTTCAAGTAATTACCCGCCATAACTAAGTAGGATTTGTCCTACAATTGGAAGGCTGGTCTATTTTCAGGAGTGATATGATTATAATACACCATATTTCTAAGTCCAGTACAGAAAACAAAACCCAAACACGATAATCTCAAAAGATGCTGTAAAATGTTGGACAACAGTCGATATGCTTCTTAATTTTTTTTTTAAACACAAACATATTGAGGACACTAGGTTTAGAAGATTAAGCCCTCAATTGCAAAAGGGTATCTATCCAAAATGAAAAGCTGACGTCATACTTGACGGCAAAATGCTAGAGGCGATCCCATTAGAAAAAAGAAAAAAACATGAGTCATGTCCACTATCTTCTTTACTATTAACTCTATTCTTTTATTATCAGAAAATAAAATTTAAAAAAGAAGAGGAACAGAGACAAAGAAAGGAGAAGAAAACTTAGTAATACCAATAGAGCTGATAAAAAAATGACTGTATTAATTGTACTCAGGTTAGTTGGTATAAACAATTTACATCCCAGGGTATGGAAAAAATGCTAGAAATAATTCAGGAACCAATTGTGATATACTTTGAAGAACAGAGCCATGCCAGAGGCTGCTTTAGATAAATAAACTTTGTCTTGCCATTTAATATGGAAAGAAAGGTGGATTCCAAACTGAGACTAGGACCACTGACAACTATCCCTAGAAAATTTAAAATATGTATATTAACGATGTAAGTGCTTAACAGAGAAGACAATTTCAATTAAAATTTGAATTGAATTTGAACTTAACAAGGTTGCTAAGAATTTTTAGCTTGTTAAGAAATTTAGTCATACTAATTTTAAGTTTTTTTTTTTTTTAATTCAGGATTAAAAGTGTAGTTGATAAAGTAATGCTTTCGGTTTAGTGCATTTTCAATTGCAACGAGTTTTCTGGCAAAATGTATTTGGCTATCCTTTGGATAATACAGCCTGTGGGCTAGAGATTGTATACTGGGTTTGTTGGTTGAGTAACTTCATCCAAACAAGGCTGTGCACGTTGAGGCTGTGCAAAGGAAAGTCTAGGTTTGGGAGCCCGATGGGCCCGAATTACCAGGCCAGTCCCACTGTTACATTTGTGAACCCGGGACAAGTTCCTTAATTTTTGCCCATCTTTCAATGAAGACAGTTACCTTACATGGAAATAATAAAGATTAAAGTTAATTCCTAGGAAGCACCTGAGACCAGGCCTGGTGTGCAGCATAGTATGAGGGAAGCTTGTTGACCTAGTGGCTATTTTAGGTGGCTTGAATAGAAGACTTAGTGGCATGTGTCTTAACTGTATTCTCTTATTTTCTGTATTCTTCATGTTCTGGCACATGGGGACTCACTGACTGGAGGAGACTACCCCTCCCAGGGCCAGCTAATTCCTACAGATAGCAAACACTGTCCTGAGAGTGCACTGTCTAAATGCAAAGCACCCACTTCAGAGCCCATATGCCCACCTGCCTTCTTTTACCAGGCACCTGCAGTCCAGTACACTATCCCCCTGCCTTAAGTCACCCCAGGGCCAGGGACTGGCCAACTCTATACTCCAGAACACACTGAAATTATTCAAACTAGCCAATCCTAAACCTGTCTACCCTGCTTACCCTGCCTTGCCCGTTCCTTCCCATGAAAAGCACGATAAAGTCTCGCACTGATGCTTTCTCCTCACTCCTGACCGACCCTGGTGCTCACCTCTGTGGCCCTGCCTGGCATGCTATGTCTCCTGCTTCTAGGGATCTGTGAGTATAAACTTCTCCCAACCTGACAGCCATTTCTGTGTCTACATGTCTTACCATATCTGATTAAAACAAATCTCAGTACATTTTAAAATGGCATGTGGTAAGACTCTGTTGCTGCCTATCTTGTTCATTGTGATTATTTTTAATATCATATAAAAGTGATTAAAAAGAGACATAGATTTGGATAAATTAGAGTTGGAATCAATCAAATTCTGGATAAGAATTAAAAGTCTAAAAGATCTTGACAGATTGGACTTATGATGGCAAATAGCAGAGTGAAGTTTAAAAATGAAGCATGTTACTGTACTTAAAAGAAGTGATGCATTAAATGCAGAATGGGGGAAATAAGGCCTAGCAACAATTCATCATGAAAAGGAAAGAATCTATACATTTTGGATGGTTTCAATTGTTGGGATGAGGCTGACAATGTGACGTGGCTACTAAAAAGGCAAATGCAAACTTGGGCTGTGCTAATAGTTTGATTGTCAACACAAAATAGAGTCTCTCCTCAGTGTACTGTGTGCTGGTTGGACAAAATTTGGAGCTTTTTTTCTCTATAAGTCCTAGGAGCTAAGGAACACAATTACAGTTGGAGAATTAGAACAATGAAGGCTGTAAAATAATGTTGAAGGAGCTGTAAAAGATAAAGGAACATAATTATCATCAAGTATCTGAAATGTTCTCATGTAGAAGAAGAAATAGATGTTCTCCTTTCTCTTTATGAGGTAGAACCGTGTCCAGTGAATGGAAGTTCAAACAAGGTATGCTCATCTCAGTAGGACTTAAGAGGAAGGGTGGGAAGGAATTAACGTCACATTTGTTGAGCTTATATTATGTGCAAGACACTGTACTGTCTTATACTCATATATACCTTACTTTCTAATACTTGATGTTCTCCAATACACTATTGTCATTGTTCTAGTAAAAGTCGATAAAACATTTTATAAAGAATCCCAGGGAAGATAAAATTTGACATCCTCGAAGCCCTCTTCAAATACTAAGAGTTTATAATTTGTTAGCTAGCAGTCATTCTGTAGGCAATGAAGCTGGGGCAGGGGTTGGAATATTTCTCAAGGCTCCTTATCCCAATATGACCATAATCATAGAGAACACAAGGTAAAGTGAGACATATTCTCTTTCTTTATTAAACTACAACTCTGCTCCCTATTATGTCTCATATAAATAAAATTTTAATCTGTTTATGTTTTGAGAAAGAATCACATGCTTAGTAATTTGTATTTAATAGAAGCTCATATCAAATTTGATATCATTTTCCTGGGTCAAGTTACCATAGTTGACTGTCTGAGGCTGGGCATAAGCATGAAATATGCAATAAAAGTGCATCATTGGTTAATTGACGTGACCTTAATCTATGGTCTAAAATATCTAGACATTGAGGTGTTCTCTATCTTGTGGCCTGCTTTAATTATATGTATCATAGAAAGAAACAATTTTTAAAAATCACAATGGATAACTGCAATTTTACCTCCTAAGGGAGTGGCATGACTCTTTCCTAAGAGGATGGCCTTCTTTTTAGCAAAATACCTTGCTCATACATGTGAAAAATGAAGTTCTAAGATCTTGAAACTCTGGAAGAAGACCATGAAACGAAGAGACAGTTAAATTGCTTTGCGTGAAAGTTTAACCTTTATTTGAAGGAGCAAAAAGCAAGGTGAGGGGAAGAGTTTTGAGAACAGGAGACAGGACCAAGCAACTTGGGAGGAGTTCGAGTGTATATGGGAAGAATTCCGTGAAGAAACATTGAACAACGAAAATTTCCTGTTGGTCAAGATGGCTGCAGAAATTTTAGGAAAATTAATTTTAAAATTATTTCTGCATGTTACTGCAATGCAATAGCAATTTGCTACATAGAAATGACTTCTAAGAATAGAGTTATAGGGAATAAAGGGGCTGTGTTGGAGTGTGAGTTAGCGCCGGGCAAGAAGAAAAGAACAGTCATGGGAGGGGAGATGCAAGTTCAATGGGATTAGTTAATTAAAAATACAGATACCATGAGAAGGTACATTTAAGATGCATGCAAAAATCTTAAAGAGGATATTGAGCTTCTTATTAAAGATGAGAATAGTGGTTGAAGTTAATTTTATGTAAGTCTCAAAGGACAGGAAGACCTCAGCTGACAAGCAGATTGAATGTATAATTGCTTCAATTCTCTTTTTCACTGTGCTTCTGTAGAAACATCTTGAAAGTCAAGCTTGTGAAACAATTACAAACATGTTCCTGTTATTCATATAGCTCAGGCTTTTCATTTTTTTTTTTCACTGAAAAGCCTGAACTATTTTATGTTGAAAGTAGAAATGGTAATATGCCTATTGGACAGACATATTTTTCCATCCAAATTAACTCATTGGATTTGACCCTTATAGACCATATGACAGTTTAGAACTAGTTTCATCAATTGGAAAGACATTAATTTTTAATATGGTACCTTTAGTAAAAAGATAGTGATTAAAAACTCACTGTTACAAGATGCCAAAGCAAAAGTCATGCCACACCACTGCCCCCCAAATTTCCTTGAGGTTTCTAATTGGTAGTTAACGGCATATGGTTCTAAACTGAAAACCCCATAGAAAAGTGCCCTCAGAACTTCCCATGGGCCAGGTCCTCTGATTCCTCCTTTGCTTAATCTTCCATCTGGCAAGCCACAACTTCAGCAGCTAGACTATATATGGGTAAACTTTCTTCCTGTATTTTCTTTATTGATCTAGTACAACGGCACAGAAATACATTTCCAAATTAAAGGAAAGATGGAATCGACACCCTAACAGCCTTAGAATAGTTTCTGCTTTACTAGATTCTGAACTATTTTCTCCCTCAAGTTATTTGAATGTGAGCCGAGGTGTGAACAAGGCAGGAATGAGAATCAATAATTAAGCTTGTTCTCTTTATACCACTATGCTGGGAAATCCATTTCTTTTTCTCAGCCTGATTATTATTTAGCATTTATCCAATACCCTCAAGCCAGGTCTCCACAGCGGTAGAATAAAATTCAGTAAAATGAAACAAAAACACATACCAGAACAATCCACTTTGCCTGTTTCCACGAGGGTATTTTACTGCCTTGGAGTGGTCAAGTCCTGGGGGAAGAGGCTGGTGCAGCAACAGAGGGAAGCTATTTTTGTTATCTGTTTTCTTGGATGTGAAATGTCATACTCCATCCCATGGGGCCACTATCATGTGTGGCCATGGAAAAAAAAATGGAACAAGAGCCTCTAGAGAGATGCTTATTCCAATTTCTACAGTTTGTCTCGCTCACCCATATTTCCCCCAGACGTGGCGAGTATTTCTACCCCCATTGATCAGAGAGCAGGTCATAGCAAGTGAGAAATGCCTTTTGAGAATAGGTCTAGAACCCTGAACCTGGAGAACACTCCACAAAAGCTTGCTGACAGACTTTCCAAAGAATCAGTTATGGATAACACAGCAATGTGCCCTAAAAGACAAAAGGAAAATCATGACCTGAGAATGACGTATCACTTGTTTATTCCCTCGTGGCTGGGCTATGAGATATACTGGGAGCTCAAGTTGTCTGAGTTTGCTGGTTCCAAGCTGATTGCCTTAATACAGTGTGGGGAGATTGGTCACAGCTGGAGACAAGCCTTGCTTACAACGTTTCTTTTTTCATTATTTTTCCACAGAAGATTGCAAATCAGCAGAAAAATAATGCCTCTCCCAACGTCCTCCTGGGCTCTGATGTTGTCCAGACACAGTTACAGGTATCAATTTAATGGCTCTGTACGAGAGCAATGTCCTGATCTTCTGACTATCATTTCCATCTAATCCATCCATGCCTCAGACTCAACCTGTCTCAACTACATTTCTCATCTTTTTCAGCCTCTGTTCCAATGTCACCCACCTCAGTCACTGACATCCCAAGTCTCCATTGCTCAGTATTCATATGTCCTTGTCTCTAAGTGTTGTTCAACTCAATCACTACCCCCCAACAAGGCCCTTTATCATTCTAGTTACAAATAATCTCTCTTTCCTATAAAAACCTATACAATTTTGTTATTATTTCTTTTATCATGTGTACCAAAATCTGCTTTGAATTATTTGTATTTCATATAACACTTTAGAGTTTACAAATTTTCATCTGCCATTTCATGGACTCTCTTTTTCACTCTTCTGTGAATCTTGAGGGTCAGAGATCTTGGATTATTTGCATTTGTATCCACTAAAGTTTCTAACACACTACATTGCATGCAGTGGATAACACAATAATCATTGCGGGTTAGTAGATGTCTTAAGTTTTAACTCTTTTTCTATCCAATCCAACATTTCTCTCGAGCAGCTCAACGTTTCGATTATGCCACTTTCAAACAATTCTTTCTCTTATTACTCATGCTGAAAATATGAGATACGTATAGGAGTTTTGTGTATAGTGAGCACTGGGATTAAAAACATTGATGACAGTTGTGGACACTGGTGAAATTTTTTAAATGGGTTGACTATAAAAGTAATACTAATTACAGTCATTTAAACAAACTGTGTATTATGCAACCCAATAATAATGATTCATAATAGTAATACATGTTAAATTAACTTTGTTATACATTTTACTTGATACAATTTTCTTGATTGTACTGCTAAAATATTCATATGTATTTAATTGTCATAAACTATTTCAATTTTCACATGGTTGTCTATTCAGAATTTAAAAAGAAATCTATGAAGTTGTGCTTAGCATAATCTTCAGTATTGTTGGTTTTACCAGAGGTATAAATAAGAGTTGCAGTCGTTAAAGAGATTGTAATGTCACTTTAAAACAAATACACATACAGTAAAATTAACATTTTTGTTAACAGCTCTACAAGTTTTAACATGTGTACAAATTTGTGTAGCCACCATCATAATCAGAATACAAAACAGGTCTATCAATCAAAAAACTTCCTTGTGCTGCCCTTTTGTAGTCAAATCCTCCTCCCACTCCCAGGTCCTAGTAACCTCTTATCTCGTTTCAGTCCCTATAGTTTTGCATTTTCCAAAATGTCGTATAAATAGAATCATGCAGCCTTTTGAGATTGGGTTCGTCACGTAGATGCATCGTATTGTGTCTGCATCAGTAGTCGCTTCCTTTTTGTTTCTGCATAGTATTCCATCATATGGATGCACCTCAGTTGTTTATTCACCTGCTGAAGGACATTTGCGTTGATTCAAGTTTCTGGCAATTATGATTAGGCTGCTATAAACATTCATGTACAGTTCTTATGTGAACATAAGTTTTGATTTTTCTAGAGTAAAATGCAGGAGTGCGATTTCTAGATCATATGGTAATTGTATGTTTAACTATAAGCAACTGACAAAATGTTTTTCTAGAGTGAGTGTACCATTTTGCCTACCCACCAGCGATGTATGAAAGTTCTAATCATTCTACTTCCTCACCAGTACTTGGCATGGCCAGTTTTTAAAAAACATGTTTTATTTATTCTAATAAGTGTGCACTAGTATCTCAGAATGGTTTTAATTTGCATTTCCCTAATATCTAATGATGCTGAGCACCTGTTCATGTGCTTGTTAGCCATCCATACATCTTCCTTGGTGAAGTGTCTGATCAAATCTTTTACTCGTTTTTTTTAAAACTAGATAGTTTCTTTTCTTATAGTTGAGTCTTGAGAATTATATATTCCAGTTTCAAATCCTTTGTCAAATATGTGATTTGCAAATATTTCTTGTATTTTAGTTTTCTTAACTGTGTCTTTTTCAGAACTAGAAATTTTTTTTTTGCTGAAATTTAATCCATATTTTTTTCATTTATGGATTTTACCCTTGGATCATATTTTAGAGTTCTTTGCCTAAAACAAAAAGTGTAAAGATTCTTTCCTATGTCTTCTTGTAAAAGTTTTATAGTTCTAACTTTTACAAATAAACTTATGACCCATTTTAAATTACTTTTGTAAGAGGTGTAAGGTATAGGTTTAGGTTCTTTTGCTTTTTAGCACATGGATGTCTAATTCTTTGAACACCATTTCTTTGAACACCTTTTCCTTACTAAAGTGCTTTTGTATCTTTCTCAAAAACGAATTTATCATGTTTGCGTCAGTATATATCTGGACTCTCCAGTCTGTTCAGTTGGTCTGTCTGTTAATAGCACATTGTCTTAATTACTGTAGCTTTATAGTAAGTCGTAACATAGAGTAGTTTTGTTCTCTAACTGTTCTTTTTCAAATTTGTTTTGGCTATTCTAGTTTGTTTGTCTTTCTGTATGATCTTAAGCATATGCTTGTCTCTACAAAAAAAATCCTGCTGGGATTTTGATTGGAATTGTATTGAATTGATAGATCAATTTAGGAAGAAAATACAGATCTTTCTTGACATATGATGGGGTTACATCCTGATAAACCCATTGTAAGTTGAAAATATTGTAAATCAAAACTGCATTTAATACACCTAACCTACCGAAAATCATGGCTTAGCCTAGCCTACCTTAAACGTGCTCAGAACACTTAGATTAGCCTACATTTGGGCAAAATCATCTAACATAAAGCCTATTTTATAATAAAGTGTTGAATATCTTGTGTAATTTATTGAATACTGTACCGAAGGTGAAAAACAGAATGGTTGTCTGGGTGGAGAATGGTTGTAAGTGTATCGGTTGTTTTACCCTCCCCATCGTGTGGCTCACTGGGAGATGGGGCTCTTTGCCACTGCCCAGCATCACAAGAGAGTATCATCCTACATATTGCTAGCCCAGGAAAACATCAAAATTCAAAGTACAATTTCTACTGAATGTGTATTGCTTTTGCACCAAGATAAAGTCGAAAATTGTAAGTCAAACCATCATAAGTCAGGGACCGTCTGTACATCTTGACTATACTGAGTTCTCTGATTCATGAAAATGATATGGCTCATCTTTAGTTTATGTCTTCTATCTACTGGGTTTTTAACTTTATCTTTCTCTATATATTTTCCCTGTGGTTGCTCAAGGGATACAATATTTATATTTAAACTTTTCATAGCCTACTTAGAATTAATATTTCACCACTTCAAATGGAATGTAGAAAACTTGCCACCGTATAGGTCCTTTTACCCCCCACTTTTGTGTTGTAATTGTCAACATAATTTGAAACTCCCTTCAGCAAATGTTATAAGTTTTGTTTTTAACTGTAATATATATTTTAAAGAATTTGAGAGGATAAAATTAGTCTATTATATACTCAGATATTTAAATTTCTGTTACTCTTCCTCATTACTAAAATGCCAGGTTTCCTTGTAGTAACAGATCTCTTCCTCTCGAACTTTCTTTAGTATTTCTTTTAAAGTTCTTCAGTTGGCGATGAGTCCTCTTGGTTTCCCTGCATCCTAGAACTTCTTTATTTTGCCTTTATTTCTGAATATAGATATAGAATAACTGGATATAGAATTATGGGTTGATAGTTCTTTGCTTTCAGCACTTTAAAAATGTTGTTCCATTATTTTCTGGCCTCCATGATTTTTCATGAGAAATCTGCAGTCATTTGAATTGACCACAGTCAATTCAAGGTGTTCCCCTAAAGGGTTCCCCTATATGTATGGTGTTGTCTTTCTCTGGCTGCTTTCTTTTTTGATTTATTTTTTCATCACTTTGTGGTATGTCTGGGTGTGGACTTCTCTGAGTTCATCCTGTTTGAGGTGTGCTGAGCCTCTTTATTTGCTAGCTTGTGTCTCTCTACAAATTTGAAAAGTTTTCATTAATTATTTCTTCAAATATATTTTTTTTCACCAAATTCTTTTTCCTCTTCTTCTGGGGCTCTGATAATATTTGTGTTAGACCTTTTAATATTGTCTTATAGGTACCCGAGTCTTTGTTCCTTTTTTGAAAAATAAACAGTTTTCTAATTCTTGTTCAGATTGGATGATTTCTATTCATCTATTGTCAAGTTCACTGACTCTTTCCTCTGCATACTATTCTGTTATTGAGCCTGTCCATTGAATTTTATATCAATTATTGTATTTTCTTAACTCTACTGTTTGCATTTAGTTCCATTTTATAACTTCTATTTCTCTGCTGAGACTTTCTATCTTTTCATTTGTTTCAAAAGTATTCATCTTTACTTCATCATAGTTATACTAGCTGCTTTAAGGTCTTTGTCAGATGATTCTGAAAAATTATCTGATAATTCTGTATCATATTTGGGTTGGTTTCTGTTATTGTCTTTTCCTTTGAGAAGTTGTCAGATTTTCCTATTCTTTTGTATGTTGTGTAATTTTGGATTGGGTCCTAGACATTTTGAAAATTATGTTATGAGATTCTTGGTCTCTAATAAATCCTGTGGAGATTGTTTGTGCTCTTATTTTTTCAGTCATCAATTAATCTGGTTATGTTAAGGTCACAAATTCTGATTTACCTTCTGTGGACTGTGGTTCTAAAGTCAGTTCTGTTTCCAGAGGCTTTCTAGTGCTGTCTGCATCTGCCTGGAGCTCCCAAGAGCAATCTGAAACCTGGCAAGAGTCTAACCCAAAGTTCAGTTCTCAAGGCTTTCAAGAGCCTACCAGGCACGTTTAGGCTCAGATTCCTGCCTGAGAAGCTTGGGATGAGTCTAAAAGTCTCTCTTTCTCAAGCTCTGTCCTCTTTGCTGTCTCACTCATAGTCTTTGCTTCCCCTTTCTTGTCCTCTGGAAGAAAAACTGGGACTCTAGGCTCTCTGCTTTTCTGCTCACTTCCCATGATTGTGTCAGTCTCAAGTGGCCAGAGGATAGTGAGAGAAAAAGAGCAACATGGACTCCAGATACACTCTTTGGATCATGGTTCCTCAGATGAGAGAGTAATTTTCCTCTCTTGGAGTTTTAGGTGCATATTTGGCCACTGAGGCAACTGCCATAGAATAGTTGCAGCTTTGGGAATGGGGCTGCCTGGGTGCAGGGATGGAATAAAGAAAAAACAGAGAGCTTATCCTACTTTCTCTGTCCTGTAAGGGGTCTCCGCCCCACTTCAGAGATCAAAATGAGAGTTCTCTTAGAACTCTTTCTGTCTACATACAACTCCAAGATTTATGCTGCCTTTGAAGGCAGGCTGGAGATATGGGAGGAAAAACAAACCAGGACACTCACTGCCAATCTAATAAATGTTAAGTTCTGGTTTACCTCTCCAACACATGTACTACCACTTACTTTTCAGAGTCTTTAGATAATTGCTTTAAGAGTCATCCTATCCAAGAATTTTAGTTGCATTTAATGAGAGAGACAGGATGGAGAATGGCTTCTCTACCTTAACTGAGACTGGAACTTGTCTATAAAGTAGTCTTGGAGATAATCATAACATGCAGGAACCCAGTACTGGTGAGACTGTACACTTTTCAGAATTAGATTTTGTGATAAAAACTGGTAAGCCAATTTGTAAATAAACTAGTAAACAGACTGGTAAAAAAAATAGAAAACAAATAGAAGTAAATTTTCTGGAGTTTTATTGGAGACATCTTGAAGGAAACCAAACATTATATATCCGGATGATTTGGTAGATTTTCTAAGACTCAATCTACCATTTCCTTTTAGCATGCCACTCCACAAGCTTCTGGGAAAGGTCTAATTGCCTTCCAAGTTGGAAATACTCTAGCTGCTTGCAACACAGGAGGTGTGTAATAAACTATTAAAATATCAACTTGCAAAGAGGATGAGGAACTGCAATTTTTCTCACTACAGTAGTTCAGTGGAATTAACTGGAGCTTCAAACCAAGACTTCAGGCTCTTAAATTGGTGAATGACCTAACTGTTATACATACTTTTCTTAAACCCGTAAGTTATTCTCTGCACTATTATGCAGAAAACATAAAAGCAAACCAAAAGGTTAGACCAGGGCACCCCAACTGGTTAATTATAATACCCACTCACTTATTAAAGAACAGTATGTCCTGGAATTTTCCACCTTATTCCTTCCTGCTTTGGAAGATACACACCCCTGCCCTCATGTCCAAGTATCCTTCTCTTGTCTTTGAGTCTTCAGAGAAAAAATTCCATCCCTATGAAAGGCAAAGACTGCTTAACTGGATTGGCAGGTTGGGAATGTGTGTTTAGGAAGATGCTCCATGAAATATGTCATTTCTACTACCTTCTTCCTAATCAATTCAAACCATGCTTTATAAGATACTTTTTTCCAAAGAAAAATGGTAGAAGTTAGTGAAATCAGCAATGAAGCAATGAAGACTGTCACCAAGTGTGGTGTAGAGACGGAGCTGCAGCTATGATTTAGAAACACTGGGCTACTGTCATCACAGGGCTCGAGTCATGCTTTCCCACATGGTATTATCTTCTGGGAAGCTCACGAATTCCTCACTTCCTGAGGCATCCATGCTATCGGCTAGATCACTGTGGACGAGATATTATGAAAAGGATTTACTTTGTGGATAAGCACTTGAACAAAATGAACTTTAATCTCATGTTCAACCCTGCTATTACTTAAATAGCTATGGAACCTTAGCCACATGGCTTTGCTATATTTAAATCCTTGAAGGGATATTCTATAAACTGAGGGTAAAGTTTACTTTGTGCAGCCCAGAAGACAGAAGCAAAATTAATGAACTATAGGAAGTTACATTTTAGCTCATCATGTGGAAATTTTTTTTTTTTTTTTTTTTTTTTTTTTTTGTGGGGAAGACCAGCCCTGAGCTAACATCCGTCACCAATCCTCCCCTTTTTGCTGAGGAAGACTGGCCCTGGGCTAACATCGTGCCCATCTTCCTCCACTTTATATGGGACGCCGCCACAGCATGGCTGACAGGCAGTGCGTCGGCGGGCGCCCGGGATCCGAACTCGCGAACCCCGGGCTGCCAAGCGCGGACTAAACCGCTGCGCCACCGGGCGGCCCCTTTGTGGAAATTTTTTAATTTTAAAAATGTTTAATGTAGACTATGACATAAAGAAAATACAGACAGCAAAGTTTTAGTCTTTTTAATTTATCAAAAAGAAAATACCTTTGGAATTACCACCCAGGTCAAGAAGTAGAACCTCAGAAACCCCATATGTCCTTCCAATCATTGGTTCCACCCTCTTCCCAAGAAAAGCATTGTCCTGAGTTTCAATAATTACTTCCTTACTTTGTTTATAGATTTACCACCAAGTATGCACCCCTAAGCCCTATGTTTTCATTCTGCCTATTTTTTGAATTTATGTAAATAGAATCACATGGTTATATATATATTTTGTGCCTGCCTCCTCTCAAAAATATTTTGTGAAGTTCATATGTGTTGTATAACCTGTACTTAAGTCATTTTCATTGCTATTAGCATTCCATTGTAGAAATACAACATGATTTATCCATTCTGCCCTTGATGGACATTTGGGTTGTAGCCACTGGGGCTATTATAAATAAAACTGCTATGGCTATTCCTGTACATGACTCTTGGTACACATAGGTCATAAAATATGACTTTAGTAGATAATGCCAAATTGTTGTTGAAGGTAATCATGCCAATTTATACTCCCCACCTGGGATAGATGAGAGTTCTAGTTGTTCTGGTAAATATTGGTAATATGTTTTTTCTAAAAAAATTTTAGTCCTTATGAGAGGTCTTTTAGTAATATCTCATTGTTATTTTAATTTATATTTCTCCAATTATTAATGAGATTTTACACCTTTACATACTTTTATTGGCCATTTTAATAATCTATTCTGTAAAGTAGCTATTTAAATCCTTCACTCTTTTCTATTGGGTGTTTTTCTTTTTCTTATTGATATATATATGAATTTTTATTTATAAAATATAAGCGTTGTGAATATTGTCTTTTACTTTATGACTTGACCTTTCATTTATATAGTGGTGTTTTCTGAAGAACAGAATTTTTTTATTCCAATTAGTATAATTTACCAAATTTCCATTTATGACTAGTGCTTTTGTGTCTGGCTTAAGAAAATTTTCTATGTCCTGACTTCTATATTAATTTATAGAAATCACATATCTGCAATCCACTTGGAATTTATTTGTGGAGATAAACTGAGGTTAGAGTCAATTTTCATTTTTCCATATAGATATCTGATTAAATAGCACCATTTCCTATTTAGTCAGTTCTTTTCCAGTGGTCTGTGGTACTACCATTACCATAAATCAGATGAGGGTCTGAAGTTAGACACTATTCTGTTCAATTTATCTATTAGTTTATAGTTGTGCCAATATCACTCTTTTTAAAAATTAGTACAGTCTTGATATCTAGTGGAGTAAGCCTTGCCAGTGTGTTCTCCTCAATATTACTGCTATTACTGAATGCTTGTGTCCCTCTCAAAATTCACGTATTAAGTCCTAAACTCCAATGTGATGCTATTAGGAAGCGAGGCCTTTGGGAAGTGATTAGGTCATGAAGGTGGTGTCCTGATGAATGGGATTAGGGCCCTTAGAAAAGAGACTCTGAAGATTCCCCTTGACCCTTCTGCCATGTGGAGACACAGCAAAATACAGCCATCTCTGAACAAGGAAGTGGGTCTTCAGCAGACTCCAAATCCACTGGTGCCTTGATTTTGGACTTCCCAGGCTCCAGAACTGTGACAAATAAATTTCTGTTGTTTATTTTTTTTTCTGAATAGGAAGACTTCTTTTTTATTTGAATAAATGTGACATGTAAAATTGTGTAAAATGAAGATCTACAGTGTGTTACTTTGATACTTTTATATATTGTAATATGATTGCTGATGTAGCAATATTTATCACATTACATAGTTATAGTACAATATTATTGTCTATATTAAATTTCTGTTGTCTATCAGCCACCAAGTCTATGGCATTTTATAAAGCAGTCTGAACAGACTAAGACAGTAACCTTAACTCTTCTTATTGCTTTGCATTTTCAAGTTAATTTCAGAATCAGCTTAAGTATTTCTAGAAAATAACCTCTGGGAATTTTTATTAGAATTGTATTTAATGTGCAGATCAATTTGGTAGAATTGATAACTTTATAATATTGAATCTGTCAAACCTTGAACATGATATATACCTTTATTTATTTAAGTACTCCTTAATTTCTCTCAATGATATTTTATATTTTTCTGTGAAAGGATATGGAATATATTTTATTATATGTATTCCTATGTTTTCTGATGCTATGGTAAATATTTTTTAAAAGATATAATATTATATTATCCAAAAGAGGTAAATTTAAAATAAATAGACCAGTGAATGTTGAAAATAAATGGGTAGGAAAGATATAGTAAGTAAAATATAAGCCAAGAAAGGCTGTGACATAAATCTTAATATTTGAAAATCAGAATTTAAGGCAATAATGTCATAAAGAACAAAGAATGATGTCACATGCTGGTAAAATTAATTATAAAAAGTAAGGAATAGTCATCATAAACACATACGGACCTATCTATATAGTCCCTAAATATATTAAAGAACATCTACCAGAACTGAAATAGGAAATAGAGGAAACAAAAATTTTAGATGGAATTTGGACATCCCTCTTTCAGAAACTGATAGAACAAAGGGACAAAATATAAGCAGACATATTAAACACAGAAGCAATAAATTTATTAAGCTCAAGTAACTGTATATGGAATTCTATATTTGACAGACAGAAAGATAATTTTTTTTCAAGGAGACATGTAATATTTATAAAAATAGACCATGTATTTGGCCTTGAAAGAAGCCTCAGGCATTTCAAATGTTCAGTGCACACAGACTGTCTTCTCCAACCATAATGCAGTAAAATTAAAAACCAATAATAAAAGAAGGAGCTTTAGAAACCTGAGTTTGAACTTGAGCTTCTGGGTAAAATGGAGTTACAGGGACTGAATTTACTCTTCCACCTGAAATAACTAGAGAAATTAACAAAATAGTAAACAAAATATTTCTCAAAACACTGAAAATCAGAAGACAAAGGACAGTGATCCCTTAGAGATGGAAACAAATCAGATAAGTACTATGATTATCCCAGCCTACTACCTGGAAAAGGATTCCAGGATGTGGTACAGAGAGAGGGAACCCAGGAAAGCCCAGGAGTCTTCCTGAGTTGTGGAGAGGAAGCTGGGAGTTCAGAGAGGCCAAGGAAGCTAGAAAAATAATGATAAAAAAACTTCCAAATTTGATGAAACTATAAATGCACAGATCGAATAAGCTCAATAAATCCCAAGGAAAAGAAACATGAAGGGAACTACACAAGGTATATAAGAATCACTTTGCTTAAAATCAGTGATAAATAGAAAATCTTAAAAATGGTCAGATAAAAAAAGGATATGTTATGTAAAGAGGAAAAAAAGTTAAGAGAGCAGATTTCTCATGGGGGACAATCAATGCAAGACTGACACTGGAATGGCATCTTTAAAGTACTAAAAATGAAACAAATTTTAAAAAAACTTTGCATTGAATCTGTAGATTACTTGTGTAGTATGGACATTTTAACAATGTGTTGTGAGGTTTACAGCATATGTAGAAGGAAAATATATGACAACAATAGTGTAAAGGTGGGATGAGTAGAAATAGAAGTAAACTTGTAAGCTTCTGACATAAAGAAGTATAATACCACTTGAAGGTAGACTCTGATAAGTTAAAATGTATATCAGAAACCCTAAATATAATACAATGAAGAGTTGTAGCTAATAAGCAAACAAAAATGGCATCATAAAAGGATATTTAATTAATACTAAACAAGGCTGGAAAAGAGGAAAAAAAAGAAAAACAGATTAGACATAGAAAACAAATAACAAGATGGTAGATTTAAACACACCCATCCATATCACATTAAATGTAAATGTTCTAAACACTCTAATTAAAAGGTAAAGACTGGGGGCCGGCCCCATGGCCTGGTGGTTGAATTCGGCGCACTCTGCTTTGGTGGCCTGGGTTCACGGGTTTGGATCCCAGGTGCAGACCTACACCACTCTTCAGCCATGCTGTGGCAGCGACCCATATACAAAGTGTAGGAAGATTGGCACAAACATTAGCTCAGAGCTAATCTTCCTCAAGCAAAAAAAGAGGAAGATTGGCAACAGTTGTTAAATCAGGGCTAATATTCCTCAGCAAAAAAAAAAAAAAAAGGTAAAGACTGTCATATTGGATAAAAAAGCAAGACCTAACTATATGCTGCCAAAAAGAAATCCACTTTAAATATAAAGACACAATAAGTTAAAAGTATGGAAAAGGTAACTATGTTAACAGAAATTAAAAGAAACCTGGAGTGGCTATATTAATATCCAACAAAGTAGATTTTAGAGCAGAATTATTACCAGGGATCAAGGGGGTCATTTCATAATGATAAAGAGATCAATTCAACAGAGAACATAATCCTAAGCATTTTTTCATCCAATAGCAGTTATAAAATACACGATACAAAACTGATAAGAGAAATGGACAAATCAACGATTGCAGCTGGAAATTTCAATACTCCTCTCTCAATAATTGATAGAACAAGCAGACAGCAAATAAGAAAAACTGCCTGACTACAGAAGACTAAACACTATCAACCAGCTTGAGATATTGCATTTATAGAACAATTCTCCCTACAACAGGATACACATTCTTTTAATTGTACAGAGAACATTTGCCAAGATAGACCATACTCTAGGCTGGGAGTCAGCAAACTATGGCCACAGGCCTAATATGGCCCATTGTCTATTTTTTGTAAATAAAGTTTTATGAGAACGCAATCATGCCAATTTGTACTACAACAGTAGAGCTGTATATTTATGACAGAGAGTGTATGGCCCCAAAGCACAAATTATTTACTATTTGATGTTTTACAGAAAAAGTTTGTTGACTTTAGACTATGAAATACATCTCAACACAAAAACACAATCCATAAAAGAACAAATTGACAAATTTGACTTCATCAAAATTAAGAACTTAATGCTCTTTAAATGATACTGTTAGGAGAATGAGAAGAGTCACAGACTGGGAGAAAATCCTGGCAAGCCACCTATCTGATAAAGGACTTGTATCCATAATATGTAAAGGACTCTCAGACTTGATAATAAGAAAACTCAGTAAAACTCCAATAATAAAATGGGTGAAAGATATACGAGTGACAAAAAAGCACGTGAAAGCATGATCAACAGCATTAGTCACTAGGGAAATGCAAATTAACACCATGAAACATCCTTGCATATCTAGTAGAATATCTAAAATTACAGATTGTGTCAAATATTGACCAGGATGTGAAACAACTGGAACACTCAGACATTGCTGCCAAGGATAGAAAATGCTAGAAATATTTTGTGAAAGAGTTTGGAAATTTCTTTAAGAAGGTAAACATGAATCTACTATTCAACTCTGTCTACTCCTATGGATATATGTAACAAAAATAAAAACATATATTTATAAAAAGGCTGGTACAGAAATGTCCACAGCAGCTTTACTTGTAATTGCTCCAAACTGGAAATAACCCAAATGTCCATCAACAGGTGAATGGATAAACAAATTGTGGTATACCAATATAATGCAATACTATTCAGCAATTAAAAAAAACTACCAATACATGCAACTGCATGAATTAATTTAAAAATAATTAGGCTGAGTGAAAGAATCCAGGAAAAATAAGAGTGCACACCATATTATTCCACATAGGTAAAATTTTAGAAAACATAAACTTAAATATATAGTGACTGAATGCAGATCAATCATTGCCTAGGGTTACTGAAAGGGTGGAAGGAAAGGGAGGAATTACAGAGGAGCACAAGAGAACTTTTGAGGTTGATGGATATGTTCATTATTTTGGTTGAAAGGAAAAATATATAATTTAATAATGAAGACATTACATCAGCCCCAGCCAAACTGAGCAACTTAGTTCTGAATATACTTGGTGGTTGTTTACCTACCTAAAAGAATGTTAGTTCTTTTATCTAGAATAATTTCCCTCTGTATCCCAATCATTGCACATGAAAAAGTAACATATTTTCACGAAGTTGAGATTGAATACTATTATCATAGTCTTTCATTTTTAACTTATTTGAAGTTCTATAATATTTTATTTTTTCCTCTATCATTGCAAATGTCAAGTATGACCTCATTGCTATTATGATCCGTTATTAAATTGAAAGTTCTTTGAGGACTTACAAGGCCATGTTTTCTGAGGTTCTGCAATTTTCTCAAGCATAACAAAAGTAGTCCATTAATATTTATTGAACAAACAAATGGGGGAATGAGCATATCAGTGAAAACTTCAGAGCAGATACTACATGAACGCTGGGTAGGAATTTTGTGCAATGTCATAATTTCAATAGGAGGTCTAGTTAGATATCCTTTAGGATATTTTTAATCTCTAAAATATTGCCAATTTCTGAAAAACTTGAATTTCCTCTTTTATAATGTTATGATTTTTAACTAAAATAATTTCTGAAGTCCATTCTTATTCTTAACTTTTTATTTTCTTGTTATTTGATAAAGAGCTAAAACATGTTCCCCCAGAGATTTCCCCATTGGGACTTATACAGAGTGTCCCAAAAATACTTGGGTGAGAGAGTGCCCATGAAGAAAAAAGTGATGCATGAAATAAGTTTTCTTATAAAAAGCATTTCAAAAAAAAATATGTATGAAAAAATATTAAGAATGTTTGTATCCCTGTTCGTTTTACTGTGCTATAGTCTGCCTTTTAAGAAATGGGGTGCAATCATGAAGAATGCCAAGATGTTGCATGATTGATCACCTGCTGCATGTGTAAGTGACATTCAGTTTGTGCGTTGATGCATAGGCAGCATTTACAAACTAACCATCATGTTGATGTATGTGGTCTATTTTGTCTTTGCTGGTCTATCTTGTGTAGCTTGTCTTACTTTTTAACATATATTGTGATATTTTATTATCTTCTTTATTCTTGTTTTTAATAAAATATTTTCTCTCTAATTTGGATTTTTTCTATTATGGAATAAAAAACCCACATGAATCAAATTTTTATCACTCCTCATAGTAATTAAGTAGTCTGTGATACCACTTCTTGCTGTCTACTTTCATTCCTTTGCACATTATGTCTTATGATCTCTTATTAGCGTTGCATCAATACATTTTCCTTTTTAATAAATTCTGTGTTCCAAAGTTTGGGGAATGCTGACTTAGTCACATAATTATTTGTGTGACTATTTGATTAATGTTTCTATCTCTCTCAAGAAAATGAGTTTCGAAACAGGCCTCATGTCTATTTTTTTGCTCACTGTTCAATCTCTAGATCCAGTCCAGTGCCTGACACATGCAATAAAAAACATTGTATGTTAATATCCATACAATCAGGAACTAGTGATTTCTGCCACTACTTTAAGAAGGATTCCCATTATGCATCAAACCTCACTATAGATTACGTAACAAGTCCTTTTACTTCCACTGGCATGTTTTCACTGTTAGTTATGGATTATCCTAATTTCAGCCAGCAATCTATCTGTCTGTTCTACGGAATTACATATTCTCACTAATTAAATATGTTATCTATTTCCTGCCTTGTTCTTTATGACAAATCTTACTTTGCTGGAAAAGAAATATTTAATTTGCCTGATTGCATAAAACCTACCTTTAGTAGTTTGTGAAATTTAAACTCACTATTAAAGTAACTTGCTCCTCTATTTTTAAATGTCATATTACCTTTCTAAAATATTTTAACTTGTATTTAAATTAAACATGTTCTTAACCATTGTTACAGAGAAGTTACTCCGCAACTTAGGAGCGCAGATGAATGAGATTTGAGGACAGACACATTTGTTCTTCTAGATCTTAAATTGTTTAATTTGTCATTTTACTGATGACCACTCCTGCCATATTCTGTTCATTAGAAGTGAGTCACTAAGTTCAGCCTGCACTCACGGAGAGGGGAATTAGTCTCCATCTTTTGAGGGATGGACTGGAAAAGAGTTTGTGTACATATTTTAAAACCACAACATGGAGATACATACAAAAACAAAATTCTTAGATAAAAGGAGATAATTCATTTATAAAATAAGCACAGTATACCAAAAGAATGGGATAGTCAGATAATAAAAACCTCCTAAAAATTTAGGGAAAAAATCACTAATATGCTGAAATACGTACATACAAATACAATAGAAGGGGTAAAACATAAAAATTGAGAATGTTGCTCAGAATCTATTATGAAAACGTATAAAGATAAAAATCTGGAAAGAAAAGAATAAGAATCTAGATAATTGATAACAAAGACCCAACATCCAACCTATAGGCGACGCAGCATGGAGAATCAGAGGGGAAGGTCTTACCAACAAAGAAGGAGGAGGGAGAACAGGAGTGGAAGAGGAGGAGGAAGAGTATAGGATGTGGGAAAGGAGGAGGAGGAAGAGAAAGGTACAAAGAGGCCAAGGAAGAAGAGGAGGAGAGAGAAGAAATTTCCCCAGATCCAATGAACGTGCGTTTTCAGCAGCAGCTTGAGTGCTAGAAGATAATATGGCAAATGACTTGAAAACTCCGAGTGAAAATAATGCTACTAATATTTTCAAGACATGTGAGGACAATGAATTTTTACTTTCACGAGGGCAAGTTTAGGGAGTAAATATTTCAGATTGGAGCAGGAGGATTGATAGCTCTGGGAGAAAGTCTCCAGAGGAAAAATGGAGGAAATTATACAAATTTCAACATAAAAAGGCAACTGAGACTTCCTCTTCAACTAAAGGCAGACTAGATAGCTGAGACCAACCCTCCCAATGAGAAAAACTGAAAAATCTGGAGGAAAGACTCTGTTTGAAGCACTGGGAATTAAGGCAACCAAGAAGTACGAAGCCAAAATTCCCTAAGAAGAAACCCTAGAGAAGTGAGCTTTTATTCTGTTTAATTTTTTTTTTTTTTGCTCTTTGCTGAGGAAGATACATCTAAGCCAATCTTCCTCTTTTCTTCTTGAGGAAGACTTGCCCTGAGCCAACATCTGTGCCAGTCTTCCTCTACTTTGTATGTGGGTTGCCATCACAGCATGGCTGCTGACGAGCAGTATAGGTCTGTGCCTGGAACGGAACCCAGGCTGCCAAAGTGGAGTGTGCTGAACTTAACCGCTAGGCCACTAGGCCGGCCCCTCCTTTTCTGAATAGTATTCCATGGCAGATATGTATCCATGTGTGCATCATAGCTTAACCAATCACTGGTTGAAGAACAGCTGGGCTGTTTCCAGTTTTTGGCTATTATGAATAAAGCTGGTATGAACAGCCATGCACAGGTTTTTGTGTGAATGTGTTAATATGTTTTCACTTCTCTGGGATAAATGCTCAAGAAAGCAATTGCTGGGTCATACAGTAATTGAATGTCTAATTTTATAAGAAACTGCCAGACTGTTTCTTAGAGTGGCTATACCAACCATTTTACATTCCCACCAGCAGGGTATGAGTGATCCCGTTTCTCCACATCCTGGCCAGCATTTAGTGTTGTCACTTTTTTGTTTCAGCCAATCTGATACATGTTTAGTGATATCTCATCATGGTTTTCATTTGCATTTCCTTGATGGCTAATATGTAGAGCATCTTTCATGTGCTTGTTTGCTATAGGTATGTCCTCTTCGGTGAAATGTCTCTTCCTGTCTTTTGTTCATTTTCTAATTGGGTTTTTTTTTCCCTGTTGAATTTTGAGAGTCCTTTATGTGTTCTAGATCAAGTCCTTTGTTAGATATTTGGTTTGTAGGTATTTTCTCCCAGTCTCTAGCTTGTCTTCATACTCTTCACATACTCTTCACATGGGCTTTTGCAGAACAAAAATTTTAACATTGATGAGGTTCAATTTATCAAATTTTCCTTTTACAGATTGTACTTTGGTGTCAAGTCTAAGAACCCTTTGCCTAGATCTAGATCCTGAAAATTTTCTCCTATGTTTTGTTCTAAAAGTTTTATAGTTTTACCCTTTACATTTAAGTTGTAATCCATTTTGAGTTAACTCTTGTAGAGAAGGACTGATTCCTTTCATTTTAGGTCCCTTCCTGTATAAATTTAATTTTAAAATACAGCAATGTATATCTTTGATTTTCAAATAAACAAGTTCACATGTATATAAATTAAGAGAAAGGTAGTAAAAAGGAGATAGCATGTTTTATGCCTTCATGCTTCCAAGCTTTGTTTTTCTTGTGCCAGCTGCCAGAAATACTTAATACTTTCCTCTCTAAAGTCGTCACTTTCTTGGGGCCGGCCCAGTGGAGTAGCGGTTAAGTTCACACGCTTCACTTCGGCAGCCCGGGTTTTGCATCTTCCGATCCCGGGCATGGACTGATGCACCGCTTGTCAGCCATGCTGTGGCGGTGTCCCATATAAAGTAGAGGAAGATGGGCATAGATGTTAGCCCAGGGCCAGTCTTCCTCAGCAAAAAGAGGATTGGCAATGGATGTTAGCTCAGGGCTAGTCTTCCTCACAAAACAAGTAAATAAAATCTTCGCTTTCTTTCAAGTTTATCTCCAATCCCACTTTCTCCAGGAAGCTTTCCCTGACTACCTCTCCTGAATGGAGACACTCCCCTCCTCTCATGTTCTGTGGGACTCATTGTTGCTACAATTAGTGCTACGTGTAATTGGATTCTAGTTTTTTTTCACTTCTTTTACTACACTGTGCTCTCTCCTATCACAGGGCCTTAGTACACGCTGTTCTCCGTCACTGCAATCCTTCCACTACACCCTTCACCTGGTTGCCTCTTCCTTATCCTTCAGTTCTCAGGTCAAATGTTACTTTGATAGAACCAATTGAGTCCCCATTCTTAAGCTTTCATAGAACTGGTACTTAGCACAGTTGCTAACTAGGATTTACTTGTTTGATTATTTGACTTTTTGTCTCCCCCGCTAGACTATAATCTTTATGATGGAGGAGCTATTTTGTTGTGGTCGCCTTTGTATGCCGTATACGTAGCACAATGCCTGGCAAATAATTGATACTCAATAAGTATTTCTTGAAAAAAAAAAGTGAATGAATGAATTTTTGATTTGCAAATTTCTAAAGGCAGAGCAGTGAATTACAACTTAACATCACAGAATCTAGGTGCTAGAAAGATTTAATAGTTGATTTCCAAGTGAGAAAGCTGAGGACCTAGTTTATCTACACAACAAAGTATTTAGGAGAAGGGCAATATTTACCCAGATAATTTTAATTGGGGCCAGGGGCAAGGTGGTACATAAAACCTTAGAAATACCCATGTGATTAGAGTTAAGTAGACATAATTTAAACAATCAGAGTAGTTACTTACAGTCTTTAATTCCTTTTGAAGGTAGAGTCATTACCTAACAAAGCCTCCTATTATTTTCTTCATGTAGCAAAACAAAATGCGTTAAGAAATGTGGAGATGGCCAGGAGAAGGAGGATATCAGTGGCTGAATTTCTACCAGAGCACTTTATAAAGACTCGATATAATTTTGCTGGCCTATTTATGAGTTAAAAATATACATCATTTTGTTTGGCCCATTTTCCATCTTATGCTCCCCTGGGAGCCCTGTTGAACTGTGGCTCATTTTTAACTCCCTCCCATAGTTCCATATTTTCCATCCACCCAGACTGGATGGAGGTGCAAGTCACTTTGTATTGTCAGCTGCACTGGAGCACACTGAATCTCTCCCAGAAGCAGGGAAGGTACAAGCCCCATGGAGAGGACTTTCCATTCTTAGCAAAACCTAGCTGCTGTGGCCTGAGGGGCTAATCAAGTATTATAAACACTGATTAAATAAGGTAGGTCATTTCCATCACCATTTTCCAGAGGGGGAAATGGAGGTGCCTCACATGGGAATGATATTTGCAGACTCAGGAAGACAATTTGCTGTCGCTTAATTCCTTTCCCCTTGCAAATGCCAGCAGAGAGCACTGGAGGAGTTAGATAGAGTTTGAATGGTATTCCAACAGGTCGCATTTGGGGGCTGAGGTGTCTCATTAAAAGCTTCCTGTTTTACTGCTGTATATCCACATGCTGTGTATCCAAATCCATGACAGAGGCACTGTACGTCTCCTGTCTTAACATCTAATAGTCCTTGGTAGGCGGACTGAAAAAGTTGATTACACACAGCTTTGCCAACGTCTCTTGACAGGAAAGAGCAAAAAAATCCTCTGAACAAATGAAATGTCAGTCAAAGATCAAACATATTAAAGCAAGAGATGCAATATTATTTTCTTAGATTAGAGATTAATGGGTTTCTAATTAATTCCTAGGATGTAAAATAAGATAGCATGACTGGTTTTGTGATTCAGGAATATTCTAGGTCTGTTTGCTTGCTGTTGTTTTTCACTCACGTGCCCACCTCCTGGTAAAGTTGGTGTTATGCTGCAACTTGCAAAGCCACTGTTTGGAGAATTGAAAGAGGGGTAGTGCTCGGAATTTCTTCTTTCTTTCTTAATGAGCTGTAGTCTATAAACTGTTAGAACAGGCCAAGATTTGAAGGGAAAAAAACCCCGATTTTAAGCTATTCACATCTTGACAGTCTCCCACCCCCACCCCTGCTCTAAGCTCTGGTTTGCCTCACAGGGATGTTTCAAAAAAAATTGGGTTGTGTGGCAGTGTAGGCGGGAGCCAGGAAGAAAAAGGAGAATTTTTTAATTAAATAGGACTTTTGAAATGTGCAACACATTTTCACAGCAGGGAATGTGGCATTGGAAATCACTGAAATTGGTGCAGATTCTATGACATTCACATTCCTACCTTCTCTCCAGTGGCTTTTCTTCTTGAAGTTTGGATGGGAGCAAATTCTGCATCTTCCACCACTGACTTGTGGGATCCTGAAAGAGACATCCCTTCTACCTAGCTCTTGCTGTGGGTAGAATTTATGAAACTGTAATCTAGAGACTTTCATACGGTCTCCAGACAGTCTCTTCCTTAGTTTAGAACTTTACAGTTAAATGTTACCTTATAGATTATCTAGATCCTTGCTACTGAAAATGTATCCTGAGGAACAGCAGCACTGCCTTCATCAGGAAGGTCATCAGAAATGTAGAATTCCCACCCCGGACCTACTGAATCAGTTCACGTCTTTAACGAGATTCTCAAGTGGTTCGTACGTACATTCAAGTTCAAGAAGCTCTGCTCTGGATCAAGCCCCTCATTTTATAGATTAGGACACTGTGGCCCTGACCTGGGGAGTTGTTAGCTAACGTCCTACAACACCAATCAGAGCCCACCATTCTACCTTCTCCAGGCCTGCTGCTCTCCCTCCACATGACACTGCTTCTCCTGGACCTTCAATGAAGAGTCAATTGTATAGTATTTGCATTCATTAGTGAGAAAGGAAATGGCCCCTCGTGCATGGAAACATAACTTGTGTCTGCATTTCTGTGATCTCTGATATAACTTATGGAAAACACCTAGCACAGTGTGTGTGTATGCGGTGGGTGCCCAATAGACACTGCAATTATATTAATAATATTATTAATACTAATAGTTATTATTGTCATTAAATAATTTTGTGCACAGTAAAATAACAGAAAATAGTGAAAATTTTCCACAGAGGTTGCATTATCCACCCAACTAGCTTGCAGAACAAATCAGGAAACATCGAGGCTGGTAGGGTAGGACAAGGTTTTATTTTCACTTAAATTCCTGCTAGAGGGTAGGAGGCAGTTAGCTGGTGAAACATTTACCAGTGCCTCACAGTTCCTTGTCATCATAAAAGGGTTATCTTTACCCGCTTCCCTGGCATTGGTAAAGGAAAATGATGCGGAATGATTAAAAACTCTGCAAGTGTCTTTGGGGGAATCTCTTCTGCTAATTGTTGGCTCAATCTTTCTGCACAATTGGGAGACAATTCACATCCTGGCCAGCAATGTCTTTTCTCTTAGTTCTTTTCTTCCTCTTCTCCTTCCTTCCCTTCTTCTTCCCTGGACATTAGTTGAGCACCTGCTATATGCTAGGCTCCATTATAAGTACTGGCAAAACAAATAGTACTTAATTTCTTTCCTCAAAAAGATGTGATTGTAGCAAGGGAAACAGACATATATGTCGCTACTTAAATGCTGGGATATTGTGACTTATAAGAAAAATATATATTTGGTCATTCAGATGACGAGAATATATTTCTCATATATATTTGGTTTTCCTCCAGGACTCGCGGCTCCCAAAACCCTTGGAATTTTCTAAGTGTTGAGCGTTGATGAAAATATCTTTTGCTATGTTAATGAAGTGACTTTTGAAAGCACCTGAGCACAGAGGCTGGTTGCCAGTGGAGCCAACTAATTGATTAGAGGGTTGGAACTTTCAGCCCCACCCCCTGACCTCCCAGGGTGGGAGAGGGGCTGGAGATTGAGTTCAGTCACCAGTGGTCAATGATTTAATCAATCAGGCCTATGGAATGAAGCCTCCATAAAAATCCAAAGGAGGAATTTGGAGAACTTCTGGGTGGCGAACACCTGGAGATACCGGGAGAGTGGGGCTCCTGTAGAAGGCATGAAAGCTCTGTCTTCCTGCTCCTAAACCTTGCCTTGTGCATCTCTTCCATCTAGCTGTTCCTGAGTTACATCTTTTTATTATAAACCAGTGATCTAGTAAGTAAAATCTTTTGCTGAGTTCTGTGAGCCACTCCAGCAAATTAATTGAATCTAAGGAGGAGGTTGTGGGAACCTCTGACTTATAGCCAGTTGGTCAGAAGCACAGGTGACAGCCTGGGTTTGCAACTGGCATCTGAAGTGGTGGTCGTGGGGCAGGAGGGGTGGGCAGTCATGTAGGACTAAGCCCTTAACCTGTGGAATCTGATGCTATCTCCTGGAAGATAGTGTCAGAATGAGTTTAATTGAGTTGAATTCTCAGATACCCTGCTGGTGTCTGAGAATTGTTTGTTGGTGTGAGGAGAACCCCCTACACTGGAAACTGAGTCTAAAAACATCAAAATAAAATACTATGAGATAACAACCATGAGGGAGTATGAAGAAATACTGTGAGAGAGCAAGAGAAGGTTTAATTAAGAGTAACTAGTATTTATTGAGCACCTATAGTAGCCGCACACTGGGGTGGGCACATCTGTATTATTCAATTCTTTGCAACAGTAGGTGATGGGGATGTCTCCATTGTGGGAGTAATATCTGAGTTAGGTCTTACAGACCAAGTAGTGTTTCACCAGGTAGTGGGATGGGAAAAGGTCTTGTTGGCAGGTGGAAAAGCATAAGCAAAGACAGGATGAAACCAGAGTGTGTTCAGAGAATAACAAATAGGTTTGTTCACTCATGAGATATACAGAGGAGAATAGCAGAATAATATTGGAAAGGTAGATTGAGTTTTGATTTTGAAGGGTCCTGAATGTTCTGCTAAACAGTCTGACTTCTATCTTATCCCTTGAAAACTTTCAAGTAATGAAGTGATATAAATCAATTTGAGTTTTAGAAATATATCTGTAGCATTTTGGCTGTGACGAGAACTTGGACATAGGATGACCAGTTTATAATGCTATTAAAATAGTTCAGGCAAGAGTCGTTAAGCCCTTGAGCCAGAGCAGGTGCAAAAGGAACAAGTAAGTTAGATAGAAATATCTTCTATTCTCTGCCCTGTGTCTCCCCGGAAAGGGCAGAGAAAGAGCTGCCTGGCCTGCAGATGTGAGGTTCACAGGGGTCACCTGTGACGAGCTTCCTCTGTTTGCCCAGACTTAAATACAAGAAAAGCCGGGGAGTGAAGGAAATTGAATATATACTTAGTTATATTTGGAAGTCCATCTCTACGCACCCCTAGTCCTTCTTACTCATTGGATTGTAAGTCAGGAACGATTTGTATATTTTTAACAAATCTCCTCACTTAGATGCCTAGATCAGAGCTCCTTGCTGAGCTTCCCTTTCCTTACGGGTGGGTTAGAACTGCTCTCTTTAGACAATTCCACTACCTAGACAGGGCGTGCAGGAATCCGGGCCCTGGTGAGTGTATCGAGTAGCAAAAATGATAATGCTTATCTATTGTAGAAGATGTTAAAATTATTAGCTTTAGGGTCAGACTCCTTTTTTTTGGCATAAATGATGCATGACAAAGTGACGGTAGGAATTTGATACGTACTCTTTCTTTTGGACGAGAGAACTAGGACAGTTCTCTCTGGGCTGGTTCGATGGGTTCCACACATGGACACGGATTACTATCACTCTACTGACTGCATATGTAGCAGTGTTTTACTTCAAAGGATTGAACCACTATTACACCTTGTTCTTAAATCAGAGGGTTTAAATAGCAATGCCATGTTTAATTAGGGCATGAGCAAGACTTCGGCTTTGAGACAGAACAACTTCAGAAACGGATCCTTTCATCTGCAAAAGTGTCATAAAATAAAAGCCTTATCCATGTGTTATAAGCAAAGGTGGGGTGAATCAGAATTAAATAGAGGCCTGAATTATAGGATTTGGGAAGGACTTTCTAGAACTACACAGAAAAACTAACCAATAACTAATAAGATATTTCCAAGTAGAGGTTCTACTCAGGCTAGTTTAATAGATAAGTTTTATGTTGTATATACAGTTTTTAGGAGTGATTAGAAAGTTTATATTTTAAGTAGCATTAACATATCTCCTTTAATTAAGCAATGGAGAAGCTATAGCATAGCAGGCAGGCATAGAGTCTTTGACAGCAGACAAATGTCTCCTCAAATTTTTATCCCTCTATTTGCTAGCTGTCTAATCTTGGATGCTTTACTTAACCGTTCCAAATGCCCATTTCTCATCTTTAACATGGGAATAATAAAACCCAACCAATTGGAGAGTTGCATGGATTAAATGAGATAATGGATGTGAAGTGTCTGTCATATAAAGGTGTGAACAATTCATTTTCTTTGCAGCCTTTTTCCCCATAGAGTAAAATGTGCTTCCCTTCAGACACACTGAGTGGATGTCAGTTTTATTTTTTAAATTAACATACAGTAAAATCGGATCTTTTGGGGGTATATGGTTCTATGAATATTACCACATTTATAGGTTAGTATAACCCCAGGATTCAGAACAGTTCCATCTCCCCGAAAAGATTCCCTTGTGCAACCTCTTTGTAGACTCTCATGCCTCTAAGTCTTAGCAAACACTAATATATCCTCAATTACTCTAGATTTGTGCTTTTGAGACTATCCTGTAGGTGGAATTATGCACTATGTAACCTTTTGAGACTGGCTTCTTTCGTTCCACATGACTTTGGAGTCAAGTCATACAAGTTGTGCGTATCAATAGTCTGTTCCTTTCTACTGCTGAGTGGTATTCCATTGTAGGGATGTATCAGAGTTTGTCTATCCATTCACTCATTGAAAGATACTTGTATTGTTTCCAGATTTGGCAATTATGAATACACCTGCTATCAGTATTTGATGTACTTGCTTTTTGTGTGAATATAAATTTTCACATCTCTAAGGTAAAATATCCAGAAGTAGGATTTCTGGGTCCTATGGCAAATATATGTTTAGCTTTTAAAAAACTGCCAAACTATTTTCCAGAATGTCTGTGCTATTTTGCATTCCCACCAGCAATATATGAGCATTCCAGCTGCTCTGTGTCCCCACGAGCACTTGGCATTATCAGTATGTTTTATTTTAGCCATTCTAGTAGGTGTACAGAAGTATCTCATGTGGTTTTAATTTGCATTTCCCCAATAGCTAGTGAAGTTGATTATCTTTTCGTGTGTATGTCTTACCACATATACATACTCTTAGGTGAAATATCTGTTAAAGATTTTTGCCCATTTTTAGTTGGGTTGTTTGTTTTTTACTGTTAGAATTTTGTTACCTATAGCTTAATTTGAGAATTGACATCTTTGTTGTGTTGTCTTCCAATGCATGAGCACTGTATGTCTCTCCATTTACTGACGTCTCTTTAAATTCTTTCATCATCATTTTACAGTGTTCAGCATAGAGATATAGTACAGGTTTTGTGAGATTTATATCTAAGTATTTTGTGTAGTTTAAAGCTACTGTAAGCAGTGTTTTTTTTAAATTTCTGTTCCCATCTGTTCATTGCCACTATGTATAAATACAATTGATTTTTGTGTGTTGCCTCATATCCTGTGACTTTGCTAAACTCATTTATTTCTAGGAGGTTTTTACAGATTTCTTGAGGTTTTCTACATAGCGAATCACATCATCTGTAATTTAATTTCTTTTCCAGGCTTCTCCTGAAGTGTCCTCTGTCCACAGGTCAGTGCTCACTTCCTTGTTCTACGCTACTGTGTGTCCATAGCAGGAGAGAGAGGAAGAAAAATCTGAAATTGCAGCCAATTCAGTGGCACTTCGAATTTTAGTCTTCTTCCCCAAGTCTCCTGCTACCATTTACTATTTAGAGTCCTCAAAGAGATGCTCATGCATTCTGTACCAGTTACATAGCTGCAGTCAATGGGAGAAACCGGGTGGGTTGTGCTTATTCAATCTTACTTTGAACCAAAGCCAGAGATTGGATTTGGGGTCTTTTTCTTCCACAGTAATTACAGTATATTTGTATTTCTTCAGTCACTCTCTATTTTTCTGTCCCTGCTCCTTAACTTTCTCTTCTAACCTTAATCCTAGACAGATAGTCAGCATTGGGAGCAGGAGTATGTCAATGGAACACAGCAAAATCTAGTGGATATTGTACATTGAGCCTCCTTAGCACTATGCTCCAAGAAATTGAGTTAAATGAATCAGGACACAGGGCAAGAGAAAACTTTAACTCAGTTTATGTTCAGATTATTTCAAATTAGTGAGTTAATGAACCCCTTAAACCACAGAAATTATATGGATCAATTTACAACACAAGAAATCAATGGACGCTTTCTTTGGTTGGCCAGTATGGTTATTGGTAATTCTGCAACATCTGCATTCTAAACTGTGAGTGTGTGCAGGGGTCCCCAGCGTGGGCGACTGGTTGCAATGAGAGGCGGCTAGGGGACCCCGTCAATGGAAGATCTTGAGAAATGATTTTGACTAGTTTCACAGGTTTCACTGGATTTGCCTCTTGCTCTGGAGTCATCAAATAAACCTTGACTCTCTGAAAACTTCTTTCCTTTCACAGATGATCTCACTGGTGAGGTGAAACTGATCTAATCCCATGGAAGCTGCTGTGTAGCTTCTTGCTGTTCCAGAATGAACTTTGGAAGGAAAGCTATCCCCAGCTTTAAGAAGCTGTTGTCTCCGCACTGCATTTGGTTTTTCAGTTAGGGACCCACACACCAACGCCCTCCAGGGTTCACTTTAACTAGTACTTCCTCCCACTTCTTACATTTCTCCTATGTCCGGAGGCTCTAAGCCATGGTCTGCAACATCGCCATCTGGTGGCTCCAAAGCTACATGGATGAGAAAAAAAAAGACGCTGTTTTCCAGGTTTTTTCAAGCCATTTCTTCTGCTGCTCTCAGTTGATTAGGATGAACTCAGGACAGAATTGTGCACCATTTTAGGCCTTTGTTCAAGCTGTTTCTCTCTTCCTGCATGCACACACTTAGAGGTGTGTGAGATCAAGAAGAAAGAAAGCAGAGGGATTAGCAACATAGTTTCTGATAAGAAACTCTAAGAATTATATAGAGGAAATGGTGCTGCTGAAATGCATCTGATCTGAGTCTAGTTGTATCGAGTATCGAGTTTCCTTCTCTGCTTGGGTAATTTTAGGAGTTTTTAGTCCTTAGCACAGACAACGTATTTGGACTGAGACGTCTTTTTACCTCCATAGTTCTGTGCTTTCAGGTCACTGATAGAGAATGACTTCCACGCCAAGCAACCTCCTCCCAGCCCCCTCTTCAACTCCTGCTCCTGCCTTAGCTCCAAAAGGTGCTTTGTTGTTTCGTGGGTTATGTTTTGCTTGTTTGGCCTAAATAAATCTGGAGAGTTTTTCTGTTCTCTGAAATTTTTAGTATTCTAGTTGAAAATGCCAAAAGGAACACTAGCTGCTTCAGTAATCCTGATGGAAACATAAGCTCACAAGGAAGAGGAATCTGTGCTGGGTTTTTATTTCACCACTGATGGCATCTCATCTCTCTTCCCCAAATTGCTCACCTTAGCAATTCCTCTTTCATTTCTCTTTTCCAATTTCTCCTTAATGTGATATGTATATGTGTGTGCCTATATACTGGTGCCTATTTCTGTACATATGTGTGTGTGTTATATAGGAGAGACACACTGAAGATGAAAAGATACCAAATTATTTAGATGCTGGATGATCAACCTCTGAACAGGTGAGTATGAAAGTGATTTATTACACATGAATTTAAAAACATTTAAGGACAGGGACTAAAGCTACTTCATATTTTTAAAAAACCCAAAAAACTTGGCAATTGGAGACTAATCCACTAAAAATATACATATGATCCTAGGGATCAGTTGGAACTTAAATGTAAACTAAAATTGGGGACTTTATTATCAGACAAGCTCATGAAAAGACTGTAACTATCTGGATCACTGATAGTTTCATCAACAACACAGAAAAAAAAAGTCCCCTGACTATTCAAAATTGATGTTACAGAACTGATGTACCAAAACTTAAAGTTCAGTTCTTTATTCATAAGTGAATTCCTTACATCCACAGTCAGTCTACATAAATGACTGCTAATTTGCCACAGAATTATCTCAATAAGGTCGGCTATATTATTTTTCAAAACCACATTAAAAAATGCAAAGTTCGGGGCCGGCCCAGTGGCATAGTGGTTAAGTTCACATGCTCCACTTTGGCAGCCCGGGGTTCACAGGTTCATTTCCTGGGCGCAGACCTATGCATCACTTGTCAAGCCATGCTGAGGCAGCAACCCACATATAAAGTAGAGGAAGATGGGCACAGATGTTAGCTCAGGACTAATCTTCCTCAGCAAAAAGAGGAGGATTGGCAACAGATGTTAGCTCAGGGCTAATCTTTCTCACCAAAATAAAAGGGGTGGGGGGACTAATGGAAGAAAAAAGAGCAAATTAGGGAAAGGAGGTAAAAAGGGAAATGGAAAAGAGATATGGAAAGGGTAAGGTTGTTGTATAATAAAGAATTTGCCTGGTTTTTGTCCTGGTTCCTGGTATGGAGGTTCTAAAACCTTTGGCATTTCCTGAGTAATAGAAGTGTCTCTGTTATTCATCAGCCCCTGGATCACATCTGAGTTTATGCTAATGAGGTGACTTACCAGAGTCCCCTAGATAGGATGGAGGCCGGTCACCAGAAAGACCAACCAAACAATTAGAGGGTTGGCCTTTGAGCCAGCTTAACCTCCAGGAAGGGAAGGGGGTGGAGACTGAGCTCAATCACATGGCCAATGGTTTAGTCAGTCAAGCCTGTGTAATGAAACCCCAGTAAAAACTGTGGACACTGGCTCAGTGGAGCTTCCTGGTTGGTGAACACATTGATCTGATGAGGGGATGTGACACTCCTTGATTCCACAAGGAGAAGGCGTGGAAGCTCTGCATTTGAGATCTTCCAGGCTTTGCCCTATGGGTCTCTTCATTAGGCTTTTCCTGAGTTGCATCCTTTATAGTAAAAATGTAATCACAAGTGTAACACTTTCCTGAATTCGTTGAGTCATTCTAGCAAATTATCAAACCTGAGTGGGTCATGGGAACCCCTGAATTTATAACCAGTTCTTCAGAAGTGCTGGTGGCCCAGGGACCTCCAAACTGTGGCTAACATCTGAAATGGGGACAGTCTTGTTGGGAATGTGACCTTCAACCTGTGGGGTCTGCACTAACTCCAGGTGGTTAGTGCTCGGATTGAACTATAGTATTCCAGTGGGTGGTCAGATGTCTGGTGTCAGAACAGAGGTGAAAATGTAAATATGAGGAATTGTTGGCCTATTTGATTTCCTTCACCAAGGTCAAGGCCCTGGTCATATAGACACACTAGACTGCGGTAAGCTGTCCTGAGGTAGCCAAGCCTGGACCTCTGCTGTAGACACGTGAAGTTGCTGGCCAGCACAGTCAGGAGAAGCAGCTTCACAGAGCAGCTGCCTCTTCATTCTCAAAGAAAACTCTCACTACGTACATCAAATCATCATGTTGTACAGCTTAAACACACACAATTGTTAAATAAATAAGCACAATTTTAAAAAAGAAAGAAAGCTTTTAAAGCTCATAGAGACAAGGCGCTAGGGGTGGCAAGAGAATATGGCAGAAAGTGGGGAAAACATATTTTCTTCTGCAGTGGGGGAGTACTAGCACCATAAAAAGGGTTAATAGTCTTATGTGAATCCATGTTCCCTCAAAGGCAGGGTCTTTCATCTTGGAGACTGTTTAAAAGAACTTTATGATAAAAGGTACAGACTCTCACCCCAGAAAAATTCATATACAAACGCAATTTTGCTTACAATTTCAGCAGATTCACAGCCCCTCACAGACCTGTCCATAGTGATCCGGTCCATTGATTCAAGGTTAAGAGCTCCGTGCATTATGCAATAGCATGGACTGGTGAAAGCCAGAGCTACCTGAATTCAAAATAACAAGGAAACCACTCCTTTGCTATTCAGACTTGAGCATGTCACTTAACTTCTCTGCGCCATACCTTTCAGGGTTTTTGGAAAGTCATGTTTGATATAAAATGGATACCTAATAAGCGGTAGCTGTTATATTCCTGAAAACCCATTTGCTAATAATATGCATGTGTGTTAGAGGATTTCTCTCTTGTTTTTTTGCATATTGGGGCATTTTTTTTTTTGCTTATTTATATGTAGATATGCTCATTGTTAAATAAAATAGAGAAATTTATAAAGAAGAAAATGAAGATCCCACAAAATTCCATTACCCAGAGAAACCAGTGTAAGTTCTGTTATCTATTTTCAATCAACAATCAGACATTTTCTGTGTCAATAATATTGATTGACCTGATCATTTAAATGTTTGCATAATATTCCATTTGTATAATCCCATAATTTATTAAGCTAACCTCCTATTGATGAGTATGATTTTCAAATTTTAATTGTAAATAATGCTGTGATAAACTGCTTAATACATATGCCTTTGAAAAGCTGTTGGTTTTTTTCTTAGAAAACATTTCTAGAAGTATAATTGCTTAGTCAAAGAATGTGCACATTTTGTATTTTGAGAAATATTGCCATATGCACTCTTGAAAAGTTAAACCAAGTTACCTTAGTACCAACTGGGCATAGAAATAAAAATATGGGCAGATCCTGACAACATATACTCTGTAAATCCTTCAGAAACTGATTGATTAAAAAATAATAATATAAAAAGCTTCTCTTTATCTGTGTTTCTCTGATTAATTAGTACTTTTGGATATTTAGCATTTATTATTTAATATATTACCTGTTTGTATCTTTTGCTCTTTTTTTCTAGAGGGAGCTTTATTTTTGTTGTTTTTTTCCCCTCAGATATCATTATATATTGGGGATATAAAATTTTTGCCTGGTATAAAGTTTTGTTTTCCAAATTTCCACTTGCTTTTTAAATTTGTTTATGGTGATTTGTTTTTTCACATAGAAGTTAAAAAAATAGATGTAGTCTAATTAATCGTGTTTAAATTACAATTTCTGTATATTATATCATTCGTAGAAAATAATCTTCTTTTTCAAGAGAACATTATAGGATATTAGTTTAGAAAGTAAAAACTTATTTTATAATTCACACAAGTAGCCTAATAACCATTTCTTTTTAAAGCCTTGTCTTGATAGGAGACTCTTATAATGGAGGATATTGATTAACATTAAAGACTTTTCAAAATTTCCAAACTTTGGACTTGCATTTTCCTAGAAATCAGGCTAGTATCAAAAAAAAATAAAATCTGAAATGAAAAGAACCAGTTTAAAATATTGGTTGACTACTTAGCAATTAAGCAACCTGTGGAAAATCACCTCTCTGAGCCTCAGATCTATTAAATATGTTACAGGCATACTCATTACCTAATCATAAGTTGGGTTTTTTCTGGCACACATTAATTTACTCAATAAATATTTGTTTAAAATGATCAATTTGTTGTTTTTAAAAATTTTACGATCTCTATAGTTTTCCTCCCACCTTTCTATAATCATGACATACTTTTCATAGCTTGATTTTAAACAAAACTTTCTGAAATATTTAATTTATACAAAAATGCTTTAATAAATATACAGGCTTAAAAACCAGTAAAACAACTACCCAATTAGAAAATTAAATTACAGTGCTTTGAGGGCCTGAAAGCACTTCCTGATCTGTTTGCATCACTCATCCCCCAAATAATTACATTACACTCTTGGGATTTGTTTTACATTTCTTTGATTTTCTTTGCAGTTAACCACATGTACATGTTTCTGAACTTTATGTAAGTGGAGTTACAGTGAATGGATTCTTCTGTACCTGGCTTTTTTTTTTTCATTTAATGTTGCTTTATGTTCCTGAGATTCAGCGTATATTTCAGTTCATTCATGTTTATTTCTTGTCTAGTATTCCATTATGTGAATATACTACAAGTTTTTATACATTTCCTTAAAAATTTCTATCCTTCTTATGGTGCACATGCACCAGAATATGTCTCGAACTGGAATTCCTGGAGCCTAGACAAAGCTAAATTTCTTTCCAAAATGATCAACAATCAATGTTACCCTGTCAGCATTCTATTATCATTATTATTTCTTATTCTCTTCAGCACTTAAAATTATCAGACTTTCTAATTTTGGGTGAATGTAAAATGCCATTGTACTGTGGTTTTAGTTTGTATGTATTTCCTTATTAATAATGTTGAGCCTATTTTCTTATGTTGATGGCCAATCATTTTTCTCCTCTGTGAAATGCTAATTCAAGCCCTTTGCCAATTTTTAATTTGGTTATCTTTTACAGTCATTCTTTACATATTCTCCATCCTAATTCTACATCAAATATTGCAAACATCTGCAGACATCAGCTCCCTATTTCTGGCTTGTCTATTCATTTTCTTTATAGACTATATTGTCCTTTAAAAATTGTATGCTATTGAATCCAACTACAATAAAATTTTGCATACGATCAAACTTAATGGGAATCAATTTTCATTTCCTTCAAATGAAAAACTAATTGCTCTAAAATCATTGATTTAAAAGGCTACCCTTTCTTCACTAATTGGCAACACCAGCTCTGAAACAGAGCAAAATGAGAGTCCAATTTTCCATTTATGTGCAGGTCACTTTCTGGACTCTCATTCTGTTCCATTTGTCTATTGATCTATTACTGCATAGTTTTACCATAGTTTATAAGTCTTGATATCTGGTAGGAGAAGTCCTCCTAAATTATTTGGTGAATTCAGAAGTCTCTTGTCTATTCTTGGACCTTTGCTCTACCAAAAAATTTAGATGCATCTTTAGTTAAAAAGAAAAAGAAACAAACCTATTGGGATTTTGATCTGAATCTGGTATTTATCTGAAGGAAACAAAATCACTGTCTTGAAAAGATATCTTCTCCCCCATGTTCATTGCAGCATTATTCACAATAGCCAAGACGTGGGAGCAACCCAAGTGCATCCACTTGGGATAAAGAAAATGTGGTATTTAAACAATGAAATATTATTTACCCATAAAAAAGAAAATCTTGCCACTCGTGACAACATGGATGGATCTTGAGGACATGATGCTAAGTGAAATAGGTCAGGCAGAGAAAGACAAATACTGTATGATCTCACTTATATGTGGAATCAGGAACTTATAGATACAGAGAACAGATTGATGGTTGCGAGATGAGAGGGGTGAGAGAAATGCGTGAAGGAGGTCAAAAGGTATTAATTTCCAGTGACAAGATAAATAAGTCCTGGAGATGTAATGTATAGGATAGTGACTGTAGTTAACAATACTGTATTGTATAGTTGAAAATTGCTAACAGAATAAATCTTAAAAGTTCTTATCACAAGCCAAAATAATTTGTAACTCTGTGTGGTGATGGATGTTAAATAAAGTTATTGTGGTGATCATTTCACAATATATACATATATCAAATCATTATGTTATATTGTACACCTAAAACTAATACCATGTTATATGTCAATTATATCTGAATAAAAATAAGCTACCATGAAGTATTAGAGACAGAAGGTAAACAAGAGGTAATTACAAGTTGAAAACTCTAAGAAAAGGACTTAATTACTAAATGGAGGATGTGTCCTTATACATGTAATGTGGGCATGACTGTGGATTGAATATCAGATGGTAAGACTTGTTTCATATGAATGAAATTACAGTTGGTGTCTAGAATGTAAACTATCTGGAATGTAAACTCTTAGTTGAGGTTTTAAGGGCTATTCTATAATCGATTTGCAAATGAGTTAAAGCATTATACTATGGAATAAACAATACTGATCTAATACAATGTAAAATTGGATATGAATTCAAAAGATTGTATTATTTCATGATCAGTTTGCATTCTTAGGTCAAAAAAATTTCAGAAACTTTATTTAGCAAGTAGATGAATATGTTTATGTTGTTAGGAGCTAGGATTTTCAGTGAGAAAGAGAAGAGATGCAGGTATAAAATCAGAAAAGTTAAGTAAATGCCTATAATCCTAAAATTGAATTGGAAATATGAGTTTGAACTCATAATGATTTTTTGTTCATTAAGAAAAAGCATTTTCTACCTCTGCCCACTGATAAGACATAAAAACAATGACCAATCCGGTAGTAATACCCATATTCTGGTATCCTAATATCATTTCTTACTGAGACAAACTAAGGCTGTGTCTTTCGTTGGGTTCCATAAGTAGAGCCTGAGAGGGGATTCCTGTGAAAGAGATTTATTGAGGGGGAGCCCTCAGGAGGAGAGCAGGATTGGGTAGCGGGAAAATCTAATAAGCAAGGACATAGGCACTGGTGGAGACTTGCTTCTGCCTGCTCCTACATTGGACTCTGGTGCACGAAGTACACTACAGGGTTAGTCACAACTTAAAGCAAGCTTTCTGCCCCCCACCTCAGTCAGTCATTAACCATGAGCTACTGGGATGGGAGTGTGAGGAAGCTCCAGGGAGCCCAGGGGAGTGCTTTGAAGAAGGGACAGCTGTGAGCCATTAGCTGTTAACACTTGCAGCAGCTGGGAGAACACTGGCCAGGTGGAAGGGATCCAGGCAGGGCACCCACAACCATCCCAGATTCCTTGGAGAAATGACTGATTTCAGATCTAGAACAGGAAATGTAAAATAAGACTGGCACACAAGAAAAAAAAAGGAAAAAAAATGAAAGATGTTTTCATAAAAGTATTTGCAGGAGATGTCTATTTTTCTCTTCTTTGATAGAAATTGAGTAAAATTGGAATTATTTTTATCTGATGTTTTGGTAGAACCCACTTTTAAAACTATCTGAACTTGTTATTGCTTTGAGAGAGAATTTTGAACTATTAATTCAATTTTTAAAATTATTTTAGGTTGTCTTTTTCTTATTGAGTGAATTGTCAGGTTTTTTTCTAGGTATTTGCCAGTTTCAACTAAATTTTCAAATTTATCAACATAAAGATGATAAGGTATTTTTAAATATTTTGAATTTCCACTATATTGAAATTATATTCTCTTTTTTTTAAATTTATATTGTTTATTTGTGACTTCTCTATTTTTCTTGGTCAATCTACCCACGATGTCTCTTTTTCCATTTTTTAAATGAACTCACTTTTAGCTTTTGCATATTTTTTTCCTCTAGTTTATTAATTTCTTCTCATATTTATTCTTTCTTTCATTACGCTATTATTTTTCTAATTTCTTAGTTTGGATATTTGACTCATCTTAAAAATAATTTCCTCTTCTCTAACAATAATTTAAGGTTGTATATTTTGAGTGTATTAATTTACAGGCCTTTTGGTTATTGTGTAGCATTAAATATTATTGCCATTGTGATTGTGTCATCGACGCATGAGTTATTTAGAAGTGTTTTTAAATTTCCAAATGAATATTTTTATGTACTAACTTTTTGTTATTAACTTCTATTTTCATTGTTGTATAAGCTCTCTCATCCTTTGACACTTGTTGAGGTTTGGTTTACTGCTCACTGTGCAGTCAATATTTGTAAATATCTCACGTGTGCTTAAAAAGAAAGTATATTCTCCAATTATTGGCTGATACTTTATAAATATCCATTAGACCAGATTGACAATTTTATTGCCCCGAATTCTTTATTCTTACTGGTTTTCATCTGTCAGTTACTAAGAGGGGCATTAAAATCTTTCACAACAATGGATGATACATCCATCTTCCCCTGAAGTTTCGTTAATATTTGCTTCATACTTTCTCATATAAAGCTACTAGTGTCACAGAAGTTTTGAATTGTTGTATTTTACTCAAAAACGGATCATTATGAGCCTACTATATTTATAGCTAGTAATATTTTGTCTTAAAGTCCATTCTTTTCCTGATATTAACATAGCCACCCTGGTTTTTTTGTTTGTTTATTTCTGTCTTTTTGGTAAATGTTTTCATTTTTAAAATTTCTTTATCTTTATGTCTTCAGTGCATCTCTTATAAAGAGCAAAGACTTCATATTTTTTCCCATCCTGACAATCCCCACTTTTAACTGGGAAAATTAATACATTTATATTTACTATGACTACTGATATTTTCTGTTTTACTTATTATTCTCTTGCATTGTCTCTCTTTTCTTATATTTTTACATTCTTTTCTTTTCTTTTTTGGGGGGGGTGTCTTTCTTTCAATTGAATGTTTGTGATAGCCAGCCTCCAAGATGGTCCCTGCTTCCTGGTATTCTCCCTGCTGTGTAATCCCCTCCCACATTGTACCAGTGTTGGCCTATGTGACCAATAGAATATGGCCAACATTGGCTGACATGATGGTATGTCACTTCTGAGATTTCGCTATAAAGACATTGCAAGTTCCATCTTGTTTAAGTTTTCTCTCAACCACTGAAGAGCCACTCTGGGAAACACAACTGCCATATTGTAAACAGCCCCATGGAGAGGCTCATGTGGCAAGGTACTAAGACCCCAGCTCAACAGCCAGCAAGGAACTGAGGTTATCTGCCAACAGCCACATTAGTGATGTTGGAAACAGATCTCCAAGGCCCCATCAAGGCTGCAGATTACTATAACCTTGAAAAACATCTTGACTGCAATCTCCTAAAAGATTCAGAGCCAGAAATAACCAGGTAAGCCACTTTTGAATTCTTGACCCATACAAACTGTAAGACAATAAGTGATTTTTTTTTTTTAAGTTTAGTTTTGAGAGTAATTTGTTATACAATAATAGATAACTAACACATTGTGTGTGTATGTGTATAAATATAAATATATATTTTTTTCTTTTCCTTTTAAGATTTTTTTTACCTCATCTACTAGTTTGGAAATTATGTAAATTATTGCTACTTTTTAGTAGTTAGTTACCCAATAAAGTATATCACAAATAATATTAAAATTACTAAATTTAATGTATAACTCTCTTTCTGATCAATGAAAGGAACTTTGAACACTTTTTGGTCACTCTCCTTTTAACTTATATTTTTATCCAGTGATTTATTTTCCCATTGATATATTTCCTTCTAATTTAGTTTACTTGTGAAAGGATTCCCCATTGAGTTAATTAACACATCCATCACCTTAAATATTTACCTTTTTTTTTTGGTGAGAACATTTAAGTTCTACTCTCTTAGCAAATTTCAATTATGTAAACAGTGTTATCAACTATGGTCACCATGTTATACATTAGACCCTCAGACCTTATTTATCTTATAACTGAAAGTTAAAGTTATCCAACAAATTAAAAATTATTAATACTATCTTTTAAAATTAATATTTATTTAGATTTAAACACCTATTTGCTAATTTCTTTGCTAACCATTACTCCTTGCATTTCAGATCTTCTATCTGGAATCAATTTACTTCTTCCATATCAAAACCCCTAGAAATGCCTCTATATAGGGTCGGTTGGTATAATGCTTTCAGTTTGGCTTATCTGAAAATACTTTTTTTTCCAAAATTGCTTAAAAAAATTTTTATTGCAACATACACATAAAAGTGCAGAAATCAGAAGTGCCCAGTCTGGAGAAAGTTTAAAAAGTGAACAAACCCATGTAACCACTACCTAAAGCAAGAAATAGGACATTACAGCACCTTAGAGGCTCCACCTATGACCCTTCCTCTAAACTAACGCCACAAAGTTAACAATCTATGCATTCTAAAAGCATAGATTTGCCTTTTGTAAACTTTATACAACAGAACTATACAGGATATAATTTTTATGTTTGACTTCTTTTGCTCAAAGATGTGTTTGTGAGATGCACTATGTCCTTGCATGTAAATGTAGTTCATTTTCACGGGTATAGAATATTCCCTTGTTTTGTCCATTCGACCATTAGTAGTCATTTGGGTTAATTTCAGTGTCTGTCTCTCACAAGAGTATTGCTATGAACTTCTTGTGTATGTCTTTTAGTGTATATATGTATGTGTTTCTTTGTAATCAAATAGAATTTCTGGTTCATAGGTATTCATATATTCAGCTTTAATAGATACTGCTAATACTTTTCCAAAGTTCTTGTACCAATTTATATTTCCATGAGCAGCGTATCAGTTTCAGTTGCTCTACCTCTTTGGATTTGGAATTGTTTGCTTTTTGTATTGTAGCCATTCTGGAGAGTGTGTAGTCACCTTGTGGTTAATTGGCATTTCTCTGGCTATTGAAGTACAATTTTGACCACCAATTCCAATGTGTGTGAGGGGAGATCCCACACCAAACAATTCTCCGACACCAGCTGGGTGTGCTACAGTTCGACTCAATTCTGACACCATCTACTGGGAGATAACATCAGATTCGGTAGGTTAGAGGCTCAGTCCCACAAGACTGACCTCCACTTCAGATGCCAATTGCAAGCCCAGGTTGTTACCTGTGCTTCTAAACAAGTGGATATAAGTCAGAGGTTCCCAAGATCCCCTCTGTGGGTTCGATTAATTTGCTAGAGTGGCTCACAGAACTCAGGAAACCCGTTTACTCATTAGCTTATCAATTTATTACAAAGGATATTAAAGAATATGAATTAACAGCCAGGTGAAAAGATACATAGCAGAGTCCCAAACAAATAAGATTCTCTCCCCATGGAGTTTGGGGCCTGGCATGGTAGCACATGGAAGTATTTTCGCCAACTTGGAAGCTCTCTGAACCCCCTCCTTTTGGGTTTTTACGGAGGTTTCATTAAGTAGGTAAGATTGATTAAATCATTGGTCATTGGTGATTGATTCAACTTGCATCCCCACCCCCATCACTTCCCAGGAAATCAGGGGATGGGACTGAAAGTTCCAGCCCTCTAATCAAGGTTGGTTCCCTTGGCAACCAGCCCTCATCCTTTGGTTACCTAGAGGTTTTCCAAAATTAACCTCATTAACATAACAACAGACACCTTTATCACTCTCTTCACTTAGGAAATTCCAAGGGTCTTTGGACTCTGTACCAGAAAAAGACAAAGACCAATATATATTTCTTATTATAAATCATAATATCACAGAAGTTAAGTCTATTTTCACATTTCCATTGGCCATTTGGATATCCTTTTTGGAAAAATGCCTTTTCAAGACTTTGGCTCATTTTTCTTTCAAGTAGCGTGCATTTTAATATTGACAAATAGGAGTCTTAAATATACTATATGCAAGTCCTTTATTGGATACTACACATACATTTTCCCACTCTATGGCATCCATTTGCACACTCTTAACAGTGTCTTTTGTTGAATAAAATTTCTTAGCTTGGATGTAGTTTTTATGGTTGGTGATTGTGTGCGTTAAAAGAAATTTTTGCTTACCACATTGTCATGAAAATATTCTCTTAAGTTTTCTTCTTAAATGCTTTATTGTTCTGCCTTTCACCTTTAGAGCTATGATCCATCTGGAATTAATTTCTACATACAGTATGAGGCAGGGGTTACATTAATTTTTTCATATGGCTATCTAATTGACCTAACACATTTTTATTGCATTTCCATATAAATTTTAAAGACAACTTGTCCATTTCCACAAAAAATATTCTGCTGGAGTTTTTATTGCAATTCTATAAAATTCTATAGATCGATTTGAGGTGAATTAATATCTTTATAATTTTGAGTCTTTCAATTTTTGAACATGGCTTATTTACTCTTTATTTAAGTCTTCTTTAATGTCTCTTAGTAACATTTTGTAGTTTTTATTGCAGAATCTTACACATCTTCCATTAGACTTATTTGAATTTTTATGCTACAAATGACACAGTTTATTTTAAATTTTCACTTATAATTGTTTGTAAAAATCACAGATGGTTTTGGTTGATTTTACCCAAATATCTTCCTAAATTCCCTATTAATTGGAATAATTTCTCTATAGACCATTTTTTTGTACACAGTCATACCATATCTGAATCATTACAGTTTTATTTCTTCTAATTTTTATACTTTTTTTTGTTTCTTTTCCTGTCTTATTTGCACTTGCAGGAACCACTAGTTCAATGTTGAATAGAATTGGTAGTAGTATGCACAGTTCTTTTCCTCCCAGACTCGGGGGGCGGGGTGAGCTTTTGATATTTCACAAATAGAATATTTGCTTTTAGTCATTTTTCAATATATGATTTACTAGAATAAGGAAACTTCCTTCTATTCTTAATTTTCTAGGTGTTTTTTTATCATTGATGGAGATTGAATTTTGCCAAGTACTTTTTCTGCCTCTATCAAAATAATTACATGATTTTCTTTTTTTTCTCCCCATGGTGAATTATGATGATTGATTTCTGAAGTTAAACCAACCTTACATACCTGGAATGAACTCCATTTGGTCCATGATATATTATACTTTTCATATATCACTGGAGTCTATTTGCTAACATTTTATTTCTTATTTTTACATTCATGTTCATAAGAGAGATTACTCTTAATTTCCCTTGTAATGTCCTTGTCAGGATGTGTATTCCAGGTACTGATGGCTTTTTAAAATGAGTTATGAAATGTTCACTCTTTTTCTATTCTATGGAAGAATTTTTGCAATATTGATAATGCTTCTTACTTAAATAATTTAGAAGTTACTGATAAAGTTATCAAAGCCTGAGGAAGTTTATTTTTAAATGATTATTTTGTATTTAAATCACATTCTTCTTTAGTAGATAGGGATATTTAGATTTTCTATTGCTTCTTTTTTCAATATTGGTAAATTGTTTTTATTTTTTTCAGGATATATTAGTCAAAATGACTGCAATAATGCTAAATAACCCCAAAACTGAGTGGCTTGCTACAAGCTTTGTTTCACTGTTGTTGATTTTCACAGACCTGTCAGATGTGGTTCTGCTGAACTCACTGGGCTTGACTCCAGGCTGTAGGTAAAGTGTGGGTCAGCTCCACGAGTCTTCTCCAGGGCCTCTTCTTCTGGTGGACGGAGAAAGGATAAGCGACAAGATCAAATCATGCAAACACATTTAAAGCTCTGCTCACTAACTGTCAGCTCAAGTTTCATTGGCCAAATTAAGGCACAAGGCTAAGCCCGAAATCCATGTGTGGGATGCGTCCAGCAAAGGGGTAGAGTATGTCAAGAGCGGGAGGGGAAAGAAGAGGCGTCAGCACTAAGAAATTTTTCTTTTCATCCAAAATTACTAATTTATTATCATAAAGTATTTAACATATATTATTATGTATTTGCTCTCAAAATTTGTTAGTGATATCTCCCTTTTCATTTCTGATCTTGTCAATTTCTGCCTTTATTCTCTCTCTTTTTAAAAGTTTTCAGTCTTGTAAGAGTTCTGTGACTTATTACTCTTTTCAAACACAAAATTTAGTTTTGCTAATTTTCTCCTGTATGTCTTTTAAATATTTCACTAATTTATTCATTTATTCTTAATACTTGACTGTACTTTCCAGGGGTTTAACTTGCTGCTCTTTTTCTTTTTTCTTTTCCAGGTTTATTGAGATATAATTGACATACAGCACTGTGTCAGTTTAAGATGTACAGCATAATGATTTGATTTACATATATTGTGAAATGATTAGTTTACATCCATCATCTCATATAAATACAAAAAAAAATGTATTTTTACTTGTGATGAGAACTCAGGATCTACTCTAACTGTAGTCACCGTGTTGTACATTACATCCCCAGGACTTATTTATCTTATAACTAAAAGTTTGTACCTTTCGACCACCTTCATCCAATTCCCCAGCTCCCCACCCCCTGCCTCTGGTAACCACAAATCTGATCTCTTTTTCTATAGATTTTTTAAAATTTTAGATTCCACATATAAGTGAGATCATACAGTATTTGTTTTTCTCTGTATGACTTATTTCACTTAGCATCATGCCCTCAAGGCCCATTCATGTAGTTGCAATGCCAGGATTCCCTTCTTTATGGATGAATAATATTCCTTTGTGTATATATACCACAATTTCTTTATCCATTCACTCATTGATGAACACTTAGGTTGTTTAAATGTCTTAATGCTGCTATGAACATGGGGGGTGCAGATATCTCTTTGACATAATGTTTTCATTTCCTTTGAGTATAGTCCCGGAACTGGAATTGCTGGATCATATGGTAGTTCTATTTTTAATTTTTTGAGGGAACTTCATACTGTTTCCCATAGTGGCTATGCCAATTTGCAATCCACCAACAGTGCACAAGGGCTCCCTTTTCTCCACATCCTCATCAGAATTTGTTGTCTTATCTTTTTGGTAATAGCCATTCCAACAGGCCTGATGTGACATCTCATTGTGGTTTCATTTGCATTTCCCTGATGATGATTAGCGATGTTGAGCACCTTTTCCTGTACCTGTTGGCCATTTGTACATCTTCTTTGGTAAAATGTGTATTCGGTTCCTCTGCCTCTTTTTAAATGGATTAATTCTTTTTTGCTATTGAGCTGTATAAGTCTTTTATATATTTTAGATATTAACCCTTTGTTAGATATTTGGTTTGCAAATATTTTTTCCCATTCCATAGGCTATCTTTTCATTTTGTAGATCATTTCTTTTAATGTGCAGAGTTTTTTAGTTTGATGTAGTCCCACTTGTTTATTTTTGATTTTGTTGCATGTGCTTTAGATGTCAAGCTGCTCTTTTTCTAATTCTTTGAGGTAGATTTTTAGATAATTGATTTGTTAGCTAGAAATATCTGTTTAAGTACAACTTTAGGATACCTCATACGTTTTACTATGCGATATTTTTATTTTCATTAGTTTAAAATATTTCTAATTTACTTTGTAATTTTTCTTTGAATTATAGTTTATTTTAAAGTGTATGCTTAATTTCATTATAGGAATTGTCTACCTATCTTTATTGATTTATTTCTAGCTTAAATCAGCTGTGGTCGGGCAATGTATGCTGAATGATCTCAAGTCTGAAATTTGTTGAGACTCGTATTGTGACCCAGCATTTGGCTAGTTTGGGGGAAATTTTTCCACATGAAGTTGGAAAGAATGTATATTCTAGGTCAAGGGTTGGCAAACTATGACTAACAAGGCAATTAGCCACCTGTTTTTGTCAATGTGGTTTTATTAAAATACAGCTATATCCATTCATTTACATACTAAATGAATGTCTATGCCTGCTTTCACCTACAATGGCAGAGCTGAGTAGTTTCAACAGAGATCATTTGGTCTGCAAGTCTAAAATATTTAGTTATCTGGCCCTTTAAGGACAAGTTTGCCAATCTCTGTATTAGGTTATCGGATCAGCATTCCATAAATATCAATTAGATGACATTTATTATTTATGTTGTCCAGATCTTTTATATTTTTAGAACTTTTTATCCTTATTTTAGCTTTTACTGAGAGAGCTGTGTTTGAGTCTCCCTCCATGATTGTGGATTTGTCTATTTCTCTTTTAGCTCTGTTAATTGTTGCTTTATATATTTTGAAATTATGTTATTGAGTGCATCTAGATGCAGGATTGTGATATCTTTCTAGTGGATTGACCCTATTTTAGGCATCCCTCAGATATAGGGTGGATTTAGTTCCAGACCACTGCAATAAAGCAAATATTGCAGTAAAGTGATTCACATGAATTTTTTATTTCCCAGTGCATATAAAAGTTATGTTTGCACTATACTGTAGTCTTAAGTGTGCAATGGCATTATGTCAAAAAAAATAATGAAGATACCTTAATTAACAAGCACTTTATTGCTGAAAAATGCTAACCATCATCTGAGTCTTCAGCTAGTTGTAATCTTTTGCTGGTGGAGAGTCTTGTAAAAAACACAACGTCTGTGAAGTGCAATAAAGTGACATGCAATAAAATGAGTTATGCCTGTATTATTACAAAATGCCCTCTTTATTTCTTGTATTGCTTCTTTTTTTAAAAGCCTAAGTTGTCACATATTTTAAAACTGCACACATTTCCTGGTGGTGTTTGAGGGGAGAGAGTATTAGTGCTTTCTTGGAACCCATTTTTCTACCCTTATACTTTTACCCTTATACCCTTATATCTTTCTATATCTTCATATTTAAGTCATATCTTTGTAAGTGACTTATATTTGCTTTACCCCTTGCTCCACTCTGGCGATCTTAGTCTTTCAATTGGATTTTGTCTAATTTACATTTAATGAAATTGCTAACATAGTTAAGTGTATATCCACCATTTTGCTATCTGTTTTATTTTTGTGCCATGTTAATTTTTCTTGTTTTTTTGCCTGCTTTTGGATTAATCAAATATTTTTATTTATTTTGTTTTCTTCCATTTGATTATGTATATATTTTACTATTATTTCAGTAGTAAATGTAGAGATTACAACATGCTTTCCTACAGTTTAGTAGAAATTTTAGAAAATCATTTGACAAGGCATAAACCACACACACTTTACTCCATTAAACCCCTCTTGTCTTTTATATTATTATTACCTTGCATTCTAATTCTGTACATATTCTTAGGCCATTCAAACACAGTATTGCTGTTGTTTTGCATCATCTGCTTTCATCTGCCTCTGGTTTGTCCCCACTCCAGGTTTCCCAGATGACAGCCTGGGATGTTTGCTAGGGCCTCTCCCCACTGGCGGGTCCCACAATCTCATCTTTCCCTCTCAGTAATGGGAGACCACCATTGCTTCCACAGGGGCTTTTTGTTTGGCCTCTTAGCCTCTTGCCCCAAGCAGCTTCAGAACTTGTCATACGTCTTGAAGGAAACAATGGTCGTGTTAGATTCAGATCTCCACCCCTCCCTTCTCACTTGAGCATCTGGCTCCTCGAGTTTGTAGTTTTCCTTTCCGTAGCCCACTAGACTGTCAAAAGCTGCTGTGTTTTCTCCACCTACTGGTAGTGTCCTTCTGCCTAAGCTCTTTGCTTGGCACATCAGACTGTTGTTCTGTACCACAAATCAGCAAACACAATGAGATAAAAATCTGCCATGGAAAGTTGGTTTGATTCTTCCCACGATTTCTTCTTTTCTAAAATTTTTTCCCCTCAGAACCTGATTACCTTACTAGTTCTAAGATTTCCTCAAATAGCGTATGTATGTATTATATTCTGCTTTTCCAAATGTTGGGAAGAACTTTGCTCTGCTAGAGGCTGGTTCATCATACTTGAAGTTGCATGTTCCTCTATTGTGTCACAAATTTTGGTTTTATTTATTTTTCATTTCTAGAATTATATTGGATGTTTTTAAAACATCTACTCGGTCAGACTTTCAATACTCAGTTTTCGTAAAACCTACTAAGCATACTTATTCCCTGTTATTTTCTTTTAATCGCATTTTTCTCAATTCTGTACAGGTCTGGCTCTGGCGTTAGTTGTTTCTGCTATCTGCTAGTCAGGCCTTGCTTTCTCGTGGGTTTCGGCAGTTTTACTATGAGCTGATGATCTTTGGGACTTTATCTGTGGGAACTTTTTGATGCCTGGCTTGAAACTGTGCTCTCGCAGAGAGGATTTTCATTTGCTTCCGAGAGGGGCGGTGGGACACCAGTAGCCACGGCCTCACGCTGCCCTCAGAACAGAGACGCTCAAAGACATCAAGAGTCAGCATTTGCCCTCAGGCTGAACGCTGGCTCAGCTCCTCACTGACCTCTATGAATGCTCCTTTTTCCTGTAGTCTTTGACTTTTAGGATTTTCTTTGTTTTATCGCCAACTCAATGGCACATTTAATATATTTGAACTTTTTATTGCAAAGTTGAAAACTGATACAGAATATCACACGAAAATATATAGCTCAATGTACAAAGTAAACACCTTTATACCAACACTGAGGTCAAGAAATAGGACCCCGTCTCCTTCTGCTCTGCATCAATCACAAATCCTTCGTTCCCCTCCAAAGATAACCATTAGCCTTTTATAGTAATCACTTTCTTGCATTTCTATATAATTCAATCACCCAAAGGTGCATTCACGGACATTAAAATTTAATCATGTCTATTTTTTATTTGATTTGTCTTTTAGGTCCTTTATAATTTACAGGTTCCCCTCTATAACCCTTTCTTTTCCTTACACTTACTCTACTGAATCCACAGAATGGATTTTGCCGATCACATATTCATGGTGGCGTTCAACTTGTTCCTCTGTTCTCTGTATTTCCTGCAAGCTGTTAGCCGGATCCAGAGGCTGCATCAGGCTTAGGTTCCATCTTTTGGGCAGGTCTTTAGGTGGTGGGGTGTCCTTTCATCAAGAGCCACATCTCATCTGGTTGTCTCTCTTCATATGATATTAGCATCTGATTATGCTCAGTGCATCGATCCATTCATTAATTGGGGATTGCCAATGGTGATATTTTGTCATCTCTGTTGCATTTATTAATCGGAATCCTTTTATAAAAAGATGCTTCTCATCAACTAGCTGGTTATCTAGTGATACAGTTCACATAGGAAAGGCAGAATAATGCTTGATTTGTTTATATAACAGTTTTTATTGCAGTGAATTGATTTCCTATTCACCTGAAAGTGACTAATTAATGTATGGGTATATATGTAAGATATGTAGTTAGTGTATATATATATTATATAAATACATAAAAATTTACACTTAATATACATATATTAAATATTTAATATAAATTTATATATACATTTATATAAATACACACATATGAGTAGTTAGTGTATATATAATTAGGAACTCTTAGATTTAAATATATTTGATAAATTTAAATCCACTGAAAATATTATCTTTAATAAAGCAAAAATCTCTCCATCTTTGGCCTTTAAGGGCCTCTTCAAGTCACCTCCAAAGCCTTTCATCAGGACCCCAGATGTTCCAGGCTCATCTTGTACATTTCCTGCCCCAGACTTAGAATCAGCTATTTTTCCAAGAAGTCCTGCTTTCTTTTAGTGGGGAATCATAGTTTAAACCCACAATCTGAGAAATAGAAAAGCTCCTTTATTTGCTTGTTCATTTTTCATAGGCCTTTTATCCAGAATTTTTCTTCTGCAGGAGGGTTGTTCAGGTTATTTACTCTGATTTATCACAAGAAAATGAAGTCTGTTGCCCCCTGTTTAACTTAGAGTGTCATACTATATTTCTACAGCATGAATAGTAATCTGAAGTTTAATATGCAAGGTTAAATCAATTTTTAAAGTCAATCTTCTATTTATGAACATTTAGGTTTTGTGTTTTTTCCCCACAATATTAGATTTGTATAAGCAACACTTCCTGGAACTGAATCTCTGTATATAATTCTTGTGATTTCCTTAGTTCAAGTTTCTTTAGGTGGAATTGCAGGTTCAAATATTCTGAGTATTTTAGTGACTTTGAAACAGATTTCAAACTTCTTTCTTTTTTTGCTATTTAACTTAAGGGTAGAGGATAGAGAAGACTGACCACGGGCCACGAGTATTCCAATATTTTTCACGGTATATTAACATAGAAGCAGAGTCTGGCTTATCTGCATGTCTGACAGGAATTTGGTCAGCCTGTTAGATGCCCCTAGAACCCAATCAGCTCTGAGCAAACTGATAAAACTCAGTTCCTGAATCTTGAACGCGCAGAGGCAAGCCTTGGATCTGGGTTGATCCAGTTGCATTAGGCTCAGCCTCAGCAGCCAGGCAACACCGAGGACATGGACTTCGCTTAGCTGGGCAAGAACAGATGAGATAAAGACGCCGAAATAGCCCCCTCAGTGTAAAGGCTGCAGACAGTTATTGACCAAAACTAATTCCCCCGTCTCGTCTGCTTCCCCCTCCACCACCAAGAGGCAGCCTAGACTATGGGAACCACCCCGCGGCCCCGCCCCGCCCCATACACCCCATTTGTAACCTTTTCTCGGTTACCAATGAACTGTGTGTGGGGAACGCAGACTTCACGCACTTAGTTGCTCCATCCCCAGAATTCTCCCTTCTGCCAGGGGCCCAGGTAGTAGTGTGTGCAGCGGTCTGCGTGCAAGCAGCAACTGGGACGAGAGTCTCTCTTTGTCCTCGGCGACAGCCCGGCGCCGGATGTTAAGAAAGGCATGGTTTTCTTGGGGAGAGGGGGGCGGGGACTCTGCTGCTGCCGGCCATTTCACAGGCGGACATCGTGAGTGAAGGGGGTCAGGCATTAACACAGCTGGCAACCCACAGTGTTAAATTGTCCGTAAAACTGGTTGTTAAAGCCAGGAAAAAAAAAAAAAAATGCAGCCCTTCCGCAGACACTCCATGGGAGTGCTTATTCAGGAATTTCACAAAAGCTCAAGGCTGGTAATGAGGCCTCTGGTACTCCTCCGCGTCCCTCTCAGCGTGACCGGCTGGCCACGTGATCCCGTACATTGAGGCCTAATTGATGAGGTTTTGATGCTTAAATGGAGCTCTGATTGCGGGAGTTTTGAGGGACTGCTGCCAGTTAGGGCTCCGAGGTGAGGGGAAATTTTTACACTTCCTTCCCAGAGCTCAACTAATGACTGTTATGAAATGGAAACTAACTTAAGGAGAAATGGAAAAGGGGAGGGGGAACGAATGCCTCCCGGCCAAATTCTGTAATCTGATAGTCCCTTCGCAGGAGGAGAGGAGAACAAAACGCCCCTGGAATACCTTTTGCTCATTCAAAGCCTGAAGACTAGTCAGCCTGTTTCATTCTGGTTGTGGATGGTGCATCTGGTTCTGGAAGGCTACCTTAATGGGAAAAGCAAACGCTTAAAAAATGAGGTGCTGTTGTCGCATCTCCATCAACTGTAAAATGCTTCCCTCGTGGTGCGGAAGCAGACAGACCGGTTCAAATCGTGGTTTAGCCAACTACTAGCTCTGGGCAAGTTTCCTCCTTCTCTAAGCCTCGTTTTCATCATCTGTAAAATTTGGGGTGAATTGGTGCCTTCCAGCATTATTATGAAGATTAGAGGGAATAATCAAGTCACGCAAGTAGCCTGGCAGGCACCCGGGAGTTCAGACCCCTCACCTTCACCTCTTCATGACTGCTTCCTTTGTGCTGTTACTGATGGCAGGTGAGCTGGTGGTTCTGTCTGAATAATAACATCAACCACCACAACTGACGTATACGCAGACCCCGCGCCCGGCACTGTGCCCGACGTGGATCAGCTCTCGTTATCTTCTTAGCGTCTGAGACGCACAGTGTGGTAGCACCCTTCTTCTTAGGCACCCCCTTCCTACCATTTGCTCCCTCCCATTCTTGTCCCTTCCCTCCTTTCTTGGGTCCTACAAGGGTTAGAGCTTGCCCTCAGCCTGGACTCTAATTGCCAGGGTTGGTTGAGGGGATGGGCAGGCGCCTGCTGGTGTGGGCATGAAACACAGGGCTGCTGCTATCCAGGTTATAAATGAAGGGGAGTCAAGAAGCAAGGGTGGATCTGAAATGACAAAGTAAAAGGATAAGAAGATCTAGATCTGAGGTTAAAAAGTCTGCAATTGTCAAGATAGCTCAAAGGGGATTTGGGGGAAGATTCTAGAAATAGTCCAAAGGAGAACTGCATTCAGAGCACAGGCGTATTTACTGTATTTCTGTGGCTGAACCTGTGAGGAGGAAGGCTCTGAGGTGTTTGTGACAAAGGCAAGGTCTCAGACTCTCTCCCCTGGTGGGAAATAACTGTTCTTCCCTGTGTTTTTGTTTTGTTTTGATTTTAAGAAAACTTTCATTCACTCCAGGCTTGAGGTAGCTTGCTGTAGTCTTTCCTCTAGGCTGAACCAGCCTGTGCGTTATGGCTGACATGAAGTCACACAGATCTGTCTGCACAGCACACTCCTGTTCACACCTACATCCTTAAAAGTAAAATTTTAAAAAATAGCCGACAGTCACTTTCTTGCTTTCCCATTTATCAACCACCACTCAGTCCCCTGCCATCTGGATTCTACCCCTATAACTGCTGGGGAACTTGGCTTGCCAAAGTCCTAATGACCAATGGCCTGTTAATTGCTAAATCTTAATGATTGCTTTTCCATTTATTTTATAAACCCTCTCCACAGCATTAGATACCATTAAAAGGAAACTCTCTCCCATTTTCTTTTCTGACACCACTCTTTTCTAGTTTTCCTCCGACACCCTATCCTCACAACTCTCTTGCTCAAATACCCCCACAGTGACAATCCTTTGATTTCACGAGGACCTGTAATCCAGTGCCTGGGCTGTGTTCATCTATATTTGTATCTCCTTGATAGGTCCTCTAATTCCTCATCTTTGTTTTCCACCTCTTTTTTTCTTTCCACTACTTATTCTGTAAGAGTTCCTCAATTCTATCTCCTAAACTTCTCTTAGTTTTCCTGTTCTGCTATGTTAATTTTTATCATTTCCAGGGCCTCCTTTTGGAGCTCCTCGTGTTTCTTTACTTGGCATCCTTTTCCTGTTTCATGGGTACGATTTTTTCTCATTTGAAAGCAGAGAGATAGGAAGATGTTTCTCTCACTGCCTAGCCTCTGTTTTTTCTGGACTGTTCATTTATATCTGTTTTGTTTCTGTATTTTGTATGATAAACTATCCTCAGATGTTTGGTAATCCTTGATTTCCAGCTCCTGTCTCAGAGGCATCCTTACAAAGCTCATTGGAAGCTCTGTTTTTCTGGCAGTGGCTTGTAGACTTTGAGGAATCAGGTTGGGCCAGTTAGTCAGGAAATCTCTTGAGTCGATTTAAGTCTTTCCTCTTGGCATGGCCAGAGTCTCCAGAGAAGACTCCACTGGTCTTTTGCTTAGTGGATGAAGAGCTAATTGCCAGCATTCTTAGAACTGAATAGAAAAATAGGACAGGGTTGTCAGTGTCCAGTATGCATACCTGCACTTAAGTCCCTTATTTTTATTATACTTACTCCTGTCACAACTGTGCCTGGCGTCCACCTGTCCATACAGAGCTGCTGCTGTGTTCTCTCAGAATACAAATCTCCAGTCCTTACCAGCGTGAGGGAAAGGCTGGCAACAAGCTAACCTGGGCTGGTGAGAGGGTCTGACAGCTTCTTAAATCAGTTTTCATCCAATCCTCATTAATTTAGCTCCTTCCCTTCAAATTGGCTTCTAGAATGCCTGGTTTCCCCAATTATTGAGTCTTTTGGAGATTCTGGTATAAATTGGCTTTGCTCTTGGCTCTCCCTCCTGCTTGTTTGAGATTCAGTTTTCTCAAGCCTCAAAGATATTTTAGTCCTTGTCCGTTTGATTTACACCATTCAAAATTTTGTTATTTTCTCTTTTCCTGTGTTCCCTATCTTTGGAGGATTTTGCTCTTAAAATGCCTGTAGAGTTATTTTGGTAAGATTTCAGGAGGAAGTAGTATCTGTAGGTTGCCTATCTGTTGTCTTACTCCATCCTCTTTGATTTTTTATTCACCTGCATTAGTAGTACATGTTCATAGAGCAGCAACATTTCTGAGACTCTTCATTTCTGATGATCTTTGTTTAGTTCTCATACTTGCATGATAATATGGCTGAGAATAGCATTTTCTTGTTCTTGTTAAAAAATTATCTTTCCCCATTACTCTAGAGATAATCTTCATTGTCTTCTTGAAACACGAGGTGCCAGTGATAAATCTCATTTCCATCTCCTCTTTCATTTGTAGGTCATCTTCTCAAAATCTCTGTGAGCTATTATGTTTTTCCTTACTTTTCAGTGTTCTGAAACTTCTCTACTTTCTCCTTCTCAATTTGCTGTTAAATGTATGCTAAAACTTCTGAGTCTGTCCCCCATGTCTGCTGACTTTTCCCGCATTTGGAGGATAATTCCTTGACTGGATGGTCCACCTCACTAGTTGGCTCCATAGCTATGTCCACGCCATTCATTTCTTTCACATGTTAGCATTGCCTCTTCACTTAGATACCCCAGCTGGTACTTCATACTTCATGTCATGAATCCTGGCTTATCATGCTGATATGTTAAAAATATCTTCATCTGTTGATTTCTGTGGAAATGCCTCTTTCTGGTTGCTCTTCCTCACATAGTGATGTTTCATCATGAATTTCTCCTTTTGCCTGTCTTAAAATGTTGATCTTCTGTGATGATGGGAAAGTACTGCTACTGGTTAGATGTTCTGGTAGCTACTCTGTGGTGAGATGATGCTTCTTCTCTCTTTTGTGTCACTAGATACAGGTACTGCTCATCATCTCTGGCCCCAGCCTTCAGTGGTACTGAGTGTGGGGACAGGCAGAGGATGGAGAGAGAGAGGCCATACTGCTTGGTGGTTCCTTCTGTTGTTCTCCAACCAAATACCCACCAGTCTCCTCGCCTCTGCTTTCTATATTTACCCTCTTAGAGCAACAACTCCAGATCCACTCCCACCTGCCTCTCAGCCCTCTCTGAATGCGTTTGTGCTTGGTATCCTCATTTAGTCAAACCCCACCTGTATTCCATTTTTGAGAGATTCTTCATTGTATCTTGTCCAGTGATGACACCCTGTCTCATTTTTCATTACTATTATAGACTTTTGTGTATGTGTGTGTGTGAGGAAGACCAGCCCTGAGCTGACATCCATTGCCAATCCTCCTCCTTTTGCTGAGGAAGACTGGCCCTGGGCTAACATCCGTGACCATCTTCCTCTAATTTATATGGGACCCCACCACAGCGTGGCTTGACAGGTGGTGTGTTAGTCCACACCCGGGATCTGAACCGCAGGTCGCCAGAAGCAGAGCATGCAAACTTAACCAGTACGCCACCGGGCCAGCCCATCATTACTATTATAGACTTTTAAAATACATATTTTAAAATAAATCATTTCTATAATTTCTGTGTATTTGTGGTAGAAATGTAGCCTGCAGCTTATCTCATACCAGCATCTTTTACCTATTCCAGTATCTTTGTTCAAAAATATCTTCCACATTCACTCTTCTGCCCACTTCAGTTTGGCCCCCATCTCATTACACCACCCAAACTGCCCTTGCTAAGGTTACCACTATCCTCCAAATTGAAGACGTTAATGGAAATTTTTAGCAGTTATCTCATTGGATTCTTCAATAGACTTTAACTTAGTCAACAGTAGCCAGCCTCTTTTTTCTTGTGACATCCTAGTGTCCTTGTTTCCCTCCTATCTCTCTGGATGCTCCTTCTTCGTCATTTCTTCCAGTCACTTTGCCCCTACCAGGTCTGTGAATGTTGGAATTCTTCAGTGTTCAGTTCTGAGACTTCTCTTCTCTCTTTCTTGGTGACTTCATCTCTTTAAATAGCTTTTAACCACTTCTAGAATCTGAAATGATGACTCCAAAGGAAATTTATATAGATATAATATATTAAAAAATTATATGTATATAAAACCCCTCAGGTCTTTCTTCTGGGTTCAACTCAAATATTCAATTGTCTTTGCATTGCAGTCCCTCATTGTCTTACAAGTATCTCATGAAGGGGAGAAAGAGGATCCTTTACCCACTCTAGGTCCTTTCTGGCTGGGCTACAAATGAAATTAACATGAGACTGAATAGTAGGAGGAAATCAAACAAAGCTTTATAGCATGTACACATGGAAGATACCAGGGAAACTGAGTTTCTCTCAATGAAATAGCAAAGGTTCTCCTCTTAAATAAACAAAGCAGGTTTGGGGTTGTCAGCTATAGGGGATTATGAGAAAAACACAGTAAGGATACTATGCAGATTTAAGGCCTCCCTTCCACATTGACAAGTTTCTAGAGATGAGGTCATCGGCCCCTCTTTCCAGTACAGAGAAGGAGATACCTTTACAAATGGATATTTCCCTTACAAATGTAAATGTCTGGTAAACAGAACTTTGATAAGAATGGGCATAGCAAAAGACCCTCCAATCTATCCATACCCAGAGTTATCCTAGGTGATGGCCCATCCCAGGGACAGGCCTTCCTTCCCAAATCCCTTTAAACAGTTGGGGGGGAGGTCAAAGCCTCCTTCAGAGAAAGTAATCAAGGTAAAGAGACATATTTTGAGGTGGCCAGTTCTGATCCCCCAGACTCACAATAAGACCATTCAATTAATAATCCATATCAGAAAATGGTTCCTCTTATTTGTACTCCATTGGTCCTTAATCCTATAAATTCTATTAATAAATGTATAAGATATAGATAGATAGATGATAGATAGATAGATATATCTTGAATTAGTTCTGTGCCTCCCCCTACTTCTTAACACCAGTACCCTGGTATAGGCCTTCAGCTTGATTATCATAGGCTGGTTTCCTGGAGAAACCCAGACTCTGAGATGAAGATTAGCAGTGTGCAGGTCATTTACCAGGGAGTGCTTTTGGGATCAAAACCTTGGGATGGAGTGGAAGGAAGCAGGACTGGGCAGAAGGAGAAGCTGAGCCACAATGCAGTCCCCATTCATGGGTTCCCCTGACCCCAGAGGGAGCTCAATAGCCGGGACAGTCCTTTGGAGTTGTCTTGAGTTAGGGTGAGGAAGCTGGGCCTTTGTTCCCCACACAGAACAGTCATTAAATGTGAGTTGCTCCTGGAAGAAGGTGTGACCTTGGCCCCAGCAGTTTTCTCAGCCAAGGCAGTCCTCCAAGAAGGCTGACACCTGAGGTCTGTCTTCTGGAGGCTCCCAGCTGCCGAGGGCATAAGTTCTTCATCTCTGAGGAGGAATCTAGGTGACACATCATAGCGTCCACCGGGCTTATTCTTTCGGTCACTGAAACAACCTCCTAACTGATGTCCTTAAGCTTCCAATCTCCTCCCCCCAATCCATTCTCACACAATTATTTGAATGAACTTTTAAAAAATGATATTTTGTTATATCATTTCAGTGACTTCCCGTTGCCTTTCAATTACAGTTGAAGCCTACTAACAGTATGTTATAAAGCTCCTTCATATTTTGTCATTTATGTGACACTTAGGTGACTTAACAAGCTTCAGTTTTCACCACATCCATATTCCAGCTATGTGCAAATACTTGTTTCCCTGAACATTGCATTGTTTTTCATATTCCTGTGCATTTAAACATTCTGCTGTCTCTGGCACTAATGATATCGTCCTCTTTCCACCTGCCTACATCCTATCCACTCCTTTATTCAGCTTGGGCATCATCTCCCATGGTAAATCTTACCTAACTTCCTCATCTGATCAAATGCTCCTCTCATGTGCTCTTACAGCCCTCTGTGATAACCTCTTTCATGGCACCTACCACAGTGGGTTTTTTCCCCTCTGTCTGATTCCAGAATTTACAGCCCCAAAATGTGTCTCTCTGGCATGATTATTTTTAAGAACAAGTGACTCAGACAGAAACTTTGACCTTTCCCCTAACTGCCTAAAAGAATTTAAGATAGAAGGCCTGTCCCAGGAAGGAGCTAATACCATAGATAACTATAGTATAAGGCAAACTAGGTGTGGTAGACAGGGAGGAGTCTAACAAGGCCCACCTCATCAAAGTCCTCCCCATGTCCCATGGAGTTTGTGCAAGGTATGGCAAACATTTGTTTACCAAACATTTGCTTTTCCATCTTCATGTGAATTGCCTGCCTCCCTTTGAAGTCCCAAAGCACTATCCCCAACATCCTCCTTTGTCTTTAAGGGAAAGATGGTCTTTGAGATGGTGGCTTCTGCCATTTTGGTGAGTTACTTAATTTTCCTAGGTCTCTTCCATCTATATATGTTATTAAACTTTGTTTGATTTTCTCCTGTGCATCTGTCTCATGTCAATTTAATTCTTAGACCAGCCAGAAGAACCTAGAGGGTTGAGGAATAGTTCTTCCTCCCCTACACCTTCATTACAAGGAAATCCCCTCAGGGCCAGGGGCTAAGTCTTTTTCAACCTTGTATTCTCAAGTCTGGTATAGTAACTCTAAAAGGTTCTCGTCACCAATTACAGTGTGGTGTGTGGCAGGTTTCCCCTACCCATCTAAGGATTCTCTGGACACCGGCTGGGTGTCCTACAGTTCAACTCAATTCTGACACCATCTACCCAGAGATCACATCAGAATACAGGTTGAGGGCTCAGTCCTACCACTTCAGACCCCAGTTGCCAGCCCAGATTATTACCTGTACTTCTGACTGACTGGTTTTAAATCAGAGGTTCCCATGATCCTCTCCTTGGATTTGATTAATTTGCTAGAGTACCTCACAGAACTCAGGAAACCCATTTACTCACTAGGTTATTGATTTATTACAAAGGATATTAAAGGATATGAAGGATCAATAGCCAGATGAAGAGCTACACAGGGTGAGGTCCTGAACCAAGGAGCTTCTGTCCTCCTGGAGTTTGGGGCCCAGCAGGGTGGCAAATGGAAACAATTTTGTTCCCAAACCTGGAAGCTCTCTAAATCCCCTCCTTTTGGATTTTTATGGAGGCTTCATTACATAGACGCGGTTGATTAAATCACTGGCCATTGGTGATCGATTCAAACTCTGGCCGGTCTCCCCTCTCCAGAAATCAGGGGGTGAGACTGATAATTCCACCCCTCTGTTTATGGTTGATTCCTCTGGCAACCAGCCCCCATCCTTAAGTGCTTTCCAAAAGTCACCTCATTAACATAAACCCAATTGTGGTGCAAAGGGGCTTGTTATGAATAACACGACACCTATTTCACCTTAATGGCTCTGAAGCTTTTCAAGAACTGAGGACAAGAGAACAAATATTATAACAAAATATGCTCCTATTGTTCTTATCTCTTGGGAAATTCCAAGGGTTTAGGGAGCTGAGAGCCAGAAACCAGGGATGAAGACTAAATATCTATGAAAAATAGACTTTGATCATCTGAATGACCAAATATATATCTCCCATAAATCACAATATGACAAACTGTTATAAAGCATATACCCCAGAAATATTTGTTGAGTTAATCAGCACATGAATAAAGATGCCATAAAAATAGTGAGCCCAGGGGATAGGTTAGCAGGGCAATGTGCAACTCTTTCTTTTGAGGCAATACAGTCGTGCTTGAACAAACTACACTAAGAATACTGGACAAACCTTCAAGAAGCCAGACCGAGTCAGAGAATTCAGGGTCCCCCACAAGCACACATTATGGTGAGGAAAGATACTGGATTTTGAGCCAGAAGTTCTGATATCAATTCCTCCTTTTTCATTTATTAGCAATGTGACTTGGCAAGTAAGTTAACTTCCCTGGACCTTTGTAACCTAATCTGTAACAATGTGGGATTGGATTACATCATCCCTAAAGTCTCTATAAAATCAGATTATTGAATTGTTTGTCAAGCAAATGTCTGCTTGCCTTCTAGAAAATTCCGCTCTGAACTCAACTCTAAATTAGATTTCTGCCTAATCTTGCCCTACAAAGGCATTGCTCCTATTTTATCTGCCAACTCTTGTGCACTTTTCTCTCCACCCAACCAGTCTGTCCCAGAGTGAGGCCACACCCATGTCTGAATTCCAGCGTGGCCCTTTACTAGTGGAGAAGAACTGGGACCCATCCTGTGATGGTCTGAACCACCTGAGGTCTCAGGAAGAGTGGGCAAAAAGTCTGTAGACCGCACTGTCACCAAGGACACTCTGGATGACTCTGAGTATTATGGACACTTGAAGACTCTTTTTGTCTTCCCCAAGGGAATCTTATAACTATTAGATCTCCCCAGCATCTACATGAAAACTTGCATGCAATGGGGATTCAGCAGAATTTGATTCCCTTCCATAATTAATGGAAGAAGGGAAATTTATAAATCCATGTTACTGAAATGTTCATTGTTATTTTTCTTAATTAGAAAATACTTTATTTTGTGACTATAACACATATTCCCAACTCAATTTTCAAGTTGTTTGATACTAAAGAGAATATGTATGATACATAGATCACCTTTCCCTTAAATGTTCATTTCTGCTTTATTTTACAGATGGGGAAACAGACACAAAAAGTTATGTGTCTTGCCTAGTGTCTCTATGTTTGTTATGATGGAGATGAGGACATTTTAATTTATTGAAATGAATTGTGCTAACTGGTCTGCATCCTTTCCTTAGAATTTTTCTCTTTCTTCAGAAAAACAATCCTTAAATAACTTTGGTCCAGCAGATTGCAAAACATGTTTTTGGCTGCATATTAGCACAATCCTGGTAAAGAGAAAAGTTGTGGGGAAATAAAATTCTGTTCCTGATTCACCTGATGTTGCAAGAGCAATGTGTCATGGGGCCTTCTGATCACCCACAAATGCCATTGCCTGTGTTTAAGAGTATCTGTGTCTAATGAAGGGACCATCCACCGTGTGGCTGTGCTCGAGGCTGGGGGTCACTATGTCTCTCCCTTCTACCTGCAAAGTATCTCTGTATTGGTTCTGTGTCTGGTTCTGCCAAGTGTGTGATGGTGGCCTATGGGTGCATAAACAATTTGTACCTGGAGAGGTGAGCTTCTGATTATGAGCCAAGAATGTGGCCTCAGTCACTGACCTTTAAAAACAGAGTATAGAAAACTGGTAGTTCTGAATCTGAGACTTTATTATATCTCTATCATCTATCTATCTATCTATCATCTATCTATCTATCATCTACCTATCTGTCATCTATCTATCTATCATCTACCTATCTATCATGTATCTATCTATCATCTACCTATCATCTATCTATCTATCATCTATCTATCTATCTATCACCTATCTATCTATCATCTACCTATCTATCATCTACCTCTCACACACACACACATTCAACTATAGTTAGGACTGAAATCAGGGTTGGCATCCAAAAAGGGAAATAATAAAGAATGTAGAGTCCATTGTCCTTGCTCATGATAGGCAATATTATTAAACTGATGTTCCGGAGAGGGGATCATGAAACTCAGGTTAATCACAGTGCCCAGAAAAGACACAGTTATTAAACTGGAGTGTTTGGGAGAAGGGACCAGGAAGATAATCCTTCTATAAGAAAAGGAAAGCCTCACACAACCCTGATCAGGATAATGATAGTATTAGCTTTTGGAAATGTCCTCTGAGATCATGAATAAAAGGTCTGGATAAGTAGCAATTACAAAAATAAGAGTGCATCCAATGTAATACATCTCATGTACTAGAGTTGTTTAATAATATCTTTACAGTGTCTCTCCAGTACACAAAGCCTAGAATTCCAAATTAGCCATTGAGGATTTCAAAGAGTTTTCCCAGACATCTTAACTTCTTTTTATTAGTATGCTAGCTAGATTATTCTTTTGTGCTATCCATTTTGTAGAAAGAAAATGCTTCTGTACTGGATGGCTAAGAGATTGATTTGTTACGTGAGGTAAAATTATCTAAGGTGAAATTACCTTAGGTGTGCTTCTGCCCTGCACACACTAACCCTTCCTAGGATGTTGATCTGATGTGTTCCTAATAGCACAATCCAGCTAGGGAATATTCCAGCAGGCTGTGGGAAAGAGACACCCAGACAACAGGCATTCTCCACCCCGCACTCCGTATTGGGAATCAGGATACTTTGTTTCAATTACATTTAATACTCACTGCTTCAAGGACCCACAGCCTGCTGTGATTAAATATTGATACTGTTCTTTCAGTTCGGGCTTCTGTTTTACTTTTTTATCCTGGCTACTAATTGTGCTGTCTGTGGAAAAGGTACTCCTTACATTTTCCAAAAAATTTTATATGAATTCAACCAGAATCCTAATATTTTGTTCTTTTAAAGAAATTGATTAAGACATCCTTATAACTGCCACCACCTGTAAGTATCCTCATTCTTTACAATGCTAACCAAGGTCTGTGTTTAAGAGTGAACTTCGTGGCAGAGTCATATCCTACCTATCTTTGTAACTTATCTTTGTATGCCAGCACCATCTCTGATGCATAGCAAACCATCAGTAACCTGTTAGTTAACTTAATTAAATGAAAAATACCCAGTATCTCTCTTCTGTCTTCATTTGTCATTATTCAGATAGATATGGCACATCATGTAAATCATGCCAGTCTAATACTTTCATCCTTCTAGAGATGAGATAAGTGACTTTTCCAAATTTCACATAAATGGTTAATAGTGGTGCTGGGGCTAAAACCCGGGTGTCCTGCAGTCCCAGGTCCGAATAGCTGAGGTCTACAGTATTTATCCAATTACTCATTTACCATTGTTTTTTTCCCTGACGGGATATGTTCTGTAAAGAGAGGTGACTGTATACTTATTTTCCTAAAGAAGGAAAGGAAAAAAAGAAGAAAGTCCCCTAGCTGGGGTATGTATTTGAAGCATAGATTGAAACTAATTTATAGGGAAAAGGGTGTCTCCAAATAATTCACAACACTGTTCCTAGCAAGTGTAAACAAACCAGAGCAGTAATGAATTCTTGGTGGTTGCTGAAGTCAGCCTGCTGTGGAGAAGCCAAATAATTTGCTTTAGTGGTTTCCTGATGTGTTGACTGGCTGCCCGGACTTGAGATCCAGTAGCCAGAGGGGTGCATGGAATGGAGAACTAAATCTCAGCTCTCCATGGTCCATAAATGTCTTGTGCAAAGACAGGGTGTGACAATTGGCTGCCCCAGTGAGATGGTCTGACATGAAGGTTTGGGAGGGTTGTCCCTGCACCCTGAAATGCAAGGCGATTATTAGAAACCAGTCAGGAGGAGTGGGAGCGGGAAAGACACTCCTCCACCTGAACTTGACTGATGGATGTGTTTCTGCTGAGCCAGGCTAGCTGTCTCAAAGGATCCTGACATCTGCAGGGGAATACTTAGGGGGTCATCCAACTCTTTCCTTACTCACTCGTCTTCCTGAGAAGAGGAGCAACTCATGGGATTCGTGAGACTGGGAGAAGGCATTGAGGATGAACCCCTCAGCTCATTCCTCTCTGCCTTTTTTGAGTGAACCCAGTGGATCTCAAAGCTGAATGGACACCAACACTGCCTAGTGAGCTTCAAAAAAATGCTCAAGTCCAGGCCGCACCCAGAGATTATGCTTTAGTTCATCTGGGGTGGAGCTCAGGGCATTGATAGTTTCCAAAGTTCTCTAGCTGATTCTAATGTGCAGCCAGTTCTGAGAAACAATGAGCTAAGCTGTCCCCCGGAAAAATACCTCGTCTGCTCTTCCTTGTAGTAAGTAGCCTGTACTTGTGGAGGGCTGTTACAGGCTGAATTTTATCCCCTCAATACTTAAATGTACTTAACCCCCAGTACCTCAGAATGTGACTGTATTTGGAGATAGGGCCTTTAAAGAGGTGATTAAGTTAAAATGAGGCCCCTAGTGTGGGCTCTAATCCATTCTGACTGGTGTCCTTATAAGAGGAGGAGGTGAGGACACAAATACGCAGGAAAGACCATATGAAGACACAGTGAGAAGATGGCCATCTGCAAGCCAAGGAGAGAGGCCTCAGGAGACATCAAACCTTGTGACACCTTGATTTTGGACTTCCAGCCTCCAGAGCTTTGAGAACATAAATGTCTGTTGTTTAAGTCACTCAATCTGTGGTATTTTGTTATGGCAGCCCTAATGAACTAATTCGAGGGCTTTCCGTGATGTCTGTGGCAAGAGGGGTGAGTCTGTCACTTTAGGGAAGGTGTTAGCAAAGTCAGTTGAGTTAACACACTTAACGAGAGTTTTTAAACATGCTTTACCAGTAATAAAGCTGACTTTTTTTCTCCATCTCTCTGACTAATATGCTATATCTCATTTTGTTCCAAACTAGCAATGTGAGAAGTGTGATGAGCTTTCAGTTTAAACCCCGGGACAAGGTATCTGTCATCTCTGTCCCAGCTCCTTCAGCTGCCATTAGTTATTTTTGCACTTGAAGTGGCTGCTCGCCTGCCTTGCAAATCCCTAAGAGGGCCAAGGAAGCCAGCTCTGGTGAAGGCTTGGAAATCTCAGCTTTTGTGCGAAGAGTATTTTTTTCCTTACATTTAAAGGTGTGCGGTAAAAATGGAAATAGGTTCTGCACATTTGTATCACATTTATCCTAAATTCTTTAAAATGTTTATACAGAGATATCTATGAACTATTTGTATGAAAGGAGGATAAATTAAAATCAAACAGTCTAATAGCATATGTCATAATGCTAAACGCAGCAGCAGGAGACTCACACAAAGTTCATGTCCTGGAGAGATTTCAGGATCCATTATAACCAATCAAAAACTTGTATTTATGAAGCCACAGTTTATTTGAGGAAGTTATCAGTCTATGATGAAAGCTATCATATTTTTTTATGCAATGGAGATCCCCAGTGGAGAGCAGAACGAGCAACAACTGGGCTCTTTTTTCCACTCTCGAGCCATAGTATAGCAAGTACCAACTTGGTGGGAGATGTTTTCAGCTGCCCAGCCCACACAGAAAACCAAGATTGTGTTGTCTGTGTTGGGAAATGATTGTAAACAGTGCACCAGCGCATTGCAGCAGCGCCAGCCCTAATTCCATCAGTGACTGTGGATGCTTTAACCAGGCACAAAGTGACTAATCTGCTATGCAGCTGCAATGTTAATGGGCCAACTGCTTTATTGCACATTTGCCTGGAAGGAACAGTGGTGCCTATATGAACTGCTATGATTTTTAATACAGATAGAAGGGCCAACCACCATGAACCCATGTTGGCAACTGGCAGACCATACACAATGATGAGGCCTGGTAGTTATCTTGCTCTGGAGACTGGCAGATTTGGTGCAAGCAGATAAATGAGGAAGAGAGCAGAAGGAAGAAGATTATAGACTTCCCCTGGGTGCTTAGATGAGGGAACAAGGTTCCAGTGTGTACTGACTTTGCTACAGGACAAAGCAATGATCTGTAGCTGACGGTGAGTAAGTGTGGATGGATTAGACCACCTGGTGGAAAAGTGAAAAAGGGATTTGAAGTCAGGACTCAGGATTTGCTGTTGATTCTTAATGGTATCTTAGGATATTGACCTTGTCTCTTTTCCATCTTTGAAGACAATAATCATCTCTCATTAACTTCCAGAGAAAGACTACTTAAGCTTAGAAATTAATGTTCTTTGTCAAAGCTCAACAGAGGATGAATGTCAGGTTTATTCAACACCATCACCTGCATACATGGTGATTTCTGTGGCTGCAGCTGCTGGGTGGTGCTGAGGTGCACATGCAGAGTGAGTGTTCATCCTAAGGGGGGCTGGGTTTGGGAAAATTTTTCACTTCCCTGTCTCACGTTACATCCACTCACGCACCTGTCATTCCTTTACAGACAAAATTAGAAGAAAGTAAACAATTGTCTAGGGAAGCCCTAAAAACAAAAATAAATCACAGATGGTAGAATGCTGAGAAGTTTGTATAGGGGGAGTGAAGGCTAAGTCATCTACATTTCCTTGGTGGTGGAGAGTCAGGTTTGCCAACTTGAAATATAAATATCAAGAGGAGGGATGGGCATCATTGTCTTACTAATCAGAAGCCTTTACCCTATTCCTTGGGTCCTTGAGGAGAGAAGAGCTAGGGCCACTATAACATGCTCTGATAGTTCACTGAACTTCTCCTTCACAGTAATTAGTGAAATTAACTTCTAAAATATTCATGTGGCCAGATATTCTTTTTAAAATATTAGCCAACTTTGTTTTTCCTTCCAGGCAGTTCTCTTTTTCTCTTTCCCCCATTCAAGCATTGCCTCAAGAGGGCTTATGAGAGAGTAGGAATAAAGGAGTCTTCCTGGTTTTGGTTTTCAAAAGACTAAGCCCTTAGGAGAATGAATGTTTAAAAAAGGGAAAAGTAGAATTTAAGAATGTTGATAGGAATAGCATTAAAAAGATGGACCATACAATCTGAGATGGATATTAAAGGAGAAATATAAGATGGATAAAAAGAAAAGAGAGGGATGATGGATTCACTGAAAGTAGATGGTTAATAGGCTGAAATTCTCAATTAGTTTGAAGAAGATGAATAGTAAGAAAGGATGGAAGATTTTGAGATAGAGTGATTATGAGTGATGACAAGGTCTGGAATGTAACTATGGGAATGGATAGCGTTGTGGAATGGAAAATATCATCAGACATGATGAGTTAGGGGGACTAAAAGGCCATCATGTTGAAAGGTGGTCCGGATGGACATCCATGTCTCCCAGGATGCTGGTATTCCTTGAGGTAGATATGAAGGCCATCAGCATAAGGTGGATATGAAGAGGGTTCCTTTTCCCTCAGTGGCTGTCAGGGAGGGACAAGTAGGTTAGTGCATGTTGTACCAATGGATCCATTCTCTTTTTAAGAGATCTAGCCACTTAAAACTCTCTCTACCAGTTTGCATCACTACTCTAGGCTCCTTTGAGGGCTGGTCGCTTCATCTTCTTACTTTCGTGATCTCAAGAGTATACACATGAATCTTAAGCCTTTTTGAGCAACAAGCTGTAAAGCCACTCTTGTCTTTCGGTAATTTGGTACTTAACAATAGCCCAATAATATAGTAAGATGGGGCTCCCCAAAGGAGGGAACCATAGGTGGTCACTCTGACTTATTGAACTATTCCCTCAAATTCTTCTGGGTGAGAGATTTTTAAATCTGTCCCATCGTTAGCTCAATATTGATGATTTTTTTAAGTTCAAGATTCTTTTATACTACTCTACTCTTAGTAAATTGTTGATATCCTTTATACTGACTTACTGGGGTGGAAGCTTATGTTTTCAAAGATGGTCATAACAGTATCTTGCATTCCACATGCTTTTTTTCCAGTAGGACCTTGACATTCCTCCTGTCAAGTGTTGGTGTCTATGTCCCTCCCTTTAAACTTTTTGACTGCCACCACCAATAGAATACTTCAGAAGTGACACTGTGTGATTTCTGAGGCTATATTATAAACATGCTATGTACTTCCGCCTTGTTCTCTTGGAGCACTTGCTGTCGGAAGCCAGCATCTAGGCTGTGAAGGAGCCTAAACTAGCCCACGTGGAGAGACCATATAGAGAGACCACGTGTATGTATTCTGGCTGACAGTTCATCTGAGGTCCCAGCAAGTAGCCAGTATCGACTTCCAGACATATGCCTGAAGGCACCTCCAGACTATTCCAAGCTCCTGGCAACAAGTCACCCCAAGTCTTTGAATTTTTTCAATTGAGTTCCATGACATCATGAATTATGACAAACCATTTCTGCTATGCCTGTCCAAATTCCTAACCCAGAAATTCCATAAGTATAATTTTAAAAAGTTTCCCGTTGATTTGTTACACAGCAATAGATTACTAGAACAGGGAACTAACAAAAATTATAGTTAAAGTGCTTGAGAGTCAGTGTGTGTGTGTGTGTGTGTGTGTGTGTGTGTGTGTGTGTGTGTGTGTGTGTGTGTTCACTAAAAAGTAAGCCTCCTTATTTAACCAAACTTGTACCAACCTATCAATTAGTATGTCAACCTTCAAAACTGTTAGAGTGTAGGTGGTGTCATTAGGATGTTGTGGAGCCAGAGCCAGCAGGAGTGCAGTTCTAGGACAGAGAATCAAATTCAGAAAGATTAATGGATTGCACCAAAATATTTTTTTTCCCTCTCTTCAGATTCTTCTGCACTTTCCTTAGTTATTTACCCTCAGCTTCTTTTGTAGCAAAAGACCTTCTGCTTGACTCATGTCAGTTCCTAGGGAACTTTTAGCATTTGACTTCCTCTGCCAACCTCCCTTCCTACCTCTGCATACTTCTGATTTTAGATCACAGGTTGGACATCATGCTTAATATTGGCTTCCCCAGAACCAGTTACCTCAAACAAAACCTTAACTCCTCCTGGCTTTTATCCTGTCAAATTTATGTATCATATCACAGATGACTGAAACTCATTTTGCCATAAAACTCTCAAATATTGCACCAGGCCCAAATGGGTTCACTGGTGAGATCTACCAAACATTTAAGGAAGAAATTAAACCAATTTTCTACAATCTCTTACAGAGGTTAGAAGCACAAAGAATACTTCCTAAGTCACTCTATAAGGCTAGTATTACCCTAATACTAAAACCAGAAAAGACAAAGACATTACAAGAAAGGAAAACTAAAGACCAATATCTCTCATGAACTTAATATGCAAAAAATCCTCTAATGAAATATTAGCAAACTGAATCCAAAAATGTATTAAAAATTGTATATCACAATGGAGTGGGATTTATTCAGGTATGCAAGGCTGTTTCAAAATTTAAAAATCAATTAATGTAGCCCATCTCATCAATCTATAAAAGAAAAACCACATGATCATATCAATAGATGTAGAAAAAGCATTTGAGAAAATCCAACACACATTCAGGGCAAAAATTCTCAGTAAACTAGGAATAGAGAGGAACTTCCTCAACTTGATAAAGAATATCTACAAAAAACCTATATAGCTATCATCATACTTAATGGTTAAAAACTTGTAGCTTTCCCACTAAGATCAGGTACAAGGTAAGGATGTCACCTCTTGCCACTCCTTTCCAACATTCAGCTGGAAGTTCTAGCTAAGGCAGTAAGTCAAGAAAAGGAAATAAAAGGTATATAGATTCATAACAAAGATATAAAACTGTCTTTGTTCACAGATGACATGATTGCCTACGTAGAAAACCTATAGGAATTGACAAAAAAAAAAACAAAACTGGAACTAATAGGCAATAATAGCAAGATGGCAGTTTTTAAGGTTAATAAACACAAGTCAATTGCTTTCTTATACACCAACAACAGAAAAGTCGAATTTGAAATTAAAAAAGAATACCATCTACATTAGTACCCCCAAAATGAAATAATTCAGTGTACAGCTAACAAAATATGTACAAAATATATATGAGAAAAACTATAAAACTCTGATGAACAATATCAAAGAAGAACTAAATAAATGGAGAGATATTCCATGTCTATGGATATTTAGACTTAGTATTGTCAAGACGTCAGTTCTTCCCAACTTGATCTGTAGATTCAATACCATCCCAGTCAAAATCTCAGCAAGTTATTTTCTGGATATTAACAAACTGATTCTATAAGTTTATATGTAGAGGCAAAAGAGCCAGAATCACTAAGACAATATTGAAGGAGAACAAATTTGGAGGACTGACACTACCTGATTTCAAGACTTACTATAAAGCTACAGTCATCAAAACAGTGTGGCATTGGCAAAAGAATAGACAAATAGATCAATGAAGCAAATGAAGTCCAGAAATAAAACCATATAAGTACAAACCCACATAAGTATAATCAACTGAACTTTAACAAGGGAACAAAGGCAATACAATGGAGGAAAGATAGTCCCTTAACAAATGGTGCCAGAACAACTGGATATCTACATGAAAAGAAGTGAATCTAGTCGTAGACATTATACCATTCACAAAAATTAACTCAAAATGGATCATAGATCTAAATGTAAAACCTAAAAATATAAAAATCATAGAAGGTAACACAGGAGAAAATCTAGAATACCTTGGGTATAGCACCAAATAGGAATGGTCCTATATTACATATAGCACCAAAGGAATGATCCATGAAAGAAATAACAATCTGGACTTTATTAAAATTAAAATCTTCTTCTCTGTGAAAGACAATGTCAAGAGAATGAAAAGATAACCCACAGACTGGAAGAAAATATTTGCAAGATACAACTGATAAAGAGCTATTAGTCAAAATATACAAAGAATTCTTAAAACTTAACAATAAGAAAACAAACAACCCAGTATAAAAATGGGCCAAAGACGTTAACAGACACCACACCAAAGAAGATAAAAAGACAGCAAATAAGCATAGGAAAAGGTGCACCACATCATGTCATCAGGGAAATGAAAATTAAAACAACAATGAGATACCACCACATACCTGTTTGAATGGCCAAAACCTGGAACACTGACAACACCAAATGCTGGTGAAGATGTGAAGCAACAGGAATACTCATTCATTGCTGGTTGGAATGCCGGATGGTATAGCCACTTTGGAGGACAGTTTGAGAGTTTGCCATATGATCCAGCTATTGTGCTCCTTGGTATTTACCCACACAAACACTTGCATATAGATGTTTGTAGCAGCTTTATTCATAACTGCCCAAACTTGGAAGCAACCAAGATGTCCTCAGTAGGTGAGTGGATAAATAAACTGTGGTACATCCAGATAGTGGAATATTATTCAGCACTAAAAAGAAATGAGCTATTAAGCCGTGAAAAGGCACGGAGGAAACTTAAATGCATATTACTAAGTGAAAGAAATCAGTCTGAAAAGGCTACATACTATATGATTCCAACTACGTGACCTCCTGGAAAAGGCAAAACTATGGAGACAGTAAAAAAGATCAGTGGTTGCCAGGGGTTGGAGAGAAGGGGGAGGCATGAATAAGTGAAGCACAGAAGATGTTTAGGCAGTAAAAATACTCTGCATGATATGATGATGATGGATACATTTGTACAACCCATAGAATGTATGACACAAAGAATGAGCCAGAATGTAAACTGTGGAGTTTGGGTGATTATGATGTGTCAGTGTAGGTCCATCAACTACAAAAAATGTACCACTCTGGTGGGGGATGTTGATAATGGGGGAGGCTATGCTTGTGTCGGGGCAGGAGGTACATGGAGAATCTCTGTACTTTCCCCTTAATTTTTCTGTGGACCTAAAACTGCTCTAAAAATATTGTCATAAAAAAATCAAATCTCTATCCCATTTTGACCGTTTATTATAAGTATCTTTACCACTCATATGTGTACCTACCCCAGTGCATCTTTGTAAGTAAATGTATAGATCACACACAAAGAGACCTGGGGGCTTCTTTATCTTATCTCTACCCTCAAGTATGTCATTGGATATAAAATGCAAAACTAAAATTATTTGGAATGGATTATAATATCCAGATTCCCTTAGGAACTCAGTCGCATATCTTACTACCCTTAGAGTTTAAACGACTTTCCAATTGTCTAGGTTAAAGATTTTATACTAGCATTTAAATATATATCCTCTTGACTTGGGCTGAATGGATACATAGGAAATGATACAGAGAAAATGATCACAAAACCTGCTCATACACTCAAGCATTATTCGTTTACAGACTTGAATATGGCCATGAAATGTGGTTTCGGAATGCAGAGCATATGCAAACCCACTTGAAAAATTCTCCCTTACACATTGTTCCTACCTTGAGTACGTAGAATGCTGCAGATGTATTTTTCTGCATCCAGTCATATTTTTCACCTGTCAAATCTGTGCAAAATACACATGGTCACTCACGTCTTGTTTTACAAACAAAACCTAAAAGAAGTAATGTTTTTCCTCCTCAGAAAGAAGTGCATCACTATAGTTATTAATGATCTGCAAACAGCAGATCAGAAGACACAGCTTTGTATTTTGGCCAATATCTTTTTGAGAAAATCACTCAGTTTTTCTTTGTCTGTTTTTTAAGGGTAGAGGACTGTCATGAAAAGGAATAAAACCTGGTGGGAGAAATAGATGAATATTTCAACCCGGCGCTATTTTGCTTTCGGCCCAGGAAAGCAAAACACATTTTTGCTAATAGATTTTTTTCTTCTGTCACATGTACTGCAGGTTATAGAACGCAAATTATGGTAAATCTCCTGCTCTTTGCATTAGACACAAATAAACAAAATATGCCAACCAAACAAAAGAATATGATTTATAATTCTCTACAATTGCATCTCTTTCCAGCGATATATAATCATACTGCCTCTCTCATTTTACAGCTTGGGAGGAATGGGAGAAATCACATTTCTTTTTTACTTTTGCTGATAAAAAATAATAAGTAGAATAATAAAATCCATCCATTTTCCTGAGTGTACTGCAAAGAAAGAGCAAAATTCTGTAGCGGTTTATTAATCAGTTGGATTTGTAAATGCAGGGTATTTGACTTAAGCTCAGTTTGCTCCAAAACAAATGTCCCCACAGCATGTTATGTACTAAACCATTTTTCTCGGATTAAAATCTTCCAAGTGGAGCCTTCAGTGCTGTGATCATTCAGGATCCTGGAGGTTTACTGGAGACTTTTGTTCTGATGGAAGAGTCATTTCCCTCCAACTGACATTCTCCTCAGGCTGCCTCAGGCTGCATCGGATGTCCAGAGTGCCCCTCTCTGTGCCTTCACTCTGAACCCTAGCTGGAAAGAGAGTGTTGTAGTTTCAGCTGCCAAAGGGGGCTCAGCTGTGTGTAGAAAAGGTGGGGGTCAGTTGAAAACTGGATTGACTTTTCCATTTCATATTTTGTAGGATATTCATTTTTGTCAAATTTTATTCAGGGACTTGATATGTTGCCTGCTTTATAGTGTGTTCAATCTGTCAATGTATCATGATTCATACCTTCATCCTTTCATTCACATGGGCATTCATTCATTCTTTTGTCCAATCAATCAAAAATATTCATTGAGTGCTTACTGTATGAGAGGTTATGTGAATATAGCAATGAAAAGAATAAATAAAATCCATATTCCCCTGAAGCTTAACTACAGATGGGGAGACCAAAAATTAAACAAACACATGGATAAACAATATTTTGTTTGCTTACAGATTGTGGTAATATTTTTTTAATTTATTTTTTTAATATAGTGTGCATTTCTTTCTTTTCTTTTTTTTTGAGGAAGATTGGCTCTGTGCTAACATCTGTTGACGATCTTCCTCTTTTCTTTTCTTTTTTCTCCCCAAAACCTCAGTACATAGTTGTATATCATAGTTGAAGAGTTGTTTGTAGCTCTTCTATGTGGGATGCCACCTCAGCATGGCTTGTTGACCAGTGAGTAGGTCCACGCCCAGGATCCAAAGCAGCGAACCCTGGACTGCCAAAGCAAAACATGCTAACTTAACCACTGTGCCACCAGGCCGGCCCCCAAATTTTGGTAACATTTTGAAGGCCATAAAGAAAGTGATGAGAGAATAACTGGGGAAGGCCATTTCAAATAAAATCATCAGCAATGGCCTTTTTGAGAAGGTGCTATCTGAGTTGGTCTTTGAAGAAGAAGGTACCAGTACTGCATAAAGCTTGAGGAAGAGTGTTTCAATGACAATGTGCAGCAAATGCAAATTTCCAGAGGTGGGGAATTGTTTGCTCAGAAACAAAGGGTAGGCAGTAGAATTGAAACATAGTTAATGAGGAGAAGAAATTTGAGATGAAAAACAGAAAAAGGCTATGGAATCAAGTTTGGATTTTATTCTAAGTGTAATGAAACACTGTTGAGAAGTTTTAACCCAGAGTGATGCAATCTGATTTATACTTCTAAGTGATCACCTTGGCTGCCATGTGAAGAGATGTAATAACACAATAGTAGATTAGGGAAATAATTCAGAGTCTATCACAGTAATCTGGAGAAAAGAAGAAGGTGGCTTGGACTAGAGTGAAGAGCATGAATTTGGAGAGGATTGAGATACATTTTGGCAGTAAAACCAATGGAATTTGATGATGGAGGAAATGTGGAGAATGGGGGCACAGTGTACTTATGGATAACAGTAGTATTTAGCCAGCCCTGGTGGTCTAGTGGTCAAGATTCGGCACTCTCACCATTGTGGCCTGGAGTTCATTTCCGATCAGGGAATCATACCACCCATCTGTAGGTTGTCATATTGTGGTGGCTGCATGTTGCTGTGATGCTGAAAGATATGCCACTGGAATTTCAAAAACCAGCAGGGTCATCCATGGTGGACAGGTTTCAGTGGAGCTTCCAGACTAGACAGACTAGGAAGAAGGACCTGGCCAACCATTGGCCATAAAAACCCTATGAAAAGCAGTGGAGCATTGTCTGATAAAGTGCTGGAAGGTGAGAGGATGGTGGAAAAAGACCAGATAGGGTCCCCCTCTGCTGTACACAGTGTTGCTGGGGGTCAAAATTGACTCCATGGCACCAAGTGGTATTTGGGTTGATGCATTGTGGTGCTTTTTTTTTTTTTTTTTTTTGATGAGAAAAACTGGATGGGGGCAGGGAAAAGAGGCACGTTATCAAAAGCTCCATATTGGACAAATTCTGTTTAATATACCTATTCAGATTTCCAAGTGAAAATGCACAAATCTAATACTTAGAGCAGTCAGGGTGGAGATTTAGATATGGGAGTCGTCAGCATAGACATGGTATTTAAAGGCATCCCACTGAGCACCTAGGGGGAGGATGTAAATAGAGAAGGGAAGGGGGTCCAGGACTGAGGTCTACATCATTTCAACAATTAGAAGCCAGTTGCAGAAGTAGCAAAGGACAACTGAGAAGAGGCAGCCAGTGAGGTGGGAAACAGATCAGAAGAGTGTGTCATCATGGAATCCTAGAGAAGAGCACGTTTCAAGAAGACAAAAGTGCTCATCTATGTCTGATGCTAAGATCTGGTGACAAGAAGTGCTTGATGGCTTTCAAAAAAGTTCTAAGATTGGAAAGAATGAAAGGCAGATTGGAGTGGGCTTCAGTGTAAAATGGTGCAGATAATAAATATAGACAACTTATGTAGAAGTCCAGGGCCTTTGCTCGAAATGGTTAAGAGCTCATACATTGTATTCAACTGCATTTGGAATCTAGGTTTCAATCTCTTTATCTTTAAAATATGGTTATTTGTATTACTTCATAGAATTATTTTGAAGCTTAGTTTAGATAATACATCTAGAACACATAACAGTTTCTGGCACATAAGAAGTGCTTAATGAATGATGTTGAATTGGAACTTTTGACTGAAGCACCAAGATACAATAGAAATTTCAAAGTGAGACGCTAGCACACTGTGGGGTGGGTGCAAAGTCAGATTTCTCAGTAAAGGTGGTAGGACTCCTGAATTCCCCTCATCTGTAGAGCCATTTGAACGGAGTCAAATATCTGGAGGTTCCGGGAAGAATTTTTGAGAGAGCCATGGGAGTGCCGTGAAATCTCCTGCTGGCCCATATCCCGAGGCTCCTTGAGAAGGCTCCAGTATGTCTTTGGCAGTTACAAGATATGGGGACCATTATCTGATTCACACTGAGAAAATCTAGAGAGCAAGAGAGGAGGGCTCGTGAGCTGCTTTGGATAAAGGAGAGCAGCAGCTGCTGCATTGGGATCGCGCACCAGACTGCAGGCCCCACAGATTGAGAGTGAATCTGGGTTGTTCAAAACCCTTCTCTAGGGGATGCTGAGCAGTTCAGATCCCAAAGAGAAAGTCTGTGTGGAGTGGACTAATGGATACACCCAGCTTACAGAGGACGCAGCAGCTGGAGGAGTAGAACACATAGCTCACATCCTGGGAATTGGCAGTGTAGGGGCCTAGCAGAGGAGGCTCTCAGAACCCAGAGAAACATCCTCAGGCCATAGAATCAGCTTAAACATCTGCCACTTTGAGATAGTTTAGTGAGATAAGAACTTTTTATTCTTACAAGTTTATAATTCCTCTCTTTTGCCTGCTCCCCTGCCCAGCACCCTGCAGAGTCATAGGAGACTGAGCAAAAGGACAGAAGCAGTAGGCTACCCTGCCTTCCCAAATGGCGGGAGAGAAAAACTTGAGAGCAGATCTTGGCATGAAGATTGAAGGACTGGTTGTCACGTTGGATTAGACTTCTGTGAAAGAGCTGGCTGATCTCTCTAGGTGTCCAGGAGAGCCTACCATGCGCACATCTTCCTCAGGGACCATGTCATCCCCAGGCAGTCCCAGCTCTGGCAACTGTATGCTGTACAGCTTAAGAGTACTGGCTCTGGAGCAGGCTGCCTGGATTAGGATCAGCTTCCCCACAGACCAACCATGTGGCCTTAGTCAGGTTAGCTAACCTGCTGGATCTCAGTTTTCTCATCAGTAAAATGGGGGATAATAATATTTCCTACCTCTTGGCTTTTTCATGAGAATTAAATTAATATATGTGAAAAGTTTAGAACAACACTCATTAAAAAGTAAATAGCTGATAAATATTATCTACTCTTACTACTTTTGCTGACAGAGTTTGACAGAGGCATGTTAAGAAAACATCCTGGCATTTCTAACCACAGTAATAACCTAAAGAGATTTATAACCTAGGCAGAGATTTTGACGAGTTAACATCACAATGGTGGATGATATGGTTAGGGGCCAGCCTAGGAATAGACCACGTTTGCTGGGGGCCCACAGTGAGCAGATAGTGGCTTGTGGCAGTTCCGGGGCCCCGATATCCCTCCCATCACACTCAGCGCATCTCCACCCTCAAACCCTTCTCCAGATCACATAGATTAATTCCAATTTCCCTTTCCTACCAGTGCATTTTAGCATTCTTTTGGATTTTATTCTTCCACCCATGATCTTAGCCCCTGTTTCCGAAGACAGACTCCTTGAAGATCAAGACCCTGGACTGTGTCTGCTTACCAGGGGGCACCTCAGTTTGCTATTGCATGCAGTTCTTCAATTCACTGTACTTGTTGACTCAGCATACATTTCCCCCAAATACTTGAAGCTTCAACAGAGAGGCCAAGAGCTAGACTAGGGGTTTGGGGATTCAATTCCCCTTTCCTCCTTATAAATAGCTGCTTTAATTTGAGGCTGGGGCCCATTTCTATGGGAACCTGGCACTCTCACTGCCTATAAATCAAGGATGTCAATCTTCCCTGCTGTCAACCTTTAACCAGAGCCAATTGCACAGGGACTTGTGTTGCCCACTACAGTGTCCTTAGGCTATTTTCTTTCTGGTTTGTCTGGCTTTGGCTAAAAGTTCTGGATTCACATTCCAGGCAACATTAAACTTCCTCTCCCATCCATGTTCATGCTCACAACCTCTTGGAATTTGACAAATTGTTTCAGTTCCCACCAAAGCCAGCTTAGCTTGGCAAATCCATCAGACCTGCCAGCATTTCACAGAGTGAGTTTAGAGGGGAGGATATCTTGTCTCAACTGGTAACTCCTTTATAGGCAGAATGCCCATAAATTTATGTTCCAAGTCACAATGAGCACCTAGCACATTGTAGGCAATAACAATGACAATAATTATTATTGTTGTATTTTGGGCCATCTATCCTAGGAAATGCTCTAAAATGCATTTCAAAGGCATCATCCATAGCTGTATTTTGCACTTTGCCATTTTACTTGTGTCTCAGGCACTTTGTGTTTAATAGCTACTAGTTGATGTAAATGTATTTAGTACAATAGTTCAACAAATTCGTTAAGTATTAAGGGAGCCTTTTATGTGAAGATGTTGTGCTGAGCTGAGGGGAGATACCAAGAACAACACAAAGTTCTCATCCTGGAGAGATTTTTAACCTCAAAGATGAGACAAGTATACAAGTGACTAGGAACAAGACTTGACTAGAACCAGAGCCATCAGAGCTATAGGTGGTGGCTCTGAGTTCAGCAGAGATGACACCTCTTGACTGGTTCCCAGAATCAGTAAAGCCTTTTAAAGGAGTGACATCGGAGCTAGACCTTAGAATATGGTGAGATCTTAACTTGAGATGGAAGAGGACTTTAGGTGAAGGGATCACCTTGGTAAATGATCTCTAGGAAGGCTTTCCTTCTTAAGGGAGAGAAGAACAAGTTGGAGTGAGTTGAGGGGGATGAGGAGAGGAAAAATTAAGAACCCTGGACTGAGAGTTCAGAAACAGTTATCAGCCACCAACAGACTATGTGTCCTTAATAAGTCACTGAAGAGCACAAGGCCCAGCCTCATCTATAACATGAAAAGTTTGGCTTTCGTAGTCTTAAATGGCGAATGATCATTTTGTTTTCTCTTGTTAAATAGCCAGTGTTCTCTATGCTCTCTAGTTGTGGATATTTCAATACAGTGTTATTAGAATATCTTCCTTATTTAAAAATGGGAAGTTCCCACTATTTCTCCTTCAAATGGTAATATTTGTCTTGTGCTAAGGTCTTAGGTTTGAAAGTGCATGGGCGTTGTAAGTTTGGCTTCAGCAAATCCATCCGAAATTATACTCTCCAGTTAGACCTTTATCCCAGAGCTGGCTGGCCTTCTCGCTGGCTCTTGAAGCATTTCATGAGCCACTCTTCTCACCTACTTATTGTTCTCGTGCTGATATGATTATCCATCATATCCACCCTACCCAACAGCACTGCCCCAACAAGGATTCTTCTGGCTGCAGCTCAAATTTCACCTTCTTTATGAATCCTCACTTATTTCTCTAGACCCATGATTTCTTCCATCACTGATAATGTAGAGAAGCTATTTTAATCTCAGACAACTGAGCTATGGGAATTTTCATTTTTATATTGCATTCCGGGAGCACAAATCTCATTGCTCTACAGTCTGCATGCTCCTCAGTGGGCCACACCCCACACTTGATTAGTGTCAACTGTGCCTTATTTAGTTCTGGAATATCACTATATAAATACTTGCTGAGAAATTATTGTAGCATAGAAACCATAAGATTTCTCCAACTTTATTTTATTTATTTATGTTTTTTGTGAGGAAGACCAGCCCTGAGCTAACATCCGTTGCCAATCCTCCTCTTTTTGCTGAGGAAGACTGGCCCTGGGCTAACATCCGTGCCCATCTTCCTCTACCTTATATGGGACACCGCCACGACATGGCTGACAAGCAGTGCATTGGCTGGCACCCGGTATCTGAACCCATGAACCTCCGGCCACCAAAGCGCGAACTAAACCACTGCGCCACCGGGCTGGCCCCAAGATTTCTCCAACTTTAAATGCGGATTCAGTCAGCAAGGAGGTTCCTTTAAATGGCCATGTTGCTCTGGAGAGTTGTCAGCCATTTTTCCAAGGACAGCTTGAAATGTTTCAATCTATGGGAGGAGAGGATGAAAAGATGGGATCGAACAAATTTCCTCAGGAAGTTGTTCCTGGTGTCCTAATGTCAGGTGACTTTGCTATACAGAGATACTATGGCTCCGCCCCTCCTTCCTGGGATGTATCTATTCTGAGAATTTAAGTCCACTGAAAGGAAGCAATCGACACTCCAGTACTTTTGCAGATTTTCAATTAATGAGAAGCACCCTTGTCAGGTTCATTAAACGAGTTGTGAACAGGAGGAAGGTGATAGACAATTAGACAAAGTGGTGGGATGTATTAATTGAGCATTGTATAAAAGAATTCAAAGACACTGAATCTGAAAGTTCCAGGGTCTTCTAGGTAGTCTATCCTCCTCATGGGGTGGACAGACAGGATGGCTGCTAAAAATCCCTGCAAGAGTTCTGTGCATTGTGAGCAAAAGAACTGAAGCCCTGAAAATATCCACTGCTAAAAAATAAATTTTAAAAACAATTTAATACAAATTTAAGAAAGGAATTAGCTTCCCTGACTGAGGCATAGTAAGTGGTGAAATTCAGCCGTGGAGTCTTGGCCCTAATTTATGCTAAGTGGACAATGATTGATGTCAAATTGCAGAGGAATACCTAAAAAATTACCTACCACAGCCACACAAATATCAGAAGAATTTATCATAATTAATGGTATTGCTCTGAGAACCAAAAGGGGAGGGTGAGGAGTTTGCATTTCTTATAAAGTGCTGACTATATTATTTCTTCAGGTAATAATTACAACACCCAGTCTTGCGAAATGGCAACAGTTAACATGCTGGGGTTTTTAAACAAGGCTTTGGCTATAGGCAGGCTCAGATTAATCTTTAGCCTGAATGTGAGCTGCCTGTTTCTGTAATATATAATGTGGCATGTTTTGGAGGACCAGAGGTTAGCAGGAGCAAAACAATGCAAATCCCTAATGCTATCCCAATCACCTGTTGGGGTTGCTCTAAAGAGATCTCCTGAATATCAGAATACAGTGACAGCTCAAATAATCATTTCAGATGTCCAGAAGATCTATCACTTGGGACCTCAAAGCTTTATGTGCCCAGGAAGGTGATACGCTTTTTTCAGATGCAAACAAAATGAGGGGAGGCCACTGGCATATTGTTTTCTACCATGTATCATCTGAAGCACTTTGTATCCAATCTCTTATTCAACCCTCACAACCATCCTGAGGTGGTAGAATTATCACTTCTATTTTACAGTGAAGAACTGAGGCAGGGGGACAGTCAGTAAACTTGCATGAAGTTATAGATATGATAAGTGGCAAGGCTAGGACTTGGTCCAAAGGCTATCTGAATCAGGACCCCAGGATCCTCTCATCCTCCCATTCTAGAGAGATCAGCCAACTGCCAAGGGCAAGGCTATTGTTTCCTTACTCTTAGGCCACCCTATTCACTGGCAATATTTTGTCCCTTACTTCCGAACTATGGCAGAACCTTGTGGAAGTATCTCCTGTGCTACATGATTCAGTGAGTGCTCTTCTTTGTTAAAGGTGAAGAGCACCCTTCCTCCAAATATCAGAAATTCAGCAGAGTAATTTGGCCAGAGCACTGTAGTAAGGTTAATACTGTATTACTGTATTGCACTGTGTATCTAATATTTTCATGATATACAATTTGAGATTATAATTTTTTTTTCAGGAGTGGTAGACTTGCATTGATCCATTCACACTTTTTCACCTATAGACATTGGTCAGATACATACTGGCTGTCCTCTGTAGTTGTGGGTAGCAGGACATAGTTTTCTATGGCTACAGTGCTTCTAGGGATCAGGTAGGGACCTGCACTGGTGCTCACTAACCTCACTCACCCTGATAGGTCTTTGGAAGAGGAGCTGCTGGCCTAGGCTGAAGTCAACCTTGAGACTTTTCACTCCAGATGCTGAGACCTGCTCACCTGGTGTTGATTTTAGTTGGAATTCCTGAGTTGTTATATGGCTCTAATCACAAGAGATTGTGGAATTAGCCACAGCTCTTCCAGGATGTTGTGCATACATTTTTCATAGGCAGGCTGTGTCATACTTACCAGCAAACATCTCTGTACATGCGTGCATGACGTGGAAGACTGGTGAGGCCCGTTGTTTCTTCACCGTACAGTTAATTCATCCTCCAAGGATGCAACCATTTCCCAACAACCGCAAAGGCTCTGTGATTGCTTCTCCATGCTGCCCTCAGAGCACTTTGATCATTGGTCTACCGATGACTTATTCTGTGTGTTACTTTACTGTCATTGTTGTCTTTCTATTAAACTCTGAGTTCCTTCAGAGGAGGAACAGGCCCCTTTTTATTTTGTTTATTGCTTTGCACATGATCTGGCGCCTGGTAAACGTTCAATAAATGGCTATGGAATAAATGGAAAGTGTCAAGGCATGGTTGACTGGACGTCACTGGCATCAAACCCATGAGCCTGGCCTTATTATCATAGTGCCCTCCCTAACCATCAGAGCTAACCAGCCATGGCCAAGAGACATCGTCTAACTCCCAAGAACAAGTTCCAAGAGCAACTCCACAGCCGTCAGAAAATCGGCATCCTATACAAAGTTAGAATCCATTCACTGCAGTAAAGGGCTGCCTTGTGTTTCCTTTACTAAGTGCACTTTGGTGTGAATAATGAGTAGAGATAACTAAATGAGAAGGCGACTTAACTTTCAAGGTTTTTTCCGCCCTAAGGAAGTGGTTCTATTATTTTCAAAGCTGCTGCTACTGTCATCCCGACTGTTGTTTTGTTTCTTTTGTAGATATCACACAGCTCCTTTAATGGAGCGTATACTATATGCAGACAGTTGATAAACCTAATGAGCAGGAAAGGCAGTGTTGGCTTTCTTGACTTTGGACTGACTTCCAGAGCCTAGAGCCTGAAGAAAGTCAGGCAGAGTTTAACTTTACCCTTAGCCTATCTTTGCCAGCAGTTTTCCTCAAAATTAGGAATAATGGAGACCTCCACAGAAGATGACATCCCACCAGAAAGGAATCCAGGCATCCTGGGCTCATAGAGCTTACCTGCAGAGATCTGAAGAGTAATTACTCCCTAAAAGAAATTGTATTTGGTGTTCTATTATCTGATGACAAGCATTGAAGTTGGGGGAGGGGCAGGAGAGTGAGCAAAGGGTGATGTTTGCATACCAATTCAGCCAATACAGTTTCCCACGAAGCAGGATCAGCTGAGAAAATCCTACAACACATAGTGGAGAGATTAGATAGACTTTGGACATGGTTTCAAATTCTTACTCCACTTCTTACTGTTTGGTTTAGTAAATTTACTGATACTCTCTAAGCTTCAGTTCCCTCACTTGTAAAATGGAAAAACATTACCTTTTTCATTGGGTTGCAGTAGGAGTGAATAAAACAAGTGTACAAACTCATAGTAAATGCCTACCAAGTAATAGGTACTCAATAAATATTTAGTTTCCTAAGCCTGCCTAGAGCTGTGAACATGCAATTTCACATCCTTTATTCCCCGGATAGTCTCCTCTTGCTTTTGGATATGATTAGCTCCTGTCAAACTCTAGCTTTCTTGGCCCGCTAGAATGAGTTGCTCTCCTTCCTCAGGTCTATATCCCAGCTTTGTTATACTTATATTATTATATGCATCAGCATATATTCAAATTATTTATACATCTGCCTTTATTTGTCATGTGTTCTTTGAAACAAGAACCTCTTGTAATATTCTTCACTATGACCTAAGGTTAATAGCAAGGGTCGGGTTCTGAATGCTCTGAGACACAAATAGGAGGCAACTTTGTACTCTGGTTGTTTAATTCAATATAAGAAAATTTGGGAAAGTTGAATGCTTTGGTGGGCACTGAGATGGTATATTGGAGGGTGTGTATTATAAAAGGATAATGTGGTGGTCAGGACCAAGGTCAGCCAAACCAAAGACGTACTTCCATTAAACTGAAACTCTAGGGGCACTGGTGGCACTTTCACTACTGAAGGGAGCTAGCTATTCATTCGTATCTGGCATCAGATGATAAAAACAAAACAAATTTTTATGTCCCGTTGGTAAACTAAGAGATATGATAAAAAAAATCTTAGAAAAATAACTTAGTAATAACTATGGGTACTTAAGTGAGCCTAGTAGAGGAGTAGAAGGAGTAAGGCACAATGAGTTAAGTGGTTTCCATCTGTAATTCAGCTGATGAGGCTATGTGGAGAGAAATAGGGGATCCATCTGGGGTCCTGGGGCTTTGTATAGGAGTACCATTGTTTTATGAAGAAATAAACACACCTGTGCTCTGAGTGTGCCAGCAAAGCCAATCTGTTTCACATTTTAAACTCAACACAATCATAAAATCAACAGGTCCCTCTGGAATAGAACTGTGTCAGGATCACATCCCACTTCTCCAAATTAGTGTCAACAATCCAATACCAATGCCCAAACCGGAGCTTTTCTCAAACGCGTGTGGCTGCGCAGCTTGCCAGCCTGGATGGTGGCATCAGGATCTTTGCCCGGTTCCCATCTCATCCCTATGACCAATACCTAGTATCCTTAGTAATGCAAAATCTGAAGCAAACTCAAAATGAATTAATAAAAAGTTCTAGAAATTTTGCATAGTGTTACCTTTGAAAGTCTGGAAAAGCAAAGGCAGGCAGAAATCATCATATGAATATTTCCTATAAAAATAAAACAAAAGAAGAAAAGACAAGGCCACAGTGTCATTTTTGTGGGCTTTTTTCACTGGAGTACGAAAAAGCCATTGTACATGCACATGTGTGTGTGTGTTAGAAGGACAGTGGGCTTTGTGGCAGTCATCTCCGGGCCCAGAATTATGTTCCAATACCATGTGTTTATTCCAGCTCTTATTTAGCAGAAGCTCAAGATTTTTGAAATTAGTTTTTCAAGGCAAAATAATACTGTTTATGTGTGTGCTTCTCCAACATAACGTGGCTTCTTTAAGGTTAAACTCTGGGACTAGTATTGTGGTGTGTCCCTAATGCTCCATACAGAGTCTAGATCGTGGTAGGTTACCAATAAATGTTACTAAGTAAAAGATGAGGGGAAGGGAGAAAAAGAGAGGAGACACTGACAATTAAAACCTCCTGATAATTCCTAAAGTTTATTTGCACTCCTGGGAGCAGTTATCTGGTAGAAACTTATTCCTACATGCCTCATGATCCAGGACAAGGGTTGATAGCCTACAGTGCTAGTGGTGGGATTCAGACAGACTTTTATTAGTACATATCTGGTAGCCTCTCTGCTGAGCCCTTGTGAGAATGCCCATCCGTTGCACTCCTGTCTCCTGATTTTGCAAGATCCAGAATGTGAATTAACCATCCTACTTCTCTCAATTTGAACCTCCCAAATTGCCACTAATCTTTCTTGTCCGAGACAGACTTCTACATCTGGTACCACCTCAACCCACGAGGGCATATAGTTACATATTTCCTTCCGCATAAGGCATGTGCATTTTAACAGTGACATTTTAGAGAAAATGCCCCCATTCTTTATTGTGTAAACCAAAGAGGTGACTCCAGAGATGGATATTTTAATCCAGGTTATGAAAAGGCAAGATTAAGACTTATTTATATAGTTAAATATATCTGCAATTATTAGCTTATCAATTGAAGTATAGTCAGATATTGCTAGAACTGTGAACTCAGACTATTTTTGGATTCAGAAAGTCAAAGAGTTATGAGGCTGATGCCAACCTTCCTCACTAGCCAAGTTGTTTTGGTGTTATCGTGAGCCCATCAGTAACCACTAACCACATATGGTTATTTAAATTTAAAGGTAAATGAATTAAAATTAAGTAAAATAAAAAATATAATTTTTTAGTCACATAGCCACATTTCAAGTAGTCAATAGTCACATGTGGCTAGTGACTACCAAATTAAAGATAGCACAGATAAAGAACATCATCATTGCAGAAAGTTCTATTGCACAGTGCTATAGAACTTACATCCTTTGGGAAATTTGAAAGAAAAAGAGATTAACTTTAGGAGGCCACCATAAGGTTTTTGTTTGTTTATTTTTGTGTTTTTTTGTCTTTTGCACTGTATCATCACTAGAAACAAGAAACAATTATTTTGCTATTTGTAGATGATATTTCATGATGCTTGAGACCTCATCTTGTGAATGGGGCTACTTTTGGACAGGTGTGTAAATGACAGAACTATCCAGTACAATGGGTAGAGAACTATGGATAAATAAAATTATGCTTTCTATATTTTTTTTCTTTCAGATCACTCTGCTGTGCTTTTCTTTTCTTTCTGTTCAAATGTTTGCATTGTTGGGCCTTGAGACTGAAATTCCATAAAGTGCAGAACTGATCATCCCTTCCCTGTCCATGGTAATAGATCCAGAAATGGCAAGCCAGTGGCAGGCATATACAGTCATGAACCACATAACAACATTTGGGTCAACAACAGATTGCATGTATGACGATGGTCCCATAAGATTAGTACCATATAGCCTATGGTAGTGGGACTTAGATCATAAATTGTAATTTCTCTTATGTATGAGTAAAGTTCAGATGGGATCATGTGGCCTAAATGGTTACTAAATATACAGAACCAAAATGCCTGAAAAATGTTTAGCTGTATAGTCAGCTCATGAGTAACCAAAAGTTCACATTTCATTCCTGTTTCCCTTTCTTTCTTTTACCTTCCTCCCTCTTCCATCTCTATTGTCCTCCTTCCACCCCTAAACATATATTTACTGAATGTCTGTGAAATTCGGGGAAGAGATCAGTGAAAAAAATACAGCCCCTATTCTCATGGAGCTTATAGTCAAGGAATCAGACAACAAAGAATACTGACAAAATTAATTATTCAGAACATTTGGGTAAGTGCTATAAAAGAGGAATGCAGGATGATAAACAAAAAGCCTTAATAACAAGGAGACTTGACCTGGCCTGGAAGGTAAGAGATGGAAGAATAATGAATACTGATATTCTGTTTACCATTTATTAATTAATTTTTCCCACAGGACAGGCTAGGTCAAGTGTGTTTTATAAACATATGGCATTGCTGATGTTTCTTTCAGAGTGACTCAGCCTCTCTGACCCTTCTAGCCCAAATTTCAAGGCTGATCTCATGAAGCTGTTCTCAGAGCAAGAGTTAAGAATTACTGCAGGTGAGAAGAACGGAAGACAGTTGGGAATGAATGAGGAGTGTAGGGGTGCTACTGTGAGCAATTTTATGTAACACAAAAATAAATTTGTTCTACCAAGGGCTCAGGAGGGGAAAGGTGAGGGCACACACATATTTCTTTGATGACATTTATGTTTTCTTGGCAGCTTTGTTACTTTGGACCCATCAATGTCAACTCATTGATCCTGACTTAGCTTGTTGGCTCTCTCCACTGGATAAAAAAAATGTTGCTAAATTATTTCAGATCCCATGATAAAATATATTCAGCTCTCTCCATCGCTGCAAGCTTGCCCTGGCTTCTGTGGTTACATTATGAGTTGTGCTTTTTTCTCTATTCATCTCTTTTGTCTTTCTCTATTATTACTCTTTTTATCACAGGGTCTTCATCTTCTATCTCCATCCTGCTCAGATTCTGACTGATGATAAGGAATGGGTTGTTAATTGCTGATGCCTACGAAATTCTGAGTGATTGCTTATTAAAGGGTCCAAGGTCTTCCTTTGATGACATTTAAGAAATATGATAATGTGTTAAAATATATGTAACATCTTTTTGATTTTGTGTGTGTGCATATGGTTAGTCTTTTCTCAAATGTGCTCATGCAGTGTTACTTTTGGAATACAGTTGTCTTTTCAAAGTGGCTATCAAGGGAATTAGGACTGAAATTAAGGATTATTAAAAAGACATTCACACTGAAATATGTTATTACTGCAAAAGCTGTTCTTGCATTAGCAAAATGAAGTTAGTGGAACAACTGGCATTTATAGCCGAGGCTCTAAATCAAAATTCTGCAAAGCATTCCTGTTTTTCCACTCCAATAGCATCCTCTCCTCTACAATTCTGTCATCATGAACTTTGGCAAGCACCTCATTTTATAGAACACCAGGCAGGCTTAGAAACCAGTAGAATGCTTGACTACCACTTCTCATATTTGCCCCCAGTACTGGCTATTTCTTTTTGGCTTTTGAGGAATTGGCTCAGCAGGAACTTGAGACTCTGGACACTTGATGTGGGAACCTGGCACTATTGCAATTTGTCCAGGCAGCCATTTGATTTGCGTTATGCTCTTTCTTAGATCTACTAGATGAAAAAGACACACATCTGATCTTCAAGAGCAAAAATTTTGCAGCTTTTCCTAAACTCAGCCTTCCTCCTGTATTCTCCAGCTCACTTGTTGGTTCAAATACCACTGGATCATCCTCCCCACTCTGCTTCTCCTTTTCTCAAAGAATCCATCCACCACAACTCAGAAATAAGATGCAAATCTCATCATAGTCTTTTACCAAAATTCCATCAATAGTTTTACAATGGGTATAGAATTATGTTTGAACATGTTAACTTGGTATCAAAAGTCTCTCTGTATTGTGATCTTTGCTTATTTTTCAAGCTTTATCTAATTTCTTGTTACCTCCGAATTATATGTAGTTTTTCTATGCAATACTCCACCACAATATGATCTCTCTGTCTCTCTTTTACACTGTGCACACACATGCATATGCATACACACAGACACACACACACACTCTGGCTGGCCAGATGTCTCCTTCAAAACTCAAGAACTGTCGACTGGAGGAAGTCTTCACTGAAACCCTGGACCTCCAGGCTGAGTTTGGAGACCTCTTATCCGTGCTCTCATAAAACTACATGCTCATAAAAATTACACTCCCTAGTGGTGTTTTAGAAAACGGCTTTTTGAGATATAATTCACATGGCATAATTCATTCATTTAAAGTGTACAATACAGTAATTTGGAGTATTTACACAGAGTTGTGCAACCATCACTACAATCAATTTTAGAATATTTTCATCAGCCCAAAAAGAAACCTAATACTCATTAATAGTCACCTCCCATTTCCGAGCAAACTCCCCAGCTTTAGGCAACTACTTGATATTCTATTTCTTGTCTCAATAGGTTTGCCTATTCTGGACTTTTCATATAAATAAAATCATCCAGTACATGGTTTTTTGTGACTGACTTCTGCTTAGCATGAAGTTTTCAAGATTCATCCATGTCGTGGCATATGCCGTATCTCATTTCTTTTAATTTCTTTAAATTGTAAATATTACAGTGTATTATTATGCCACATTTGATTTATCCATTCGTCAGTTGGTTATTTGGGTTGTTTTCACTTTTGGGAACTTATGAATAATTCTTCTGTGAACATTCATGTATAAGTTTTTGTGTGAACATATGTTTCAGTTCTCCTGGGTATATACCTAGAAGCGGAATTACTGGGTCATATGGCAAGTCTATGTTTAATCTTTTGAGGAACTGCCAGACTGTTTTCCAAAGTGACTGTACCACTTTACAGTTCCACCTGCAATGTATGAATGCTCCAATTTTTCCACACCTTGACAACACTTTTTTATTATCTGGTTTTTTTTTAAATTATAAATGAAGTCGTGAAGTGGTATTTCATGATGTTTTTAATTTGCATTTCCCTGGTGGTGAATACTGTTGATCATCTTTTCATGTGCTTGTTGGTTATTTGTATACCTTCTTTGTAGAACTGTCTGTTCAGATCTTTTGCCTATTTTCAATTGAATCGTCTTTTTATTATTGAATTATAAGAGTTCTTCATTTATTCTGGATACTAGACTCTTATAAGATAAATGATTTGCAAATATTTTCTCTCATTCTGTGGATTGTCTTCACTTTCTTGATAATACCTTTTAAGTTCCTTTTAATTGTGATGAAGTCCAATTTATCAATTTCCATTTGTTGCTTGTACTTTTAGTGTCATGTCTAAGAAACCATTGCCTAATCCAAGGTCATAAAGAATTATCCCTATGTTTATTTTAAGAGTTTTATAGTTTTAGCTCTTATGTATGGGACTTTGATCCATTTTTAGTTAATTTCTATGTATTGTATAAGGTAGAGATCCAACTTCATTGTTTTACATGTAGGTATTCAGTTGCCCAGCACCATTGATTAAAAGGATTACTCTACCTCCTCCCACCCCCACTGAATTGTCTTGACACCGTGTTGAAAATTAATTGACCATAATGTGAGGTTTCATTTCTGGATTCTCAATTCTATTCTGCAGATCTATTATGTCTAGCTTTATGCTAGTACCACATTCTCTTGATTACTAAAGCTTTGAAGTAAGTTTTGAAAATGGGAAGGGTGAGCACTCCAACTTCGTTCTTCTTTTTCAAGATTGTTTTGGCTATTCTGGGTCTTTTGCATTTCTATATGAATTTTTAGGATCAGTTTATCATTTTCTGTAAAGAAGCTAGCTGGGATTTTTAGAGAAATTGTATTGAATTTGAAGATCAATTATGGAAGTATCGCCATCTTCACAAGAATAAGTCTTCCCATCCATGAATAAGGGATGCTTTTCCATTAATATAGATTTTCTTTAATTTCTTTCAAGGTTTTGCAGTTTTCAGAGTATACGTTTTTCAATTCTTCTGTTATATTCATTCCTAAATTTTTTTTTTTGAAGATTGTAAACAGAATTGTTTTCTAAATTTGATTTTTGGATTGTACATTGCAAGTGTATAAAAATTATATTGATTTTTTGTATATTGATCTCATATCCTGCATCCTTATCTTGTTCCTGAACTTAGGGGGAAAATATTCTCTCTCTTCACTATGAAATATAACGTTAGCTGTGGGTTTTATAATATATATATTTACAGATATTCTTTATCATTTTGAGGAAATTTCCTTCTAATCATAGTTTATTGAGTGTTTTTATCATGAAGATGTGTTGAATTTTGTCAAATGCTTTTTCTGTGTCTATTTAGATGGATTTTACCCCCTTTTCTATTGATATGGTATATTATATTAATTAATTTTTGTATGTTAAATCAACTTTGCTTTTCTTGGATAAATCCCACTTGGTCATAGGAGGAAATCTCTAAATCACTAAATCCAAAATTGTTTCTTAGTCTTCATTCCCTGATTTCTCTAAAGAATCCTGAGATAGATCTATTTATATTTTCTACTTCTTCAGTCAGTTTTGGTAGTTTGTATCTCTCTAGGAATTTGTCTGTTTCATCTTGGCTATACAATTTGTTGGTATACAGTTGTTCATAGTATTCCCTTATAATTTCCTTGTTTTTAAAGAAATTTCTGTAAAGTTTCTAGTGATGTCCCTCTTTCATTCTTGATTTTATTAATTTCAGTTTTCTCTATTTTTCCTGGTCAGTCTAGCTAAAGGTTTGTCAATTTTGTGGATCTTTTTAAAGAACAAACCTTTGCCTTTGTTGATTTTCACTACTGTTTTTCTTTATTTTGTTAACTTCCACGCTAATTCTTATAATTTCATTCCTCTGCTTGTTATAGGTTTTGCTTGCTCTTCTTTTTCCAGTATCTTACAGTGGAAAGTTAGGTTATTGATTTGAGATCCTTACTCTTTTTTAACATAGATGCTTATAGCTATAAGTTAAGAAAAGAAAGAAAAATATCCATTTATAATGTCTTTTATAATTACATAATTAATTTTCCTGTTGCTCTTTATTTTTTTAAAGACTTTTTTTAGAGAAGTTTTAGGTTTACAGCACCATCGGGAGGAAGGTACAGAGGTTTCTGATATACGCCTTGCCCCAACACGTGCATAGCCTCCCAAATTATTAACATTACTCACCAGAATGGTACATTTTTTTACCAATGATGAACCTACATTGACACATCATGATCACCTAAAGTCCATAGTTTACTTTAGGGTCCACTCTTGGTGTAGCACAATCCATGGGTTCGGACAAATGTGTAATGACATACATCTGTCACTATAACATTACATAGAGTATTTTTACTGCCTTAAATATCCCCTGCGCTCTACCTCTTTGTTTCTTCACCTCTCACCCACCAAACCCTGGCAACCACTGATCTTTTCATCGTCTCCATATTTGCACCTTTTGCAGAATGTCATATAGTTGGAATCATACAGTATGTAGCCTTCTCAGATTGGCTTCTTTCGCTGCGTAATATGCAGTTAAGTTTCTCCATATCTTTTCATGGCTTGATAGCTCTTTTTTTTCTTTTTTAGTGCTAAATAATCCATTGTCTAAATGTACCACAGTTTATATATCCATTCACTTACTGAAGGACAGCTTGGTTGCTTCCAAGTTTTGACAATTATGAATAAAGCTATTATAAGTATCTGTGTGTATATTTTTGCATCAACAGAAGTTTTTCAACCCCTTTAGGTAAATACCAAGGAATACAATTGCTGGATCATACGATAAGAGTATGTCTAGTTTTGTAAGAAACTGCCAAACTGTCTTCCAAAGTGGTGTTACTATTTTGCATTCCCCAAAGCAGTGAATGAGAGATTCTGTTGCTCCATCTTCTCACCGGCATTTAGTATTGTCACTGTTCTGGGTTTTAGCCATTGCAGTAAGTGTCTAGTGATATCACATGGTTTTAATTTTCGTTTCCCTGATGACGTGTGACATGGAGCATCTTTTCATATGCCTATTTGCCATCTGCATATCTTCTCTGGAGAGGTGTTTGTTGATACTTTTGGCCCACTTTTTAATTGGGTTGTTTCTTTTCTTATTGTTGAGTTTTAAGAATTCTTGTATATTTTGGGTAACAGTCCTTTATTGGATGTGTCCTTTGCAAATATTTTCTCCCAGTCTGTGGCTTATCTTCTCATTCTCTTGACATTGTCTTTTACAGAGCAGAGGTTTTTAATTTTAATGAAGTTCAGATTATCAGTTATTTCTTTTATGGATCATGCCTTTGGTGTTATATCTAAAAAGAAAAGAAAGAAAAAAGAAAAAAGAAAACCATGGGTTTTCTCCTATGCTTTCTTCTAGGAGTTTTATAGTTCTGCATTTCACATTTAGGTCTATGATCCATTTTGAATTAATGTTTGTGAAGAGTGTGAGGTCTAGATTCATTTTCTTGGCTAGAGGATGTCCAGTTTTTCCAGCACCATTTGTTGAAAAGACTATCTTACTCCATTGTATCACCTTTGCTCCTTTGTCAAAGATCAATTGAGTATATTTATATGGGTTTATTTCTGGGTTTTCTATTCTGTTCCATTGATTTATTTGTCTATTATTTCATGAGTACCACACTGTCTTTATGACTGTAGCTTTATAGTAAGTCTTAGTAGCTCCATAGTAAGTCAGGGAGTGTCAATCTTCCAACTTTGTTCTTTTCCTTCAGCATTGTGTTAGCTATTCTGGGTCTTTTGCCTCTCCATATAAACTTTAGAATAAGTTTGTTGATATCCATAAAATAAGTTTCTGGGATTTTGATTGGGATTGCATTGAATCTGTAGATTATGTTGGGAAGAACTGACATCTTGACAATGTTGAGTGTTCCTATTCACGGCATAACATATCTTTCCATTTATTTAGTTCTTCCTTGATTTTTTTCGTCAGAGTTTTGTAGTTTTCCTCATAGACCTTGTACATATTTTGTTAGATTTATATCTAAGTATTTCATTTTGAGGAGTGCTAATGTAAATGATATTATGTTCTCATTTTCAAATTCCACTTGTTCATTCATAGAAAAGTGATTGACTTTTGTATATTAACCTTGAATCCTGCAATAAACTAATTGTTTATTAGTTCCAGCAGATTTTTTTGTCAATTTTATCAGATTTTCTGCCTAAACAATCACATCATCTGCAAACAAGGACAGGTTTATTTCTTCCTTCCCAATCTGTATACCTTTATTTCCTTCTTGTCTTATTGCACTAGTTAGAACTTCCAGTACAATGCTGAAAAGAAGTGGTGAAAGGAGACATCCTTGCTCTGTAACTGGTCTTAGAAAGAAGAGCTTTGAGTTTCTCATCATTAAGTATGATGTTAACTATAGCCTTTTTGTAGATATTCTTTATCAAGTTGAGGAAGTTCCTCTCTACATAGTTTCCTGAGAGTTTTATCGTGAATGTGTGTTTGACTTTATCAGATGCATTTTCTGCATTTGCTGACATAATCATGAGATTTTTCTTTTTAGCCTGTTGATGCAATGAATTAAATTAATTGATTTTCAAATGTTGAACCAGCCTTGCATACCTAGGATAAATCCCATTTGGTCATGGTGTATAATTCTTTTTATACGTTGTTGGTTTTGATTTCTAATATTTTCTTGAGGATTTTTGAATCTCTGTTTGTGAGAGATATTGGTCTATAGTTTTCTTTTCTTAATGTCTTTGCCTGGTTTGGGTATTAGGGTAATGCTGGCCTGCTTGAATAATTTAGGAAGTATTCCCTCTGCTTCTAACCTCTGAAAGAGGTGGTAGAGAACTGGTATAATATCTTTCTTAAATGTGTGGTAGAATTCACTATGAACTCCTGTTCAGATTATCTATTTCTTGCATGAGTTTTGACAGGTTGTGTCTTTCAAGGAATTGGTCCATTTTATCTAGATTATCAAATTTGTGAGCATAGGTAAATTTTTGGTCAAATTTGTGGGTTTTCGTATGGTTCAGATTACTTTCTCTGCTTTGTCCTTCTTAGCAAAATTGTGCTTTTGGCCTGAAAAACTTTAGTATTTCTTATACTATGGATCTGCCAGCAATAAATTCTCTCAGATTTTGTCTATCTGGGAATGTCTTTATTTTGCCTTTACTTTTAAGGGTTGTTTTTCTGGATATAACATTCTTAGTTGATAGCACTTTGAATATGTCAATAACTGCCTCCTGGCCTTCATTGTTTCTGGTTCGAAGTAAGAGCTTAATCTTATTCAGGGTCTCTTGTACATGACAAGTTGTTTTTTTCTTGCTGCTTTTAAGGTTTTTGTCTTTTTATTTCAGTATCTTTACTATTATGCATTGGAGTATGAATCTCTTCATATTTAATTTACTTAGAGTTTCTTGAGCTTCTTGGATGTGTAGATTAATACCTTTCATCAAATTTGGAATGTTTTCCTGTTATTGTTTTTTTGAATATATTTTGAATATTTTTTTCTGCATCATTCTCTTCTACTTCTGCTCATGTCATTACAAATGTCTTGTTGCACTTAATTACATTTCTCTGAGGTTCTCTTAATTTTTCTTGCTTTTCTTCAGATTGCATACTCTCTATTAACCTATCTTCAAGTTGGCAGCATTTAAGTCTATGTTTGTCAAGTCCAACATCTGAGCACCTTTCTGCATCTAAGGCAGTTTCTGTCATTTTCTTTAAAAAAAAAAAGTTTAGTTACACTTTACTGTTTGTTTGCATGTCTCATATTTTGTGGAAGACTAGACATTTTGGATATTTTAGCAACTCTAGATGTTTATGCCCCCGTCCAGGGCTTTCTGTTGTTGTTTGCTTGTTTATTTTCTTAGTGACCTGGCTAGACTACTTTATTAAATTATATTTCTCCCACAGTGTGACTCTGATGTCATTCCACAGAGGGCACAGCCTTGGGCATGAGCACAGTCACCTTGGAATGACAGTAGTTTTAGCAGGGCTCTCTATTTCTTTCCATTTTGATCTGTCTGCCTCTGTTGATATTACATCCAGCTTTACACTGCACTACTTGCTGGTTAATTGTTTTGTTGTTTTTGACAATGCCCAAGGGCATAAATTGCTTCACTATCTTATCCAATTAAATTTGGGACCCTGTGCAGGGATAGATTTTGAAGCCAATATTTGAAGTTAGTTCTAACCTCAGGAGGTCTCCTCTTAGCTATTTCTTTCTGGTAAACTAGAGGGGCTATGGTTTATCTTATTGCTCTCATGGAGCTACCAACCTCCTCTTAATTGCTTAATACCAAAATTGTCATTGTTTTCAAGTCTTGGCCTTCCCTATACTCTGTTTCAAATAGTGTTTGTTCCTTTGAGAAGAGTTTCAGAGTTCTCTCTTCTTATGGCCTGCCTCTTCCCTTGGGCAAAAATCTTTAAGCCACTGATTTGGAGCTGGGACAGGGACAAAGGCTTGCTTCTCCCAGAGTGATATTCTGCTTTATAGTCAGGGTGCTGAGTGTGGGCAATAGCCTCTGCCCTTCTCAGCTTTTCTTTCCTGCATGGAACTGCCTCCTTACAAGCAAGCAGGGGTGATGGTGATCAGGGCCCCAGTATTCTCAGCTGACCATGCCTCCACTCTATCAATGGGGCTGGGTCATGAAAAGGAATCACTGACCTCTTGGCAACACTTACCTGGCAGTTAGCCTCTGCAATACAAAGCTGTGGGCAATAAGAAATGCCTGTGGCCTGCCCCTCCTGGAAAGGTACTGTAGCCCTTGAGTGGGAATTGTAGGATGGGGAGCTCTGTATTCTTGGCCGCATCCACCTACAGTGGGGCTTCCATCATGCTGAGCTGTGCTGGGGGGAGCAGAGTGAACACATCATGGCTCAAGGGCTACAGACTCTCACTATTCTTACCAAGATTTAGTAAATTTTCTTGAGCAAACATTTCTTCATTTGCTGCATGAACTTACGACAATTTTTGGAGACTTTAAGTGTTTTTTTTTTTAATAATTTTAAGCAATTATGGTTATTTCACTAGGGAGTGGGCCCTCAAAGTTCCTCAAACCACTATTGTTGACACTGTATTTTTGATTGACTCTGTGTGTGTATGTGTTGCAGGGGGCACTGTGGACTTTTGTTTATTTTTTAGAATTTTCTTTTACATAGAGTAAATGATATTGGTAGTAATTTACAGCACTGGTATGAAGTTTTGTTTAAAGTAAATTAATTTGAACTATATGTATCTGTAATAGAAGAACTTAGTAGTAATGAAAATCATGGCCCTTACCAAAGTAGAGAATGTCAATATACCATGTTAAATTGGGGAATAAAGACGAGTAAATGAGTGATCCTAAAAAGAAGTATCTTTTCAGCTCTAACTCTAAACATGGACAAACAGCAGCCACAGTACTTTTTACTTTTGCTCACCATCAACATATGGTCAATTCCAGCACTCAGATTTTGGTCTCTAATATTCTCCACTAAAAAAGAACCAGGACTCCCAGGAAAACAATTTGAAGCAAGAAAAAATCAGTATAGCTCTAGAAAAGACTATATTGACAGAAGGCAAGGACATTTGTAAGACTGTCAAGGGCAGCAATAAAAAACAAAGAAGCTGGCTCAAAGGAGAAAGTCTACTGAGAAACTTACGGTAATTTGAATATTAAAGGGGATAATAGTTATAGCTAATTACAAAAGTTTTGAAAGGTTGAGAAGTTTTCATACAAAAGGTGGATAAAATAGAAAAATTTTAATTTTATTGGTTTAATTAGTGGATAAATGTCATTATATGTGGGTATTTTATTTATTATTTTAAGTCCATATTTGCAAAACATAGAGATTTGTTTGCTTTTATCTGTGTAAATAGAATTTGGTGAAATTAGGATACTTGGAGTAAGTCAGATAGTTCTAGACAAATTGGGAATTGTACCAAGGACTCACTAAGATTTCATGCATAAAATTGATCATATATAACCCGTTAGCTTATCAGTTAGAAAAGGGTCTGTTGGTTAATGACTAGAAATTATCACTTATGCCAAAGTTTAGTCTGTTTCAAGATAACACATGAATCAAATACCCTATGCCCCTGAAAAAAGTCTACATGTGCAACTAATTCTGCATCTCCTAGGACATACAACCTCCAATTGACATTTCTAATTAGAATAGAACGCTTGCAAGGCCTGCATTTTTTTTTTTTGTGAGGAAGACCAGCCCTGAGCTAACATCCATTGCCAATACTCTTTTTTGCTGAGGAAGACTGGCCCTTGGCTAACATCCGTGCCCATCTTCCTCTACTTTATATGGGACGCCGCCACGGCATGGCTGACGAGCAGTGAGCCGGGATGGAACCCACCAACCCCGGGCTGCCAAAGTGCGAACTAAACCACTGCGCCATCTGGCGGCCCCCTACATTTGTTTTTAATAATGGTAACAAAATTGGTAAATGTGTTATGATGGGAGAATAATGGCAGGTAAATACAATATTGTAGTGAGACAACCAGACAGTGCCAGGTAAACAAGACTCCAAGAGAATATCATTCTAGGAAAAAGTTCCAATTGGCAAATACTTAAATCTAAGTGAAAGACATGGACCCCAAAAGCTTTATCAATATAACTAGTGAAGCTAAGACATGACAAGAAGCTCAATCTGACACCGGTGTCTCAAGTTTGAGTCACATTTGAAAAAGCAACTACATGTTGCACCCTGACCAACAATCCATTAATTTATAACCCAGGTCCTGTAACCTTGGCTGCTCTGAGATAGTATCATTTATCCTTTTTGTCTGGTAAAATTATGACGACCTTGGGGAAATATCTAAATAAGTTTAAGAACAACTTTATGTTATTTTTTGTGTGTGTGTGAGGAAGACCAGTCCCGAGCTAACATCCATTGCCAATCCTCCTCTGGTTGCTGAGGAAGACTGGCCCTGGGCTAACATCTGTGCCCATCTTCCTCTACTTTATACAGGACGCCACCACAGCATGGCTGACGAGCAGTGCATCGGCAGGCGCCCGGGATCCGAACCCATGAACCCCAGGCTGCCAAGCGCGAACTAAACCGCTGTGCCACCGGGCCGGCCCCAAGAACAACTTTAAAATGGTATCATCTGAGTGTAACTATAGGTAGGTATAAAAACAAGTCTACAAATAATGATGAATTGAACTAAATTCATGGTACCTATAATCTAGAATAAGTTTTAGAGTGAGCACAGTAATTTTTCCAGATAATGTAGGTAATAACTATATTTGAGTATACTTTACTTGCTATTTAAGGTATTCGAAGCACTTAAAATAATCAGTTATACTAAATTTGTAAATGTGGCTTAAATTGCTTAAGAAAACTATTAATAATACGTATCTATCTATGTCTAAATAAACTTGTTTTAAGTTATTAAATATGTATGTAATAAATTTAGCATTTAATAATCTATAATTGGTAAGTGTTTTCTTTGTGCAAAATAAAACTCTTGGACATGAATCTTATCAACAGTGAAAAAATGAGTGATTGAAAGAAAAGTATTAAATAAATAATGATAAAGATGGTACATGGTGGAGAGTTTAAGGCAAATACAGTGAAGGAGACATGGGGACAACTGATATTTGGGAAAACCTGTTTTAAGGGTTAAAAACATAACTATTGGTGTTGGATAGATCTGGGTTTGAATCTCTGGTTCATCATTTATTAGTTTCGTGATTTGAAAGACAGTTACCTGAACTTTCAATTCCTTGCTGTCCTCATCTGAAAAAGTATGAAAATAATACCTCTCTCACAAGGGTAAGGACAACATGGTTAGCTTAGCACATGATACATGGTGACATTTTCTGTAAATTATCAGTGTTATTTTTAGCACCCAAAAAAATGAAAGTACTTTTGGGGAGGATAGTATAACAAATTAAGCCAGTTCATGCTTACGCTCATTCTCTCATGCCTTTCCCTCTTTTTTTTGTTTTCAAACCTCTTAAAATGTTTATGTACATAGTTTTCTCCCCTTCTTCTACCTTCATTCATTTCTCAGCCTGTTGTAATCTAACTTGTACTCTTACAATTTTATTAAAATATCTCTTATACTTTTCAGGCTTTATTTAAAATCATCTATTTGTAGCATTTGATAATATTGACATATCCTCCAGCCTAACATAATTTCCTTTCATCGTCTCCTTGCTGACATCCTCTGCTATGTCTCTTCTTCCTCTAATCACCCCTCAGTCCTTCGGTCTGAGGCATCTGTATCTGCCAGTCCTAAATAAGAGATTTGTCAGGGTCCTATCCCGTGATGTTTTCTCACTCAGCACACTCTTATTAGGGAATCTCATCCAATCCAATACCGCGATGATTCTAAAAACTCTAATCATGGCTTTGACCTCTCCTAAGTTCCAATACTACATAGCCAAATAACTAATAATCCAGTAAGTAAGAATCTCTAACTTGACAAGTTAAAACTCAAAAATGTTCTTGTCTATTTTCTTTAATTTAGGTGGAGATAGCACCATTCATCTCACTCAAGAGTAAAATCTGGGATTTTTTCCTCTCCTTTTCTCCTTACACTATGAGTGTGCACCACGTCCCAACCACTGTGCAACTGCTCAGATTGCATTGGTGTGTGTGTGTGTGTTTGTGTGTGTGTGTGTCTGTATGAGAGAGAGAGAGAGAGAAGATAACATTTCTGTCCTCACAAAGTTTGCAATCTGTGGAGGAGACACACAGTAATCTAGAAATCACAAACATAAATGTACACAATGAAAACATTTAATATTGGTAACTGACCTAGGGAAGTTTTCATTAAGTGATGATAGAGTTGGGGCTAAAAGAGGCATTGGAGTTAGCCAGGCAGAGTGAATGGCATTCCAAGCAGAGGAATCAGTATGTATAAAGGCTATAGCGAGCGAAAGATCATCACTCTTGTTCAGGCTCTTGGGATAAACCAGAGAACAATATAGACAAACCATTGCTGCCTTCTTGGAGCTTTTATTCTTGTAAGAGGAAGCACACAAGAAAAATTAAATACTATAGATAAGTAAATTATATAGTATTTTGGAAGGTGAATGCTATGGAAATAGAAATAGAGCAGAGTGAGGGGGATTGAGACTGTCAAACTGTGGAGGATGCCATTTTAAATAGGGTAGTTGTGTAGTCTTCATGGAGAAAATAACATTTGAGCAAAGACTTGAAGGAAGTGAATCAGCTAATTCTGTGGATCTCTGGGAGTGGAGTATTCAGGCAGAGGGAAAAGCCAGTGAAAATGTCCTGGAGCAGAGCCTGCTTGGCATGCGCATATCCAAGGAACAGCAAGAAGGCCGTATTACTGGGGTGGAATGAATGAAGGGAGAATAATAGGGATGGTGTCTCGATAAATGAGTGGGTGTGCATATGATATGGGGCCTTGCAGACCCTTGTAAGGACTTTAGTTTTAATCACAAGAACTCTTGTTGAGTCGGTGGCTCTTTTAGATGTTCCCGTGCAAATATCAAATGTCAATTTGGAACTTAGGGGAGAGGTCGTGGATGGACATAAGTTTTTGATTCATCTCTTATTAGCAATTAAAGCCATGAACATGGGATAGATAGGGGAGAGATTGGTAAATTACATGGGATAATTTCAGTCTGCTAGCTGATTTTGTAAATACAGTTTTATTGGAACATAGCCACACTTACTGATTTACATATTGTCTAAGGCTGCTTTCACTTTACAATGACAGAGTTGAGTAGTTACACTAAGAATGTAGGGCCCATAAAGCCTAAAATATTTACTCTCTGGCCTTTTACAGAAAAAGTTTGCTAATTCCTCCTCTAGAGACACAAAATAGCTTGATAGGAGAAGCAGGATTATGAGACTTGGACAACTCCAACGTTAGCTGACCCAGGAGAATAGTTGAGTGCACAAAGGAGAGAAATCAAGCAGCGTTGTGAAAATGCAGCACAGATGTCACAGGAGTTAAAGAAGAGGGTGCTTCAGATATTAAATTGGGGTCAGTTATGATGAGGACTGAGAGCTATCCTTTGGATTAACAACTTGGAGATCATTGTTTTCCTTAGTGAAAGCTGTTTCAGTGGAGAGTTGAGTGTTAGAATTAGAGTCAAATGGAATAGGATTGAGGATTGAATGAAACATAGAGAAGTGATACAGGGAGTATGGATTTCTCTTTGATGTGTTTGTCAAGAGGAGGATAAACATAGCAATTTAACTGGAGATAATTGTTGGGGGTCAAGAGAAGGTTTTGTTGTGTGTTGTTTTGTTTGTAGTTGCTTAGATTAGAGGAAATTCACCTTAATTAGAATTTAGTGGAAGAATCCAATTGAGGAGGAGATATTACAGAGAGAAGGGTTAAAAATAGTGTTAAATTCTTCAGAAGGTTAGAAGGAACGGAATGGAAATCACATCTTGCAGCAACCTGGACAAGCCCTTTCCTGAAACAGAAAAGGAAGAGAGGGAAGGTACAGATGATGAAGGATTTTTATGTCTGGGAAGGGGAATATGAAAAAACTCATGTGTGATAGCTTCTCTTTTCTCTTTGAAACAGGGCAGAAGATATTTGAGGAGTGAGAGTAGGATTTGAATAGAGAAACAATAGACTTGCCTGTCAGTGTTGTAAACTCATCCTAGTTTGAAGATCATGGAGTTGTAGTGGAACCAAGCTGCCTTCCTGGGTGTTTGTTTTATATCTGTTCTCAGCAACTCAGGTGTAGGCATAGAAGACATATTTGTTTGGGTTCATTCAATGTTGGGGGTTTGAAAGAGAGATGAGGAAAAACATTGGGGAAAAAATGAGCTTAGGTTTTACAGACAGTGTTATTTAAATGATGAATTCTGGATTTCAAAGATAAGAAGGGAAGAGTGGAGTGGGATCTGTAAGGTTAAAGTGGGAATAACTTAATAAGCAAGATGAGAGAAAAAAAGTTTTGTTTAGAGAAGGGATGACTGACGTAGGGATTTTGGAATGTGGAGCAGTCTACCACATAACCAAGTTCAGGAATAAACTTGAATGGATTAGAGAGGGTCATTTGGAGACGAAGAGGCTGAGGAAATGAACCAACATGTTCAAGAAATCTTCCTTGTGGAATTTGAGGTAATGGAATTTGATGCTAGAATTTTGACAGAGTTTAGGTTGGCTATAAATAGAGTGGGATGGAATATTTAATGGCTGAAAATTCATGGGACAAACAATTTAATGATTGAAGAGGGACAAATTGGTGGTCAATAGACAATAGTATTTAGATAATGGTATAGTCAAAGGGCAGAAATGTCAAAGGAGAGAGTTTAATTTGAACAAGAAGAGCAATAAGAAGCCACAGGGAGCCAGAAAGATAGCACCCATACTTCCTTTATGTATGGTGCTAGAATTAAAACAAAAATGAGAAAACAACAATTTACTATGTAAAAGGGCCTCAGGGTAGATGATTTGCCAATCAAGGGCAGGAACAACATGCAGAAGGTATCACAAGGACTATAACTATAGGTAAGTATAAAAGCAAGTGCGTAAGTAATGATGAAATGCACTAAATCCATGGTACCTATAATTTAGAATAGGTTTTAGAGTAATGTATATGTATGTACATAACATATATATCTGGGAAAGAGACATTTTATTTTAAAGGAAAGCTGGCTGAATTTGGCCCTAAGGCCGTAGCTGCGGAGCCAAATATAAGCTATTATTGTTATTATTATTATTATTTTTTTGGTGAGGAAGATTGGCCCTGAGCTAATATCTGTTGCCAATCTTCCTCTTTTTGCTTAAGGAAGATTGTCCCTGAGATAACATCTGTGCCAATCTTCCTCTATTTTGTATGTGGGATGCTGCCACAGCATGGCTTGATGAGCAGTGTGTAGGTCTGTGCCTGGGATCCAAACCCATGAACCCTGGGCCGCCAAAGCAGAGTGCATGAACTTAACCGATGCCACTGGGCTGGCCCCCTATAAGCTATTATTTTTCAACAAGAGATACTGTATGTTCAACATAAACAAGAGAAGGGAAAGCACAAACATTTCTAAAGAAAAACAATTAAACTAAGAACTTTGCCCTTGGCGCCACCCGGTGGCGCAGCGGTTTAGTCCGTGCTTGGCAGCCCGGGGTTTGCAGGTTCGGATCCTGGGTGCCCTCTGATGCACTGCTTGTCAGCCACACCGTGGCGGCGTCCTATATAAAGTAGAGGAAGATGGGCACGGATGTTAGCCCAGGGCCAGTCTTCCTCAGCAAAAAAGAGGAGGATTGGCAATGGATATTAGCTCAGGGCTGGTCTTCCTCACACACACACAAAAAAAGAACTTTGCCCTTTTGTGTATTTCAGAGTATCAGATTCCATGAAAAGTGCAAACCAATAAGCATGCATCTAATTATATGTTACAATTTAAAATATTTAAATTCTAGAATTGAAAAACATAAGGTGACATTCAAAATGAGAGCATTCGATTTGTCCATGCAGTGAGATATGGTCAATAATTGATATAACTCATCTTTAAGCATACCATTTAATGTCTTAGAAATATGGTATTCAATAGCACTTTTTAGTGCTTCAAATTGTCCAGGTTCTATATATGTATATATACACATATATCACACATGTAGCAGGATTGGCAGTTCCAGAGGGTATAACAGAATGGGAAGACTTTGAAAATGGGAGACTGAGTAAGGAGTAAGGGATCCCACAGAATTATGTGATAATAGTACAGTGGAGAACAGCCAGACGGAGGACACACACCGGGCATAGTAGATTTGGTTTCAGTGGTCACTTTAAAATAGGTGGTTTTCAGGCCTACATATAGTCAATCACCTATCCTATATCAAAACAACACCAAGAACTAGAAATTCTAAAAAAAATTTCTCCAACCTCTATCATTTTTATCCTTGATTTCACCTTCACTACCTTAATCTAGAACATCGTATCCCTCACTTTTAGATCTTACCATATTTTCCTAACTGATCTCCATGTCTCCATTCTTGATCCCTTTTAATCCATTCTCTACAAAGTTGCCTGAACAATCTTTATATAATGCTGTTTGATCATATAACTGCTCTTCAAAATATCCATTAGGGGCTTCCCAACAAAATGTTCTCTTTCATAAGGTCCACTTGTCTCCTAAATCTCTTCTTTTCTTTCCCCAGGAACATTATGCTCCATCAATATGTAACCAGGTTTTCCAGAATTTTCCATGGTACGTTACACCTCCAAGCCTCTGACCGTGTATGTTCTCCGCCTGGAGTCTCCCTTCTACCTCTTGTGTCAGACATTTTGTCTCCCACAGTCAAACTTCCAATTCAAGCCTCTCCCTGTTTTTAGTTTTCAGGGAAAAGTTAATCAATTTCTCCTTTGTATATTGTATATATGTCTATTCAAATTGCTCTGACAAATATTTGTTGAATTTATTTTTTTTCTTCACAGTTTTCTCTACTAGACAATGAACTCCTTGAACAATGATGTCTGTAACATAGAAGATGCTTAATAAAGGCTTGCCAGACTGAAGTGGACTTCATGCACCTGCTCTTGCCATAAGCACATTGCTTTCAAGTAAGTTTTCTCTCCTTTGGCTCCACTCTTGAAATACAAATTGACCTCTCAGAATTTTTCCTCTAATGCCCTTGTAGGAAAATGTTAATAACTGGTCAGTGACAGGCGTGATTAAGCCTTCCTTCTCTTTTATTTAGATTGGTGTCACTGCACTGGCTCTGAGAGAGCTGTAAAGAACATTAACACTGCATCCACTGTGACAGAACAAACCATTCCCTAGAAATTGATAAGGGCTTTTTTTCTGGAAATGAATTTGGTTGTGGCAAAACAAACGGTTGTCTCAATTGCCATCCATCTCTTTTCCTTTAATAACTTTCATTCATTTCACCACATCCTTTTCTCCGATTAGTGTAATGAATGCATTTATCTTTGAAGGATGGGAATTGGCAGAATTTTGAGGACAGAAGGAAAGTAAAGATCCCTTAACCAAGCCCCTTTACATGTTTTAAACTATCATTTGGGGGTTTTGGTTAACCATTTGGAAATCTGGGTCTTATTTCTCTGACAGGGATCAATGATCCTAAAAAGAAATTTAAAAGCAAATTTTAATTCCTTGACTGGGATAAAATATTCATACCTGTAGTATATTAATGAGACTATCAAGATGATTTCATGTCAGTATTATTGGATGATATGATTACAGAATAAAATAAAGTTTCTGGTTCTGGGAGAAAAATAAGACACAACTAGTTGCTTTCTTAAAACCATGAGATAAACAAATCTGGCAAATATGTATCAGATAAGCGTTTGCAAACTCCTAGTGTGTATTAGAAAAAGTGGATCTTTTATTCCCTTAAATTTCATTTGCCAACAAGGAGTTAAGAAAAAGAACAAACTAGGACATATTGTTGGAGTGACAGGTTTATCCATTTTTATCATGGTTTTAAAAATTTGTGTTCCTGGTTTTTTTGAACAAAACTTGCTGGTCAGTAGGCCTCAAGCATCCCTTTTTTTCTAGAAAATGAGAAAAATAGAAGGTTTAAAAATATTGCTTATCTTCTAAAAACTCTTCCTTAGTTAGATTCCTTTCAGCTCACTGACTTGAAGAAATATTGAATCAGGAAAAACATACACAAACACCACAAAACAAAGGAGAAAAGCAAGCAAACAAACAACAACAACAAATACACATTCTTATAGTTCCCCCAAATTAACCCAACTCTGAAAATTGAGCTCATCAATGCAATGATTGCTTTAGAATTTCTATGTTCGATTATAAAGGAAGTAATCGTACACGTTGTCCCGGTCATCTACCAGCTCTGATGATCAGCCACTTCAATGAAAATACTTTTCCACGCTTTACAATAATATTATTTTACATCTAGAGAACAGGAATGGACAAAGAGTTCAGTTTTCCAAGTCATTCTCCACTACTCTCAGGACTAGAGCCCTGCAGGGACTTCCAATCCCATCCTGAACATAAGAAAGCTTTTGATAAGTGAAACATATTTTGCCCAAGGTCACTCATTTTAACTAGTAACACAGGCCAGGAACATGAATATTCTGGTGAAGTGTTTCATTGGGCTAATAGTCACATTTATTTACTAGATAAGTCCTGTGTCTCTGTGCTAGCTAGTAGGTAGAATACAATGATGCCTTATTAATCCGGAAGCATGAGGGAACAAAATGTTGTACGAGGATTTTTCAGATGCTCGGAATACCTAGCATCCATACAGTGCTTCTCCACGTGCACAAGGCTTTCGCATCCATTATTTCATGTCATCCTCACAACTTAGGTCGTTTTACAGCTGTGGGAAAACCAACGTTAAGAAAACAGAGGTGAAGAAACTTGCCCATGTTTACAAAATTAGTTGTTGTCAGGGGTGGGGTTTGCTATTTTATAGCCAAATGTTCTTCTTACTTCAGGGAACTGGTCAAGATAAAATTTATCTCTACAAGTACAAACTAAGATTTAGTTTCAAGTTGTTTTACAAACATTTTTAAACATTTATTATGTTTTCCTGGTATTCACAGAGAAAGGGTACTGAATATCTTTAAACTTTTTTTTCCCTTGAGTCAGGATGGGCATAATTAATTTCCATTATTGTACTTTGCTGTAGTAAGTACAGGCGTATATTCCATTTTAGTGTTTCTTTCCTCTTTCTCCATAGGGATTTGTCAGATATCACCTCTCCTGATATGTATGCTTGCCTCAGAGTCTTTCCTTCTCTTTCTAGTTTCACCTTCTAATGTCATGCTCCTAAAATACTCTAGGCAGAGAGACTAGGTCATTAATCTTATTAAATGTGTTGGCCACGGTAGTGGGTAAAGCGATCAGTGGGAGACTGAAACTCCCAAACTTCCGTGAGCGTAAACACTGCTTGGAGAATGTATAAAATACAGATTCGGGGGACCTCCTCTCTGAGAGTCCGATCTGGTAGATTTGGAATGGAGATCAGGAACTTTAACTAATGTGCTATGTGTTTCTGAAGGAGAATTTCTCCTGTGAGTAGTGTAATAACACCAGTATAGGAGCAACATACACGTTTCATGCATGAAGCATATGACATCAAGTCCATATGTCTTCAAATGTTTACTTCAGATCCTAGGAGCGGCGACTTGGTCTGGTACGTAGAATTTGGAGTCTGTCACACCTGAGTTAAAATCCAGTTCTGTTACTTTCAAGTAAGTGACCTTGGCAAAATTTCTTAACCTTTTTCACCCGCCATCGCATCGCCTGGAAAATACCTCATCACCTCACCTCACATGGTTGCTATTTCTGATCAAAAGAGATTGTGTCGGTGAAAACATTTTCATATACCACATAATTCTATATGGTTGTTTAGAATTTTACAGTTTGTTGTTGCCAGAAGACTTACTTATAGATCAATCAATTATTACTTTTCCGAAGCTCAATGGTTTTCCAATTGGTGTAGCCAAAATGCTGCCATACTATAAGTCCTGTCTGCATCGGCAACCAAGACAGAACATTCAAGACTAGCAGACCCTGGCTATCCGCACTTCAGGACACACCAAGAGCCAAGTCTCTTCAAGATCCTGCCAGAATGTAGAAGAAACAGACCACACACGTATACACAGAAAAAGTGAAGAGGGAGCAAGGAAGAGCCTGGTCCCAGTAAAATGGAAATCAGAAGGTTTTATTGCAGCAGATTCTTCCTCCAGGTTTAGCACCTGCTCAGTCACCCAACCCTCCCAATTTGAATAAGTGATTAACAACTCATTAACAGATCATTAGCTACATCAGCCCAGTGTAGTGAAGAGGACTCAGGTTCACTAATTCCCCTGGATTATCACCAAATGCAGACCAAAAAGGGAATTAAATATGTCTGATAAAAGTGCTAGTAATTATGTTATTTTTACATCAGGGTGGAGTAAAGTGGTTTGTGGAAAATGACTCTTCCCCTTTGCATCCAGGAAAGCAGGAGCTTTCCCCTGTGAGACCCTCTGCAGAACAACTCAGGAATAGTTTTACTCCCTAACCCCCTCCTCATCTCAGATTTTCCCAAGAGGCTAGGTGGATGCCTGATTACTGCTGGACCATTGGATATTTCAGTTCTGTCTCTTCTCCCAGCAACTTCCTATGCATAAAGGAAGATGTGTGTTTGGCTGCCCAATGACTGTTCCCCGCACTGCATGTCAGAAATTAAATTTTCCCCTTGGTTCTAGTCTGGTGAAGGGATGAATACATGACACAAGCTAAGCCAATTCAATACTCCTTTCCAGTGTTTCTGAACACAATCTCTTGCACAGAAATTGAGGGACACTGAAAATGGCTGTCGTTCCATTTTATTCTAGAAGTGACTTGAATCAGTCACTTGTGGTTCCTGCCTCCACAAATACCTTGTTTTCTGCTTATTTCCAAGCCTAGGTCTCCAGCTTCTCCTTGATTGTGTGAGTCCCCATTAGCTTTCCCATACATCACCTTTGCCTAAGCTATCCTGAGTCCATTTTCGTTCCTTTCCCCTAAAGAACTCTGATAATGTTTTCATTCCTGCTTTTAAACTGGAGAGGAGAGACTGAGTTAAGTCTTAAAATTGGAATCAGTCCTCTCACCTCTCCCGTTTAGATGGCTTTCTGTCTAAACGTCTCCATCTCAGAAATTGTCACTATTATCCACCCATGGTCTCATGTCAGAAAACTGGAAGTCGTTCTTGATTCTTTTCTCTAACACCCCTACATTTAGCCATCAGCAGATCTGATTGTTTTGTCTCCGGACTGTATATAGATCCTGTTCACTTGTCTCAATCCTCACTGTCACTGTTGCCCTCCTACAAAACATTTTCACACAGCAGCCACCCCTCCCCTGCACATTTTAACATAAATTGGATAATCTCACTAGATTATTTAAATATCTTCAACGGCTTCCTCTTGCAATTAAAATAAAATCCTGTTTGACCTACTGGCTGTCTCCTCTTTCCAACATTCTCTCACACCTTTCCCTCCATTAGGCACTTCAGAGACCCTGCAGCCCTTTCAGTTCCTCAGACAGGTAGGGCTCTTTCCCAGCTCAGATCTTATTCAACTATGATGCTATTCCTTCTTCACATGAATCTTTCCTTCTCTTCTAGGCCTTAGTTTAATGTCACCTCTGCAGAGAATCCTTTCCTGACCATCCCGTGCAAATAAATGTTGTTTCCTTTAAAGAACTCATAAACTTATAATTACATATTTATTTGTTGGCTTATTTATTGTCTATTATCTTCATTGGTAGGATAAGCATAAATTATAATTTGTTTGCAACAGTCCTAGGCTATGCCTGTTGCCCTAGCACATTATTAAAGGTCAATCAAAATGTCCAGGGTTAAAGGGTTGCTCTAAACTTCAGATTATAAGCACCATGAGAACAGGACCAATTTTTCTTTGTCTTTGTTATTTTTTAAATTTCTCCAATACTTATCAAGTTCCTGGGAGAAAAGTCCTCTTGATGACCTCACTCAAGCATGATTAAATAATCACCATCAAAAATCTCACAAAAGGGATCTTCTAGAACATTATAACACTGTAGTCTCCATCCCTAATTTACTGTGGCCTCTCCCAGTGAAAACTTGGGTTTCCTTCTCCTTCCTAAACTGTTGAAATTAGATTGAGTAGGATCACTTGGTAAGAAATATGCCACCATTCTCCCTTGTTTCCTGTCCACCATCATCTTTCTCTCCCTCCTCTTTTTAAAAACTAATACCATCATTCATCAGATCACCGGAGTTTTACCTCTCTTTATCTTCCAAAATGTACTCATCTCCCCATACCCTCTCTTTAAAATTATACTCTTACTTCTAGGTTCACACTCTTGCTGCTTTTTGACTTCAGGTTCCCCACCCTATTTCCAACAATTTGGGCTTTATATCAAGGCAATTAAAAGCACAAATGAGCTTCATAGTACCAAGATCCGGATTACCATCATTACTGTGCCACTTTCTAGCTTTGTGACCTTTTGCAGGTTACTTACACTCTCAAATTCTTAATTTCCACATTTGTGAAATGGACATAATAATATTACCATAGAATTATTGTGAGGATGAATTGAGATCTGTATGTAAAGCATTTAATACAGAGTCTGGAAAAAACTAATCATACGATTGATGAATGCCACCACCACCGCCACCACCATCATCATCACTGTAATTGCTATGTGAAGCACTTAGTGCACTGCCTGGGAAAAACAGACCCTCTACACACGCTATCACTATAGTCAATGGCATTATCATCCATCCTGATCACCAAGATGACATCCAAGAACTCTGACATTCACAACTCCCTGGTTCTTCACTTAACCTCTAGCTGACTCTTGCAGCGCAGCACCCTCAGACTCAAAATCTCGTCTTCTCTCATACTGGCTCAAATTCAATTTTTTTTTCCTGCCTTTCTTTTTTCTTCCTGCTTACCCATATTCTTTCCTTCCCGATATTTGTACCTATACCAGCCTACTTTCAAAGATAAATACCTTTTTTATCCACAGAGACTCAATTTGTTTAAATTCTTTAGCAGAAGCATAATTTAAAAAACAGAATTAGAAAGTATTTAAAGAAATCAACTTGGATACCTTTTAAAATGCTCACTAATTCCAGCTAGTGTAATCTTGGTCTAATAGCCAGACTGAGATGGCCCCAAGTGAGCCCTGCCCCCTGGTGTTCACACTCTTGTCTAATCCCACTTCTTTGAGTGTAGGATGGACCTAGTGACTCCTTCTAATCCACAGAGTAAGAGAAATTTGACGGAATGTCACTTCCATGACTAGGCAACAAAACGTCGTGACTTCTGTCTTGCACTCCAAACCCGTCTATTGCCTTCTTGGATTGCACACTTACTTTGACAAAACAAAACTGTGACAACCAGCATGATGAGGAACTGACAGCAGTCTTTGGCCAGCACCCAGCAAAGAACGGAGGACCTTAGTTCAACAGCCCGTGAGAAACTAAATCCTGCAAACAATCATGAAAGCTTGGAAGTAGAACCTTCCCCAGTCAAGCCTTGAGATGATACAGCCCGGCCAACAGCTTGATTGCAGCCTGTGACAGACTCTGAGTAGAGGGTCCAGTTAAGTCACACCAATAGAGTCTGACATTTTAAACTGCTAAGCTTTGGGATAATTTGTTACATAGCAATAGATAACAAATGCACCTGGGTAGCCTTTTATATTTAGCTTTTCTCATCTCAAATTCAGGATATTGAATATAGGTACTTTAAAACCCTGCTGCCTAGATGCCCTATAACCTTGTACTATCAACCTTAATTTGGTCTTCACTGCTGCCCAGAAAGAGTTTGACTTATTCATGGTTTTCTTTCTGTGGCTCTGTACACATTTCAGACTTGTTCCTACACCAGCATCCTCAGCTGAGAACTCACCCAGCGATTTTAGTGGGAAGTCTAACCTTAGGTGTTCCTGGGGCCCTTCATCTAACCTTGATGTTTCCCTGTATTTTTAACCATTCCCACTCCTTTACTACTCTATCAGAGAACGAGTTGGCTCTCCTCCTTTCTGACAATCACTCTTCTACCTCTCCTCATTATTCTATTCCCTCCTAACTTCTCCTGGACTTTGTTTAGCAACTAAACTCTCCACCCTGTGATCATTGTCCTGTCCCTATCTAGTAACATCCACCCCTTTGACACAAATGTTGTTATAGCTCACCTATCCTTTACAAAATAGTAATAATAAACCCTAAACACAACAAAACAACAGCTTTCTCTCTACCCTGAGTTCTTCTTCCATCTTTTACCACAAGTTTATGCTCACTTCCTGCAGTCTCCTCACTTGTTTCTGCAACATTTATAAACTTTTCACCTACTTTCATAGCAGAGCTGCTGTCCTTGTGAAATATAACTGTCTCTCTTCAACTCCCATCACATCAATACTCTATCCCCCACAGTCTTTTCAAAACTAAAACAATATGTTTCGTCCTCTGATCATTCCATTTTCACCTCCGTTTCTGTGCCTTCTTCCTTCTGCTCATTGAAAGGAGAAAAGATTCTATCCTCAGCTCCCCTTTTCTTTATTTATCCTTTGAACAAATATGCATTAAGTACTTTCTATGTACTAGACATTGTGCTAGGTACTATATCCATCGGTTACCTTAGATTTTTCCTTCTCCTTGGCCTCCATCCTTATTTTAGTTTTCACTGTTGCCTGGAATCATTACGTGAATTTCTTATTAACTCCCTGTGGAAGTCCTTGTAACTGCTCATTTTTGTATTTCCTCTCCCTCAAACCTCAAACTTTACTCCTACCTTCATCTCTCTCTGTTTGTAACTAAATAGGTATATTGTATGCATTATTTCTTGCATCCACTCCCTCCCACTGCCATCACCCTGTGTCAGCCCCTTATTCTTTCCTTCTTAAACTACTGCAATAATCTCCTAACAGTTTCTCCTTCTAGCCTGTCTCTGTTCTGCTCTGTTCTGTTGTATTCCATCAGGTTCCATTCCATTCCTTCTCTTCCCCCTTGCCCCCTGCTCTCTCTTCCCTTTCCTGTTGCCTTCTCTTCTCTTTTCTTCCTACTACTGCCATTAGGCAAATTTGGCTTTATCTACAATATTTCTCAAAGGATTTGTTCTCAATCTTGGTTTACAATGCAAGTCTAGAGACTCTGATTTAATTGGTCTTGGGTGGGGCCCAAGCATTGGCATTTTTAGTTTTAATATGCAGTCAGAGTTAAAAATACTGGTGCAGGTCAAATGAGAAGCATGAGTGTTTTCCCACCAATCATTGAATGAAGCCCCAGTTTCTTAATCTGGAACTTAAATAGGTCCACACTGTAGTTAAAAAATTTTTAAATCTTAGTTCTTAGTACTTTCTTGTATGGATACTTACCCAGCTGAACTACCTGCTACACTCATATATTACTTGAGATCTCCTGTAAGTGTATTTCTGCTCATTAAATTTCCATTATCTAAAATTTGCAATTATAGCAAACCCGATATCACTGCCTCATCCTGATTTCTCCACCTGTCAAAATTCTAGTTGATACATTCAAAACTCTTGCAAAGTGTTAAGAAACAAACTAAAACTCCAGCACTCAAAAAAATTGGGCATAGGGCATGAACAGATATTCAGAAGATAAATTGCTCATGGCTAGTAAACAAGAATAATTTACTGAATCAAATACAGATTAAAATGGCAATAAGATACCTGCTTATTTCAAAGAAAATTATAGTGCTTTCTAAAAAATAAGATTTGGTTCTGACCAGGAGCTCATGAGACTAGCATCTTCATTTACTGCTCTTGAGAATGTAACTTGTATTTTCTTTTTTGCCATATGTGGGAAAATGTAATGAGAATCCTAAAATCATTTGTGTGTGTGTGTGTGAGGAAGATTAGCCCTGAGCTAACATCTGTTGCCAATCGCCCTCTTTTTGCTGAGGAAGACTGGCCCTGGGCTAACATCTGTGCCCATCTTCCTCTACTTTATATGTTGGACGCCGCCACAGCATGGCTTGATAAGGGGTGCATAGGTCCGCACCTGAGATCTTAACCTGCAAACCCCAGGCTGCTGAAGCTGAGCAACCAAACTTAACTACTATGCCACCAGGCCGGCCCCCTACAATCATTTTTGATCCAGTAATTTCACTCATATAAATTTATCCTGAGTAAATGATCAGAAATTCAGACAAAGACTTATATGTAAAGATATTTGCCAAAATGTTATTTATCATAACAAACACTGGAAAAAAATTAAATGCCCAATAGTAGGGGAATGGCTACATAAATCATCCACACGTTGGACTGTTTCCATTAGAAATAGTGCTTACAAAAGACATAACGACGTAGAAAAATATGCATGATTTAAGTGAAAATCACCTAACAACTCATGTACATTATTGTTTGGAATGAGAACTTATTCCTTACTCCTGGTGTTTCCTTCCTTGCAGGGAATGGCAGGTACCTCCATCAGGGATACTTTTGGTCTTTTTTTGCTCCCTCACACACTCCATCCCTTGAAAGGAGAACCTGATAGATGAGTGAATTTGAACACTCAGTTCTTCCTCTGCTCTTCTATTTTCATATCTTTTTGGCTCAGAAAACTCACATTCTGGGTTTTCCTATATGTAAAAGTTTTACAAGAGCAGCCCTTAACACAGGGAGGCCCACAGCTCTCCAGCATTGCCTATGTGGGTACCTACCCAACTTATGTTCAAATGTGCTGAGTGATTTACATACATCACCTCATTTAAACCTCACAAAAAGTCAGATCAGAATAAGTCACTATTCCCATTCTGCAGGTGGGGAAGTTGAGATTAAGCAACTCGTGTGTTTACCTAGTGTTCCCCAATTAGAAAACTGACTGAGAGAAGATTAGACCTTGGGTTGACTGACTATAGGACTTGTGCTTCTAACTGTTATTAGTATCACCACCTCCCTGGCAGAAGAGGCTACTTCCCACTTAAAAGCAGAAGATAAAAACAAACAAAACAAAACAAAACAAAAAACCCCCTAATTTGGCTTGTAGGGAAAGAATTGACCTCCAAACACTATTTTGGAATTTCTAAGAACCTCTAGGTATACATTGAAGTGTCAAAAAATTACACAATAAATGTCCAATTTTCAGGCAGTGGTTCTGGGAGAGTGAGAAGCCTGAGGTGAGAGGATGATCGTGTGAATCACTGTCCTTTCCACCCCTCTTCCCTGAGGCATGAGTGCCCATGCTGGAGAAGAACAATCCTCCAGGAGCTCCTTCAGCAACTCGGCATTCTTCAGTAAGATGCTCTCTAATAGCGCGTGCTGCCTTCGGGACTCCAGTAATTGCTTGTAAATCCTACTAAACCCCGGAAGCTTTTGGTCCATTTGTTCAGCTCTGATGTGCTATGAACTAATAAACCAGAACGAGAAGCCGGTTCTTGGAATCATCTCTTGGGAATTAAACGCCCTAGTAAAATGCAAGTTCATTCCCATCATGCATGATGGCTTAGGGCAAACATCCGTTGTGTGGCGGGCTGATATACAAACGTGTGTGCAGGATGCCTCATTTCTGGGGAAGCAAGAAGCACCTGGAACCTTCCTCAGTCATGATATCAGTGGCGATCACTGAAACACAGGTCGGAGACCAAGTCCAGGAAGAATCACACTTCTCTTCGTTGCCAAAAGACATTTGAAAAGTACTTGTTTGACTATAGCACTGACCTGGACACAGAACCTTAAGAACTGGACAATATGCTCATCATCTTAGAGTTTACAAAGGGGATTCTCAGTATGTCTTTGTTCTTTCATTGAGGAAACAGAGGGAAAGCTCCTGAGTAAAATAGAATCAGCACCTCCGACTCCCTGTCTCTCTTCACATTAGGTAATATGAGGTAATGAACACTGATCCACACCCTCATCAGCTTACATCTTTCACCTGACACTCACTGTGTAGCTGGCTCCCCTTCTAGATGCAAAGTCTCACCGAAGGGGCTTCCTAACTTTTTATTCCTCTCTATTCATTCCCTAGACTTATAACCTAAACTCTATATAAACCCTGAGAAGATCTTTCAAAAACACTACTTCCATCAAGCAAGTCTTCCATTTATAAGCTATCAAACACTTATTCTTCAATTATTTGCAAAGTTCAGACATGTCAACCTAGCACTCAAACTTGAAAAATTATCTGTGGGTACACTTGATAACCAATCCCTCATTTCCTACTGTTGTTCAACACAAAGCTTTCCAGCAAGGCTAGATTTTTGAGGGTCTCCCAAGCATACCAGACTGTGTCGTCTCTTAACAGCTATATATGTGTGTATATATCATATTTTATACATTGGAGCTAGGTATAGTTTCATCAACATAGGTTCCCTTCTTCCATCTTCTCTGCCCATCCAAATTCCATCCTGCTTGATATCTCAAACCCAAGTAGAGGAACTATTTCGTGGAACAGTACAATAAGTATGAAGAGCTTTCCAAGTACGGCAATGTTAAGTGTTGGGGAAGACATGTCCTGTGCTTCACAAGACTATTTACATTATATACCAATATTAACACAAGATGGTGTCCTTCGTTATCTTCCAAAAGGAAAAGAAGAATTATAATAGTCAATCACTTTCTAATTCATGAGAGATAGATGGCTGGAAGCAAGGCTGACATGGCACGCTCCTTATGATGCCTGGGGTAGGTATCCAAGGGGATACAAAGATAGAATTCTTTTTAAAACACATCAAACACACTGACTTTTACTTTTCTGCTGGCTAATGTGAGACCAAATGATGTAATCTGTACAAAACTGATATGTATCTTTAATGATTTTGAAGTTTTGGATATAAGGTTAAAAAAAGAAAACAGTGGGAATAACAAGTGTTGCTTTTTCAACTTCTTTTCCAATTGGAGGCTGTAAGTTTGGCAGAGGAAGTAAGATATGAAGAGGGAACAGCTGGCTCTATCGACGGTGTCAAAGCAGGATTTGTTTTCCTGGACCGTGGCTTTCCAGAACAAAGAGTTCCTGGCAAGAGACAGTGTTCCTCTCACAGGCAACGTGGGAGGAGAGTTGCTGACCTGACCAAAGAGCTTTAAAATGAAATTTGTAGACGAAAGTGAAAAATGCCCAGATAAAACTGCAAAAGTAGATGCCCCTGAGGATAAAAATGGCACAGAGAGCAGCATCACAATGCGGGCTCTTTCTGTCATTTCCAGGAGAAAAGAAGAGGGCAGAGGATCAAGGTGCTCTGGCCCCAGATGACCATATTCCAGTGCAGGTCAACCCCTGCTCTGTTCCCTGGGTTTGCTCTTTGCCAGTTCCCTGCAACTCTACTTGTTGGTGTGCTTTGGCTGCAGACCCAGGCTATTTGGGCTTCTGATTTAATTCTGATCACAGTGGAGGGCAAGTAATATGCCTAAGAAATCTCAGTCTTGAACCAAAAGCATGCTGTGCCTGGTGGGCCTGCCACTACTGCCGGGCTTCTAAGTGTCTCTGTTCCAGGTTTTCTGGGCTGCCAAGGAGGCTGAGATCTGAAGTACCACGTGCTGATCTTTGGGCATCTGCCTAGATCTCAACTCTGCCTGGGTTGACCTGCTCTTTTGAACTGAGTTTCTGCCTTGATTTCCTTCTTCTAAATATTCATGGTTAACTCACCTAATACTTCAGCCTGTTTGTAATCAGGTGCATGATCTGAACTCTAGAAAGTAACTAAACCAGTACAGTACAGACATTAAGATGAAAGAATTTGAATTCAGATAAACTGGGATGGAATCCCATTCATGCCATTTACTAATTTCTGTGTCAATATCTTTATTTATAAAATGTGGATTGTTGTCGTACTGTAAAACTTAAAGAAGTTAGCGCATGTAATAACTTAATTCAAGGACTAACTCATCTTAACGGCCCAATACTTGTTAGCTCTTATTTATTTTATTATTATTTTCACCCTTATTATTATCAACCCGATGTTCTGCTTTGGGGCTTTCTCTAGAGTTGGTCAGGTGCTGGAAACCCAGACACGTGTATATGGATCTCTCTTTGCTTCTCAAAGCCCCACCAACTGGCACATTGATCTGCCACTTGGACTTTGTTCATCAGGTGCCCTTCCTACCACACTGGACATTTAATACTGCTGTCCATCAGATCCATTCCAGTTTTAACATTGTGCAGAGGGCTGTAGCCCAAGCTTTTCAATTAGGTAAGAGCCACAAAGCGTTTCCCTGTGCCCTCATAAACAGGTCTCTACCTACACCCAGCATCTTCTTCCACTCTGCTAACCTCATTATGTCAGCTCACAAGCATGAGGAAAAGCAAAATCAATGGGATATTTTCCCACAAGACAAAGGATACCATGTTGTATTCATCCCTAGGGCTTTAATTGGGTGATATTAATGACTGGAATGTGCCAAGAAAAAGAAATACTTATTTGAAAAGGAAAAAAAAAGATCATGTTAAGTGTATCAGAGATTTATCTTCAAATACTTGAAGACTTGTCATGGAGACTGAGCAGTATATTTGTTTTGTGTTATTTCAGCCAGCTGATCCAGGACCAACGAATAGAGATTGTAGGGAGAATACTGTTAACTAATTAAAGATGAGCTTTCTAACAATTAGAGTTGGTGAAGAATAGAATGAGATGGCTTGAAATCTTTCCGTTTCTTTAGGACTCGAGCAACAGTAACAACTACATTAAATAATTATTATGAGAATAATTAATTACTCCCCCTCGAGTTTAGGGTCAGTTTAACAGCATGATCTCCATTTTCTGTCTTCTGTGCCCAACCCTGGGCCTTCCAGATTCTAAAAATTAAGTTATTTCTAAAACTGAAAGCATTCTTAGTGCAAATGAAAGCTACAGACATGAAAATAAAAGTAGATTCTGACAGAGGTCTTTAACACATAGGCCAAAAACTTAGCAGAATATCCCAAACCCCTAACATAAACCAAGATTTCCTCAAAACCTCCAAAAAGCGTCCTTATCTCTCACTACTTTGGGTGTTGAGTTCCTTTATTCTGCTTGACCTCAGGACACACCTGAGATGGGTCTAGTTAAGGGAGTAGTTAACAGATGTTTGGAAACCTAGAGCCAGGTCCACCCGCTTGGAGAGACAGCTGCTGTGGGGAGAAGGTGGGTTCAGCATACAGAGCACCGTGCCCCAGTGTAAGACTGCAGCAGAGCTCTCTTTGGCCCAGGTCACAGGTAACAAGCTCAGCCCAGAGCTGGGCTGCCAGAGAGGCTCAGGCCTGGCTAAAGTGTGCCTCAACCAACAACAAGAAAATCCCGGAGTGGACGGCATTCAGAAGTCAGGATGGGCAAAAGTCTGTTAGGTACCACCCTACTCTACCTCTCCAGCTGCCAGCCTGTGGTTTAGGGGAAGAACTCAGTCCCATGAGAAGGACATGGAGATAAATCAAGGTGAGGACTCAGACCCACAGGGACAGGGGAATTAGGGAGGTTATGATAACACAGAATCAGGTACAAGGCCAAAAAGACAAAAGGCAGTAGCCCTTATAGTTAGACACAAAGTGTGAGAGAAGGGGGGGGGGGTCAGTTTGAAAAACAAGGTAGAATCCCAGTTTCCAGAATCCAGAGCTGACCACAGACATCTACGTATTTTCTCAAGTCTCAGTCTCTCCCTATCTCAGCTCCCAGTTCTGATCATGGGGCTCGTGGGGAACCTCAGCCAGTACCTCTATCCCACATAAACTAGGGTTTTTAGGCAATATTCTGCGTAATTGACAGCACAGACTCTGGAGCCAAATTGCCTGGTTCAAATCCCAGCTCTGCAATTCATTCCTTGGGTGGTCTCAGGTAAACTACTTAACCTCTCTGTAGTCCATTTTCCTTATTTGTGAGGTAGTAATATTAATAGTACCTATGTCATAAGGTTGTTTGAGGGGTAAATTAGTTGCTATAGGTAAAGACCTGAGAATATGTCTGACACCTAGTTATACATGTTATCTAACAAATTCAACCAAAGGGGAGAGGCTTCTATTTGAGAGCGCCTGTAGTGCAAATGCCTGTGTCCTAAATGGGGCAACGATGACACAGTGGTGATTGTTTGCAAACACTTTGCCGTTAACAACTAACTCCCTGAACTTCACCTCCTCTCAGGATCTTCTTCATTTCCTCTTGCTGGTTGACCCCTGTCCCCTATTTGCAATTGGAAAACTTGACCATGGTGTCTTTAAGAGTTTCTCAGGCAAGTAACATTCTGCTCTGAAGGAGGCCAAATATGTGAGAGCCACTAGTGGATGGGAGGAGGAGGGTGGGATTTGAAGGATAACCTAAGCTCTTGATTGTGCAAATGGGATACCATCCCCTCCAATATATATATTTTTATAAGGTATTAGCTCACATAATTACAGGGCTGAGAAGCCCCTCAATCCTCCATCTGCAGACTGGCGACCAGGAGAGGCAGTGGTGTAGTCTGAAGGCCTGAGAGTCAGGAAGCTGATGGTGTGGATTCCAGTTCCAGGTTCTTGCAGGTCTGAGAACCAGGAGTGCCAAGGGGAGGAGAAGATCGAAGCCCCAGCTCTAGTCAGGCAGAGAATCAACTCATCCTTCTTCTGCCTTTGTTCTATTAAGTCCCTCAGATTGACCGATGCTCACCCACATTGCGGAGGGCCATCTGCTTTACTCAGTCCACCAGTTCCAGTGCTAATCTCTTCAAGAAACAGCCTTACAGACACATCCAGGCATAAAGTTTAACCAGCTATTTGGGCATCCCTTGGCCTGTCAAGTTGACATGAAATTAACCATCACGGTCCTCAATGGTCATGACTGAGCCAAGATGGTGTAGCAGAAAAAGCATGGGCCCAGCTTAAATCCTGAGCCAACCCTAATTGGGTGTCCTTGGGTGAGTTACCTCGTCTTTCTGAATCTCCATTTCTTTATCTATCAAGTGAACTTAATGTTACCCATTTCCTGGTGTTGTGACTATTAAATTATATCAGGTATATAGGGCTAATTGTTAAAGTGCCTCCTTATAGACAGTCTTCCACCTCCTTCTATTTAATTATTATAGAAATAGATATAGAAGCATATGCAATTCTTCCAAGCACTTCTGAGTGTGTGCTTCCCTATACCAGGTGTTAGCAAAAACATCCTGAAGAGGGTCGATTTGATTAAGTAGAGGCAGCTGACATCTAGGATGCTCAGTGACTGAGTGCTCTGTATTTCTTCTGAGTCTTCAGGCATTTTCTGAAATGGAACTGAGTACAATCAGAAAAGGGCCACTTCAGTGATCAAGGAGGTGGAAAGATTGACAATGAGAAGAAACTTGTTATACATAAACGGAACAGAAATAGGTTTACGGGAACTGTTGACAAGGCTTTGCTGTAGAAGAATTATGGGCCCCCTCTGAAGCAATGAAGAGGCAACTTAGTAGTACAAAGAAAAGTTAGTGCACAGAAGGAAGCAAACTTGTAGAATTTATTCCCACAAAAGGTGGAACAGGTTAAAAATGTTAAAAGTTCAACTAGAGTGAGATAGGCTCATTGACTGGTTATGGAGGGAAATGAAGTTTAGAGGGCTCGTATTTAACCAAGTGATGCTGTTCCTGCCAGACAGAATACTGTTGATGGGTCCCAGGGCTGATCCCCATTCAGTCTTGGAGGGCTTCTGCCATGGGCATAGAAGGGGCAAGTATCTCCACAAATTTCTAGGCCGTGCCTAGCACTGTTTGATCCAAGGAAGTAGTCAGTATAGAAGCCCAGAGGAGGCAATGTAGGATTATCTCTGAGAACTGGGATTCTGGAATCTGATTACACAAGTTCATTTCAAGGTTCCAACTCTTGTTACAGTTGTGATCTTGGGCAAGTTATCTACCCTCTCTGCTTCAGTTTATCCAGATGTAAAAAACGGATGATAGTAGTACTTACATCCTAGATTTGTTGTGAAGATCGAATGAGCTATCCCATGTAAGGCCTTTATCACAGTGTCCAGTACATAATAAGCATTCCATCGATGTTGGCAGTTGTTATTGTGGTTGTTATAATTAAGACTGAGTCAGATACTAGCCATCAGGGCTAAGTCAGGGAAAGAGAGATCCGAAAGTCACCCTTCGAAAATAGTTTCTAGCCTCCCTTTTATTATCACTGCCTGTTTTGTTAGGGCCACTCCAAGTCCCACGGAGCCTGTGGAGGCCTCTGACAGAAACAACTTGCTCAACTGAGTTCTACGAACAGTGCTATTTACATGTTTGTTTCTGTTTGGCCACCAAAAATCTTAACTCTAAGAGTCAAGTGGGGTCAAGTCATTTCAGAGAATTACCTTTAACTCTACCTAGAGCTTTATGAACCTACCCAAAAGGATTTTGTGAGATTGTAAGAGCCAACACCAAGGCCCAAGGACAATACTAATTTTACTATTAATTTAGGCATAAACCTGTACTGTAAAGTGTAAGTTTCACAGAAGGGTTTAATATCATTTTCCAGTTCCTCTTACTAGTTACACCCTCAGCCCCAGCTAAGAGAATAGCCTCTGTCTGGCATGTCTGGATTCTGCTTCTTCCAGATCATCCCACATAGTCTTCTTGTACTGGTTAATCCTAAGGCCATCATCCTGATCACCGTCTAGAGATAGTTCTTAGTTTACAGCAGAGTTTCTCAGACTTGACACTGTTGACGTTTTGGGTCTGGTAAGTTTGTGTTGTGGGGGTGTCCTGTGCACTGAAAGATGCTTAGCAGCAGCCTGGTCTGTACTCACTAGGTGCAACTAGCACACGTCCCCCCACCCCAGATGTGACAGCCAAAAGTCTCCAGACATTTCCAAATATCCCCCCACCTGGGGCAGGGGAAAATCATCTCTGATTGGGAACCACTCATCGAAAGGCATTTACCCAAAGATCACTTGAAGAAAATAAAAAGTGACCATACTAAGAAAAAGGACAATAATAGCACCAATTGAGGGCTGTGTGGGCTGATGTTTCACATGTCGCCTTTGTCAAGATTCAGTGTTATAGCATCAGCCTAGTGTAGTGGTTGCATAACATGAGACTTGGATCCTGGCTCTTCAGGCATCACAATCTTTACACCAGTTTTCTCGTTTGTAAAATGAGCATAAGAGTTCCTCAGAGAGAGTATGTCTGTGTGTGTGCACATGTGTGTGCACGTGTGAATGCACCTGTGTGTAGTGCTTAGAACAGTGGCACCTAAAATGTGCTATATACTTTCTACTATTATCTTATTTGTATTTACAGAAACCTATGGCACAGGCATTATTATTATTCCCAACCTATTGGTGAGGATATAGAAATTCAGAGAGGATAAGTAATAAGTGCCTCGCCCATAGAAATACATGGCAGAATTGAAATTATAACCCAGGTCCATCTAACGTCAAATTCAATACTCGTATCTCTCCCCTCCAAGACCACTTAATTATTTAGAAGGCTTGTTTACTTCAATGTGCTCCGCCTGGCTTTTTTTTTCTTTTTGCATGTAAAACAGTGTTTGTTTTAAAATTTTAGCTTTGTCTAGTTTTTTTAGCTTGATTGAGGTATGATTGACACATATGACTTGTATATATTTAAGGTGTCCACTTCATGTTTTGATATATGTGAAGTGTGTTCATTGTGAAATGATCACCACAAACAGGCTAATTACATATCTATCACCTCACATAGTTCTTTCTTCCTTCCTTCCTTTCTTTCTTTCTCTCTGTGATGAGAACACTTAAGATTTACCCTCTTAGGAAATTGCAAGTATACAATACAGTATTGTTGATTGTGGTCACCGTGCTATACATGAGATCCCCAGAACTCGTTCATCCTGCATAATTGAAACTCTGTGTCCTTTGACCAACATCTCTGTCTCTCTAATACATGCACTAAGTTCTCTTTCAGTCTCCCACTCTGCAAGGCTCTGTTTTAAATTCCTTCAGGTGGGTACCTATGCCTACCTCCTAGTTTTGAGGAAGTAAGTAAGACAACATACTTATAACACTAAGCACAGTAACCCGTATATAGTCAAAATGCAATAAATGTTGGCTATTGTATTGAAATGACTCTCTTGTGGGAGGGAAGTACAAAGCAGATGACACTTTCTGTGTAATATTATTAACCTCTATTCTTGGCTGTAGCTGCTCCTTCCATGACCAATAGTCATATTCACTACAGCACCATTCCAGAAAGCTGCCCAGTCCCCTATATTTGTGGCTCTGAGTTTAGCTAAACTAAATGGATGGAGATACCAGAAGAAAATATGACCTTCATTTCTGTTGGGCATTGTGGCAGGGCCTGTTCATTGGTTGACACTTCATTTCTAACCTCCTTCTTCCTTGCCTCCTCCAGTACAGGGGCTGGGAAAATTAAATACAATTTTCTTCTGACTCTCTTGCAGCTAGAGGTGGCATAGTTCTTTAACATAGTTAAGACCTAGATGACACAAGTCAAAGTCTCCTGGGAGCTCTGGGAAGGCCTTTAGTTCTCCTAATTAAAGGACAGGCACAGCTCTCACCTCTGCTTTCATCTTGTTTGCAGGTGGATGCAAATATAATTTGAAGATGCAACTTGCTCCATGGAGGAAAGATTGAGGAAATCAAAGACAACAGCCCAACCGATGGAGCTGCTGAACCAAAGCCAGCAAAAGCCTCATCCAGATTATGAGGTGAGAAAACGAAATCTCTATTTGCTTAAGATGCTAAACAGGGTCTCTGTTATTTGCAGCCAAATGCATTCATAACAGATATAAACATAGATAATGCATTTTCCTAGGGCAGGAAGGAAGTGGGTTGGGAAGCATATATATTAGGAGCAAATTCCTTTCCTGTGAATAAAGAGGCAGAGGGTGAGCAGGAGGAATTCAACAGTTTTTAAGTTTCTGGCAGACATATGGTGATTTTACAATTGTGGCCTCATTTATTCTTTGACAACCCTCTGGTGTAGGGTATTATTTTCTCCTTTTCACAGATGAGAAAAGGGAGGTTCTGTGAGGTTGTATGATTTTCTCAAAATCACAGAACTGATAAGTGGTAGAGCCAGAATCAGAACCGAGAATTAAATAATGATGACGCCTGCGCACAAAGCATGCTCTCCCAAGGACATCAGAATAAGTGCCTGAAACCTAACAGAGGTGAAAGAGCTAGATCGCTGAAAAACCTGAACCTGAATGACCGCCTCTGTCAGGATGGGGGACAAGAGAAATCTCTCTTCTCAGGCACACATGTTTGCTCCCCACCCTCCCCCAGTAAACTATGAAATCAGGTGATCTGTATTAGGCCAAACAGAAGTAATTTTCCTCAGCATCTGTTGCTGTCCTCAGAACCTTTTGCCAACCTCCCTCCCTCCTAAGTTCTGGGTGGAAACATCTTCCTCGTCCCTCCAGTGGGTATGTTTTTCTCTGAGGAGCAGAATTCAGAAACCTGGAGGCTTCATACCCAGATTCCCTAACAATCTCAAGGAAATGATTTTGACAGCTGAGTGATGTCAACCAACTGAGAAATGCAAAATAGAACACAAAGAAAAAACCCAAGGGATGCTGTTCCTGAAGAATCACAGCAGTTTCATTAAGCCCCAGCAAGCATCTCAGGAGGGACATGGGGCTGGCATGAAGATAAGTCATGCTGCTTCTCCAGGATGGTCATCACAATCCTCTCCTGGGCAGCAGGTGCTCGAGAGAAAAAGAGGATAACAGCACTCTGAGGTCCTGCTTTGGGGGAGGGGTAGCCATTTTGTCAGAACCCTACAGAATGGTAATGGGTGCATGTAGCTGGGGCTTGGTGGGGGATGGATTTGGAGGTGGTGGACACTGGGGGGAGGGGGGTTCTCTTGACTAAGCCAAAATCCAAGCAGAATCTGCTAGAATCTAAATGGAGGCCGACATTTAGATTTCTAAGGTCATCTCGAGCCCAGGGTCAGCACGTGATTGTACTTGCCGTAATGCCAGAATGCGTCCTTTAGAAAGGAGGCTGGCCACCAGCTCTGCTTCTTCTCTTTTTAGGCTTCTCTCAGGCCTCACATCTGCAGGATAGTCACCCTTTTCTCTACTCCCATCTGGCACCACATCGTTTCCCATGGATTTGGTTTGGCGGGATCCCAGCCTAGCTTTGGGGACCACTGCTTACTCCAGCAGTCCCAGGACTAGTCTCTAATAAGCGGCTGTGGGGTATACGAACCACAGAGTGGAGCTGAATGTGAAAGCTTCAGTGTTATAAAGTATTTTGAAGGGAGCTCAAAGGTTCCGCCTGTGACAACCCAACTTGGTCACCCCGGCAGCTCCATAAATATGTGTGGACATCTAAGTGAACTTCCTGGGTTTGGGCTGAGAGCCCAGCAGTCATCTCTATGATACTGTGAGTTTTTATCCTGATATGAAAGCAAATAATCTTCAAACTTGGAAGGGCCCTCAGAAGCCATCTCTTATCTAATCTGAGAAACAAAGCTCACAATAAGACACCCAGCCAGAGCAGGAACACCTCCAATGGTAAGAGATCTTAAAGAAGGACAGTGGTAATAATAAGACAGCATTGGGGGTGGGGCCAGAGCTGCACTGAGCTTTTTTTGTGTGTGTGTGAGGAAGATTAGCCCTGAGCTAACATCTGTTGCCAATCCTCCTCTTTTTACTGAGGAAAATTGGCCCTGGGCTAACATCCATGCCCATCTTCCTCTACTTTATATGGCACGCTGCCACAGCATGGCTTGATAAGTGGTGCATAGGTCTGTGCCCGGGATCCAAAACTATGAACCCTGGGCTGTCAAAGCAGAGCACGTGAACTTAACCACTATGCCACCGGGCCAGTACCTGAGCCTTTGTTTTCCATGTTATAACATGGAGAAATGCATTAGGCATTCTGGATAAGGAGCAGGCATAGTTACTTGGTTATAGATCTTCCATGGCTACAAATATATATAGATTTTTAAATCACAGGACTTGCAGAGAGTATAAAAGAAACTGGAATTCCTTCCTTTTACCTACAGATTGCTGCACGCATTTCCCCTGCACCCAGCCCACATTTCCTGCTTGACCGCCTGCACCACTCAGACCTCACTCTGTCCTTACCCAGTCCCAGGCATGGACTGCCATGTCAACCGTTTGGGGATTCTAGCTTTAGAGAGTGGGGGCATTGAAAAGGCAAAAGGCCACTGAAGGCAAGAGCAGAGGAAACATCAGGGGAGGAGGAGGGGGAAGGAGGGACATCTGTTTCTAGAAGAGTGCACCTCTACCAGACAGTCAACCCATACTTCGAGTCAGTGTTTCTCAGGGGTGGTCCCACGACCAGCGGTAGCAGCAGCGTCTGAGAACTTTTTAGACGTGTGAATTTTCAGACCACGCCCCAGATTTACTGAAACTAAAACTCTTGGGTGGGGCCCAGCAGGACGCTTGAGAACTTCTCTTGATGGTGAAAAGAAGCTCTCCGTTTCCCAAGGTTTCGAATTCTCTCTTAGTAGAGCTCTCATATAACAAGTTGAATGACATCTATTTCTCTGGGTGCTTCCTTTCCTTATTGGAATAAGCTGGACTTATGCTCTCATTCAGGCTCTGTAGTTATGTCTGCATTTGGCTCACCTCTCCACAACACCTTAATTATCCCCATTTTAAAGACGCCAAAGACCGAGGCCCAGACCGATGGCTCATCTGGGGAGCACCCACTAACTCAGAGCTCTCTGCAGTAGATGGTCAGGATTTCTTGTCATGCTGAAGCTGAGAGGCCTTACAGGATAAAAATACCTAGCAAATGAAATGTTAGAGAGAAACAAACGCTAGTGGAAGAAAATATTCCTGGCAAATGTGATGCGAATAAAACTGACGTTTGGTGAGTGTTACTGAATGAAAATATTAGCTGAATAAAAATGCTAAGTATAGACACAAATGTTAACAGCTGAACATTGCTGGTAATGCACAGCAAATAATATGCGCTGAAAGGAAATATATTAACTGCGGGAGAAAGGCAAGGAGCCCTAGTGATTTATAACAAACAAACACCTAGAGTGGAGGATGCTTCCTATGGTAATAGATTGTTGTAGCTTTCGTAGCTCTAGTGTCAAAACGCCTCTACCTGACTTAGCAGCTTTTTTCTATTCTGTACTTTCACAAGACGGCTTTACGTTCCAGCCACCAACAGCATGTATTCATTTATGAAAGAATTGTTTCCTACGCTGCCCTGGGTTGTTTGCCAAATTGCTCTCCCGTAGCTTGTGCACCTGGCGTCACACACGTCCCTGACACCACTTCTCACCTCCTGCACTATCAGTGGGATAGAACTGCAGACGCTGAGGTCCCCAGGCGTGGAGTGGGGTGGTGGCCTTTTTGAGGGAACACTGAATTGAAACAAGGTCCCCATATTCTGCAAACAACTTTCTCAATCATTCTGCTCACAGGAAACATAAAAAAGACAAGAAGTCTGTTGCCAGTCCCTGTCTATACGAGGTAATTGTTTTGACACGTTAATTACGTGAATGAAGCACAGAGTTTGCTGCAATCCACTGCGGCAAATGAAAAGAACCCTTTTGTGCATGTCTACACAAATGGACTCTGCACTGCATTGTGGGAAGCGTCAACTGACATGCATGAGTCGGATGGTTTTTTTGTTTGTTCTCATTTTTATTTATTTAGTTATGTCTGTATGGATGTATTTTTCGCAGCCAGGCTACGATTTTGCATGTCAGTTGTAGATACAGTCTTTCTTCTGAGTATTGCATTTATTTTATCAACCCGATTTCCAAATTTTCTCTAGGCCTCACTAGGACTTTGAAGGCTCAAATCGGTGGATAATAAATTATAAAAGGAAAATTGTAGCAGTCTGTCTTACTCACTAACCAACCCATATACCAACCTTTGACAAATACTTGCCTAGCACATAGTAGGCAGACAATGAGTATTTATGGGATAAATGAATGACGTGTGGGTCTAGAGCTAGGTATCTGTTACTCACTTTCATGCTTATCCCTAATCTGTCAAGATATTGACGGCAAGTGAATTTCACCCTTCATCATACCAGACTGTAAATTGCGGGGCATACAGGGTGACTCATTCAATGGAATGTTGGTTTAATGACTCCTTCCTATACTCACCATCTTGTTTTGCAACAGGGTCTGAGGGGGTTAATGTTTGCAGAGAGCTTGGAGAATGGCTAATGCTGCGTGAATAGCAGAGTAAATAATTACTGCTTTGCCTTTATGAGACAGCTTCTAGACAGAGGGAAGGAGCGGGAGGCCTCAGTGTACATCTGCCAGGGCAGGTGAGAGCAACCTCAGGCGTGTGACCTTCGCTCTGGGCACACACACGCTGTCCCAGAGGACTGCATCCTGGTGGGGAGAGGGTCCCCGTGGAGGTATTCTGGATGGGAAGCTGGGAAAGATAAGCTATTGGCCGCCTACAAGGTTCACCCCTCACCTTATCTCAGATACAGTTAAGCAGGGGCAGGACTCTGCTGGTACAGTTTTTATCTTCAGAGGTTTCAGGATTTCGATTTCATTTTTCAGTAGGACAGGAAATTGCTTATGGCAGGAATCCGTCGGGGTGTAGAGAATCTAACCAGCATCCACAGCCCTGTTCTGACAGATTGTCTCACTCCTCTCCACTTCTCCCAGTGAGGCTGCACTCCATCCTTTTTGCTCAAATAGCCTCAAGAACTGAAGCTGGGGTTAGGCTGGCTTTGATTCAGCCTGGCTGGGCCATCTTTACGAGATCCTTGGCCCCAGCAGTCAAGCAGTTGATTCTTCCACCCACTTGCTGTTTGGCTCCACCAGCGGGAGATTTGTCTTCCCCAAGCTTCAGTCTCCTTGACCATAAAATGGGGAATAATGGCAACTGCCTTTTTGACCGCATAGGGCTGTTGTGAAGATGAAATGTAACAGTAATAAATGTATGTATTATGACACACATATGTATATAACATACAGTTTTTAGCAGCTGCGATTCTGTGACTTTGGATAATCATGAACAGAGCTGGAGAGGTAAAACCGACAGGCTGTTGGAGGCAGGGCAGGCAGCGTCCCCGCCAGGCTTCAGAGGTAAGAACTGTGCTCCGTGGAGGAGGAAAGCGACCCCAGGGCTGAAGTTTAGACCGCAGTGCTGGGATCTGGGGAGAGAGAAGAGCTACAAAGTTACACCGAGTGTCAGTCTCATCACTGTACCGGTGACGACCGTCTGAACCAAATCAGAACCAGTCTCCCCAAACCAGAGCGTTAAGGAGGGTAAAGTGGGGTGACAGAATCAACATGGGGCTGGATACCTGAATCCTGATTCTCTCATGTGAGATGCTTCTTGTGATCCCTGGAGGGGTCCTTGTAACTTTTCTGAGCGTAGGTTTCCTGTCTGTTGAATGGGGGTGATTTTAGAACTCCTGATAAAGTGGTCTGGTCGAAAGGGACTTTGAATTTGTGTGAAATTTGTAGGAATTTGTGTGAAACCCTAGAACATTTTAGGCCCTCAGTAAGAGTTGGCTTAGTCAGGGATCCACATATCCATTCACTTATTCACTCATTGATTCAGAACATCTCACAGTCTTGGGTTGCTGGCTGGTCTCAGGAGGTTGTTAACAGTTAAGGACTTTTTCAGTGGTGAAGGGAGCCGCTCATAAACACCATCACCAGCAGTGGTAAGAGAAATGGGAATACATTCCTGCACCTTTGTCTGTGCGTCCAATTACTCCTCATTGCTCGTGGAGTACCAGAAGGTTGCGGTTCCTCTGCTGTCTCAGGATCCTCTCCCTTTTGCTGCCTGAGTGTGGGGAGGGCTCCAGCAAGCCAGGCTCACCAAAAAGAAGGAAACATAATAGGCTTGCTGCCTTTTTCTCAGTGAAAATGCTCCCCGAGGTACCATATAATCAGAGCAGGGCTGTGACAGGCAGCATGTCCCTGTTCTCCCCACATCCCAGCCATAATACAACATTAGAGGCAATTAGGGCTTGTTCTAGATTGTTCGTAAGATGATTATTATAGCCATTGCAGGGACATTTCAAAACAGTGGAGTTAAGGATTACAATGTGCTCCACATTTCCAAAGCTGCTAATGAGGGTGGTGCTGGGAAGAGCCTAAGAAGCAGAGACAAAGCCCCGCATCACCCCTGCCAGCAAGGCCCTGGGCCGAGATGCACGTCGCACCTGAGGGCTGATGGCGAGTATTCTCTTCCTGGCAGAGCTGCTCAGCAGTAGAGGCTCAGGCAGAAGGATGGGTTGGAACAGATGCTCAACCACCTTATCCTTTTGTTCCCTGGACATGTCAAAAAGCCCCTCAGTATCAGACATTCGAGCACCTGAACAATAGAAGGGCTCTGAACACAGTCCCTCTCCCTCTGTTCCTTCTAGCTACCCGCACAAATGCTTGACCAAACTTGGTCTGGAAAATCTTTAACCCAGTCTTCCACGATTGCATTCAAGCCCTTCTTTTGTTCAGGGGAAACAGAAAACAGCTGGTCAACTTGCTGTCCAAACTTGTTCTCCTGCCTTTCCTCCATAATGGCCTGTAAACACCATTCTTCTAGCTCTTCAGGCACAGAATCATGGGGCTGCCTTGTACTTTTTCTCTTTCTTCTCCTTCCAAGGAGTGTTTAATGTGCTCCTACCATGGGCCAAACAACATTCTATGTGCTTGAATTCCATCAGTGAATGAAACAAAGATCCTTGCCCTCATGAAACTTTCCTTATAGACACATAAATAACGTTGTGTAGCCGGAGGTGATAAGTAGTAAGGAGTAAAGAAAAAGATGAGCAGAGTGAGGAGGATTGGACTTATTAAGGAACTCATAACCTCTGACTCGGACTATGACAGTGGTCTCTTTACTGGGGTTCCCTTCCCCTCCTAAGGCCCAACTCTGATGTCATCACTGACCCAGGCAAAAGTCTTCTAGTCTCCCTAGTACCTACCCAGCCATGTTCCCAGCCCCGAACCTGGCGTTCCAGGCCCTGCGTGTGTTAATCCCAGCCTATTTCCACTCTATCTCCCTCTATTTCCTGAACCCTGTGTCCCAGCCAGAATTAACTCTCAGTTATTCCCCAGCACATCCTGCCTTTTCTTGCCTCATGGTGTAGTATTTGTAGGGAAAAGAAAGCTAATATTTATTGAACTTTGCTAACAGGCAGAACTTTGTACACCAAATCTGGAGCTCCTTCTCCCAGATCACACAATTTATTACGATTTGTTCCCCGATTCCAGATTGAAACTTCTGGAAGAAGAGCTGTGTACATTCACCTCTGTGCCACCTGCAGTGGCTGGCACAAAACTTCACACAAACTAGGTGAAAAAATATTATCTGAATTAAATTTCTTTGAATATAATTGAATTAAGTTGAACATGCTTTTATAAGGCTATTAATTCACTGATCTTTCAGCAGCCTCTTGTGTAGATTTTAATCAGCTCGCTCTGTCAGCCCTTTAATAACCTCTGTGTCTCTCTCTGACTTCTGCCTTTGTTCTCTGAAGTGCTCATGCGCCAGAGCTGGACCCCACAGAGAGCCTCTTCAAGGCTGATAATGGTAGGTTTCTTTATGTGTGTCTTTCACTTGTCTTTTCTTCATATTCTCCCTACCTGCTTCATTTTTCCATTTGAGATCACCTTATGGACAACAATTCCCCTGCCCATATTTCATCCTCACTGGCACACACCCTAAGCCAGGCCTCAGGGGTCTTTGGTTCTGGCTCTGCCTCTGTCCTTCATGTGCTGGGGAGCTGGAGTGGGCTTCAGGAAGACCTTGGTTTCCTTACAGGGGACTGCACATATGGTTTTAAAATTCCTACCAGATCTACTATGTGCAATCCTCATTGTTTAATGTACCATAATTAATAAGTAAATATTTTTAGATCCTGTTGATGTAGAGGCACTTTAGAGATTCTCTCTGGAGTGTTCTTCTTAGGCAATACCTGGTCAGGCAGCTTGCTTTATGACCCCTCAAAGCAGCTTTGCTTTCCCTCATAGACTCCCAGTGATCGGCACGCATCTCCTGAGGAGTGGTGGGGCCCGTGGATAAAGAAGAAGTGTAGATCTTAGTCTTTTGAAGGAAGACCTTGGGAAAGAGAAGGAGGGTGAAGTAGAGGCACTTGGGGCATTTCTTACATTCCTTTTGCCTCTTGATGTGAAGAGCCTGGGGGTTCACCCTGCCACAGACCTCTGGTCATCTTAAAATCTCAGTTCTGTGACTTTAACATCTTCAAACACCCACCTATTACAGATGACCACTTCCCACATTCCCTCCCTTGGCAGCTGTCAAACCACAAAAAGCCACCAGTGGCGTGTGGCCCCAGTTTCAACCCCACAGATAAAACTTTTGGTAAGGGAGGACGAGCTGCTAAGTAAATAGAATGCATTGCAAGTGTTGATAGATTTTCTGTTCTGTCCTGGCATTGTGCTCAGTGGAGGATTACCGCTGTGTGTGTTTAAATGTGACAGCTGTTTCATTCACTCCCTGGTGTGTTGGAGAAGCCGTGATAAAGCCAGCGATGCGCCTTCAGAATCTTTAAAGCAAAATCCTCTAGAAAAAAAAAATCCTCTCCCCACCCTCTCTGTCCCCATCTCCCTGCTCATTCCTTACATACATTTCCATTTATTGGATTTTATCTTTGATTTTTAATGTTCTGGGTGAGAAATACCCCAAGAAGACCTTCCACCTCTGGTTGCTGGGCATCCCTGAAGCAGTCGGCTTCATTCTGGTACCCTGGGTGCAGAGGGAATGCAGAGCATTTAGAAACCTTAATTAAGGAACATTTAGGAAGATAGGGTGATGAGGGGCAAGATTAGCAATGGATTTCACTGTTGCCTGCCGACGGCTTTCTGTTTAATTATTACAAGGGGAGCTGCCAGCAATGCAGGAGCCGAGGGTTTGATAGTGAACTACAGTGACCTGGATTTCTGTTTCATTAGATTTCATTTAATTCAGGCAAAGGAGGCAATTTCTTAGACTCTAGGATAGCTGAATGTTAAGCTCCAGGCCACAAAAATGAGGGGGAAGGAATGTATTTTATTCTGAGCTCTACCAATTCCCAGACACATAATCCTGCCTGGATCCCAACACCTCTTACTGTTTTGGGAAGTAGAGAGAATGGGGAGGTATTGTGTCCCATTGAGGGCTAAATGAGCTGAATAATTGACTCAACATTATCCTCTTTGAACTAAAGAGGGCCAAGGAAACTCCTCCCCATTAGATTTAAAGGAAAGGATCTTCCTCTCTCTAGATCCTTCTGGCTTTTTCTGAAAGGGTTGAGTTTGTTTTTGATGACCCTTAGGGATCACTCAATTTATCCAGCCTGTGACTAAGAAGGGCTGTGCCTAGATGCTGATCGGCACAGTAGGAGGAGGGGCAAGAAAATGGCTGCGAAGGAAAGGCTGGTCAAGGATTCTGTGTGTGCTACAGTAAATCGCCGTATCTTTCTGTATGCTTCCCTATTTTGCCCTTTCTACCTCTTCTCTATCTTAAGCTAATAGTCACAGTTGGTTGAGGGATTCTGAAAATTCACAAACGAATACTGGACCTAAAATCAGAGAACTTGGGTTCTGCCACTTGTCTGTGCCTTAAGCATCAGTTAATCTCTCTCAGTTTCCTCAGTTAACAAAATGGGAATACTAACTCCTATTCCATAGGAAGATAATAGGATTAAATAAGAAAATGCCTATATAGCATGTAGGTCATAATAGGTTCTCAGTAAATATTAGTGCCACTCCACGCACATAGGGGAAGTAAGGAAGACTGTCTTCTGAAGACAGCCAAAGAAGATCCTACTTATATTGGGCTTGTATTCAGCTAAAATAAGAGGAGGATAAACAAAAATAAAAGGTATTACTAAAGAATTAAAAGTTAACAAGTTGTGATACATTCATACTATGGAATACTTCTCAGTAGCAAAAAATAAAAAACTACTGATATATGCAAGAACATGTATAGAATAGCATTCTTGTAAATAAGTAAACAGCTACTTACAGTAACTTGTTGATAAGCCACAAGGACTGATTTCAAACTATCGTCTCCCCATGTCTATCTAAAGTGACAAGTTCATATAACAACTCTCACTTTATTTTATATTTTTCCTTGGAAAAGGCAGAAAGCATTATGCTAAGTGAATTAAGTCAAACACAAAACAAAAGGCTACATACTATATTTTCAATTTTATATGACATTCTATAAAAGATAAAACTTGAGAGATAAAACTTGGATCAGTAGTTGTTTGGGACTGGAGGTGAGGGGAGGTGATTTACTACAGCAGAGCACAAGGGAAATTTTCAGGGTTTGGAAGTCTTCTGTATCTTCTTTATGATGGTGATCACACTTGAAATGCACACCTAGAAAGGCTGAATTTTACAGTGTATAAATTGTACCATGTATAAATTTACTATGTATAAAAAATGATGGTTTAAAATGTTGGCAAAGGAATAATTTTTTTTTCCTATTTCTTCCATTCTAGAAGGATTTAACTTGTCCCCATTGTGAGGTGCTAAGGGTCTTACAGAGGCGTCACTAGAACCTGGGGCCTATCGACTCCCTCCCTGTGGAGTCCCTGAATGGACATGATGGGGTTGTAAGTCAGCGGTAATTCGATGGAAATGTTTGCATATCTGCACAAATGAATTTTTCTGGGGAGATGTCTCATAGTTTTAAGTAGTGAATCACTGCCCATCCCTCATACAAGAACAACCACCAAGTGAAAGAAAGAGAGAGAGAAAGAATGCCAAAAAGAAGGAAAGAAGGAAGGAAGGAAGTGAGGAAAGAAGGAAAGAAAGAAAGAAAAACTATGAACCATTATTCCAGGAGAAAAGGTAAAGTGAGAGTTATTGTATGAGTTCATCCCCAGGATGGACATGGGGAGGCAATAATTTGACATCAGTCCCTTAGTATTATCACCAGGTTACCATCATTAGCTGGTTATTCTTATTACAGAGAATATACTTTATATGCAGGCTCGTTTCTGTGGACCTGTGGTGTCACTCACTCTGATGGCCAAGCTCATAGCAGGAAAAAGGGAGTTAGACGTGCATAAATTCTCCCTAATTCAGGATACTTAATAGGTTCCTTGCACAGTGCCTGCAGAAGTTTGAAAATGGAAGCAGGGAGAGATCACCAAGGATAGGTAGAAAGCAGGATGCCAAGCACGGCTTAATGGAATTCATGGTATTGATCCAAGTGGCAAACACATAGCACTGTAACAGTATTGAAGGCTTCATGCTGGGCAGTAGCTCGGGAAAGGCCACAGCTGCTAATTTGCAAAAATATCAGGGTCTGGGAAGTTATTGGGGGTCTTTGGAAGGTAAGTCTCTAGGAGCCCCTTTAATAACTGCAGCATCCTCCCAGGCCTTCATGAGGTATTTCTAACCAGAAACATGGGCCCTGAGAACACACTCCTGCTAGTGACGTTATGTCACAAGCTTCCCGACAGGGATATCACTTTGTGCCTCACACACTGTGAATAATTAGTCCATTTGGGATGCTAATGGTAATGACAACTGTAATAAGAGTTGCACTAACAGGCCAGCTATGCCCCTCTGTGGGCCTGAAAGAATGGGTCATTTTGGACAAGGCACTTTTTATGCTGGGATGTGTACCTACCATTCCTGGCCACAGAGGGTCTATTCATGTTAATGAAATGCTGAGGAATGTTCTCTTCTAAAATAGGCACTGCTGTAAAAATGATGGGAGTGCTGTTTCTACCGAGCCACCTAGAGCTCGATATTTAAAAGCATATCTGCAAATAATGATTCACAAAACACACTCTCATATACCATCCACCTCCTACTAGACCCTATCCCTTTAATGTCAATGGTACCTGTCCCCCACAACCTTGGTGCTACTTTTATTTCTAAACCAGCGATTCTGACAGGAGATCCCTAGGTCTGATAAAATCCTAATAGGGCTGAAGAGGCCTCCCTGCTTTCTCACCATATTTTTGTAACTTTCAATCCTAATAGATGTTCCCAAACAGCACAGCTACTATGTAGGGTCTGAAGAAATGAGTGACAGTGCCGGGGGGCTAGCAGGGCACACGAACAAGGCATTGAGAACAATGCTCATGGCCTCAGGGGCCTAGACATGAATGCAGAGCTTGGGTAGGTAACCTGAATGAAAGTGATAGCATCTGGCAATAAAAAACAAACTTCACAAATGTTCCCAAGACCTGGCAGTGATGGATGCAAGTCTGAAGTATCATGACAAAAAGAAAAAAAATTCGGATAACACTGACTGTTTGAAGGGGAGTAGGGGTAGATATACATGCCAAGTAGACACATTTGCCTGGAAATACAAGAAACTGAGTATGGGAACTTCATGGACACGAGAAATTATGAGTAAAAATAAAAGGAGAAGGATATCTCTGTGGGACTATATTACAAATTGGTCAGCCAGATGGAAGCAGTGGATGGCACATTTCGTATCTGGTAAATAAACCAGCACAGAAGCACCATGCACTAGCAATAAGAAACTTCGATGATATAGCATTTCCAGGAAGACTCACTTAGGTAAAATCAAAAAACCACTTACATTTCTGGTAATTTTCTGTAGAATATAGGAACTAGCAAATAGTATGGCTACTACAAGTACCAACCAACAAGAAGAATTCATTAGTGACATGGAACTGATAGCGATTTGGAAGAAAGTGACTATGTCATCTTGGTGTTTCTAATGTCCAAAGAACATAACAGTGGGCTGAGTCAGAGGAATATTCTGGACTTTTAGAAGGAAGCTATCAAAGCATTTAGATTAAAGATAGATACAAGCAGGAGACACAAGATGAAATTACAAGGAATTCTGTTAAAGCAAAAAAAGAGGCACTTTTTCTTTTCAGTGTTATTGCACAGGGAGCTCTCTGAACAAATGATGGAAATAAGGAAAATAACTAATGATGAATATAAAGAGTTGGCATACCTAAATGTTAGATAGGCTAAATTACAAAATGAACTGGGGCTAATGGCATCTTTTTGGAGACAGCCCTACTCCTTGGACCTCATGATAAAATGCTGTTATATCCAACATAGACAGAAATTCATAGCTCTTTTAATTTTCAGATTTTCTCTTCTGTCAAAAAGAATTATCTCTGTGCTGAAAATGGCAGACCCAATAATTTTAAGAGAGTTTATGCCTACTTTATATCCTAAAAAATGAGAGATTTATGGAAAGGAGATTCTAATTTCCGTAAGAGTGATTGGAAATCTTCAAGGAATCCTGAAGAATGGGAGGATGCTGGAAAACAGGCAATTAGAATATTTGTTTGCAATTTTCACACATAGGAAATTTTCTTTAGTGAATTTAGAAAATGTAGACAGCATACCTATACTTTTGTATGCACTGGCCCAACTCATACAGAAGAAAGGTTTTAGCAGAGTATTAAAGGGTCTTATCCTGTTAAATATTTTATCGGTGCCTTGGATAAACATCAAATCTGTAGATGCTTCACATTAGGAAGTTACATGACGTGTTGAATGGATAGAACTGGAATCCAAAGAGATTTAAATAAGCGATACTGGCGTGTCAATTCTAACAAGATAACATTTAATAGATGGTGAGCTTAAGGTCCCTAAATTTAGTACAAAAATCCAATCGCACTTATTCATGATGGATGAGATAAAGTTTAATAGGAACACATGAAACAAATCAACAACAACAAGATATCTGATGTCAAAGTGCAATGTGAATAAAAGGGCTGAGGTGTCTGCCAAAAATTCTAACAGAATCTTAGGGAAAGGCAGATGACGGCGCTGTTTCCTACTGAGCAGACCACGTCTGTAATGTCATGTTTTCTTGTGGGGGGAGGGGCCATGTTTTAAGTGATATATCAGTGGATAGAGTACATTTAAAGAAAAACAACGGGTATATTAGAGATACTGTTTAAACTAAAATCACATATGTCTTATGAGTGAGAAACAGTTACAGAAATTGGGGACACTTATACCAGAAAAATGTGGGAGCTCCTCTTATATATGTAAAAGGCTAATATAAGACAGATTCTTTTTTATTCTGTGTAGTCTCAAGAAGAAAAACTCAAACTACTGTGAACAAATCATAAGAAAATAAACTTTGGAAAATAATTTATTAATAGTCAGACATCTCCAAAGATAGAAGAGGTTCTTTTAAGTGTCACAAGTTTCTGCATCACTGGAAGTGTTCACAGACTGTTGACAACCTGACACAGAAGCTGTGGAAGGTATTCAGAGATCAGATGGATAAGCACACACATTAGTATTTATTCCCAGTTCACTGTCCAAGAACTTCCGAGGCAAATTTTAGCCCCTGCCAACGTTCTTTCCCCCGAGTTTTGCTCCTCAGTAAGAATCAGTGAAGACCATTTCTTTCTCCCCCTTCCTCTCAGCATTTCCTCTCCTACATATTCAAGATTTTCGGTAGAAAACTTAAGATATTTTGCTACTACATGGTACAGTGATTCTCAACCTTTTTGGTCTCAGGATCCCTTCACATTCGTAAATAATATTAGGACAGTAAAAAGCTTTTGTTTATGTAGTTAGTATCTATCTATATTCATAGTAATAGAAATTAAAAAACAAAAAAATCAAAAAAGTACATATTAACTTATTTAAAACAAAAATACTAAACCCATTACATATAAACATAAATCAAATATTTTATGAAAAATGATTACATTTTCAATTTTAAAAAAGTGAGATAAGTGGGATTTTATATTTTTGCAAATCTCTTTAATACCAAGATTAATAGAACACAATAGAATTCTCATATCTACTTTTACATTAAGTCACAAAATATGTAGTTGTAAAAGGGAGGAGTATTTTAATCATTTTTGGGATAATTGCAGATATTCTTCTTTGGTATAACATCAAAATTCAAAAGTGTTAGTTTCTTAAAGGTTAGTTGCAATGTGAAATCTGAAGCCACATCAGTGAATGTTTCGTAATCTGTTATGCTAAAATCCATGGGTCTATCCTGCACTTGGAATAAATCTTTTACCCATCCCTGATTTTATGACATCATGCACTGCTCATTTAGAAAATATTGGTTTGCTGACTCATGTAGCTCTCCCAAATGTTGACACATTTTATTATAAAAATCAAAAAATTTACATTCATTGGTATTGGGCATGTGTCAAGCTCCTGGTGAAAGCTTTCCAAATTTCTATTTTCTTTTGAATGCTCTAATTTCATCATTGGCAACAAATACTGTCAATTGTTTTCCTTGAAACGACATGCTCACTTCATTCATTTTTTTTTTAAGTCTGTTAGAATATGGTTGTTCAAGTTTGAACAACCATAGTTTGTCTGTCAATCATTCTTTCACAAAAAATGGTATTTCATGAAAAAAAAAGCTAGTTCAGCTCGCAACTCAAACAATTGCATAATCGCATTTCCTCAAGAAAACCATCATTCTTTGGTCATGCTGCAGAAGTGCTTCATGTGTACTTTCCATTTTGTCAAATATAATATTAAAAAGACATGTAACTAAGGATCAAGATTTAATAAATAATTTTTACTATTTCTTTAAGATTATTCTTATGTGAAACTAGCTTTTTTTAAAACTTCCTGCAAGTGTGTGACAGTGAAGAATGCAGTGACCACTGATACAGTTTAGTGCCAGCACCTTAATTCTTGCTATAGTGCCAGCATTGCTCTCGACCTATTGCAAATAGTTGTAAATGACAACACAGTGAATAATGCAAATAATGTCTTGGTAGTTTTATGAAGATAGTTTTGACCTCATGAACTCCATGAGACGGTCTCGTGCACCCCCAAGGGTCTACAGACACTTTGAGAATCATTGATATGGTATAATAGGGCTTAGAAATCTTGTATCAGTACATTTTTAAAAGAGTTTCCAGCCTTGTTATTCTGTGACGCTAGAGTTGCATCCTCTTAACCTTCTCATATACCCTTCGCTCTGGTCATGCGATTTCCAACTTCCACTTCAGAACGTAGTTTTCCAATTTCCAAGTCTGCCCAGATCCTGAGAAGTGTAACCTGTCTTTTGCTTTGGTTTGCGGGAGAAGAAGAGAAGGATTGCAAAAAGAATATTCAAAAAGGAGGGCTTAGGTATAGTTTGCATCCACTCAGAAGTAGAGATGTGGCAATGATCCCAGACACAGCAAGTGACCAGAACAGAGAAAAGTGAGCAGAGCAAGCCCTGTGCTTGCTCCTGGGCCTTTGGGAACAAGGCCGTCCCCCTAGGGTAACATGGGATAGGAGAGGTGTGTCTCGGGAACTCCTGGAGACTTTTTATGAAATGCGTATTCCTCGGCCATACACTTGGAGTTTCTGAGTTAGTATGTCTTTGGGTGTGGGGGATGGGGACTCAGGTAGACCTAGTTTGCAAAAACTCAGGGGATTTTGATGTGCATCTTGCTTGAAAGTCATTGCTGTGGGGGTGGGTGAGCAGAAGTGTCACTAGGTGATCCCAATTGAGCCTGGAGATGTGGGGTTTATTGTTTGGATATTGTTAGGTAAAGAATGGGTGAGGGCTCTTCAATGGTTTAGGGACAGGGGTCAAGGCTTGGAAACAGCCCTGAGGGTAGTTAAGGGAGAACATTCAAGAATATAATTTTGATCTGAGTTGGTCAGTAGAGGAAGAAATCTCCCAAACCCCAGGAGCTCTTTCTTTTGTTGTCAACATCTTTATTCAGTATTACTTCACTCTCCAGCAAGACAGAAGTAAATGACAACTAAGAATCTAAAAAAAAAAAAAGGCTTGAAGACCAATAGCTGTCCACAAGAAGATGTTTGAGCAGTAATTGCTGCTTTCCTTTCATCAGTTTAACTTGCAGTCACTCAAGAAAGAACACTTGGAGTGGAAAATCTATTAATACTGAAGCCTGGGACTGGTTAGAAGCACAAACTGTGCAGAGAGTGGTATTATGGCTCCCTGTTTCTCAGTGTTGTAACTCTTAATCTGCTAAAGACATTGCATAGAAACTAGAAAAGCTTTTCTTTTGATTTTTGCAAGTGACACCAAATATCCTGTTCCTGACAGGTACATGGGCCTAGTTTATTTTGGAAAAGAGTTAGGATGATGGGCTCTAGTGGCACAGCCTCACAGATCTGAACACAGACGAGGGAGTCCAATCACAATATTTGATAAGCCCAATTCATTACCAACCTCTTCTGATTGGTAAAAAAGGCCCAGAAAATGGTGCATCTAGCTTTTCTGTTTCTTATAGAGTTATGCAGACAATGGTCACTTGGACTCACATAGAGGTGTCACCCCACGATTGATTTTGGGGTTTCAACCTCAAAAGAAATGATGCCTCTCCCAGAAAGCTGCAATTTAGCCATGCTGCCACCAGGGAGTGATAGTGTGCAACTTTATTTAATGTGGTCCAAACTATACGGTGTATATTTTTTCTGAAATATAAGATGGCTGCTCGAGTCCAACATTTATTTATATTAAAATATCCACTTGCATACATTATTTAAATATCTTGTTAAAAGGTAAAGCAAAACAAATGTCAAAATAGGTAATACTTTGTGAATAGCATGACCTAAACTCTGAGTTAATGATGAGCAACAAGCTACTTGCCTGGCATCAGTCAAAGAACTTTCCAAATGGTAGCTCATTTAAAGATCTCAATAACCCTGTGAGGTAGGCACTATTAATATTATGATTTTTAGATAAAGAAACCAAGGCACAAATAAATGAAATAATATGAGTAAGTTACAAAGCTAGTAAGTGCTAGAATTATGTTTCATATCCCAGGTATTCTGGCGGTAGAGCTCCCCCTGTTAACGAAGCTATCCTCCCTCTATTTGACTTCTATACTCTAATGGCTATTATTACTTCTACTACATGTTCTAATGTTGGTTTTTATGCCAACTAATTATGGCATTTTTGTTCTGGTTTGTTTACTGCCTGACTTCCCCATGATAATAAGTTTCACGAGATATTACAAGTAGCATATTACCCCTTAACAAGGATCTTTGGAACATCTGAAATGTGAGAACAGTGCTCCTAATACAAAGTTCTATTACGGAGTTTAATTTATAGAAGATGCTACACGATGTATGTGTTAAACATTATATTGGTATTGTATTACATTGCCTGTCTATGGATAAGAGAACTTGCTGGGTGGCCTTGGTCATCTCACACAGACACTGAGACACTATTTCCTCTTCACAGTGGGCATATGCGACTGATGAAGCATATATTTTTGGCTTCCATTTCTCAACTTTCATGGGTCATGACAAAATACAAGGGTCTTGCAGGGGACAAGTATTTCTCTCCTTGCTTTTTTCAATGGAACCACTCTCTGCCTGCTAGTCTTGGCCTCTCCATTCTGATTTCTCAGGCTGCGATCCTCTTGCTTTCTGTTTTGTGGGAAGCTGTAGGCTGTCCAGTAGCTTTTGTCTGCTTTAAAGCCCTTTTTCTATAGAGGCACATAAATCACCAAAACACTCTTGGAAGTCTCTAGAAGGAAAAATCAACAATAACAACAACATTAAGTTTTTCAGTCTTTTGTTTGTGGTCCCCATTTTCTTTTTTCTATTTGTAATCTCTTTTCCTTACTTATCCCTTTCATTTTGAGGGCTCTAGGAACACTTATGACCACTCAATCCTTCAACTCCCTGAAACTGTACCCCTATATTCCAGAACTGACATAGAATGTAAAGTTTGTATCTTACTCTGAATCTTATCCTGACACCCAAACCATCCCAGATTTGAACTAGCCTGGTATCAAAGTCTCATACAGCAGTGTGCCCTCAAGCCCAGATGTGGGTATAGCAGCCTAGGGAATTCTTCTGTGACTGAACTTTTTCAGTTTTAAAATAATTGTGACATAGTGTGACCACAATGATCCTTGCCTCCTGAGATTTATGCCCTTGTGCATTCCCTTCCCACACTGAGTAGAGCTAGCCTCTTCAACCAATAGTATAGCGTGGAAACAACGGTGTGTGCCTTCCAAGGCTAGGTCATAAAAGCTCTCCTGGCTTCTGACTTGCCCTCTCTTGGATCACTCACTCTGGAGCAAGCCAGCTGCCACATAATGAGGACACTGGAGCAGCCCTCTGGGGAGACCCACATGGCAAAGAACTGAGCCCTCCTTTCAACACCCTTCACCAACTTGCCAGTCATGTGAATGAGCCACCTTGAAAACAAATCTTGCAGCCCCAGCCAGGCCTATGGGCAACTGCAGCCACACAAGAGAAGCTGAGCCAGAACTACCCATCAAAGCTGCTTCCAAATTCCTGATGCACAGAAACCATGATGCACAAATTTTGAAGTAATTGTTTATGTAGCAATAGATGAGTAACATATAGAGAGTTTTTTATTGTCAACTGGTTTCTTTCTGTGAGAAGCTGTTTGGCAATCCCTATAATTAGTTTGCTGTAATCATAGAAGAATTTTCTATGACTTCTCTCTCTAGAAAAGAGGTTGAATAGTCTTTTTCCCTACCTCTAAATCTGCCTCTCAGGCCTGTAACTGCTGGACTGATTTGCATAGGATACTGAGATTACTTATCCAACAAGCCTAAGTTGCTCCTAGCAAAAACTGTGGATCCTGGCTTATTTTGAATAGTTTAGAGTGGCCATATCTCTTGTAAAAATACAAGAGATAAGGTAGTAAGAGTCTCTGCTGCACTGTGGAAAGAACTTTCATAGGTTTGGAGTCAGGCGTATTTGGTTTTGGATCCAGGATTGGCCACCCAGTAACACTGAACATTAAATAATGTGTCCAAGTTATCAAAGATTGCCTGAACGAATTATGTCACATCTCCGAGTGTCAGTTCTTCATCTGTAAAATGAAGATACTATTTGTGTTGCAGGGCTGTGTGAAGATTAAATGGTATACCTTTTAAAATAAATTTCACAAAATACAAGGCCATACAGATAATGGGAATTTAATAAATGATAGCCACCATTAATATTAAAAGATGACCTTGAACAACAGATAAACGTTCGAAAACTAACTTATTTGAGCTCAAAGATCCAAAACATGTCTCAGTATCTGATTCTGAGTTAGTGTGACACGATTCACAAGTAGGAGAGAAAGGAAGGAAAGCTCCCTTTCATCTGAGCTGGGGCTTGAAGAATGGCCAGGATCTCAACAGCAGACATGAGGAGGGATGGCATTTTAGGTCCAGGGAACAGCACGAACAAAGTTAGAGAGATGGGAAAGGATCACATGTTTGGGGACAAAGTAGGGGTAGAGAGTAGTTCAGATTGGCTAGATCACGAGAAATTGACAGAAAGCAGTAGGTAATACAGGTGGGAGAGGACTGGAAAAGCCATTTGTGATAATTTCAGTTTAGGTTTCTCAACTTGAGCACTACTGACATCTTGGGTTGGATAAATCATTGTCGTGGGGACTGTCCTGTGCATTGCAGCCTGTTTAACAGTACCCCTGGCCTCTATCCACTAGACACCACTAACGCCCACTCCCCACCAGTCGTGACAGTCAAAAATATCTCCAGACATTGCTAGATGAGCCTCTAGGGGGCAAAATTGCTCCAAGCAGAGAACCACTGCCTTAGTCCAACATTCTCACCTTTGCTGAGAATGTCACTGAAGCCCAGAGAGGATGTGTGCCTGGGACAAGGACACACAGCCTGAGGCTGCAGAGTCAAGTCTAGACCCTTCCAGAGCTTTATCCTTATCTAGACACTTGAAAAGCAGCCAGATGGTCTTTGTCACATTAAGCAGAGGGAGTAAGAAAAATATCATTAAAGAGACTTAGGTATAAAGGAACACAATATATCATCAGGCTGGGCCTCTGAGAGGGAGAGTCACAGATGCCATCTTATTTAAAACATGTTAATGTGGGTATTAAATGAGTTAATACCAGAAAGTGTCCAGCTGAGCGTGTAATGCTCAAAAAGTGACCAGAAATGATGGAGTTTTTTCCTTCCTTTCCTGATAATAGTTTGGACTTAATTCAGTGGGCCATGGGGAACTATAGGGTACTTTTTATAGGTCAGTGACATTATCGTAGTGGAAAAGTGACATTCTACCTAAAGCTCATGTCTCTTGCTTTATCCTGGGAAGGTGTCCTGTCTCTGGGGGACAAATGCCCCCAGGGACTGGCATGATGCCTGCTCCCTAAGTGTCCTCAATTACTGTTTCCACCCACCAAGGAGGCTCCTCTCTCCAGGGAAGATCAGGACATAATGAGCCCAATGCCAGGAGTGATTAAAACAAATGACACTGCAGTCTCACAAGGTGGCAGAGCAGGGGGGAGGTGGCTGAAGCCACTGGCTCCTCTTGAATGCAGCCCAATTTTGAATAATACAGCTGCTTACCCGACAGCTGCCTGAGCATGAACCTTTGGCAGCTGGTCACCCTCCAGTGCCTCTGGGATGGGGTCACCAAGGGCTGGAACACACTTTCTGAATTGAAGCAGTGGACTGTGAAATAGAAATTACTGACAGCTCTTAAGTATATCAAGAGAACAGCCCTATTCCTTAATACAGAGCCACTAATAGACATCTAGAAACCTATAAAACAGACAATTCCTCTATATCATCCTAGTTAAATCAATGTAGTTATATTACCCTCATCATTTTCCCTTTAACGTTTATTACATTTTGCCACAGTAATTTATTTTTTCATATCCATCAGCCGATTAAAGACTTTATTCTGAAGATACACACATCCTTGTGACCTAGTTGAAACTGACCTAAACTGTTAAGTAAAAGCAGTTTGGTGGGGGAAGTTATATTCTCTCTCTCTCCCTTTCTCTAACACTTCCCTTGATCCGGGGGGGATTAGTGTTGTAGCATTTCCAACAATAGTGAAAGCTTCCATTTTTTGCACCATTCCTTTCTAGGTATTGAGACAACTTCTTAACCTCCCCAACTGTCTCTTCGTCAGTTCCTCTCTTGGTGTGTCGCTTTCTTGCTTTCTTTCCTCCTTCTTCCCCTCCCCCTCCAAGGCTTCCTCTTCTTCCTCTTCCTGAGTGGCATGTGAATTCCCATTGGACAGATATTTAAGACTTCCGAGACCCACCGGCAGCTGCGGGATCCAGGACTCCACGTCTTGAGCGCCTCCTTCACCTGCTGCAGCAAGAAGCCTCAGCACACCTCTGCCCTTGGAGCCATGGCCAAGGCTCACCTGTTGTAGACAGAGGAGGTGGCTGCTTTAAATGTATCATTTAAACCACCTTCCCTATGAAACTCTCAAGTGCTGCCAATGCCGTGTTTCCACTTCTTTGAGGTGAAATTTTGACAATCAGCAAAGCAGAGCGCACGAGCTCTCCTGGAAAGGTAAAACATAAGGCTGTCATTGTTCGCTAACACCATAATTTATCACCAAGTTTGAGCAAAGAGCAGAGTTGTGTATCTTCAGAAGAAAACACATGGGTGCGAAGAGTTGTTTTCTGATGGAGTGAGCTTGTGATACACATCTGTGTAGTTAGTCAGAGTAGGGGGATCAGAGAGCTCCTGGGAGGTCAAGGAGAACCCCAAGGACTCTGACCTGGACAGAAACTGAGAGAAGGAAAACTTGTATTCAAACAGAGAGCTGATGTGTTTATTAAGGCAAGGTTTTCCTGAACACTGTGCAGCGGTTCTTAAACTTCCTTTGGCCACAGGGATGACCAACATGCAGAAGAGGAAAAATTAGAACTCCTCTGATTGGGGAAGATGACGTAGACACAGGAGCCCAAAGGGGCCTTTGCAAAACTTACAAGCTGAAAACGTCTGAAACCCGAAGCCCTGGTGGTTACTTCCCTCCATGTATCATATGGAAAGATTTCTGTTAAAATCGTAACCTCACTTAGTAGAGAGAGAACTCACATAAACATATAGCCATAGGCAGGTGTAACCTCAGCTTGTTAGTTACTGAGCTTGGCTGGGTGAGAGCTTTTTCATACCCTGAACTCACTCAATGAGGCAAACTCTGATTTATTCTTCAAATTCAATTTGAGCATCATCTCCAGAAATCGTGCTCCCAACCCCGAGTCTGAGTTGAACAGGTGCATCTCTTCTTTGCTCTTATAGCACCTTTGTGCATGATTGTACCATAACACTTATGATACCCAACTGTGATCATTATTTTATATATTTGTCTCCACTCCTGGACTGGGGGCTTCTTGAAATGAAGGACAATAAATGTCTGGTTTGATTTGGTGTTTCTGGCACATAGTGCACTACTTGGCCTGTCGCTGCTTCTCAGTGAAGTTTTGCTGAAAAAAATTAATGAATGAACAAATGTTTGCCAACTGCATTTAATTCTACCATTTTAGATTGACAGGCTCTAGTAAAAACCTCTCCTTCTCCAGCTCCTGGACCCTATTCACAATTTCTTTTTAAATCAATTATACTGCCCATGTACTAAACCATCCCTCATCTTCCTGCAAGATGCCACCTCTCCCTCACTCCTAAACACTTTGCCTTGTAATATTTGTCATCAGTTTTCTCTGGCATTTACTTATTTTCCATCTGGGGCATGGGTGTGTGTCAACATCCCTATGTCATACACATTTCTTGGTGATGGTCCTTTGCAACCGTTTATAAACCATAATTAGTTTGTGCCAGAGCTTTGCTGAGGGGAGATGGGCATCTTTAATCTTTCCTTTGCACATGGGGAACTGGCGAGATGAGATGATTTAAAAGTAACCATGTCTTAGATCAGTGTGCAGGATTGGTAAAGGGATTTAGTGCTTCCTAGACTTATGCTCTAGCCTCCAGGTCCTGCTGCCTCAAATAAATTATATATTTGTTCAGGGAAACCACATTCATAACATTTTGCTTACACAGAAATCCTGTCCATAGTCAAAACTTCTCATAGTCAACCTAGATTCTGCCACTCACATCCTCATTCCCTAAATGTAGTATTTTTCATAGTACCTAGGCTTTTTGGTCCAGGATTTTACCCCATAGGGGTTCTTCATAATTAAGTATATAACTGGAACTTGCTAACATTCCTCATATGATCTTAACAGTAAGAAAATTAAGTGACTGTAACAGAAAACACACACCCACAGCCTGTTTCTCAGTTTATCCTGAAATCAAACTCAATCTCAAATCCTATCCCTAGCTGGAATCCAGAGAATGCAAAATTTCAGAAAATAAGCTAAATATAATAAGTTAATACTTTAATCAATACCATCAGTTAAGTGACTTTAAGATTAGCCAGTTAACAATATTAGCAGTTTAATCTTTACCTGGGGGCATACCCATCTTTTTGAGATACACACATTCCTAGTCATTTTCTAGTCTATATTTATATATTGATGTTCATGCCAGCTGTTATGGATATGGATACTTGAGGAAAGCAATTAACAACCAGCTGCCTTAAATCATTCCCTGAATAAAGAAGCATGAATAAATATGTATTCCTCAATACTGGTTTCCAGACAGCTCATAATATCTCCCACTATTTCAATGGAGGTTTAAAAAGTCTAACTTCGGAGTAATAACAACCAATATTTACTGAGCCCTCCCTGTGTGCCAGGCAGTGCTCTATGCATCACACATATTTAATTCTTGTGTTCCCTATAACAACACGAGGAAACTAAGATGCAGAGAAGAGTTTGCTCAAGGTCATATTGATGGTAAGTGAAAGATCTTGGATCTGAACCCAGGCAGTCTAGTTGTAGAACCCACACATCAACGTAACTTATAATAATGGTAATTAATTATATCTCCTCTGAAACTTAGAATTGGCAGACTCTTGCTACCATGCTACCCAAAGGGTGGTTTATAGAGCAACAACATATCACCTGAGAGCTTGTTAGAAATGCAGCATCTTCATCCCTCCCAGACAAACTGAATCATAATCTCCATTTTATCTGTGTGCCCCAAGTAATTCATATGCACATTAGTGTCTGAGAAACACTGTTTTAGGTCTCCTCTAGTTGTGCAACCTCATGGACACGCTAAGAAGTCACAAAGGCCCACTGGTATTTGGAGGGCTTTTGTTTAAGCTACCACACATGTATGAGTACTATGTTTTCTATGTATACAATTTCATGCTTAACCAGGAGGAATTTCATGAAGGATCCTAAAGTACATCACGTTACCTGATGGCTTTGAGGGAAAATCTCCTTCGGGCACACATTCAGTTTCTGAGCTTCTACATTTGTTTCTTTGACTCTATTACTCATTAGCAAGAACAAGAATAGCCTGAGGATTGGGTTTGTTGATTACCCCAGTGTCTATTATTTAATAATATTTAGCAAAAGTGTATCCACTTAATAGAGTTGAAGAGCATGTGGAATTCAGTAGAGTCAACCCGAGGCTGCTGTACTGGGTGGATTCTGCCTGGGCCTTGGATACGCTGGGCGGTCCGGAGTCAGATGCCGTTGACCACAGCAAGCACCCAGTGAACCTGGAACATCTAAGGTTTCCCCACCGACGTGTGAACGAGGTTAAAGCTCCTGAATCTGTTTAGAAGGTTGCCCCTATATTACTAACTTCTCTTTCTCTGTGGATGTGAACGTTTTAAATAGGAAGAATCCTTAGTAATCACCTGCTCTGCTCCAAAGTTCTCTAAGTGGCAGGTAGAAACGTGAGCCCAAGTTTATTCAACTCCAAACACTGTGCTCTTTTCTTTTTGCATTTCTACTGCGTACGAGAGAATTACTTTTTTTTTTTTCTTGTGAAACTGCTGTTTTACGTCTCTTGAACCTCAGGCAAGGGCAACCAGGATGTGCAACATAACGGAACAGAGCTGAGAGCTGGGTTGGGATGAAAAATGAGATAAAAAAACATGTATACCGATTTTTTCCCCTCCCTAGGTTTAGGAATGGGGTTGAATTCTTAATAAATTTTTTACATCTCTTAGTGTAATCACTGAATTTGGTGAAGGTGGAAGAAATCTTCCTGACCACATATTACAAATGAACAATTTATAGTTTTAGAAATGGACATCTAAGCAGGTTAAATGACTTGCCAGGCTAGTTTGTGGCCGAACCAAGCCCAGAACTCAAATATTCTCATGTCCAAACAAAAGACTTTCCATTAATCTGCGCTGTCTTTTTGCTTCCATGTAAATCACAGGTCAATTGCCTAGTGATCCAGTGCACTGGAAAGCAGACCAGTAACACTTAGTCACGTTTTATGATCATCAATAATGTGTACAAGAGCTCCTCAGAGGAGCTGTGCCTGCTGATCTCCATATTTCCTTCTCGCTTTTGCCGTGCCTGACCACCTAAGTCCTTTGAGCTTAGCACACTTTTCAGGGTCCTACCATGCTCATGAGAGTTGGAAGGGGCCTTAGCAGTCAGCAGTCCAAAAACATGCAGTATTTTCAGACTGCATGTTTCAGAGGCTGAGGTTTCAAAAGAAATGCTTTAGAGGATGCCTGTCTCAGGTGAGTGACGGGGTGAGTCACCACGTCAACCAGAACATCTCCACTTTCATCGGCATTCCATATTGTGGTTCCGTATAAAATACGATTTAAAATGTGTTCTAGTGCTTTCTAAAAAGGAGGGATATAATGGACTTAGTCCACCTCTTTACTTTCCTAATAATTTTCAGATAAGAAATTTTGAGGCCCAGCTGGGTTTAAGAAACTCCATGCAAGGTTACACAGCTCAATTTCACCACAGATATGATGAGAAACAAGCACGGGGAACATATTTTCTCAACCGAAAAATCAGGACAAAAGGTCTGACAAGTCCAAGCACACTTATGGGGAAGCAGGACAGAATATTTGAAATTGAGACCGTCCCAGAAAACTCATAATATATGGTCACTCCAGGAATAAGGCAAGAACATTCCGTGATTCCGAGACTAGCTTGAGTGACAGGTGAATGAACTATGGTATAAAGTCACAGAGGGTGACTGCTACTTCTTTCCTGTTTTCTGCATTTTTTTGATATATGATAGAACCTGCCAAATCCTGTTGATTTTAGTGATGTTTTCTGTATTAAGATTTATGCCCTAATGGCTCCCGTGGACTTCTTGGGTTGGCTAGACTCTCAACTTCTGGAATGCTTTGGGAAGTGGAGGCCAGGAGCAAATGATTCAGTAACTAACCTGACTTCTGCTAAATCCAGTAGGAGAGAGTCCTATGGTGTGGCAGTAACTAGAGTTTCAATGCCAATAGCTGTGAGCAGCTACAGATAATATGTGTGTCCTTTAAATTTTGTAAGAGCTTCTAGCTGCCACAGCACGAGGTACTCAAGGAACACATTCTATAAAATAAATGAAAAGATACAATAGAGAGAATGTGTAGTATTGGCACCATATTCTATCAGCCTTGATGGCCCTGCTCAAAATACAGCACTGCTGTGCATTCAAGATATTACTTGTGTAATAATACACAGTATCTTTCCGGCCCAAATCTCAACAAATGTGATGACTGTCAAATGCAGTGAGTCTGTGCTGTGACATCACCTGGTACCCAGGCCAGCTCAGGCAGTCATGAGTATCAATTTTATTCTGCAGAGTCCAGAGTGGCTGATCTTTCTTGCCAGAAAGGAGTTATAATTTTTCTTTCTCTCGGTGTTTTTTGTTTTGCTTTTGTTCCTTTAGTTTTCTTCCTCCTAAGACAAAGCTTGTTTAAGGGACTGTTACGTTGAAGCTCCAGTAAATGTCATTACTTCAGAAACACAGAAACATGGCTTTCTCTGGCTGTAGGAGCAGGCCCAATTTCTCTCAGCCTATCGTTTGGGCAAGCTTTGCTTCCTCCAATGTAAGGATGCAAATACAATCACACACAAAACATTAGGGAGATTAAATAAAAAAGAATCAGTCTTCATAATTAGGAATCTTGTCCTTGGGGAAGTAAAGCCCATAGGATAAATTTTGGATGACGGAATCAGAAAACTAGATCTGGCTTCATGGACGTGGACCCGCATAGTCACACAGGGCCCCACTCTGAGAAGAGGACCTGTGCTTGGTTTAATGCTCTGCTGTTACCATTCTGAAATTCTAAGCAATTTATGAACAAGGGGCCCTACATTTTCATCTTACACCTAAAAATTATGTTTCCAGTCCTGCAGAGAACTCTGTGGGTATTCTTCAGGATGTTTCTGGTTATATTCTATCACCATTTCAACCTTGAGTGGTTGAGAGCCTGTGATTTGGAACCGGACACTCTATCACTTATTAGCTGTTCGATTTAAGCGAGTTATACACTTCTTTTGGAGTCTCAGTTTCTTGATCTTTCTAATGGAGATGGTCTATCATATCACTTTGGAGGATTAAATGTAACAATGTACCTATAACACTAACCTTACCCTTAGCCACTGTCAAGAGTATGATTTCAGTAAATGTTTGTTGAGTGAATGAACAGGGATAAAATCATCTCACAGGGTCCTGGGGTTTCTATAGACCTTTGATAGTCCGAAATCAAGAACCCTTGAAATCTCAGGAGATTAAAAGAGGCTTCTTCCTTCCTACTGTCGGTCTTTTCATACTTTACATTTTTTTTTTATCCTGAAAGGACTCACTGAATTGTCCAGGAGTCAGCAGGCTTGACTTTTAAAGATTAAGAATGTGGGAGCCAAAAATGTAGATCAAAACTGAGCAATGAAGAACTCTCTCAATGGGTTGGGAGCTTGAGGACATTTCTACCATGGTTTCATATGTACCAGTCATCATGGCCACAAATCAGCTCCCACAATGACGGGTGGAGCTGGCATACTTTTGTGGGTGTGCATGCCCGTGGAGAAGCGTTTACTCCAGAGAATAAACCTAGTTTTCTTTATTCCCCTGGATCTGTGTATTCTTGATCACATTATGGAGACTGTGGTATTTAGTGGAATTTATCATTTAGTCATATATATTAGTGTTTAAGACTTTGTGACCTACAGGTTCCAGTAACAAACCAGCCAAAGAGGTAATTTCAAAATAATTTAAGACCTTTAGAAGGGAAGACATAGACTGCGGCCATACTCACAAATACTAGGGGAGACACAGACCACAGCCATACTTCCCAAATCCCCCTTTCCCTCCATCACTTCCATCACTCTTCTGCCATATGTAGACTTCTCCTTCCCAGGCTTAGTCTGAGGGCTATTCTTCTCCCATTTCTCCTTCTCTCCTAGTTCTGCACCAGAAAAAGTCCAAAAAATTTAGCATGACAAAGCACAACTCTTTTTCGAAGAGTGGATAATAACAGAATTGAGAGGGAATTTGTTTCAGAAGACAGTGGAGGGAAAGGTCAATGATATGTTAAAGTTTTTGTCCTGTCACATATAATTACAATAACATCCATTATAATGACTCGCCCATTATGCGGCAGACGCTAAAATTGTATTTCCAAACCTCATCCTATTTATCTTCAAAACAATTCTATAAAATGGGTATTATTGGGTTATAGAGTTGTTTACTCGCAGAGACAGCAGTCAAACCAAACCTAAGATAGGCTGACTCCAAAGTCCATGATATATTTTTTCAATTCGCAGCAGTCATTCAGAAAACATTACCTGGGTGACTAATATGTGTAGGCCTTTTTAATGGGCTCCGTGACATTTGACAGAGATAAGTCAGATGTAGGCCCTGACTTCCAGGAACTTAAAATCAAGTACAAGCGATTAGGCATGAGCAAAAACACCTGCAGTATAAGATCATGATAAGTGCAATATGAGCAGTGCAGACAACAAATGCCACATGCAGGGATATTCTTCTACGGGAGAGATCGAAGTATGCCATTTGGAATGACTTTCTCAGAATTATGCAGGACAGAATCCTGGACTTAACAGATATCAGTTGCCAATATAATGAAACATGTTATGTAACAGTGTCATGCCATATTGAAAACAATTAGTCCAGTGCTTTTTTTTTGGCCTGAGTTATATCTTCCTATATTATAAAATGAAACACATTTTATCAAACATTCCTCTTAAGTCAAGTATAACTCCTTCCAGTTTTTGAGTCTAATATAAGGCTGGCTCATTTCACAGTTTATACCTCTGGAAATACCTGGAAGGAGCTGGAAAAACAACAGATTAACTTTTTGCTAGTTTGCAATACTCTGTAGCCCAAGGTAACTGTATTGCATTAAGTTAATATCTGCCTGTGCTGTGTTGGAGCCGAACCTAGATCCTGTGCTCCACACACTATGTCCTTGCCACCTTGTCTTGATTAATTACAGCCTGGTACGGGGGAGTAGCTAAGCTTTTGGAAGAACTTAAATTTAAGTTGAGCCTTAAAGGATGATGATGTGGACTTAGGTAGATACAGGAGGATGATGATGTGGATTTAGGATAAAGGAGGAAGGTAAGCAAAGGCATTTAGAGAAAGACACAGCTTCAGAAAAAGGCTAGATGAGGAGGTTCCCCATGTGTCCATGAAATAGTTAATAATGGACTTATAGAGTGGATGAATATAGTACTGAGAGAAAAACTTAGCAAGTTAGTTTGGCAACATTTTTTGAAAATTTACATGACAGGATATGGAATTTTGCATTTTTTTTAGGCATGAACAATTACTAACATTTAAAGAAGTGGACTGATAAGATATGATCTGTTTCAGGGAGATAACAGCAACAGGTGGTGCTAAATGAAGTTGGGAAAATATTTGAGACAAAGGCTAAGGTTTACCAGTTAAGAGTCTTCTATAAAGTGCAGGTAAGTGATATGCATGTCCGGTTTGGCCAGTGGCTGCTGCTAATGTGGAAGGGACACCAAGTCTGGTGTTTCTGACATTAGACTTCAGGGAGACATGCTGGGACCTCAGCAGCACGGGCTGGCCCAGGAGACTTTAATATAAAAGGGGTCTAGTTTGTTAGATAAAATATAGCTCAGGGAGCTGGGGTGGCAATAATAATAACAATAACAATGGCACTGCTAATAGTTAAAATCTATTGTGTGTGCTCCACAGCATGCCCTTGTCACTGTGCTAAGTGACTTACATGGGGTATCTCATACAATCCTTAACTCAAATCAAGTTTACGAATCTGGTACTGTTTTCCGTTTTAGATAGGAAAACCAAGACTTGAAGTGGTTAAGTAACTACTGTGACTTGACCCAGGTTTACAGCTGGCAAGTGGTAGAGCAGGGCTCCAAACCCAGGCACACGGGGAGAGGGACCTGTTCTCTACCTTTGTGTTACTCAGTCCTCAATAGCGAAAGCCAGGTCATCACGGTCCCATCGTGCCTATGTGGTGATAGATTCCACTCCTTTCAACACTGCCGGCTGTGATACTTTAGAAGAACTATTAAACTACGTTAAGCCTCAACATCTCCATCTATAAAATGGGAATAATTAATAGTTACTTTGTAGGGATATTTTGAAAGTTAAAATTGATAATGTAAGTAAAATGCCTGGCAAGATAAATACTTCAATCAGTCAGATGAGGAACAGCTTTGGGATTCCAGGTGGTAAGAAATCCCCAAATCCCTGCAACGTGATCCTAGTCGATTGGTTCATTCATCACGGTCCTCCAACAAGGCACTGAGGAATAGGGCAGAGGAGGCAGTGCTGTGGCTGTGTCCAGTCACCCGAGGGAGCAGGCTGTCCAGGGAAATCCAAGTGTCATTCCATCAGTGCGCATGGCTATAAGCACAAGGAGGGCTCCCGTCACAGAACTTTCTCATATAAGCTCAGTCTTATAGATCAAGGCAGCAACAGAGGAGGGCCAGGAGGAAGACTTGAGGGAAGAACTTGTAAATATGCAGGCACATGGATGTTTGAGGTTCTCCTGGTCATAATAGATACCGTGTTTCTGTTGGAAAGATTGATTCCAGACGCCACCAGCCAGTGTACTGCCGTGCACTACTGTCCTTGCAGGAAGGAATTTGTGGAAATTTTTGACATTATGAAGGGCTTTGCTGAAGCCTGGAAAGAGTGATCAAAACAGTTGAATGAAGATCAGCTTGAAGAAACTATGGCCAGAGGCAGAGACTTCAGGGCATTTGAAGAGAAGGGGAGAGTGATTTGTCTAGTTTAGGAAGTCAGGAATAAGGTATCTCCATAAGGACTCTGCTCTCTGCTCTCCCGTATAGCACTGATTTAGCTAGTGTTCTCATTTTCAGAAATGCATTTCCACCAACACACGTGCACACGTGCACGCATACTCACAGATGTGTACACACACATGATTAATGTGCAGCTATGCTTCAGAGAAGCAAAATTGGCTCAGGCACAATTTCTCCCACAGAAAAGGAATAGATACCATGGTGAAATATGACAAATACATTTCATCACTTGTGTTCAGTTGGATCAAAGCCTGGATACATTGATTGTTCCTGGATCTTGTCCGTCAGAAGGATTCTGAGCCCTCAGTTTGGAGTTTGTGATTATTTACTATCACCTTATCTATTTATTTGTCTGTTTACATCTCTCTTTCCCAGTAGAATGTAAGTTCCATAAAGACAGGACATCTTATGTCTTTTTCACTGCGGTATTTCCAGTATAAAGCAAATTGTTGGGTGCTCAATAAATAACCGTTCAGTGAATGAATGAAAATATTCTTGGGCATATTTAGGCCATTGTCTTCTTTTATTCCAGAGTATTAATAATAAAAAAGTTCAAAGTTACAAAAGTAAAAACCTAAATTTATGTACGTCCCTATCTTCTCTCTATTCCTTCTCTTATTTGAAGACTAAATAACTATTTTGTCAAGAGCCCCCCCACTAAGTTAGAATTTATTCTATAGGTGTAAGGGAGTTGGAGGTTTTCGAGGAGGGGATTGACATGGAGAATACATTTCTGTTTCATAAAGATAACTTTGGAAACAGAATGCAGCATCGATTAGAAGGGAAAGAGACTGGAAGCAGCGAACATTACCATGTGATGAACATGCAAATTAGCCAACATTGGGACAGGTTAGTGGTGGCAGAAGGCTCTGGGGAGGCGCACAGCTGTGTGCAGTATGTCCTACTATCTCCACTTAGCAATAGCAATGATAGCAATAGGAATCATGGTAAACAATAAAAGTGACTAACATTTGTTGAGTGTTTATTTTCTGCCAGGGACTCTTCCAAGAAGTTTAGGAGACTGAGTGAGTTATCCAAGTTTGCACAGCTATCAGTAAGTGGAAAAGCTGACATTCAGACCAAAGTCTTTTGATTCTAAACCCAGATCCTTTCTCACCATACTACAAAAACAATATTAAAGTATTATATCTGTACTTTATCAGCAAAAATACGTATTACTTATGTAAATGCACTTTGCTTTTAGATTATAAGCTTTTTTAGATTGTAGACTTCTGGAAGGCAGAAGCACTGTTGTCTTCTTTACCTTTTTCTTACCTCATATCTATACACACACATACATGTACATATATGTATGTATGCATGCATATGTACATATGTATGTATGTGGTTCTCCTGGGTGAATGTGCCCATCCCACAGTGATCTGCATTTCAACAGGGAGCTATGGAGACAGACACCTCATCGCAAAGCAATGCCCCTCTGCTGTCAGACTCTCTGGTAGGCAACAGGAGAACTCTTTTGAGGGTTAGGGGAGCCTTCATTGATCCCTCAAATAGCAGGTTGAAATTCACACTCTTAACCCTTGAGTCTCTTTCCTGGGCACACTTCTCTTGGGTGGGGAGGAGGATTGAGGCGTTGAGAAGGACCATGAGGGGTGATGCTGGGCACTGCCTGTGCTCACTGAAATCTTTAATACATCCTCAGAAGCTAACTGTTCTGTGCTCTCTTCCCTTCTGACTCGCTGCTTTCTTCACACAGCAGTTGGTTTTTCTCCTGACACTGCATGAGGCTCCAAGAATAAAGGAGCTCAGAAGAGAAGGTGGGATTTGTACAAGGCCTTTACAACAGGAGGGAGCCAGTTAGGATGAGAAAATAGTCGCCCTCTTCAGCTGCACCTGCAGAGGCCCTTTGCTTAGGCTGGGCTCACAGCTGCCTCCCTTCACTGCTCCCACCCCTTCCTCACCTCCCTCATCCCGCTTATTTTTAACAAACCTTCTTTTTGGATATTCGGAGACAAACTCAATCAAAACCTTGTCTGGAGATTTGCAGAGGTGAGTTCTGGAGGCCTGGGACCTATTTCGTGTGCGTGGTGGGTGCAGTGCTTGGTCCTGCCTGACAGAACAGAGAGTTGAGAGCTCCCAGACAGCTCTTGGCGCTGGTGGGGATGTAGAATTTTCATTTGCAGATCCTCAGGTTTGGATTTGCCTCAGGAAGGACGTGACAGGGCGGATGGCAGGGAATAGCCTGTGACTCTCTGAACTTCGGTGTTTCCACATGCCTAAACCATTAAGCAGATTATACTCGTGTCTAGGAAGCATAAACATTACCTTTGAGTGAGTGTCTCTGAGGGAAATATCTAGAATCATTTAAGAGAGGAAGGAGTTCCTTCCCCATCTCCCCCAGTAACAAAAACAACAGATCCCCTGGGTTGGGGTGGGACAAGAGACAGAGGAGAAAAGATGAGGAAGGGGTTCAAGAGAGTCCAGGAGGAGAGGACTGAGCTGGAGGCAGAGCTGACTGAATGCCCAGATGCAGCGTGGGAGTTGAGTCATTGTCTGAAGACTGCCCTGTAGGCAGCAGCCTGTGGAGAGACGGCTGCTCAGCCCCAGTACCATTATTGGCCACCACCTTCTCTTAGCATCTGCCAGGGATGGGGAGGACTTCCCTCCAACAGCAAGCAGTACCTCCCACATTGACAACCTGGCAGCCATCTACATTATGAGACTTGGCTTTATCCCCAGCCATTTACCCCACGTGGAAAACTCCCACCTTGCAATGTTTCAAGGTACTCAGAAGCCCCAAGGGAAGGAATATGGCCAATCTCCTTGCAGAACTGTGGAAGAAAGTGTCGTCCTGCAGAAATCTGTTCGCTAGTAACTCTGTGTTCACTTTTGTAGCAACAGAGCAAGCTACTGTCACTATATTTCTCAACCTTGAAGTCAGGACACCTTATTTGTTACATGATTTGACTATAATAGGGAAATTTTAAATTGGGACCCTCTCAGAAATCCAGCATTTATGGTTTGGCCTATTGTCCTGGGGCAGAGGTTCTTTTCAGACAGGATGTAGAGGAAATTCTATGAATTCGTAAACTGCTCATGTGAAAATACATATATTCTTCACCCCACTGACATCTGCCACCCCCCAAAAATTGTTTGGAGATGGGATTTTCTTCTCCCATCATTCAGGCTCCAGTAGAGAATGAATTCCTCTAGGTGCGTGTAGAGGTAAGGCAGGAATCGGACATCTATGGTTCACAGCACAGATTTGACCTGCAGGTATGTCCCATTCTGGGTTGCTCCACACAGAGTAGTTGTTGACTATCAAAAAATCAAGAGAGGACACAGAAATATCTGGGATTTTGGTTTCTTTTGATTTCAGGAAGATCTGGCAACATTGAACTACATCATCATGTGCTGCTCCCTTGAGATCTGACAGCTCTCAGGCTCACTAGCCCCTCTAGTCCCCATTGCATCTTTGACATTGAGGCGGGGCTAGGTGGCATTTGTCCTTGGAGTCATGCTTCATGTTTCCTTGTTTTTCTCTCTCTCCACCAGCTCTTCTCTTTCATGTTACTGTCAAGGGCCTTGAAAGCGTTGTGATTTAGTCTTAGAGCAGGACCCTCTGTTCTTGGCCCTTAGCAAATGTTTGGATTTGGACTTGAGTGCATAATCTTGAAGCCCATGGGCTGGTCCATCTCCTCATCTGGAAAATATTTGTGAGCATTTGCTTGTGGAAATAACACCTCAGATTGCATTAGGGTTTTTTCATCTAAGTCTCCAAATTGTTCTCCCTAGGTCTCAAAAATGGGGGGTGCAGGGGCAGGCCTGGTGGCATAATTTTGCGCACTCTTCTTTGGCAGCCCGGGGTTCGCAAGTCTGGATCCCGGGCACAGACCTACACACCACTCATCAAGCCATGCTGTGGCAGTGTCCCATGTACAAAATGGAGGAAGATTGGCACAGATGTTAGCTCAGGGACAATCTTCCTCACCAAAAATCCATGGCGGGTGCAGAGACGACTCCTTAGCCCTATAACCCGGAGCTTTTAACCTATGTGAGAGCGTTCCTCAGCTATACTCACTCTCAAAGTGTACTACACCTCTCACATAGATTAACTTCAGGCTCTGTTGATGGTTCTGCATATTGCTCACTTATAGCTGACTTACGAATTCTTTATCCCCGCCCCCTCCCTTCCCCATGCATGTAACTCTGTGGTTTCTTGCAGATTATGTAGCTCTAAAGAACAGAAATTTGTCTGAGGCTGTCTGCCTTTAGAAATGAACACTCTGTGGCTTGGAATTATGCCAAATGTATTTGATAATCAATTGTGTGACTTTAGACAAGTAACCTGCCCTGCTAGTGCTTCAGTTTCCTTTTATAAAATAAGACTAGACCTAGACTGACCTCTACTTATTCACTCAAGTGATTCATTCAAGTAATATGAAGCAAACACCTACTATGTCACAGATACTGTCCTAGGGGCCGAAAATATAAAAGACGAAAAAGATAATGGCACCACTCTTGGGCATCTGAATGTCTGAAGTAGAGACCTATATCTTCACAACTATTTACCTATTTATTATCTATCATAATTTATTATAACGATCTATACCTGCAGAGTAAAGAAAATATATCCATATTATTCAGAAAGCAGTGTGATAAGAACAAGGATAAATATGCACAAAAATGTATGCAGTCTTTGAATAGAAACTCTTGCATAAGACAGGGAAGACTTCAGAGTTAAAGGTGAGTTTTGTGTGGGCCTTAAAGTATGAACAGAATCCCAATGGAATTCAAGGCTAAGGTGGAATCTTGTGTGAAGCCCAGAGGCATAAAAGTCAAGGCGTTTGGGGATGTAGGAACTTTGGAATGGCTGGAGTAGGGCAGGAAGTATGAGAAAACAGGGCTGAAGATTCCATCACAGAAGGTTTTAGAAAGCTGTGCATTCCATGCGTAATGTCTTAGAAAGTCATTCCTTTGGAAGTATTTATACATAAATACTTACTTGCACATAAACTCTTATTTTTTCTGGAACATTTTGATGTCTTTCTATTAGTAACCTGAGATCACTTATCCCCTTAAGGTTCACTTCAAAACCAAAATTTTTCAAGAATTGAGCTGACAGGTGAAGCACTGGTAGGAAGCAAGGTACAAATTATAGCTAGGGATTGTTCCTACAAATGTTTGGGTTATGAAAAATAATACTCATCAGAAACAGAGATATGCCCACTTTGCTCCAGATTAGGGAGGAATGCAACCCAAACAAGCAAAGCATGAAAGGCAATAGTAATCTCAGTCTAGTGGGTTAACCACTAACCCCTGAGTATAATTTCAGATAAACTATTCCTATTCCTTTGGAATCATTTCACTTTAACAATGTCCTCTCTCTTACTGGGTGAAAATCATGCTCAGGGATTTTTCCTATTTAGTAGCTCAAAGGTGAAAACAAGAGATATAAAATGTTTCTTTCCAGTTTCACCAGAGCAGTTTCCACTTGCTGGCCCTCCCATAAATAGATTCTATCATTGCCAGAGCTGTCTGGTGGTCTCCATTTGGTTTTCTTTCTCCATCTTTAAATCATTAACTCTGTTTAGCTCTGAAAACACGGTGCTTACAGTTCAGTTCTACTCCCTCTGCTGGCCAGATGTCACCTCACAACAGCAAAATGAGGCTATTTCAGGGCAACTCCTTCCCCAAGACTATCATAATATTTCTTTTAATTTCTTGGCAATGCAGTATTGGAATTAAAAAAAAGAAGAAGAAGTCTATTTAAAATACAACAGCTCTTCCTCTAGCAGATTATAATAATTTTAAAACACTGTAGATTAAAATTGGGGCCTCCACTGGGTCCCTGGCCTTGGTATTAATTAACAGAGCTTGAAATGAGCCGTGATTAATTGCAAGTCCAGGAGCGCAACACAGACGAATATGTTCAGATTTCAGGGAGAAAAACATTCAGACCGTTGTTTGAGGCCGAAACCTCTGCAATAATAACCCGTTTGGTTTTGAAAACGTGTCTTTGCCACACAAATTGCATAGTGTGTCACCCCTGGAGTGGAGTCTGCTGATAACAGAGTGGAAGGGGACATGTGGAGCCATCTGCACAGCGTGCGTCTTCCCAGGCTTCTTTTATTTCTTTCTTTCTATCTCATTCTATTTTTCTTCCTTTCCTTTCTTCCTTCTTTATTTTCTTTCTCTCTCCTCCTCCCTCCCTCACTCCTTCCCTTTCTTTTTCTTTCTCTTTTTTTTTTTCTTTATTTCCCTTTTCCAAATGATCAGACTTAAAGAATAGATTAAATCAAGGTAGGAGGGGGAGGGGGATATGAGAGAGGGAATTTCAAAAGAATGGAAGATACATTGACATTTAAACATACACAGAAATCCATCGACAAGACATTTTTTTTCTTCTCCTCGGAATCATTGTAGAGATAGTTGTCCACCAGACTCAAGGATCTAGGGGGAAAAGATCACAGAACTTTGGAGAGGCAAGAGAACGCAACGACTATTTCCTCCAACCTCTGGGTTTATAGCAGGGGAAACTGGGATGTACGTCAGTTAGGCAGTATATGTGCAACATCACAGAGACGGTTGGAGGCGGGCGAGGGAACGGAATCCTGACACAGCTGCAGGGTAATGAGAAAGAAGGACTTGGACTTCAGAGATTTGAATTTTAGTCCTGGCTCAGTCTCTGTCTAGCAGCAGGAGCTGCCCTCGTGAGGGTCTGACCTGTGCAGTCACACAAGGCCCCATGCTTAGAAGGCTTCACACTTGGTTTGATGCTCTGCTATTGCCATCTTGAAACTCTTAGTTTTTTGGTTTTTGTTTTTTTTTTTAACAAGAGACCCTGCAAATTATGTAGCCAGTCCCATCCAGCAGTATGGGACCTTAAGCACATTACTGAACCTCTCAAAATCTCCATTTTCTTATCTGAAAAGGGATAATAATCATGCCTGTACTGGATGGAATAATTAAATGAAGTAATTAGGGGGAAACACTTTGTAAATGATAAAGCATTATGCAAATATAGGGCAAAATTATCAGCATATCTGAGCAGCAGCAGGTCTTATGTAGCAATATTTTTCATATGTTTTTCCTGGAAATTTGTGGGCTGTTTTCATGTTTTTGCTCAAGGTGCTGTTGTCCCTGACTTACCTTCACGCCGTCTCATCCAGAACCTCTGCACCCTCAGTATAGGGGTTCCCTCTCTTCCCGGAAGTGCAGCTCTCAAGGAGGAGAGAGCAAGAGGAGACAGCGATGGCCAGAGGAACCTTTAAGATACAAGAAATAATCACAGTTTGGGGTGAGGACTTCAGCAGAAGGCCACATCCAGAATGATTTAAGGGTAGTAGTTAATAGCAGTTTTTCTATTAGGTGCTCAGACATGAAGGTCAAAAAAAACAAAACTTCTGGCTGTAGCTTTTATTTATCCAAAGGTATTTGGAGAGTTAGAGGGTAGCCTTTGATAAAACAGGATGTAGGTGAATAAGCTTGTCTTGAATCCCTCTGGTCTCTTCTTTCTTTTTCCTTTTCCCACCTCATGGGGGTCCCCTTGCTCAGAGGTGAGAGAGAGCAAATACAGGTGCTCTGGGTGGGAAACCCCAGGGAGCAGTAACTATACTGGAGCCTAGAGGCTGGCCTCCCAGGCCTTGTAGGAGTCCCCAGGATTCACATAATGCTGGAATGGGGAGCACTGTGATGGAGAAGGAAATGCGAATGACAGAGGGAAGTTTTAGAAAGACTGGGTGGGCTTCTTTGTGTTAGTAGATTTCAGTGCCAGCAGGTCGGTGAGGGTGAAGTCAAGTCCTCACCCAACATGGTGCCAGGGAAGTCTGTTCCTATCAGTGCTGCCTGTAGACAGGAGACCTACAACAAGAAAAAGGAAGAAATATTACAAGGTTTGTTTGAAACGTGTGCTAATTGAGGTCATTGTGAGACCCATTAACCTATTTATGATTAGTTAACCACCCCCCCCACACACACACTCAGTAACTGTGCATACCCTTGCTATGTAGAAAATTCAGTTTGTTTGATTTGATTATGACGCCTGAATTAGTGCACTTCTAATCTCTGATCATTAGTGTAGCCTCATTATCTGTTTAGGACTCTCTGAAAACCAGGAAGGAGTGGAGTGAGAATGTGGGGAGGACACTGTATGTTAGAAAATCACAAGTGTGATGGAAAAAAAAAACGAAGTCCAGGGTCACAAGGATCTGGGTAGAGTGGGCAAAGAGATCTATTAAGAAGAGGATCATTGAGAAAAAATTGAAAGCTGTGAGGTACAGGAAAGGAAATGGTTAGTAATTCTATATGAGGAGAAACTTTTTTAAAGTATGGCTGTATTCAGCCCCATTAATGTTGCCCAAGTGAAAAGGCATCAGAGAGGAAGAGAGATGGGCTATCAGAGGGTGAAGCGCATCACCTGGACCTGCGGTCGCCCTGCTCCCCTCGCATTAGTGGCATCAGTCACGTGTGTCTGTCATTTCCCCAGCACGTTTAGCATACCTAGCCTCGCACAGGGAGGGATGAAAGGGATCCGAGTCTGAGGGGAGCCTGCTCTTCAAAAACACCTAGCGATGAACAGTCCTAAGAGGATGGCCACAGGGAAATGGTAGAGAAGACTGAATTATTCTGATTTACCTTCTCCTGTTAATCGAGTCCCGTTGCACCACAGGAGACTCTGAGGGAAAAAATCAGCTCATTTCTCTGCTTTCATATGGAGTGTGGTTTTTTGAGATCTCATTCTGTATTCCTTATGTGTCCTTAAAGAAATACTCTTGAGATAAGACCAGTTTCTGGAAGGCTGGGATTCAAAGTCTTCCAAGCAGTGGGCTAGAGGGAGGAGTAAATTCTTCCCTGCCCTGAGACAGAAAATACCACCCAACTTCTTTTGTGGCTCTCATGAAAAGATTTCAAGTCCAGAAAGCTCATCAGCTTCACTCTTGATCTGAATCTTTTGAGCTGAGGCTATCTCTACTAATAAGGTTGCTGCTGATCTGGGCTTCCACAAAGACTCCACACAAAACCTGTCTGTGGGGGCTGTTGGGAATTTCAGGCTTGCCCCTAGATTTGAGTGGTAACTCAGTGACCAGAACTGACTGTATTTTCAAAGTTGAGAATTTGATAATTCCAGGGGTTGTGAGTTAGCAGCTTCTAAAAAATATATGTCCTTGACAGTAAATGAATGTGCTGGAGTTCTTGGATGAGTGCATTCTCTTGGCCCTGTGTCTTGATGCGGTAGTCTTCCTTCATCTTGCACATGAATGAGATCTCACTCATCTTTCACTCTTGGTCAAGGGATTAGAGGGCAGAGTATGAGTGAAGGAATGGATTAACTTTAGGCATGCATTTGAGCCCCACCCAATATTGAATTCTCACTTCTTTTTCTTTTTTTTCCCTTTTGGATCTCTATGTTTCTATCTCTGATTCTCTTACAACTGAGGTTTGATGACTAATTGGGATAGTGAAAAAAAGAGACAAACAGGTAAATGATTTCCAACCTAGAGGTTCGTAAAGGTAATTAGAAAGTCCATGAGCAATTTTTACTTTTTCAAACATGAGAAATAAATATTTATTTGGGGAAGGGTATAATAGGTTAACTAAAATGTCTTGAATCTTTCCTTTCTCTTGAAATTAAGGCAGCCCAGTGTGGCAATTCTGGTTATCCAAAGCTGATCAGAAGCTGTCATACGCTTTGCTGCCACTGTTCTTTCTTTTTCCATAGTATATTTTCTAACATATTACATTATTTACTTATTTATGGCATTTATTGTATTTTGTTAGTCTTCCCACTAGAATCTGAGCTCCATGAAGACAGAGAGTTGTAATATTTTGTTCACTGTTACAACCCAAGCATCTAGAACAGTACAGGGAGTACATTATTTATCGTACAAAACAAATGAATAAATGGAATATTGACAGCAGGGTTCAGTTCAAGTCAATAATTTGTTATAAAGTTCCTACCCTATCCTACACCCTGTTCTAGTCACAGAATGGATACATAGAATAGCAAGTGTTCTTCACGTCCACCCACCAACCTAGATTAACTATATTGGGTGACACTATCCAAGAAAGCCATTAATGAAGGCAGCATAATATGAGGGAAGAAGTGTGGATTGGGTGATTCTGGTTCTTTCACCGACTCCTTGGGTAGCGACCTGAGGTAAGGTGCATTTATGTCCTGAAACTTAGTTTCTCCATCTTTACCGAATGATCATCATACCGACTTCACAGAGTCTTGGAGAGACTAAAATGAGACAATACATGCAACAAGCACCTAGCTCGTTGTTTGTCGTGTAATAAGCATTCAACAAATGTTAATTCTTCTCTTCTTACTTTATAGGCAATAAAACCAAGGGGAGATCAAGCTACATAGTAATGCATTTTCACAGCAACAGCTTCTAGGGAGTAAGCATTATTCCTTTTATGAATTCTTGACAGCTTCTTCTGAGTACTTACAGAAAACATATCATCATTAAAAATTGCTCCTCAGGCCATTAACCTATCTTATTGGGACAACTGAAAAGTATCATTATTTGATTATTGAATTACTACAGCTACTTTTCATATGTGTGTATGGTACCCCCTCCTTCAACTAGATTATAAAAGCTACCTGTGTCCCCACAGTGCCTTATAAGTTTTGTGTAGATGTGTTGAATACATTTGGTTCATAGGTTGCTTAATGAGGACTCTGCAGCATTTTGTTAAACTTACCAGGCTGTGCTTTAAGAAGAGAAGCTCTCCTCAGTCCCTACCCATTCAACCTGCCAGCCTTATATTTGCCCCCATCGTGGGAATTCCGGGTATAGTTTACACAGTGAAGACAGAGGTAGCTTACTCATTTGTGCCTCTGGAATGACTGGGTCTCTGGATTCACTGCTGCCATATTTCTGAGGAGGCTCATTGGGAGCTGGTGCCAAAGGACTGTCAGTGTGTCTGGGCATTATCCCAAATCTTAAACACAACTGGAAAAACATTAGGCTCTTCTGAGGATACAATTGACTAGATGACATTAAGCAAACTGCTTGAGAGTTGATGACTAAACGAGGCCTCAAGGTTCCAGCCCAGACATAAAAAAGAAAATTCAGGTAACAGCCTAGACACTAACCCAGTTTTTCTCAAATGTTGTCTGAGCCCCATTTTCCAAAGAATCACCTGGAGAGCTTTTAAAATACAGATTCACAAGTCCAGCCCTAGAACTTCTGAATCAAAATTTTTGTGTTTAAACAAAACAAAAACAACAGCCAAAAACCTCCTAAAAGGTTTTGGTGCAGCCAATCCCATAAATAAGTGTTCTCCACTTATTTTTGGCCAAAGGTGTAAGTGCATCAGAGTGTTCTGTATGGTTGTTTCCTCCAGATATATCTTATATCCTTAATTGGGTGGAAAATGTGTGTCTTTGCTCATCCTTGTCCCTCTTTCTAGACTGCCTTTCCACCCTTTATCTGGTGAACTCTCATTCATTGCCACAGCGCTAATCTCTAATCTATGGGAAACCTTTCCCAGCTGACAGAGAGAGACCCAGTGGCTCTCTCCACCACATTTTCATTTGTGTTTCTCTCCATTTCTGCACTTATCAAAATATTTGAAATTATTTGTTTGCCTCTGTCTTCCCTCACTAAACAGTCAGCTCTTCAAAAGGAGCGATCATGTCATTTTCATTCCTACATCTCCTCCAGCATCTAGCACAGTAGTTAGTACAAATACTTGTTATTTAAATGGATGGCTTGATGAATGAATGAATTCTTGAGTGAATGTTTTATTAATTAGGAATATAATTATTTTTCCCAGGAGGAAAGGGCTCCAAGAAAAGCAGCAGACTATTTTTCATACCGTGGCTTTCTCACCACTGCTCCCGTCTTCACCCACCCACACTCAGGCAGAACACCACGCTGTAGGCAGAGAAGAGTAGCAGGGTCAAGAGAAGTTATGCCAATCCAAAATCAGAAAATGTGCCTTCTGTCTGTGAGTTAAAACTGGTTACCTGGGGAACCAGATTTATCTCTGTGTCCTCAATACAGTACATCTCAATGAGAGCACTTTTAATAACCAATTGATGTGTAATTGCCTGTATAAATTATTTATCTCTTGTCCAGCTCCAGCTGGTGCACTGAGTGAATTATGGAGAAAACCTCCTTTCAGGACTCGTATGTGGCTGGTGTGATGCGGTTGCAGGGCCCTTCACAGAGTTTTAAAGGGGACTCAATTCACTCATTTTGGGCTTTTCAGGCATTCTTTGAAGAGAAGTTGGGAATGGAAAAAGAGCCACTAGAATCTGCAAATTCATGTAACAGACAGAAAACAGAAATATAGAATTATTGAAATTTTAGCCCCAGAAAGACCTCAGAGGTCACAGAGTCCAAGTTCCTAACTAATCTAACTAATGGTTTAATCACTTGAATTAAAGACATGTTGAGGGGCTGTTTGGCCTCTGCTTGAATATCTTCAGCAGTGCGAGGTGGGTTGTGCATTGGAAAAAGCCAAGTCTTTGTAGTCAGACACAACAGAGATCAATTACTGAGTGACCTCATCAGGAGACTTTAGTCTCCCTGGATCTCAGTTTCTTTGTGAAAGAGGAATGATAATGCTTATCTCAGTGGGTTACCATGACTAGTAAATAAAAAAGTGGGCAATGAGAATAATATTTTGAAAACATTAAATTTATAATAATTTTCACCATCTCCAACCTCCCAATCACAAGTCATGTTCCCCACAGCCATCCTGCCATTAGGATCCTCGAGAAGGGAGAGGTGAGGGCCACCTCTTGAGGAGGAGGAGATGTTATAGGGGAAGCCATTCCATCAAGGAGGGAGAGAAAGGAAAGCCCTTCCGTTACCAAGGGAGCATGCACAAGGCAGAAGAGGCAGATATGCAGGGAGGATGAGTTTCAATACTTGTATCCCTGCTTTAGGGAAAATCCTGGAGGAGTGATTAGGAGGGTTGAGGGGAGAGCTAAAGATGAAGGAGTAAATGCCCTTTCCTTACGGCAGTCTAGGAGGAGGCCACTGCACAGGGTCATCTCCTGCCAACAGTGGGCATCAACTAGAGTAAAAATGGAAACGCAGCACATTTGAGCAGAGAGAAGACATGAGTCAACCTTCCTGGGCCTCTGTCATCTCCTGGGGAGGGTATCCATGGGTCTCTGAATGGTCTTCCAGTAAAGCAGAGGTGGCCAATTTCAGAGTGTTGGGGCCTGCCATGGAATGCCAAGTCTAGCAGAAAGATGTCCCATCACGTCTCCACTGCAGGCTGTTTAGCCTAAACCCCAAGAAAGATGCAAAATGTGGCCAAGGCCCAAAGGGTCTCCATACCAAGAAGAGATAAAGTGGGCCTGGTCAGCAAGAGTGTTCCAGCATGTCCTGACCAAGCCAGAACAAACCATAAAACTGCCGACTGCACTCTGCAAATGAGAATGCTAAGGCTTGAGTTGACTAGGTAACTCACTCAAGGTTACACACATGAAGTGATGAAGCCAGAACTCAGTCATAAGTCTAGACTATGGAGCCTTGGTGAGATGTTCTGGGACAGCTACTCAATGGGTTAAAAGCCATCTATTTGTCTATCACACAGCAGATTCTCCAACTTGCTCAGGGGGACATCACAGTGAAGAAGCAGGCACTCTGTGTCACTTGGACATTGAGCAGATTCTCTATGCTTCTTTCCATCTGCTTGAGAAGTGGAGTCGAGAAGCAAACAGAGTGAAGGCACACACTTCTGGCCAGAAAACATGACTTATTTATTTCTTAGTATGTGACTCTGCTGAATGGTATACGAGGCATGTTCCTTAAACACAGTCTGTGCTCTCCAAGAACTCAGAAATAGCCACTTTTGGATACAGAGCATGCAGAGAACTACAACAAACCATGAATTGAAGAAATCCATGTATTATGGGAAGATGCATTTATCAAATAAAACTATCATGTGTGATAAGTGTGAGGGTGAGTGCGCAACGGGGAGGCAGATGAGGTGAATCTGACCACAGCACGCATGGTGTAGAGGCAAAGAGCATAGATTTTGGAGAAAACGTTTGAAACTGACTCTCACTTGCTGGTTGTGCGACCTTGGGGAACTTACTTTACCTTACGAGGCCTAAGTGTCCTCACGTATAAACAGGAACATATTTAGGACCTCATAAGGCTGTTTTGAAGATTAAATGAGATGGTGCATGTAAAATATCTAGCACAAGAACTGGCACAGTGTGATCTCCAGGGAACCGTTAACTGTAAGTGTTGTTATTGTTCTGACAATCGTTATCTCTTAACACAATCTTGTGAGGGCCCTGGAAAGGCCTTCAGCCCTTTCGTGATCCATGAGGATAGAAAGTTCAAAGGGAGCCTACGTGTTTTCTTCTAAGCTTCTCCAAGGAAGAAGAGATGTAGAAGCATCCCACAGACTTATGCCTAGTCTCAGTTCTTAGGCATCTAGTAAGGAGTACTCTCTCTCCATTGGCCTCAAGTGGGCACATGCAAGCCACAGCCCAGCTGTGTTTCTCTGGGAGGCTCTTGATCTTGTACATGGGGCGGGGCTGTATAGCTCTCCGGATATGCAAATTTACCTCCCTACCCACCACCACCTCCCCAGAAATGAGGCTCTTTCATTTTCCTCTGTATGATGTCTTGCTTTGTTTGAAATAATTTTGAAGTAATTTTCTCACTTACTTCTAATCCTTTTAAACAAGGCTTCTAATGTAGGACTCAAAGAATTAGCAACAAGAGATAATTTATGTCATGTTTCGATACATTAATAATATAATTTTATACCTAGTTAAACTGAAAGCAAACTGAATTGTCTCATCTTAATTACAGTCATTCTAACTCTCAGATTTCCATGTTTTAGACTAATTATCAAGTATTCTAATGTGAATAAATAGATAATTCCATGGGCTCTCCTCCTCTTTCACACTTCAGATTGAAACTGCCTTTCTTTTTGAATTCGGAGGAATTCACTTCCAGCAGAGACATCTTTCTAAGACCTTTTTATTTTCTGGGTAACTTGCTGAGACCTTAGTGCCCTAGATACAATGAGAATCACCTGGAATTGTAAAGTGAGTTGAGATGTGTAAGAGGTGCATAAGTGCCTTGGGAGGGTCCCTATAAAACTGAATTCAGACCAGAGTGGATAAGGGACTGGTAAATCACTTAGGATGATAAAAGAGCTGATCAGAGACTTCCCGGCCCTGTCTTCTTGAATTAATTAATTACACTCTTGTGCCATTTCCTGGCACCTGAGGTCTTTAAGGACTTAGAGCTGAAATCTAGTAATACGATGCAGGCTAGTTTGGATTTTCTTTTCCCCTGCCCTGATACCTTCTGAATTGATAATTATAAATACTAATAGCTTCTATTAATTGGATGTCTACTATTTGCAGGAATTTTGCAATATATTATCCCTAATTCTCATATAAATTCTTTAAATTGGGTGTTATTAGTCCCATTTTGTAGAAAAAGAAACCAAAAACCATAAAAATTAATACAGATTTCCTATAGTATCACATCTGATGAGCCGCAGAGTTGGAATTCAAACCTGGAAGCCTCACCTTTCCTCCATAAAGCAGCATGCTCAGAAGAAAGAAGAGTTAACTGAGCTCTCGGACGGGGCCCCTGGCTCCATATTTGCTCCTGTGACAGCTGCAGGTGGAGGGTGAACACAGAGATGGAGGCTCAAGGTGTTTCAGAAACAGCCCTGTTCCAGGTAAGGATGGCCCATCGCCGTACAAACAGCCAGACCTCGGGTGGGGTCTTCCTTAGGCAGCCAGGCCGCGGAGGAGCCACTCACCGCCGCAGGCTCCCAAATGCAGAGGGCGGCTTGGCCTTGAGAAGGGGAGGGTAAAGCCTTTTAGAGCAGAGTCGGCAAACTTTCTGTACGAGGCCAGGTAGTAAATACTTTAGACTTTCTGGGCCATATGGTCTCTGTTGCAACTGCTCAAGTCTGCCGTTTCAGAGAAAGCATAGACGATATGTAAACAGGGGAGTGTGCCTATTACGGTACTTTACTTATAGACATTGCAATTTGAATTTCATATCATTTTCATGTGTCACAACATATTATTCTTTTGATTCTTTTTTCCCCAACCATTTTAAATGTACAAACCATTCTTAGTTTACAGCCATTCTTAGCAGGTGATAGGCCAAATTTGGCCAGCAGGCTATTGTTTGCTGACCCCTGTTTTAAAGATTCACATTATTTTTAGCTTACAATTTGTAATAACAGCTAATATTTTTGAGTGGCTATTGTATACCAGGGCCTGAGCTGTGCACTTTATTTTTCTAGGTTAGGATCTTTAATGCTTTTTAAATTATAAAATAGTTCCTACAGACAAAAGTGTGTGATGTGTGTGTGTGTGTATATATATGTAGTATACACACACCTATATATATATATACACACACATATATATGTGCTGTAACTAACAATATTAAAATTAACAAATGAGTAACCAACACCAGCTTAAAAAGTATAAATTGCTAATACCTTTGAAGCCACTGGTCTTCCCCTCATATTATACCCTCTATCCTAACAAGAGGTAACTATTCTATCTCTAAGTATTTTTTTTCCTTTCTTGGTATAATATAACACAAGTACAGAAACAGAAAGCATACATAGAGCTTAACACAAAATTATAAAACGAATACCTATCTTTATTTGTTGAACAGAGAAGTAAATAAAAATAGAACATCTCAAACAGCTTTCCCATTACGCCCCTCCGTGAACACTATCCCATTCCTCGACTCTCCTGGATTCAGTGATAATCATCTCCTGCTTCTGGTTTAAAATCTTATTCCACCTTGTTGGAGGAGGTCACGGAGAGAATGTGACCACTGGTTGACCCTGGAGCTGGACTGGGGCAATCAGAGGCCTCCTTCCCCCTCCTCTGTCCTTGGAATGTACATTCTGCCCGCTGTTCCCACAGCCAGAGCCGTTTTCAAGGACACAGCCTGGAGAGAGTAAGGTGTTGAGACTATCTGGACTGAATTCCTGACTGAGCCCAGTTAAGGCATCCATATAAACTTTGAAGATTCTGGCAGGCAGGTGCGGAGAACTAGTTGTCTTGCAGCTCCCAAGTCATGCTTCATAGGTAAGTTCCTTTGCTTATTAAAACTTGCCACCTACCAATGTGGAGTGGCTGCCTCTTTCTTTGGTCTCTCCTTGCCCTTCACGTACAAGGTCGGTTTCACATTTCACCCAGGAAGCTCCTGAGTCTGCGAACCAATACACCACTGTAAGCATCCCTTAAAAATTATACATCTACCTATCTATGCTTACTTGTATACACCATATGATTGGAATCATATTACATGTATTATTTTGAGTCTGGCTTCTTTAATGGAGTCTGTGCTATCCTAAGATGTTTTAGTTTTTGGCAATTTGGTGATATCTCATTGTGGTTTTAATTTGCATTTCTCTCTTACTAATGAGATTAAGCACTTTTTCACATATGTATTAGTTATTTGGATTTCTGCTTTTGTGAAGTTCTTGTTCACATCTTTTGTTTATTTTACTTTGTCTTCTTTTTATTCTGTATACATGCTCTTAGTCAGTTGTATAAATTACAGATATTCCCCTATTTTGTATATTGTTTTTCACTTTATGCTTTCTTTTTTTTTTTGATTGAGGTAACACTGGTTTATAACATATAAATTTCAGGTGTACATCATTATATGTCAACTTCTGTATAGACTATAATGTGTTCACCACCAAAAGTCTAGTTTCCATTTGTCACCGTACAAATGTCCCCCTTTACCCCTTTTGCCCTCCCCTTACTCTACTTCCCCTTTGGTAACCACCAATCTGTTCTCTGTATCTATGTGTTTGTTGTTGTTATTTTATCTTCCACATACAAGTGAAATCATACAGTATTTGTCTTTTTCCATCTGACTTATTTCACTTAGCATGATACCTTCAAGATCCATTTATATTGTTGCATATAGCAGGATTTCATCTTTTTTATGGCCGAGTAGTATTCCATTGTGTATATATATATATATATATATATATATATATTCCATTGTGTGTGTGTGTATGTGTATATATATATATATATATATACATACATATATATCTCACATCTTTTTTATCCATTTATCTGTCAATGGGCACTTAGGTTGTTTCCAAGTCTTGGCTATGGTGAATAATGCTGCAGTGAAAATAGTGAATAATGCTGTAGTGAATTTGTGTTTTCACATTCCTTGGATAGATACCCAGAAATGGAATGTAGCTGGATCATATGGTAGTTCTATTTTTAATTTTTTGAGGAATCTCCATACTGCTTTCCATAGCGGCTATACCAATTTACATTCTTACCAGCAGTGTACAAGGGTTCTCTTTTCTGCACATCCTCTCTAACACTTGTTATTTCTTGTCTTTTTAATAATAGCCTTTCTGATGGCTGGGAGGTTTGTGGTCTCATTGTGGTTTTGATTTGCATTTCCCTAATATTTGGTGATGTTGAACATCTTTTCATGTGCCTGTTGGTCATCTGTATATCTTCTTTGGAAAAAGGTCTCTTCAGATTCTCTGGTTTTGATGGACAGAAGTCTTTAACATAATATTATTCATCATTGATGATTCTTTTTTAAATAAATAAATTCTTTATCATCTTAAAATAATGATGTTCACCTATATTATCATTTAAGATACCTATACCTTTTATTTTTGGATTTTTTAATCTACCTGGAACTGAGTTTTTATATAATTTTTGTATGTGAAGTAGGGCTTTAGTTTCTTTCTCCCTCACTCCCTTTCTTCTTTTCTTTTTTTGATAGGGATACCCAATTGTTTCAGAAATATTGATTAAAAAGTGTATACTTTTCTACTGATCAAAAATGCCAACTCTGTCAGAAAGTAGCTGTCTTTATATACCTGGATCAGTTTCTAGGCTTTCTGTTCTGTTGCATTGGTCTATTTGTCTACTTTTCCCCCAATACTGTGCTATCTTAATTAGTGTAGCTTTATAATAAATCCTGACATCTAGTAAAGCTATGTGTTCTGTGTTGGGAGCAAGGGAAAAAAGGGATTGATAACTGAAGGCTGGAAAATTAGGCCTCATTCAAATATTTGATCTATGAACAAGGTATTTTCTCCATTAATTTAGGTTTACTTTAAAATTTCAATAGAATTTTATTATTTTTTCCATAGAACTTTCTTCACATAAATTTATTCCTAAGTACTTCATATTTTTTGCTGGCCCTTTAAATTGTATTTTAAAATTTCGTCTTCAGACTCAGTCTTATATAGGAACACATTGAAGTTTTTCATACTAATTTTGTATTTAGCAATTTAATTTTGCTTTTTTATTATATATATAATACTTTATCTGTGGATACTGATGCATTTTCTATGTGTGCAATCATTTTATTTACAAATAATGAGTGATTTGTTTTTCTGTATACATCCTTAAACCATTTATTTGTGAAATATTGTGATTGGTAACAACTCCAGTAAAATGTTTAGTAGAAGTAGTAATAGTGATTATTAACTTTTTCTGATATCACAGGTAAAGCTTTCTGTAGTAGGCACACTTCTAATATGGCCATAATAATTCCTGCCTCCTTGAATTCATACCTTTGTATGATTTCCTGCCCTTAAGTAGGGCTGGACCTAGTTACCTGCTTCTAAAACCAATAGAATGTGCCAAATTTGATGGGATGCCACTTACATAATTAGGCTACAAAACAATTGTGATTTCTGTCTCACTGACAGATTCCCTATATTACCTTTTTGGGTTGCATCTTTCCATTTGCTTATTTGCTATCTTTATTTCTGCTGTGTTGAGGTGTCTGTTAAGGTCTTTGACCTATTTATTAATTGGATTTTATTTTCTTATTGTTGAGTTTTAAGAGTTCTTCGTATACTATGAATAACAGTCCCTTATCAGATGTGTCTATTGCAAATATTTTCTCCCAGTCTGTGGCTTGTCTTTGCATTCTCTTGACATTGTCTTTTGCAGAGCAGAAGTTTTTAATTTTAATAAAGTCCAGCTTATCAATTATTTATTTCATGGATCATATCTTTGGTGTTGTATCTAAAAAATCATTGCCATACACTCAAGGTCATCTAGGTTTTCCCCTAGAATTTTTATAGTTTTGTGCTTTATATGTAAGTCTGTGGTCCATTTTGAGTTAATTTTTGTGAAGGGCATAAGGTCTGGGTCTAGATTCATTTTCTTTGCAAGTGGATGTCCAGTTGTTCCAGCATCATTTGTTGAAGAGACTATTTTTGCTCCATTGTATTACCATTGTTCCATTGTCAAAGATCAGTTGACTATATTTATGTGGGTCTATTTCTGAGCTCTCCATTATGTTCCATTAATCTATTTGTACTCTTTCACCAACACCACACTGTCTTCATTACCATATCTTTATAGTAAATTTTGAAGTTGGATAGCATCAGTCCTCCAAATTTGTTCTTCTCTTTCAATACTGTGTTGGCTACTCTGGGTCTTTTTCTTCTCCATATAAACTTTAGAATCAGTTATCCAATATCCACAAAATAACTTTTTGAGATTTTAATTGAGATTGCATTGAATCTATTGCTCAAGTTGGAAACCACTAACATTTTGAAAATATTGTCTTCCTATCCACGATCATAGCATATCTCTCCATTTCTTTATTTCTTCTTTGATTTCATTCATCAGAGTTTTGTAGTTTTCCGTATATAGATCTTGAATATATTTTGTTAGATTTATACCTGAGTATTTCATTTTTGGGGGGTGCTAATGTGAATAGTATTGTGTTTTTAATTTCGAATTCCACTTGTTCACTGCTGCTATAGAGGAAAGCAATCAAGTTTTGTATAAACCTTGAATTCTACAACCTGCTATAATCACTTATTAGTTCCAGCAGGGTTTTTTGTCAGTTCTTTCAGATTTTCTACATGGATGATCATGTCATCTGAAAACAAAGGCAGTTTTATTTCTTCCTTTCCAAACTGTATACCTTTTATTTCCTTGCCTTGCCTTATTACATTAGCTAGAACTTCCAGTATGATGTTGAAAAGGAGTGGTGAGAGGGAATGTCCTTGCCCTGTACCTGGCCTTAGAAGGAAAGGTTAGAGTTTCTCACAACTAAGTATGATGATGGCTCTAGCCTTTTTGTAGATATTATTTATCAAGTTGAAAAAGTTCCTCTCTTTTTAGCTTACTGAGAATATTTATCAGAAATGGATGTTGGATTCTGTCAAATGTTTTTTCTGCATCTGTTGATATGATCATGTGATTTTTCTTTGTTAGCCTGTTGATGTGATGGATACAATTAATTGAATTTTGAATGTTGAATCAGTCTTGCATATCTGGGATAAATTCCACTTTGCATAATTCTTTTTATACATTATTGAATTTGAATTTGAATTCATGATGCATAATTCTTTTTATACATTGTTGAATTTGATTTCCTAATATTTTGTTGAGGATTTTTGCATCTATATTCATGACTGATATTGGTCTGTAGTTTCCTTATAATGTCTTTGGTTTTGATGGTAGGGTAATGCTGGCCTTATAGAATGGGTGAGAAAGTGATCCCTTCACTTCTATCCTTTGAAAGATGTTGTACAGAATTGTTATTATTTCTTCCTTAAATGTTTGGTAGAATTCACCAGTGAACCCATCTGGGCCTGGTGCTTTCTGTTTTGGGAGGTTATAAGTTATTGATTCAATTTCTTTAATAGATGTAGGCCTATTCAGATTGTTTCTTCTTGTGTGAGTTTTGACAAATTGTGTCTTTCAAGGAATTGGTCCATTTCTTCTGGGTTATCAACTATGTAGGCATTGAGTTGTTAACTTCCTTTTAATGGCCATAGGATATGTAATGATGTCGCCTCTTTTCATTTCTGATATTAGTAATTTGTGACCTCTCTCTTTTTGTCTTAGTTAGCCTGGCTAGAGGCTTATTGATTTTATTAATCTTTTCAAAAAACTGCTTTTGGTTTCATTGATTTTTCTCTGTTGATATCCTGTTTCCGATTTCATTGATTTCTGCTCTAATTCTTATTATTTCTTTTCTTCTGCTTGCTCTCTCTCTCTCCTTTACTAATGGCAATCCCATTAAGGGTATGTGAATGTGCTTAATTGTGTCCCACATTTAAATGAGCCTTTCATTTTTAAAAGAATAGACTTTATTTTTTAGAGCAATTTTATATTCAAAGCAAAACTGAACAAAAAGTGCAGAGGGTTCCATATGTCCCCTCTCCCCCCACACACAGACTTCCCCTCCATCAGTATCCTGCACTAGAGTGGTACATTTGTTACAATGGATAAACTAGCATCGACACAGTATTATCACCCCAAATCCATGGTTTATATTTAAGTTCATTCTTGGTTTTGTATGTTCTATGGATTTGGACAAATATTTAATGACATGTATCCACCATTATAGTATCATTTGTCATAGTTTCACAGCCCTAAAAATCCCCTGTGCTCCACTCACTCATTCTTCTTTTCCTCCAAACACTGGCAACCACTGACCTTTTTACTCTCTCTATAGTTTTGCATATTCCAAAATGTCATATAGTTGGAATCACACACTTAAGTAGCTTTCTCAGATTGGCTTCTTTCTCTTAGTAATATTCATTTAAGGTTCCTCCATGTCTTTTTGTGTCTTCAGAGTTCATTTCTTTTTAGCATTGTATAATATTGCATTGTATGAATGTACCATAGTTTGTTTATCCATTCATTGAAGGATATTTTTGTTGCTTCCAAATTTTGGTAATTATGAATAAAACTAATATAAAAATCCATGTAGAAGTATTTGTGTGGATATAAGTTTTCAATTCATTTAATTAAATACCCAGGAGTGTGATTGCTGGATTGTAAGGTAAGAGTATATTTAGTTTTGTAAGAACTATGAAACTGTCTTCTAAGATGTCCATACTATTTTGCAATCCCACCAGTAATGAATGAGAGTTCCTGTTTCATCACATCCTTGCTAGCATTTGGGGTTGTCAGTGTTTGGGATTTTAGTCATTCTAATGGATTGTAGTGGTAGCTCCTTGTTTTAATTTTCAATTCCTTACATCTGATTTTGAGCATCTTTTCATATGCTTATTTGCCATCTGTATATCTTCTTTAGTGAGATATCTATTCATATTTTTTGCCCATTTTTAATAGGGTTCTTCATTTTCTTATTGTTGAATTTAAAGAGTTCTTTGTATATTTTGAATAACAGTCCTTTATCAAATATGTTTTTTGCAAATATTTTCTCCCAGTCTGTAGGTTGTCTTTTTATTCTCTTGACGTTTCTTTCACAGAGCAGAAGTTTCTAATTTTAAAGAACTTATTAATTATTTCTTTCATGGATGGTGCCTTTGTTGCTGCATCTAAAAAGTTATTACCAAACACAAGGTCATCTAGAGTTTTTCCTATGTTATCTTCTAGTACCCTTATAGTTTTGAATTTTAGGTCTACGATACTTGAGTTAATTTTTGTAAAGGATGTATGTTCTGTGTCTAGATTCATTTTTTGCATGAGATATCCAGTTGTTTCACCACCATTTTTTGCTCTATGGTCAAAAATCAGTTGACTATATTTGTGTGGGTCTATTTTTGGATTCTCTATTCTGTTCCATTGATCTATTTTTCTGTTCTCTCACTGGTACCACACTGTCTTGATTACTGGAGTTTTATAGGAAGTCTTGAAGACAGATATGCTGGTCTTCCAAATTTGTTCTTTTTCTTCAAATTTTTTTATTGTGTTTATTATTCTGGGTTTTTGCCCCTCCATATAAACTCTAGAATTGGTTTGTCAATATCTACAAAATAATTTGCTGAGATTTATTTTGGGATTGTATTGAATCTACAGGAAAATTTGGGAAAAACTAACATCTTAACAATCTTAAGTATTCCTATCCACTAACATGGAATAGCTCTCTGATTGTTTAATTCTTTGATTTCTTTAATCAGAGTTCTTTTCATTTGTCTATTCTTTTTACTTCTTTATTTCATAGATTTTATAATCTCTATTGATCTATATTCAAGTTCACTGAGCCTTTTTTCTGCCATCCCAAATCTACTCTTGACCTCTCTAGTGAATTGTTTTATTGTGGTTATTGCTCTTTCAACTTGATAATTTCCATTTGGTTCCTTTTAATAATTTATATCTCCTTATTTATATTCTCTATTTGATGATTCATTGTCACTATGCATTTCTTTACATCTGTATTTGTGGTTTTCTTTAGTTTTTTGAATGTATTTATAATAGGTAAAGTCTTTGTCCAGTAAGTCCGTCATATGGGTCCCTTTAAAGGCAGTTTCTATTGCCTGCTTTTTTTTTTTTTCTGTGTATGCATCACACTTCCCTGGTTTTTTGCATGTCTTATGTTTTTGTTGAATATTTTGAATAATATATTGTGCCAGGTATGCATATTGATTCTCACCTCCCTCCCTTGGGTATATTATTGTTATTTTTGTTTTTTGGCCAGTCTTGAATTTGTCTAGTAACTTGACTGTGCTATTTCTATTAATTCTATTTCCCCATAGTATGCAGCCTCTGATGTCAGATTTTTCCCCATTGTTTTACCTTTTAGCTTGGCTACCAAGGGATTGCGTGTAGTTCTCTTATTGTTTAAAAGTTGTGCTTAAACTCCCTGAGACTGTTAGATTTTTACCCTTTACTATTGAATGTATGTGTGGCTTAGAGTTTGCTGTTCCCGTTCAGGGAATTTACATTTGTTTGCCACACGGTCAACCAGAGACTCATAGTTGTATGTTTCCTCTATGATCACTTCTGAAGTCACACAACTTTACACAATCTGCCAGACTGCCAGGGATGAATGTCATTTTATTTTTATGCCTGGCTTCCTAGGAGTCTCCCCTGGGTCAGAGTAGTTTATTGTCCAGTCAATGTTTGCTCAGAGATTGTGTTTAAACCTTTTGTGCCAATGAAGCATCCACCCTGTGTTGATGGATCTATGTGAGGCTTGGAGGATGTTTAAGTCTGTCGCATATCCTGCTCTGATTGCTTCTGAGTGGGTGTAGCTTTCCTGAACCCTGGAGTTGACTTAAATCCCAAGAGAGCTATTCTTGACTGTCTCTTTCTGTGATTCGCTCTATTAAACTTCTATATGGTCTGCCATTTTGCTTGTATCGTAGGGCTACCAGCCTCCTCTTAAATGCTCTCCACCAAGATTTCCGTTGTTACAATGTTTATAGGCATGAAGTGCTTCATACTCTGTTCCTAATATGATCAGTCCCCTCAGGCAGAACTGCAGAGTTCTTTAACCTTGTGGACTCCCTTCCCTTATGAATCCTTATGAACGCCAGCAACAATGCAACACAAGTAGGGGTATAGACTTGCTTTCCCCAGAACAACACCCGCTCTTTATGTGGGGGTATTGGATGGGGGCTGTGACAGCTGCTGTTCTACTCAGCTTGCTCCTCCTGGCATGGAACTTCCCCCCCATGAGTTAGCTGGGGTGGGGGTGATTTAGGCCCCAATATTCTTGGCCTGCAACCCTACCTTACAGCTTCCCCTCTACGAGTAGGGGCTTGGTAAGGAAAGGGAGATTGGTCCCTTGGTAAGGAAAGGGAGATCACTCAGAGTAGAGCCTCTTTAACATGGAGCTGGGAGAGAGGGAGATGAGAAACACTGGGAGCCAGGGAGCCACTGCTCCTGATGTGAAACCATAGCACCGGACCAGGGGCTGATGGTAGAGGGAGCCCCGATCTCCTTGATCACACTTGTTTGAAGTAGGGCACCCAGGCTAGAGCTTCCATAACACAGAGATGGAGATGGGAGTGAGGGAGTTGGTCAAGGCTCAAATGACATTGACTATCACTATTCTTACTGAGATTTAGTAGATTTTATTGAATGAATATTTTTCCATTTGCTTCATGCTGCTGCTGGGACAATTTCAGAGATTTTAAAAATTATTTTGTTTGTTTACTAATTTTCACTTGTTATTTATTTGTTTATTTGCTGGGAAGAGACTCTGCTAAGCTCCTTACTCTGCCCTTCTGGGAGTTCTGCCTTCTTGCTAATAGTTCTTAACCTGAACTTTATCAAATGTTTTTTCTGTGTCTATTAGGATGATAATGATTTGGTTTACTTTCTTTAACTTATTATTGGTGTTAGCAAACTGCAGTCCACAGGCCAAATCTGTCTCACTGCTTATTTTTGTAAATAACATTTTATTGGAACAAAGACATACCCATTCATTTGCCTGTTGTGTGTGGCTGCTTTCATGCTACAATGGCTACTATAGTGGTAGTAGCTGAAGTAGAGACCCTATGGCTCACAAAGTGTAAAATATTTACTATATGGACCTTTACAGAAATCAGTTTGCTGATCATCGATCTAGTCAAATAGTGAATTACCTTTTCTAAAGATACAGTAACCTTGTTTTTCTGGAATAAATTCAACTTTGAGATATGTATATTTAATATATTATATATATAATCCAAATTTATATATATATATACACACACATAAATATGTAGTTCATAATTTGGTTTGATATTTGTTTTATTAGAATTTTTGCATCTCTATTCATGAGTAAGATTGACTTCTAATTTTCTTTTTTTAGCTGCCCTCATTGTGTTCAGTATCTCAATGATGCTAACCTCCTTTTAGAAAGCATTCTGTTTTTTTTCTACTTTTTGGACTATTGTATATTTTTTCTAAAGTTGGAGTTTTTCTTATTTAAACCTTGGCTAGAACTCACTGATAAAGCTATTGAGTAGAAAAGTTTCTTTGCAATCAAAATTTTAGTAGTAATTAAATTTCTGCTATGTTCATAGGACTATTTAGATTTTCAATCTTTTTTCTTGAATCACTATTGATAAAGTATCTTTTTTTGAGGTCTTTTAAGATTTTTTCTCAATTTTTAAATATGTTGACATAAATGTTTTTGTAATATCTTAATAATACTCTGTTTAATGACAGAAACTTATATAGGAAGCCCTTTTATTTTAATCTCTGTTATTGTTTGTGCTTGTTGTATTTTTGCCTGAACAATCTTGCCAGAAGTTTGTCAATTTTATTAGTTTTTTTCAAATAAACAAGTTTTGGTCTTGATCTCTCCATTTTCTATTTATTTTACATCCTATTAACTTCTGCCTTTATCTTTATTATTTTCTTCCTGTGTGCTTTCTTGGGGAGTTGTTTTGCTTCCCTTTTTCTAGCTTCTTGATATGAATCAGTCTACTATAAGATGGTTATCAGTGTTAGGCAGTGACCCAGCTTTTGCACTGGATGATAATAATTAATATGTAATTAGTTATACTTATATGTAATAAGTAATAATTTTGGGGAGTCACTGTCTAACACTGATCACCATTTTAAGTCAACGGATATTTCCCTTGTGACTCTATCTCCCAGCCACTTAGAGCAAATGCCACATGTTTTATATACTTTTATACTTTTCTTCATAAATGTATTTTATAATTTGTATTTACTTTTAAATCATAGTTTTATAATATACGTACAGAAATAATAAGCATGTAGCTCAATGCATTTTCACAGCACGACTGCACATTAGTGTGCAGGATGCATCTAAGGAAATATATTATCATCGCTCTTAACACCCTTTTAGTCCCCGCCCAGAATCTCCCCCTAAAAAAAAAAAATTTAACTACCATCTTGACTTCTAATAACATTAGTTTTTTATTTTCAATTTTTAAACAGGTTTTAATTTTTATAGGTTCCAATACTCGTTTAAATTCTTTTTTTTATACTTATTCAACCATTTCTCTCTTTTCTTATATAGATTATTTACAGTTCCTGGAAAGTCTTTTCTGTTAACTTCAATACCTGGCTAACTTGTGAACTTGCTTCCATTTTATCTTTTTTTTTTCCCTCATACATACATCAATTATTTGGTTCTGTCTACTCGCATGCCTAGTACTTTTATTTTAAATGTTGGATACTGTGTTTTAAAAATTATAGAGGCTCCAGAAGATATTATTTTGATGAAGAGATAGTTTACCTTCTCCTCTGCTATATCAGGGGAAAGATGAGCACCTTAATTTAATCGGGGACTAAGCTTGGACAAGGCTGACTCACAGCTGTACTAGTACTCAGTCTACCTCTGGTATGGCTCTGTTTTTAAGATTTCCTGAGATTTTAACTGCAAATATGGTAAGTCTGTGACTTCTCCTCTTTAGAAAAAGGAATATTCCTACGATTGATGACAGTAAGTCACTTATAAAGAACAACTCCTTACCTATATATATCCTTGTCTAGGTGCCATGGGATTAGGTCCAAGTCTTAGGATCTGAAATATGTTCTCCCCCTCTAGGTCATATGAATTTACTGTTCATGTTATTAGTTTTGCTGAAAGCCAAAGTGACATTTCAAATTCCATTTAAACTAGTGTGATTTATTACTTTATATTTAAACGAATGATTGTCAAATAGAAAGGCTTATAAGCATCAACAAACCTGGGCTCCAGCTTTTTGTGGCTTTATTAGACTGAAAACTATTGCTTTCTTGCCATTGCAGTGCAGTCACTGATGTTCTGGTTTCCAAAAGGCAGCCAAGAAGTTATTCCAAGGATGATCCTCTGAGGATGAAATCACATGTATATTTATAGTTTCTGACTCCAGCAACACCAATATTTTGTTCTTTAAGTTAGCTTTAAGATTTCAGAAAAGTGGAAGACTGTCCCTCAAAATGGCTCTTAATCACAGCAGTCACGTCAAGCATATGAAAGCTCCATTAACTGCTCCTACAATTGCTAGGCAAAGAGGCAATGATGCAGTCAGTTATTGGCTAAACTTCAGGCAGCACATCAACTCTGGGATTGAGTGTTGCCATAGTTACCTTGACTGGTCTAATCATCCCTCATGGGAGGCGAGATTAAAATATCCAAAGAATAGAAGGATCTAGGGGAAAAAAATCATCTCTGTTTTTCATTTTTGCTGAGAAATTCCCTAATATCTTTTTGAACCAAAAACCAGGTCCATTTTCTTTGTTGTAAAAGCTGAGTGGGTGTGCCATTTTATGAGTGTGTAATGGCAAGATGGCAAAATTGTATGTTTGTGTATTTGTGTTTGTGTACGTGGGTGTGTGTTAAGCTTTTGAAACAAGTTCTAAGGACTATTTTATATATATACGCCAAGGCCAGGGAAGAGCCTTAGTCCTCAACCATTCAGGTCCATAGGAAAATGATTGTGATTATTATTCATTAAAGAAAATTGGTTTGTGAGAAAACACAATGCAGGAACAGAGAAGCCCAATGCTCTTAATAACGTTTTCAAGTTCTGTTGACAGCCACCTCTCCAAATGCACGTGTGCGAGCGTGGGTGTGCACACACGTGTATACATATATGTGCACGCTCACACAGGCACATCCCACAATCTCTGATTCTTTCCATCTGTCAGGGAGAATGAATCTTTCCAATCATTTTTAAAGCCGTTCTGTTTTCGGGAAGCTTTGAGCTTGTACCCAGTGAAAGCTTGGCAGGGAGCATACGTTTCTTACTCAAGTTCCCGAACACGACGGCTGTGCTTCTCTCTCACAACTTGGGAGAATGTTCCCAGTCTTAATCAACTGGCACAAGGCAGCAGAGGGGCTGAATACAGCTCGTGTCACAGAGCATCCATAGATGTGTCAATTTCTCTCTTCTTCTAGATCCTCTACCCTGTGTCTTGTTGTTGTTGTTGTTGTTTTTAAATCAGACCCTATTTTTTCAGTCTGTGCCACTTTTCTGTTTGGGACTGTGCCTATTCTTACAAAAGACACCTCAGTGTCTTGTCTTCTTGACTATATAGCAACTCTTAGTAAGTTCAGGAAAATTAGTGTCCAGTTTTTTCCCATATCATCTATATTAAAGCTAAGATGTAAAAAAGAAATCTTGCTTTCCTTTTGGAGTACCTGACAAATTCTGTATGGTGTTGGCACAAAATGTACTCTAGCAACAATAATAAAAACAATTGCAGTTGAATTTTAGGGATTGCTTGCTAAATGCCAGGCACTATATTAGGCTTTCTATATCCCTCTTCATCACATCAGTCATTGAATATGTTATACTCACCATTAAATTACATTATTAAATTGTTATTAAATGGGTATTATTATCTCCACAGATGATAAAACTGAGGCTTACTGAGGTTAAGTGACTTGCCTTGGTCACACATTTAATAAATGTTTGCTTTACAATATAGGCTATTTTCAGCTCTGGTTTGAGGCCTTGCAGAGCATCAACTCTGTATGGTGGTAATTTCCTAACCAACTAGTCCTGTACTTGGAGCTGTAGCTTAGCCACCCAACAGGACAAACTAGTAGTGACAATATTTTACCTTTTTTCAAACTACAAACTTCCCCACTCTTCTCCCTGTAGGTGGAACGGGACTTGTAACCAGACACCTGGGTTTGAATCCTGCAGTTACTGATGACTACCTCTGTACTCTTTGGGAAACGTTCAATACTCCCAGAACTTTTGTTTCTTTGTATATAAAATTGTGATTAAAATATCTGCCTTACATAGTTTCTCTAAAGCTTAAATGAGATAATATATATGGAAATGCTATTTTCATTTTTTATACATACAAAACATATATATGCCTATTTAATATGCATACTATATATTTGCATATATAAATATATATGTGTAAATATATATTTAAGGGGAGACTGACTATATTTGAAGCTCCAAACTGTTTTCACAGATAGCAGGTACATCTACGAGAATTTGGAAACCCCATCGTACTTGCTAATAACTTCAGTTGATGACAAGGAATGTCCCAGGTGAGGAAACCTTGGTGGCTTAGAAAAATTAAGGTTCATTACAGCGTTTAACATACATTGTGATAGTGGTCATCATCATTACAATTATCATCCTCATTATTGACTTCGTCATCAAATAATTACCTGTCAATGTCAGAGGTTTCTTGAGAAACTTCTGAACGTGAAAAAATAGAAAAGAAAGCCACTCTAAACAGGAAAGATTCATTTGAGAATATCTTCTGCTCTTTTGCTACTTAAGCCCTTTCCTCTCTTTTAAGGCAATTTGGTTGCTACGTGCCTCCTCATCCTATATAGTTCTTATTGCTATAAATGTTTGGTTTCGACTGTTAAGGGTCCTTTTGTTCATCACTTTTTTTCTTTTTACTTTTGTCTGGTGAGGGAGCCTTAGATCATCATTTAGGATCTATTACAGGATTCAGAATTATATGACAAGGAGTCAAAGATGCTCTTGTTACTGTTTCTTTGCAAATCTTATCCAAGACTCTTGCATTTCTTTATCAAGTGAACAAAACCAATCCCATGAGGACATCATTCTTTTTTCAGTTAGACTATTTCTCTCTGTATTCTCTGATTGGATATTTATAATCTGTGTAATTTAATTATGTGTATAATCTATTGATTATGGTCATCAAGTGGAGGCCCCAAACCACAGCATTAGTGAAATGGTATCCTGAAAACCCCGGCTACATCAGTATTTCTAGTTGTAATATCACACGATGTTAAGAACCAACAGGGTGATGATAGATTGAGAAATTTGAGGATAAACATTTCTAAGTTCAAAATGAAGCTTATCACCTTTCTTGATTATATTCTCCCTACCTCATTATGTGATGTGGCTATTATGATGTTGAAAGGAGATTAAAAACTAGGAGGGAACTGTGAAATAATATGGTAGAAACAGTTACTCCAATATGACATGTCATGTCGAGAATGCTTGTTTTGGAGTTAAGTTGGAGAAATCCCTTGATCTACCTTCTGTGATAGCCAGGGAGATAACAAGAAAAAAAATTAAGCTTATTTAAGCCAGACTGATCTCTTCTTCACTGAAGTTAATCCAAGTCCCAAAGAGGTAATGGGAGTCCTGGTGCAGGTGACAGCTTTCACACAGAGGGGTCATGCTTCCAGATGGGCTGGGCCTTCTCGGGCAGTGGTCCGCATTCTGAGGTTTGCCACCAGCTCAGGAGCCAGATACACCCATTGATTCTGCCCCCCCCGCCTTTTGTCTTGGCCAGTCTGCCCTGGTGATGTGGAGATGTTACTGCCAGGGAGTCAAGTAGTGATCACTAATAGTGAAGTAAATAATTGGAGTAAACTAGCTTTCCTCATCTTTTGAGTTTAAGCTCTTCCCCTCCTTGGCCTTTGAGATCTTCCAAATGAGACAGAGAATGTAGCTATTCAATATTAATCAAATATTTATTGAGCAACTACTATGGATCAGACACTTTGCTAGGCAATTTGGAGCACTAAGGTGATAGGCAGAGGCAATGGACATATATTGATGTACATCAGTGGACATATTAAGGTGATAAGTGGAGGTAATATACATATACAATATATGCAGGTTGCTGATTTTGAGGCAAAATGGTGATGGTTAAGGAAAGATATTTTCCCTCTAGGGTTAAGTGAGGAGGTTGCTATGCAAAATGGAAATATTTGAGGTACACTATACCAATAGACAATTATTCCAAAGAAACAGTACCATTTTTCACTCCATGTATGAGATCAATTGAGGTGAATTTACATACTTTCACTTGTTAGGCTATGGTCATTTATGGAGGAAGATAAATTTGTGTTTTAATGAGATTAATCTTTAAAAATAATAATGCAATATAAAGTAAAAATGTTAGCTTGGCAAATTTTCTTAGAATCATTAAAACATACTGTCACAGTTTAAAATTTCTTCAGTCTGGGTTTTATATAAGCAAGGGTATGCCCTCACAGATTCAATTGTTATAAAATTTCTTTCTTATACACAATACTTTTAGTCAGTTAATCACACTTGTAGATACAAGAAATTGGTGGGGAAAGGGGGTGAGATGAGTATATCATTAAGTAAAATGTTTATAGAGGTATTAACTAATTATAACTGAAATCTTGAAAATAATTCTAACTCTATATTTCCCCTTTGCTTAAAATGACTTGGCCCCTCCATTTCAGCAGACTGCATTGTCAGTATAGAATCTCAAGATAACCTCCTATGCTCATTCAATCTGGGGGGAGGAGGGGATAAAATGTTCAAGTTTTTTTCTATTTCTTGGAAGTTCATCAATATAAGCTATGGCAAAAATTGATTTTAACCCTTAGCTATTCAGCACTCAGCCAAATTTTATTTTCAGATTGCCTCTAATTTTTAAGGCTTTCATGGTTGGTTGGAAAGCTTGAAGTCTTATATCTAATGGGACCCTAGGGGTCACTAAGTTTAAAACTCCAGCTAACGCAGGAATTCTCTGGACCAAGTAACAGGTAGGAGAATTAGCGTGTGGTCTGATAGAGACTTCTTTGTGTCACATGACACTTTGTTCCATTTTGGAAAGTTCTACTCATTACGGTGACTTCCTTATGTAGGGCTGTGTTCTGTCTCCCTATAATTTTCACCCATTGGTCCATCATTCTGCCCTTTGGATCTCAATGACTATGTCTACTCTCTCTTACTATTGCAAGTGTTTGAGACAATATAGGCCTTTTGTTTATGACACTAACATCCAGCTTATTGAAAAAAATTATGTTAAGCAACTAGTTCAAAATCTAGTGTATATTAAATTTCTAATAAATAGTAGCTATTATTATTCCATAGGCTTCCTTTAGGATATAAGAGTACATGATGCTCTGAAGTGGAAAACTATCTTTGTTTCTGTATTAACTATGTCTTTGATTTTCTGTATTCTGTTGCTTTGACATCTGGGGACTTGCTGACCCTAGAGGGTTTGCCCCACCCAGTGTTAGCTAATTCCTAGAGATAGTAAACAGCCTGTGAGCAAGCTTTTCATGTGCAAACCAATCAATCCAGAGCCTGCACCCCCAACTGCTTCCTTTATTGGGCTCTCACTTCCCAGGCCACTATCTACCTGTCCTAATCACCCCACAGCCAGGTACCAGACATCTAGAAATAGCCTCTGTACCTCAGAGCCCATTGAAATTATTCAAACTACCCAATACTAAGCCTGCTTACCCTGCCTTGCCTGTTCTCGTTTGCAGAAACCACAAGAAAGACTCCTGCCCACTGTTTTTCCCTCTCTGCCTCCTGACCAGCCTCAGTGCTTCTGCATACGGCCCCCAGTGGCGTGGTGTGCCCCTTCTCTTGGGATCTGTGAGTACAGCAAACCATTTTTTCAGAGGCCGTTGTCTCTTAATCTGTTGGCCTCATCATACCTGAACAATGATAACATCTATATTTTAAAACAGGATCCATCATCTGGGGTACTTGTAGTCAGGTCTTAATTGTCTCCTGATTTTAGACACTAAGGAAAGGAATTAGTGAGGAATCTATTTGCAAGGACAAACCCTCTCGGTAAGGATTCTCAGATTGGCATTGCTGGTCTAGGATCAACTCATGCTGAAACAGCTGGTTAGTAATTCCTTCCTCTTTCAGTCAAATGATGCTTGTTCCCTGCATTATAATGCTCGTTTCTGGAAAGGGCTAAGGCTTCACATATCTAGTTAAGATAGCTACCTGCATAGTGTGATTGAAGGGTCACTGTTGCCCCTAAGAGAATGACCCAGACGGATGTTTCACAACAATGTCTCCCTCAGCCAGGTGGTCATCACTGAAGTTACACCTTTGCTGTAGGCAGTAAGCACAGTCTCCACATAATTCTTGATGTCTGTGAAAAAGGGAGAAACCGTGTGTTCATTTGAGCATTCATTCATTTACTCATTTATTCAATAAATATGTATTAGGCCCTTATTAGGTACCAAAAACCATGAAAGGTTTTAGGGATACTAGCAATTCATATATAAAAAAACATTTCTAATATTATTGATAATTGAGAAGTGCCAAATTAAAACCACAATCAGATACCATTCTTTTTTTTTGTCTTTGAATCTGCACCTTTTCTCTTGTTTTTTACTGATGTCATAATAGTTTATAACATTGTGAAATATCCGTTGTACATTATTATTTGTCAGTCACCATATATATGTGCCCCTTCACCCCTTATGCCCACCCCCGACCCCCTTCCCTTCTGGTAACACTAATCTGTTCTCTTTGTCTATGTGTTTGTTTATTAGATGCCATTCTACGCCAAACAGATTGATAAATCTTTAATAGTCTGAAATATTAACTGTTGATGAGAATGTTCCAGAGGTCCTCAACTGCCTACCAAATTAGCCACAAATTTCTAAGCTACCATTCAAAGGCATTCATAATTATTTTGACTAAACATCCCTCTAGTAACTTCCCAATAGCATATGTATCAGCAAAGATGATAACTTGGTGTTCTTCAAAATATCCTGCATTTCAAGAAGTTGTGCTTTTTTCTCATTCTCTGCCAATCATAATCCAACTATCAAAACCTATTCATTCTCATATTGTCAATCAAGTCTTTTTTGAGCTTGCAAGCATACTATTATTAGTACTATAATAATGCTGGCAACTCACATACATTGAGCAATAACTAGGCAGCGGGTACTATGCAGCTTCATCTCATTCATATCTACAAAATACCAACGAGGTGGTACTATTATTGCTATTTAATGAAAAAAAAGAAAACAGAGTATAGAAAGGTTCAGTAACATGGCAAAGGTTATAGAGCTGGTAAATGGTAATGGCAGATTGTAAACAAAGATATGCAGACTCTAAGACCTATTTTATTGACAGCCCATTGCAGCTTCATTTTATAGATAAGGAATCTGAGGCTCAGAGAAGTAAAATTCTTGTCCAAGGTATTTTTCTGAGTCCAAACCTCATGCTCAAACTCTCCCTTTCTTATGAATGTCATGGGATGCTTATACTTATAAAAGTTAGTCCCCACTCTGCCATCAAACAGGATTATTTGCATAATAATCATACCTCTGCTAAGCTCTTTGCTCTCTGGACTGTATTTAACTCAGAAAACTTAACTCATAGTCTGCCCATAGTAGATACTCAATAAATATTTGACAGATAGAATGGGACAAGTCATTTAATGAATCTGAACCTCTATTGTTTCACTTGATAAATGAAGAAAATGACAACTGCCTTTCTATTTCAAAGGGCTGTTGAAGGACCCAGTGAAACGATGTGCATGAGCATGTTATGAGAAGTGCATCGTACCATATAAATGTAAAACATTATTACAGAAATCACTACAAGGAGACTTAATTTGCATCTCCTTCAAGTACTCTTTGTCAAATACACCTAACAGGATAAATTTCAAAGCTCTCAACAAGGGCTTTTGCATTCTAGACTTTGCAAGTCTGGAGAAGTCGGTGGCGTTGAAAGAGTTGCTTGGGGGTTAAATATTAAAGTAACCCATGAGATCTGATGAAGAACTGAACTCAATTACATGCAGCCATAGGAAACCTGCTTCCTACATCTGCGCGAATTAACAGTTACCCAGAAACTAATTGTGAGCACTACTTATTTTAAGTTCTTGCAAAATAATTTTTTCTAAAGAGGAAAGAAACTTCCTTAAGAATTGATGAGCATTTCAGGAAAAAAAAATTCAGGGAAAAAAGAGGGACCAAATTAAGAATATAATAAAAATGCTATTAGCCAATCTCCATGAGCATGGTTTTCTCCTGAACAGACACTCAGGCATTTGTGGACCAAAGGCCAGTCCCTCTGCTAATCTTTCACTTGATACTTGCATAAGTCACCTCCTCAGTCTCAAATCAGCTACTTACCTTAACAGTTTGGTATTGGGCAATTAATTCAATATGTGTGAGGACATCCTAAAAGGCACAAGAGAGGAGGAAGACATCACATCCCCACACAACACTTATTGAGTAGTTGAGACGTGGCATCTTTATACGGAACTGAAAAAAAATGTACAGCAAATAATGTACTTTAAAAAATTATCCATAAGGGAAAAGATTGATACAACTGACTACAGTAAAAATTAAAAGCTTGGGAATGGAAACAACTACCATAAACAAATGACACTCGGAAAAAATGTAAGTAGCACACACGACAGACAAAGGAAAATTTCCAGAATTTAAAATGCCCTTAAACATTAAGTAGGAAAATGACGGACACACCAAAAGAAAAATGGGCAAAGAACACAAAAGGAAATCCATAGCAAAATAAATGAAAACAGTAAATAAATCTATGAAAAGAAGACCACATTTTTTTTTTTTTAATCACTTTATGTTTTTTCCTTGCATTCCAGTATGAACTTTCTTTCTCTCTCGTTTGGATCTCCTCCTCTTGTTCTCTCTCTTACGTTACAAATATACATTAATTCATAGCCAATAAACCCACATACTATTTGTATAAATTTACCCTTCCAGTTGTAATGATCAAGAGCCTCTCAACAATTCCCCCTCTTAGCATTCCTGTTTCTGACTTTCAATCTAAGCTCCCATCAGGGACTTCCTCCCATATACCATATATTTCAAAACCACGAGATCGTTATCTGCAATGGCAAAACCACTTAGTTAAGAGAGATTGGAGTGACAGTTTTCTAAAAGGAAAACATATTGAAAAAGCTCGATGGTGATAGTTTCGCGCCAGTGATGTAAGTCATGTTGCGGTGAATATTAATTCAGCACTCTTATCAACAGCCATCATGAACTTGAGTTCAATTCGGGAATCAACTTCAGGTGCAACATATTGTGCTCACTGTGCTATTGACAATATTTTGTAAACACCATTTAACAAAAAATGAGGTTGAGGCTGGTTGTTTGGGGGAAATGGAAAGGATTATCCTTATAATCCTATTTCTACACTGATACAAAAAAAAACAAGCAAGACGATCCAACGGCATCAGGAAATGCATCTGCCAAAGCTAACGTCAGGACCAAGTTTCACATTTTCACATTTTCTTCAGATAATCCTTTTTCTTCATTCTGAGGACGGTCTATTTCATTTGCACAGGGCTAGCTGGGAAACTGCAATGATTAATACTAAACGAACTCTGTCCCACAGCGGCCTTGCTCACAGGGAAGCCGGGGAAGAATGCTGGTCTCTGCTAGACAATCAGAGGGAAGGGCGACTGTAAAATTAGTGTCGGAGTGGGCCCTGGCACCATTAAAATGTAGAACAAGGCCACAGCAGACTGTGTCATTTTCCCAGTCATGAGCTCTCGGTTTGAGCTGATCAATTCCATACAAAAAAGAGAGTGTCACAGAGTTAAGCCTAAAATTCAGCTCTTAGTGCAATTTTCTCTTGCTAAATTTAATACCAGGTGTATTGAGATGGAGAACAAATTTACATTTGCTTTGTCCGTTAGATGGAAAGGTGAAGCCTCCTCTGTGGCCAAAGCAGTGAACCCAGGGGACAATCAAGGGCTTTAGAGCTCTCAGCCATCCGGGCTTTTGCTGCCTCTGACACCTGACGAGTTTTCCTTCACTTCTTTATTTAGTTTAAAAAGAAAAGGCTTTAAAAAAATCTCTTGAACCTTCAGGTTAACTTTCTGGGCGTAGGAAGAGTTTTAACAATTAAGATTTCCATTATAATTAAAACTAGCAACTCACAGTAAGTCGTTTTTCCTTGAAATAGCAAAAAGTCTAATTTGGGTGGAGGAATTAACTTTAGGACAAGAATAATTTTTTAAAATTTTCAATAGATACAAAAGAGTATTTTAATGTACATGTACAGAATAAAGAATATAAACAAAATTAACATTAAGAAAACTGCCTCTCAATCTAAGATATAGAACGATACCAATATCTTTGGAGTCCCCCTGCCTCCTGGTTCCTAACTCCTTTCCTCTTACAGAGAAACCTAGAGATAACCATTTTCCTGAAATTTGGGTTTATCATCCCCTATTTTAAATAGATATTTGTGTGTAAATATGTAATATATGTGTGTGTGTAATTTTATATATATATATATATATATATGTATACTATATATATCCCTAATCAGGAAATTGACAGAGTATTTTTAAGTGGCATAAATGGAAGGAAGCATATTCTATAACACTTCAATGATTTGCTTTTTTTGTTCAACATTATCTGGCTGCAGTTTATCCATGTGGATGCACAAAGTTGTAGCTCACTCATTTTCTTTACTGTATAGTATTCCATGGGATACATATACCACAAGTTACTTATCTATTCTCTTGCTGATGAACATTTCAGTTGTTTGCAGATTTTTGTTGCTTCAACTATTGCCATCTCCTCCGTGTGGTGTATAAGGCTCCTTACCAGCCACCCCTCCTCTGTCCCGTGAGTGACATTTCCCTATGCTTACCAACGACTTTCACTTCCCTGAGTCAAACACTTTTTCACCTCCTTGTTTCTGAACATGCAATTCCCTTTGCCCTACACAGCCATTGTCCCACTGGTTGGCCTTGTGGATTCCTGTGTATTCAGGTCAAGGGTTATTGAATCTGACCACCCTGGCTAGGTGCTCCCTTTGGACCCTGAACTGAGCTCTGTTACAGCACTTATCACAATGTAAGGGATGGCCACCACATAGAAGATAAGCTTCTGGAAGAGAGAAACTACATGTTTTATCTCTGCATTACTAGAGCCAAGGAGACAAGAAAGAGCTGAATATTCAACGTTTGTGACTTTGTGTTATTTTCATCACACTGCCTAACTTTATGTTTCTAAGAAATCTCTTTTCTAACATACCCCATCATTGATACACAACTCACATATTCCATCATGCCCTTTAAATAGTAATTTCCAATTTGTAGTCCATGGAACACTTACTCCACCTGCTCTCCCTTGTTATTTCAAAAAAAAGCCATCAGATTTAATGGGGATTATAGCACTGCCTTCAGTAACACACACGTCGATTTACACAATCAGTACAGACACGGAGAAACACACCTCCTAGACGATCTGCAAATCCTGTCAGGGATATCCAGGCCGTACTTTGAAAAACCTCATTTTCAATGGATGCAAAATTTAGCGTGCTCCTTCATAGAAGGCTCACACATCGCAATGGCTTTGTTAACTGACGTGTTATTAACAGGAAGTTTTGGTAATTTTTTTGAAAGTTTCAAATTTTGTAACCTCAGCATTTGGTATAAAGCAACAACTTATTTCTAAAATTTCTCATGTTACCAGTTTAACATGTTATGCCTAATATACCTCCTTGAACATTTTTTATGAAAAAAAAATTCATGGAAATTTACAAAATTATTTTTAATGACAACAGAATTGTAAAGTTAAGAACAGATTTTCAATGCTTAGACACTTTTTTATTAGTGGCCATATGGATGGGGATTGATCAAGACATATGCTTTTGCACTATAAGCCAATTGAAACATTCTGACCTAGCACAGCCAGAGGGTGCCTGAGATGGTAGAGGAATCACACGACTTACCCAGCTTTATGCCCCTAAGTCCAGGGTGCAGGATTGCACTGATGGGCAACAAGCCATCAGATCCCAAATGCCGTAAGATGCACGCTATGAGCGAGACAGGCAGAAATCCAATGCCTCTGCTCTCATCAATCTTTTCCTGCATATATTCAGAGACCAGAACTCTCAATATACATCATACCAAGGATGGGAGTAAGGGCAGGCGGTGTTATTTGTATATTAGAATCCTTTATCATTTAAGGTAAAGGGTGAAAAACAAGGGCAGAGAGAGAAATAGCCTTAAGAACAGTCCATACTGGGAAGAGTGGCTTTTTATATTTTGTTTGACACAGAGATCACAATAAGCATTTCATTCTCTTACTTGGAAGACATGGTAATAGTAACAGAAGCAGTGGTAGACTCACACCAAATAAAGTGTGCTACGTATCACAATATGGAGGGCTTCTATATGTCTTTCTCATCTACATCTGATAGCAGTTTGATACTAGAGGCCGTTGGAAGGAGCTAAAGATATTAACTAACCTCCCTCCCCACCAAATATTCTGGAAAATGCAAAGCCTGGATAGATATTTCATCTATCTAGAATGAACAAACATAAAAAATAAAGCAGACTGGGACTTCAGAAAACATATTACGGCATAATGGGAACTGATGCATGGCATGGAAAACCCAAAAGAAGAATGTCTCAGAAAAGTAGTTTCTAAACAGAACAGGATCAATTAAAAAAATAAGATCTCTCCTTGAAGTCTGTAGAAAAACAGATTTTGACCTTCATGGAATGTGAAAGGGAAGTATGGTAAGAAAATACACTGAGATAAAATCAGAGATTCAAATAAGCTGACTGGTGAAAGAAAAGACTGCAAAGCAAATAAAAAGAAAATAGCAGGAATACTCTTATGCCAGTCAGATCAGATATGCAGAAGACAAATGAATGATTCCTTCCTAAAATGCAGAGTAGAAGGACAAAGAGATGAAAACAGTAGTAGAAGATTATAAATATAGTGACGAGAGAGAAGATGCAATTTAAAGACTAGAAGTACTTGGGACTGGCTTGGTAGCATAGTGGTTAAGTTCCTGTGCTCCGTTACAGCAGCCTGGCCCTCGCCGTTTCAGATCCTGGGTGTGGACCTATGCACCGCTTATCAAGCCATGCTGTGGCAGGTGTCCCACATATAAAATAGAGGGAGATGGGCACAGCTGTTAGCTCAGGGCCAATCTTCATTGGGAAAAAGAGGAGGATTGGCAACAGATGTTAGCTCAGGGCTAATCTTCCTCGCCAAAAAAAAAAAAAATAAGATTAGAAGTACTTGTGAAAAAAGAATACCAGAAAAATTTGAAGAGAAGCAATAATCAAAGAAGAAAGAGAAAGAATTCTTGAGCTGAAGAAAAGGTCCCAAGCTGCAATTAGAAAGAAATTGCTCAGTTTGTCCTAAGTTAATGAACGAAACCCTTACTTAGATTTTTACTGGCCTTTCTTTTTCAATCTTGATGAAAGATTTAGAACCTTACATGGAATATCATTAACAACATTACAAAAAATAAAGCAAACTAACTTCAGACTTCTCACAATACTAAGATACCAGAACATGCACATTAATTTCTAAAGATTTTCAAGATAAAGTGGCTGATAACCTGTGAATTGTATACCCAGCCCAACTCTCCAGGGTGTGCAGAGGCGATAGGCAAAATGTGCACATTTCCTCAAGAAACATGTTAAATATTTACTCCCTCTGAATAAGAACAGTTTATTTAATATAAAACTCTAAATATAAATAACAACCAAACATATGATTACAAAATTTAATATAAAATCAAGGTCTATTCTTAAATATAAAAATATATAGTAAAATATGTTAAATTCAGTCAATGACTCAGAATTTAATTTATACATAATGTAAATATGAATGAGGCAAAAAGCAGGAATGGAATGTCCCGAATATGAAGTTATTCATTTATTTGTCATAAACATGAGAAAAGTTATTATTTTGAGGATTTTTTTGCTGATCATTGAGAAATATGTCATTAAATGTTATTTGATGTTTTAATTTATCCCCAAAGTCATAAAGAAATGAACATAAAATTGATTTTGTAATATTTAAAACAAACAAAACCCAAAGATCTCATGTTCAGCAAAAATATCAAAAACTAAATGTAGAGACCAACAGCAATGAGGCAAAATCTCCACATTCTATGAAAGACAAGAGTTAATTTCTTTAATTGTAGGAAACTCATATATTCAAGAGAAAAATATTAACAACAGGATTGGAAAATGGGCAAACTACATAAAGAGTTCATAAGAAAAGGAAAAAATGTTGCTAGAATCTTTAAACTACAAGGCAATTTTGTAAGGGAAAGAATACTTACTATTTTTTCATTAATTAAAACACTGTGTTATTGATGCAGGGATTAACAAATAGAAGAGTTGTCATGGAAGAGAGAACCTAGAAATACTTATGTATGCAAGAAAATCTGACAGGTGAAGAGGTAGCATTATTAATCAGTGGGGAGACAGAGTATCAGTAGTGCAGGCCAATTAACTCTCTATCTGAAAAAAAAACAAAAACAATTAGATCCCTACCTCATATCTACCCCAAAATAAATTTCCGGTGGGTTATAGACAAACATCAGAAGGAAACCTTAAAATATTTAGAAGATTAAGCATAGTAACTTGCAGCTTTTGAAATACGGAAGGATTTCTTATACAACATGCAAAAAGAACACATTTTAATAAAACATATTGGATAATGTGTATATATAAAACTTTAAAACTTCTGTGCAGAAAAGGTACCCTAAACAAACAAAAAAGTCAAGTCACTGTCTAGAACACATTTGAAATGTATATAACCAATGAAGAATTCATACTAAGAATATATAATACATAAGTCACACAAAAAATGTCAAATCATGTGTACAAGCAAATCACAAAAGAGGAATCTTAAATGGCCAATAAGAATTTGGAAAACTAGTTAAAAATTATGAAAAAAGAAAATTCCCTTCATAATGGTAAGTGAAAATATAAGTATTTAGGAATAAACTTAATTGTTTATTATTATAATTAAGCAGTTTTTAGTTAATAAAACTGTATAATTTTACATCTAACTTGTAGAATTAGAAATAACAATGGCTAAAAATCAAAAGAAATGAATTGCTAGTAAATGAACAAATGCAAAAAAAACCTCACACACTAATATCATTCCTTTACCTGCCAAATTGGGAAAAAATATATCCACTGGTGGGGAGGTTGCAGTGATTCAAACATTCACATACTTCTCAAAGATTCATGAACTAGTAAATGGTCTGGAAAAATATGTGGCCAAGAACATACCACTGTTCCAAATTTCTTGTCTATAGACCTAGATATTCTATTTCTACGACTCTAACTTAAAAAAAAATTTTTTCCTAGGCAAAATGTCTACCACAGTATTAACTCTGGGAAAGTAAATGAGGAAAAATAAGTAAATGGTAAAAATAACAATAAGAAGAATCAATCCACACAGTGAGCTAATATTAAATATTAAAATATTCAGTTTAATGTTAACAATACAAAATTAGGATGTAAAACTGTATTATAGCATTATTCTGTGTTGTAAGGAAAAATATTAGAAACCTTAAAACAAGTGTCTATTTCTAGATAGTGCACTTATGAGTTTTCTTTGTCATTTTGTATATCCTCCCAATTTTCCCACTAATCATGGGTTGCATCTACAATTAAAAAATTAATTTTCTTGTATTCAGGCAATTCACATTCTAATCTTGTCACTAAATCGTTGAATTATCCTAATCCTAATACTTTATGATTCTTTACTTCTACATCCATATCAGTGAATATAATATATATTTACAAAATGTATTTACAGAATTCTGTAAATATATTTTACAGATTTCTCACACACACATCAAAATTGTTCTGTACACTCTAAGTGAGTTTAATATGTTCATGAAGAAAAAATGGAGTGGCTTTTTAAAGAAAGCATTCAAGTAAGTAGGAAGTTTGTTTTTAACAAACTCTCCAAGTAAAATAGAATTGGAGAGAATTCTATTTTTAAAATGTTGCTCCATGTGAAGTCTAAAGGGATTTGGCATAGGGAGAAAATGATTGACATTCTGGTTACTAAGGTAACTAAAGTAAATTTCCCCTGATTGGAAAGAGAGAATCATGAACAATATTCCTTTTATTTATTCATTTTTTAAAGTTATAAGCCCAAAAGTCATGTCACATGGGCAATATATCTGAAGCCTGAACATCCATAAATAGAGTTGGTTTTCTAATCAAGTCAACATGAAACTCAAGGTCATGCTTCATGAGAGGTGCAAAAATATAGAAATCAGGGGTTGTTGCAAAATGAATGGATTTGAGAGAGGGTTGAAAGCAATGTCTCTTGGTTGTAAAGTTAGAAGCAAATTAGGGGTGGACAGTGGTGAAGGATACAGGAAAAGATGACAATAATAACTTTCAACCAAAGAAAATTCATAATTCAATTTCCACATGGATTAGAAATACAGGTTAACCAACAACTGTGTAATTTGAATTTCTAAAAGGTGCATAAGAAGCACTGTTAGGGCATCTGATGACTAAGTCTTGTTTTCTGAGATGAATCAGAATATGTTTAAGATTTGTTTTTAATTCTCTCTGTGTGTGTATGTTGTTTCTTCTTTTCCTCTTCCTTTCTCCCCCTCCTCCTCCTCTCCCCCTCCTCCTCCTCTCCCCCTCCTCCTCCTCTCCCCCTCCTCCTCCTTTCCCCCTCCTCCTCCTCCTCTTTCTTCATCTTCTTCTTCCTTTTCTTCAATTATTTTTCTTCTTCTCAGATATAGTATTTAAATCTTGTGAAGGCTATTTCTAGGGAAGGAAGGAACACACACCTTTAAAGGTATATCCAATGTGGGTCTTAAAGCAGATTAAAGTCAGCATATGCAGTGCTTTAGGGGGAAGCTGATCAACAGTGTGGTCTGAACAGAGAAATAAAGACACTACCATGTCTCACATTCCAATTTGAGAAAGGAGCAGAGTGTTGCTTGTGATAGAAGGGAAGTATGCAGCTATAGTGGCCCAAGATTTTTTCATTTGGACTTGGGGAACTATATGTTTAATGATTGTTATATGCATCATAGAGCATTTTCTATCAACAATTCCAAGTGTAATACAATTCATTCTTCCCCTCACTTATGTCCTTCCATCCTCTTTCTCTCTGTGTTCCTCCCCCTCCTCTTCCATCTCCTCCTTATGGTAACTATATAGTAAAGGCCTCCATCCTCTGTCCCTGATATATCAGGAATACTAGGAAAGGTATGTGTGTGTCTGTGGTGGGCACTAATCAAATGATTTACTGGGGCCATTTGTATAAACATGCATAGACACAAATGTAACAGAAGCAAAACATAAACACTAATTAATTCATTAAGTGTTTTACTGAAAAGGTACAATATGTAAGCTACTGTCATAGTGGGCTAGAGTGTACAGAAATATGGAAGACTTTTATCCTTGCCCTTAAGAAATGTAGAAACTAATGAAAACGAAAATAATACATAATTATGATATGCATAGTAAATATCATTCTACATAGCAATTAGGCAAAAATTATAAATAGTAGATATCAATGACAGTAATTAGCATTGCTCCCACATAAACAAATGTACATTTTATAGCTTTAAAAAAACTTTCCTAATAAAAATCAGCTATTTGCAATTTTTTTCAGATGTTATCTACATATGGAATAACTCTCTCACTATACTCATATGCGTCTATACAAACTTGTCATTCATATAAAACAAACGCCTTTGATCTAAGACCTCCACCAGTTCTTTGTGTCTACCTCTCTTACCACCATGGGCTGTTGCAAAGAATTCCTGGATTTCTTTGGTACATTCCCGTTTGCCATAATCTTGAGGAACACATTCAGCTGCCTCTCTTTATTATGTCTCTAGTACCTGAGGTTCTGTGGCATTGAGGCTCCAAAGCTGACTCCATTTGTGCTGTAAGTGACAGTGTGATCGCTATCCACATACAGGTCAGAAGAAGGAATGGGGCAAGGAGCAGACAAAATAGAAAAGGCTTTACATGACTGATATGGTGAATTTTGTGGCAGAGTAAGGGGAGGAATAAGTTAAGGTCAACTGAAGAGTGGGAAGAGATAGGCAGGGGAGAAATTTAGGAAAGGGTATAAAGTAGTGGTTCTCAAAATTTAGTGTGCATAATAATCACCTAAGTTTCTTATGCAAATTCAGATTCCTGAGCTTGTCCCCAGGGAATATGTCCCTTGCAAGTGTCCCTGGTCATTCCAATGCAGGTAGTAATGTCTTTAAGGAATATCTGGTCGAGAGAAAGACAATGGCAGGCTGACCTCTCAGCTGTCATAGGGTTGATGGTGGTGCGTACGCTCAGCATCCAGGTCTGCAAGAAGCAGCAGCTACTAACTAACTTGCGTTACTCCACCCTTAATAGCTCCCAAGAACAGTTAGTCCATAAGTGGTCACAGCCAGTTTGGCTTGATTGGTTTCCTGCAGGAAGACACTGGGACACCTGGAGGGGAGTGAGCACGAGCCATATATATATATAGATTTTTTTTTTCTTCTTCTCCACGCATTTTCACCCACTGCACAAAAAGACTTTTAGAAACTTATGCCTAGACAGTCTTTGCATATGCAAAGTATTGATTTATGATTTTAGAGTTAAAATCAATTCCCTCCATGTCTACATGGCATGCTGATGCTTAGAGTTCTACTAAGAAGGAAATAGTTTTTAATCCTATTTTCAATTTCTATAATTAAGGTTAAAAAGCTTAAAATGCAAATGCCTACAAATGGGATTTACACTCGCAAGTTATTCAATGTACATGTGACGCAAAATAGAGTCTGTCCTGTTCACAGGAGCTAATACTGAAGGGGAGGCTCTATGTCTGAAGGAGGGTGAGGTCAGTCCAGGGAAGAAAGGGAGAAGTCAGAGGCTGGGGGAGACTGAAGATAGGAAATGCTTCACAAATTCTCCTTAAGGCAGCACAGGAGAGGTGCTACTGCCGTGATGAGGTGCAGATGCTGCTTTGGGGTTGAACAATGAGAGGAACCAGGACACACAGGTGTTTTTCTCACCAGAGCACAAAGGGAAGCCTAGAATGGATCTGTGATCACAAATGCCCAAGATACTGCAGCAGCTGTGATCCTAGTTAAGGTCAAATAAACAAGCTAATGGAAAGACTTCAAGCCTGAAATGCAAGAACCAGCCAGAAATAAACTTCCCAAGCAATAGGTTTTCTGAAAATGAGAGTAGCATCCAAGCAAGTGGAACCCTTCAAAGCTCTCTAAGTCTGGACCAGAGGGAGAAAGAGAAGGGAAATTAATAAGGCGTTGGGGAGAACTTTGAAACTTACATTAAGATCAATTTTAATTAAGTTAAATTTAGCAAGCTGATTTGTAAAGAGTTTTTTTTTAACAGTCTTCTTTATATTGCATTTATTTTGTTATATTTGTTAATTATAATTTGGATCTTTAAATGGAGAGTAATACCATATTTCCTTGATTCCAAGACACAATTGATTTTAAAATGTACCACCAATTTCATAACAGATTTTGGGGTGTGGGGAGCAAAAAGAACCCACTACATTAAATGTACATACAGATGTAGGCATGTACCAAAAATATTAAATGTATTTTAGAGAAGCTATCTTACTTCTCCACATCCGCCTGGATTGTGCAAGCCTCCATCTCTCTGTCATCTGTGCTCAGCCGTACGTTGTTACACAAAGCCCCAGGGTCACACGGTGGCACCTGCCAGAACTGCAGGCAAACGGGTACGAGGCCTTTAGTAGGCACTTTTGGGTCAGCCTTGCATTTTCAAACCTGTTAAACAATGACAGACTTCCCTGCTGCCTAAACAGGGCCCATTATGAAAATCCCACCCAGAGGAGGAATATCCCTCTAGATTCTCAAACCGACAAACAGGGGTATTTCAAAATAAGCTAATTAGGAAGTGTGATCCTTCTCCACTCACAGTCCTGGCTAGAAATCCAGGTGACTATAGAACATTTTCTATTTCTTGTACATGGAAGAACATTTGAGAGTTGGCCTGTTGCTTGTCCAAAGCGGGAAGGGGTTATTTATAAGGCCTGCTTCTGTCAACGCAAAAGCGCATATATGGATGGAATGTAGCTCAGCCAGCAAATGTCTGGGTTTGCCATGTGGGAAAGCACATCTGTTTTAAGATTAATTTGGAATCTGAAACACTTTGTAAAAGCTTTATCATTAATCCCTAAGAAATGTGGGGATTTTGCTGCCTGTAGTCAGACTGTGATTTTTTTTCCACCCCCAATTCTAAATACTGTGATGATCAAGATGGCGAAGGTCCTTAGGGATGGGGCCGGATAACGCTGGAGAGCTCAGACCAGCCCTGAGCTTCACATTTCAAGGACAAGAATTTCCACAGGGACTAGTTAGCTGACTTTCCTGTTAAGGGTCATTTCATCTTGGAAATTGGTGCCTCAATTTCGGTTCAGGGTTTTCACCTTCAATTTCCAAGTAAAAGTAATAGCTCAAAGGCTGCCCTTTAGTACCTGTTTTCACAGAATCATGTATGGCAGTAGCAGTAAAGACTGAAACATTATGGGTCACACAAAGTTTGTAAGGAAAGTCTAAAAGTAGCTGAGAAAATGTTCCTTCCATGCTTTTGCCTTCCTGCATTTTGCTATTGGGTGTACACATTTTAAATTGAATATCTAACTTATCTCTAACTATGATGGCTAGTAGCATCCAAAATGACTTCTACGTTGAAAAATATCATGAATTTACAGAGTAAAGTAAACCTATAAGATGGCCTAAGAAGTACAATTTGCAACACTTGTGGTCATGAGTGTTTCCACAGTGGCCGTTCTCCCTTTGGTGTTTCTGGGTTGTTTATGTGTGGTTCTGACTGACGGCTGGGGAGTAGACCTGACAATTGTTTCATGTCTTTGCTCCTTTAAGATCCATTACCCTGCGACACTTGTTAGGATTTCAGACACTTGGATAGAACACCAAAAGTAATACAGCCCCTACAATAGCAATGAATAGCGGAAATCTATGTGGACTGGGACAAAAGCCAATCCAAAGACTCCAGAGATTCTCTCCTCTCTGTGGTGTGCAGGGCAGAGGACACTTTGACCAGCGTGGAAAGATAACCTCAGATGCAGACGCCAATCACTGGTGAAGTTGGCCAGCCCTCCCCCGATAGATGGAAGAGCTTACTTACGCAGAGAGAGAATGGGATGATTTTCTCTGTGAAATACACCAAGTTTCCTCATCGAAGTGTCAGGAAGCAGAGTTCTTGCCAGGAAATCAGATCTAGAATTTCTTTCTTATAATAAGAATAACGAGGAAAATTTATTAGACCAAAGATCTTCCTTCATTTTCACCACAACTTGCACACATACATATACACACACACACTAACACACTCGATGATGGTGTTTCACAATTGAAGAGCCTGTAGGTACCTAGCTACTTGGTAGTTAGCATCATGTCCATGACCTTCAGAGGGCCAAATCCTAACCTGGTCTTTGTTCCTTGACTCCATTTCTTACTTACAGACTATAACCCTTTTTACTTTATTCAGTATTTCTTTATCTATTTATTGATTCATTTATTCATTCAATAATGATTCATTGAGCATCTATTATTTGCCAGACAAACTGCTACTTGATGGGTATGGAATTATATAGTCCCTGCTTTCAAGAACATATCATCCTGAATGGAAAATATGATACGTGTGTACGTTATGAAGGAGGAAATATTACGTGACTTGCAAGAAGTAGGTTGAAGCTGCTGTGGAAGCTCTGAGAACGAAAAAGAGGAAGCGTCTTTTTTTTTTTATCGAGGTAACATTGATTTATAATATTATATAAATTTCAGGTGTATGTTGTATTTTGACTTCTGTAAAGACTATATTGTGTTCACACTAAAATCTAGTTGCCATCCATCACTGTACAAATGTACCCCTTTACCCCTTTCACCCTCCCCCCACCATCTGCCGTCTGGCAACCACCAATCTGTTTTTTGTGTCTATGTGTTTGTTTGTTGCTGTTGTTTTATATTCCACATATGAGAGAAATTATGTGGCATTTATCTTTCTCTGTCAGATTTGTTTTGCTTAGCATCATACTCTCAAGGTCTGTCCATGTTGTTGCAAACGGCAAGATTTCATCATATTTTATGGCTGAGTAGTATTCCATTGTATTACCATATGTATATGATATATATAAATATTATATGTGTATATCACTTCTGCTTTACCCATTCATCCATTGATGGGCATTTGGGTTGTTTCCAAGTCTTGGTTATTGTGAATAATGCTGCAATGAACATAGTGGTGGTTCTGTGCATATATCTTTTTGAATTAGTGTTTTTTAGTTCTTTGGATAAATACCCAGAAATGGTACAGCTGGATCATACAGTAGTTCTATTTTTAATTTTTTGAAGAATTTCCATACTGTTTTCCATAGTGGCTATACCAATTTACTTTCCCACCATCAGTGTACAAGGGTTCCCTTTTCTCAACATCCTCTCCAACACTTGTTATTACTTGTCTTTTTAATAATAGTCTTTCTGACAGGCATGAGGTGATATCTCATTGTGGTTTTGATTTGCATTTCCCTAATAATTAGTGACATTGAAAACCTTTTCATGTGCCTGTTGGCCATCCATATATTGTCTTTGAAAAAATGGCTGTTCATATCCTCTGGCCACTTTTTGATTGGGTTGTTTGTTTTTTTGTTGTTGAGTTGTATGAGTTCTTTATATATTTTGGATATTAACCTGATATCAGACATATGATTTGCAAGTATCTTCTCCCAATCAGTAGATTGTCTTTTCATTTTGTTGATGGTTTTCTTTGCTGTGCAGAAGTTTTTTAGTTTGATGTAGTCCCATTTGTTTATTTTTTCTTTTGTTTGCCTTGACTGAGGGGACATTTCCAAAAAGATAGTGCTAAGACTGATGTCAAAAAGTATACTGCTTATGTTTTAGGAGTTTTATGGTTTCAGGTCTTACATTCAAGTCTAATCCATTTAGAGTTAAATTTTGTGTATAGTGTAAGATAGTGGTCTACTTTTATCCTTTTTTATGCTGTCCAGTTTTCCCAACACTATTTTCCCAACTTTCCTTTCTCCATTGTATGTTCTTGGCTCCTTTGTCAAAAATTAGCTGTCCGTGAATGTGTAGGTTTATTTCTAGGCTCTCAACTCTGTTTCATTGATCTGTGTGTCTATTTTTCTGCCAGTACCATGCTGTTTTGATTACTATAGCTTTGTAGTATACTTTGAAATCAGGTAGTGTGATGCTGCCACGTTTTTCTTTTCCTCAGGATTGGTTTGGCTATCCAGGGTCTTTTGTGGTTCCATAGAAATTTTAGAATTCTTTGTTCTATTTTCATGAAAAATGTCATTGGAACTTTGATAGGGATTGCATTGAATCTGTAGATTGCTTTAGGTAGTATGGACATTTTAACTATGTTAGTTCTTCCAATCCATGAGCATGGAGTATCTTTTCATTTCTTTGTGTCCTCTTTGATTTATTTCAACAATGTCTTATAGTTTTCAATGTACGGGTCTTCCACATTCTTGGTTAAATTTATTCCTAGGTTTTTTATTCTTTGTGTTGTGATTGTAAATGGGATTGTATTTTTGATTTCTCTTTCTGCTATTTTGTTGTTAGTATATAGAAACACAACTAACTTTTATATGTTGATTTTGTACCCTGCAACTTTACTGTATTCATTTATTATTTCTAATAGTTTTTTCTTGGATTCTTTAGGGTTTTCTATATATAAAATCAAGTCATCTACAAATAGTGACAGTTTTACTTCTTCCTTTCCAATTTGGATCCCTTTTATTTCTTTTTCTTACCTAATTGCTCTGGCTAGGACTTCCAATACTATGTTGAATAAGAGTAGCAAAAGTGGTCATCCTTGTCTGTTCCTGTTCTTAGAAGGATAGCTTTCAGTTTTTCACTCTTGAGTATGATGTTGGCTGTGAATTTGTCATATATGGCCTTTATTATGTTGGGGTACTTTCCTTATAGACCCATTTTATTCAGTGTTTTAGTCACAAATAGATGCCAAATCTTGTCAAATGCTTTCTCTACATCTATTGAGATGATCATGTGATTTTTATTCTTCATTTTGTTACTGTGGTGTATCACGTTGATTAATTTTCGAATGTCGAACCCTCTTTGCATTCCTGGAATAAATCCTCCTTGATCATGGTATATGATCCTTTTAATGTATTGTTGTATTCAATTTGGTAATATTTTGTTGAAGATTTTTGCGTCTATGTTCATCAGCAATATTTGCCTATAATTTTCTTTTCTTGTGTTGTTCTTGTCTCGTTTTGGTATCAGGGTAATGTTGGCCTCATAAAATGAGTTAGCAAGTGTCCCCTCCTCTTCAATTTTTTGGAAGAGTTTGAGAATGATAGGTATTAAATCTTCTTTGAATGTTTGGTAGAATTCTCTGGGGAAGCTGTCTGGTCATGGACTTTTGTTTTCGGTGAGGTTTTGATTACTGTTTCAATCTCCTTACTAGTGATAGGTCTTTTTAGATTCTCTGTTTCTTCTTGATTCAGTTTTGGAAGGTCGTATAATTCTAAGAATTTATCTATTTTTTTTCTAGGTTATCCAATGTGTTGGCATATAGCTTTTCATGGTGTTTTCTAATAATTCTTCGTATTCTGTCATATTAGTTGTAGTTTCTCCTCTTTCATTTCTGATTTTATTTATTTGAGCCTTTTCTCTTGTCTTCTTAGTAAGTCTAGCTAAAGGTTTATCAATTTTGTTTATCTTTTCAAAGAACCAGCCCTTAGTTTCATTGATCTTTTTGTAAAAGAGAAAGGGTCTTACAGTGGATGTGATATTAGAACAAAAGATGAAAAGTAGATATGTTGTCAGGTTCTAAGAGGTAGAAGGATATAATGTACTTAGGGCATACTTCCAGTAAACATATTCATATGAAAGCTGGATCATTTTTAAGATGATTGATTATACAAGAAAAATAATCACAGTCAAAAAAGCTATGATTTTTTTGGCAGTGTTCTTGCTTTGGCAGGCTGAAAAATGTGGACTGTATAATCTGAAAGCAAATAAAATTAGTATCAAATATATTGCACTTTTTCTTTTTGGAAATAAATACAGGGTAATGCACAGAGAAGGTGTTTATTACATGTATATTTTTTGACAAAAAACTACTTCTCTGGCTCATTTAGGAGGAGAGCATTGAGTGAGCATACTCTATAGGTTACCACAACAGTCATTCTTTTATCCTTAATATCAATCTGATTGATAGGCTCATCCTTAATTCAGGCACTTCCCTTTAAATAGTCTATCACGTGGCTCATATTAAGTATGTTTAAATTCATTTATTAATTTTATTTTCTAATAAGTTCTTATTGAGCACTTACTATGTGCTAAGCGCCACTCTGGGATCTGGGGATTCAGTGGTAAGAAAGAGAGAGAAGAGTCTCTTCCATGAAGGAATATTTTAAATTAAAAATGGATATAAATACATTTGAGGAGGGCTCTCAGTGAATTGAAGGAGAAAGCTGTAGAAGATCTGGGGAGAGAGTGGAGATTTCATGCAGAGGAACTAGCAGATACAAAGGAGACTATGTAGTGCCTCGTAAGCTATGATTTTAGGAGTTTGGATTATAGTCTGAGTGTGAAGGAAAGCTATTCGAGGATTCATTACTAAAGATCATTCTAGTTGCCATGTGGAGAATAAACTATAGCATGGCAAAAGTAGAAGTAGTTAGGAAACCCTCATAGTAATTCATTTGAGAGATGATGGTGGCTCACAAGAGTGTACAGTGGTGAAGGATGTGTAAAGTATTCTAGTTATATTCAGGAAATTTTTTGAAGCTTGAACAACCAGAACCTGCTCATGGGTTAGAGTAAGGGGCATGAGAAAAATTCCATATGGTCTGAGCAACTAGGAGAATGGTTGAAGCATGTACTGAAATAGAGGAAGCTAGAGGTAAAATCAATACAGGGTAGTTAAGAGATTTGTTTTTGAAAATTAAGTTTTAGATAGGGAGGTGAATATACACCTTGAGCTCTAGGGAAAAGTTGGAGATAGAGACACATATTTGCGACTGTGTGAGATTACCCAGAGAGAAAGTTTAGTGGAGGAGAGAGGGTCAAGGAATAAACCTGAGAGTGATAACATCTTTAGGCCTTGGTAAGAGAGGGAGAGACAAGCAAAGAACAGAGAGAAAAAAGGCCCAGTGAGGTAAGATGAAAACCTGGGGTGGAGAGGCCTGGAAGCCAGGTGAAGACAGCTGTGTACAATGCTGCTGAGAGGCCAAGGAAGATGAGAATGGGAAATTGACCACTAGGCTTTATAATCCAGATGTAGCTGGGGACCTTGATAAGAGTTAGAAGTAATATTGACAGAGTAGCAGGGAATAAAGTGGCATAGGTCTAAAAAGGCATTTGGGGTGATGAAGTGAAAATAGTGACTGTGAAGCACTCTTATGAGGGTTTTACTATTAAGGAAGTAAAATTATTAGGTGGTAACTGGAGTGGTGGGTGTGTTCTTTCAGGTGGACTATGTCACTGCATGCAATAGTGTGCTGGTGTGCTCTTGGGAATGACACCAGCACACTGGGGAGGGTAAACTTGATGATGCATAAAAGAGAGGGGTAACTGCAGGAGCAAAGTCCTTGAGAAGTCTCAAGGAGATGGGGTGTAATGTTCAAGTTATGGATTTGGTTTCTGCCGGAAGCAAAGAGGGTGCAGTTATTGTGACAGGAAGGAAGGCAGAATATGGGTACAGATTGAAGGTAGGTTGGTGGATTGTGTGGTGGAAAAATGAGGTCCTTCTCTTCTTACGAAATGTTTAATTGAGGGAGATACTGAAACATTTGCTCCAGAGAGAGCCAAGGAAGGAAATGAGCATAAGCAGTGTAGTCAGGAAAGATGCTCCCAGGCACATGCAGCCCTATGTGAAGCCCAGATACACAGTTCCTGGAAAACAGTGGGAGCAGATGGGACCAGCCTGACAGGCATTCTCTGGAGAGGGAGATGGAGAGATACCAGGGGAGCTCTTCTTAAGTAAAGGCTGACGTCGAGCCTGAGGCTGATTCACCATCTGCCAACAGCCTCTACAGTGACAAACCAAAGGGCAATCTTTCCAAGTCTGCAGAAGGCAAGATGCTGTCCCCAGAAACTGTGTATGTGTGTGCACTTGCACCCAGATCAAACACAAAAACCCATCTGCCCTTAGAGGTTTTGTGGAAAAGGCAGAGGCAGTGTGTTGTCATGGAAAGAGATTGAGATTGAGACTCAAGTTCTAGTACTCTCTCTGTTCCAAATTTTTGTGTCAATTTTGGACAAAAACAAAACAAAAAAGCTCTCTGAACCTTTGATTGCTCAGCTGTAAAAACAAACAAACAAAAAAAACTGCTAAGAGGGTAGATCTTATGTAAAGATGTTGTGTTCTTATCACATACACAAACACACACACACACATAATAATAATAAAGGGGGCAGAAGGAAAGTTAGGGAGATGATGGATATATTTATGGCCTTAACAATGGTGACAGCTTCACAGATGTGTACTTATCCTAAACTCAGTGAGTTGTATACATTTAATATCTACAGCTTTTTACATGTCACTCATACCTCAATAAAGTTGCTTAAGAAATAGGGGGTGTGAACGATGCAGAAAACTCCTCCATGAAACCTGCAAGTTGGACCTTCAGTCTTCCTTAGTGAGGTCCCTGCTCCTCAGCAGACAGTCTAAGCTTCTGGCCCTCTCCCTGCCTGTCACCAGGGCAGGACATTTTAGGGAATAGAGTTGCTGAGCTTGTAGAGATCAACTAAACCAAAGCATACAGAATAGCATTGAGAGGAACGACCATTATCATCTCAGCCAAGTAGCAGAAATTCCAAGTTTCAGAGGAAGTTAGTTAAAATTAGGTCAACAATGTGCATATGCTCAAAATAGAGTCTCAATAAGGGGCTTCTTCACCACAGAACACTGAAAGCTGTTCTAAGTACTCCAAAGAAAATGGCTGAAATATGCTTCTACCACTTTCCTTGGTGATGGCACACAGGATGAATGTCTAGGAAAAATGTAAAATGAGTGTGCTAGTAAAGAAATTTTGCATCCGTTTCTTTCAGAACTATTGACAAGTTGTTACTCATTAATGGACTTGTCTTATGCTGGCATCATACTCTTTTTTCTGTTGCAAATTTCTCAATTATCTAAGAGGGTAGGGGAGATGAATGTGCAGAAAAATGGCCTTTGAAGGTCATCTCTGCCAGAAAATAATTTGGCTTGCTTAAGACTTTACCACGTATAGAGAATTAATTTGTTTATGTTTTGTGTTGAGTCAGAACTAATCCTCTTCATTAGAACAAAAAGAGGTGCAATTCCACGGGGTCCAAGAACTCCCAGGTACTTCCGAGTACTTAAAAGCTAAAATGGAGCAAGGACAAATAAAACAAAAAACACAGAGTTTTAAGTCTCTCCAGCCAGAATATTGAGTTTTCTCTGCAAGAAAATATATAGAACTTAATTTTCCTCAACTATTTAGAAATTTTACTTCTTGTTTTATTTTATTTTTTTACTCTCTGTCATAAATTTCTTTTGATGCCAAGCGAAGTGTTGGAGAAGGATCAATAACTTTGAGCTTACAGCATTTTATTGATCTCCTTTTCTCTTTTTTAATTTTTATTTGTCCAAAGGAAAAAAAAAACATAAGAAATAGGTTAAAAATGGGAAGTGATGATTTTTCTTTACTAGTCTTTTTTTCTTTCTAAAGTGTAGTTCAAACAAAAACTTTCCTGCCAAAGCAGTTAATGATGGTGCAAATCAAAGTGTCTCCTGCCATGTTGGTAAAAGCGGGCATCTGACAGTTGGGTCTGGAGAGCAGGCTTTCATTGCAGAGGAGCCCAGTGCTTTGTTACTTCAGAACACGCTCAGACAGAGGGGATTTCAACTTGGACTCTTTCCTGTCTTCTGTGCTATATAATGTTCAAATACACATCAGAACTTCTTGAAAAGGTTAGGATGCAATTAATGCCTTATTAAGGAGGATTGTGTGATCTTCCTTGGAGATGTTTAATGAAAGAATGGAATTACTGAAAGAATTTTGGTATAATAGACTAGAAAGTGGTATATTTGGCAAAATAGAATAGAAATAATAATGAATTTAGCATTTATGAAGACTTCCATATACCAAAAAAAAAGAATGAAAAATATTTCACTTTTTCTGATGATAACAAAATCCCTGTGAGATAGAGAACATCGTGCCCATGTTACCAATGACATAACTGAGGTCACAAGTTAAAAGAACCTAGGCTACCTCTGCCCTGGTCTGGAGCTCTCTTTTGTAGACCCCAGTCTCCCTTTCCCCACTTCTGCATACTCACCTTCAGCATCTGCTTTCACCTCAGTTGTGCCCCTGGGATTTGCTTCAGGAATAGGCAGGCTGGAACTAATGTCTGGAACTCCCAGTACCATGATTTCTTGATGGAAAGAAGTGGGAAGTGGGCCTACCCTGTTGGTGGGCAGCCACAAATCTGTGCTCTGCCTGTGCCTGGGAAAAAAGACTGTTTCCACCTTTCTCTGTGCCGGCTGCCTTGACAAAATCTGATGGCCTGGGGTCCAGCCTGTGTTGTAGTGGTTGAGTTTCCCACGTTCTGCTTTGGTGGCCCTGTTCGCGGGTAGAGATCCCAGCAGAGACCTACACCACTGTCAGCCACACTGTGGCGGCGACCCACGGATAAAATAGAGGAAGATTGGCAACATATAGATATATAGATATATATATATAGATATATATAGATATAATAATATATAGATATATATTATTGCTTACTGATCAACAGAGTTGCGGCCTCCAGAAGTACAGAGCTTCAGAGATTCTCTCTCCACTAAAGGAGGTCCTGAGTACTGATTTCTTCTATTTCATAAATCCAGTATTTCTTGAAGGCTTATAACAGCACCTTAAACAAGAGCTAAGAGAAAGCATGGGAGTAGAAAATATTTATATACGAAGGTTACAAGTAAAAATGAGGCAAACATCGGTGGATGCTGTTTCAGAATTGCTCTGGAAGCCGAACATAAACATTCTCTGCTTGCTTGAGGAGATTATTCATTGGCACTGGTCTGAGGGTGGGGAGAGACTCAGAACATGCTTCTTTGGCCTGTCTCCACGCAGCCTCATTTGACCATCTTTGTTCTTGTTCTGATCTTTACCTCCTGGAGAAAAAAGAAATTTCCCTCTGAGTCCCTGAGACTTGGTGAAAGCCAGAAGATACTGTGTTGACCATATTTCCTTCCTTTTGTCACTGCCCAGCAGTATCCTCTGGAAGTTCTACCTTGACTCTAGTCCCACTACTCTCTCTTTCAAGGTTTCCCTAGGACCTATTTTTGGTTTTTTGTCAAAGCTGGTTGTTCCCAGTGACAAAGCTCAGCCTTTTCACATATAGTTCTAAGTCAGTATCTGAAATTAAATTCTCCAGTGACCATGAGTCCTTAGAGAGTGGACATGATTTTTAACTGGACTTTTCCCTCATGGTCATAGTCAAAGCTAGATGCTCCTCATCTCTTATTAGCAGCACAATAGAGGAGTTAAGAGCACACCTTCTCGAATGAAACTGTTTGAGTTCAAATCCTAGTCCTACTATTTGGAAACAGAAGAGAAGAACTGACTACCTCAATTTTCTTATCTGCATAGAGGAATAAAAATATAGCGCAGTGGTTGGCAAACTTTTCCTTAAAGGATCACATAATAATTATTTTAGGCTCCAGGCTAGGTAAATGGAGGATATTATGTAGGTACTTATATAATCATTCAAAATGTAACCACTTAAAAATGTAAAAACTATCCCTAGCTCGCAGGCAGTAATAAAATAGGCAACTGTCTGGATTCATGGGTCATAGTTTGTTTAACTCTGAGATAGCTCTTTCTCTTGGATTGTTGTGAAAATTAAATGTGTTAGTATATGTAAAGTTATGAGATAATTCCCAACATGTAGTAATCATTCAGCAAGAGTTGTTTCCCTTTCTTCTCTTCTGAAGAAAAAAAATAAATTTATGAAAAGGAAGGAAAATATATTGCTCTTTCTAGCCTGCCATCTAGGCTTTGTGTCTTAGGGCACCAGGTGTAATATCTGATTTCAATAGCTTTATTGTGGATTTCTGGTAAATCCAGCTCTCTTCATTTTTTCAACAGCAATTAATTGCCTCCCTCCTTTTTTAAAAAAATCTTAACCATCCTGATTTATATTATGTGTCTATTAGGCTATCTCAGATCTATTCTTTATTATAAAAGATAGGTGTGGTCATCCAGAATACCTATTACCAGTCCTTCAAACACTCTTTCTCATCTACTCAAACTCTTTTTTTTTTGGTAAGGAAGACTAGCCCTGAGCTAACATCTGTGGCTAATCCTCCTCTTTTCACTGAGGAAGACTGGCACTGGGTTAACATCCATTCCCATCTTCCTCTGCTTTATATGGGATGCCGCCACAGCATGGCTTGACAAGCGGTGTGTCTGTCCGTGCCCGGGATCTGAACCTATGAACCCTGGACCGCCAAAGTGGAGCATGCAGACTTAACTGCTACACCACCGGGCCAGCCCCAACTCAAACTATTTTAAATGCCTGGGATGGTACATACACCCTGCCTGATCTTTGCCATTGTGAGTTGGTCATTATACCAGAAAAACAGGAAAATGACTCTGGTTTCCTAATTAAGGAGATGCCACATCAATAGAATAGAAATATTAACAAAAAAACAGGGATGTATTAGTCCCTTAAGTCTCATTTACCTTTATGATCTTAAATATCTAATTTCCACACCCTTCTTTGATGACAATGAGTGTCAAAATGGCAGTGGCCAATCTCGTATATTTCTCATAACCACTATCCTCACCAGATATTTCTAGGTAGAAAAAAATTGAATCACATTATTGGACTTACCAGTGAGTCATTGGCAGAGGTTATTTTGAGTTATAGACATTGACCTCCCAAAATAAATGAATGGGAGTCACTAGGAACAGTAATCCACGTGCCACCTCTTTTCAAAGCACTAGCCTCTCAGTTCCCATTCTTAGCTGCAGGAATGCCTGGTGGAGCTGTGAGTTTCTCTGTCTCCTGCCATGTTTCAGCTTTGGTTTCAATAAACACTGCCAGTAGGTCTTCAAGTGAAGACATAATTTTATAGATGGGAAAAGTAGGCTCAAAGATGTGAAGTCACTTAACTAAGGATGCTATGAAGTGACAGAGTTGAATTTTAAATGCAGTCCTGTCTAGCCATGAAGCCCAAATCCCAAGCTTCTCCACTATACTCTCCAGTGTCCCTCTAAAAACACCCAGTAGGGACAAGCAGTAAGCCTCACTAATCTTTTCTATGAATCATTCTCCTGGTGGTTAGAGGTTGATCTAAATGATGACAACAGTGGGTCTGAAGTGATCTGAGGTTGAATGGGCAGTGACTGAGATTGGCCAAAGTCAAGAGTAGGATGGAAGTGTGAGCTGGGTCACAGAGGATCAAATGTCTGGCTGGATAAGGTGAGGCTTCTGGAGTGATGTGAGCCTGGGTAGCATAGTGGGAAAATCTTGGGATTTGGGCTTCATAGCCAGACAGAACTGAATTTAAATCTCAACTTTGTCACTTCAAAGCATCACTAGCTAAGCAGCTTCATATCTCAGATCTTCAATTTCCCCATCTCTAAAATGATGACACTAATATCTACCTCAATATTTTATCATACAGGTTATTAATAATTTATGTAAAACACTTTACACAATCCATGAAACTCAGTAAGTGTTCAGAAAAATGGTATTAATATCGTTAGCTCATCAATTGCCTGCATTCCATTGATGTCTCCATTAATTGATGCTATCTCCTCTGGGCAGGGGCTTGGATAAGAAATTGGATCTTCCATACTTTGGGTGAATTTTCTTCAATAGATTCACCCCCTGGACCACCCATTCTCTGGGTACAATTACTGAAAACTTAGATTTCAGCAAGGTGTTCTTTTAGCCAAGGCCTTATCTTCAAGGCTAAAAAAGCAGCTTGGTGTGAAATGTTCCTAAAAACAGTCAGTTGAGAGAAAAAGGAAACTTTAACCTAACACAAAGACAAGTTTTCAGTTAAGTCCATCACTTTGAATCATTTTAAAGAGGTATCTCTTTTTAAGGAGATACTCTTCTAATAGCCCCCTATTAGGTATTCAGATGTTATATCATTATAGATGAATTATTTCCACCTACATGTTTTTGTTGTCATTTTGATGTGTCTATCTTAATTCTGAGTCCTTTCCAAAATTCTCTATATTTTTAAAGGAGCTTTAGTATTTAATCTTCTTTGATTTTATTTTTTTATTTTTATTTTTAAGACTGCCTGAGTAGAGAAGCACATTTTCCTCTTGACTCTGTTTGCTCTGTCATCACTTATAACCAGGGACAGAGGGACCATTCATTTAACAGTTATTTATTAAACATTTATATGTGCCAGATATTGTCCCCAGATCTGGGCTTACAGGCAGCGGTTAACAAGAAAAACAGATCCCGCCCTCTGGGAGCTTGTGTTACGGTGGTGTCTAGATCCAGCTTCTGTTAACACAGAAGCTTTCTAAACAGCTAATGGAGAGACGTAGGAATGTCTCACATTTTCATTCAAAATTATTCTTCTTTCCATATTAGAAATTACAATGGATTAAGATAAAGTTAATTTGTTTTTTGAGTGCTTAACTCTGCACAAGGCACTTGAGTAACATAATTATAAAATGTAGCCCTTAACTATAACTAATATACATTCTCATTGGGCAGAACAAACACAAATACAGAGGTAAACAATAGCACATACAAGAAATAATTTAAACAATGCTAAGGAAAGTTGTCATGAGGCTTAGACATTCTTGGAGGCTCATTACCGTGAGACTTTCTGTGAATTCACAGACTGAATAAGGAGCAGAAAATGTAAGTTTGGTTTCTGCTTCTTTTTTCTTCCACTGTAAGAGCAGGAAAAAAAAAAATGTTAGGAAATAAAGCCATCCCTCCTCTTTTCTTTGTAAAAACCTGTGATGACCTCTCTTCCAATCAGGATAAGGTTTCCCTTGGCAACCATACCGCTTATCCCCCTTTCCAAACAGCTCTGTAAATAAAAATTATTTTGAAGAGACCAACAAAAGGTTACTCTTTAACAAATTATCTGCTTTGTCTCACTCCAAATTAGATGTTGACATGGACTCTTATTTAAAGGAAATACATTTCTTATCCATTATAAACATTTTGAGAAACAGTTTGAATAATTTAAAAACATATTTACATAAGAATTATTGATGCCCTTTAATATGGTAACTTGAAATATTCAAAGACTTCTGCTTTTACTTTTAATCTTGCCTGTTAGATCCATAAATATAACCTCATTCTGGCTTTAGATATTATTAAGGACAAATGATGAAATCAGGTAGAATATCATGACCTCACAAATCAGAGTTAAGTACATATAATTAAAATGTATCCAAACAATACACAAAATGGTTTGAAAAGAGAGAAATAAAATATTTCTTCCAAATCCAAGTAACCTTTCTATGCAGAAACATGGTGAGGTTGACATTATCATAGGGATATTTTTGAATCAGGTCTAATGGATATTAAACAAAATATTACTTGCAACATATACTGCTTTAATGATTTTCAGGAACACAGTGTTTTTCTTGTAATATTATATGCCACTTATTTCACATCCGTGGGCTGCAGAATTATATTTAATAACCACTAGCTTGGACTGTTTAGTAGAACTCATAAATGGGAAAAATGCTGAGCAGCAAGCTTTCTTCTTTCCTCTTCAGGAGAAATCTGGCTGTATGAGGTAGCTCTGAGGCTACCTGAAATGCTGCTGGATTTGTCTTCTTTTTCCCAACTAATGGAAGAAGTGGTCTAAGTAAGTGTTTTAAGAACATGTGAATGGTCTCTTTCATTTCTGCAGCCATTTTATTTTCTATCATTCAGGGCTGCACCATGACAAATATGTGTCTTACTTCTTAAAAAGCTGAATATGCAATAGTTATTGTATGCAATAAAACAATGACAAGTTACCTAGAAAAAAATTCCTGTTCAACTGTGAAGTGTTTGAGGAGTTGCGAAATGAGTGGAATTTTTATACATCTGATGTAATGGCTTTGCTTACAGTGGAAACAAAGTTACAACATCATGTCTCCTTGTGGCCAGGGCCTCCTTTCTTTTCAGAGAGGTTCACTGTCGGCCAATCAAGGCCGCGAGTTTTCCCAGTAACTGCATTTCCTTCCGTGCCAAGGCATTTACCAATGCACAATCCTAGTTACTTAAAATAGTAAATTTTTTTTCCCTAGCTACAATATAGTTATTTAATCTACACTTTTCACAACTGGTTACAATGTCAGGTTGCTTTTACCAAGCAGTCTGGCCTACTTTCCTTAGTAGCAGGAAACTGAGACGACTGCTCATGCCCAGTTTATACCTCCAAATTAAGGGGGAAAGCAAGTTTACATAGGATGTCTTTTACCAAAATCCTTTTTACTAGTCTTCTTTACCAGTCTTCTAAAATCTAGTCTTCAATGGTTAGCCACCAAAGTACCACAGTGGGGGACACGGAAGCACAGAGGGAAACAGAGTGGACAATGGAAAGTGCGTAGAGAATGCTGCCAGGCTGTGATGCTGTCACACTCTGATCTTTCCAAGAACACTGCATGATGGCACTGTGCCAACTCTCCCTAAAATGCATTTTATAGGGAAATGTTTGCTCATACAATAGTCCTGATGCAGATCACCATCCCTCCCACCTGAAACAAGAAGGTGGTATTGGAAATAGAAATAATTTAGGCAAATTAGCATCCATCACCATTTTAGATGATATCACAGAGCCTTCTGTGGAACTTTAGGGGCAGGAGGCCAGGGAATTGAGTCTCATTTCATCTCTACTTGTGGCAGTTGGGACAAGTCTGGAAAGCAGAAAGCTACAGTCCTCTTGCTGACATTTTTCAGTTCTCAAGAGAATTACTTTGAAACTTTATACCAAATATACTTCACAATATTGCAACAGGTCTTAAGTGAGTTCTATGTTTTTCAGTATTTCTGCCATCAGGGCCATCCTCTGTGCTCTCATGAGAGTTTCGTATTTATTCATTCAGTCAGCAAACATTATTGAGCTCCTGCTAAGTGTCAGGAACAGTGCAAAGAGCTGAGGATAAAATGGTAACCAAAGTAGATATAGCCCATCCTCAAAGAACTTAGATTTAATGAGGATAAGAGATAGTAGCCAAACTGTATGTAAAATTATAACAGTGATTCATGCTTATAAAAAAAGCTTAAAATGATGCTTTAAAATATTTTTCTTAAAAAAAGAAAGAGAGATGCATAGTGCTATAAGAATTTATAACCAGAAGAAACACTTCCAATTTGGTGACTAAGGACCTCTGAAAATCCCTCTTCTCCATAAAAGCAGCAAGTACACTGGCAAAAAATTATCAAACTCAACTTTTTCAGAACAGAAAAGTAATCAAAGGTTTGCAACAATCTGCACAGTGTTTATTCAAGAAAAACTGGTGACTCTCAGTAAGAACAATGAGCTTTGTGATGCTTTAACTTGTCTGATTCCCACCTCCTCTCTCCAGTTCTGCAACAGTCTTGAAAATCAACAGCCTTGTGACTATTGTAGCTGTGAAAACCAGCAGCCTAGCAGCCACAGGAGGGGACAGAATGTATTTGGAACTGTCTAAAAGCCCATCTCCAGAAAATTATCACTATTTGATTTGACCTGTCAGGAAGCTCCATGAAAAATTTCATTCATATAAACTTCCTTTTTTTGGCCTGACTCAGAGCTTACTGGGGGGTGAATAGTATTACCTTAGAGCATTTGTCAAGAATAATCAGTGACAATTGTTTAACACTGCAGCTGCCTGAGGCCACAATACAAGTTGGGGATAACAAAAGGCTGAACAAAATCCTAAAAGAAAAAACTGGCAGATAAAATGTCAATAGGAGTCTTTGAAAAGCTCTGACCTATTCCTGGGAATGTAGAAGGTGATGGGCACGTGCAGAGGTGTGCATACACGCAGGAGAGACCTGAATAAGTCCTATTCTCTCACTTCTGGCTGACCTTGAAGCTCTGCACAAGTAGTTAGTCAAGGCTAAGGAAGAATTGTAAACTGCTTAATGAGGCAATGAAGGTGTGTCCCAACACACACAGAGACCCTCAGAAAGAGCTGGACCACTTATTAGTTCAAGGAGCTTATGAAAATATCTTTCCAATTATGAACTAGGCACTAAGCTAATTGAGCGGAAACTTCAGTGGCAGTTCATAACAAAGAGTACAGATTTTACAAAATTATTCCAGCAAAGTTGCTAAACAAACAGCAGAAAAAGCAATAAAGAGCAATGACACCAAATGCTGGGGAAGGAAGGGAATCTTATTTCCAGAATTACCACATATTATTTAAAATTTCTGGTTTTCAACAAAAACAACTGACTTCACATCTGAACCCATGGAGGCCAGAAGGCAGAAAGATGATATACTCAATGTACAGAAAGCAAAAACAAACAAACAGAAAAACCGTGTCAATCAAGAATTCCATATCCAGCAAAACTATCCTTCAAAACTAAAGGAAAAATCAAGACATTCCCAGATAAAGAAAAACTAAAAGAGTTCATTTCTAACAGCGCTGTCCTACAAGAACTGCTAAAGGTGTCCTTCAGTCTGAAATGAAAGGAAACTAGACAGCAATTCAAATCTACATGAAGAAATAAAAAACATCAGTACAGACAACTACATATGTAAATATGAAAAGACAGTATAAATGTATGTTTGTATACGAATAGAAATGTATATTTATACCTCTTTTCATTTTCTACATGATTCAAAAGACAACTGCATAAAGTAATAGTTTAAAACTGTATTGATGGGTTTATAATGTAAAATATATAATTTCCATTAACATTATAGCATGAAGGAAAGGTGAGGTGACAGCTATATTGGAACAAAATTTTTATATATTTTTGAAATAAGTTGATATTAATCTGAACTATACTGGTATTTTTTCTCTTTTTTTTGTGAGGAAGATTAGCCCTGAGCTAACATCCATTGCCAATCCTCTTTTTGCTGAGGAAGATTGGCCCAGGGCTAAGATCCGTGCCCATCTTCCTCTATTTTGTCTATGGGACACCGCCACAGCATTGCTTGACAAGCGATGCTTTGGTCCACGCCCAGGATCCGAAACTGTGAACCCTGGGCCGTCAGAAGTGGAGCACCTGAACTTAACTGCTACACCACCAGGCTGGCCCAAACTACATTGTTTTAAGTTAACATGGTAATTGTAATCCCAAATACAACCACTAAGAAAATAAAAAAAAAAATGAGAATTAATGTTGTACGTAGGAAATATATATTTTACACAAAAGAAGACAGTAATGGAGGAATAGAGGAACAACAGACATAAGACATATAAGAAACAAATAGAAAAATGGTAGACATAAATCAGACCTTATCAGTAAAAACATTCAATGGAAGGACTAAACATTCTAATCAAAAGACAGAGGATGGCAAAATGAATAAAAAAATAATCCAACTATATGCTGTCTACAAGAAACACACTTTATATTCAAAGGCAAAAATAGGTTGAAAATAAAAGAATGGAAAAAGATAATCAATCAAACAGTAGCCAAAAGAGAGCTAGTGGCCATCTAATATCAAACAAAATAGATTCTAACACAAAAATTGTTACTAGAGACAAAGAACATTTTGTAATAAAAAGGTCAGTCTATCAGGAAGATATAACAATCATAAATGTATATTCATCTGACAACAAAGTCTCAAAATACAGGAAACCAGAAATGACAGAAATGCAGAGAGAAATAGACAATTCAATAATAACATCTAGCTACTTCAATAATCCATTCTCAAAAATAGATAAAACAATTAGGAAGAAGATTAACAAGAAAATAGAAGACTTGATAAATACTATAAAGAAACTAGACCTATCAAAAATCTATCGAACATTCCACTCAACAATAGCAAAATACACAATTTTCTCAAGTGCACATGGAGCATTCTTCAGGATAGACTATTTGTAAAACAAACCTTTATAAATTTTAAAAGAATTAAATTTTACAAAGTATGTTCTCTGGCTACAGTGGATCAAAATTAGAAATCAATAACAAAAGAAAATTTTGGAGATTCAAAAATATATAGAAATTAAACAACACATTGCTAAATAACCAATGGATCAAAGAAATCAAAGGGAAATTAGAAAATACTTTGAGATGAGTGAAAATGAAAACACAGCATACAATCAGTTTGTGAGGTGCATCTAAAGCAGTGCTTAAATGGAAATTTATAGCCATAAATGCCTACATTAAAAACGAAGGGGGGCCAGCCCAGTGGTGTAGCGGTTAAGTTCGCGTGCTCCACTTTGGCGACACAGGGTTTGCTGGTTTGGATCCCAGGCACAGACCTACACACTGCTCGTTAACCCATGCTGTGGCAGCATCCCACATACAAAATAGAGGAATGTTAGCTCAGGGCTAATCTTCGTCAGCAAAAATAGAAAGATTGGCAATGGATGTTAGCTTGGGGCCGATCTTCCTCATCAAAAATAAATAAATAAATAAAAAAGAAGAAAGACCATTTACCCTAAGACTCTAGAGAAAAAAGAGCAAATTAGACCCAAGCATGCTGAAAAAGGTAATAATAAAGATTAGAGCAAAAATAAATAAAATGGAGAATAGAAAATAGAGTAAAATACATGAAAAAGTTATTTCTTTGGAAATATCAACACAATTGACAAAACTTCAGCTAGACTAAGAAAAAAGATGAAAGCCTCGAATTACTAAAATCAGTAATGGCTCTGGGGTGTGGGTATTTCTACTGATTTTACAGAAATAAAAAGGATAAGGAAATAACATGAACAATTGTCTGCCAACAAATTGAATAATGTAGATATCCATTTGCAAAAGATACAGGTGTGTAGAATCACACAAACTACTGAAAGTTACTCGGTAAGAAATAGAAATCTGAACAAGTAAAGAAATTGAATTAATAATCAAAAACTTCCCACAAAGAACAGTCCAAGCCCAGATGGCTTCACTGGTAAATTCTACTAAAGGCTTCAAGAAGAATTAGTATCGATACTTTCCAAACTCTTCCAAAGATTAAAAGAGACATGAGCACTTTCCAATTCATTCTGTAACACCAGTATTACCCTGATCCCAAACCAGATGAAGGTGTCACAAGTTAAGAAGATAACAGACGATATTTACCCCTTATGAACATAAACATAAAATCCTCAACAGAATACTCACAAATGAATCCAATAGCATAGTAAAAGGATTATACACCATGACCAAGTGGAATTTACCCCAGGAATGCAAGGTTGGTTTATCGTACAAAAATCAATAAATGTAATATGCCATATTAATAGAATAAAAGAATAAAGCTACACGATCATCTCAATAAATACATAAAAACCCTTTGACAAATCTGACATGTCTTAATGATAAAACACTGAACAATGTAGGATTAGAAGGGAACTTATTCATCCTGAAGGAGGACATCTGTGAAAAACCCACAGCCAACATTGTACTTAGTGTCAAAACATTTAATGCTTTCCCCCTAAGATCAGGAACAATATAAAGATGTCCACTTTCACCATTATATTCAATATTTCACCATTATATTCTAGAATGGGAGTTCTAGACAGGACAATTAGATAAGAAAAAAAAAGTAAATGACATCCAGATTGGAAAGGAAGAAGTAAACCTTTATTCACAGATGACATGATCTTTTATATAGAAAATCCTAAGGAATCCACAAAAAAATATTAGAAATAATAAGTTCAAGATTGCAGATACAAGATCAATATACAAAAACCAATTGTATTTCCATTACAATAGCAATGAATGATTCAAAAATGAAATTAAGAAAAACAATTCATTTACAACAGCATCAAAAAAAAACCCAAATACTTAGGAATAAAGATAAGAGAAGGAGTGCAAACCTTATGCTCTGAGAACTGCAGATCTGTTGATAGAAATTCAAGAACATGTAATAAATGGAGGCCATTCTAGAGGCATGGATCGGACAACTTAATATTATTTAAATGACAATATTTTCCAAGTTGATTTACTCATTCAACACAATCCTCAATACAATGTCAGCTGCGTTTTTGCAGAAGGTGACAAGCTGATCCTAAAATTCGTGAAAATGCAGTGACTCAGAAACCAAAACAATCTTGAGAAACAACAAGATTAGGGACTCACACTTTCTGATTTCAAAAGTTACTACAAAGCTAAACAAGCAGTATGGTACTGGCGTGAGGATAGACACACAGATGAATGGAATATAATTGAGAGTCCCGAAATAAACCCTTACATTTATGATCAAATTGTTTTTGACAAGGATGCCAAGACTATTCAGTGGGGAATTAATAGTCTTTTCGTCAAATGGTTCTGGGACAACTGCATATCACAGGCAAAAGAATGAATTTGAAGCCCTATATCATACCAAGTACAAAAATCAATTCAAAATGTATCATAGAGCTAAATATAAGGGCTAAAACTAGGAAATTCTTGGAACAAAACATAAAATAAATCTTGGTGACTAATGGATTAGGCATTCTTATATATCACACCAGAAGCACCAGCAACCAAAGAAAAAATAAATCAGACTTCATCAAAATTAAAAATATTGTGCTTCAAAGGACACTATCAAGAGACTGAAAAGACAACACACAGAATGGGAGAAAATATTTTCAAATTATGTATCAATAAGGGATTGTATCCAGAATATATATATATATGTATAAAATTTTTAGAGCTCAACAATAAATAATTTAAAAATGAGCGAAGAATCTAAATAGAGATTTCTCAAAAAAAAATATGCAGATGTGTAATAAGCACATTAAAAGTTGCTCAACATCATTCATCATTAGGAAAATGCAACTCAAAACCACAATGAAATGCTTCTTCATATCCACTAGGATTGCTAAAATTAAAACAAAACCAGAAAATAAGTGTTGGAGAGTATGTGGAGTAATTAGAACCCCCATACATTGCTGCCAGGATTGTAAAATAATGCAGCCACTTTGGAAAACATTTTGGTAGTTCTTCAAAAGGTTAAACGTAACATTATCACATGATTCAGCAATTCTACTCCTAAATATATTCCCAAGAAAAATGAAAACATATATCCATCAAGAACTTGTAGATGATTATTTATAGCAGCATTATTCATAGTGTCCAAAAAGTGAAAACAACTCAGCATCTATGAATGGATATTCGTATCCATATGAATGGATATTCAACTTATGAACAGATAAACAAAATGTGGTTTATCCATACAATGGAATATTATTTGACCATAAAAATGAATGAAGTACTGATACATGCTATAACTGATGAACCGTGAAAACATCATGCTAAGTGAAAGAAGTCAGTCACAAAAAGCCACGTTTGTATAATTCCATTTATCTGAGATGTTCAGAATAGGCAAAACCATAGAGACAACCATACTGGTTGCTGAGGGCTGACGGGAGGAGGCAATGGGGAGTGACTGCTAAATCATACGGTGTTTCTTTGGAGATTGATGAACATATTCTAAAATTAGACAGTGGTGATGGTTGCACAACTCTGTGTATTGCTAAACACTGAATTGTACATTTTAAAAGGACGGATTTTATGGTCCATGAATTGTATCTCAATAAAGCTGTCATTTTTTGAAAGTGTTTATCATCAAGAGATTTGACTGGGATTAGCAATCATCCTGATTTGCATGGAATTGAGGTGTTCTAGGAGTCAGGACTTCCAGGGCTAAAACTGAGAAAATTTCAGGCAAACAGGGATGTGTTTGTCTCTCTGACTCAAGGGAAGAAGGCTTGAATTAAGATTTGAAGAAAAGGAAAGAAATTAGTAGATGAAGTGGGAAGAAATTGCATATACAAACACCTGGTGGTAAAAGGCAGGAGTAGGTTAAGGGATTAAAATAGTGACGAGGCGCGGGCGAGCTTGGTTCGAGCTGAGGCTGGAGAGAGATGGTAGAGTTCAGGGGTCCACGCTCTACAGGGGATGGTAAAGCCCTCAAACACGACACAGTCTCCATAAGAACACAGGTGGGGTCTTATTGCTCTAGTCTTCCTCACTGTCGGGGACAGTGCCTGGCACTTAGGAGGCACACAATAGATGTCTGGGGACAATCTAGTAAGTCCAATATTTTGGTTTCTGGCCTGTGTTTTCAATGATGTGCAAATCATCTGTTTCCAGCTTCCATGCTCCTCTTTCATTTTTCGTCTTCTGCCTGTTAGCTGTCAGCTGGCGAGACTAGACTAAACTTCCCAGAGCTGAGAAGAGCCCAGACAGGTTCTTCTCAAAAGCGAGGACACCAAAGGGATGACTGTGCTCTCAAAGGAGGAAAGTGACAACCAGAGCTAAGAGGTTTTGGCTTTTAATTAAGTAACTTATGCCTGAAACTGGCAACAGCTTCTCTGTTCCCGCACCCCCCTTACATTAGCTTAACGCCTGCCTCCCACCTGCCTTTTGCTGCCTGTCAGGATGGCAAGCAGCACCTTGTGTTGTCAGGAAGTCAAAAGCAGCTCCTGGGTAGCAAGCTGAGCAGATCCGTATGTCAGTAAAAACGTAAGAGAGACAGACAGGAGGAAACACAGAGAAAGAGAGAGGGGAACAGAGGTAGGTAAGGGAACTGAGATGGGGGGAAGGAGGAGAGAATGAAAGAAATTCTAGGAAGTGCACAGCACAGAGTGAAAGAGGCCAATGGAAATAAGTCACGAGGAGTAGAAAAAGCTACAAAGACACCCAGGAAGAATGAGATGTACAAAAAGAATAACTCTATCATTCTAGTCAGAAGAGCGCCTCAAGTCGTTGGCCCTGCTGAGATTCAAATGCAGGCAGCCCAGTCGCTGAAATGTTCTTCATGAATTCCCCAGGCTCTCCTGGAAATTGCTGATGAGCCCTCCATCAGAGCAGCCAACCAAAATCCACACACTTCCCCCCTTAAAACAGAGCATTCAAGGCTGCTTTCTTCTCCTCTGCACAATTGTCCTATTTGCACTCAAAAGGAAAGTTGTACTTGAAGGCATATTAGAAAATATTTATTTAGAATGCTATTTACCACACTGTGGCAAGGTGACAGGGCTAGGTAATAAGTTGGGGACACTCTCTTTAGAAAAAGAAAATTCAAACGGTAGCATCAAAGGCAGCATTTCTATTTCAAAACACAAGAAAATAACCTTATAATGAGGAGTCATAGAGAGAACTGAAGACGCTGCTGTTACTACATATTCATCTTCAAAACCTTATTGTTCTAGTTGAAAGGGAGAGCACCAGGGATGGAGAAAGTCAGTAAATTAGAAGAAAGGAGAAAAGTATAAATAAGTTATACTCCCTTAAAGGCACATAGGCAAGATGAAATTCATACTTTAAAAAGGGATCTTTCTGCTGTTATTAAAACTTAAAGAACTTTGCAAAGCAGCTAAATTACTTTGTACCTTTTATTCTGTGAGCTTACTTTCTCCATTTCAATTTGTAGCATGAGACCAGAGGAAAGGAGGGGTCAGTTTTCCTTTGATTTTTGTTACTTTGCCTACCAAGCTTCTTTTATTTGTTTTCTACTCTTGTGCATTTGCATCTACACCCACACATTCTCTTTAGAGAGAGATCACATTTTCTTAATTTCCTTTTCCTTCCAAAATGTACAATAACTCTCAAGAAGAACCAACAAGAACCAACCAATAGCATCTGATCATTTCTTCCCCCTACACCCCCCACCCCCCATTTATTGAGAACCTGCTGTATACTAGCCCCTACACCAGGCACTTTTATACTAGCTCGTTTAGTGGGTTCTCCATCTGTGGAAGGGTGCAGGGCCTTTTGTCATTCAGGGTTTGTTTGTTTGTTTTCCATCATGGACTTTTATTGAAGAAAACGAATCAGCTCCTAATCCTGGCAGCTCCTGCTGCCATCTCTTTACCTATTCTGGAAGGACCTTAGGCAGACTTTTTTCTTTCCAGTAGTGGTCTTCAGTATGGTCCTCAGAGCAGCATCAACAACTACTGGGAACTTGTTAGAAATGCAAGTTTTCAGGCGTCGTCTTATACCTACATGCTTAAATTGGAAACAATTGCTCTGCAGGATGAAAGGCAAGCCACCAACCCAAGCTCTAGAAATGTTTTCTTCTTAATATAGAATTAGAATTAACCAGATTCCAGTAAGTTCAGAAAGTAGGTGCAAAGGGAAAGGAGAGAAAGAAGATGGAATAGGGTGGCTTTATTTAGCTTTACTTACTTTAACACAACTTAACCAAGGATCCATCAGGAAACCCAGAGAAACCAATCTATTTAATGTATTTCTGTGGAACAGCTTATCTTCCTTGAGAATTGTGATCCTCCCCAGCACGGTGGCTAGAAGACAGGTGTATTAACTTCATGATTGGTAAAATTCCATGGTTTTCATTTGTTGCATATTAGTTAGTTCCACCTTCTCCTGTTTCCAAAGGCTTCCAAAGCCTTATCATCTTCCCCCTCCTCAATTATGATGCAGAATCTCTGTCCTTGTGGCTGCTTTGGCCTGAGAATGCTAGATCCCGGAGTCTACATTGCATATCATGGTTAGACTACATAAAATTGTTGGTCGTTGAAAATAATGTATTGCACTAGGCATTACTTGGAATTTAACTGATATTACCTTATGAAAGAACACTGTTTTATTTGTGTGAAACAACTTGATATGGTTTTCCAAATCAGCAATGACAACAGATATTACACTTTCTCACAAGTGGAGTAACAAAAATGGAGCTATGGAAAGAAGAGTAATGAATTTTATCCAACAATACAGAATGTTACCTACACTTAGGATGTTAACATTTCTGGATTTTTGTATGTCTACTATCTGATGTGCTATTATTTCTACTTCTCAGTCCTTTGCCCCTAAGGAAGAATCAAGTACATACAAATAGTAAGAAGATGCTGGAATGCTTGACAGGATCAGTTGAACTTACCACACTGTCTAGCCAATCCTCTTTTTGCTAACTACCTTTGGAGATCAAGAACTGCGTTGGAACTCATAGAACTGGGGAGTGGGGAGAAGGGAGGCTGCATTCTAGACTCTGATAGCTTTGCTTCAAAGTCATGCTTAAGGAAGACTGCTGACAGTAGTTTTACCCTCTGTCTCTTCTGTTCCCACAATCAATGACACTCCCTTGCAGATTTTTCCTCACCTGGTATGGACCGAGAGATGTCATGGGTAGTTTAGCTGTAAAGTAAATCTCAGTATTGGTACACCTGGGAATTCAAATTTTTAGATGGCAGTGCATTTGGGTAACCCAAGAGAGTGAAAGTGTTTCTTTGCTAATTGATGGGCTGTCTATCTTTACATTTCCCTGTGGTTTCCCTTTTATATCCCTGTCTTACAGGTTCCCATACCTATTAATGTGGGAGAAACTTAGAAAAAATTGTTAAAGAAATTCTGTTAGTACAGCTGTGACAGGTTGGGCTTTCTGGGAAGCAGAGTGTAAGACAGAGATTAGCATGCAGGACTTTAATTAGGGCGCGCTCTTGAGACCAACACCTTTGGAAGGTGGGCAAGGACATAGGATTGGGTAGAGAGAAAAGCTGAGCTATGTTGCAGTCCCAGGGACTTTCTCGACTGACCCTATCAGCAGCTCTTAGATCGTGGATGCCTAGTTGGGACAAGGGAGTGTAGAGCTTTATGTTAATTTATCAGTCATTGGACTTGGGTATCTGGAAGGAGACGAGACTTCAGACAAGGAAGTTTTATTTAGTTAAGCTGAAGCAGTCACAAAAGGGGGCTGACAGGTGAAGGCCCTTCTGGATGCATTCCTAGCACAGAGAGGAATAAATTATTCCTGATGGGGGATCTAGGTGGCTCACTATAGCATCTGCAACAAGAGGTGAGTGAGTCAGTCGTATAGTTAACGTTTTAGAGTCCGTAAGATCTTGAAAGAGATTCCAATAGGAAGGCCACATTGATACTTGGCCCACCTATAGCCTAAGATTTGCAGGTACTCTCAAAAGAGAATGTGGCCAAAGGGCTACAGAGCTAATCATATATGGTAACTATGAGACTTCTCTATTTTTCATAAGTCCAACTGAAATTGGTGTCCAGGAGACCAAAATCCAAAATGTCTGAAGAATATTGGGCTTACGGAATTATGTGAATTTTCCTCAAATCTTCTGTAATTCTGTTTCTGTAATTCTTCCTTTAGTAAGGATCTTCCCTATATGGAAATGCTTGGTATGGCTTAATGGTGTTCAGTCAGGCTCTTAATAATAATCAGCAGAGTTCTGTTCATAACTCAGACACTTAGACTTTTCACATACTCTGAGAACACCAACTGGCATTAGGAGGGGCGAAGAAATGTAGTCTTCATGCCAACAAGGAAATTTGATCCCCAGCGTAATTGTTTAAGTAAAATATAAGTAGGAATCCTCTCAATTGTCTGTGTGTTTGTAGACAGGGTGACTCTATGGGGGCTAATAGGAGCAGAAATGCATGTGTTCCTAGTTTATCAAGCTACCATCTATTACATCATAGTAGCATATGGGAAAATGATCATGTAATTTCATATAGGCTTTACTACTCCAAGATCTTGATAGATGACAATTCCACTAAAGGGGTGTGGCTTGAGGCAATACCCACAGGGTGAAGAGCATTGACTTTTTCATCAGGAGAATTTAGTTCTGACGTCTGTGCTCTGCTTCTTATTATAATGGCTTTGGATGATTACTCCTCTGAGCTTCAGTTTCTTCATCTGTAAAACAGATTAAAATTTCACAAAGCCCACAGAATTGTTTTGAGAATTAAATGTAATAATACATCTAGATTTCAGTACAGTACATAGTAACAATTCAATATTAGCTATTGTTTTTATCACTCAAGAACTTGGGATTTCTGTAACAACTGAATTCTGCAGATGAACAGGCATGACTAAAGAACTAAGGAAGGTGGACTTGGGGTTCCTCTTGAGTCCTGGAACTCTGGGCCTTTCCTATGTTCTCAAGAGGTTCTAAATTTTAGTTATTTTTGGATTTGAACTATCATTTTGAATAGTACTAATTGTACTAATAGTACTAATCAGCTAGAGTTGGAAGACTGGAGTTTTTTCCTTTGGGAAGATGGCCTACTTACACCTATCTCAAGCCACTCATTTTTGTCTATTTTCTGTTATCACATTACTGAAACAGAGCTCGTGGGATCAACTGTCTTAGGCTTCATTACCAATGAAATTACATCAATGGAAACCAACTGGAATGGTTATGCCTAGTGACTTTTTTACTCCTGCATTTATTCTTTCCTCTCTTGTCCCCCAAAGCCATAACTAGATTTCACACCTGGATCCTATTTATACATCTGTGATTGATAAAATGGACAACGGTCTTCTATTTTGGCCATTTGTAAGTTAACGGTATGTCAGGACAGACTGCTTAAAGATCAGATATTTTGGCCTCACTGAACATTGCGTTCATTCAGGAAAGAAGAAATCCCCAAGCACCTAATTCAATGTTGGATTGCTTGAGAAGGCAGTCAGTAGAGACTTGATAACTAATTTGGATGAGTAGATGAAACTGAATAAGGCACATTACTGAAACTTCATTCCAATTTCTTGAATCATAATATTTGATATATTTATAAAGCATATGTAAAATCATCAGAATCTTTCCATTTTCAAGATTCCATTTCATAGATTATTTATGAATATCTTATTACAGAATCCCATTTATACTTCCATTAGATTTCTAGCTAGGCAATTGTACAGTTCACACTACATTATGTCTTACAAAATTTCACTATGTGTAAGTAAATGTACCCCCCTTTCCTATGTGTCTATTTAAAGCACTTTCTGGTTTGGAAGAAGTGCCTCTCCTCATAGGGGATAGAAGCCAGCGGGGGCAATTAGGAACAAAAGAAGCTAGAAGTATTTTTGTCCCAGGAAGTCATAAAGGGCAAAAAGAAAGCAGCACCTAGGAAAAAGAACAGTTCAGTAGCTGCGAACTACATACTTACTGTGGCTAAGACTCTGCTAGGTACTGGAGATAGAATGACAGGCATCACAGACACAGTGCCAGCCTTGTGGCATTGGACGCACCTATGTCCAAGGACTGGTCATTTCATATTATTATTTCTGAGAGATTTAGATATCATACTCTTATACATTCAGTGACAGCATGTGGCTTTTCTACATATGGCCTATGTTTACATTTGTGTGAGGTATACAGGTAGCTCTCACCCACTTAACTTAGCATCACATTTCTGGTCTGGAGAGTAAAAGTAGAATGTGGACTCCTATGAGATGTAACTAATCTCACAGTAATGAGGTTGATTTCTTTTCACATGGGTCTTGTCTTGTTTTCAAGGTAGTGTCTAATAAGGAGGGCCACAAATTCTTTGAGTGATAGCAGTGCCTTTGAATAAGTATATAACTTCAAAATTTGATGGTCTTGGAGGATAACACCCATCTGAGTGTGTAAGTTCTAAAGAATTTGTCCAAAAGCATGTCATGTGATTTATTAGTGATCCCCTGTTTAGTCAGAAAATTGTGGCTAATTTTTAAGAAAGTTTCACTTCTGTTCAATGAGGCAGCCAGCAGAATAGGACTCCTGACACCACAGTGTGTGTCCTCAATGAAAGTACACGTCTGTAAATCTTGATTATTTTTATCCTGTTTATAATTCATATAAATATATCCCATCTACTAATAGTATATGTTGGCCTATCACCAGCTGTTCAGATGGATTAATTACGTTGCATTTTCATAAGAGTTACACTGTTTGCATGTCCCTCAAGCAAACTCAGAGGCACAACCTGTCTAATTTAGGATGCTGTTTCCCCTAGGACAGACTGCACACAATCTTATTTCAATTTTGAGACTGTAGTTTTCATTGAATTCCCAGCGAGGCCTCACTCATTCCTGCCTAATGATGGTGATGGGAAGTGACCCAATTCTGAAGCTCTGAACATTATTCCCTTGAGAATACAAGCTCCAGACTAGAGTTCAGATGGGAAAATGGTACCAAGATGGAAAATCAACTTGTAGTTAGTTATCCTGTATCTTCCTCTATCATAAAATGTAATTCATATCAGATGAACTCAGATTATTGATTTTGGGGGTCATAGCTAATTCGAGTCCTTATTTCTAAGACATGAGATTAGAGCACGTGCCTCTTTTATTAACATGCTTATCCATGGTCACTGACTGACATAAAACCATAGTACAGTGCCCAAGTCTATAACTGACTATATCAATGTACAATGCAGGGTCATCTGAGAGATTTCAACATGTAACATGTTGAGTTCAACCATTTTCGACAGATATGTTAAGCTTTTTGGGAAAAGAATAATAAACAAGATCAACCATTACCCTCAAGGACTCTACAGTTTCAAGAAAGACATAGCTAATGTGCATTCAAATAATCATAATGGCAGGCTGAACATGTAAGTGCTAGAACATGATGGAGGTGTAAACACCTTTCTGGGATCAGTCTCCTCTTCTCTATTGCTATTATCATTCTCCTATTTTGTAGATATACTTCTTCTCTTACCTGGACTACCTCCAAACTCATCTGCTTGCTCCCAGCCTAACTCTAAACCACCTGCCACATAGCTACCAGAATATTTGTCTTTATAAAATATGCAAATAGAGCCCTGTTGCCCCCATGCTTAGACCTCTTCAATGGCTCCTCATTGCCTGTAGGATAAAACCTGAATTTCTTTGAATGGCTTGCCAGGTCCTTTCTGATTTGACAGCTGCCTGCCTATTCAGCTATATTTTCCTCCCCTTTCCCAGTGACTCCTATACTCCAGCCACAGTGAATTACTTATGCTTTCTCACCTCATACCTTTACATAAGCTATTTCCTCTGCCTAGATTAGCTTCCTTGGCCTTCTTTGTCAATCGAATTTCTAATCATCCTTTAAGCTGAGCTCCACCAGTACTGGCCCAGTATTCCATAGCCTGAATTGGGTGAGAATAGAACCTTGCTCCTATTTCTACTATAGCCCTCAACATCCTGTGTTGTAATTGCTGGTTTGTGAGTGGAAGTCTGAACAGGCTCTGGCACTAAGGTCCTTGAGAAGATGAACCTGTCTTATTTATCTTTGCATGCCCAGGGTTTAGCACAGTGCTATATGCATAGTGGGTACTCAAAATAGTTTGTTGAACAAATGAGCCAAATGCAGTGGAAAGAGTGGTTACCATTGACTGAGATCTTCAGGAAGGGCTTCAGGGAACATGTACTTGGGCTAGTCCCTGAGAAGAAAGGATTTCAGTCAGCAAAGATGAGAAGATTTTTCCTGGAAGGCCATACCTCATGTGGAAAGGACCCTAGCTTATGCTCTGCACAATCTCTGAAGGAACTTTTGGAGTATGGTGTTAGGTTGATTCATGAAGGGTTTCTCTTGGCCGACCAAATTAATCCTGATTCTTCAGGCAACCGTCACCCCAGAGAGTCTTAATTGTGACTCAGGGAAGCTTGGTGGAAGGCTGATAGTTTGGGGTACTTCAAATGCTATTACTGAAGCAGCATGCTTTGCCCTTCCTTCTTAGCAAAATCCCACTCTTCAGATAGAGCCACAGTTCTGTTCTAGCTTCCATTCCCCTTCACCATGACTCTTCTCAGACTTTCTAACAGATAAACCTCTCTCTCATCAAACAATTTCCATTTGTATCTAAAATTATTACTAGATGAGTGAAAATAGCTGCTTAAACTGACTATTGGCTACAGAATTAGAGTTGATCCTGGAGAGAGAAACCTCATTATCATCTTCCTTTAAAAAAGAAAAAAGAAAAAATTACAGCCGGGTTATTGACTTTATTCTCTCACTTTAGGGACTTGGCTATTTGGGAATCTGAAATCTCAAGAGTCATTTTGAAGCATTTGCTTATAGGGGTCAGCCTTGATAGGTTGTGTTGTGGTTTCAGAAGTTGAGCAGACAGGCTTTGATAATTGCAAATAATGACTTGAGTAGTGTCTATACAGATAGAATAAGGCAGGAGGCTGGAATACTACCTAGATAATTCAACTTATGTAGTAGACTATCAGATGTTCTAGAATCCAATTTTTTTCCCAGTCAATTTGCAGGTTTATTTCCTGAATGATCTAATTGCTTCTACTCTGAAATTCACAACAGACAAAGTTATGGAAATATAATTCTACTAACAACTTAATTTGAGGCAAACTAGAGATTTAGATGATGGCTATAGAAGTTAACTTTTCTTCCTTTAAAACATGAAGTCACCTGCATGGCATAGCATTTTGGATGCCATTGACTGTGGTTCTGAGAAATCGCATGGCCAGTTCAAAAAGAGAAGAAATAAAGATATTTAAAAGCAGGGAAATTGATAGTTTTCTTGTTTCTCCTCTGTGGCTATCCCTACCTTTCTTGCCAGATGATTTCCCTCCCCTAGAATGCCTTTTTACTGACTCATATTCATTTTTGCCATGAAGATCTGGCATATTCATTCAGCACTGAAAGACACGAAAGGCCTAGATCAGATGTGGAGGACACAGAGATTCATTCACTCACTTTTTTCAACAAAGTTTTATTGCTCACCTGCCATGAACAAAGTACGGTTCTTGCTAACAAGCAAATTACAGCATACAAAGGAGAGAGAAAAGAAAACTAGTAATACCAACTGGGAGATTCAGGTACTGGGCCAGGAATATGATTGTTTTATGATGACTCTTAAGGGAGGGTGTGGTTGCATCTAACTGTGTTTTTGAAGGAATGAGAGTCAAGAGGGGCTTCTAAAAGAGAAGCAACTACAAATTGCCCCAACCTGCTGGGAAACTTCACATCAGTGTGATTGACAGTTGTATGTTATCTGGAACGTATTAGCTTGCCTTTGCCGCTTTTATTATTCCTATTTTACCGCTAAAGAAATAAAAATGCAAAAGTGGTTAATTCTTTCCAATTTACTTGTTACATGGTGTACGATTTAGATTAAAAATGCCTCAAAGATAGGGTCCCTCTTTTTTATTTTTGAGGTCTCATAAGGCCCACTAAGTTTTCGGGCTCAAAGTAATTGCTCCAAAATATTTATTAAATAAACGTTTGCACACACAGACTTCCCTAGTTTTGATCTCAGTTTTCTGAAAAATTGTCTCCATTTGCATCCTCATTGTGGAAAAGTGGTTGCAGGTGAACTGAATAAGGACTGACAATTACTTTCTGGTAGCCAGTCTTTCTGTCTCTAGGAGTACCTTTTTCCCTGATGATTAGAAAAAGAGTAGCAACGTTATCTTGTTCATCGGTGCTTATCCTCTCCCCATGGGGAAAGGAAAAACATTATGCTTGTACACAAAACAGTGCTACACTCTCACGGCTCTGAGATGCTCATCTCCCTCTGGCCCTCGGCCAGCATTTACGGGCCCTCCTGATGTAATGAAAAAATGTGTATTGGGAGTCAAGAAATGAGAGTTCAAGTCTCATTTTCCCCATTGACTAGTTGGTTGTCACATAATAGCTTTACACTTATTTTCCTTTTCTCTGCAAATTGAGTAATAATAGATTCTCCATCTCCTAGAGTTGTTAGTAGGTTAAACTGAGATAAAGTCTGAGAGGATACTTTGAGCAATAAAAAAAATCACTAAATGTGTATATTATTATGAAAAACAATAATAATAATAATGAAGAATGATTTATGATATTACTGCAAGGTAGTTTGTTTAAAAAGAGGGCAGTCTGGTTGGAAATCCCAGAAGAGCCACAGGAAATATGTTAGGGTCAGAAATAAAATTTACTCTGATTTCAATTAATGAAACCACTAAGCTTTTAAAAAATCTGAAATGGCATCTGATTGACTTATTTTTAACCATTACTGAATTATAAGTGTTCCTAGAAGTACACTCATCAGAGTTCCAAGTAAAATCATTGGCATGATTTAAAAAATAGTATAGGTCTTTTCAAGATTTAGCATGTCTGCCCAGAAACATTCTAACAGAGAATGCCACCATATTGCTTTACAGATTTTTCTTTCCTCCTAAATTTTAACGTCAAACTGCTGCTGGAGATTGACAAATCTGGGAATTTAGTGGATGGCTCCAGTCTCCTGAGATTGCTTGATAATCACCCCAAGAGGCAATTCCTCCCGGAGAGATTGGTAAGCAGTCTGCTCTTAGTACTCAGCAGCCTACAGGACTAAAGATACCAGAAATTTTAAAACAAAGGTGATTTGCATGTTTACCCTTTAAATTAAAAAAAAAATTCTCTGATTAGTCATATGTCGTCTGTAAAATCTCCAAACCACAAACAACAGACATATGCATTTTCCTCTGTTCTTTAACTCCTTCCCCATCTTCTTATTATCCTCCTGTTTAAGCTGAGCATTGATCTATGATCTGTGATAAACCTCCTTGAGCACTTGGTCATATACCTGGCCTAGAGGGAAAGAGAATAACTCAAATTGAATGAGAACCCGGGACACCCAGGAACGTTCCGGGCAAGAGAAATCTACTTGTGTGCCATTTTTAAATTGTGACTCACTGCAGTAGCCTGAGAACAACAACAATCGATGGGCAGATACAGTGAGTTGAGAGATAAATAGCACAAATAAGGAGGCAGACATGCAATAAATAAGTCCGTTGATGTGAAACCTCTCTCTATAAACAGCTGCCTAAGTTGATCGGACATGGAGCCCTAGCTGTTAGCTAGACAAGAGTTTAGTAGGTAGAAAAGAGGTAATTGGATACAGTAGGTAAAGGGATTGACTTGGTCATTTGTACAACGATCTACTCCCCATTGGCATTTCAGAGAATAAATGACCAGAGACCCAAATCCAGTCTGTATGCACCATCCATCCACCTATAATGAGGTCTATGAATCATGTTTCTCCTGAAAGACAGCCTGATCTGTCATTGCATTTGACAGCTGTCAATCACAGCAGCCACGAGGAGCCTATGTTTGGCATTATTCTTCTGATATTCATCAAATTCAATTCAACAATGAACTCTCTACCAAAGTGCAGATGCAGATTGCAACCACTCACTTGTATTAGAGTCCCATACAACTTGTTTTCCATTATTGCTCTGGTGAAGCTTTATTCCATTAAAAGACATCAGAATGGACTATTTTTAACTCTGAGAATTGACACTGCATACTAAGAGGTAATGAGCTTGGCTTACACTGCAGTCCTTCTCTGTGCAACCAATTGTGATATCACTCCTCATTCCATATGGGAGACAGGCCTCCGGTGCTTCCCCTCCTGTGTGAGCTAACCTGTCTACTACAGTGTACAATGGGAAAACTGAAAACCCTAGGGGGGTTGAGGTTGCCAAGAAATTGAAATGGATCAAATACTGTTACCTCGTCAAGAAGAATTTTTAAAATTTATTTGGAGTAATAATATCTTTTTTAGTACCTTTCCTCTAGCAGAATCCCAAAGTATTTTATGAGTATGTGTGTAGCATATGGGGAAATCACTTTGCCTGGCCATGACATGCAGCAGTCTCTAGAAGGATATACGGAAGGAGAAAGGCAGAGGCCAGGTGAAGTAATGCAATATCCCCAAAGCGGGGTGTCATGGGAAGATGTTCCTGGAATGGCTATCGGCCCAAGGTTTTGTTTTCATTTTCCATATGCCGGTTGTGCCTTTAAAATAATTTATTCTGATGCCTGTGGAGGATTTGGGGTTTCTTTCTGGACATTATAGGCTTCCCCCCAACTTTTATGCACCTCTTCAAAATCCCCTTCTTCGTGTGGGGCTTAGTGATAGGCACAGGGTAGATGAAATATCAAGATGTGACCGGAAGTCTTTCTTTCTTACAGGAAAGGCACAACAGTCTGTGAGATAGAGAGAGTGGGTATATTATTATCCTGATTTTGCAGTTCTGGAAACTATAGAACAGATAGGTTCGTCCAGTTCCTTTCAAGGCACAGAATGGTAGAGCCAGAATCTCACCTCAGATTGCCTAACTTTGAATCCTGTTCTCATTCTGATCTAGTACATTGCTTCATAAGACATGCAAAAATTGTAGTTCTTCAATATCTCTCTGGAATCATTCGAGTCTAGTCCTTTCCCAACATGTAGCTCCCTTTCTGGCAATCTATCTTGTCTAACTCTGCTCAATATGGAGAATGCACTAAGAGCCTTAGCTACTGCTCTAGGGCAGCTGTGGCTGGTGCTCAATATTCTCTGCCCTGTGCGGCTAGCCAGACCCTCACGTATTTCCACCTGCAGGACTTTTCTTGCCTCTCGATTGATTAATCTTTTTTATCTTGGTCACTAAGTCCCACTTTCAGTTCTTTCTTCTGTTGTTCAATATCTCCAGCTATTTCTTTCCTTTTGCACATTTCAGGTTAGCATCACATACCAAAATAGCTGTTTTCCCAGAGTGGGCAGAATGTGACATCGTGTTTACAGTCAAGCAGTGTTCAAGAATCTACATGAAGAAGACAGAGCCACAAAGGTTATGCTTCTCCTCTCTGGTTGACATTCTGCTACAGGCAAGGAGAGCAGCACAAGCTATAGTGCTTCATTCCTCAACACAGGACAAGGTGGTGGAAATCACAGGGCCTTTTCAAAATACAGAGAAGTAATAGTGTGCCTTTGGGGAAGTCACTTCTAAGGAGGTAGCTCAGCAGACATACTAATATACAAGGAGCTTCAAAATTACCCCCCTTTTCTCAGAAATGCTTCCTCTCCTACTTTCACTAGGAAGTTGAAATGGGAACTGCCATATCCATTGGCCACTGTATGGCTCAGGGATCCTTTTAGATTCATATAATTGGCCTGATGTCTGATACACACTTGATCAATCACAGCTGTTCTCTAGGATTTTGAACGAATGACCTGAAAAGTGTGTTTCTCAGCCATGAGTGCGTGTGTGCGTGTGTGTGCACATGTGGACTCTGAAACGGTAGACCTGGCAGCTATTGATGATCAGTAGCATATAAGCTCCACAGAGCAGAGTCCTTGTTTTATTCACTAGTGTATTCCCAGTGCCCAGTATGATGCCTGTCGTATTGCTGAAAGAATAAATGAAGGGATGACTGTTTCCTGCCATGTGGGGAAAACTGACGTGGAAAGATGAGGTTAATGTGTAGAAAGAGGAATTGAGGTAGCAAAGGTCCCTTCAGTGTTTGAGTCCCTACATCCAATTTCTCTAGATTCCCATCTCTGATGCTGCCCTTCTCAGGGTTAAGAGAGCCAATAATGTCTTCTTTTGATCTAAGCTACTTTGAATTTGGTTTCTATCCTTGCAACCAAAGGTGTCCTGGATTATATGCTTATATACTCCTACATGCAATTTAATATAAATTCAAACATATCTATTTATCTGCCTGCCTACCTACCCATCTATTTATTTATCATGGAGGAATGTAGATGTGCTATCCAGGGGGAATTGGCCTGCCTGCATTGGTGTGAATGTCAACATGACCTTGAAATAAAGTTTATGAATAACTGAAGGGAAAGATTTTAGCAAATTTATGAGAAGTCTATTCCAAATGGGAGGACAGCCTATAGGGGAAGCTGGATGTGAGACAAGAGGGAACTCTCTTGGTCAAAGCTGAGAGTGGAGACAGAAGAGTGGTCAGAGAGAAGGCCTGAATGGTGGGAATGCAGCCAGGGGTGCAGAACACAACTCCATTTAGAACCAAGCTTTTATACTGCTGGGTTTGCTTCTCTTACCTCATCTCTCATCTCTGTTTCTCTCAATGTGATAAAGAGTTTCTTGGTAGAACAAAGTGTCTTCAAGAAAATGTTTAACATAAGAGATTGAATACATGTTCCAAACTACTCCCTGGTGCCCAATGCCACCTGACAGATTTGTATCCGTTGTCCAGTTATTAGAGCTTTTCACTCTTCTGATGACAGATTAAATCCAAGGAGTGGTTTCTGGGCCAAATGATCTGTTATAATTGCTCTGCTTAAGGTCTTGAAGGGTGAACCACATTTTATGGATTGGGGCTGAGCAGAGAGTATCCAGACTGTACTGTGACCTGCAGAGGCTCTTGACATCTGGGAACTCTGCCTCCTCTACTGGACAAACACCACTGAATGGTCCTCTCATGAATACTTCAGCAGTGGAATGGGAGGATGCAATGCTACAAAGCTCCTCTTAGAAGGTGCAAACCTTAAAAGTGAAGTGCCATTGTGAGATGTATGTGCACGCTTTATTCAGTTCTAAAGGTACTACCCAAATGCCAGATCCTTACCAAAGAATTCAAAATGGCAAGCAGTTTAAATCTCCAGTGGAACATACGATGGGAATAGCAAAAAAAGAAAAGGAAGACTGAGAGGAAGGGAGGGAGGGAGGGAGGAAGGAGGGAAAGATGGAAGGAGGGACCGAGGGAAGGAAGGAAGGGAGGAAGAGGAGGAGGAAAGAAGGAAGGAAGGGGGGAGGAACGAGGGAGGGAGGGAGGAAGGAAGGAATGAAGCAAGAGAGGGAGGAAGGAGGGAGAGATGGAAGGAGGGACCAAGGGATGGAAGGAAGGGAGGAAGAGGAGGAGGAAAGAAGGAAGGAAGGGGGGAGGAAGGAGGGAGGGAGGGAGGGAGGAAGGAAGAAAGGGAGAGAGAGAAAACCTACACCAACCAAGTGCAACATTTCAGTGATCACTTTGACTTAATTGTTGCAATACCACACATTACAAATCATTTAGCCTAGAAAATCTCCCCAAATCCATCACCTCTTAGGTAATTACTGCTTCATTATGCTGAGTTTATAATGATCCATTTACAATCATGGGATGAATCAGCTCCCACAACAGAAAGCTACAACAGAGGCTGATTCTTCTGGCACCTCTTCCTGTCACCCTGCTTCAGGGAGAGGTTCCCTGTAGTACAGAGCCTTCAAAAAGATCTGCTGAGTAAACATTAAGTGCTAATGAGGAAGGGAGCAGAGACGAGAGGGTTACACGGAGAAAATATTATGACCAAGTGAGTCAGAATGATGTCTTTTAATTTTTTAAATGAAAGTCACCTGGCTAGTAAAATCATTTAAATCTTTGTCCTTGGGCTTTCAAAATGTTCTGATTTCTGAAAAAGCTGGAAACCTCTGTCCCTAGCTTAGAAGTATGCTCAAAGCCATAATAACATTGAGGCCTTATGCAGTTCTGAACCCCAACACCACCGTTTAGGTACAAAGCGATGAGAGCAGGGGCTCATGGAAAGCACTGGTAATGGAAAGTTTACCCATTCCGTGGATTAAGGAGGAGTCAAGAAGGAGAAGAATCAGGGGAAATGTAAGCACGGGGTTGGATGAAATGGAGAGTAGGAGGCAGGTAATGGAGACAAGAGGACCGTTCACTCTCTCAAATCAGGTGGAGCAGCCTCAGCATAGGAGCAATAAACCCCTAACATTTTTTATCTCAAGGCTAGGTATCCAGAATGTCAGGTGCCTGAGTGCCTTCCTTTATTGGGAATGTGAAAGCATGACGGCTTATCCCTCCAGCCTCCCCACTCAGGCTTTTGAGAAAACTCATGTTACTTCCTTCTTGTTACTTACTAACTTCCTTACTTCTTGATTCTCAGCCACTCATTGGTTCATCACTTGGGTGACTGATTCCTTTATTCACACATGTATTCAAAATTGTTATGGGTTATTTGCTCTTCATCCACCAATGTCAGAAGACCTTTACTGAACCCTAGATGATACAGCAGGACAGGCAGTGGGAGTTTGTAAGCATTGTGTCTGGTACACACTTCAGTTCATGCTTGTTAGTCAGTCCCCCGCAGTGAACTGTGTCCCGTGAGCACACTGCTCTGTAGGAGGGCTAGATCTGGCCCAAGGACTATCAGAGGTGGATGGTGGGATGGTGAAGAAAAGGAGAATTTCTACATGTAGGACTGGGTTGACTGGGAGCAGTGAGCCCAGAGAAGAGAGGACTCTGATTCAATATTATAGCTACCTTCACAAAGTAGAACTGTAACTATTCTAAGCTTTATTGTGTGTTTCAACGTTACTGCTAGTATTATTAAGATAGACATGTTTTGAGCATTTTCTTTGCATTGAGCACTGTATACTTTCTATACATAATGTCAGGTAATCTTTACAGTAATCCAGTGAGATAAATATAAGCCCTTTATCGGTGGAAAAACTGAGACTAATGGAAGTATATAACTTGCCAAAGGTCACAAATTATTATGGTGGAGAGCTGCAGTTTAAACCTAGGTCCATGTGATTTTCAACCATGCTGTTATAGTGACTCAAATTATTAAAATGATGTAGATAATGTGGAAAAAAACATAATAGATGCTCCATAAATAGACACACTCTTTTCCTCTCTCGCCTTACTTTCTTTTCAGTTAGAGGTGTATATTAGTCAGTGTTCCCCAGAGAAACAGAAATAATAGGATATATATATATATATATATATATATAATATAATATATCCTATATATTATATATATATCTTGTAAACATAGATAGATATCCTATAAATAAAATATATACCTGTTATGTATATATAATGAAGGATTGACTTATCCAATTGTGGAGGCTAGGTCCCATGAACTGCCATCTACAAGCTGGAAACCCAGAAAAGCCAGTGGTATAATTTAGACTGAGTCCAAATACCCACAACTAAGGAAGCTGATGGTGTGAATCTCAGTCCAGGGAGGAGAATATGAGGTGAGATGTCTCAGCTCAATAGAGAGGAAGAAAAAAAAAGGGGCAAATTCCTTCTTCCTCCACTTTTTGTTCTATTCAGGCCCTCAGTTAGACTGGATGATGTCCATCCATACTGGGACAGGCAATCTGCTTTCCTGAGTCCACTGATTCAAACACTCATCGCATCTGGAAACAAGCTCACAGACACACCCAGAAGCAATGTTTAATCTGGGCACCCTGTGACTCGGTCAACTTGACACATACAACTAACCATCACAAGTTGCTTTCTTATTCTGAATGGGGGAAGGATGAGAATCAAGGGTAGGAAGCTCACAGGGAAACACTTTTTTAAAGAAAGACTCAAGAACTGTCCACATTTGGGAAGAACTCCCTCCTGAAGTGGTTACTGTCCCCTGATCGGAAATACTAACCCATGAACAACTATATGACTGTTTTGTGAGGATACCAGCAGAAGGCACTAGGTCATTGAATGGGACTTTCCCTAGAAGGCCTTCTGGTTCTTTCCAGCCTTGACATTATATGAGGCTTTGACAACATTTAACTCCATGTCACCAGGTATGTCCCTGGATTGCAGGTGACAACCAATGAGCCACTCTTCTTTCTCAGCAACACCATAACCATTCTTTAATAAGGCAATGGGGGTGGGTATTGATTATTAAACATACTTGTATGTTTAAGGCAAATCAACAATTCAGCACATACAGAGCTGCGCAGCAGTCTCTCGGCTAAGAATGAGTGTGTTTTTAATAATCAATTGCTGTTTATTTGACACATGGCTGTCTGGGTAAATTTAAATGATGTGTATTTAGGAACCTTGATATAAACCACTACCTTAGAAACATAGTCATTTATCAGGGGCTAAATTGTTGTTAATAACCTTCCCCAGGGGAATTGCAGGCAAATTGTTATGTATTTGGTGATATTGGGCCTTCAGTCAGACACGCTGGGAAACTTAATCTTCCATTTCAGAAGAATAATAGGATGTTATGTGGTAGAACAGTGACAAGGTCTGCAAAATAGCCTGCATTATGCTCTGAGTATTAGGACAGAGGCAGGGCTGGGGTGCACATGAATTTTGATTCAAAATGTGCTCCGTTTGCATTAGAAGAAACCTTATAAAGATGAGGTGAGAACTTTGTCATGGAAAGGGCCATAGATTGTTTCAGCTGTTGGCAAACCTAAAAATCATTGAGTCTGATCTTCGAGTCAAACACCTTTATTTTACTGATGAGGAAACCGGAGCACAGAGTGCTGAACTGGGGTGAGGTGAGGACGTCCTGTTCCAGGTCTCAGAGGGAGAGATGGAAGAACGCAGGCTGGAGTAATACCATAATTCCATCCTTCACGGAGTTTCTGAGCCCAGCTCCAGCAATGGCATAAGCAGTGAAGAAGCAGTGCCTGTATCTGATTAAGTGACTTGCCAGGTGATACAGTCAAGAACAGGTGAGGCCCCTGGGGGCTGGGAAAAGCAAGGGATACCTCATGGAGGATGTAAGGACTTGAAGTGACTTGGCATGAGAACAACATTTAAATTGTCAATGATGAAACCCCAGGTTTCATTATAGACATAGGAAACACTGGCACAAGCGTGGAATCAGGGCCAAGTACAGCATAGTTAGGAAATATGTACACTGCCCTGGACAGGAGGGGAGGGAGACAGGAGACAGTCAGGAGGGACCCTGGCACTGTGCCACACTGGAGTCTGGGTGAAGAGGAGAAAAAATTCTGCCCCCTAAGGATCTAAAAACAGTAAGATTCTAGAAATGTATGAATTTTGTGGCTGTATCTGTCTAGACGAAGTAAGAGTCAGTAATTATAAACCTTTCTAGTTTAGGACTTTCATATGTATCCTCAATCAGGGTATTTTTTTTGAAATGTCACCTCCTCTATGAAGTCTTTTTCAAAATTTCCCATGCTTAAATAGTTTGCATACTGCTAGAGTATCAACTTACACATTCTGTTTTCCCTTTGTGTCTACCTCCTCTGATAACACTTTATTTGGACTGCTACCATATCTGAAAAATCTTGATAACTCTGGTATCTAGCACAATTTTCAGGAAATAATTAGTGCTCAAAATATATTAAGGGAATAAATACATGAAAAATAATGAGGATTCTTTATACAGTACTTTCTAGTTATCTATATGCTTTCACATCAATTATCTCTTTTAATTATCACAATTATCTTAGGAAACACCTCTAATTAATATTTACATTTTAAAAATGATGAAACTTACTTGGAGAGGTTAATTATCTAAGATCATGCAACTAGGAAATGACAGAGATAGGATGTCTTATAACTCTAAAGTCCTATGTCCTTTCCATGGTGAAAAAAAGAAAAGAAAAAACCATTTCAGGTAAATTCAACTCACTTTGCTCATGCCAACCCAGCTGATATACTAGAATGTAACCAATAAACTAATGCATAATGACACCAACTATCTATCCATCTGCCAATGCTAAAACCATCAGTCGTGTTTAAACCTGTATCCCAATGGTGACAAAATCTTGAGGTAAGTGAATTATGAACAAAAGGTCTTGGAACCACAGAAGAGGGAACTATCAGTTCTGAGTGAAGAAACCTCAGAAATTTTCACTGAGAAAGAGCCGGTGTTGGACCAGGACCTTGGAAGATTAAGATCAAGAACCTAAAAGCTAAAAAAGAGAAGAAAGATTTTCCCAGTTGGAATGATTAGACTCTAAAATCAAGACCATGTGAATGTACAAGAATGTCTGAGGACTTGCCAAGGGTCTAGTAGTTAGAATGGGAGATGGGTGGGGGATAACGGGAGAGATGGGTGAGCCTAGAAAGGCAAGGTGATCATAAGGAGCTACACACACCGTGCATGAAGTTTGGACTTAACACTGTAAGGAAGAGAGCTTTTGCAGTGTTTGAAGCTCGAGAATGGCTGGGCCAGACTGCATTTCAGAAAGATTGTTCTACTGACTTGGAGAGTGGACAAGCGCCAACACAGATGGCTCTTGGAGAGGTTATTGTGATAGTCTAGATCAGTGCTCCTCAAACTTTAATGTATGTATGAGTTACCTTGGGGATATTGTTAAAATGTGGCTTCTGAGGCCGCCCCATAGCACAGCGGTTTAGTTCGTACTTTGGCAGCCCGGGGTTCGCGGGTTCGGATCCCGGGCGCCCGCGGACGCACTGCCTGTCAGCCATGCTGTGGCGGCGTCCCATATAAAGTAGAGGAAGATGGGCACGGATGTTAGCCCAGGGCCAGTCTTCCTCAGCAAAAAGAGGAGGATTGGCAACGGATGTTAGCTCAGGGCTGGCCTTCCTCACCAAAAAAAAAAGAAAAAAAATGTGGCTTCTGATATAGGAGGTCTGGACGGGGCCCAATATCTTGCATTTCTAACAAGCGCCCAAGTTTTGAGTAGCAAGGGGCTAGGAGGCAGATAAGAAGAGCTCACTAAAGCCATGGTAGTAAGAATGGAGAGGAGAGGATGCCTCTGAGACATTTCTGAGGTCCTAGAGAAATCAAACTCTACCTCTCTTTTATTGCCTAGCCAAGTTCTGTCAGGTGTCTCCTGCTATCTCTTGCCCATAGGTCTCCTTGTGTGTGTTTAAAGAGTTTACCCTGCCAGGAGCTGCTTGGGCATTCAAGCGGCTGTTTGAAAATAGAAGTTTATCATATGTGTGTGTGTTTCCTGGTTCCTATATGAAATTAAAATTCCCTAAAGGTCACAGATTGTATCATAATCTTCCTGCTGCACTCCAGTGAGCACATATTTCTTGGTACTAATAAATACTTCTTAAACTTAGTATGTTCCTGAAAAACATAAGAATATCGGCTTTTTTTGTTAAAGGTAAATCATATATTTGGAGCTGAGGAAGGAAATGTGAGGCTCACGAGTTAAAGTTGATCTCTGGACAAATACGTTACGCTCAAGAATCCTTTTGAAGTATGAATAATTACTAAACTTATTTTATAGAGTGAGATATTCATTAGTAAATGGGCTCATTCCATAATCTCACTTTGGAAAGATAAACCTAATGTAGGTTTTCTAAATAAAGAGAATATTCCTACCTATGTGCTTTTACAGCAAAACCTTGAGCCCCCTTTTGGGGCTCAGAATTAAAATCTAAGGACTCAAGAGTTCAGTGAGGATAGGGCAAATTGGGCCCTTTGAAGATGGTAAAGTCTGATGGAAGGGATGGTAATAGCTGACACCTTTCTTCCTCAAAAGAATGGAAACAAACTGGTTCTAAATTTGATTGAGTTAACTCTGATTCTTTCAAAACGCTTTAGATCCCTGAGCTGGTAGGGCCTGGGCAGGAACTTGGCTTCAACCCTAGCAATAAAATGTTCGTTTAGTTCGTCAAGTCTGGAAGTGAAAAAGCTACATGTTTTAGGTTACAGGTCATGACTTTTAGAGAGACAGATATGGGTTAAAACCCTCCTGGCCCTATCAAACACTGGAATTAAGTAATTGTGGGCCAGTTATGTAACTGTGCTGGGCTTCAGAAAATTCATCCATAAAAATGGTGAAAACTTAAATGGGACTTAAATATGTTCTTTCTTTTTTTTCATTCAGTCCTTTCAGATTATGACTTCCTTTAAGACTGAGGAGTAGGATGTGGGGCAACCAAAAGCTCTGGGTAATAATAATTATAAGAAAATAGATTCTTATCTTGTCATAAGCCAAATCATAGCTTTAGTTTCAAAATTTTCTCTGAATATACAAAATGTCTTAGGTCATCAAAGAAAATGTGAACACTCAAGTTACTACTGCCTTGTTCTCTGTGTCAGGGCAGGTAGAATGCTGCGCTGTGCAGGCGGCCACCTTTTGGTTGGCTGGACAAAAGGGAAAGAGTCTCTTCCGGGATGAGGGCTCAGGAGACAACGCAGATCTGCCAGTCATTCCAGGGGGAATCAACTCCCATGTGAATATTCTTAAAGCAAATTTTTCTCATTTCACTTTTGAAATGCAGTTTTCTTTTCCTTTATATTTTAATACTACACTCATCATTGGTTTGGTGTGTCTTTGATATAATTCACTTAACCTCTTTGGGTCCGAATTAACCATACACAGAATCCTGTGTTCTCAACATGACTCAGGAATATTTTAATGAATCAGGTGCTTATTTATGCAATAAAAAGATTCCTCATCAAAACATTCTTAGTAAATTTAAGAAAAATAAGTGCAAAAAATGTAATGATTTTAAGTGAAAATACATATGAATGAAAGAATCTTGAGATATAATTTAGTCTACCCACTCACTTTGTGTGCTGATGATAGTTACAAGAACAATATTAAAATCACCCTTATTTTGCATTATGTCTTACAATTTATACCACATATATTCTTCAGTTTTTTAGCTCAATTAATGATACTTAAATCATCCTGTTACTCAGACTGAAGCCCAACTCTATCTTCTATATACAAAATCTTCGTTTATTTTTTATTTGTCCAAGGAATATTTATTGAGCATATAATATATACCAGGCACTCTACAAAACTCTAAGAATACAGTAATTGCCAAAACAGAAAAATCTCTGTTCTCAGGGAACTTCTCTAGGGGAGGAAGACAGACAATAAACAAATAAATATAGAGATGATGTGAAGTGTCCAGAAGAAAAAGAAAGCAGGATAAGAGGAGGAATTTGACTGTGGGCAGGGATAGAGTTAGAATTGGTAGTTAAGGAAGAGTTCTTTGATACGTGATTTTTTTCATCAAAAGTATAAAGGAAATAAGACAGCAAATTAGATGGATATCTTGGAGAAGAGCTTTCTCGATAGAAAGAATAGCAAATACAAAGGGCCTAGGTGGGACTGTGATTGGCTTACTGAAGGAGAGCAGGGAGGCCGGTGTGGCTGGGGCAAAGGAAGCAAAGAGAGAGTGGGAAGAAATGAGACAGAGAGACAGACAGGAGGCAGAGCATGTGACCCTTGCTGGCTGCGGTGGATTTTGATACTTGTGTGAATGATGTGAGAAACCATGGAAGAGTTTTGAGCACATGATCTACATAATTATGTTCTCTATTTTAAAGAGTCGCTCTGTCGGAGAACAGACTCAATGGGGTGAAGAGTTGAAGCAGGGTAGGATAACCGTATAATTTACTATCTTAACTGGGCACTTTGTGAGAGTAAAAATTGACACTATTCATAACTATGCAGGATAGACATAACAGACATTCTCGTGGGCAGCCTGGGATCCATGTTTACCCCAAAGCAGGGATACCAGTTGGAAGCCACTGGGGAGGTGATGGTGAGATGGCATGTTCCCTGCTTGTGACAGCTTTGTCCAGGTGTCCCTCTGGATCTACTCTCCACCTGTCTCCATCCTGCTTTCTGCCCGAGGAGCTGACCTATAAGGATATCTTTGATGGACTCTTGTGTCTCATGGCTCCTAGTGAGTTCAGCCAAAGGGGAACCCCAGCTGGAGATGGAGGGAGGGAGTACTTATTCCTCTGGCTCCTTCCCTAAAGATTGCTTCAGACTAGCTGTGTCCTTCCAGAGAAGGTCACTCCACCCTTCCAGGCAGCTTGCTTACACTGACTCTTTCTCCTTCCAGGTTCTGGTAACATTTTCCTCCCGTGGTCCCTTTAGGCCCAGGGCTAGCACCAGCTGCATCAGCTAGCCCAGGGTTCCTGTACCATCTCATGTGGTTCTCTAAAATCCCATCTGCTGCTTCTGGTTAGTCTTTTGACAAATAAACTCTCGTTGAATTTTCCTAATTTGGCTGTGCCATTTGTTCCTTGTGGGAAAATGCCTGGTACACTGTCCATCCCTGAAGATAGTTCTAGGAATGAATTGCTGCAAGATGTGCCTAGCAAATGGGAACTCAGATACATCATGTTTTGGAGTGGCCTCCATAAATCATAATGTGCATTCATTTCTTAAGGGAAGAAAGAAAAAGCGAAGAGAATACTTTTTTTCTCTGACTCTCTCCAAACCCAGGAATTCATTAAGCAGCCTTTGAAAGGAAATGTTCAAGACAAATCTTAAAATACTATGTTTTTTCAACTGCAGCCTGAAAGGCCTGTTTTATATTTCAAAATAGGTTATCGGATGCCTTTATAATGAGGAGAGTTTTTCAGCAAAGGCAGCTCCAAATTGTGCTTTTGCCTTTCAAGGAGGTTTCCTTATTTGCACACCACTGAAAGGGTTTCACCTCAGGAAGGTGGCAGAGAGGAGACACAGCTGGGTGATGCTGAAGCGTAGCTTTGTGATGTTGAAAAAAAAGGGATCAGAACAAGAATGATTTAAATCAAAAATAGTTAAAGTCGGGTAAACTAGAAATTGAGTTTGGTGCAGATGAAATGCAAAATTGTTTTATGGGAATGCTCTGGATAATAGGGATGTTGTGTATTTGTTTCAATGCCCTTGGAAAACTGAGGAATCCAGAAACTCCAACTCTCGATCCTCACAATGTCCTAGAGAGAGAGGAGCAAGGGAGGGTCGGAGGGTGATTACAATCTCAAGAAGCCCTACACTAGCAGACCGTAGGTTACGAGGTTACCTCTCTCAGAGTCATTTGCATTTAAGCCTTAGCTCATTGTTGTCCACAAGAAATTAATTTCAAGCATCAGAAAGAGAGTTATAGTGATGGTACAAGCCATCTCCTTTGTTCCTTAAATCATAACGCAATGACAGAATCTATTTTAATGTAAGACAATGCCTAGAGCATCCTTATTGTCCTTCTTCCTCTATGGACTAAGAGAGAACACTGACTCATACATCATTCATTATATATATCTTATGAATTATTTTAGCTTGGATTAATATTGACTTTTAATATAAAAAATAGCCATATAATTTAAGAATGGGGAACAACTACATAATAACCTTTTCCCGCAAATAAGATTTTCCCCAAATCACGAACTTAGTAAGTAGAATACTCTCAACTAAAACAAAAGTCTCTCAAATTATTGCCCCTATCTTTTTCCAAAATCTCACCCTGGTACACTTGGTCTTTTTTGGCCCCCAAAAGTTTTACAGCTTTTTTATAGTTATACAGCTTTCTTTATATTGAGCTACATATTGGGTGTGTTAGTATATGCAAAATATCTGAATGGTTAAGACCCCAAATATATTTTTCTAGCTACTATTCGGTTATTTCAGGTGAAAGAGTTTCTTTTCTCCAATTATCAGAGTAATTTAAGTACATAGAATCAATCTGAGTTTATACCCAGTGTTAACGCTCAAACCATTTTCTTCCTCATTTCCGAGTGATAAAAATTTTAAAAGAACAGAAAAAGCATTAAATGAATATATTTTTGCGGTCGTTTGAAGGTCTGTAATGAGAACAGGAAATACATAATTGAACACAGAGTGGTACAAGGTAAGTCATCAGTGTAATAAATTGAAACACACAGTCGTGCAAAGTAATAAACTGGAACACTTTCATATGAGGTCTGGTGTGTTGCTTTGAAGTTGGCCTGCAATTTGCCTTCCCTGGGACGAAACCGTCTCCCGATTCTGCATGCTCATTGATCTACAGTCATTTAATGAGGCAAAGGGTGACCAACAGGTGATATCAGGAAATTCGCTCTGGTATCCACAGGGCTAGAGATCAGCTAGAGTCTTGAACATCCAAAATTAGGTTTCTTTCTTTTTGAGTTGATTATCAGACTGAACTCAATTTGCACCATGACATCTTATGGATGACTTCATGTTGCCCCTTGACTATTATTGCCTATAGACAGGAACAATTACATCAATCAGGAGATTCCCTCCCATCACTTGGTGAACAATAGATCTGGGTTCTAGTTCCATCTCTACCAAGATTCATTACATGAAGAAAAGAACGTTTCTTAGAGGGCCCAAATTCAAAATGATCCCCCCAAATCCTCGTTCACTCTTCACCCCATCATATATCATGGGGGTGCTTAAAGCACCAATAAGCTGAGGCAAGGGATGTTGTCTGGGGGCTTCTGGAAAGAAAGAGAAACCAAATCTCAGAAATTATAATGTAGTTAAGGACCTATGGGTGTGAAAAAATTCTGGCAGGTGTCTGAAAACAAGCAAATTCCAATTAGCTAGAGAATTCTTCCTGGTGATGTTTGATGAACTTGACTCCCAGCTGGGCTAGAACTAGAACTAGCATTTCATTCCTTAACGACTTTCAGGGAGACCTCAAAATGTTTTATAAGCATTGATGAAGCCTTAGAACCCATCTTTGAAGAAGACTTGAATAAACAGGATCTGGCATTCCAGATATGGATGGGGTACCTGTTAGGAACAATCTAGTAATGACACCTTTATTTGAGCTCTGTTAAATTCTGGAGGTAAAGTCGCATTTGGTGTCTTAATTCATGGCACTCTTTTTCATGTCAGCAAATTTCCCCAAGGAGGAACATAACTCTGAAAGGCTTTAAGGGTGTGCCTCTGCTCGTAACTGAATTATTAAACAAATTTCTTTGGAGCACCTACTAGGAATTCAGGCTGTATTAAGCATTTTGAGGCCTCAAAATGGAGACCTGAGACAACGAATCACATGACAGGGGAGAAATGAGAGGACAGTATGCAGAAAAGCTGCAGGACAGTGAGCCCCAGCAGGGAAAACAGGATGAGGATGAAGAGGACCTAATTTTTGAGACCCAGTTTAATGTTGAATTGGTACGCCACTGTTTTCCCTAATTAATATTAACATACCCGGCAAGCTGGAGACTAGTGTCAACAAGACACTTCTTGCATTACCAGTTAATGGAAAATTGGAAAATCAAACCCCACCCTAACCAGTTGTTCCAAGTTAAAAGCAAAAAGATATATTATTGATTGTGAACTTGTATATTAATCATTTATTTCTTACTGAAGCAAAAATCCTAGCTGATTTAAGAGCAGCAAATTAGAAATTTGATGTTCAGTAGCAACAAAGCTGAAGGCTTCCAGGAATGTTCTATTGCTGTTAGCAACTAATATTCTTTTACAAGAAATCAGTGGTACTGAGTGCGTGGCAATAATTGCCCCCATCACAGACCATGTACCATTTTGAGATACTGCATATGTCAACTTGACCTCACAATGACCTTTCTGAGACCGCAGTTAAGACAGAGGAAACAGGAAGACAAAAATATAGAAACTGAACTTCAAACCCAAGTCACTTGGCTTAATTTAGTTACATTTACAATTAATAAGGCCAGGATTGAGGTTGAAGCTCCACTTCAGTTATTGAGCTTCACCTATCTCTATAGGTCCCATAGACTAAAGATTCTTCCAACAAAGCTGGCTATTCGTCTTTAAGTGGACACAGTCAGAAAGCAAAGGAACCCTTACCCAAAGAACATCATACACCGTGCATGCCATGCTAGGACTGGAGTCAGGGTTATCTCTTTTAGAAGCAATGATTATAATGGCTATTTCCAACTGCACATTCTGAGAAGCAACGTTCTCCATAACTGCGGCTACTCCAGTATTCCAATAATTTTATCTTTGTTCAATCAGGCAACTATTTGTCCCATTCTTTTCTTCCCTTTCACCCACAACAGAGTTGACTTTTTTGATCTCTCACAATAACATACCAGCAGCCGAAATTAAGGCTACACTGATGTGATTCTATTCCAAAACACAGAACCAAAACAACCTAAGTGCTCATCGATGGATGAGTGGATAAAGAATATATATATATATACACACAATATACATATGTATGTATACATATATATATACACACAATGGAATACTACTCAGCCATATAAAAAGAGATGAAATCTTGACATTTGCAACAACATGGATGGACCTGGAGGGTATTATGCTAAGCAAATGAGTCAGATGTGAAAAGACAAATACCATATGAATTCACTCATGTGTGGAAGATAAACAAACAAGTAAACACACACATAGATACAGAGAACAGATTAGTAGTTACCAGAGGGAAAGGGGGATAGAGGGAGGGCAAAAGCAGTAAAGGGGGGCATTTGTGCAGTGTCGGTGGCAATTAGACTTATGGTGGTGAACAGGATGTAGTCTATACAGAAGTTGAAATATAGTGATGTACACCTGAAATTTATATAATGTTATAAACCAGTGTTACCTCAACAAAAATAAAAAAGTGAGTCGTCTTGATCAGAATGCCCCATCTAATTCTTCTCATATTTAATATGAGATTCCTATTTCAAATTGAAAGTCATGTTTTTTTTCTATCCTTCTTTAGGGTCTTGGTCCTCTCTTTAGTCCTTTCTATTCAACCATTCAATTAATACTCATTGAGTGCCAGGCGCTGTGCTAGACATGGGATAAAATGGTGAGCAAAAGAGCAAATAAAATTCCTGTTTTAATGGAAGTTTCAGCCTAGTGAGAGAAACAGACTTAATTAAGTGATCACACACAATTAAATCCAAAGTTTCGACTGTGAGAAGTGTATCAAAAAAGCACACAGTGTCCTAATCTAGGTAAGTGTGATTTCCCTTTAGTTAGGTTTGACATCTCTTTATTTCTAAAAATCAGTCTTATAATTATCCTTACTATTCAAAGCAAATTGGTTCTTGGATCTTTAAAAGTTTGCACAGTAGCTACATTTTTTCCTCATTTTCCCAATATTTCTCTGGTGGTCATTGGGTACTGGGGAGACCCTGAGGGACCTATGATAATGTGGGAGAGTGAGCAGAGCAGAACCTTTCTTGGGAAGAAAGCAACTAGCTCAGTTCAATTATTTACTCATCCTGTAACCTTGCACAATTCTCTTATTCTCTATCCATAATTTCCTACCTGTGAAATGAGGATAATAATTACCATCCTCCCATTACGTGTGTCATATGAATATACACAAAAACAGTTTATAAATTGTGAAGTGGAATATAAAGTCAAGTAGTGTTATTATAATCATTTTATTCTGGATAGTATGGCAAGAACAAGAAGAGCTGAAGTGAGTAAACATAAAAATTCCATGATCTTTTTCTTTTATCCTTTGTTTCTTGCCAGAAAGCAGAAAAGCCGTAGGTAGGAGCTCTTCATTTTCACCCAGGCAGACCTTGTCACAGCATGAGCTTTCTAGCTTATGGTGACCATAAATTTCCTCCACCAAAAATTGGGACACATGATCTGACAAAGGCTTTTTTCGCACTGATTTATGACTTTATTTTTATGAAAATCTATACTAATTACAATACTTTAAGATATGATTGTAATGTTTCCACTTCATATGAAAGAATAAAGGGAAATGAAATGATGTTCTCTCAGAAATCTGAGGCATCATATTACTCTACCCTTGGCTCGCCTTTGTGAAAAACGGTCGCAGATTGGAGTTTCTTCTAGTTCTGGTGGCTTTCAGTGCAGGGTGAATAAATCTGTCCCCACGGGCCACCTTCTGAAAGGATGATCATCTAGATTCTGAAGATATTTATTTACCTCTGCCGAGATTTAGAGACAAACTCCTCCTTCTCAGGTTCCCCCTGCCCTTTGCTGCTGATAAGACGCCCCTGCGGATTTATGTTGCAACCCAGTAGCGGGATTTGTGAGTTTAGATCATGTTGCTGGCATTGCCCCGGATAAGACTCATTTATCACAGCCGTGCTTAGTTGTATTTGCATTACATTTTGTGCTGCCTATATTGTTAAAACCAACTGCTGGAGTGTCCCCCAGATCTATCAGCAACACCAAATTCTGCCTTTAAAATCAGGACAGCAGAAATTAACTGTGCTCAGCTACTGAAAGTACCTCTAGCCTGAACTTGCTGCCCTTTTATTAATGCCCTTAGGGGGAAGGCCCAATGTTGTTTTAACAAGGCCTTATCTAAGAAGGCAAGTGGGTGACGGGTCCCAGAGCAACAGGGGGAAGGGATCTTCTAGAAGGGCTGCTCCAAGCTCACATTAGGTAAGTAGTTCTTTTGGAAATCTCAATAACAGAATATTTATGACCCGTAAGAGATCAAATAACTTGAGCCAATAAAGAGTCACAATGGATCAAAGGCAGAGTTAGGCTTCACAAGCGTCCAGTCAGTAAGATCAGGGTTCTGGGGCTGTGGAATAGGAGGAAGTGTTGAATAGAGTAAACATCAGTCTGGCTACAGTGTAGTGGTGCTTCCTTGGAGTTCCGGTGTCTCCAGGGATGGCACTTTGCTACTTTTCATCTGTGAAGTATTATTTAGCAAAACAAAACCCAAAACTAAGTCATCCCAAAGGCCAGTTGCAAAACAAATGATTTCTTGTGCCCTGATTACAAGAGCTTAAAATGAGATTTAAGTTTTGGGGTCATAAAGGATTTTCTGGTTTTTCGTTTGTTTGTTTTTGCTTTTGTTTTTTATGGAAACAGCAAAGATATGTCACTTCGATTTAACTTCAGAATTAAATAATATCTTAAATTTCCACTACAAAACTGGCACCTAGAGTGATATCTTCCTGGGCAGCTGCTGAGCCATCCGCCTCTGTCAGGGTTTTTGTTCTCTTCATTATGTATTAACATCCTTGACTCCTAGTACAGTCCTGCTAGAAAGGCTGCTCTCCGCTGCCTCCCTGCCACGAAGGCTCCCAGTACATGGTGACCTCCGCACTTCTGAAGTCACAGACTTCACTGAGTCTCTCATTCAGCAATTAATTATGCCCTCTCCTGGGACGTCTCCTATTTTGTGGTCTTTGTGGTTGTTTAGTATTGGATTGTTTAGGGGTTTTTTTATGCCTGGTCTCAACATCTAGATGGTAAATTGAGGGAAGGGATCCTATGTTATATATGTTATAGATGCAAAATTTGATGGAAGAAATTTTGGATATGATATTTTTTAACCAGATAAATTTGGGCAACACTTTTAAAATGCCTGTGATCTAATTTTACAAATTTCAGTAATCCTATGCTAGCTGAGAGAGTACTTGGGATGTGGTAGATGCACAACAATTTTGTCACTTGATGATAAACTTTGTTCAGATCCCTCGTCACATTATCCAGTCCAATTGAATGGTGGTGGGGTGGGTCTGAATGTGATCCTGAGGGGCTACATTTGGGCAGGAACATCTGGAGGGCAGGAACATCTGGAGAGAAAGGCCGAGCAGGAAGGACTATTCCTGAAAGACTATCAATAGCTAGAAGGTCCAAGGAGAACAGGGGAAGGAGTAGGTGGAAGGCCCAGGAGACTGCATGAAGCCCGAGCAGCATGGAAAGTAAATGTTAGAAAGACAGGAAGGTTGGCAGCCAAGAGACTTAGGAAAAATAGAGTGAGAAATAGAATGAAAGTGACAGTGGAGCGTAGAGCAGGTGAAGGGAACTGTTCAGAATTCAGTCCATGAATTCCGGGCACATGGTAGATGTTTCTTTGATGGCACTTACAACAGCCAGAACAGTGGCTGAGTGATATGTGTGGCCTTAAGAAATTCTGCTGACCAATACAATGGTTTCTTTTAATCTCTTGCTAATTTGCATAACTACCTTAAGGCTATAACAGGGACAAGACAGGTCCTTTATGAATAGTTCCTAGATCTGGGGCCTCTTAGAGGAGAATGCTGATGAGGAAACTATTTGGGGCTCTGCTCTGTTCGTGGTCTCAGTCTGCAAGTCACCCCTGTGAGCTGGCTCTCCCGCGACCTCGGAGGGAGGCTCGTGAGGGAGGCCTGGGCCAAGGGTTTGAGTGGATTGATGCACTTCCATCTTCACACTATCAGAAAAAACGTGGTGATTACAATGAAACTGGGTTTATCTAGTCTAAATGAGGCTACATTTGGAAATACCTGTAATTGAAGGGCTTTTTGTGCATAATTTCTCAATGAATATCAAAGGAAAGGAGGGAGAGGGGCAGATATAGTCAATATCATTTGTATCTGTTGCGTGAGAATGACTCTGCATTTTCTTTTCTGGAAGACTGATTGCTATTTTCTTCTTATTTTCTGCCGTGAAAAATGAGACTGAAATCTTATTTGGTCTCCTTCCTCAGCTGGCTGAATATTCTTGTGCTGAGACAGGTAAGGAAGTTTGTCTTGGCCTTCCAGCAGGCATTCTGCTTTATGCAGTTAGATGGTCTCTCTCTCTCTGTGAGAGACCATCTAAACACAGAGAGAGAGAGAGAGAGAGAGAGAGAGAGAGAGAGAGAGAGACCATCCAGACAGAGAGTGAGAGAGTTCCTGTGGTTTAAACTGGATACGGTACGGTTGTCATTGCCCTGCTATCTGCCTTTTAGCAAAATTACTCTGAAAGAAGCGTGTTTGTAGGAATCCCAGGAAGTCTCCTGTTTCTCCAAGCACAGGAATGAAGATACCACAGCCTGTGCTTTTACAGGTACTCTGAGCACAGATTTGTTTTCATCTTCTACCTTTTCGGCTAAATCCAGTAATAGCCAATGGGTCTCCAACACAGTTTATCCAGTGGGCTCAGTAGAGACTGCAAACTGACCTGAGATATATAAATGGCCCGTTGAAGTGTGGCCAGAAATGGCAATTGCCTTGGTCACTCTAACTGGCTGGGGCTCAGAACAAAGTCACTAATGGGGAAGGAGTTTTATCTCTGTGTCTTCCCTTCCCCAGCAGAGACGGCTGCAGTGGTGCCACTTGAGAACTCACTCCTCCTTCAGGAATGCGAGGTCAAGGTAAAAGGTGCTGCTAGTTACAGTTTACTTTCATATCCATTGCATCATTTCATCCTTGCGATGAGTCAGATGAAAATAATTATTACAAATCCCATTATATAGATAGGTAAACTGAGGCCAAATGCTTGCACTGTACCCAAGGAAGAGCAGGGATCTGTTTGTTGAAATCAGAGCTGCAGAGTGGGGCAGCCACCAGCTTCTTGACCCCAGCCTGGTGCTCTCATGTCGGAGTATATGTGCTGTCCCAAACACACATACTACAGTTTACAGTGCAGATAGCACTGGGCTAGACTCAAGAGCAAGAAAAAAATTGTTACCACAGTCGTAAAATGACCAATCTTCAACTCTGCATATTTTGTGTCTTTAGGAAAAATAACAGAATTCTGAAAGGAGTGTATTCTGCTCCATTCTTCACATCCATAGTGGTTTCAAGGCTTGTCAAGAAGTATTTGTAAGGGTGTGGAAGTCAGGGAAGAAGAGGAGGGCAGAAGGAGAAGGGAGGACACTAATTGAGCACCGCCCCCCAGATCAGCGCTGGTGGTCTTTTCCATTTATGTCAATTCATGCTCACTTTGGGTAGATCATTTGACCTCCTTTGGCCTCCGTTTCTTTATCTGTAAAGTACAGCTATGACACCTCCCTCAGAGTTATAGAGTGGATAAAATGGGTTGATCCACATAAAGCACTTAAAACAGTACCCAGGACTAATTAAATATTTGCTGTTATAATTGTAATTATTACAGTTATCTACATATGAAGAAAATGAAACTCAATTTTAAATACTTGGCCAAGATTCCAGCTGATAAGGAACTAGGACAGAAACCCAGGGCCAAGTCCAGGTCTAAGTCATTCTGGAAGAACCAAAATGACATATCTGAAATATTTTCATGTTACTAGCGGGGAAGATCTTACATTCTTCCACAGGGCAAGCATCCCAAGGCAGAATAGGCAGACCCTATTTTGTGAGCAGAGAAGAAAGGGGGTTGGGGGAGAAGTCTTCTTTTTTGGCCAGAAAAAAAGTCAACTCCTAAAATGGGAGAAAACTGGTAGTGAGCATTACCTATTTAGCACCACTCTTCCTTGGAGGAAAACAAGAGATCTGGCTTGAAATCTACAGAAAGCAAAATAATTAATGGCCCAGTATAAGCGAAAGTCTTTCACATAGCATTTTTTACAGCTGACCAGCCTCTGTTTTAGGAATTTTCCTACACAGTATTTTTTTCAAACATTTTCTCTGGCTGTCCCAATAATTCACTTGAGGATTAACAGATTGTTTCTCTTTACTATTTCCTACATGAAAAAATATAATTTTAATGCTACAGTAGTATATGCATCCTGTGTCATTTCAGTAGGAGTGGATTATTTTTACCTTTTCCGTTTTAAGTTAAATGATCTCTCAGTTAGGGTGATCAGGTCTTTTGGCATAAAACAAATCACCCATGGTAACACAGGGTCAGGCTCCTCTGTGGGGCAACTGAGCATCTCCCAGGAGCCAGTGGGCTAACCTGGACTTTAGAAATTTTCTGTGGGTGGCAAGAGGAGAACAAGTAGCAGGGCACCTTGGTTAACGTCGACTGGAGGTGTAGGATGTCGCTTGGCCTTCCTTAGGGAGGTGGTCCAAGGCTCTGACGTGTCAAGTCTTCGCTCTAAGATCTCTCTCTCAGCTGGCTTTTAGGTTTAGCACAGAGAAGGAATGGACCTGATATTCACTCACTGTTATGTATTTCTCGAACCTTCCTAACAAAAAACACACACATATAAACAAATACATAACTTTCTCTTCTTCCTCTCTATGGCTGGAATTCTCTGTGTATAAAATCCTCTCCTAAAAGAAAACTAGCATATGGTATTACCTCACAGAAGACTAACAGGAAACAAAACAAAACTGTGTCCAATGTCACATTAGATACAGGCTTTTAAAAAGACTAACACATTGAAAAGCAAATATATTGGCACTATCCATAACCCTGACATTTTGACAAATACCTCAGTGTCTGCCTGTGATTATCTCTGTGAGTTTCCTTCAAAGCCAGTCACCTCTGTGGCACCTTCCACTTGGTTCTATAAAACCCTGGGGCCTGATGCCAGCATGCGGTTTGTATCCCAGAATTCTCTTCCACTTTGTCCCATTATTGTCATCCTCCAAAGAAAAGCAGTTCTAGAAATGCAAGGAGAGCTGTCTTGAGGGGGAGATAAATGCGGTTAATTGACGAGTTTTGTTGGGGGAAGAAAGCTTTGTTAGAGGGACAACACAATTCATTTCCTTTCTTGAAATTTTCACTGAGAAGGCTGTCCAGGTGAGTTGCCCTGGCTGGGTTTAACTCTGCCATATGAAAGACAGCTGTGGAAGTAGAGGAAAACAGTTCATTGGGACGAACTCATCTGCTAATTGCATTGACTTGAGCACAGAAAACGCCTAGCAAATGTTAGTTGGTGGTGGTGGTGGTGGTGGTGTTCTGAGGGGGAGACCAGAGGTATTTCAATCCTGATGGAGCACGTTAAAGAAGATACAGCTGCTGGAATTAATTTACTTTAGTTTGCACTGTGGTATAAAAAAAGCCTGTCTCCATTCATTCATTCAGCAAATGTTTACTGAAACTTTACTGGGTCTCAGCCCATGTGCTAAGCACTGAGAATGCTAACAATGGTTGCTCCTCAGGTTACAGGCAGTCTGCCTAATACCTGTTCCAGAGGATCTTCCTTTGTATTGTGTTTTCTAGTCTTCGGCAGGGAGAACAGGATTCGAAGCTGGAAGCTTGCTATCAATGTTTCCTCAGAAAGGAATAAATTAGAAGGTGAGAGACATGTAGAGGAGGAGACAAGGAAAACAGATCAACATGGAGAGGTGAAGAGAGTCACCTGATCTGTGCCACATCAGTTTTTGTTACTAGCGTTGGCATTCTCTCCATCATTAGTTTGAAGCACATCCTACCTCCAAATTTGTTCATTCACGTTCTCTTTTTTCCGCTATAACCAACATAAATCAAATCCAAGTTATCTTTTTCCTGGATTACTACAGTGGCTTCTAAACTGATCACCTCAATTCCAGACTTATTACAAAATACCTTTAATTTGGCCGCCAGCAGGAGCTTTGTGGGACCAATAACTTCCCAACTGAACTCCCTGCCTTTCAGCTCTCCTCATTCAAATCCATTCTGTACACGACCACCAGATGAACGACACTCGCGCACAACTCTCGTCCTGTCTTTAACCGAAGGAATATCATGATCAACTGCTTTATCTACCATCCCAGACTCTCTACAGTGCTTGGCACCTGATTGTCCTGCACCCCCCTAAGTGTACCCTACACACCACTTAAACTGGACTTCCAACTGCTCCCTAAAGCCCTCTGGATTTCCTGTCTCTTGGGCTTGCTTGTGCTTGCTATGATCATGTTTTCCTCCTCCAGAATAGTCCCTGAAAACTCCTTCCTCTCATGCCTCTAACCATCATTTTAAGCTTGTCTCTGTTAGTGCCTCCTCCTTGCGGCCTTTTTGCACCTGGTTTATGAATTGTGCTATCCCTTCACTTGACACTCCTTACTGCTTTAGCCATTCTGAGGGCACTCAGCATCTTCTCCCCTGAAGCTCCCTGTGGACCTCTTGTTTACCTCTGGCGCTCGCTCTGTGAATCCCGAGAGGGTTGCGATGGCATCTTCTCTCTCAGCACGGTGTCTGGCACATTATCAAATTGTTTTTGAAGAAGTAAAAGTGTAAACTGATGGTATAGACAAATGGACTTAAATAAAAACGTTTTAAAGTAAATGCATTTGTTAAAACTTGCCTTAGTTCTTCAACAAATCTTGTACAATAACATGGCCATGAACACTGCCCGAATAATGACAGTTCTGAGGGATAGAGTGAGGATGGTCTATCACGGGCTCCTTTCTCTTGGTGGCTCTTCTTTCCGTGCATATTGGTCCCATCCTTTTTGGGTCAGCTTTAGCAATCTGCTTCCAGTACTCTGAAATTGCCTACCACCATTTCAACAACTTTTGCTATAAATTTTGTCATTGTGCTTTTGTTTGTTTTTGCTGTTGTTTGTTTGTCTGCTTTTCTTTAAACAGCTTAAATAAATATATGACAGGCAAAAGGCTGCTTTTTTATAGCACAACCCAAAATGCCTGTCAAATGGACCATTACACTCCTATTGACGACATCCCTCAAGCCCAGAGCTACCATCAAGCAGGAGTCTCAGGTCTAATTCACCCAGGACCTGGCCAGCTGGGGTCAGCTGGGGTCTGGCCCAGCATTCTCAGGACAAATGCTGAACATGAGTCATGGTGACAGTGAGGTAGGGAAGGGCCACTCCCCCAAATAAGTATACTGTCACCACTGAAGATGATAACCTGGATGTCCTGACGGTTTCAGCATCGCTGGAAAAAATAGAAATAATGTGCAAGCCAAAAGGTAAACCAAAATAAAGCTCACACGCACCTATAGAGACAGCTCTCTTCTTTTCCTTTTGCAAGAGATGCAAGTAGTCACTCTTCCACCTGCTGCAGAGGAGACAAGCCTCATCTTTCCTTGCATAACAGGAAGTACCATGTGAGTGGCTCTGACTTTACCTGGAATCTTCCTTTCTGCATTTTCTGACATGTAGGAGCCAAAACCCATTACCTTAAAATTGACTAAGGTCCCTCCAGTTAATTTTGCCTATAAAACAATTTTCCTATTCAAGAACACTGAACACTGGACTCCATCTCTCATAATAAGGGGCCATTAATTCTCTGCTACTGCTCATTATTCTTATTAACTATTCGCAGATTTTTGCTGGAGGCAAAATGTATCTATTAGAGCCAGCGAAGAAGGATTGCTGACATGCTGAGGCCAGCATCCTCACCCAGGCACTCAGCAAAGCCAGCGACACTGGGCTCCTCCAGCTGGGCCCTATGCTGAGCATCTGTGCTGTCACGAGCCCTAGAGGGAAGGTGGGAACCCAGGCTGTTCAAGCAGCAGAGTCGTTGTTGAGATTTGCTTATTCAGAGCCCTCTGTCTTGAATACGTAGTGAAAACAGAGTTTTCTAAGAGTAAAAATTGACTGATTACTTGGATTTGTCTTTAATTTTTGTTTGTTTTAATGGAAAAAAATGGTTTCTATGAGAAGATGAAAAAGAGAAGAAAGCATGGTGGTCTCGCTTCCTGTGAAATATAGTGAGACGAAAGAGAAAGTAAAGAAATAAACATTTCCTGAACAGTTAATTTAGTTAATTCTTACAACTGGCTTTTAAAAAACAACTTTATTGAAGTATATTTTACATGTCATAGAATTTACCAATTTCCTATGTAAAATGCAATAACTTTTACAAGCTTTACCAAGTGGTGCAATTATCACAATAAATCAGTTTTAGAACACTTTCATCCCCCTAATAAGATCCTTTTTGCCAATTTATAGCTAATCCTAGTCCACTCACACCCTCTAGCCCCTGGCAACCACTAATCTACTTTCTATCTCTTTAAATCTGCTTTTTGGTGATATTTCATATAAAGGAAACATACAATATATGGTGTCTTTTGTCGATTTCTTTCATTTAGCATAAAGTTTGAGGTTCATCCATACCACAGCATATGTCAGTAGTGCCTTCCTTTTTATTGCTCCATAGTATTCCATGTTTTGTCTGTCCATTCACCTGAGCATTTAGGTTATTTCTAGTTTGGGGCTATTATGAATAATGCTGCTATGAACATCTGTGAATATCCATGTGCGGTTCTTTGTGTGGCTATATGTTTTCAACTCTGTTGGACATACACCTAGGAGTGGAACTGCTGAGTCATATGGTATTTTTATGTTTAATCTTTTGAGAAACTCCCACACTGTTTTCCAAAGTGTTTGCCACATGTTACATTCCCACCAGCAATGTGTGAGGGTTCCCATTTCTCCATATCCTCACCAATATTTGTTATTGTCTGTCTTATTTCTTTCAGCCACTCTAGCAGGTGAAAAATGGTATTTTGTTGTGGTTTTAATTTGCATTTCCCTAATGAATAATATGTTAAGCATCTTTTCATGTTCTCTTTGGAACAATATCTGTTCATATTCTTTACCCATTTTTTGATTAGGTTGTTTGTCTTTCAATAACTGTGTTGGAAGTATATAAATTCTGGATGCTAGCACTTTATCAGATTTGTGCTTTGCAAATATTTTTCTCCCAATCTGTTGCTTCTTTTTATTTTCTTGATAGTATCTTTTGAAGTGCAAAAGTTTTGAATTTTGATGAGGACTAATTTATCATTTTTTTCTTTTTGGGTGTCCTATTTAAGAAATCTTTGTCTAAGACAAGGTCTCAAAGATTTTTTATGGTCACTTATAAAAATTGTTTTAGCTTTTCCATTTCAGGCTATGATCATGTTGAGTTAATTTTTGTGCATGGTGTGAAGTTAGAGTCTCAGTTCACCTTTTTGCACACGGACGTGCAATTGTTCCAGCATCATTTGATTAAAAAACTATACTTTCACCAATGAGTTCATTGTGTTGGCACCTTTGTAAAACAATCAGTTGACTATAAATGTAAGAGTTTATTCCTGTGCTCTCAATTCTGTTTACAATTAACTTGCAATTTAAGTATTTCTATCCCAGTTTTCCAGATGATGGACCTGAGGCTGATCAGTGGTAGGACAGGCTCTCAAAGTTGTCTTCTTTTCTTTAATATTCATGCTCTTTCATTTTAATAACTCCACAATATAGAAAAATATTATTTTAAAATTTCATAATATTGATAAAGGGATCAGGAATCTGAGGTTTATTTTGAATAACGGCCTTATCACTGAAAAGGATGCCCGTTATTTTTCACTATTAGGAAAGATAATTTAGATGTATAGACCCCTCCCCTTTATTTTAGCCACTGATGACAATGTAAGAAATGGGTACTTCACTTATTCGTTCATTATTCACACAACAATTCTTCATCAAGTTTTTGCAACGTAGAGGAGCCCACTAATCTATTAATAACAGGCATCTATAACACATCCTCCACGTTCTTCTCAGGAAGAAACTCTTGTTAGTTGCTACTTCCCATATTCTGACAGACGTCAGTTCAATCACATGTTCCCAATTACTTTCTCCCTTTTCTCCACCCCAGCAGGGCAAGGCCCAGACTCTGGTTTGGAAAGACTCTGTTTGGAATTCAACAAGGACTATAAACAAGAACCAGGCCTGAGGCAAAAACCTGTCTCACGTAGCCTACCCGATCTCCATTTGTTACTTCACGTCTGTCCTCTTTTGTCTTGGCTCTCTTCCTTTAGTTCCTGAGAATTCTTGGTTCCTGAATATTTCCCTTATCTTTTGACTACCTGCTTCGCTCCACCTTTTATTTTGTTTTGTGCTTTGAAATTTTCGATCTCTACTTGGCCTGTGTCTGACCTTCTCTACTGATCTGTATAGTGACCCCTCATTTTGACCTGTACCCTTCTCTCAACATATTTAGCTTGAGTGCAATTTCAGTAAGAATTGCTGACCTCATTCGAGATGTTCAGTTCAGCCTTGACCATCAAAAACTTGGCTCTGACCTAGAAAGGGCTTGTTTCTGAGACCTTAGGATCTGTCTTCTGTTTTCATTGGCATTACCCTGTTCCAAGTGTTATAGGGCAGTGATTATTAAGGATGCAGGCTCCAGGCTAAGACTCTCTGGGTTAAAACTTTGAATATGTCCTCTACTAGCTATGTTAAATTGGGCAAATTACTCACTCTTTCTGTATCCTAACCTCCTCATCCATAAAATAGGAATAATAGCAATATGACCCCCAGGGTTGTGGTTAGAATTAAAGAAGTTAACACAAGTTAAAGTACTGTTTGATACATAATAACCTCTCAATAAATTTGAGCTATTCTTCTATTGTGACTACATCTACCACTGTAACCCATCTCCCTGCCTCTAGGCTTGCTCGCCTATAATCCATTCTCCACACTGCAGCCAGAGTCATCTTTCTAATATGCAAGTGTACAATGTCATTCCTCTTGCTTCAAGTAAAATATGCAATCTTGACCTTGCTTACAAGACCTTTCCTCACCTCACCTTTGCCCCACTCCTCAGAGTCATCAGGACCAATTTCTTGCCAATGCTACAGTCATATTTCACATTTTTGCATTTTAAAAGTTTTTGTTTTTTAATTTATTTTTATTTTTTTAGTATTGCATGGCCCGCTTGCCTCTGCTTTCACTCCTGCTGCTCCTGCTGATTGAAACAAGCCATATCTCATCCCTTTACGTGGATAACTTCTAGTTATCCTTCAATTACTAATTATCAGTTCCTTCCCTGGGGAAGGAAAGCAGTTTAGGAACCTCCTTGTATGTTCCCATTGCACCTTGAATTCTCTTATCACGGAATCTATCACACCTTATTGTAATCATATGTATAGGTGCCTTTCTCTTTCACTAGATTATAAATTATTAGGTCAGAGTGCTCCTCTGTACTGCTCATAGTTTTACTTCTAATGCCTAACACAGTATTTAGAACATGGTAATCTCCCAGAAACTCTGTCTTGTGTTTCTCAGCAGTTGACAATTGTCTGCATTTTGATAGATGTTTGTAAATGAGGGCAATCCACAGACCAAACTCTGAGAATATTCATTACCAGATATTACAGATAATATCCCATGCATTCCATGAAGCAGCTTTAGCTTAAAAAAAAGGATGGGACTAGAATAGATTGATTAATGCAAAACAAGACAATGAAAGAAGATTACAGAGCACTTTTACTCTTCCTTTTATCTTCACAGAGCAAATCATATACGTTTGGTTGAAAAAAGTCAAACACACAGCAGAGACGGAGACAGAAAAGCACAATGTTGGCACTGGCATAATACCATTTGAAGATTGGCTTCTTCTCCTTTTGGATACCCAGATGGTAGCATGTGAAATTGCCACCTAGTATGGAGTCCATAGACAGTTTTCATGGGAGTGTCCCCATGCATTTCATTTATCTGTCACTTTTGTTTACTGCAATTTATATACTTCACTAATTTGACTTGACATAATCAGGACATGGCCATGAGAAACAAGATGATGTCTTTTAAATATTTCATTTAATAAGAAAGTACTGGATGCAGTCTCCTGTTCCTTTTTATTAGGGAAGTAGACATGGACTAACTACAATTACTCACAGGATTAGCATGAATTTAAAATAAAATTCTCCAAGACATGTGCAATGTCTACACTTTAATGGGAATTGATTTAGAATTGTATTCATTTTTAATGAGTTGTAATGAACTTTTACATTCCTCCCAGTCACACATTAGCCTTTTAAGTTCCTTACAACCTAGGAGAAACATGTATACTATAACAACTTATGATGGCATTTGCTCAGCCAAATGCATTTGGCTTTTCTATAGCCTTTTGAATGTGATGTGGCCCAATTCAACATGGCGGCTTTCTCTGTGGCTTGGCCCCATTCCCTATGAAAAATAAATGCAAAGGTTTGAAAGTCAACTGATTTCAACTGTACTTGTTCAGTGGAAAATTAAGGATTTATGAGACCTATCTTGTCTTTATAAAACTGTGGTTTCAATGAACTGAAAATCCAATTCTCTTAATGACTCTTCTGTATTCAGTTCAGTTCCCAGAGACTAGAAGGAAGGTTTAAAAAAAAAAAAAACACAAAGAAAATTCTCTTACTTCTCACTTTGGATTGCCTTAACTATAATGCCTAAAAATATAGTGTGAGCCCCTTTCTCACTAATATTGTCTTTGGCATTATTCAATCTTACCTACTTCAAATCAGTTGTTTTTAATAAATAAAATATAATTTATCACCAAAAGAGAAAAAATGTGTGATGCCTATAAACTGAAATGACTTTTTTCATTTAGGAATGACTTACTTGCATCTAGCCTTATAGAATTAGTCTGCATTGGACTAAGCAAATATAAATTGCCTAGAAGACTAAGAATGGTAGTTTACAGTTATTTTAAAAAAATTACTTGCAGGGACTACTTTTAAACATTCTGAAATAAATTCTAAAACATTATCATCCTTGAATGGCAAAATGTTTAATGACAACATGACATCTTTGCAGAATCTTCACATGATTGGTATGACCTATACATTCAGTACACTTCTCAAAATAACTCTACGTGGTTGGTAAGTGGTGATTGCCTCCATTATTAATGTTCATGTTATCACAAGTATAGTCCCCTTTGCCTCACCAATGGTCACTGATTGATCACAGTCCTACATATATTGCTAAACCATGTCAGGGAGCCATAGATGGAATATTGCTCACTTCACCTCTTTATTAGCTTACCTACTCTTCAAGGTTGACTGCCACTGACCTTAGTCCTCTCTCAAGGTCTTATCTATACGCAGGCAAAGATATTTTCTCTAAGTTTAGGAGCTGGATAGAAGAATTTTTTTTTTTTTGCTCTATAGTTCTAGTCTCCAAATATAGACCTCAGCCATCTGTTGATTCCTTTACTCATTTACAGGTAGCATAAGGAGAAGTGAGACTAACTAGGGATTGAAGCCCCACAGAGCTCTACAACTATAGTCTTACTCATTCCTGGAGCCAAAGAATATGGCTTGAAGAGCCCGGAAGCTGTGCTTTTTCCAAATGTGTCTCTACCCCCAGCCTGTTGCTACCTTGCCACCGTGGCCATAAATTTTAGTTCCTATACTTATTCTAAATTAGAATGCTTGTCAATCACTCCTTGGGCCCTGAAGGGATAAAAGAAGGTTAGATGCTAACAAAACAACAATCATTCCTGAGTTCCAGAAGATCCAAAAAATTATTCATTCATTCACTCATTCAATGAAGTTTTTTGAGTGTGTGTCCTCTGTCACTTCTGTAAGCATTAGGAAATCAAAATTTGAAAGCATAATTCTATTCTTAGGAAGCTTATTATTTAGGAAAGGAGATAGATACAAAAAGGAAAATAAAAGAATTCTGCCTCTATCTTGAAGCCTGTATGAATTTACGGTGGAAGCACAGGAAAAGAAACACAGCATTTCCTTGGGGAGGGAAGCAGGGAAGGCTGACTAGGGGAAAGAATGCTTGGGCTGGGCCCTGAGGGATGCACATTTCTCAGGATACAGGCTGAGGGGCACTGTAGGCAGAGGGGGCAGCATGAGCAAAGACACAGGGCCTGACCTGGAGGGGAAGCCCTCTATAAGAGAATACATGAGTGTGTCAGCAGAGATCATTTGTTCCCCTGGGTGACCTGGAGGACATGTAACTAATACCTTCCCAGAAGAGAAGGCCAGAACAAGTGCAGGGGGCTGCTCATTCAACTCGCTGAGCAGCTTTAGAATGTGCTGTGAGGCCAGTGGCCAGAAGCAGAATCCTAGCTAGGAACCAAGCCCCTTGCAGCCGCCTCTCACTTCACCTGATTTCAATTAGAAACAAAGTAACAGCCTGAGACTTATGTCATTCTGATTAGGCAGGAGAGATCTGTAGGTGTGATTCTGGAAAAGGTCTCAAATAAACACCCACCACAGTTGGTCCTAGTTTGAGTGTTGTGCACTCAGTCCTTCGCTGAACCAACTGTGCTCAGAAGCGGCTGCTTCATCTCTGGCAAGCGTCCAGGCATTTCTGCGAGCCTTGAAGCTGAAATACTTTGTGAACCTTGTGAAGTTATAAAGGGGCACATCAGAAGGGTAATCCGAAAGTTCTGATTCCAGTAAATGAGCTGATGGTTTATTACAGAACAAACTTTGTTTTTGTTGAATGAAGGCAGTAATCCAGCTGGTGTGCAGGGGTACGGGACACCCTGGCTACTGCAGTGGAGGGAGAGGAAATTTTAAAAAATTACAGTAGCGTTGCTTCCCCCAAAGGCAGGAACCCACCAGTAGTACACAAATACCTAATTTCCTATCAGGTATTACCTTAGGTGGCAATGACACAGGTGGAGTACAATTTACTGCATACTAAGTCCCCTGTGTTGGGTGAGCCATTAGCTAGCAGGTGTATGATTCTGGATTGCTGAGAAAATAATTTCAGGAAATTTCTTTTTGAAGGGGACTCATTTAGAGTACTGAGTACCTCTCGCCATCACTGGTCGGGGCCTCTTCCCCACCAATTAAAATAACAACAGCACAGTGCAGAAAGAGAGGCTGTTCCTTACCAGACTAGGATTTAGTTTTCGTCTTTCTCTCTTGTAACCCGCCTTCAGTTAAACAGGGGTACCTTGCTTTCTCAATCTATAAAAGTTAGGAATATATATGACATAGAGGACATAGTGTCAGTAATTGGAAGAAGCCACTGTGGTTGTTAAAGTTTTATGATGACCTGTGAGGCCAAGGAATGGCATCTCTGAGTCACTTCCCCAAACAAGCAATGGTGCCATAAGTTCAGAGGAAGAGTTATAGAAGTAATTCTTCTGCCCCTTAGGAAGATGCTGCTTCAGCTCCAGCAGGCCTTGATTAAAATGTACATTTGCCATCAATTGCCCTATTGATTTCATTTATTTTACATAAATGGGTGGAAATTGGGGACTTTTTGGATATAATATGCAAATATATGCAAACTAGAAACCATGTTTATGAAATTTACTGTGAAAATCTTGTCTAGATTTCATAGAAAAAATCTGTTTAACCTAATCTCGGGCAGGTTGGAGAGGATGTGCTCCAAAAATGACTGTGATTTCTAAAGTGGAACATAGGGTGGCTTCCAGGCCCACTTTGTTTTACAATAGTTTAACTATTCCTCCCACACTAAGAATTACCTCTTCTTCTCTGCACCAGTGGTGGGAACCTTGGGATAAGTATGGTTTTTTTATAGTAAGCAAAACACATGTGCATGTAGCAGTATATATGCTTTCATTCATTCATCCATTCAGTCATTCATCCAATCATCTAGCAAACGGCTGGGGAGAGCTTGTGATGTAGGAGGTAGGGTTCCCGTGCACTGGAAGTATAGCAGCAAGTTCTGTTTTATGGACTTTAGGTATTGTACAGGGAAGGCCAGAAGTATCAAATAACAAGTAAAATATACAATAAGACGGAATGTGTTAAGTTCTAAGTAGACAAATGAAGCAAGGAAGGGAAAAAGAGAGTGTTCAGAAGGCTAATTTAATAGAGTGGTTACTGATAAGGTAACTTTTGAACCAAAAAGTTGATGAAGTGATGAGTCATGAAGCTATTTAAGGGGACGTATTTCAGGTAGGTAGAGAGAACAGCAAGTGTAAGGGCCCTGAGGGAGAAGCATGCTAGACCAATAGGCAGGAGCCAGTTGAGGAAAGAGAAAAGTAGTAGAAGATGAGGCTGGAGAGGTAGCCAAGAGCTTTGGGATGTGTATTTGTGTGTGGTTTTCTAAGGACTTTGGAGATGTGCCTCTGTGTTTATGTATGTTTATGTATATGTATGTGTGGGGTGGGGTGGGGCAGGGAGGGGGACTGCCTACTGCCCATTTGGGATTGCTGGTGTAAGACATTTGCAATAGGAAAGGGGCGTCATGGTCAACAATGGTTCAGGCCAAATGTCAATATGTATCCTGGCATTTTAAGCTATCAAAGTTTGCAGAGGCTTATCTGGTACAGCCTGATGCATATGGCACCAGGCATACATCAATAGTCATTCCTCTGATCAGACGCATCTGTTGAATACCTTCCAGTACTGCCTATGCATCGAAGCATCTTGAGGCCAGCTTCCTTGCCTGGTTTACCTTTGTATTTCCATAGCATCTAAGGAGACTCTCCCAGGAGTAAATACCCACTGACACTTGTTGAATGAATAAGTGAGTAATATGCACAATAAGAGACCATTAGGGCTGGATGATACATAACAACACAAATATTAAATAATGTGTAATCCCAATATGTATCACAACTCTTCACCATGAAAAACTTACAGAACGCCTCCCGTAAAAATCATATCCTTGAGCAAATGAGGATTGGCAGATATAAGAGTTTCCACAGCGTATGAAAGCACAAGGAGGAAAGAGCGTTTTTTTAAAAAAATCACTTTTTCTTTGGTAATGAATATAGAGGCAGCATCCAGCTCATCATGTCAAACTGCTGAGTCATTTGCCACTTGAAATGAATTGAGGGTTGTTAAAGGTTTTATAGAAGAATTCATTAAATATGTATTGAGCCAGCTTAAGATGGAAACTGTTATAAAAACTGGCAACAGTTCAAACGGCAAAACGTTTCAGTTTATGATGGAGATATTTTACTCCCGCCTGGATTCTGTCCTCCATTAGTCCATTCAAATAGGCGATGCTCAAGTCATCTGTACGGGGCATGGTAATTGTTGCAACTGCTCACGTGACTGTTCTGAGAACCGAGTAGAACACTGTGTCTCCAGCCAGGTCTTCCTGCTCCCAGAAGGCATGGTGTTCGGTGAGATCGGTGCCTTCACCTAAGTGCTGACACCTTCTAATTGCCTGGATGTGGGATTTGGGACCATTGGAATAAACAGGTGTGTGTGCATACATGTGTGCACTCACTCACACACATAGGCACATGTGTGTATGCTCACACACACACACAGGATGTGCATGTTCTTCCCATGCACTATGGCTAACTTTGGGGATCAGGAGGTGACGGAAGAAGGGAGAGTTAAGAAGCAGCATAGTATGATGGAAAGAGCAAGTGGTTTAGAATGAGACAGAAGTGGACTCACATTCCAGTTGTGTCACCCTGTAGTTAAGTGATCAGAGTCAATTTATCTAATTTTAGCTTTGTGACCCTGTTTATTCACACAGGTTTGAAATTAATACCTATCTTGGCGCCTGGCACTTAGTGAGTTAAAGTATTTCTACTGTAATGTTTCATTTGTATTCTTGATATTCTGAAAAATCATATTCTAAAAATAACAAGATAAAGGAAAAATAGAGTTGGGAGCAGACTTTTCAAAATCTATACAATTTGATAACCAAAACACTAACAAAAAATTGACACAAAACCCCACAACTAGCAATTTTTTAAGAGGTAAAATTTCTAATAAATAAAAAGTAAATATAAAATTTTTGAAAGAAAAAGATGAAGGTAGCTTGACCCAATAGAGTACAAGGAAGAGCAGAAACACTGAGCAAGAAGACAAGGTCAAAGTGCACAAAGATTGGAATAACCACCAATGAGCATTTCCAAACAGAGCATGTGGTGAGAGCCTGGGATAAATGGGCATCACAGACAATGTTGTCTTTTTCACACCTTGCTGCATTCAGGGGAGCTGTTGTGCCTTGTGTTTGGGTGTTGTTACTTGGTGGCACAAAATTTAATGGGCTAGAAAAAAATTACTTATTATCCAATGAGATTTTTGCATTTTATTGATGACATTCCCTTATGTGAGTGTGCTAATTTGCATTACAAATAATAAGATGGAACGAACAGACAGTACTTAATATGCATTTCTGAATGTAATAAATAGCACAGAATTGTGAATAATTATGTGATGATGCAGATGGTATAGTGTAAAGATCTTGGCACAGTGTCTGACACAGAGTATATGAGAAATAAATATATGTTTCTCTCAGGAGATAAAATCAAGAAGGGTATAAGTGTTTAGAATCTTGCCCAGAAAAGGGACCAATGAACCAAGAAAACTAAGAAACTTGCTCTACTTAACATTAGGTTAGAGTAATACCAAGGGTCAGAAATGAGACAGAAAGTAGCCCTGCAGAGCAGTGTTTATGATATGGAGAACAGTATTAAGATCCTTCCACAAGCTGCAGATGATGCAAAGTCATCAAATAATTCATAATAGCAATAATAAATAAATAATAAACAAATGATAAATTAGTGAAAAGCATTGTGCCTGGTAATTGTCCACACTAGGACTCTAAAGAAAATCAGTTTTATTTTTATTCTCTGCTGTAGTGTAACATTAGGTGGTGTCATATTTTAACCTTCATTTCTAAATTCAAACTTGTGACAATGATAATGAGAGTAACTATATTGTAAATTGTATAACAATCTATAGTTTATAAAGCTTAAGAAATTGGGATTATTATGACATCCCAATTGTCTACAAGAGTTGAGTAGAAACTGTAATGGGAAAATCTTTCCACCATTCACTGTGGACAACCTAAACACAAGCAAAAGAGATCAATTTTATACCATCACATCTACTGACCCAGTTATTTTTACACAACTGATATATGGAAAAATCAGTTCATCAGTGTTGCCCCTCCTACCCTACCACCTTCACAGGGCAGCTAATGCACTTTAGTGCTGTGCTAAAAGTTGATGAAAATGCAGCCCCTGGTTTTGAGGAGCTCATGATCCAGTGTGCTGTGTGTCCAGGGAGGAGGATGTTTAGGGGGCATTTGGAGAGCATAGTGGGGGCAGTCCATCCTGGAGGTTATGGGAAAGATTCCAGAGGGAGAAGATCCCGCTGTAGAGTCTGAAGGATATGGATGAGTTAGCCTGGCAAAGAAATATGGAGGGTGTGGTGAGACCAAGGGAATGGAATGAACAAAGATTATGAAGCCTGAAACAATGTGGTGTGGGAAATGGTGCAGAAACTTCAACACTGCTGGAAGATGAAGCGCAAGGTGGGGACTGTCAGAAAACGATGATAAAGGTGCAATTAGGGCCACGTTACAGGGCTTGGTTTGCTATGCAAAAGAGTTTTGATTTAATCTTGTAGCCATTAGGATAAAATTGAAGAGTATTAATTTGGGGAGGAAATGAGTCAGTTTATGATTTACGAGAACTGTAAAAAGGAAACCACAGACTCAAAATGGTGTTACTCGTGCTAAAGCCCGTGATACCAGACCTAGATTTAACGCCTGACCTAACTGCAGTTTCAGCCTCTCCTGGAAATGTAATCTTAATGGACCAGTCTGGGATTTTCTGGTCAAGCACCAGTAAGGTAATCTGTCACTTGGGCCCTCTCCGTCCCCGAGAAGAAGAGGCAATCTGCATGATGAAGACCCCTGCCTTGCTCTTCCCCTAAGAGGAGATGGCTTGGCCTAAAAATAGTCCTTTCTTTTCTTTGGCTAATAGCTCCCTTGCCCCACCCTTCTTCTTATAAACACCTTCCATTTTGTACAACCCCTCAGAGCACACCTTCTAGTTGCAGATGGGATGCTGCCTGATTCATGAATCATTTAATAAAGCCAATTAGATCTTCATTTACTCTGTTGAATTTTGTTTTTTAACAGAGCTAAGTAGAAGAAAAATATGAGGAGCAGGTCTGGATAAGAGAGACTAACTGAAATGAAGTTGCATTTTGATTTTTTGTAAATCAAAGTTATGTCTGGCTACTGTTCCCATGTTCTGAGTACCCAATGTTCAACCTACCTCCCCTGTCCCCATTTATTTCCTTGTCTCATCTTCCTCAGCTGTCTATCCTACCTCCATCATGTGAAATAAAGTCCTATTTAAATTCAACATAATCAGATGGCAAAGAATCTAGAGTCAGGATGTATTGTGAGCTATTATAAAATGGGGAAAATATACTTAGCTGGAGCAATCAGTGCAGTCTTCTTGGAGGAGGTCACTGTTGAAGAACTTATGCAATTTAAATACGTAGGTGGAAGGTGCAGTAAGAAAGAACACTGATCCGCAACTCAGAATTACAATCTAGACTCTACTGTTACTACCATGTTATTACCACATCAGGTTAGTTTTTGCCCGTTGCCCATAAAGCCAAACACCGAGAAGATGAGATTGCAGCAGAGAGAGGGTTTAATCACAAAGCAGCCAAGTGAGGAAACAGGAGGATGAGTCTCAAATCCACTTCCCCAAAAATGGGAACTCGGGGATATTTATGGGGTAGGGGGCAGGGTGGTCTGAAGTGTGGGGATAGATGATTGGAGGTGAGGAGAGGTGAGGTAATTGATGATCTGTGCAAGTGTAGTCAGACTTCATGCTTCTTCTTGGGACTCATGCTAACAAAATGGTGGCATTAGTATGATCTGATGGTGGAGTTTTTAGCCTCTTCACATCAAAAGGTCACTTATTGGGCATCCGTGTGGGCCCAGTTGATGGGTTGGTGGTCTTAACTGGTCTGACAAGGGGGTCCTAATTCCTGAAAAACAGTTCAAACACCCATTACCATGGTGACCCAGGCAGCAGGGAGATGTTGTCTATAGGAACCAGTGGGAGTCAGATAGCATATTGCTTAAGAAGCACAGTTAACAACGAGTGGGTGAACAGCTAGAAGCTATAATCAGTAACTGCAAAAAAGGAAAAATACTTTAGTTACTAGCTACCTAATCATCAATGGCTAACTGTTTACTGGATTCAGTGTGTGGCCCTATGTTACTTCACCTCTCTGAGAATCAGTTTGCATATTTTTCAAGTAGAGAATTGTTAGAAAATTGTTAAAATGGCTCCCCATTGTGGCTGGTCTAAGTGACTCTCTAAGGAAAAAGGAGTATGGGGGAGGTTGGTTCTTGATGGATGGAGAAGGAAATATATCATAGGATTAGTGGAGCGTAGACAAGGGCAATGAGGCTGAATTTGAAAAACTGGAAGAAAGTCATTCTATATATTGTACCATTACAGGAGAAGTTACACCATTCTAAACCAGTTCCCTCTAAGGAATGGGACTTAGTCACTTCCAGAATGTTCAGGTTGGGTGAAAGGTTATTATTGGAGCCTTTTCCTGAGTCTCATCCCTGGAAAAAAGCTTCGGAGATAGACGATGTCACCTGAACTCTAGATGCAAATTACACTCTGCTCCTCAGGTGGCTGCTATTTTTAGCCCTTACAGTATGTGATTTCTCTCAAGGACAACAGAAATGTTCATAAACTATGCATAGGTCATGATGGTGCTTAATGGAGAAATAACCATTTGTTAACAGAGCATTAAATGTTTAATAGTCCATTAGCATAAAGTCTTTTTAAAATTTGGGAATATCTTCTAATATGCGTCATTCCACTAAGCAGCTGAGTGTTGCAGTATTGAAATTCATAAAGGTGCCTAGTCTTTTGACCCTACCAGAGTCTAGTAGATTTTTCACCTAATTCTTTGGAAATGTCAAGCTTAATCACTCTATAATGATCAAACAGTCAGCTATACCTCCTCATGGGTCCTTTGCATGAATATTTAGAACAATTAGAGGCTGAATCACTCTGTGATCCTTCTACGAGAGGAGGTGGAGGGGGTGTGCCACTCCTTGTTAAAGAGAGGCCTCTGGTAATTGTAAAGAAAACACAGCTTGAGCTGCCTGGAGGAAGCTGAACACACCTGGGTCTTCCGTTTGCATGTGTCTCCAGAAGCACTGGCCATGGACTCAGATTTTATCTCTATATGTCTCAGCAAGGGAAGCAGAAAGAGGGTTGACAGGAACAGGAGGCAAAAAGAGAAAGAAGTAGGTGGTGTTGCTATCCAGAGCCTTGCCAATAAAGCTGAGAAGAGCTGTAAAGTAGTAAGAGCCAAAATCTCTCCACGCCAAATCCTCGCTACTCCCGCGGCCAGTTCAAGCAGGACTCACTTTGGTGCCAAGGAAAATGGAAGCAGAGCTGCTCAGCAGACCAGAAAAAGAGGTCAGTGCAAGACACATTTTGGACCAGCTCAAAAATGCAACATTTCCTCTCCCCAGGCCATTGCTTAATAGAGCTGAGCTTTCTCACTCTCTGGGGGGAAGTAACCCAGAATTTAGAATGCTGGAGTGTGAAGACTAACTCCCGAGTCTTGTAGGGTTGGAGCACCCAAGTCTGTGAGTGGGGCCCTAACCTTAGCTCTCCGGAGACAAGGGAATGCGTTGCAATGCTTTGACCAGAGAACGGAATGAAATATTTATTATTACAGAAACTTCCGTCCATTTTGTTTTCTCATAGCACTTGTATCTCCATTTTACAACTACCCCCAGAGGCTTTGGACAGAGAGTATTTCCGGAAGATCAATAATAATTACAAAAGTAGAGAGGAAAACAGATCAAAAATTGGCATTGCCTTTTTAAATTAGACTAACTAGTGAGAGGCACGGATCACAGATATTTGGAATAGGCAGTCTAATAGGGACCTTAGAGAGTGGCTAAATGGACTCTTTTGTTTTGCAAATGAAGAAATTTCCAGAGGTTAAATTACTTCCCCAAGGTAACAACTCTAGCTGGTGGCAGAGCTGTTCCTAGAAACCAAGTATCCTAACTCCCAGGGGAGAAGTTTCATGATTAGTCTTATGTGTTATCAATAACAATCCGAATAATAGCAATTACATTTCCCCAACCAAACAGCTTGAGGTAATTTTGTATTTGGAATGGAAAATGATTAATACAAACCTAAGAAAAAAGGAGGGTGGTCATATGTTACAAAAAAATTTTTAATACTAAAAATGGTAAAGTTGAAGCTCTGGGGCTCACATTAACATTTTCTTAGGCTAACTTGAGATGTGTTTTAATTAACATCATTGATATAATTATATACACACACGTATTTAACAAACCTCAGCTACTTGCATTTATCATATTGACAAAATGAAGCATATGATATTGTATTGAGGCCTTTGGTAATTACATTATTTATGCTCCTGCTACATTGTAATATTTTGTATCAGTTTGTATTTGTCTTTCTACATCTCAAATGCAAAACAACCTCCCTTATTGTTATGATGAGTTACAAACCAGAATATACTTATGTCAAAACATGCCAAATTTAAGATTCATAACCCTGCGAATTTAATAGACTTATTTATAACCCTGAACATTGTACGGACATTTTCACATTTAGTAAATTCTGTGTATTTTAATTTGCTAATGTAGATCTGTTTTAAAATAAATTTCCAGGGTTTAATATCTATTTTTAAAAAGTAAAATGATTTCAACTACTTAATCACTTTCTCACTTAGATGACCTCTGTAGGCGTGAAGTTAATACCTTACTGAAACGAGTGGGCGAAGGAGGGGACAGTTCACCTTATTGATTCACTGCAGAATTTCATTAAGGAATGATTTCTTTGTCTTGCCTCTCCTTTTCCTACATCCTTTTTAACACTCTCCTTCAGGAGAAAGTCTTACAAGATCCAGCTGAGCCTGATATTTGACTACCTTTGTACCTTAGTCATGGGGACAAAAAGGAAATGACTGGAAAGAAGTTATCTTCTACCCTTCCTTGTGATACCTTAACCTGTAAAGGGCTGCTATTCATATCAAGGATAATAAGAATTGAGGTGAAACTGTGATAGATTGTGTCTTCTCTTATTCGCCATTCCTCCTAATCCATGTAAAGTTAATAGTGATTGCATATTGGGACTTTTTTTCTAGGAAAAAAATAAATTTCCTTAACTAAGATATTGCCTTTTAAGTCTTCATTCTTCTTAGTCCCTGTCTTTGTACCTTTACATTTATCAAGTGTTTTACAATCTTTTGGTAAAGAGAGATCTCACAGAAGCATTATATTCCAAGATGCCTGGAAACGTGTCTCTCTCCGATCCCTCACCTTGCCATCTACGATCTTACAGAGTGTGAATCATTCACTGGGGAAGAGAGGTGGCATGCACTGTCTGCTGGGAACAAATCGATAGGCATGTCTGGATTTGTGTACTAAACTTGCCTCCTCAGTGGCCTTGCAAGCAAGAATTAGTCGGGGCTGAAATTACTAATGTAGTTTCTGCACTGTTTGTGCATGTGTGTGTGCGTATCCAAGCAAAATGTTTGGATATGAATATTGACTGGGTTGATAGCAGGGACCCACTCTGCAGGGCTTGGAAAACATTGGACTTTTCCAAAAAACAGAGGTGACAGATAAGACATACGAATAAAATACGTGATTAAGAGCACTAATCCTGGTGACTTTCAAGCTTTTCTCCATAATCTTGATACAAAGTAGGGAGGACTAGGAAGCAAAATGAAAAAAAGTACTTGGGAGCTTGGTGGATTACTTTAAAGCTATTGGAAAATTAATTTTAAAAATACAAGTGTGACAAATAATTGTAAAAATAAATCGTAGGCCATGTCTTCTTATTCATCTCTTTGTTCATTCATGCAATAAATGTTTTTGATGACCTAATGCATTTCAGACCCTCTTCTAGGCACCACAGATAGAGTGGTGAACAGAACAAAAATAATGGCTCTCATGGAGCTTCTAGTCTTTGGAAGAGAAAATCAGTATTAGTCATGCGTGGTTAATCATTCCTAGGCTATGTTAGAACAGTAATTCTTGGTAGTCCAGTAAATATTTACAAATTTCTGGATTGTATAGTTTTTCAGCAACATACATACATTTTTATATTCAGATGCTATTAATTGTGTTGTTTGTCACTGGGTGAATGCCTACGATCTGCCATTACATTTGGACTTGTTGGACTGAGTTAGGGACTTTCTCCATTTCCAGCTTCCTGTTTCCAGTGTCCACAGAGATCGAACTGAGCAGACAGTGCTGCATTATTGCCTTCTGTTTGGCTTATTACCACCATGACCTCTAGATCGCTCTCAGTACCAGCTCTAAATAAATTTCAAACTTGAATCCTTGGGTGTCAGATATTGAGAAAGAATACAGAATCTGCACTTGACCTCATACCTTTTCATTCCAAGTTTATACTCAATACATTATAATAGACAAAACAAATCTCAAGAAATTTATATCTCAATCTTATAGAGTTGAAGAGGAATGATCCGTGTAAATTAAAATGAGCTGGCTGTCTTTATTGTAGGGGAAAGCTTGGCTTGCTGTGTGGAGTCCTGGGAGTTGGGCTATTAGCCATTTTTAATTCACATATCTGAATGCAGATACTTGGAATGGCATAGGTGTTTTTTTCAGAACCTGGATCTGTGCTCTTGCAGAGGTTACTTCCATCTCTTTAACCAAATCATGGTTCCACATGGAGAAAAACAATTGGCTCAGTACCAAATGCTCGTAGTATTATTGACCCTGCAGTCCTGGTGGCAGATGCTCTGCCATATCTTCTGGTCTATCAACAGGTGAGGTTTTCTTGAACAAGAGGAGATCCTTCTGGAATTCTTGCTGAAAGCATTGAGATTTGTTATTATTCCTTCAAAGAAAAAAGAAAAAAACATCCCCACAAAAATATGTTCTTTTCCTGGATTTAAATCCTTTATAGCCTGAAAGGCAAATGGGGAAGGTAGAGCTGGGTTTTCTCTGAAGTTTTTGATTCATCTCTACACTTTATTGAAGTAGTAACTGTATCAACTCATGTCCCTACAGTCCACTTAATGTAGCACAACATGAGAAGCCTGTAGTTATGTTACTGCCATTCCTGGCTGTGATCTTGTAATAAAAAAGGACTGTCTGTGGTGCAGGTACATGAACAATAGTCACAGTGCTAAATATGGGGTGTATGCAGTTTTTCAAAAAAAAATTACCTCTATTCCAGATACATTGAAGGGAGAAGGCTGGCTTTCCAGATTTTGAAGTCTGAGTGTCTTTTTGGAAAACTGTGGAGTCAAGTTGTAGCCATTGTGATGCAAAGAAAAAAACTGGATGTGGTATTGAAAACAAAGGAAACATAGGGACCCTTTGAATATACAATGATCATTTTTCCTTTCTAGAGAGGAAATTTGGGGGGGGATGAGAGGGATAGGTGACAGTTTTAATAAGCAAAGGAACTTACATTTGAGGCTGATCTTGGGTGTCAGCAAGACAAGTAGCTCCTCAGCTGCCCACCAGAATCTTAGAAGTTTACATAAAGGCTTTAACTGGGTTCAGTCACGTATACCGTCCAGATGGTCTCAACAGCATGTTACTCTCTCAAGGCTGTGTCCTTGAAAATGGGTCCCACTGTGGGAACAGTGGGCAGAATGTATATTCCAAGGACAGGGGAGGGGGTGAGGAGCCTCCATTGCCTGGGGTCCAGCTCCAAGGTCAATCAGCGGTCACATCCTCTTGATGACCTCCTCCAACAGAAACTAAAACAGAGAGGCTAAGTAGTTTGCTTGAGGTCACACAGTTGGCTAGAGGACAATATAAGATTCAAACCTAGGCACAAAGGCTCCAGAGACATTGATGGCAATCACAATGGCGTGCAATGCAGCCTCTCCGAGTTGAATAAATCTCCTAGGAAAATTGTGTAGGACTGGACTTCTCAGCCCTTGTTACTCATCAGACTCATCTGCAGAGATTTTAAAAATTTCTGATACTTTCTAGAAAGGAAATTGAAACAAGAAGAGAATAATTCGTGTTGAAGCTATTTCTCTTTATTTTAGCATGCTGCATTCATCAGCCAAAGCCCGTTGACTGAGCAAGCACCATCAGGCTGTGTGCGGGGCCTTCAGTGATGAGCAAGGCTGACCGGATGCTGACCTCATGGAGCTTCTATAATTGCAGAACATACAGATATCATGCAGAGATACACAAATCAGGACTTGATTTCAATTGTGAGAAGCACTTACAGGAAGTCCAGGTTGCTATGAGTGTTTAATAGAAGGACTTAGTGTCCGATAGTCAGAAAGGGCTTCCTTGAGGAAGTGATACTCGAGCTGACACTTGGAAAGATGCTTGGAGTTGGCTTATTCTTTATTATATGCTCATCGAAGTAAAGAAATTCCATGAATCCAAAGTCTCTTTTTCCCCTTTCCTCAAAACACATATTTTTAGTAGTGAAGCTGGATGCTTTATGATTTGGGCTAAAAATTGATGGCAACTATCAGAATCAAAATAATCATCCACAATATATTATATTGGAAGGCATATTTAGATTTTTTTTTCCCCCATCTCCTGCTGTATCTACTTCCATCTAAAGGAATACATGTGAATGTCACCTATCTCCTCTTTGGAGTAGAATATGAAGTTTCCAGTTAATGTCATTTTGATGGCACCGGTTTCAGAAAGATGCTGGACGATTATTAGTGTTCCTATAACTACCAGGTCTACCATCACCCTCGTTCAGGCCTCTGACACCTCCCTCAAAATTAGTTCATTAGCCTCTAGTTGGTCTCTTCCCTATTGGAATCCATTCTCCATACTACTACTGGGGTGAGCTTTCTGAAAAAACAAATCTGACAGTGACATCTGATTATGATACTGTTTCTTAAACCATAAACAAAGACTTTTATGATCAGCCCCTTTCCCCTACCTCGTCCTTGTAGTAAATTTGAAAGCCTCTGAGGTGTAGCAACTGAGAATTTTGGCAGTTGCTAGAGCATACCACACTCTCCACACCCAGTGCCTGTACACTTATTGTTTCATCCACCTGAAGCACTCTTCTCGGCCTTCAATCTCTACCTTGTTAACTCTTGCTTATTCTTAAACACTCAGGTCAAGCTTCAGCTTCTCAGGAAACCATTTCTTATTGTCCCAGTCTGAGTGAGCTGTCTGTCCCCGCAAAGTGGTAAATATGTGAGGTGAAGGATGTGTTAATTAGCTTGGTGGAGGAAATCCCTTCACAATGTATATGTATATCAAAGCCATGGGTTGTACACTTTAAATATCTTACAATTTTATTTGTCAATTATATCTCAATAAAGCTGAGAAAAATAAATTTACAATAATTAAAGTCAAACAAAATTTTAGTTTCTCTGTCACATTAGCCACATTTTAAATGCTAAATAGCATGTGTGGCCGGAGGTCACCATATTGGACATCAGAAATTAAAACCTGTTCACCATTGCAGAAAGTTCTATTGGACAACTCCGGCTAAAAGGTTTGGAATATTTATGTATCTTTCTCTTTGGCTTTGAACTTGTTAAGGTCACATGTTTCCCCACTGTTAGAAATGCTCAATAGATGTTTGTTCAAAAAATTAGTAAATTATTAAGATCTGAGTTTCATATTTGTTCTTTTGCATATAAACAAAGTCTTTTTTTTTTAATCTAACAAAACAAATTTTGACCAAAGAAGATTCTGGACAGGCAGGATGAAAAGTCAGAGGATAAAAGGGCATTGCTCCTGGTGTGTCTCTTGCCTCAAGCTCTGCAAAGGGTCCAGCCTCCATCCTGAAGCCTGGGCACTAAGAAGGAAGGCAGTAGAAGTTTAGAGTCTCATTCTGGGAAACTACCCACTTGACTGGTTTTCTGGGGTGGGTATGAGAAGTTGTAGTAGCTACACATATTGCTCACAGAAACAAGCTATATTGTTTCTCCTACAAATGAAGTCCACTAGACCATGCCATTTTTGGTTGGAAGGCAATACTAAGCCTCAGTGTTTAGTTTTAATTGCTAAGGGGAGTAAATGTTGAGTTTAAAGTGGTCAGAGGAGAAATTGGGGTGACAGCATAGTTTTAAGTTATTCACCAGCCATCTATCATGTGATTAGCCAATTTAAAGATTTTCCTTTAAGCATGAATTATTCTCTAGGGTTATAGGATGATCAGAAGCAATGCCCAGATCTGGGAGGATCAAGTACAATGAGCAAGGCATATCTTTTCTCCTCCAGCAAAAAAAGCAAGCCTCTGGACCCTCAAACCTGTTTATAAATAAGAAGCTCATTCTGAAAAGAAAAAACATGAAAGAAAAAATAAGTTGTGTTTGGTTGTTCCTTTTGTTTTTTGAATTAAACTACAATACATGTTCTCCTAATTCTATGCTGCGTTTGTGGCAAATAGTCAATGATCCAGTTTCCATCCTTTTCAAAGTTGGATATGCTTGTAAGTTGCATTGGCTCTTTCAAGCCTCCATCCAAGGTAGCCAATGATAATTAGCATAGCTTCCAAAGTTTGAACCAAGCCCTGGCGTAACTCCTACTTTTGAATGACTCATAATTATTGGCAAATTTAGCTGCATTTATATGATTTAATAGTTAGTTCCTTCTTTCTCTGTTCTTTTTTCCTCCGTTGACTTTGGATGGAAATTTGCTTAAACAGGAAAAAGGATCATATTATGTTTACAACTCTGGATATAGCCTTTTGGCAATAAGACCAAGCTAATACTCCTACCATTAGTTGAGTTAACCTGGGAGAGCCAATCCTAGAAAGTGTATGGGAATTTTTTTTTTTTTTTTGCAGAAGTGGTCAAAAACAACTTTATGTTTTTAAATTGTTTTCATTGAACTATAGTTGACATACAATAATATGTTAGTTTTAGGTGTACAACATGGTGATTAGACATTTATTTACATTATGAAATAATCACCACAAGTCTAGTAACCATCTGTCATCATACAAAGTTATTAAAATATTATTGACTATATTCCCTATACTGTACATTACATTCTCATGACTTATTTATTTTATAACTGGAAGTTTGTACCTCTTAATCCCCTTCGTCTATTTCACCCATCCCCAATTCCCTCCTCTCTAGCAACCACCAATTTGTTCTCTGTATCTATGAATTTGTTTCGGTTTTGTTTTTTTGATTCCACATATGAGTGAAATCATACAGTATTTGATTTTCTCTGTCTGACTTATTTAACTTAGCATAATAACCTCTAGGTTCATCCATGTTGTTCCAACTGGCAATATTTCATTCTTTTTTATGGCTGAGTAATATTCCATTTAATATATGTACCACATCTTTATCCACTCATCTCCAGATGGACACTTAGGTTGCTTTCATATCTTAGCTATTTTAAATAATGTGGCAATGAGCATAGGGGTGCACATGTCTCTTTGAATTAGTGTTTTCTTTTTCTTTGGATAAATATCCAGAAGTGGAATTGGTGGATCATATGGTAGTTCTATTTTTAATTTTTGAAGAACCTTCATACTGTTTTCCATAGTGGCTGCACCAATTTACATTCCCACCAACAGTGCACAAGGGTTCCCTTTTCTCCACATCCTCTCCAACACTGGTTATTTGTTGTCTTTTTGATAATAGCCATGATAGCAGGTGTGAGGTGATATCTTATTGTGGTTTTGATTTGTATTTCCCTGACAATTAGTGATGTTGAGCATCTATCCATGTGTCTGTTGGCCATCTGTATATTTATTTTGGGAAAATGTCTATTCAGGTCTTCTGCCCATTTTTTAATTGAATTATTTGTTTTTTTTTTGATATTGAGTGGTATGAATTCCTTGTATATTTTGGATATTAACCCCTTATCAAGTAAATATCATTTGCAAGTATCTTCTCCCATTCAGTACGTTGCCTTTTCATTTTGTTGATGGTTTCCTTTGCTGTGTAAAAGCTTTTTAGTTCGATGTAGTCCCGTTTGTTTATTTTTGCTTTTGTTACTTTTGCATGAGGAGACAGACAAAAAACAAATATTGCTAAGCCCAATGTCAAAGAGCTTACTGCATATGTTTTCTTCCAGGAGTTTGATGGTTTCAGGAGCTGTATGGGGTTTCAGGAGTTTTATGGTTACATTTAATTCTTTAACCCATTTTGGGTTTATTTTTGTTTATGGTGTAAGAAAGTGGTCCAGTTTCATTCTTTTTCATTTCATTCTTTTCCCAACCCCATTTATTGAAGAGACTGTCTTTTCCACATTAAGTATTCTTACCTCCTTTGTTGTAAATTAATTGACCATATAAGCATGGGTTTATTTCTGGGCTCTCTATTCTGTTCTATTGATCTGTGTTTGTTTTTGTGCCAATACCATACTATTTTGGTTAATATAGCTGTGTAGTATGGTTTGAAATCAGAGAGCATGATATCTCCAGCTTTGTTCTTTTTTCTCAAGATTGCTTTGGCTATTCATGGTCTTTTATGGTTTCCTACAAATTTTAGGATTTTTTGTTCTAGTTCTTTGAAAAACGCAATTGGTATTTTGATAGAAACTGTACTGAATCTGTTTATTGCTTTGGGTAGTATGGACATTTTAACAATATTAACTCTTTCCTTCCACGAGCATAGTATATTTTTCTGTTTATTTGTGTCATCTTCAATTTCTTTCTTCAGTGTCTCATAGTTTTCAGAGGACAAGTTTTTCACCTCCTTGGCTAAATTTGGTCCTAGGTATTTTACTCCTTTTGATGCAATTGTAAATGGGATTGATTTTTTAATTTCTCTTTCTGGTTGTTCGTTATTAGTGTGTAGAAATGCAGCAGGTTTCTGCATATGATTTTGTATCCTGAACTTTACTGAATTCATTTTTTAGTTTTAGTACTTTTTTTTTCTTGGAGTCCTTAGGGTTTTCTACATATAGTATCATGGCATCTGCAAATAGTGAGTTTTACTTCTTCCTTTCCAATCTGAATGACTTTTATTTCTTTTTCTCATCTGATTGCTGTGGCTAGGACTTCCAATATTATGAGTAAAAGTGGCAAGAGTGGGCATCCTTATTTTGTTCCTGATCTTAGAGAAAATGCTTTCAGGTTTTCACCGTTGAGTATGATGTTAGCTGTGGGTTTGTCATACATGGCCTTTGTTTTGTTGAAGTGTGTTCCTCCCATACCCATTTTATTGAGAATTTTCATCATAAATGACAGTTGAATTTTGTCAAATTCTTTTTCTGCATCTATTGAGATGATCATATAATTTTTATTCTTCATTTTGTTAATGTGGTGTCTCACATTGATTGATTTGCAGATATTGAACCATCCTTGAATCCCTGAGATAAATCCCACTTGATCATGGTGTATAATCCTTTTAATGTAATATTGAATGAGGTTTGCTAATATTTTGTTGAGGATTTTTGCATCTATGTTCATCATGGAAATTGGCCTTTAATCTTCTTTTTTTGTAGTATCTTTGTCTGGTTCTGGTATCAGAGTAATGCTGGACTCAGAATGAGTTTGGAATCATTTCTTCCTCTTCAATTTTTTGGAATAGTTTGAGAGGACAGGTATTAACTCTTCTTTAAATGTTTGATAAAATTCAACCATGAAGCTGTCTGGTCCTGGACTTTTGTTTGCTGCAAGCTTTTTAAATTACTGATTCAATTTCATTACTAGTAATTGGTCTGTCCAGATTTTCTATTTCTTCACGATTCAGTCTTGGAAGATTGTATGTTTCTAGGAATTTATCCATTTCTTCTATTTTGTCCAATTTGTTGGTGTATAATTGTTTGTAGTAATCTCTTATGATCCTCTGTATTTCTATGGTGTCAGTTGTAACATCTCCTCTTTCATTTCTGATTTTATTTATTTGGGCCTTTTTTTTTTAATGAGTCTGGCTAAAGGTTTATCAATTTTGTTTATCTTTTCAAAGAATCTGTTCCTGGTTTCACTGATTTTTTTCAGTCTCGATTTCATTTATTTTTGCTCTGATCTTTATTATTTCCTTCCTTATACTAACTGTGGGCTTTGTTCTTCTTTCTCTAGTTCCTTCAGGTGTAAGGATAGACTGTTTGTTTGCGATTTTTCAGGTTTCCTGAGGTAGGCCTGTCTTGCTATAAACTCCCCTCTTAGAACTGCTTTTGCTGTGTCTCATGGATTCTGGAATGTTTTGTTTCGATTTTCATTTATCTCAAGGTGTTTTTTGACTTAGTCTTTGATTTCTTCATTGGCCCATTGATAGTTTAGTACCAATTTGTTTAGCCTCCATGTGTTTGTGTTTTTTCCAGTTTTCTTCTTGTGATTAACTTCTGGTTTCACACTATTGTGATCAGAAAAGATGCTTGATATAATTTCAATCTTCTTAAATTTACTGAGACTAGTTTTGTGGCCTAACATGTGATCTCTCCTGGAGAATGTTCCATTTGCTCAAGAAAAGAATGTGTACTCTGTGGTTTTGGGATGGAATGTTAGTTGTATATTTATTAAGTTTATCTGGTCTAATGTGTCATTTAAGTCCAATGTTTCTTTATTGATTTTCTGTCTAGATGATCTATCCATTGATGTAAATGGAGTGTTAAAATTCCCTACTATTATTTTATTACTGTAAATTTCTCCATTATCTCTCTTAATATTTGCTTTATATATTTGGGTTCTGTTATATTGGGTGCATAGATATTTACAAGTGTTATGCCCTCTTGGTGGATTGATCCCTTTAACATTATGTGATGCCTTTCTTTAACTCTTGTTACAGTCTTTGTTTTAAAGTTTATTTTGTCTGATATGAGTATTGCTACCCCAGCTTTCTTTTCATTTCCATTTGCATGGAATATCTTTTTCCATTCCTTCACTTTCAGTCTGTGTGTGTCTTTAGATCTGAAATGAGTCTCTCATAGGCAGTATATAGATGGGTCTTATTTTTTTGTACATTCATCCACGGTATGTTTTTTGATTGGAGCATTTAGTTCATTTACATTTAAATTAATTATTGATAAGTATGTATTTGTTGACATTTTGTTAATTGTTTTCTAGTTGTTTTAGTAGTTCTTCTCTGTTCATTTCTTCTTCTCTTACTCTTTCCTTGTGATTTGATGACTTTTTTAGTGTCATGTTTGAATTTCTTTCTCTTTATTTTTTTGTGTATCTATTATAGGTTTTTGGTTTGTGGTTACCATGGGGTTCATATATAACCACCTATGTATATAGCAGTCTATTTTAAGTTAATGGTCACTTAAATTCGAGCATGTTCTAAAAACACTACATTTTAACACACCCCTCCCCATGTGTTATGTTTTTAATGTCATATTTCACATCTTTTTATTTTGTGTATCCCTTAACAAATTCTTGTAGATGTAGATGATTTTACTGCTTTTTTCTTTTAACCTTCATACTAGCTATATAGATTGTTGATTCATTACCTTTACTATGTGTTTGCCATTACTGGTGAGATTTTTTTCTTTCATAATTTTCTTATTTCTAGTGATGACCTTTTCTTTTCTGTTTAAAGGAGTCCCTTTAACACTTCTTGTAAGGCTAGTTTAGTGCTGATGGACTCCTTTAGCTTTTGCTTGTCTGGGAAACTCTTTATGTTTCCTTCAATTCTGAATGATTGCTTTGTAGAGTATTCTGGCTTGTAAGTTTTTTTCCATTCAGCACTTTGAATATATCATGCCACTCCTTCTGGCCGGCAAAGTTTCCACTGAAAAATCAGCTGATAGTCTTATGGGGTTTCCCTTGTATGTAACTAGTTGTTTTTCTCTTGCTGCTTTTAAGATTCTCTCTTTATCTTTAACTTTTGACATTTTAGTTATAATATGTCTTGGTTTGGGTCTCTTTGGGTTCTTATTTGGAACTCTCTATGCTTCCTGAACCTGGATGTCTGTTTCCTTTGTTAGGTTGAAGAAGTTTCAGTCATAATTTCTTCAAATAGATTTTCTATCCCTTTCTCTCTCTTTTCTACTCTGGGACACCTATAATGCACATGTTAGTACACTTGATGTTCTCCCAGAGGTCTCCTAAGCTATCCTCATTTTTTAAATTGTTTTTCTTTCACTGTTCTGATTGAGTGATTTCCATTACCCTGTCTTTCAGATCGCTGAGCCATTCTTCTGCATCATCTAATCTGCTGTTGATTCCTTTTAGTGTAATTTTTATTTCAGTTATTGTATTCTTCTGCTCTGATATGTTTTTGGTGTTTTCTATCTTTTTGTTGAAGTTCTCACTGTGTTCATCTATTCTTCTCTTGAGTTAGGCGAGCACCTTTATAACCATTACTTTGAACTCTTTCTCTAGAAGATTGCTTATCTCCATTTCATTTAGTTCTTTTTCTGAAGTTTTGTCTTATTCTTTTGTTTGGAATTCCTTTGTCTCCTCATTTTGCCTAACTCCTTGTGTTTGTTTCTATGTATTAGGTAGATCAGCTATGTCTCCCAGTCTTGAATGGGTGGCTTTATGTAGAAGTTCCTGTGGAGCCTAGTACTGCACCCCCCATTGGTCACCAGAGCCAGGTGCTCCAGGTCACCTGTATAGGCTATGTTGTGCACCCTCCTGTTGTGCCTGGGCCGTGATTGCTGTGAGTGTGCTGGTGTGCAGGGCTGGCCCTGTGGGGCAAGGGCCACTTTGGAAGGGCTCCAGTGCTGGCTGGGGCTGTCTGCCAAGTGGAGTGGGGCAGGAGCCACTTTGGAGGGATGTCAGCTGGGGCGAGTCTGCAGGGGAATCCCAGGGTGGGATGAGAGGACTAGGAAGATAGATGGAGAGTGTCAAAAATGGTGCCCACCAGGGCCAGGTCAAATAGGTAGAAGGACAGCAAAAAAACCAAAAATGGTGTCCACCACCACTTCCGTCTCCAGAGAAAGTTCCAACAGATCCCCACCCCTCCAGCCCATGCCTTAAAATTAGTCAGTGAAACTCCTTCATGTATAACCCAAGCACTTTTCAAACTGCTACCTCTGTGCTGGGACTTGGAGCAAGTGAGTTTGTGCATATGCCCTTTAAGAGTGGAATCTTGATTTCCTATAGCCCTCAGCTCTCCCAGATGTAAGCCCCACTGGTTTTCACAGCCATAGGTTATGGGGGCTCGCCTTCCAAGTGCAGGTCCTCGGTGCTGGGGAGCCTCATGTGATGCTCCAGCCCCTCAGCTCATCTAAGAGGACATCTGAGGTTGTGATATCCCTCCCATTTGTGGGCTGTTGCACCAGGGGTGTGGGTCCTGGCTAGACTGTGTTTCTGCCCCTCCTACCCATCTCAATGTGGTTTTTTTCTTTAAATCCTTAGTTGTGGAAAATCTTTTCTGCTAGTCTTCAGGCCATTCTCAGTGACAGTTGTTCTATATGCAGCTGTAGTTTTGGTGTGTCTGTGGGAGGAGGTGGGCTAAGGGTCTTCCTACTCCACCATCTTAATCTCCATGGGAATTTTCTTTTAATGAGAATATTAATTACCAATAACACAAGGGTAAAGAAAAGCCAACCTTAATCCCACCAGGCTAAAACAACTGTTCTTGTTTGTGTCTGTTTTTCAGTATGTATCTATATGCATACCCATCTTATCAATTGCAGTTTACATACTACTTTGCGTTCTGCTTTTTTTCTCTTAAGAGTATGTTTCCAACATTAAAAAAATTCAGTTTTGGAAAGTGATGCTGGTATCAGTCTGCAGTAGTCTGAAGAGGCATTCACTGCTTAAGGAATCCTAACATGTCATTTCAGGCTTCTGTCAGTCTCCAATGACACCATTTAGGAAGAAAAGGAGGCAAGAAATAAAAAATGATGTAACCCTGTGAGGGAAGAAGACAACAGATTTGCCAAGTGCTGTTGCTTGAAAAGACACCTCTAGAGAGGCTAGGATGAAAACCACACAAATTACTGTAAGCAATTTAAGGAATCAGTGACACTTCAAGTGTGGGAAAGGAAGATGTAAAGGATAGCGTGGTCTGGAGGAACCTGGTCTTTTTCTCAAGAATGCATGGTAAAGGCGGTTAGCCAAGTGGATTTGCGTATTTCCACAAGAGCGCCTTCTTGCTCTGGGAAAGAAGGGACGGTGTCAATTACACTGCATTGGAGGGTAAAGTGCAGATTTTGCCCTGCACAGCTGAAGGCTTTTGTGGCAGAGCCCTCCCTATCCCTGCCTTAATCAGACATTGTCCTTGTCTTGACCTTGAAAAAAAGGTCAATCCATGCAGCTTCTGAAATACTGTCCTTGTAAAGGGGCACTGCTGCCTGGCATAGTAACAGGGCAAACACACATGTATTTGGTGTGTGCATGCATGTCTATTTATGCTGTCTCCCCACCGGGTCAAGGGGTACAAAGAAGACAAACTTTCTACCTTTTTTTCTACAGTTCTGTCACACTGGGGTTTTTTCTTAGCATGTGACTCTCAGGAAAAGAGAGGTCTAGGTTTACCATATAGCTGGTAGATAGAGGGAAATCACTGACCATATAACTCACTCTTTTTTTTTGGTGAGGAGGATTGGCCCTGAGCTAACATCTGTTGCCGATCTTCCTCTATTTTGTGTGTGGGATGCTGCCACAGCATGGCTTGATGGGCAGTAGGTCCGTGCCCGGATCCAAACCTGCGAACCTTGAGCTGCCAAAGCGGAGTGCACGAACTCAACCACTATGCCACTGGGACGGCCCCCTTAACTCACTTTTTGCTTTGGTAACTTGGCCCTCAGTAAACTTAAACTTAAACTCAACTTTTGCCCTTCTAATTGGTGGGTTGGAGTAAGAGAAGAGAAATGAAAGAGTGAGCCCCGCCCTTTCCTTGATGCTTTGTGTGTCCCTGGCATATCTGACTTGTGTATGGACAGGTGTTGTCATGCTGGTAAAAATCATTACCAGCTGAATTCTTGGAAAGAAGCTGAGGGTGATTTTTTTCATAATTCCAGGGCTGGGATATACCATGTTCCTCTTTGTGTGCCCTTGACATTTCTGGTTCTGTTTCCTTTCTTAAAATAAGAGGGATGGACTTTATAGATGCCATCTAATGTTCCTTCCAGTTCTGATAATATACAGTTCTATGATTTATTTATGGTTGGTCCTGCACAGCGAGGATGATGACTTAGGTAGAAGCAAATGAGAGGAGGGGAAAGGAGCTAAAATTCATCAAGGGCTTACCTCGTCCTAAGCACTGGATTGAGCACTGCATCTGTGTGATGTCCTTTAATCCCTAGCTATGGGGTGAAAAATTTCTATTCCCAACATAAAATGAAGAAATGAGTCAGAGAGAAATAACTCCCCAATGTCTTCCAGCTAGTATGCATAGAATCAGAGAGGGGGCACTTTCTTTGACTCCCACAGCCAGCCCCTTTCTAATTCTGCTTTGTCAATACCACGCTGCCCACAACTAACCACGTGGCCTGTGCCATCTCCTCTCATGCAGAGTCCTCCAATCTAAGGGTGTTGGAGGAGCTCATTGAGAGGATGTGATGGCCAGTTGACCCTGGAGCTGAACCCCAGCAATCAGAGTTCCCTCACCCTCTCCCCTATCCTTGGAATGTACATTCTTTCCACTATTCCCACACTAGGAGCAGTTTTAAGGATGCAGCCTTGGGAGAGTAAGGTGTTGTTGAGACCGTCTGGACTGAATAGGTGACTGACCCCAGTTAAGGCCTCTATATAAACTTTTAAGTTTCTGTGGGTGGATATGGAGATCTGCTCATCTTGCTGCTGCTCAAGACAAGCCTCGAAGCCTCAAGTGCAAGTTCCTTTGCTTATTAAACCTACCACCTACCAATTTGGAGTGGTCTGCCTCCTTCTTTTGTCTCTCCTTGCCCTTCATGTGCGGGAGCCAGTTTCAGATTTCACCCAAGAAGCTCCTAAGTTTTCAAACTTTCTGAAGGAGAAGAGTGGAGAGCGGAATAGTGGTTACAGGAGTGGGCTTTGGAATAACTATTTGGATAGAAATCAGAGAGAACAACTGTGAAAGGTCTTTGTGAAAAGTATAAAAACAACATTAAAGGTACTTTTAGAAGTGAGAGTTTCATAATCTCACTATCTGAAAGCAGCTATTTTAATTATTGCGTGTTTTAAACATGCATAACTATTTCATATATTCACACTTAGAGTCTGCATGTCACCTTTGTTCTGCTGTTTTTAAAATTAATATTATCTCATAAACATTTTCACTTTAGCTGTCCCACTTAATCATATTCTACCTCTTATTCCTTCTGTCTAATACATGCAGAACACATGGCAAAGAATAAAACTACTTGAGACCAAATGACTATTTTTCTAATAAATTTCTGTTTGGAATGTGTCAAAAATTGAATGTATTGATTCTATAGAGGTTAAAACATATTAATTCTAATGATATCTTAGTGAAATTAAGATATTCAGGGTTTTGGTCCTCTTTTTATATATATCTTTTCTTTTTCTTTTCAAACATGGCATTTATGGTTGATTCACTTTGCAGATAAGTGCACCTTTGAGTCACTGCTCATATGTGTTAGCATAATGTCACATCTAAATTTCATTAATTTGATGAGAAATTATATATTTTAGCTCTGTTTGCCATACATAAAAGTACATTATATATCCATAAAAATTTGGAAAGCAAAGCTTCAGTTACAGTCTAATTCTAATTAGAAGAAATAAGTGGTGTATTACATGGGAGGAAAACCAGGCACCATCATTCATCGTTACAAGCTTGTCATGATAATTTGATGGCAGTATTTTGTGCAGGATGAGAGGGATAAACATCACATGCAGCCCACTTTGATGAGTATCATTGCCTTGATTGACCTCGGCCTGCAAGATAATCAGTTCCAAAGAGCTTATAATCTGAAGGTTCTTTCCTTTATCCCCAGAGAATTAGCAGAATGAAGTTGTCTAGATGGCAGCAAGGTTGTGTCCCACAGGTGCCCCACAGGTTTATGGTCAAGATGAGCTACCCAAGATATCCAGCAAACTCAGAGGCTGGGAGTTTTTCCTTGCCATTGTTGACTAAGGTCACTTGTTTTATAACTATTATTTATTGCAGATTGGATCTGTCTGGTTTATTGTTCAGCTACAACCTTCCTAATCATGTTTCCCTTTAACCAGGCAGTCTGATGATCACAAATGGCCTTAAGATGTGGACAGTCATTGGAGAGCTAAAGGGATGAAGAGCTGAAAGGGATGGAGAGTTGAAAAGGTGAGTCTGCTACTGAGCTATCTCCCTTCACCTCCTGCAAGAAGCAGGTGATGAGACCCCAGGTGCTGCAATCTAACCCTGTGTTCTTTGTGGGTGTGGAAGTGGGGCTTTCCTGGCAGGCAGTACTATCTGTTGTGCATACAACCTACACAGAGCCCTGCCTGACGTATCAGGGAAGCAGCTGGCCCCCATTAGGGCACTAATCAGCCTACATAGGCCCTGATTAAGGTGAGCCCTCGATGCCACAGCTGGTTAATTCCGAGCACTGCCCAATGCTTGACTCCGAAGAGCTGAGCTGTAAAAGAAACCTCCCTTTCCAGAAGCCACAGGCCCTAGGAAGTCAGGGCTGAACTGATGATAGGTGCATGGGGAAGCCCAATGGGCCTTGACTTCATTTCCCATTCAGGATTGCTTTGCCCTGAGCTTCTACATTTCTTCTCTCTGCTCTTAGCGGAGGATGGTTAGCAATCTGCCCATTTCCGTTTCTGTTCCCTTCGGCCCCAAATGGCACAGTAACAGCCCCTCAAAAGTAATTACAAATGTAAGGATGACTAGTCTAGCCAGTATATAACGGGAGGGAAGTTAAGTGTCTTGTCAAACCCACGCGGCATTTGCCTGACACACTGTGATGTCATAGAGAGGGTTTAGGCTTTGGAATCAGATTGCAGTTCAAATGCCAGTTTTTTCACGTAGTATTTTGTGATATTGGACAAGTCACGTCACTTCACTTTGTTTCGAGTTTCTCGTCTATCAAATGGAGCTGATAATATCTAATTTTCAAAATTCTTGTTAATATTAAATAAAACAAGACTGATCACAGTACCTGGTCCATAGTAAGCTCCCAATGAATATCAGCTAAAAAATTATTAGCTAATGTAATAATTTATAAAACCCAGGCTTGTGGAGTATGCTTAATCCACATTAATTATAATTGCTGATATTAATATTATTATGCACCCTGTATGATGCTGTCCTTATAAAAAAACAATGATCAGGCCTCAGGGAGCAGTTGACTAGGTGGTGAACTGAGAGAGAATAGAGGTCCTTGTAGAAATCTGAGGGTGGATAGACACAAGTGAGCGACAAGTGGGACAAAGAGACTGCTGTCCACTGATCCGGACATACAAGGGCTTAGGAAGAGACATACACTGAGCAGAGTGCATGTCAAAGGCTGGCATGTGGGGAAAGGAAGGACAAAGAGTACACTGGTAACCTGAAAAGAAAGCTGCTGATAGAACAGTTTCAGCCAAAAGCCAGAAGAGATACTCTTTGATTCCCAAATGAAAATAGCATTTATTTTTCAGATTCTAAAATGTAGTCTGGAGATGTGCATTTAGCCCAGGACAGGAAAATGGATGTAAGGTAGCCTAGATAGAAAACATGTAATCATAGATAGCAGGAATAATTGAAGTAACTTTCAAATATGTAATACAGTGTGCAACATACATACAGTCATCATGTTGAGTATTACATCCCAGAGCTTGTTTATCTTATAATTGGAAGTTTGTACCTTTGACTACCTTCACCCAATTCCTGCCTGCCCACCCCCAGCCTCTGGCAACCACCAATCTGATCTCTGTTTCTATGAGTTTGGTTTCTTTAGATTCTACATATAAGTGAGATATACAGAATTCATCTGTCTTTGAGTTATCTCACTTAGCATACTGCCCTCAAGGCTTATTTATATTGTTGCAAATGGCAGGATTCCTTTTTTTTATGGCTGATAATATTCCTATATATATATCACATTTTATCTATTCATCTGTTGATGGACACTTAGGTTGTTTCCGTGATTTGTTATTGTAAATACTGCTGCAATGAACATGGGGGTGCAGATATCTCTTTGGGATAGTGATTTCATTTCCTTCAGATGTATACCCAGAAGTGGGATTGCTAGATCATAGTTGCTAAGGGAATAGTTAAAAGATCTCATCACAAGAAAGGAAATTGTAAGTATGTGAGGTGATGGATGTTAATTAAACTTATTGTGCTAATCATTTCACAGTACACCCATATATCAAATCTTTATGTTGTACACCTTAAACCTTTATAATGTTATATATCAATTATATCTCAATAAAACTGGGAAAAGAGAATTAATTGAAGGGAAATAGGAACAGAATTTCTGAGAAGCTTTCGTATTATTGCCATTTGTGATCTCTTCCGTATGTCTGATGCTTTACAGATTGTGAAACACTTTTACCCACACTGTTTGTCTAGTTATACTAATGACATGATAGATGGATGGATATTTTAATTCTCCCTTCCTGCAGATGATGAAACTGAGGTCCAAGGTGGCTGCCTGATTTGCCCAAGTTCCCACAGAAGGCAAAGAGCAGGGGCAGGGCTGAAATCCAGACTTATGAGTGCAACATGCAGCCTTATTCTATTAAACTCTATTTTTAACTTGTTTGTATTTTGGAATCTCAACTGTGTGCATTTTGGAATTCCTGAAGTTCTCTATTTTAGTATAGGTCAGTAATAAACTTGAGCAGACAAGGTGATACTTATGTCCTTAGTTAGCTACACACAATAGATATGACAGTAAAAGGAAATAAACTCAATTTTAACATATCACACTATGGTACAATCACAAGTCACTCTATAATCAGGATAAAAGCATAATCTGAGCCAAAAAGGGAGAAGAAAGAAACAAGGAGGAGTATCTTTACCTAGTTTTTACCAGTTATATTTGGGCTTAGAATAGGAAGCATTTGGAAGACCATATGGGTAGCAGATGCTATTAAAGGGGTGCTGAAGATTCACTGGTGGGATCAGGAATAGGAGTCAATGGAATAAATATCCTCATCACCAAAGCAACCTCTGCAGCTGGCACTGATGTTATCTACAGAGGGAACCCTTCCTGCGGGGGAATAGGGCCCTGATCTCTTTTCTAATGGGTCCTTGTATATTTAAGGCCTTCTGGTGACAACACAAAGGTTGTTGTGTATAATAGAACTCATGTGATTGCATGGAGTAAGTACTGATCTCATAAACCATAGAGCATCAGCACAGGAAGGGAGGTTTACTCGCCCTCCTTGTTTGATAGATCAGACTATTGAAAGCTAAAGAGGTTATTTGACTTACCGAAGGTCGCTCAGTTACATAATGGCAAATCTGGGACCGAAGTCTAGTGCTCTATCCACTGTTCTACACTCTCTTCGTGGCTTAAGATGCGCATTGTATGCACATTGTGTGTCAGCCATTGCTTTCTCTGAGTTGGGAGTTAAACATACACAACACTCATTCATTGAGCTTCTGCACTTCACCAAGTACTGTGCTAGGCGCAAGGACGTAAGACACACTATCCACACTCAAAGAGACACAATCTAGGGAGAGACCAATCAGGATCTACTTGATGCCTACTGTTTCCAGACTTCTGGAATTTCTCCTCCAGTGGTTTCAGCTCCCAGCTATACTCACTTGGTATTCAGGATACTCACTTGTCTGTCACAAACTAACATTTTATTTTATCTCTTCAGTTTCCTCTTTACATCCCCTTCACCTTTGTACCACCACAACATTGCTTATGAGGCATTTTCTATCACAAATGTCTCTCTCTCGCATTTTTGTGACAAGTATGCTCCTTCATAAAATCTTCCATGCTTTCCCCATACCTGTGTATTTTTCCTTCCACTGAGTTCATGCAATACCCTGTCTACATCATGTTTATGCCACCTATAATTTTTTTATGTTTTATCACACCTCTGGATGTATCCATCATCTCTTTTACTAAACCTTAGATCCTTGGGGCAAAAAGGTAAGTCTGATTTACGCCTATATGCCTAGCATGCCTGGAAGAGTCATCACACAGAGTAAAGTCTCAATAAGCAATCAAATCAATAAATCTAGAGACTGCATAATTTATTTAATTGAATTCAACACTCATGGATTGAATATTTACTATGAGCCGGCTGTGGTGGATGAATACTAGTTTTTTATTGGTCATTAGCAGATTCAACCTTGAGCATTGGATGTGATTGTTCCTTTCGACTTTACCCATGGGCTAAACCTTCAGGGAACTGTGAGGGAGCTCTGGGAAACTGTGGAAGCAGTGGTGTCTCCATCAAGCAGATCACTGAGTTTTTCTTGAGGTTGGAACTTAGAGAACATTCCGAACACTGGAAGACACTTCTTTCTTTTTCAAGCTAGATCTGCAGGGAAATGTAAATGAATCTTGTTTCTTCTTGACTCTCCAAACTCATTAACTCCAGTTTAAGTTTTGGGGTAATTGTTTTGGTTGAGAAACAGTATTTTGCTATGGATCTTTGTGTATCTAGCTAATGCTAAGTTCACAGGTTTGACTTCACATATATAGTTCTTCACAGTAAAATATTTTCTCAAGGCAATGTTTGTGTGTTTACAGTGTTTCTGTGCTGCTATTTAAGCTACTTTCTACAGAGTTTCCATTACTTGCTTTACTGTCTCTCTTCCATATCTAATGGCATTTACACATGACCTCATTAATTAATACCCATCCTGGTTTATATGTACAAAACTGATTTCCAGTGACACAGAACAAAAATGGGAAACTAGGACTTCTCTTTACAGCAGAACAGAGCAGGGTTCCAGCTGGTCTTTTACTTCTTTTCTTCGCCTTTCGTTATCTGAATTTATATGAGGACAAAACCAGCCATGTGCAATAGGGATTCATAATGAACTCAGAGCCCAGGTTATATCTATATGCTAACTGTAAAAATTAACACAGGCAACTCCTTTTACATTTCATGAAGTTCTTGCACATGTATTATCTCACTTGCTCACACAACGACACATCAGAAGGGAACCGTATCACTGCATTACGGTTAAGGGAACTGAGGCTCAGAAAAGTTGAATGGCCTGCTCAGGTCATTGAGTCAGTGAGTTGTAGAGCCAGGATCTGAGCCCAGATTTTTTAAAACCCAAAAGTCATGATTTTTTTTCTCTATATGAATCTGCATTCTTCTGAAAGTAGACTGTATGTAGCAATTCATTATTGCCACTGGATATCCAACAAGTGCTAAAATCTACCAATAAACAGAGCCCCCGAGCAGGTGCAGGTGTGTGTGTTCATGGTTAGCAGGTGATAGAGGAAGCATCCCAAATCAATGACGAAGGGGTCAATTATCCAATAAATGGTGCTGGGAAAATAGCCTAAGTTTATGAGGAAAATGAAATCAATTTAGATTTTCCAGTAAAACTACACATCAAAATAAAATCTAGATGAATTAAAGGCTGCCATTAATAAGAAATAAATTGGAAGAAAATATAAATGAATAATTGCCCAACGCTTGATAAGGCAAAATTTCCATGCTTAAAACTAATGAGAGATATCTCAAAGAAAGCAATCAATATATTTGACTAGATAAAATTTTAAACTTCTTTATGTCAAAACCATGAACAACAAATAATAAAGAGAAAACATTTGGGACATGTATGGCAGAAAAGGCTTAATACCCTTAATATATGAAAAGTCCATATCAATCAACGAGAAATCATTAAAACGGTTAATAAGAGAAAATAAAGGAGGAATATAAATACGTGAATATGCATTAAACAGTTATTCAAAAATATGAAACCAAAGCAAGAAGTTACTTTTAAAAATTAGGTGTACAATGTTTGTAAAGGTCGAATGAAATAAACACTCTCATTCACATACACATATATAAATTCATAGAGCCCTCAAAGAATACAATTGAGTAGTTATGTATAGAGAATAGTAAAAATATTCTATCCTTTAACCTAATAATGCTGCTTTTAGAAGTTTATTCTAAATATGATTAGAGATGTGGACAAAGATATAAACATAAAGTATCAGTTGCAATCTTATTTAAGAAATCATATTAAAACAAAAATCCTGACTGTCATAGTTGTTATTTTATTCTCATTGCCAAGAACAGGGGCTTGCACTAGGTAGGAGCTTCAAAAAATTGGTTGAATGATGGAATTAATAACGGGCTACAACCTATTGTATAATAGTTGAGGAATAGTTAAATGTATTATAGTACATCCAAATAATTAAATGTAATAATTAAAATCAACATTTTGAAGAATTTTAAATGGAAAAATAACATTGATGTAACATTTTTAAGAAAACAGGATACAAATTTCACATGCAGTGTGATAATATATGCAAATATATTGCAAATATATACATACATATCTATGTAAAGAGGAAAATATCAGACAGAAATGTGATAAAATGCTAACACTGGTTATTTCCTGGAGTTGGAATTACGGATAATTGTCATTTGCTTGATAGTACTGTTCTATATTTCTCAGTTTTCACAGAAAGCATGTATCACATTTAATTTTAAAAAAATGCACAGAATAATCTGAAAAGATTCATGTGAAAAAGTTAATAGTGATTATCTCTAGGTGATGAGATGTTTTTAATTTTTGTAAATTTCCTATAATTAGCCTGCAATTTTTTTAATCAGAAAAAATGCTGTTAAAAAGAACAGGGATTATCAGTCAATTGCATGAAAAGGTCAGCAGGAAAACTTACAAGGAATGAACATCACAGAGTCAATATTAGTGATAGAGGTGCTGCAAAGTGAGACCCTGATCAGAGTGTGATTGATCGATTGCACTAATGCCCCGATCCATAATACTTCCTACATCTATTGCCACTGCTAGGTAACTTTTAGTGCCCGCCCCCCCAACTTAGGAGTTTGGCCATATGATTTGCCTTGTCAATGGGCTTTGCAAATATGGCATAAGCAGAGTTTGAAATGGGCATGCACTTTGGGTCTAGTTTCCCCCATGACACAACCATGAGAACGTATTCCACCTGTCCTGCTGGAGATAAGACACGTGTGGCTCGGTCCCCTTTGTTAGCTCAGCTCACCAACAGCTGACTGCCAGACATGAGGGTGAACTCAGCTCAGATCAGAGCCAGCCAGCTAGTCCAGGCTAAATTGCTGATCCAAAGATGTGTGAGTTAAATAAATGCTTATGTTGTAATCCACTGAGTCATGGGGTACTTTGCTATACAGCATTATTGTGACAATAGAATCTGATTCAAAGGGGTGTAATGGCTATTTGTTGATTAGAAAGATCACAACAAAATCCCTGCTTCATTTCAAGGATGTTTATCTCTTTAGGCCTCATTGAGGGCAGCGTGAAACATTTCTCTTGACAATCAACTTCCCATCACTCAAATGCCATTCTCTCCGGTAGATTCATAGCCCACAAAGTACATAGATTACATGGGGTAAAAATGGCCCTAATAAAACACTTGAACACTCTAATTTCTGGAAAGATTTCCATACCCATCCCCCATAGACATTGATACATTGACATTCAGATTAATTTATAAATCTCTTATAAGTTTAGTTAGCATTAAAATGTCTCCATGAGTCCAATCAAATTGGAGCAATGGTAAGCTGCACTTCCTAGGAGTAGGGAGGTGAGAATAGTTCCTGGAATCTGGGCAGCATACCAGATACTGGCATTGTATGGGGCTTCCAAGCAAAGCAAAACCTAATTTTTCTCTGGCGGTTGGTATGATCTTTCCACAATTCTTTAACCTTCAGCACCAAACATTAAACCAAGTGCATGAATCAGAGGAGTGCCAAAATTTAAAGGTGGAAATCCACTACTTATGAACTCATTGAACATCATTAAGTTTCTATGCAAACACTATTTCAGGGACAAAGGAACTTGTCAGTCTGAGGGACATATCAGGCTGTCAGAGACTGATGTCATCATCTATTTGAATTACAAAATTAATGACAAAAACTGCCATTTACAGAGCATGTAAGCTGTATCAATCTTGTACTATTTTCTTTACACAATGACATCATAATAACCCCATAAGGTAAGTGTTATTCCTTCCATTTAACAGGAATATAAAACAAATACACTAGCTGAGGTTTAGAAAGGTGGGGAAACATGCCCAGGTTACAGGCCGGTATGTGACAGAGGCGGGGCTCACACCCACACGAGGTGGGACTCAAGGGCCCATTCTTACATGTCGGCTCATTCCACCTCCCGTGGCTACCTTATGGTGAGCAGACATGCTGGTTTCCACTTATCTTGGAAGTTACATTTACCCTTGTAAATCAACAGATTGGCATTCTAATTTTAAAATAGAATTTAATTCCTAATTAGCCCAGTTCTCTCCTCCAGAGTCTCTTTCATTGACACACAATAAGGACTTTTATACTTGCCTTTCATACATATCCAATAATCTTAAAACACTCCAAAAAATGTAAGTTCTCACCTAGCAATCTATAATCACTTTAATATGAGGACTTAAAGTACAATGAATTTTCTTTGTTTGCTGCTTAACATATGGTACTTTTTAATTCTGTTAGGATAATATGATAATTACAAATGCACACGATTTAATTATAATGTTTACCATGCTATTTGTGGGCTCCTGATTGTAAAAACAAGAAATATGATCCCCATATAGCTAATAAGCCTTATATTGCATCAGAGCAAACCCCACCCTTTCCTCTTTCCCTTCCTCACTCTTCTCCCTCGCCCCTTCCACTCCCCTGCCTGGGTCAGCCTTTTGGCCACATGGATCCTAGGGCAGCACATTGCCCTGTGGAGCGTCCTCTTCTCTTCCCTGTCAAGCCCTGGACACAGTGAGCTGTCTCTTGGAAAGATTTTAACAAGCAAATCACATTAAGATATGAATTTACAGCAGCTTAAAATCTTACTTTCTGGATTACATATGTTTTAATAGGGGCAGTGATAAACTTAAAAAATGAAACTCTGGCAAAAGAAATCTTAGCATGAAGTGAAAGATTATGAGTTGAAATAATTTTAGAAGTGAATCTTTTCCCAGGGCCCCTCAGCTCACATTGCACAGGTCCTGTTTCTCTCAGTGACATAGCCTTTTCTTATACAATAGCAGTAAATCATGTGGAGGCTGCAAAAAAGGGGCTTTCCCAGAGTCACGAGAAACAAAACTTGAAACTCAGAACTTTAGATTACATTCTAAGTGCTTTGCTATAATTTTATTTTCTGCAAGAATATTTTGGTTTGAGTCAAGAAAGATCTATGCTTGCCTGCTTTGAGATATTTAGAGGAAAATAAGAGTAATTACAATTCATTATGATGACAACAGTACCAATTTAAGTGAACAAAAAACACTGTATCCACACAGACTTAGTGCTTCATCTCCACACTTGAGAAGATGTTAGGCAGATAATAGACAGTTGTATCTTGAATGTATAAATGACTGAATATTTGCACACACACAAATATTGCACACACACACATGCCATACATACAGACACAATTGTACACATTCACTGCATAGACATACAAAGACAGACACACATACTTAACTTGTAAACAAAACCATTTCCTGAGATTTGGAGAAAAACATTTTGTATATCATGCCTACCACTGTGTATTTTTTGCCTTTCTGAAAGATCCCAGCTGGGGACAAAATGATGCCAATTCCTTACTTCTTCATGAAATATTGAATCTGATCAATTGACAGGCTGATGGGTCAATTTATTTAGGGAACTTTACAAATCACCTAAATATTTGTACTAGTTGTTATTTAACAATCCTGAATCTTGAGGAAATTGTGGTGGCCCAAACACGTCAATGAGAAATTAGGTCTGGAATAGCTCTGATCACATTACATTTCTCTTTGCTAAATGATAAAGTCTAGCAAGTCTTTAACCTTCTTTTCCAATAGCCTCAGGTCAGACACAGAACTCTCCTGTCCCCATAATTCTGGATTTAGAGGTATTTCTGGAATTAGGGCTACAGGGAAATGGTGTGGAGAGAGGAAGTGAGTTAAGTCGAACTTAAATGCCCTGTCCTTCACACCTACCCACAGGTGTTTTCGTCCCATTCAGTATTACCAATTTGAAGCAGCACCAGCCCTACATCTTCTAGCTTGGATTATGACATGCCTTAGATGAGTCTCTAGCACAGACATACATAGGAGACGATAGGATTTCATGAATTAGTCCTTATTTACATAATTTCCTCGAGCAAGTATTTGACTAATAAGCACCAAGCGGGATACCGTGGAAGAAACGTGATTTTATTCACTCTCCATTCAACAAAATGTTTACTGAACACTTACTAGATGCCAAATACCATTCTAGATTCTATGGATAGAGCAGTAACAAAGCAGTATTGAAAAATTCCACAAGCAGTGAACTTACATTTCATCGATAAACAATAAACGGAGCTAAAACACAAAGATAAATAAACAAACAAGATTATGCAATCCCCTTGCCCCCCAAGGATAAGGAGTATTTGCAGTAGAGGGCTAGGGAGATTTTTTAATAGCAACTTTAAAACATGTCCGATCCTCTTGCATTAGACCAGAGACACAGGTTGTATTCAAAGGAGTATTTGGTATGTGCGTTGGTGGCATGGGGGTGGTGGTTTGGGGGACTGATGTACGTCTGCAGTGGATTAAGCACTGCCTTTTCTTTTCCTTCCATAGGCTGATTTGAAAGGTACCAGTAATTGTGCCTCTCTGATAAGGTTGCTTCAGGGGAAGTGTGGCTCTTTGGCAGGCTGTGAGTCCTGCCTGTCCTGTTTGTAGACACAATGAAAACCAAATGAAAGTCAGCTGGATTTTGATATAGGCTGCCAAGAAAGCTGTGCGCCCGAGCTGCTCATCATACTGTCCTCTTTGTTGGGTTTATTTTTGCTGTAAAGGCATAGTTGTATCTGGCAAGAGCCTGCAGACTCTCCACAGTGGGATAGAATCAGTCCCTGTTTTCTCTTCATGCAAGCAAAGCAGACTTGCAGAGCGGGTAAGCTTTCACATGATAGTCGTTGCATCTGCCCAGTCACCTCTAGTCTTCAGTCTCCAAGAGACTGCTTCATAAATCCACCTCAGGGCTGATAAAGAAGGTGACACAGGGGAGTGAATATGAGGAAGGAAGATGGTCTTTTACAAGTGGATCCCAGAAGGTCAGGTTAACAGAAAGCCTGGGCTTACATGTTCATGACTGAGCATTCCTGCAACTTCAGCCACATGGATGGTTCAGATCAGTAGCAGTCCATAGTTTAATGGAAAAGTATGAAATGAGTGCAATTTGTCCTGAGTTGCTTTATTTGATCCCAGGACTCAAGAGAATTATTCCTTCCTTCAATCTACGTTTGAAAGTAGAGAAAGGCAAAACAGCCAAGCAAAGACAAAAAGAGGCATGCTTTTCCTTTGAACGACAGGAAGGAGCTCATTACAGAGTCAACCAGAGTTGACTCCACTCAGGCTTATCTGCTCTGGACAATGACCTCAGAACTAGGCTTCCTATGGCAGTTTCATTACATAGAAAAGATTGCCTGATGATAGCTAATGGAGCTGAAGTGTGACTACTTGAAGACAGGAAGTTTTGATTCTCATATATTGTCATTGCCTTTATTTGCTTCCAAAATACCTTTTTAATGCATCACATTAAAGATTAAAGGAGATAAAATCATGTGATTATGTCAAACAAAAAAATAATTCGATAAAATACAGGACCTATTCATAATGAAAGTTTCTAAAAATTAGGAAAAGAAGAAAACATACATATTCTTATAAAGTGAATCTACTAATACTTACACAAACACCATATTCAATTTTCAAAAATTGGAAGCATTCCTGCCAAAGTAAGGAAAAAGTCAGAGATATCTACTGCTATCACCTATTCACCCCTCTCCAACTTTATGCTGGAAACCATACACAATGTAATAAGACAATAAGAACAAATTGCATAAAGAAGGATAGAAACTGAATTATCATTTTTAATAGATAGTATTCTAATTTCCATAAAATGTCCAATATAACATAAAATATTTGAATGGTTAAGAGAATTAAGTTGCTATATTAATCTCAAGAACTAACATCCATATACATTAAAAACGACCAATTAGAAATTATAATTTTAAGACAATAGTAACCATTTATAGTAGCACTAAAACTAGAAGATATCTAGGAAATTATGAAACAAAAGCAATGCAAAACATATGAAAGAAAAATTATAAAATTTTATTAAAGGTAATTAACATAACAAAAGCAGCTATAAATTATATTTATAAACATAAAGACCCATCAAATTAAACCAAATTTCAAAAAAATCCCTCAATTAAAATCCTGGCATGACTGTTTCTAAAATTCATATGGAATGATAGTTGGGAATTACCAAGACAATTTTGAAGAAGAAAAGGAGACAAAATTCATTCTACCAAACTTAGGATAAAGCTATAAATAGCTAAAATATGGTGATCTGGGCTCATAAATATTTACTTAGGTCAAATGAACAGAATAGAAAGCTGAGAATCAGCCTGTGTATGTATGGGGATTTGTGTATGAAAGAGGTGACTATGCAGATTAATGGGAAAGACAGACTTATTTAATACTTTTGCTGGGCCAATTAGCTAACCATGTTAAAAGAAATGAAAAGTAAAATTATATCTGTACCTCACAACAAAAACAAAAAACAATCCCATATTCATTAAAGACATAAATATGAAAAGCAAAACTTAAAATCTTTTATAGAAAATATGAGTATATATTTATTGTATCAGAGTAAGAAAGCATTTCTGGCAAAGACATAAAATAACACAGAATAAAGGAAAAGATAGACACATTTAACCACATTAAAATGAAAAATACAACCCCTTAATGACAACAGTATAAATATTCTTAAGAAAACAAATTAGAATTGGAAAAAAGACATTTATTTTGCATATTACTAACCAGTGTAAATATTTTGAGTATATAAAGAGCTTATTGAAAATCAACAAGAAAAATACAAACTACCAAATAGAAAAAATGTCAAAAGTTTGGAACCAGCAGTTTTCAGGACAGGAGATCTGAAAGGCCAATATATATATATATATATATATATATATATTTAGAGAAGCTCTATATACTAGAGAGTCCTTGCACAAATTTTAATTGTAACAGATTAGTTAAAAAACACAAATTCCCCAACAGTACAGTCTAAATGTCCATGGCATATTAAGTATGAGTGATTGCATAAAGTACGAACTTCACTGCTAGATCTTCATTTCACAAACTGCTACACAAATAACATGCTTAACGTGATCAGTGACCAGTTATGTGTCTTCTTTCAGTCTGTGAGTCATTGGTTATTGCACCTCTGTTATTTAGTTTACACACAGATAGCAGTGCACATCGTTGTGTTGCTTATCTCCTAGAAATAGCATTATGTAATATTTTACAAAAATAAATACTGGAAAGAAGAAACTGGCCAACAAAGATGGAAGTGCAGCAAAGAAATTAAAAGTAATTACACTGGAATTGGAAATGGAATCAGATGTAAATGAAGCAATAGAGGAACTAGTTGACCATGGAAAGCTGACACTGGCACCATTTGAGAAAGTCTAATATGATGCCCTAGGAAGTTAGTGAAAGCAAACTTACCCGTGTGAATTAGGAGTATGGTACAATGAAGAGGAGGAAGATGCCCAGCGGAAGTGATGCCTGCAAAAAACTTCACAATAAAGGGAACACTCAGAGATATTTGCACTTTTATGATAACAAAGTGTAAGGAATAAAATGTTGAAAGATTCAATAATTTTCCAAATGTTGAAATAAAATGTTGAACTTAGAAAGGGAAATGACAATTTGTTAAGAAGGCTTAGAAATAATGCTTTCTCTGTATCATGTTATACAGCAGTAAGAAGGCTAGCACTATTTAAACTACTCGATAAATTTTTTTACAAAGAAATAAAACACTTCAATCCTCAATATTGCTAATGTTTTAAATTACAGTGTATTTAGTAAATATTAACATTATGATTTTTTCATTTCCATATACATTTGTAACCAATCGAGAGTTTTAAATATTTTGACAAAAGTTGACAAAAATTGCATTAATTGTAATTTTTTCCTGTTGATTATTTATGTCACTTTGCATGATTTTGGCATGGACAGTCATTTTTATAGTCTTACACTACTGTACAAAGTGGGGACTACCTGCACTGTTAATCAGGACAGTGCATATCCAACACCATGACATACCATTTCAGATCCAACAGACTTGAAATATTTAAAAATTTGAGATGTACCTTTGTGTGTTCAGCCTTGAGTCTATGGCCTTAAACACCCTCTGTGTGGACCAAACTCCCTTGGGCAGGGACAGGAAGAAGCACAAAGAGATTAATCCAAACAACAGGCTGTGAAGATTGCTCCCATATTAAGTCAAGTCACCAAGGCATCAGGAGAATGAGTCCAAAACTTTTCCCAGTCCAGGAATTCTTTACTGAAGTAATGACTACAGGCTATAAAATGAGCAAAATACTGTTGAAACAATGTCAAATTACAACCTTGTGAATTTTTTTAGCTATACTGATCTGACTTCAGACAGCAGGATAAACAATGGATTAAATATTTATGCGAAACCCCAAACTTCTTTTCAACCTTTGGTCTCCACCCAAGTTTTTACCTAGTGCCTCCCTCAGGGCTATGTATACACCTCACAGGCAATCTGAAGTGTTGCCCATCTCTGTATACAATTGAGGTGTATATAGTCAATTCATTTTATTATCACGTCATTATAACAAGGGAAACGATTTTGTATTCTAGTCTTTGTTCAGAGCCATGCAGAGAATAGTCTTAGTGATGATCCTAAAGTGTGTTGGTTTTCATCCAAATGTAGATAAACTTTTAAAAAAATCTTTTCTCTCTTTATTCTTCAGGTCGAACAATTTCTATTGAACTACCTTCAAGTTTATTAGCTGTCCTCTGTCACGTTCATTTTGCTAATGAGCTCAACGAGTGAATGTTTTATTTCAGATATTGAATTTTTCAATTACAAAATTTTCATTTGGTTCTTTTATATAACTTCTGTTTCTATGCCTGAATCTTCTGTTTTCCTTTTATTTCAAGAGTGTTTGCCTGTAGTTCATGGAGCATAGTTGTAATAGATGATTTGAAATCTTTGATAATTCCAGCACATGAGTCATTTCAGGTTCCTATCTGTTGATTATCTTTTCTCTTGAGAATTGCTCAATTTTCCTAGTTCTTTGTATGTCAAGTAATTTTGGTTGTATCTTGGACATTTCGAGTGTCATGTTGTGAGACTTTGGGTCTTGCTACAATCTTCTGGAGAATGCTACTATTTTGCTTGTTTGTTTGTTTAGCAGACAACATACTTCATTAGAATCCGACCGCAAGTTCTGTTTCACTATTTGTGGGTGATAACTCCAAATGTCAGTTTAGTGTTCAAAGTCTTCACTATGTTGCTTTGGGTCTTTCCCAGGCGCATGTCCCTTAAAGATTAGTCTGTTTTATATGATAGTCTATGTCTCATAACTTTGCTATGCTGTTTCAGGCCTGTTGCACAAATGTGGTGCTCAAGGTAGAGCTGAGAACCTGTGTCAGCTTGCACACAGATTTAGCGTATTTGCTTCTCTAGCTCTTTTTTTTCCTTGGTTTTCCCCACACTCTCTGACTCTGAGGGGCCCCTAATTTGCATTACTCTAGGAAGAAAGAAATTCCTCCCAGAATTTTAACCACTGATGGTGTACGCAATGTTTTTATGCACAATAATGTTCTAATGTACAACAATAACACCAACGTTGTTAGGGTGACTGGACCACCCATGAGGCAAAGCGAGAGAAAAGAGAGGAAAAAATAATGGGCATCCTTTCATACTCTATGACCACAGGTTCCCCCTTTTCCCAGTTTCTCTGACTAGAAGTTTTCTCTTGGAGTTACCAGTACTGTGTAGTTCCATGACAGGGACTACCTTGGGGCAGAGTCAGAAGAAAAAATAAAAGAAAGATATACAAAAGAAAAAAAATAGAATTCCTCCTATATTCTTCAACTCACTGAGGCCCCTTTTCTTACTCATCTGCAGGAAAAGGGGTTCTCTTGGAGTTTTAGTTGTCTATACTTGCTTTGCAGTTCTGTTTGTGGCTCCCTGCCCCTTGTGGAAAGCTGGGAAATAAAAGAGGAAAACAGACAAAAAACAAAATCAAAACCAAGGAACTTACCCCATAGCATTGTGGTCATTCTTCATCTTTGACTTCCAATCCACTGACAACTGTTTACTTTTCAAAATCCACAATTGGTTGCTGTTTATATTGCATCCACAGTTTTTAGTTCTAATCGGTGGAAGAGATGGGCTATAGTTGGCTTACTCTATTTTGGTCTGCTTCTGTTATTAAAATTACATAAAGAGCCAGATGTTCACTTTCCCTTATATCATATTGACATTAGTGGTGTTAAATTGACCTGTTTATTCTCTGCTCTTTTATTATTGATTCTACTTTAAGAGACAAATATATTTTTCTTCCTTTTAAGTCAGTTTTCTTACATACTATCATTTTTCCTGACTTTTATTTTATTTTACTCTTCATCAGTAAAAGTTTAGGAGTTAAAAAACCCTTAAATACTGACAGTAAAGCATAAATTAAACAACTATTTTTGAGATCAACTTGGAAATTGAAGCTACACCTATCCTACAACTCAATAATTCTGCTCATTGATATGTACACCAAAGAGACACTTGTAAATATGCACAAGGAGATACATACAAGTATGTTTATTTCAGCATTGTTTATAAAGGGAACAATTGGAAATAACCTGTAAGCCCAACAATTGGGGAATGAATAAAGTGTAGTAAGTTTAATCAAAGGAATACTAAATAGCAATTAATATAAAAACTAAATATATGTATATAAACACGGGTAAATATCAAAAATTCTAAGAGGAAAAAGCTGTTTGCAAAAATTATGCATGTTATGATATTTATATACCATTTGAAACCAGAAAATGTTATATAATCCAAAGATAAGAAAAATACATACCAACCTTTAGAATAGTACTTTTCTCTGACAAATAAATATAGGACTCTGGCTGGGGTGTGTGAGTGGGGATATGGCTCTATCTAATGTCTTATTTTATTTATTTTTATTTTATTTTATTTATTTATTTTTTATGAGGCAGACCAGCCCTGAGCTAACATCCGTTGCCAAGCCTCCTCTTTTTGCTGAGGAAGACTGGCCCTGGGCTAACATCCATGCCCATCTTCCTCTACTTTATACGGGACACCGCCACGGCATGGCTGACAGGCAATGCGTCAGCGGGTGCCCTGCATCCGAACCCTTGAACCCCAGACTGCCAAAGCATGACCCAAACCACTGCGCCACTGGGCCACCCCCTCTAATGTTTTATTCCTAACAAAAATGTCAACATTAAAATGGCAAAAAATGTTAACATACACCAAATCTAGGTGGTGGGTACACAAGCATGTGTAACATATTTTCTATACCTTTCAATATGTTTAAAATATTTCATAATTTACTTTATTCTAACTGTTTTGTCCAGTTACAGTTCTTCCTTCTTATTGATTAGTTTGAGTTAAAACAAAGTACATTTCTCATAAAAATACCAAACATTGCAAAAACTTTGGAAACTGTATAAAATAAGCAAAAGTAAATTATATCAACCATAACTTGCCAGAAATAGCACTACCAATCTATTCATTATTCATTCATTGATTAATCCATTAAATAATATGACCTGTGCCGCTTCTAGGCTCTGGGTACATTGCAGAAATATATAACACCTGATCTCACAGAGCTTATCATCTAGTGGGGTAATATCCACAATAAGAAAAAATACACACACATATGAACAGGTATAGATAAGCAAGAGAGATTTCCTTTTGCAAATTTCCTTAAAGTCATTTTTATGTGGTGCTTTACACAAGTGAAATAAACTATGTAGTTTTGGTTTTAAGCATAAGTACTAGATGGGAGATATAAACAATGGGCAATGAATGACAGGTAATTATGCCTCTTTATTGTTATTATTATTATTAACCTTTGCCAACTTAGAGAAAAAAGGCCAATTATTCAGTTGATTCAACTGAAATTTTTAAGATGCAGAAACTCATAACTACAATACCTTGGCAATGAAAGTAGACATTATTTTCCCTATTTTGCTCTGCACGTGTGAAGGGAGGCAAAATGGCCTTTTAGTTTAGTGACGTTTCTGGCAGAGGGCTGTAGCACTATTTCGCCATTCTGTTTCTGTTAGCAGAGCAGGAACAGAAAAACAGAACTCATTATTGTTCAGGTAATAATCAAAATTGGAAAGCAAATCCATCTGAACCAAAGGGTGAAAGAAATAACATTAACTTGATCTTGGAAAAACAGCAAAAGTTAAAGGGCAATAAAACTTCCAGTTTCAATTTCAACATTTAAAGATTTTGGACGTCATCATTCCCATCTTTACAACAAGAAAAAGTAGGACAAACTGAAAAACAATGACTTTTCTTGGATCCACAAGGGAAACTGAGGTAGCAGGGCAAACTGCCACCCCAGAATCTGGAAAGACAGGAGCATCCAGAGACACAGAGAATACCTTCTTACCTGAAGACACACTAGAGCCCTTAATTATTAGGACTATTTAAATGGTAATTATGATGACTTGCTGGAGGCCAAGTGTGGACTAGCATTAGAGAGAGAAATCCTGAGGGCTGCAGTCTTAAATGGAACCCCACATGTCTGTGGGCTTTACCCCCAGAAACCCTATTAGATTCTCATGGTGAAGATCTGAGATGGATCCCCCAACTCTAGCAAGAGGAGTGGAAGAGTAATCCTTGTGAAGTACACCCGCAGCCTCCTTCATAACAAATGCCCACTCTCCAGGGGAAAGGAATTTGCCAGTCTTATCCCAGCTAGGGAAAAGTAATTCTTTACCCAACAGCTCCCTCCAAACTTCCTGTCTCACATAAAGGGGGAAAAACATACTAAAACAGGGAAGGGTTTTACAGAAATAGATTAGGAATACAGCCTCCAAGGAAGGGAGTAGTGGTCAGGAAGTGGGGGGGCAAGATACACCACTGGAGAAACACGTGTGAATGCCACAGTGCACCAAAAGACTGAAGCGTAATCAGAATGTAATAGCCAGTTCTTTCCTCTCCCACACCATACTAACACACGAACAAGATTGTGGTGCAATAACTGGCTCACAGCTGAAAGTGCTGCAAGGCAGACTCTCTGAGGAGGAGTACTTAGAGAGCACCAAAGTCAAGAAGCAAGACAAAAACTGGCCACCAAGGGAATGTTAAGCTTCTGGCACTTATTTTTATAGCAAACATTAAACACAGCCCAACTCTTAGCCAGATAAACATAAATCCTCACAAGGATTTACCAAAGGCCCATTTACTTTGGTTCCTACTACCCAATACAACATGTTCAAATTTCAGAAAAAAATTACAAGACATGCCAAAAATCAAGAAAAAACACATTCTGAAGAGACAAAGCAATCATCAGAAACACACTAATATGTGACACTGATGTTGGAATTATCAGATATACCATAATTAATATGTTAAGCATTCTAAAGGAAAAAGTAGACAGTATGCAAGAACAGGTAGGTAATATAAACAAAGAGAAGAAAATCTAAGAAAGAATCAAAAAGAAATTCCAGTAATCAGAGACACTGCAGTAGAAATGAACAACGATGGGCTCATCAGCTGGTTTGATCAGTAAACTTGATATATTTAAGAAAATAATCAATGACACTGACTATAGGTCAATAGAAACTTCCCAACTGAAATGCAAGGAGAAAAAAAATAATGAAAACAGCAACAACAAACAAAAAAAGCAAAATGGAACAGAACATCTAAGAACTGTGAGACAGTATCAAAAATTATACCATAATAATTAAAATTCAAGAAGAAGAAAGAATGGAGCAGAAAAATATATATATATTAGATTTAATAATAGCAGAGAACTTTCCAAACTTAGACACAAAACCATAGATCCAGGAAGCTCAGAGAACACCAAGTAGGATAAATATAAACATATAAACACATACACACACACACACACACACACAGTATCAAAGAGAACAAAGACAAAATCTTGAAAGCCACCAGAGTCAAAAAACACTTTACTTATAGAGGAAAAGGCTAAGAATTACTATGTAATTCTCAACAGATCATGCAAGCAAAAATAAAATGTGTGAAATTTTTTAAATATTAAAAGAATAAACCACTAAGCTAGAATTCTGTATCCAAAGAAATTACCCTTCAAAAGTGAAGGAGAAATACTTTCTCAAACAAAAAAAAAGTATTGAGGGAAATTTATCAGCAGCAGACCTTCCCTGCAAGAAATGATAAAAGGAGTTCTTTAGGCAGAAGGAAAATTATATAAATCAGAAACATGGATCAAATAAAAAAGGAAGAGTGACAGAGAAGGAATAAAGGAAAACAAAATAATTTTTTTTGTTTTTCCTAATATTAATTTATCTAAAAGAACTGGAAACAAAAGTGGGTTTCTCAAAAATTGACAAACCATTAGTTAGATGGACTAAGAAAAAAAGAAAGAAGACTCAAATTACTAAAATCAGAAATGAAAGTGAGGTCATTACTACCAATTCTACAGAACTAAAAACGATGAATAACTGCAAGCCAACAAGTTGGATAAGCTAGATGAAATGGACAAATTCCTAGAAACACAAAACGTACCAAGACTAAATTATGAAGAAATAGAAAATTTGAATTGACCTATCCAATGTGTGTGTGTGTGTTTATTCTCCCACGCCACCAAGCAATTAACTGAATTCTGACAGTATCTACCTGGAGATTGCAATTCCTGCTGTCCCCTGCACTTCTGACTGACCAACTATAGATCAGAGGTTTTAATGATCCCCTCATTGGATTTGATTAATTTGCTAGGGGGACTCACAGAACCCAGGAAAGCAGTTTACTTAGTGTTTACCAGTTCATTATAAAAGGATACGATAAAGGGTACAGGTAAATATCCACATGGATGAGATGTGTAGGGCAAGGTATGTGAGAAGGAGCGTGAAGCTTCCATGCTCTTTGAGCATGCCATTCTTTCTGAATCTCCTCATGTTCACCCACCTGGAAACTCTCAGAATCCCATCCTTTTGGGACATTTATGGAGGCTTCATTAGATAGGCATGACAGGTTAAATCATTGGTCATTGGTAATTGAACTCAAACTCCAGCCCCTCTCCCCTCCACAGAGGTTGGGGGTGCGACTGAAAGTTCCGACCCTCTAATGACAGAGTTATTTCCCCTGGCAGCCAGCACCCATTCTTTTGGATACCTAGTGGGTTTTCCAAAAGTCACCTCATTAACATAACAAGACACCTTTATGACTCTTATCACTTAGGACATTCCAAGGGTTTTTGGAGCTCTGTGCCAGGAATGGAGACAAAGAACAAATATATATTTCTTGTTGTAAATCACAATCTTACTACCCATAACTAGTAAGGAGATTGAATCAGTAATCAAAAATCTCTCAACAAAGAAAAGCCCTGGACCTGATGGCGTCACCGGTGAATATACCAACATTTAAAGAAGAATTAATACCAATCCTCCTTTAAGTTTTCCAAAAAAATTGAAGAGGAGGGACCACTTCCTAATGCATTCTATGAGGCCAGTGTTATCCTGATACCAAAGCCAAAGACACTACAAGAAAAAAAAAAAAAAACTATAGACAAATATCCCTTATGAACACTGATGCAGAAATCCTCAACAAAATACTAGCAAATAGAATTCAGCAGCATATTAAAAGGGCTATTCACCATGACCAGGTTGAATTTATTTCAGGGGTGCAAGAATGGTTCAACATATGAAAATTGATCAACGTAATATGCCACATCAACAGACTAAAGAAAAATAATGATTATTTCAATTAAAGCAGAACAAGCCTTTGACAAAATTCAACACCCTTTGATGATAAAAAAACACTCCAAGTAGGGATAGAAGGAAACTATCTCAGCATAATAAAAGCCATATATGAAAAACCCACTGCAAACATCATACATAATTGTGAAAGACTTACAGCTTTCCTCTAAGAGCAGTAACAAAGTAAAGAGGTTTGCTTTCACCACTTCTATTCAACATAGTATTGGAAGTACTAGCCAGAGAAATTAGGCATGAAAAAGAAATAAAAGGCATCCAAATTTGAAAGGAAGAAGTAAAATTTCCTCTTTGCAGATGGTATGATCTTGTATGGAGAAAACCCTAGAGAAAACTGTTAGAACTCATAAATGAATTCAGCAAAGTAGCAGGATACAAAGTCAACATGCAAAAATAAGTTGCATTTCTATACACAAACAATGAACAATCTGAAAAGGAAATTACAAAAACAATTCCATTTACAATAACATTAGAAAGAATAAAATACTTAAGAATTAGCTAGGGGCCGCCCGGTGGCGTAGCAGTTTCGTCCGCGCTTGGCAGCCCAGGGTTCGCCGGTTCGGATCCCGGGCGCCTGTGACGCACTGCCTGTCAGCCATGCCGTGGTGGCGTCCCATGTAGAGTGGAGGAAGATGGGCACGGATGTTAGCCCAGGGCCAGTCTTCCTCAGCAAAAAGAGGAGGATTAGCAGCGGATGTTAGCTCAGGGCTGGTCTTCCTCGCAAAAAAAAAAAAAAAGAATTAGCTTAACCAAGGAGGTGAAAGACTTGTACAATGAAACTAGAAGACACTGATGAAAGAAATTGAAGATATAAATAAATGGAAAGATATCCTATGTTCATAGACTGGAATAATTAATATTGTTCAAATGTCAATACCATCCAAAGCAATCTACAGATTCAATGAAATCCCAATGACATGTTTTGCAGAAATAAAAAAAAACCCATCCTAAAAATATCACGGAATCTTAAGGGACCCTGAATAGCCTAAACAATCTTGAAATAGCAAAACAAACCTGAGGATTCACACTTCTGGATTTCAGAATTCACTACAAAACTACGGTAATCAAAACTTGTGATACTGGCATAAAGATAGACACATACATTAATGGAATAGAATAGAAAGCCCAGAAACAAACTCTTGCATATATAATTAAAGGATTTTTGCCAAGGGTGCCAAGGCCATTCAATAGGGAAAGGACAGTCTTTTCAACAAATTGTGCTGGGAAAACTGGATATCCACATGCAAAGGAATGAATTTGAACACTTACATATGAACATATACAAAAATAAGCTCAAAATGGATCAAAGACTTAAATGTAATACCTAAAACAACAAAACTCTTAGAAGAAACTATAAGACAAAACTTCACAACATTGGATTTGGCAATGATTTCTTGGATATGACACCAAAGGAACAGGTAACAAAAGAAGAAAAAGGCAGATTGGACTTCATGAAAATTAAAAAATCTTGTGGATCAAAAGACACTACCAACAGAATAAAAAGGCAACCCACAGAATGGGAGAAAATATTTTCAAATCACATATTTGATAATTAGTATCTAAAATATATAGAGAAGCTCCTAAAACTCAAGAACAAAAACCGAACAACCTGATTCAAAAATGGACAAAGGACCTGAATACATATTTCTCCAAAGAAGATAATTCAACAGTCAATAAGCACATGAAAAGATACTCAACATCACCAATCATTAGGGAAATTAAAATAAAAAATACAATGATACACTACCTCACACCCACTAGGATGGCTACTATTGAAAAAAAAAACAGAAAATAACAAGTGTTGGTGAGGATGTGGGGAAATTGGAACACTTGTACACTGTTGATGGGAATGTAAAATGGCACAGCAATTGTGGAAAACAGTATGGAAATTCCTCAATATATTAAAAATAGAATTACCATATGATTCAGCAATTCTACCTCTGGGTATGTACCCCCAAAGAATTAGAAGCAGGGTCTCAAAGAGATATTTGTACACCCATATTTATAGCAGCATTTTTCACAATAGCCAAAACATGGAAACAACCCAGTGTCCATTAACAAAAAAATGGATAAACAAAAAGTGATATATACATAAAATGGAATATTATTCATCCTTAAAAAGGAAGGAAATTCTGCAACATGCTACAACATGGATGAATCTTAAAGACATTATGCTAAGTAAAATAAGCCAGTCACAAAAAGACAAATATTGTATGATTTCACTTATGTGAGGTACTTAAAGTAGTCAAAATCCTAAAGACAGAAAGTGTAATAATGGTGGTTAGGGACCAGGGGAAGGGAGAATGGGGAGTTGTTTAATGGGTATAGAGTTTCAGTTTTACAAGATGAAAAGAGTTACGGGGATACATGGTGGTGATAGTTGCATAATAATGTGAATGTATTTAATACCACTTAACTGTAAACTTAAAATGGTTAAGATGGTAAATTTTATGTTATGTGTATTTTACCAAAATAAAAAAACTAGTTGCTTGAAGTAATAACAGGAACAATGTGTTGGATGATTATAGCATATGGATAAGTGAAATAAATGAAGCAATGTCACAAGGGATGAGAGGAAGAAATTGGAGATATTTTGTTATAAGGAACCTGCCATACAAGAGTAGCATAGTGTTATTAAAAGATTAATTTATGTTAGTTAAAAATGTATATCATAAACTCTAAGGCAACCCCTAATTTTGTTTAAAAAGCAGTTCATTGATATCGTGAGAGAGGATATAAAATAGAATCATATAAAAATGCTCACTTAAAACCAGAGAAAGCAGAAAAAGAGGGAGGGAGAGAATCAAAAAACAAATGCCAGAAATAGCAAACAGTTATAAAAATGGTAGATATTATTAATCAAATTAAATCAATAATCACTTTAAATGTAAATGGTCTAAATATACCAATTAAAGATAGAGATTTCCAGAGTGGATAAAAATATGACACAATTCCATGTTGTCTATAAAAAACTCACTTTAATTATAAAAACTCAAATAGGTTAAAAGGGAGATAACAGAGAGAAACATATACCATGCTAACACTAATCAAAAGAAAGCTGGAGTATCTCTATTAATTTCAGAAAAACTCAGACTTCAGAACAAGGAAGACCATCAGGAATAAGTAGGAGAATTACATAATGATAAAGAGATCAGCTCTCCAAGAAGACATGATAATTCTAAACATATATGCACCTAACAAGAGAGCTTCAAAATATATGAGGTAAAATCTGACAGAAATGAAAGTAGAAATAGATCTACTATTCTAGTTAGAGACTTTTATATCCTCTGTCAGGGACTGATTGATCAAGCAGGCAGAATATCAGTAAGATATAGATGATCTAATAGCACTATCAATCAACTTGACCTAATTGACATTTATAGAATACTCCATCCAACAACAGCAGAATTAACATTCTTCTTAAGTTCACATGGAACATTCACCAAAATAGGGACATTCACCCAAAATGGGCCATAAGTCACACTTTAACTTTCAATAACTAGAAATCATACAAAGTATATTCTCAGGCCACACTGGAATTAAACTAGAAATCACTAAGAGAGAGAAAGCTGGAAATTTTCCAGATATTTGGAAATTAAGCAACACAATTATGTTAACACACAGGTCAAAGAAGTCTTGTGAGAAATCTAAAATACTTTGAACTAAATGAAGATAAAACATAACTTATCAAATTTGGGGGAATTCAGTAAAAATAGTAGAGAGAAGTTCATAGTGTTAAATGCACATAGTAGCAAAGATGAAAGATCTAAAATCAACAACCTAAGTTTATCAGAAACTAGAGAAAGAAGTGCAATTTAAGTCAAAATCAAGCAGAAAACATTATAAAAATTAGAGAAGAAATCAAATTTAAATTGAGAAAATCAGTGAAACCAAAACTTTGTCCTTTGAAAAGATTAATTCCATTTACAAACCTCTAACAAGGCTAAACAAATTAAAAACAGAGAAGACACAGATATTGTAATTGTGTAAAAAAGTCATTATTTTTAGATACGAAAATTTAATTAATTAGACTGTAATGTTATGATGGTTGTAGCTTAAAAATGGATGAAGCAAACATGGCAAAATGTGAAAATTTGGTCATGGGAATATAGATGTTTTTGGATTATTCTTTCTGCCTTTCTGTGTATTTGAAAATGTTTCTAATCAAAAGTGAAAACAAGAATTCCAAACTTTTTTTTTTATTATAAAAGTGAAACATGCTCACTAAAGGAAATTGAGGGAGAAAGAAAAGTAATACGAATAAAAAGCAATTATTATCTGGGGCCGCCTGGTGGCACAGCGGTTTCATTTGCACTTGGCAGCCCGAGATTCGCGAGTTCGGATCCCGGGCGCCCGCTGACGCACTGCTTGTCAGCCATGCCGTGGCGGCGTCCCATATAAAGTAGAGGAAGATGGGCACGGATGGTAGCCCAGGGCCAGTCTTCCTCAGCAAAAAGAGGAGGATTGGCAACAGATGTTAGCTCAGGGCTGGTCTTCCTCACAAAAAAAATAAAGAAAAAAGCAATTATTATCCTACCATGCAGAGATAATCATTATTTATATTATGATATGTTTTCTCCCTTACATTTACAAATTTAATTATTTTTGTTTTACAAAATTATGAGTACTCAGAATATATAGTTTTGTATTGATCTCAGATTTTATTTTTTTTTAAATTGAGATATAATTGATATATAACATTGTATTCATTTTAAGGTGTACAACATAATGATTTGATATATGAATGTATTGTGAAATGATTATCACAATAACTTAAAACAGTCCATTTTAAGCTGATAGCAAGTTAACTTTGATCATCTACAAAATCTTCACCTTTTTTGTTCTCCTCTTTTATATTTTTGATGTCATTATTAACTTTTTGTATTGTAGATTTGTTAAGAAATTATGATAGCTGTAATTATTTTTAACTCTCCTTGCCTTTGACCTTTATTCTATAATTAAATGCTTTACACACCATCCTATTACAGAATTCGGGTTTTCTAAGCCTGTATATTTATTTACCTTTACCTGTGTGTTGTATACTTACATATGTTTTCATATCACTGATTAGCATCTTTTCATTTCCTGATTTCAAACTATACTACAAAACTATGGTAATTAAAACAGTATGGTACTAGCATAAAAATGGACACATAGACCAATGGAACAGAATAGAGAGCCTAGAAATAAATCCACTCATATACAGTCAACTAATATTTGACAAGGGAGCCAAGAACACTAAATGGAGAAAGGATAGTCTCTTCAAAAAATGGTATTGGGAAAAATTGGATAACCATATGCAGAAAAATGAAACTAGATATGTCTATCTTATACCACTCACAAAAGTTGACTTGAAATAAATTAAAGACTTAAATACAAGACCTGATGCTATAGAACTCCTAGAAGGAAACATGGGAAAGAAGCTCCTTGACATTGGTCTTAGCAATTTTTTAGCTATGACACCAAAGCACAAACAACAAAAGCAAAAATAAACTAGTCGGACTACATCATGTCATAAAGCTTCTGCACAGCAAAAGAAACAATCAACAAAATGAAGAGGCAACTTACAGAATGGGAGAAATATTTGCAAATCATAATCTGATAAGGGGTTAGTATCCAAAACATGTAGGGAACTCATACAACTCACCAACAAAGAAACACAACCTGATTGAAAATTGGCAGAAGAACTGAATAGACGCTTTTCCAAAGAAGACATCCAAATGGCCAACATGTACGTGAAAAGATGCCTGAAATACCTAACCAAAAGGGAAATGCAAATCTAAACCACAATGAGGTATCATTTCACCCTTGTTAAAATGGCTATCATCAAGAAGAAGAGATAACAAGTGTTGGCAATGATGTGAAGAAAAGGGAACACTTGTATGATGTTGGTGGGAATGCAGTTGGTTCAGCCACTGTGAAAAGCAGTATGGTGGCTCCTCAAAAAATTAAAAATAGAACTACCATATGATCGAGCAATTCCACTCCTGGATATATATCCCAAGGACATGAAAACAGGATATCAAAGAGATATATGCACATCAATGTTTATTGCAGCATAATTCACAATAGCCAAGATATGGAAACAACCTGAGTGCCTATCAATGAATGAATGGATAAAGAAGTTATATATATACATAATGGAATGTTATTCAGCTGTGAGAAAGAAGGAAATCCTGCCATTTGCATGGATGGACCTTGAGGACATTATGCTCAGTGAGATGTCAGACAAAGACAAATAATCTATAATATCACTTATCTGTGAAATCTAAAAAGAGTAACTCACAAAACCAGAGAGTAGAATGGTGGTGATGAGGGGCTGGGTGGGTGGTGAGGGGGAGGATTGGGGAGATGTTGTTTAAGGGTACAAACTTGCAACTAGTAGATAAATAAGTCCTGGAGATCTAATGCACACCATAGTGATTTAGACAACAATACTGGATTGCAAACTTCAAAGTTGCTAAGAGACTAAATCTTAATTGTTCCCATCACAAAAAAGAAATGATAATTATCTGACATGATAGACATGTTAGCTAAGCCTATGGTGGTGATCATACTGCAATATACAAATGAATCAAATTAACACGTTGTACGCCTTAAACTTACACAATGGGATATATCAATTATATCTCAATAAAAATTAATGTAAAAATAATTACAATTAAAAAAAATACTTGAGGAGAAGAGATAAATCTCCCTCGCATAAGAACTCTGAGTAATTTATGTATGTACTCTACCCTCATAGAGGTAGAGCATAAGTGTGGGCTGCGCAGAATGACTTCCTTGCAAAGAGCACAAAGTAAAGAGGGGGAGGTGGGGGAGTAACTTCACAGTGAGAACCTAGCAAGCATTATATTATCCAGGAGGTCAAGGTTAACATCAACTGTGTAAATCAAGTTGATAGGATGTAACTTGATTTGATGTGATGAGACCGGCTTTTTATTTCCATGGTCTTCTTCCTCAAAATCTATAATCCCAGTCTAATCATGAGAAAAATCATCAGACAAATCTAAATTGAGTGATACTATACAAAGTGCCTGACTAGTACTGCTCACAACTGTCAAGATCATTACAAACAATGAAAGTATGAGAAACTGTCACAGCCAAGAGAAATCTACAGAGACCTGATAACTAATTGTAATATGGTATCCCAGAACAGAAAAGACACTAGGTAAAAACTAAGGAAATCAGAATAAAGTATGGACTTTAATAATGTATTGATATTGGTTCATTAATTGTGACAAATGTACCAGACAAATGTAAGATGTTAACAGAGGAAACTAGTGGTGGGCTGCATGAAAACTCTCACTTACCCCTGCTAAAACAATATTCCATCTTTTCTCCATTGCTTTAAAATATGGCCTTTATAATTCTCTAGATCCCCACAGATCTAGATCTAGATCACTCGGGGGTGTGTATCTGTGTCTGGGTGAATCTACTCTGTTCCACTGATCTATTTATGTCTCAGTAACAAACTGTTTATTTGCTACAATTTTATAATAATTTTAATATATGGTAAGGAAAATATTATCATTGGTGCAATCAGATAATTTATGGCAACTATTGAGAGAAGAAGAGGATGCTATAAAAAAACACAGAAAATAAGTTTTTAAAAATGATCACAAGAATAAAATATTTAGTAGAAGGATCAAATAATAACTGTGAGGCCATATCAAAAGACAGCAAAGAGATAAAAGGAAATAAATGAGAAAAGACATGGAAATTAGGGATCAATCAAGCAGGTCACACATACGATTTAAAGGAGTTTCAATAAAAAAGCAAACAAAATAGTAGGGAGAAAATTTACAAACAAAGTAATATTTTGAAAAATTGCAAGAGTTGAAGAACACGAATTCTGGTTTGAAATGACCCACCGAGTTATTTACTTCAGCACTCTGAGTTTAAAAAAAGTTCTGCTCCAAGCTACATCATCCAGAAATTTCGAGGAAAAGGAGAAAATTTTAAATATTAGAAATTTTCAGAGAGATGTAAAGTAAGGTCATAACTTACCAAAAATAAGAAAAAAAAAAAAATGGCATTGGTCTTCTCATTAGCAACAATGAAAGTGAAAGGACAATGGAGAAATTTTTTTCTTCAGTTCCAAGCAGTACCTCTATGTCTTCAATGTTTTTTTGTTTCCTCTATTATTTTGGTTTCTGTTTTCCCTTAGAGGTTTCCTTAAATATGTGGTAACTGCAGGTTATATTTATTTGAGTAAGCCGTTAAAAAGTTAATTGGAAGAAACCTACAAGTCCTGCTGAGGGTGGGAGTGAGAGATGTACCTGGCTACCATTTTTCCAGGGCTAAAAAGAAAGGTACAAGTAGTGGCTGATTGAAGGGGATTCTCATGACTTGTTATACAGGTGTTCACTTAATCTTTTTATTTCTTTTAAGGAGCCTATTTCCTCTGCTATGTCTATTGTCACTGAACCTTCTTATTCAGTTTCTCCTGAAGATAAATCTCTTGCCTATTGCCAAAGGAGGGGTAGTTACAGCTGAGAAAATGAAGGACATCTAGGAGTCTACCTTTTTCCTCTAAAGACTTAAAATAAATCCTTCTTTATTCAGCCCTACACTTTATCCCCATTTTTAGAGGTGCCTAATGCTTCTAATTCCTGAGACTTTCTGCTGTTCTGCAGGGTGGGATCAAAATGCACCTTGGTATGCTTAGCTAAAAAAGGGAATGTACAAGACAAGTGGAATGTCTATTTGTACAGAGCCTGAGAGAGACTCCTTTGAGAAAATAAGCCTAAAGAAATACAGAGCTAAGCACAAGAAACTTGACACAGGAAACCCAAACCCACGGGGTGGAGATCAGAGATTCTTATAGCCGACGAGTGGCTGCTCCTTGAACCCACCAGCAGCACATTACACTAAGTACATGTCTAAGTGCTAGAAGGAAAGAGGATTTAAAAATTTTAAAGATCTGTTTCATTGAATTATAAAACTCAAAGAGGCCAAAACAACAGTTGTTTCAGACCTTTTTAAAAGAGTGCACCACAAACCGGAAAGAACATTCTCCCCACTTGGGCATAGAGTCCAACTTGAAATTTGGGTGGCTTAGAGTCTCCAGGAAGCTGTTATGTTTAGGAATGGGGATGGGCCCAGTACAGAGACTAACAGACTTCAGGGACAATGGGACCGCATGCAGTAGTAGCTAGCAGCAGCCATGCCTCATGGGAATTTCCGTGACTGGTGGAATGGTGGTGAGCACCAGTGGACACAGCTGATTCTGACAGAAGAGCCCAGGGAAACTGAGGTGCCCAAAAGTGCAGTCCACAGGACAAGCAATACCTGGCAAAGTGGTGTGGATGCCATGGAAGGAGGTTTTACCTAAACAAATGGGGAACAGTAACCTACCAACTTCTAAAAATATTTGCAAGAGACTCAGCCAGTTAGGCAACACCAGAGACAGTCTGTGCTACATGACAACTGAGGTATTTGGACTGCAGAGTAGACACAGTCTATGTGCCTATAGCCTCACCCACAATCCATGTGGTAACAAGCCCCTGAATTGTAAGGATGTGGTGCTTTTGCACCTGAATGTGGCACCTTAAGCTATTGCTGAGCTGCCTGCTACAAAGAAAGGCTCTACTCACGTTTACCCCCCTTGGTGAACAAGCATCCTCTGCAGAGACAGAGTGAAGGCATGTGCTTGCCTTCAAAAAAAGTTTTGCAACCATTAAAGAAGGAAAGAGAATTCTCTCCTATAACCAGTTTGCAGGAATCAGCGGAATCAGCCAAGCTCTGCAGGTCAGACTGGGCATACTGCAAGACTGAATCGACTCTGCTCCGTGGGGATGCCGATGCTCCAGGCAGCCCCTGTGCAGGTCCCCTGACCACTGCCTAACCTCTTTCAAGCCCACCTTCCAAGTCTCATATCTGTCTGCTTCAGGGCACCAAAGCTATTGAATTGTAGCCCTGATAGATAAAGGAAGCTAGGGAGTATCAGGCTACAATGTATAGTTACATTATGTACCCCAGCAGATAACAATGGAGTGTTTTAAATAGGAGGGAAATAATGATCAGAGGAAAAAGATAGAAATACAACAGTCATTCACACAAACTTTGATAATGAAGTAGAAATTTTGGGGGGAGGAGAAAGGAGAAAATAGTGAGGAGCACACACTCATTCAACATGAGGTGAATGTGATCCTAACCTTGCTCTTCAAACTGGAACACGGACACTTCTCTAGTGAGAGGAAGACTGAGCTATTAACTGCTGTGGTCACTAGGCTGTATTAGTGCATTTTCTTCTGCACACGGATGATATCATTTGCCACAATGACAATAGATGCTCATAGTTTACCCCATGAACAGTTTAGATAAAATCATGGAGGCTATGGGTATTAAGAGACACTAGTCATACTCCACCTCCCAGAATTCTTAAAGGTATGCAGACAAAATTAACTGTCAGAGATTATTTATTAAAATGTCAGGATAGGGGCCAGCTCAGTGGTGTAGTGGTTAAGTTCACATGCTCCGCTTCAGTGGCCTGGGGTTCACAGGTTTGGATCCCAAGCACGGACCTATGACCCGCTTATCAAGCCATGCAGTAGCAGCCGTCCCACACATAAAGTAGAGGAAGATGGGCACGGATGTTAGCCCCAGGCCAATCTTTCTCAGCAAAAAGAGGAGGATTGGCAACAGATGTTAGTCCAGGGCTAATCTTCCTCACCAAAAAAAAAAAAAAAAGTCAGGATAGGTTTTCTTAATGCATATTATTATTGTAGAAATATGAGGTGATGCATAAAATAAAGGGGCTCACAAAGTTTGGGGCCCCACAAGTTTGAGTGTCCTAAAATAATCTTAAATAACTTCCCAACATATAAAAATCAGCATCATGTCATGGAAAATCAAGAATATCTTCAGAATAATTGGAACATCTGTCAACACTGCACTCATTTTCCAACATGGCGATGATATACTAGAAATGGAAAAGCTCTAGAAATCACATAAATTCATTTACACAATCTATAAGCATTGGCAGAAGATGGGTAGGTTGAGATCCAAGCACCTAATGATATTCAAATCTGGAATGCAAGGCTGATTGCTCTAAGCACCTTAAGTGAGATACAGAAATTGGGTTGAAATGTTGGTACAGATAACTACCCATCTTAGCCCACCCAGAAAACAGCTTCACATGGAGGGTTCCTCCAGCACTGGGATTCCTTAATGTTAGGAAGTAGTCTCTGTCTTCCACACTGACTGACTCATATTGTCATTCTAATTCAGTATGATTGCCACGCATTTGAGATGTTTCATTTTGTCTTTTAAATACCCATGCTGTCATAGTTACACTTGCTAACTGGTCACTTTTTTTATCCTTCCCATATATGAGATTTTTTCTGAACATCAAGAATGGTTCACTTAAAGAGCTTTTTGTGCACATGGAATTTTTTTAAGATTTTCATTTTGCATGCTGGTTGTTTAAGGATCACCTGGGGATTTTGCTCAAAACACAATTGTAACCCTTTCCCAGGAGACACTGAACTACTAGCTCTAGAAAAAGCCAAATGAAGCCATTTTAAGGAAGTTCCTCTAGGTGATTCTGAAGTGTGCATCTTTTGTTTTACAAGTGGATAATCTGCAGTCCAGAGAGATGAAGTACTTTATTTAACATTTCACTGGTAGCTTGTGCACAGGCAAGGACTAGAACACAGGTCTCCCAATTTGCTGATTAGTTTTCTTTATCCCACAATACTTTGAGCAAAGACAGCTAGTTTCTCTCCTATGTAAAGCCATGGTGGTGGTAGGAATACACTGATCCTTTCTACCTTTAAGCCCCGCTCCGTAGATCTCCACCTAGTTGTGCTGGTCTCTTAAAGTAGAACATCTTGTTTGGTCTGTTAAAACGTAGCTTCCCGGGCCTCCATGCTGGGCTTTTCTGTTTGACCATTCATCAGGCATTTTCTGCTGAGAGCGAGCGACTTGGCTCCCTCCTCTACCCTGCACTAGAGCTTCATTTGTGCTGATTACCCTGCATTTCACATAAAAGTCATTAAGAATTCTGTTTCAGTGAATAAAAGAATGTAAATGAGGTAATTATGAGCTCCACTTACCTTACTAACCCCGTGCATTGTGTAATCATTAATGCTTTCACATGATCTGTTCACTGGAAAAATCAGGGAGATGGAAGCAATATTCTTAGGAAAGAAAATACCAGTGAGGTTTATTCTGCAGTGGAATTTTTCCTTTTGGGGGAGTTAGAGAGGGTCTTTTAATGTAAGCTGTGAAAAAGACAGCTTGAGAAATGTCTGTGTATTGCTGCTTTTAACCCCCACCTACCCTTTGCATAAATTAACTTCAAGTTGCAGAGGTTTTCTCATAACAACATTTCACACTTGGAAAGCAGCAACCATCTGAAAAACTCTTTAAGATACATCCATATGATTGTTTTCACTTACCGGGCAAATGCATCTTCCCACATAACATAAGTTGGCTGTTGAGTGTTAGAGAGTAGCATAACGTTGAGTCCTTAAATGATACCACAGATAGGGGACAATACAGTAACCAAATCTGGCCCTGGCCAAGCTACCCTTCTTTTCTACCGGTGGTGAGAACATTGCTTTTGTTGTCCCAGGGCTTCTACTTTGTGAACCTGCTTCCAACCTCCATGTGATGTTGATGTGTCTGTTAAGGTGTCCCACCATCCTTGCCACAAGAGTGGGTACCACACGGCCCAACTGATCTAATCATGTGCATTTCTCCCCTTGATCAACATGAGTTGTGCAGGTGGAAGCAGGTGACCCCAGCAATTTCACTAGAATGGAGATTTGGATAGATTCAATACATGGATATGGAAGACAGATGGTCTCTCTTCCTTTTGGATTGCAAGACATAAAAATGTAGACTTGGGGCTGCCAGAAACCATCTTTCCTGACACAGGGAAAGAACCTGACTGAGAATGGCTCCAAAATTCAGAGAGGAGCAGAGCCAAGAGACAGAGAAAGTCAGCATCCTGGTGACAGCCTTCGCCTCCACGGATCCAATTGTGCCCAAAGCCTGAACAATCCTTAAACATTCTGGTCAAGTAGGATAACAAATATCAATTTTTGGAAAACCAGTTTACATAAAACTTTCAAAAATTACAACCCAAAGACTTCTTATTAATATAGAAATTGGTATTTCTATGTAAGCTATTGCAAGTGATAAGTCTAAAATAGGAAATAGACCAAGTTGATATGAGGTGAAGGTCAGCGAGGGGTAGTCCCCCATTCTCAGCTGGAAAATAAACAATCTTTGGCATGTAGTAGTGAAGCAATCGGTTTAAACCTCTCACTGTTTTATTTAACTTGTACTAAGTGCTACCTAGTGCTACACTTAGTGTACTAAGTGCTAGATCACCAAGATATTTGGTAAAAAATATTGAGATGCTAAAGTCTGTTATGGCCTTTGGTAAGGGGCAAAACAAAAAAAAGATAATTATTGGTCTCAACTGACCTGTTTGAAAAGGAATAATATGTATCAGAATGGTGTTTTCTCTTTATAGCTAATGACACATTACTACTAAAGGCCAGATGTAATTAGCAAGCACCAAATTCTCTGTAGTACACTGCAGTTGATATGAGCCAAGTGGGAAGATGGAAAACAAACCAGGAGATGAGGTTCAGAACTGGAAGATAAAGAAATGAGAGAGGTCAGATACACAAGACCCTCCCTAAACCTCCTGTGTGCATGAACTCGTGGTCTGGTAGATAACATTCCCCTGCCAAGCATCCTCTACTGTAATCCAATCTGGCGGCAGAGGACAAATGATCTCTGCCTTAAACATCCAGGTGATTTCAAGATGAAAACTGTTAATGGAAAGTTTAGGCAGTGGTCAAAGCCCAAAGGCCTATTGCCAAAAGATAGAAAGTGTAACGGTATATACCTTACCATCAGAAATCTGGTAAAGCATTTACCCTTACAGTTTTCCAGCAGGCATATTGCTAGATTTCTTCCCAAGTCTGGTAAACAAGAATGTGTGACTGTAATCTGAAAACCCATGAATCACTGCCTTGTCCCAAGTATTGTTATTAAGAACAATAAACCCTGGAGAGCCTCTTAAAGTGTAGAATAGGAATCAGCCAGATTGACTAGCTGACACTCTAGATTGTGTATCTGACATCCTTTTCACCCCCCTGTCTTTTTCCTAACACAATCTTGATTTTGTTCAAGTGTTCCTGCTTTCTCCACACAGTATGTAATTCAGAGAATGCTGAAAACCCTTTCAGCTCTAGCAGTGTGACCCAACCATTGCAATTAATAACACTGACTGTGATTTATTTAGGTATGGGCATATGACCAATTCTTGGAAACTGAATTTCTTAATTTTTTCAGGTGGAAGTTGTGTTGAGGAAATTCTGGGGAAAATTTTCGTTTTTATTAAGAAAGAGGCATGAGGGGGCCGGCCCAGTGGCATAGTGGTTAAGTTCCCCCACTCCGCTTCGGCAGTCCGGGGTTCGCAGGTTCGGATCCAGGGCATGGACAGACACACTGCTTGTCAAGCCGTGCTGTGGCAGCATCCCATATAAAGTAGAGGAGGATGGGCACGGATGTTAGCCCAGGGCCAATCTTCCTCAGCAAAAAGAGGAGGATTAGCAACAGATGTTACCTCAGGGCTAATCTTCCTCACACACACACAAAAAAGAAAAAGAACGAGGTGTGAAAAGAGATAGCTACTCTGGACTCCCAAACAGATGAACTCTCAACATATACCCAAATGTGACACCTGGAAGCTAGGAACCACTTTCTCCAACCTGAGCATTAAGACATCACACTGAGGAAGGCGCAGCCAAGACAATGACCTCTGGATCCCTGAGATACTGTGGCTACCTATAGATTTCTTGTTTTGTTAAATAATAAATCCTTTGTTGTTTAAACTGATTTCAATCAGGACTTGCTTTTACTTACTGCTGAAATCTTCCTAACTGGTAAACTTTCAAGGAATTCACTCCACTTCCAGGGAAGAGGATCGTTGCTTTCACATCTAGTAAGAGGCAATACATTCTATGAACTGTTGCCACTTTCCTATGTGATAGTTTAATTGTGACTATTTAATTTCTCTCCATCATTATTTATTGTGAATTGTGGGAGTAAGCAATGTTTTCATTTATCCAGCCATAGATAGCTAGATGCTAAGGAGCTACATCTAGGATTCACAAGTGCAATGCACTACACTCAGAAACTCTGGATATGAAACTGAATGGAACAAAAGAATGTGTCTTTGATTTCTGTTTGGGAATGCAAAGGCAGCAAATGTTTTTGTGTTGTGGTGGTTGTTTATGCTAAGAGAGATAGTTAGAAGAGGAACTATTTGGAATTGGGTTTTATGCAGATGATATTATAGTCTGCTAGACTCCACTCCCAGAGGAAACGACTACTCCTCCACTGTAGGACTGTATGTCTCAGCCCTACTCCTCACCCCCACCACCCCCAACCACAGGCATGTAGCATCCAAGCTAGACCAACATTGTACCTAGATGACATATACAATACATTGTTCCAAGAATAGAGTGATGTGTAGGGTAGGGAGACATCCAAAGCAGTCCAATCATCATCCTTATTTGAGGAGATCTAACATACAGACATTTGAAGGCAGAAGGTCTATTCGTTTAGACTCGCAGGCAATATGGGTATAGGCTTCCTGTTTTTAACAGCCATCTCTTCCACCATATGGAGAGAACCAGCCTGAGAATAAATCCAACATATAGAGAGAAGCAGAGCCAAGAGAGAGAAAGAGAAATAAACATCATGACATTGTTTGAGCTCCTGTATCGATCCATGCCTAATGGTCTCTAACTTTGTAATTATATGAGACAGTAAATCCATTGTTTGGCTTAAACGACTTCTTGTTTTGTTTTGTTTTTTTTAACTTAAAAAACAAAAACAATGTCTTGACTTATATAAAACCTGAGTAAAATACATGGGGAACAATGTCAAAATAATGACATAATGGTAAATGAAAGACCAAATAATGTTTTATTGGCTGGTATTTCATTCTCCAAACTCAACTCAAGTCAACAACTTTAGTACCTGAGCTGTATTAAATGGAGGATCATCTTTCCTATGACAATTAGATAAAAACCAGCTGCGTCTGTCTTACTTTCCACTGTCCAATATAGGCATCTGATTTTGGTACTCTGATTCACAGAAAGACCAAATCCAATGCACAACCATTGCACAAAATCAAATAAACTCAAAGAGAAGCATTTTTCCCCCAGTAAGCTATTTATAACCCTAAATTCATCCATTAGTAAACTTGAGCAAACAAGTATTTTTAAATATGGCTCGTTAAAGGAGGAGTAAAAGATGTGGGTCAGAGAAAGCTACTTTCTCTGGAATCTAATATAGATATGGAAAACAGATGACGGATCTGATCCCTACACAAAATCTAACTTTGTAGATCAAAGATTGGGCCAAAAATCTGCCTAGAAATCACAGAAAATGATTATAAAGATAAAGTCTTTGTTACACCAAGTATTTTGCTATCTCTGTTACATGTAGTAGCTATAAATTGGAATCTGGACTCATCAAAGGGGAATCTTTAAAGGTCCCTGATTCCTTATCTGAGTAAGGTAAGAGAATCTCTAAAATCCCGACTTTAAAATTTTTATGTTGCTCTTTTGGAATTTCAACTGATATATGGGTAAATGATTTGGTTAAAAGGCACAGGAATTTTCTCAAGTGTTTTTTCTTTTAGCTCTGGTCCAGAAGGAGTCCCACTGCTCCCAGCTCCTGACCTCTGATACTCTAGCACTCCCTGCAGACCTTGTCGCCAGGGCGTTTAGAGCTGAGGTAAAAAGCAAGATGGTATGCGGGAGTTCATGGCAGTGACTCATTTAGATGAGTAGCAACATTACCATTTATATAATGCTCCAAACTAGAACATTCTGGTGCCCTTTTCAATGGCACTTTTCTGTTTAATAACCTCTTTTAGCTTCCCACTGCTTACTACATTCAATTTATCTTACAAAATCTGTTAACTATGCCCCAACATATAATTTCAGTCTCATCTCCAGCCACCCACAAATGCTACATCCCTGCCAAACAGTTTCCTTGCCACATCAGTCTCTTTCACACTCTATTCTCACTGCCTAAAATTCTCTTGGCCTCATTTCCCCATCAAGAAAATTTCTATTTATCATTCAGAAGACAACTTAAATAGCACCTCTTGAGTGAAGTCATTCTTCCCTTTCCAGTTAATATTAGGTTCCGATTTAGAAATTTACTTGTATCTTATATGATCCCTACCACATTATACTGCAATTTACTTATTTATTTAATTTATTTATTTACATATCTGTATCCCACTAAGCTGTGATTTCCTCAATGTCTGCAGGATTTTTTATTTGTCTTTGCATCACCTGTATGATATCTGGCCCTTAAGAGAGACTTGATAAGGATTTGCTGAACGAATGAATGAATTTAAGAATCTGTGGAATATATAGAGTTTTGGAAAGGAGTCAAGGGGCATGGCTAACCACACAGAGCTGAAATGAACATAAAACAAAGGCAGACAACCCAGGAAAAAGAGAACAAAGAACAAGCTTAAATATCCCAGAAATTCCTATCATCAGACGAATCCCAAATAGTATTTATTGAAACCTACTGTGTGCAAGGCATTTTTATTTGCCGTGAAGTGTCCATTCTCTGACAACTTTTAAATTTTATTACAGTGACCTGATTTAAATAAACTGTTATATGGCAGTATAATGGAAAATAGTCAATAATTGTTCAAAATAGGGAGGTCAGCAAGAGTGAGCATAGTCAGAATAAGTTTTCATAAAGGACATAGGACTTGAGTTAACGTGGAGGGACAAGTGGGTTTTCCATCGAATCATTAAATAAATAATATTGAAGTTGAAAAGACCTTCAATGGTCCTCTGAAATGTAAGCTCCATGACCACATAAACTGTGTCTAGATTGTTTCCTATTTTATTCCCATTTTCCAGAACTATACCTGGACATGGTAGGTGGATAATCAATACTTGCTGAGTGAAAGAATGAACGTAATCGGCCTAATCCCTCATTTTATCTGTGAGTGTGCTAAAGTTTCAAAATGAGGGAGATTAGATCATAGTGGTTAGTTCAAGCACTCTAGAGTTAGAATGCCTGGGTTCAAATTGCAATTTCACTACTTACCTAATGTTCTGAGCCTCAGCTTTTTAATCTGTAAAATGAGCATAGTAATAGTATCTATTTCACAAAATTGTATAAGTGCTCATGCAGCAGCTGTAGTAGACACTCATTAAATGTTATCTATTACTAAGTCACAATGATAATCAATGGCAGGAATTGAGCTAGAATCCGGGTCTTCTAATTCCCAGTTCAGACTCATTTCAAATAGATAAGAAAAAGTATTTCTCCATGAGAAAAAAATTGTTTCAATTGGATCGAGTAGTGGATGGATTAAAACAATTCCCCTTTGATAACCAGGGAATAGAACTATTCATTGAACAGAAATTCTACCATCTATACATGCCTGCAGTGACTCTGGATCATTTCAATTTCAATTCATCTCATCTCATTTCTGTTATCTCTTACTTGCCTCACCAAGGAGACATTGGCTCAGGCAGAGAGATGCTGAAAGAGCAACCCTCTTGCCAGAGGCCAGGAGGGGAACCTAGGCTGAAGTAAAGAATGAAAGGGAGGGGAATTGACCCTTACTCAAAGATTGATGAAACCATGATATTTTGTACCTGATGTTGAAACTACTGAAATATCTGACATGAACCATAAGGAAGAGTTCCATGCTTTTCAGAAATGCCAAAAAGAATGGGAAGATAGATGAAAATCAGGACGGGAAACATAACAGCAAATGCTTTATAAATTTGAGGGAATAGATTTTATGGAAAAAAATAGACATTGAATATGATATAAAATTATACACATTTGAACTATGCTTACTTTGCATAATAAATAAGAGGGTAAGCACTCTGTGATTTCCTGGTTTTTTTTTCAGGAAAATGTATTTTAAAAGCTCATTAAAAGGTAACCTAGTCTAGCTGGACATCGGAAAGCTCATAGAAGCCAAAATGTTGATGATGAGTCAGAAATGCGTGGTTGCAATTTCCTTTCAAATGAATGAGAAAAAATGCTCCCGGCAAAAACCATTTTGCAGTTCTACTGGACCAGAACCTCTGAAATATAGTCCGAGGCACAAATCATCTGGAGCAATGTTGAAAGAGACAGCAAGGTGCTGGCAGAGGAGAAAGGAGAATGAGAGACACTTACTTGGCTGTGTGTCTTTTATTCAATTCTGACTGAGAGACTAATTTTGAAGATAGCTGTTCTTTTCCACCTGGCAGGAATGTGACAAAATAAAATTGTTAGTTATTTTGCAATCCTGTGGGAAATACGTTTTGAACTGAGCTACGGAAATTGCAAACTCTTAGTAATAGCATTACTGTATTAAAATATGAGGGGGGGTTAGTCTTAATTTCAGCCTTCTTAAGATCAAGAGAATTAGTAACAGTTCAGTTAATTTCAAATTGGTGTCTTAGAAACTTTAGAAATTATTTGTACAGCCAGCATAGAAGACTTACTTAGAGGCACTGTGAGTCTGTCAGTAATTATCCAAACTGGAAATGGAATTAAAAAGATGTTTTCATTTTCCCATTTCCCAAGTTGACAAATTTTTATTTGCAAGTGAAAGATGTTACCTTCATGAGGTCGTGAGAGTTTTTCTAATTGGATTTGAATACAACTCTCATCAAGAAACATATATTTTCCCATTTGAAAGTCAGAGCTTCAGAGAATTTCAGGAGATCGAGAATACACATTGGTGCTTTTCAACGCAGACACAAATAGATTAGTACTGAGGTTAAACCTGTTCTCCATACAGTATTTAGATGACTTATGTGATGAAATCACATCCCAAAGGGCAACTTAATTTGCTAATAATGGAAAAACACATGGAGGATCAACCCCACCCCATTGACATTGAAAGGATTTAGCAGGATTTGTACAGATTAGAAATGGTAAGTATCAAGGAACAGATGTCATTCTCTCTCAGCTTCATCAAACGGCAAAAGTAGTTTCTGATTTAGGAAGGCATGAGAATGTCATTCAGAGGTGGATGGGTGGGAAGAAGGAAGTAGAGGTAAGGGTTGAATTTGAGAAATAGAAACAAATACATTATAACATCAAATTTACTTTCTTTTGATTCTTCAAAATATATATGTATTATTAGGATTGTAATCTTGTATTTCTAATCCATTTTGCTAAAGAAAAATAGATGTATTAATAACCTAGCACATATTTAGCACTCAGTGAATATTGCTGATTGAATGAGATTTCTAGCACATTTTTAGAGTTTGACTTAGTGTTAGAAGACATTACAGAGGATATTCAGAATGACTTTTGTAAGTCAGGTGGTATGATATATTAGTTAAGGTAACATTAGCTGCTATAACCAACAAACCTCCAAAATTTAAGGTGGCTAAAACTCATAGAACTTTATTTGAGTCTAAAAAAGGTGTTTCTCATTGGTGAGCAGCTTTCCTCATGGTTGTTATCTATGGACTCAGGCTTCTTTGATTTTTTGTTTTTGACATCTCTTAAGGACTTGGGTCCTCTGCTAAGTTTTTTTCATCCAGGCGGCTAATGGGAGAAGAGAAAATGGAGCAGTCACACCTGCTTGGTCACCTCAACTTGTAATTGGCATACTTTATTTCTGCTCATATCCCATCAGTAAACTAGGTGCATGGCCCATATTATGCAAAGGAGGCTGGGAAATACGTTCCCTCAGTGGGCAGCCACTTCCCAGCAACAGAAAAAGAAAAAGCATGAATCTTTGATTGACAACTGTCTCTGCACCATTCATTCCTTCAGCCACCAAATATGCATGTGTTCCTTTTTTTCCCACACATGGAATATAAGATCCACAAAGGGGGGGCAATCCAAAATCAAACCCAGTTTCTGCTTCCTGTTCGAAGTCTAAGATTTCTCTATCAGGTCCATATATGGCTTTTCTGATCTGGTAACTTATCAGCCAAAGTATATTCTCTGTCTCCTAAATACCTCTTAATATAAAAAGGTAAAGCAGGACCAATATAATGAAATAGAAATTCCCTTTTTTAAAAGAAAAAATAGGAAGCACAGAGCAGTCACTAATCCATAACAAAGATGAATTTTTTTAGGGCAGGCATTTTAGAAGTAGAGTGACATCTATATTTTAAATTTAATTTAATTATTATTATTATTTATTTATTTATTTATGTTTTGGTGAGGAAAATTAGCCCTGAGCTAGTATCCATTGCCAATACTCCTCTTTTTGCTGAGGAAGATTGACCCTGGGCTAACATCCATGCCCAGCTTCCTCTACTTTATGTGGGACGTGGCCACAGCATGGCTGGACAAGTGGTGCATCTGTCCCTGCCCAGGATCTGGGCCTGCGAATCCCGGGCCACTGAAGCAGAGTGCACCAACTTAACCACTACACCACCCGGCCAGCCCTTAATTTAATATAATTTGACGCCAGAGATTAGAATCTGGCTATTTTGACATTTGAAATGTGACTACAACAGGAAACCAGTAGGTTCCCAGACTACAGTGAGAAATATTCCATTAGACCAAATCACTTTTCAAATTTGTATTAAAACACGGCATACACACACACTCATACACAGAGAGACATCTTGACTGCACTGAAAAATAATGATGTAGTGGATCTAACTGCATCATTTGTGAGTGGTCCAATTTCTAAATCAGTCACTCAGGTGGCAATAATATAAAGTATCATCAAAAGGAATGGATAATTTATGATGACACCAGAACCCCGAACATGGTTTTCCACACTAATCTTCCCTCTTTGCCATGCTGGGTTCTTTCACAAGGGTGATTGGGAATCCTCTTGCTAGCTATGTAACTGTCAGACATTTTCATCCAAAGGCATTTCTAGTTCTGTGGTACTGAATTGGCCAGGAAGCTCTAGAAACAAAAACACATTTTTATATCATTTCCAACTTTCCCATGAAACTGCTGCCAATATTTGATTATCTGCCCTAACAGAAGGGAATAGAGATGCAGATTAATCCCAAAGTCATTTATATTTGGCTTTTGACTATAACGATAATTTTTCAATTTTCTTTCCCTTTTTCACATGGTTTTACTGAGCCTAATATTAAAATGAATTTGTGTTCCCAGGAAGATATGCTGGTTGGGTGTCAAGAGGAAAATTAAATCAGTATTAAAATTTTGTGATAGGTAATCTACAATGCAGAAAACCTACCATAAGATAATCAGGAGTCAATAAGGCTAAACTGACTTTTATCTGGAGAATAAATTCATGTGTTCCTTCTGTGGAAGTTGGGGTTATGATTTAACTCAGTTGAGTAATCATCACAGGGAAAATCAGAGCCATCTCACCATGTACATGTCGCAAAGTGTGTCCTAAATTTCCCCATCTATTGTTGATTTTGCCCAAAGGAATTGAGAGGTTTACTTTTTTTTCTTGAATGAGAAAGCAAAACAGCAGCCATCCCTCCAAGGTACATGTAGTTGAGTGCTCAGAACTTCCTAGTTTGGATGGACTCTACTTGAATCATGTCAGAAAATACAGGCAAAGGAGTAAGATCAGAAATACTTAGTGGATTGGCTTATAGAAGAGTGAGTTTTATGCATTCTTATACTACTGTGAATGAAACCGGGACCCCTTTCCCGGGTCTAATAGGTGAATCTAGCAAGCGAGCTGCGTAGGCTTAAAGCCAGTACAAAAATCCATGCTGTACTGTGAAGTAGCCATACAGACCTCATAGGCCTGTGTCTAAATGACCTTGCAACCCCTTGTCTCATGACTGAAGACGCCAGCAGGATGAATCAGCAACAGGAAGAGGTAGTGGGTACCTCACTCTCACATTTCCCAGCTGCATTTCTTAGAGTTTGAGGGAAAAAGTAATGACCCTGGTCCTTGCCTCCCTCCACACATGGATAATACCAACATTACAAGCCTTGTCTGATATATAACCAAAAGTTCTTGTTATCCTTGGAGTAGATGCTATTAGATGTGTGAGCCCTTTCCTGCACGTACGCTGCTTTGCTAAAAAGTAGATAAATTGCACTCGGATCTGTAGACCTCAGAACAGTTCCTCAGAATACTGTGTTAGACTGTTTCCTGGGATTCGAGTTCTTCACTTTATCAAATATATTATTGAATATAATAGATTATTGAATAAACTCCTTTCATTAACCTGTACCCAGACTCTTTATTTCAGTTGACACTACCAATTTCCATACAATCATTTCGCTTGAAAGGGAGAGTCTGCACTGGTTTTCAAGTGTCTGGTGTTCTGGGATGAAGGTTATGTCTATTTCCATCAGGGGGTCCTCCGTCAATGTAAGAAAAACAGGATAACTAAAGAAATTTACTTGAGAGATATTTGGAGATTAAATGTCTCATATATCCAGAATTATTAATGACTATTTCTTTCTCTAAGATGGGTACCCTATAATATGGCTTTTTACTGTTGTCATGGCAGACCAGCTGAGTCCCTCCACCCATGCCAATCAACGTTTAGTTCCTAGTGTCTAATTCAAATTAGAAGGTAAAGATGAAGTAGGACTAGGAGACTAATTTCTTCTGTTTCCCATTGCTGTTTGTATTTCCATTCTTGAAGTTTCTCCTGCTGCATTGAAAGAGGGTTGCACACAGTATTGCATGCCCTACATAGATGACAAAAGAAGTAAAATGTGAGTAGTCATGTATGGCTATTGGCCAACTCAGTACTAAGTGAATAAGGCTCGTCACTGCATATTGTACTTTCCTAATGGGAGAACTATCTCTGACTGAACTTCTAATATTGTATAGCCTATTCAGGAGTAAGGATTCCCTGCCTTTTTTCTTAGTATATCACCACCCATATTTATTTCAGCACTAATTTAAGAACAACTAAGGCTAAAAATGCTGGAAAGTGAAAACCAGGAAAATTCAACCAAATGGGGAAGTATGTAAATGCAAAAAAATGAATTATTCACACACTCTGCAGGTTGCCTTTTTTCCTTAAAAAAAAAAAAAAGAAATTTCTAAGGAATGAAAGTTGTTAAACATTGGAACAGATTATGGAGGTGGCTGCAGAATCTCTTCAGGAGGCCATTAGGCATGGATGAATTCTCACTGACCTCACAAATTTGCAATGTGATTTAGGGGGTAGAATAGAGAACATTTCAGGTCCCTTAGGCTACTTACTTGTTAAATTTGATAATATCTTGGCCATTTCACATAAATTTCATTCACTTTATATGTATCCATATATTATAAGTGTGTGCGTATAAACAGGGTTCTGCTAAAGAGGCCCAGTGTCAGGGACTAAATTTCAGTAAGCTGGAGTTACAGTGGGGTAGTCTGTAAAAGGTGACCAGGAGCAGAAAGAGCCAGAAAAGGAGACTTCCAGAACCTTTAACATAGAAGTTTAAGACAGGTAACTAACAGAACTACCCAGTCCAAAGGATATGAGAGGAACTGGAATTAAGAGAGGAAGCCCAGACAGAATGCGAGCACCTAAGACCAAAAGGCTGTTTTGTGTGACCTCCATGAGTGGGCATTGGGCCAATGATACATGAGTGGAGTGAGTTAGATATTTTAGAGTCCCCAGGAAAGAGGTAGAACTCATTTTAAGTACCATGCTGCAAAATTTTAAGTGAACACAAACCATTTCTCTACAAATTAGGTTTTCAAAGTGTCTGTTCATTGTACTGCTGGGGAAATGTAGGGGGGAAATAAGACAAATGTGTCAAAAATCTAGGTGGAATAGTGAGTATTTTTAGCAGAGAATGGGAGACAAGATATAGATGAAAATAAGTCCATCAGAAGAAAAGGAACACATACACTCAAGTAAATATGTGAAAAGACAAATGGGAAATAGAAAACGTTGTTGGGCGTCCCATAGCTGGAACTACATTGACGTGGCCTCCAAAGGTAATGAGCCTTGGGGGACAGCTCTAAAGAATATGAATTCTTCCTGTGAAGTAGAGAAGGTAAACTAAAGCTGAAAATGAGCTAACCAGTGAAAGATTTAAAATAACTAATATTTAACAGTGCTTTGTCGCTTATAAATGCTCTGAAATATATTCTGTCTTTGGAAATTTAATTCTTGTGCCATGTAGGTGAACAGAAATCTTTTATAGCTACTTAAAGATTTAAGTGATTTGCCTAAGGTCATATAGTCAATAAATGGTAGAATTGGGATTCAAGCTCAAGTTCCCCGACAATAATTCTTATATTCTTTTCTAACATGTATGTGTAAACATGAGTAGTATGAATACATTTAAAGATGAAATTCAGAAAGGTGAGGATTTCAGCTGGAACATATCTGCAACGGTGCCAATAGATGCTGCTAAATACAAAGAAAGTTCAGTGTCATTAAGATTTTTTTAAAGTTATTCAGTTAAGTTACATAAAGTAAATAAAGAAACCCAGGCCCAGGTGATAACCACTTTAGCTAATATTTAGCATGCATACACATTGAACCCCAGGCCTCCACATCTGAGATGGCCTATCTCTAGAAAAAGCATAACCTTGAAACAAGTTTCAACAACCCAGAAGGAGAAAGGCAGTGCTTCCTTCTTGATGACTACACATGGAAACAGAAACTCTCCACCTTTGCTATGGCCTGACCCCTTCTCCTGGCAGGCAGGTCCACCACGGGATAGCATAAAAGATCATCCCTCAAGTGTGATTCAGCTTGTGTGAAGTGTCTTATGTGATATCAAAAAAGAGTGCAAGAAGGTTTGGTCTGCGTAAATGTCAAAAGCTCAGAGTTGAGAGAACGTTACGCCTTCAAGTTTGCATCAATCCATCTTAGGGCTTTTCTGACCTTAGTATATTTTAACATTTACATTTTATTAGGCCAATTGGTCTTTGGTTTGAATCCCAAAGATTGACTTTAACACAGTATATATACAGACGTTTATGTGTACAAATACATTCTAACATACCTGGTATAGCCTACTCTCTTCTAGAAGTTCTTAATCATTTTAATAGGCTATTATCACATTTTATTTATTAACTCATATATTTCACAATAAACACAGTTAGAAATCTTGCTCTTCTCTGATACACCACTTAATGAGTCCAATTATCTAATTCTTGAGAACAAAATAGGGTTTCCATGATTAAATACAGGTTTCAGAGAGAATAAGTAGATTATATCAAAAGTTTGTCCCTATCGGGCCTGCATGGAAATGCCTATGATCATTATAAATCATTATTATGTTCAAGAAAAGGACTTACCTTTACTCTGTAGAAATAGACTAATTTTTAAAAAGATTAAGTAAATGAATGCTCAGAAGTACAAAGAATTATTAATACCTACATATTACCTGACAATCTCACCATTTATAACGTAACAAATATGGTTTCCATTTGGCCGTTGAAGGTACCCTAATTCATTAGCTGGATTGACCATATGAAACTACGTCCTTCTGAACCCTGAAGAAACATTCTGGATTACTGTGAAGAAATAGAAAACAATTCCACTTGTTTTTCAACTGACATGCCATGACACATTTGTGGTACATGAGCCTTTCATAGGTAACCCACTAAATGTATTATTATTACTATTGTTGTTCTCTATTATATTTAGTGTTAATGATTTTTGTGTCTAAGTAAACACATGGACATAGTTTTAAAAAAAAATCAAAAGGTGCTAAAGGTTTGTAACAATAACAGCAACAATGAAACCAGCAGTCCTCTGTCCTTATCACTCCTCATGCATTTCTTGTGTCTTATGGGAAACCAATTTCAACTCTTTAAGGTCTTTTCTTGTTTTTACCTTAATATTTGTATCTATTATGTTTATACTGCCATCTCTTTGTTCACCAAATTTAGACATTGTCAATAAACCACCTACTGTGGTAGTTCTATTAAATCTTCCTTCCACTTTCCTCGTTCTGAAAACATAATACTATTTCAACTTTTGGTTAATTCCATATTCGTTATATTGGTTTTTATGACTATGCAAATGTTATTTACCTCAAAAGAGCTTTGTAACATGTCAGTTGATACAATTTTCCACGTGGCCAAACCTGTTAGTTCATTTGCCATCCCTTTTTTCTCTTAAAATATTCCCCTGGAACCCTTCATCTACCGTTTCCATCTGTTTGGGTTGCTCTGAAGGTCTGCAGTAGAGTTTTCCAGTTCCGGGGTTTCCTCTAGAATTATCCTGAGAATTTCCTTCACTGTCTTCCTCTGTTGGATCCTCTTGTCTCACCCTCATCTCCCCTGATTTTTGTGCAGCCCAGAGGCAAAGTGCTGAGAGGTAAATATATTGAGTCTTATGTATCAGAAAATGCTTTTCTTCTGTCCTCAGACTAGATTCTTAGTTTGGCTGGGTGTAGGATTCAAGGCTGGACATTCTTTTCCTCAGCACTTTGAAGATATTCTTCCACTTGTCTCTCCTCCAGTGGTGGGCATGTGTTACCATTCTTATTTCTGTCTCTGTACATTTTGAATTTTCTCTAGAAGGGTTCTCTTTTTTCTCCTCTCATTCTTCTTTTTACTTATTGGTCTCTTTCAATTTGAAGTTGTGTTCTTCAGTTCTAGGAATTTTTACATTGAATGAATTTTTTGATATTTTCTCATAGTTTTCTTTCTTTTTCTTTTTTTTTGAGAGGGGAAGTGGGTGGAACCCCTATTAGTTGGTTGTAAAACCTTCTGAATTTGCCCTGTAGTTTTGTTTATTTTTATCCTTTATTATACATTTAAACAATTCTACTTCCTTGGGGATTTTCTCTACTTATCAAATGCTTTTAATGATATTTTTTATTGAAATAAACTTTTTATTTTAGAATATTTTTAAACATACAGAAAAATATAAAGATTATATAGAGAATTCTCACATGCCCCACATCACAAATGCTCCACTTCCACTGGTAAGGAACATTTATCACAAGTAATGAACCAATATTGATATATTATTATTAAAAAAACCCCATAGTTTATTTATATTTCATTAGTTTCTTCCCTAATCTTATTTTTGAATTCCAGGATTTCATCCAAGATATCATATTAAATATAGTTATTATGTTTCTTTAGGCTTTTCTGGCCTGTGATAGTTTCTCAGATTTTCCTTATTTTTGATGACCTTGAAACTACTGGTGATGATCTTGAGGAGTACTGGCCAATATTTTATAGAATGTCCCTTAATTTGGGTTTGTCTGGTGTTTTATCTCATAGTTAAACTGGAGTTATAGATTTCGGGGAGAAGGATCACAGAGGTGAAGTACCGTTTCCCACACATCATATCAAGGGTATATGTAATATGACATCATTGATGATGTTAATCTTGATCACCTGGCTAGTTACTTTTCTCTCCTTTCTATATTATACTCTGAAAGCAGTTCCCTAAGCAAAATCTACACTCAAAGGATGGAAATTGTGTTTCACCTCTTTGAGGGAGTAGTATCTATATACATTGTTTGGAAATCTGCGTGAGAGATTTGTTTGTTCTCCCCCATTTAGTTAAATGTTCAATCATTTATGTCAGTGTGGTTACATGGATATTTATTTTATACTTGAGTTATGATCCAGTGTATGCTATTTATTTTGTTACCCCAATTCTTCCATCTTTGGGAGTTCTTTCTGTTGGCTTTGTGTCCCTTTGACATACCCCATCATTGTGCTTTTGGGGTTTTTTTGTTTGTCTGTCTTAGCACTTCCTTACTTTCCGGCCACTACAAAATGCTCCAGGCTCATCTCGTATATTGCTTCCCCTGCCCTAGAATCTGTCATTTCTCCAAGAATCCTTTATCCTTTTTATTGGAGAATAGTATTAAAAAACAAGACCTGGGCACTGGGTGTGTTCATTGTTACTGAGGTGTCATGGTGTCTAGGTCCTCTCAGTGGACAGAGCTAGGAAATATATGTATATATACTGACCGTGTAGACACACATATCTATAATTATTTCTGTATCTATGCATCAGTGTCCATTTTTAGTTAAAATGAGCTCATATTGATGTCTCTGACTCTAACCCTGTACTGCATGGTTTGTTCTAGACTCCCCCTCTCCTTGCTTAACTGTAAATTCATGCTTTAACATTAAGAAACCAGGTGTCACCATCTGCCATTCATTTACTTATTTGTTCAATTCCAGTATACATTTACAGCAGTTTAAGAACTGTTAACTCACAACTCCATGAGAAATAACTTTATCAGCTAGAATACAATGCTAATGTAAAATTCCTTTTATCTTTAGTCTTATAATTTCCAGTTATTTCCAAAGTTACTTAGGTCAGCAGCTTTTTTTCACCCACTCCCTTCAGTAGGATTGTGTCATACATTCGTAATACAATTAGAGTCTTTTGTCACAGTGTGTATTACATCATGGGATCCTCCACCCTCCTAGCTGAATTTTTTTTAATTTGCATTCATATAGATTCACTCTTTGTGCTGTAAAGTTCTAATTCTTTTACTGAAATTTACATTTCTTTTTTTAATTTAATTTTATTATGAAGAACACTTACTATGAGATCTACTCTCTTACATTTTTAAATGTGCAATACATTCTTATTGACTATATGTGCAATGTTGTACAGCAGATCTCTAGAGCTTATTCATCTTGCTTCACTGAGACATGCTCATTGATTAGTAACTCTCCATTTTCCTCTTCCCCCAGCCCCTGGCAATCCCTATTCTACTTTTTGAGTCTATGAATTTGACTATTTTAGTTACCTCACATAAGTGGAACCACGCAGTATTTGTCTTTCTGTCACTGGCTTACTTCATTTAGCATAATGTCTTCAAGGTTCATCTGCATCGTCACATATTCCTGAATTTCCTTCTTTTAAAAGGCTGAATAGTATTCCATTGTATACATATGCTACATTTTCTTTATCCTTTCATTTGTCAATGGATTTTTAGATAGTTTCCACATCTTGGTTATTGTGAATTCTGCTGCAATAAACATGGAAATGCTAATATCTCTTCAGGATCCCAATTTCAATTCTTTGGAATAAATACCCAGAAGTGGAATTGCTGGATCTTATGGTAGTTTTATTTTTAATTTTTTGAGGAACCTTCATATTGGTTTCCATAGCAGCTGCACAATTTCACATTCCTAGCAACAGTGTGCAAGGGTTCTAATTTCTCCACATCCTTACCAAAACGTGTTATCTTTTGTTTTTTTGATAATAGCCATCCTGACAGGTATGAGGTGATATCTCATTGTGTTTTTTATTTGCATTTCCCTGATAATTAGTAATGTTGACTTTTTTAATGTACCTGTTGGCCATTTAGTATGGCCATTTACAATATTCTGTATGTCTTTTTTGGAGAAATGTCTGTCCAAGTCCTTAGCCCATTTTAAAAATTAGACTTACTTTTTTGCTATTGAGTTGTATCAGTTCCTTGTATATTTTGGAGATTAACCCCTTATCAGATATATGGTTTGCAAATATTTTCTCCCATTCAATAGGTTACTTTATACTCTGTTGATTGTTTCCTTAATGGTGCAGAAGATTTTTAGTTTGATGCAGTACCACTTGTTTGTTTGTGTTGTCTGTGCTTTTGGTATTATATCCATAAAATCATTGCCAAAACCAATGTCATGAAGCTTTCCCCTATGTTTTCTTCTAGGAGTTTTACAGTTTCAGGTTTACGTTTAAGTTGTTGATTTATCCAATGGCATTTTTTACAGAAATAGAAAAAGCAATTCTACAATTCGTATGGAACCACAAATAATCAAATCGATCTTAAGAAAGAAGAAAGAGCTGGAGGTATCGTGCTTCCTGATTTCAAAATATATTATAAATCTACAGTAATCAAAACAGTGTGATACTGACCTAAGGACAATCATATAGATCAATGGAACAGAATAGAGAGCCCAGAAGTAGATCCATGCATATACTATCCACTGATCTTTGACAAGGGTCCCAAGAATACACAATGGGCAAAGGACAGCCTCTTCAACAAATGATGTTAGGAAAACTAGATATTCACATGCAAAAGAATGAAATTAGACCCTTATCCTACACCCTACAGAAGAATCAACTCAAAATGAATTAAAGTTCTATGGGTTTTGACATAGAACTATAGGAATTGTCATTTTACTATCCCATTTGTCTGTGGAATAGTACCATGCATCCACCACTACTGTACTACACAGAACAATTTTACGGTCCTATAAAATGCTTTATCTAGTCAATTCTCCTTCTACCTCAAACCCATTATTTTCCATTTCTATTTTTTATCTTTCCCAGAATGTCATATAAATGAATCAAACAGTATTATTTCATTCTCAGAGTGGCTTCTTTCATTTGGCAATATGTATTTGAGATCCATCCATGTTGTTGCCTAGATTAATAGTTTATTCCTTTTGATCACTGAATAGTATTCCATAGTATAGATATACCATAGTTTATCTATTCACTTATTGAAGGACATTGTGGTTGCTTCCAGTTTTGGGAGATTATGAATAAAGCTACTATAAACATTTGTGTGCAAGTTTTTGTGTGCTCATAAGTTTTAAAATCAGTTGGTTAAATACCTAGCACACAATTGCTGGAGCAAATGGTCTGATTATGTTGAGCTTTGTATGAAACTGTCAAACTGTGTTCCAAAGTAGCTGCATCATTTGTGTTCTCTCCAGCAATAAACCAGAGTTCCTCTTAGCCTGTCTGCATCCTTGCCAGTGGCTGGTATTGTCAGTTTTTTTTTTTAATTTTAACTGTTGTTATAAATGTGTAGTGGATCTCATTGTTGTTTTCTGTTTACTTATTTTATTCAGCTAACAATTTTTTATGTTTTTTTTCTATAATTGAGGTATTACACATATAAAATTAAGTGCACAAATTTTAAGTGTGCAATGCAGTGGATATTTCCTAAATGAACTCATTTGTGTAACTACCACATAGATGAAGGCATATAATATTGCAAACAACCAAGAAGTCTTCTCATATAAAATCCAGTCATCACCATAAGCAAAAGTAACACTTATTCTGATCCATATCACCATAAATTGTTTTGCTTGCTCTTGACCTTCATATAAATAAAATCATACAATTTTATTTCTTTTATATTTGGCTTCTTTCATTCAAAATTATGTTTATGACATTCATCTATATCATTGTCTCTATAGAGGCAGTCTATTTGTTTGTTCCTTGGTATAGTATTTCATTTTATATATATGTCACAAATACCTATTCTATTATTTATAGACACTTGGGTTGTTTCCAGTTTGGAACTACCAATAAAGAATGCCACTATGCACATTATTCTACATGTCTTTTGGTCAACATTTGTACACATTTGTGTTTGGAATAAATTTACAAGTGGAATTTCTGGGTAATAGGATAAATTTATGTTGAGATTTTGCCAAATTTACTCGATTTCTCTGAAGTTTTCTTATTGATTCTTAAGAGTCCCATATATATTCTGCAAAATCTCTTGATGGATATATGCATTGCAAATGTCTTCCATTTATGGCTTATTTTCAGGTTCTTCTTCTTGGTGATTTTTGATGAATAAAACTTTTCGATTTTAGTAAAGTCTGTTTTATCTATTGTTTCATAAATAGTTAATGCTTTCTGAGCTTCTACTTAAGAAATCTACTTACTCATAATCATAAAGCTAATCACTGTATTCTTCTGGAAACTTTGTAGTATTATCTTTCCTATTTAGATCTATCTGAAATTTACTTTTTATATGATACCAGAGAGGAGCAAGTTTACATTTCTTTTTATATGGAAATCCAATTAATGCAGTATTATTTATTAACTAGATCATATTTTCTCACATCACTGTGTGGCACTTTGCCGTAAATCTGGTTAACAAATATGTAAGGGTCTATTCTTGATCATCTATTCTCTTCCCTTGGATGAGTTGTTTAAGCTTGTGCCAATACTGTAGCTTTATTAAAAAATAATATCTTGATATCTGTCCGTACAAATATTTCAACTTTGTCCTCTCTCTTTAAGAATTTCTATATTAATTCCATATATTACCCATATCAATTTTAAAAAGAGCTTACCACTTTCCTTTAAAAAAATACTGCTTCGATTTTAATTGGAATGTCTTTGAATAAATAAATCAATTTGGGAAGAACTGACACCTTTATAATATTGTTTGTTCTAATCTATAAGTACTTTATTCCTGCATTCACTTAAGTCATCTTTAATTTCTCTCTGTAATGTTTTTGCTTTGTGTATGGAGATCTTCAATAACTTTCATTACATTTATTACTGTTTGATGTTTCTTTCATACTCTTGTAAATAGTATAGCTTTTATTTTATGTTCTAATTGATTTTTGCTCATATGGAAAAAAATACAATTGGTATTTTGTGTTTTGACCTTGTATTTTGATACCTTGTTTAATTCACATTTTAATTCCAAAGGATATCTGCAGATTATTTTTGAATGTCCAATGCATAATCATGTTACCTGCCCACAATGACAGTTTTTGTTTTTCTTTCCTAATACTTACACTTTTTATTTATTTATTTGTGTGTGCATTGTACTGGCTAGAACCATCATTACCATGGTGGATAGAATAGGGGCTAGCAATTTTCTTCCAGTCTTAGCAGGAAAGATTTTTTTAAATAATTTTAAGTCTAGTATTTGTTGTAAATTATTTTTTAAAAAATAATTTTATCATATTAAGAAACATCTCTCCCTATTTTCCTAAGAATTCTAAGAGTGGTTGCATTTTTTTTTTTTTTGTAATCATGAATTGAGGTTGAATTCTATCAAATACTTTCTTTGCCTTTATAAGAAGAGCATGTGGTTTTCTTCTGTATTCTATTAATGTGGTGAATTATACTGATTGATTTTTTTAATGTTGAAACAATTTTGCATTTTGCATCTCTGGAATAAACTTTACTTGGATAGATATGATGTTTTAGTTCTGAATTTGATTTTGTTAATATTCTGTTTAGAATTTTTTTGAACTATACTCATAAAATAAATTGCCTCTATTTTTTCCTTTTAAAAATATTTCTCGGGGGCTGGCCCAGTGGTATAGTGGTTAAGGTCACATGCTCATCTTCAGTGGCCCAGGGTTTGCAGGTTCAGATCCCAGGCGTGGACCTACGCACCACTTATCAAGCCATGCTGTGGTGGTGTCCCACCTACAAAGTAGAGGAAGATGGGCACAGATGTTAGCCCAAGGCCAATCTTCCTCAGTAAAAAAGAGGAGGATTGGCAACAGATGTTAGCTCAGGGCTAATCTTCCTCACACAAAAAATATATATATACATATATTTCTAAGCCTGGCTCGGTGTCATAGTGGTTAAGTTCCCATGTTCTGCTTTAGCAGCCTGGGGTTCACAGGTTCGGATCCCAGGCACACATCAAGCCATGCTGTGGTAGAGTCCCACATATAAAGTAGAGGAAGATGGGCACAAACGTTAGCTCAGGGCCAGTCTTCCTCAGCAAAAAGAGAAAGATTGGCAATGGATGTTAGCTCAGGGGCCAGTTTTCCTCACCAAAAAAAAAAATTCTGTCAATTTTGGTGTCCTTTAAAGTCCTTTGATATCTTTTAAAATGGGAAATGTTCTCTATCTGTTCTCTGGAAGACTTGATGAAAGGTGAGTGTAATTTCCTCCTTTAAAGTTTGAAAGAATTTACTAGTGAAACCATCTGGGTCTGAAATTTTTCTTATGGGAAAATATTTAATTAGAGATCAATTTCTATAGTGCATATAGGAATATTCAATTATTCTATTTCTCATGTCAGTTGCTTTTTATTAGGAATTTACTCCTTTCTTTTAAATTTTCAAATTTATTGACACAAATAGATTCAGATTATCTTCTTATTTACTTTGTAATGTCTAGATCAATAGTGATCTTGACATCAATAATATGTGTTTTACCTCTTTTTCTTGGTTAGTCTCACTAAGAGTTTTATTATTTTTATTGGTCTTTTCAAGGAATTATCTTTTAACTTTTTTGATGCTTTTTTAATCCAATATTTGTTTTTTTATTCAGTTGAATTTTGTTCTTATCTTTGTTATTTTTTCTTCTACTTTATTTAGTTTTAATTTGCTCTTTTGCTTCCACTTTCCTTACATTATGCCTACATTATTGATTTTCATTCTTTTCTGTTTTCTAATATATGCAATTAAGGCTGTAAATTTCTCTCTAAACACAGCTTTAGCTGCATTTCAAAAGTTTTGCTACATTTAATTTTCATTAAAATTCAGTTCTAAATACATTCTAATTTCTATTATGATTTGGAAATATATTGCTTAATTTCCAGGCATTTGGGGATTTTCTGATGAACTTTTTGCTAATGATTCCTACCTTATTTCCACTCTGATAAGAGGATACTGTAAGTGATAGCCATCCTTTGAAATTTTCAGACATGATTTATGGCTCAATATATGGTCTATTTTGGAACAAATCCTGTATGCACTTGAAAAATATGGATTCTGCAGTTGTTGGGTGTGGTGTTCTATGTATGTCAGTTAGAGTAATTTAGTAAATCATGTGTGCACATCTCATTTATACTTACTGGTTTTTATATTTGCTTTTTATTAGAAAGTAAGAGAAATGTCTTAAAATCTCCAACTATGATTTTTAATTTGTTCATTTCTTCTTTCTGTGCATTCACTTTTGCTTTATACATTTTCAGGCTATACTCTTAGGTATATGCACATTTAATATTGTTATATTTTCACATAGAATGGACCCTTTATCATTATGAAATGTCTTTCTTTATGTTTAGCAATACTTCTTTCCTTACAATCTAATCTTCTGATATTAGATTAGTTATATCTGTGGGGCTTTTTGCGGGGGGGGGGGGGGAGGTTAGTGTATGCATGGAACATTTTCCATTCTTTTATTTGCAATCTTTTCTTATCTTTCTTATCTTATCTTTCATGTTCTTATCTTTCAAGTGTGTCATTTGTAAAAATAATATAGCTGGATATTATGTTATCTAGTGTGATAATTTTTGTATATTAATATATTAAAGTATTTGTCTATGACATTTAATGTCATTCCTAATATGTTTGATTTTATACCTTGGCATTATTTGTTTTATATTTGTCTAATTTTTTTCTGGTCTTTTTCCTTCATAATTGCCTTCTTTTAGAATTATCAAGTATTTTTTTGTTATTCTATTCACTTCATTTGTTTTATGTTTTTATATTTATTATTCCAAAGATTGCAACATCCATCCTTTACATATTAAAATCTACCTAATATTTATTCTTTACCTTGCATAATTTAAATACTTTAGGATACTTTATTTCCCTATTGACTTTTATGCTATGTTTTCATGTGTTTTGATTCTTACATATGCTAACCCTCACAGGATGTTTTTAATTATTGCTTTAAATAGTCAATAACCATTTAGTTTTACCCAAATATTTACCATTTTCCCTTCTTCATTAATGATATCCATCTGAGATAATTTTTCTTCTGCACAGAATCCCCTTTTCAGAATTTATTTCTGTATAGATATGCTGGTGATAAAATATCTGAGTTTTAAATTTTCTAGGAAGTCTTTATTTTGCCTTTATTTCTGATGTTTGTTTTCACTTCTTATAGAATTCCAGGTTGATAATTATACTTTTCAGCATTTATAATATGATTACATTGTCCTCTGATTTCCAATTTTTTAACTGAAAAAGGAGCTGCCAGTCTGATAGCTTCTCTTTTGAAGGTAATGTATTCTTTTCCTCTGGCTGGTTTTAAGATTTTCTCTTTTTCCTTGGCTTTCCGAAGTTTTAATATGATATTCCTACATGTGATATTCTTTGTACTTATACATCTAGGGCTTTATAGATCTTGAATCTGTTGCTTGATATTTTAAAAATCAGATTTGAAAAAGTTTTAGTCAGAATCTCTTAAAATATTCCTCTCTCCCTTTTTTATTCTCTCTTTTCCCTCTGATACTCAAATTATGCGTGTTAGAGTTTTTCACGATATCTCATTTGGCTCTTATGCTTTTTTCTGTATTTATTGCTTTTTTCTCTCTTTTTCTATCCTTTTATTCTTTTTTAAAAAAATAATTTCTTCTCTTATCTTTCTGAGAATTATTACAAACAATCCATGACTTGCAATGTTTCAACTTATGATTTTTTTCGACTTTATGATGGTGCAAAAGCAATATGCATTCAGTAGAAACCTTACTTTGAATTTTGATCTTTTCCCAGGCTAGCAGTATGTGGTTTGATACTCTCTTGTGATGCTGGGCAGTGCAGCGAGTGGCAGCTCCCAGTCAGCCCTGCGATCAGGAGGGTAAACAATGAATGATACATTTACAACCATTCTGCACCCAGGCAGCCATTGTGTTTTCACTTTCAGTACAGTATTCAATACATCACATGAGATAGTCAACACTTTATTATAAAATGCGTTTTATGTTAGATGATTCTGCCCAACTGTAGACTAATGTGATTGTTCTGAGCATGTTGAAGGTGGGTTAGGTGAATTGAATGCATTTTGACTTACAATACTTTCAACCTAGGATGGGTTTATCAGAGCGAAACCCCATCATAAGTTGAGGAAGATCTGTATAGGAGGGTTTTTTTTTTTTGTAATTTTCTTCTGCTCCATGTCTCATCTCTTTTACCTTCAAATATATTTTTCCTATTTGTTTATTTTGCTCTTTTTTTCTTGTTAGAAGCTTTTGTCAACTAACTAGTGACTTTTGGTGGATGAACGGATGGATAGATAGATGGTAGATAGATAGAGAGATATTTTAAAATGAAATACTGAAATGTATTGGAAACAGAAGACATAGGGGCATGTGTTGTGGACTTGTGAGCATCATTGTAGAGTGGTAATTGGGTATCCAACTTTTTCCTTTTTAATGAAAGATTCCCACATATCAGTATCTATAGCTGATTTCTTAGAAATTTTCAGTTTCTCAGAAAATATCTCTTGCTTCTTCTTGCCCAGGAAGGAAGGATGTACATACCTTGTGGTTAGTATTCTGGAGCTGGTTGAGGAAGAGGACTAGTGTTATCTCCATTTAGAATATGATTTTAATTTAATGACTCTTTTCTTGCAAGAGACTTACACCTGCCTTCTGTGTTTGCTGTCCCTGGACCCAAAGCCATTTTGGCTTAATTGCTCTGGAGTGAATACTTCCCAACTCCTATTAGATTGATAAAGAAGTAGTTGTCTCTCTTTGCTGGATGGAGCTAAGAACCTGGGAGCTTTGAAGTACCTCCTATAGATTTTTAAGTAAGCCCTCTTTCCGCCTCTATTTATCTCACCCCCACTTTCTTTGGTAAATTGTGCCTCTAATTCTTGATCCTGTACAGGGTTGCACAGGGAAATCAACTTGCTATCGTTAGTCTCTGTCTTTATAGGCACTTAGATTTGATTTTTCGCCACTCTGCTAAGTCATTTATCATTCTTCCATCTGCAGAGAATACAATAATAGGAAGTGTAAGAAATTCCCAATATTTAGAACCAAGGTCCTTAAAGGTATTGCTTTCCCCTAATCTAATTGAGCAACAGTGCCACACCCACGCCAGTCCCACAGATGCCCATAGAGTTTGCATCTGAGGTTCATTTCTGGCTGTCTCCCAGCTTTCGCAGTGCTACCTTCTGTCTAGTTCTGGGTATTATATTTTTGTTCTTGAGAAAAGACTCCAGATGCGGGAGGGAGTGGACCTGAGTTTGGCTTAAGAACCCTTGAAAGAGACTCTATAACATAAATCTGCAAATATAAAAAATTTCAACTATATTATTAATCATTCCCAGTAGGACTTGTACTTGGTATCTACTAATTTATGACATTGAATATAATAAAAGATAAGATAATCATATGTAAAAATTATTTTAGATTCAAACTGCATTTCCTTCGCTTAGGTTAAGTTAGTGACTTTCTTCAATAAACATAACATACTGATTGGGCACTTTCCACATGGTGAGCACTGGGTACATAAAGAAGAAAAAAAAGAGGCATAATTATTGCCATTATATTGAGGGACATTGGTGGATTAAAAAAAATTGTATGTGGATTTTAAGTGTGTTTTGAAACAATATCTTTTCCCTAAATTTTCAAACTAAACGAGGACTCACCAAAGACTTTCCCAAGAGATTATAGGATTGTTCTGTTTTTTAACCTATTTTATGTTCACCACTCATCTAGCTTTCTTTTCTTTTTTTTTTCTGGGGAAGACCAGCCCTGAGCTAACGTCCGTCGCCAATCCTCCCCTTTTTGCTGAGGAACACTGGCCCTGGGCTAACATCCGTGCCCACCTTCCTCCACTTTATATGGGACGCCGCCACAGCATGGCTGACAAGCAGTGCATCGGCGGGCGCCCGGGATCCGAACCAGCGAACCCTGGGCTGCCAAGCGCAGACTAAACCGCTGCGCCACCGGGCGGCCCCTCATCTAGCTTTATTTTCATGTGGTGATTCACAGACTAACACAGAACATGGGTGATACCTACTTGAGTTGTCAAAGTCTTACATTAAATTTGACTGTCAACAAGTATATCAGCAATTAATATTCAGAAATTGGCTAATAGATAAGTTAATCTAGACAGCATGGTGAATATTCAGTTGTAAATTACATTTAAATGGTCTAAATACTTAAACTAAGAAGCAAATTACTTTTGATAACGTAAATTTATCATTTGTGATTGACCGTCAATCCTGTTCCCATTCTGGGGACAATGGTGATGGGCTGTGCAGGTGAGGATGGGGAGCCTGAGATAAGCTTTCTTGCGATATTATTTTTGTTGAATAACAAATAGTCACTACTTTATGAAAACAAATACAAGTAATATCCATTTTATATATTATATGTACACACATCTATGCCTCTTAGTGGTGTTTCTAAAAGTCTGGTCCACAAATGACCTCTATCAAAATAGCTGGGATGCTTGAAAAATACTGATTCGCAGGCTTCGCTCCCAACTGACCCAGTCAGAATCTCTGAGCCTGAGGCCACGAAATCCGCCTTTAGACAACTATCCTGGGTAGTTCTTACGTACAATAACATTTGAAAACCACCTGTGGGATAGGATAGAGGAGGACGGGTGAGCTCATCAATAGGATTGTTCTATTTGCTGAAGTAAAGAAATCCTGAGAAAGTGAATATGGAACATGCAAATCCCTATAGTGCATCTGGTAGACGAACTGTAATCTCTTCCCTATTCAGACCTCATTTCCTTTCTCAACAATGCCTTCTGCCGTAATCAGGAACCATTCACAGAGCTGTTCCTTCTGTTATTTATTTATTTGTGCCTATCACCTTGATGGATGGAGGAGCTGGCTCGGGAGCACAGACACCCATGACCTACTTTGCCATGCTAATCTCTCTTGCCTTCGCCATACCCCCATGGGGGATCTGCAGTGGACCATTGATTTTGAGTTGGTTTAGACTAGAGATGGCAGAATTAGTCTTAATTTAGCCTGCAAAATTGTATTCACTACCAATCAGGAAGGGCATTGTGAAATACAAATATGTTTGTCTTCACATTCTCCTGTTACACTAAAGATTTCAGGTTACCAAGAAACATGAGAAAAATATATTCTTCCTTCCTTACTCTCCACCTCTCTTACCCCCTGACATCCAATATCCTAGAACTTGAATTAATTTTCCTTAGAGAACTTTACTTTTCCTCCTCTTATTTTTAGCTTCAGCCTTGTGGCTTTTATTATTGAACTTGTGAATTATAGTCTTCTGAAGTGACAAGACCTTTAGGTCTTCACTGAGAGTCTCTTTACGCTGCTTTTAAAGACATCCATTCTCACTAAACCCTGTTCCTCACATTTCTAGAGCGAGCGATGTCCATCCTCTTCCCAACACTTTTCTGCCTCCTTGGATGTATGCATCACCTGAGCTTATCACATCCTAGCCTCAGGGTGTATTTCCTAATGAAATTGTAAAATGGACAGGCCCTTCTATTGTGGTTAAGAAACTGAAATGACTTTTTACATTTGTGTGAAGAATACCAAAGCTCTTCTGCAGTGCTTCTGCAGTGACAGAGGAGGGGTGGAGATGGATGGCAGGCGACACTGTTTTGTTTATGGGTAGAGGCAGAAGTGAGATGAGTTGGGTTTAACTCAATTTTAGGCACAGTTAGAAAAAGCAGCAGGGCTGGATGAAGATTAACTCCCTACTCAGACTGTAGGCATCTCAAAATAAGTCCTCTTTGTCCTTGTAATTGAACCTGCTGAAGAGGCAGTGAGCTATAATCACTAAGAATTTGGGCGCTGGTGTCAGATTACCTCTGACTTGACCATTTACAAGTTGTGGCCCTTCGGCATGTTGTTTTATCTTTGTTTTTCAGTTTCTTCTTCAGGGATGTATGATGGGTCATTATCACTGATTTACAAGATTGTTAGGGGATTAACTGAGATAGTGAATTTCAGCATCTGGCACCTAATAAATGCTCAATCAGCGATGCCAATCATATCTTACTAATGAGAGAGAATTACAGGCATAAAAGACCCTTATACCTCATTTGTTTTCTTGATTTGGAATTTGGATAATAGTTTCTTTTAAATATATTTAGGTTGGACTATATGAAATTGCTGACGTTAAGCAATTCTGATCATAAAAATTATGATATTATTTGGTTCAACAAATAGTTAAAGCTACACAAATATCAGTCTTAGTATATAGTTCTTTTAAGAGCACTGTTAGGTAAATATTATAATTTTTATTTTAGAAAGTAAAGCTCAGTGAAGTGAAGTGACTTCCCCAGTGACACAAGACAGCGTTGGGGAGAGAACCTTGTGTCAAATTTCAGTCTTTGGATTCAAATCCTACTTTCTTTTTATCACATGAAGAACTTAAAGAGTGTGAAGAAACTCTTGAAATGAAGACATATATTACTGAAATTTAATTTTGCTGAGCTAAATATTTGCCCCTTGCCTAGAGTATATTTTGTCATGTATTAGTCAGGGTTATACAGAGAAACAGAACCAATAAGATGTGTATATATAGAGAGAGAGAGAAAGAGAGAGAAGGAGAGAGAGAGACTTATAAGGAGTAGGCTCCTGTGATTACGGAGGCTGACTCATGTGAGCCAGTAGACTCGAGACCCAGGAGAGCCACTGGTATGGTTCCAGTCTGAAGGCAGCAGCCTGGAGACCCAAGAAAGTTGAAGGTACAGATGAAGTCTAAATGCAGTCTGCTGGACAATTCCCTCTTGCTCAGTGAGTCAGTATTTTTGTTTTATCCAGACATTCAACTGATTGGATGAAGACCACCCACATTATAGAGGGCAACCTGCTTTACTCAAAGTTCACCAATTTAAATGTTAAACTCATCCAAAAACATCCTCCAAGTTGACATATAAAATTAACCACCACAAGTCCACCCCTTGTCAACTTAGCACCTGTATGCATCTCCTTGAATCATACTTAATCTCCATATAAAGACAATAACAAGGTCATACTTCTACCTAACAGGATAAAACTATCCTGCATACAATTGAAAAAACACTAGCTCTTTCTCCAGAAGAGTCCTTGGTTGACATTTACTCTTTTCCGTGGTATCTCATAACTTAAATACTATTAGGTAAAGTTAACAATACTTAACTATTTAAGTCAGTACGTCTTATGTTACATGATAAAGGGATAAGAGAGGGAAGAAAAAGATATTTGGTTCATATGTACAAATATTCATAACAAAATAAATAGGAAAGGTTCACAACAATTACAGTCCTCATTTCTGTACCTGGTCACATGGACATAGCTGATATTTATAACTATCTTCTTCCACTATCTAGTCCATATTTCCTTTGCCTTCAGCAAGCACCTCAATTGGTCATGTCCCCTTACCTGGTGGGATGACCCAAGCCTTCATTTCTGAAGAGTCTGGGACATTAATAGTCCTGCCTGGATTGGATTGTTATAGTCTTCCAGACTTCAATTACAGAGCATAATAATACTAAGAGACACCCAAGGGGATCTCCTCTATGCTGGACATAGTCCTCCTTACCTTCATTGTGGGGTAGCAATTCAATTTCCCCATGGTAGTCAGGACCAATCACCCCAGCCAGAACAGTAACTCCCTTCTATGCCCGTTGCTTCAGAGGCATGCAGAGTCCAAAGTCCGCAATCTTAACTTAGAGTTCAATGGAATCACTGTTGTGTCTCCTGGTGGAAGCATTCCTTCCTTTGGAACTAAGACTTCTCGGCCAACGGAGCATAAGGTTGCAAGGACAAGAAACAAAAATTTTGCTGGGGGATCCCTAGGAGTAATGGTGAATGTTGCTACTCCCATTTTCACCCCTAGATTCCTGGACCCACAAATCTTGGCTGAGCATCACAATTTGGGTGCCGACTCAGAGCATATACAGCCACCTGGAGAACCTTGCCCAAGCCCTGTAAGGTATTACCACCTAACTAGCAATGTAACTGAGTCTTCAAAAGTGTAGTCCACTGTTCTATTAATTCTACCTGCTTCCAGATCGTGAGAAACATGGTAAGACCAGTGAATTTCATGAGCATGGGCCCATTGTCACACTTCTTTTGCTCTGAAGTGACTTGCTTGATCAGAAGTAATGTCGTGTGGAATATCATGTTGTGGATAACACATTCTGTAACTCCGTGAATGGTAGTTTTAGCAGAAGCATTGCGTGCAGGGAAGGCAAATCCATATCCAGAGTAAGTGTCTATCCCAATAAGAACAAAACATTGCTCCTTCCATGATGGAAGCAATCCAGTGTAATTAACATGCCACCAAGTTGCTGACTGATCACCCAGAGAGTGGTACTATATCAGGAACTTAATATTGGTCTCTGCTGCTGGCATATCAGGCACTCCATAGTGGTGTAGCCAGGCCAGCCTTGGCGAGTGGAAGTCCATGTTGCTAACCCCATGCATAACTTCCATCTCTGCCACCATGGCCACTTTGTTTATGAGTTATGTCTTTGTTTGGACAAAGACAGAGATGGCTGAGTAAAGAGGCTGACTGGTATCCATAGAATAGATCATCCTATCCATTTAACATTAAAATCCTTCTCTGCTGAGGTCACATTTTGGTAGGAATTGACAAGGGACACAAATATCTTTATATTTTTTACCCATTCAGAGAGATCTATCCACATTCCTCTTCCCCAGACTTTCTTGTCACCAATTTTCCAATCATATTCTCTCTAAGTTCCTACCTATCTTGCCAAACCATTGGCTACACCCCGTGAAACAGTATATAATTCCACATCTGGCCATTTCTCCTTCCAAGCAAAATGAACAACCAGGTGCACCGCTTGAGGTTCTACCCACTGGTAGGATTTCCCTTCACCACTATCCTTCAGGGATGTCCCAGAAAGGAGCTATAGTGCTGTTGCTGTCCACTCTCAGGTGGTGCCTGCATATGGTACAGAACTACCTGTAAACCATGCCTGAGTTTTCTCTTCCTCTGTTGATTGATCATAGGGATCTCCTCATGAGGCCATAGGTGGACACTGGGAGAGAGAAGGTAGTGTGGCAGGAGTGGGGACCATGGGCATTTGGGCCACTTCTTCATGTAACTTAATTGTTACTTACTTTAGGACCTACTCAGACCCAATCTCATATTTACCACTCCATTTTATGATGGAGTGCCGCCATGCATGCCCAACTGTATGGCTTGATGGGTTAGATAACACTGAGTTCATGCTGGAAGCTCAGGTCTTATGGTAATTTGGTGGCCCATGGTTAAATCTTTAGTCTCTACTAAGGCTCAGTAGCAGAATAAGAGCTGTTTCTCAAAAAGAGAGTAGTTATTTGCAGAGGATGACAGGGTCTTGCTCCAAATTCCTAAAGGCCTGTGCTGTGATTCACTTATAGGGATCTGCCAAAAGCTTTAAACAGCACTCTTATCTGCCACTGCCACTTCATCTACCATTGGATCTGCTGGATCATATGGCCCAAGTGGCAGAGCAGCTTGAACAGCACCCTGGACCTGTTGCACAGCCTTCTCTTGTTCTGGGTCCCACTCAAAATTCAAAGCTTTTTGGGTCACTCAGTAAATGGGCCAGAGTAAAATACCCAAATGAAAAATATGTTGCTTCCAAAATCCAAAGAGGTCACTAGATGTTGTGGTTCTGTTTTGGTTGTAGGAGGGGTTAGATTCAACAATTTACCCTTCACTTTAGAATGGGTATCTCAACATCCCTCACACCACTGGATCCCTAGAAATTTCACTGAGGTAGAAGCCCCCTGAATTTTTGTTGGATTTATTTTCCACCTCTTGGCATGTAAATGTCTTACCAATAAATCTAGAGTGGCTGCTACTTCCTGCTCACTGGGTCCAATCACCATAATGTCTTCAATGTAACAGACCAGTATGATAGCTTATGGAAAGGAAAGGTGGTCAAGACTCCTGCAAACTAAATTATGACATAGGACTGGAGAGTTGATATACCCCTGAGGCAGAACAGTGAGTGTATTGCTGGCCTTGCCAAATGAAAGCAAAGTGCTTCTGATGATCCTTATTGACAAGTATTGGAGGACAAAAGCATTTGCCAGATCAGTATGTAGCTGCATACTAGGTACGAAGGGATATGTTAATTTACTCAAGCAATGAAACCACATTCCGCACAGCAATTGCAATTGGAGTCACCACCTGATTAAGCTATGATAATCCACTGTCATTCTCCAAGATCCATATGCCTTCAGGACAGGCCATACAGACAATTTGCATGGGGATATAATCACCACCTCTGTAGCTTTCAAGTCTTTGACGGTGGCACTAATCTTTGCAACCCCTCCAAGAATGCCATGTTGCTTTTAGTTTACTATTTTTCTAAGTAGAGGTAGTTCTAGTGGTTCACAGGTCAGGAACCAATGCAGGAATTCTGCCAGATGCTGAGTATATCTATTCCAATTCTGCATTCTAGAACTGGGGAAATAACCACAGGATGGGTTCAGGGACCCACTGGACTCAGTGAGAGACAAACCTGAGCTAAAACTCCATCGATCACCTGACCTCCATAAGCCCTTACTCTGACTGGTGGACCACAGTGACATTTTAGGTCTCCTGAAATTAATGTCAGTTCAGAGGCAAGGTCCAATAATTCCTGAAAGGTCTGATTATTTCCTTTAACTCAGTGAACAGCTACCCTGGTAAAAGACTGTAAGGCCCTTTGGGGAAAGTTGGAAGAAAGATTAACAAAATAAATTTTTGGCAATATATAGGGACCCTATTCAAGGGGACCTAGTCATTAAGGGATTCTGGTTCTGTAAACTGGCTCAAGTCTGGGAATTAATTGAAGGGCTGTGACTCTCTGCTTTTATGATTCAGATTAAACTTTCTTCACTTTACTTAAACTGTTCTGCTTATACAGATTAAGTAAGAATTTAGTAGGCTTCCTATCTATTTCACTTCTAGGAACACCATAATTAACTAGCCAAGGCCATAGGTCTGGGCAATTCAGACTATTCTGATTGCTGTTTTGACTCTGCTGTCCATTACAGTAACTATACCCACCCTGTTTTTGGCAATTGAGTGCTACAACTTGGCCCCTGCCACCCCAGGGTCCAATTACTCTCGTTGCATTTAGGGTTCCCAATTCAGTGGCCACAGTTCCCATGTAAGATCTGACCTATGAAGAAGAGCAATCACAGAGCTTTTCAAGGATGGGGGCTCCCCTCCCCAATTTATTTCTCAGTCACGGTGAAAGTTGTGTCTCTGAATCCTCCCAGGGTGAGTGAATAGGTCTTAAGTGACAAATCCCCTCTCAGATTCCAATCTCCCTAAGCCACTGAATTCCTTCCTCTACAGTGAACTAAGGCAGGTCTGGCATTCCTAGCTCACATACTGTGGGCACGTTTTGGCCTATGTTTCAGCCAATTAACTAAACTGTTAGAGCCCTTTCTAACTCTTCAAGCTGCAGCATTAAATGCAGAATCTCTGCTTGATGAACCCATATCAATAAATTCAGCCTGATCCAATAGTTCCTTCCACTGTTATCCCACACACTTAGTATCCATTCCCACATGTGTTCCATGGACTTCTCTCTGTATACGTTAGAAAACTCAAGTAGTTCTTTTGGAGGGTAGCACACCTCCTCATGGGTTACACTTTGTACCTCACCATTAGGGGCCTGTTGGGACTAGCGGCTAGTTATAGGTCTAGAAGCAAAGAGGGTTGGTGGGGGTGGGTCCTGAGGAGAATCAGCATTGTCTTGCATGGCAACTGCCTCAGGGGAGGCCATTACAGTTTCCTCAGGCAATGCAGGGTTAATCCCCTCAGAAGGGAGTGGAGAGCCAGAGGCACTACCACTGGAGTTGGGAAGGCCACATCTACTCATCAGAGTAAGACTCATCAGAATTTAGGGGCTCAATGTCCCCAGCCTCATCAGGGTCTCCCCACATATTCCAATTTCAACTTTCAGGATCCCACTCTTTCTCGATCAGAGCCCTCACTTTAACAGTAGACGACCTGTGAAATTGAGAATTCAATTTGCTTTGTAAATCAGCCACTCACAAGAAGAAATTCTGGATTTAGTTTTCAACAATCTCAGTCCCGTAGTTTACAGAAAGTAAGGGTTTCTTTCAAGACAGACACAGAGGCTTTTAGATCATTTATGCAGTGCTTGAACTAGAAATTCAAATCTCTGAGCTCGTCCTTTTTTTT